>OU343160.1:307597682-308900007 GCA_910595825.1 Philhelius pedissequus | reverse complement strand
TACTGACAGACTTACAGTTATCGTAATGTCATGTTTGATTGTTATATCAAAACTTTTTTTTCGACGAATGCATAACTTGCATTATACTCGTAGTACCTATCTATGTAAGTTAACACTTATTCCGTGGACTAAGTGCAAAATGCTATTATTATAAGACCGAACCATCCAAGACGGTGGTCTAGTAAAAAACTTAGAATTGACATTCAAGAAAACAATTAACGGGGACACAAAAAAAAGAGATCGAGATACCAATTGTAGTAGATTTTATTCGATTTTGTATTAATAGGAAATTTTAGTACATGGTGTACTGACAGACTGACAGACTGACAGACTGACAGACTGACAGACTGACAGACTGACAGACTGACAGACTGACAGACTGACAGACTGACAGACTGACAGACTGACAGACTGACAGACTGACAGACTGACAGACTGACAGACTGACAGACTGACAGACTGACAGACTGACAGACTGACAGACTGACAGACTGACAGACTGACATACTGACATACTGACAGACTTACAGTTATCGTAATGTCATGTTTGATTGTTATATCAAAACTTTTTTTTCGACGAATGCATAACTTGCATTATACTCGTAGTACCTATCTATGTAAGTTAACACTTATTCCGTGGACTAAGTGCAAAATGCTATTATTATAAGACCGAACCATCCAAGACGGTGGTCTAGTAAAAAACTTAGAATTGACATTCAAGAAAACAATTAACGGGGACACAAAAAAAAGAGATCGAGATACCAATTGTAGTAGATTTTATTCGATTTTGTATTAATAGGAAATTTTAGTACATGGTCTAACTCTTACTCCATGGTTTTGTAAGTCCATGGACTAAAGGTGTACTAAGCAGTTTTTTTAGGGCGGTAAGTGTTCACAATTTCATTACCATCTAACCGTCCTTATCCCTTGTGGACTGGACCACAAGCATTATAAATGTTACGCACTTACGTCTCACTTCTTTAAAAATAAATTATGGCCTGATGTTCTACGCCACACGGCGTTGAGTCCCATAATTACACCTCTCTGATGGAACGATTATCAGGAAAATGCTTGCCGCCACTCAAAATATTTATGTCGCCCTCTCTAGTAACTGGTCTACCATCTGATTGTAAAGCTTAAGCAAAATATTTTAATTCTCTTAATTTTTTGTTTTAATTTAGTTTTTATTCACTAGGTCACTGGAAGAACTAACTTCTACTTTAGAGCTGTAGATTCGAGACCCACTCTAGGTAACCTAGTGTTCTCCTTCCCCATCCAAAACTAGCTGATGCCACGTGTAAAACATATAAAAATATTGAACACTTAATTCTGAATCATTTGTCCTTTGAATTAATAACCTTAATTAAATGACCTTGGACCTTATTAAAAATTCAAATTTAAAAATAAAAATAAACACATTAATAATAATAATTTTCTTCTTGCATCTTATAAACGTTGAGATACAAAAAAAAATTGAAACCACAAAAAAAAACCTAAAAGCTCAAACAACACCGTTTTCCACTTACAATTACGAGCAATGGAAAAAAGTATCTAAATACTAGATTTCATAATTTCAGAATACATTTTTCTTGTTTGCATTTTCGGACCGCAAAGTAAATACCATTAGCGTTGGTGTTCCCAAAAGAAACAGACAGTCAGTGTCTTTGTAGAAGTATGCATAAGTAAATAAAATATACTCTATGGACTTAGATGTATTAGGCAGGGCCATGGACCAAGGAGTTAAGACTGTCGACCACCTGCTAGCTAAGTATCCCTTATTTCAGTCAGATGAAAAAAAACAGGAATAAAAATATTAAGCTCTAAAGCCATGAGTAAATTTGAATACTTACTCCGGTTTGAATGAATTTGTGAAAGTAACAGCATCGACCACGGCTTTTAGGTACCCTTTGAAAGGAACGTCGTTATTTGATGCTGCAATCAAGGAATGATTTAACTTTGGCTAAGTGTTTTTTTTTTTTTCATTTTCTTAACAGTAAGGTGTATTTTTTTTAGTGAAACTCAATTTCCGGCTTGGTGCCAAAGGAAAAACTAAAGTCTATCTATACTTATTTATTTCTACCTTTCCTATTTCAAAGTTGTAAATTGGCTGTTCTTGAAATACATACCCTCCCGGCGAGGAGACTATAACTCCTTTTTAGCGTGTGGTGGCCTGAGGAATATTTTTTAATTCATATTTCAATCATCAAAAGTAAGAAATTACATAGGAAATGAAGAACGGACGCTACATACTTTTTAACTATATGTATAATTATTAAAGTAATTAGGTATACGCAAAAAATATTCTTCTTAGAATTCTAGTCAACAGCACATAGAGTTAACATTCCACTTATTTCAACACAATCAATTAGTACTAAGCCTTACATTTTCTGATATCTTCGTATTTATACAAGATGTATTTAACGTTTCAACCTAGTATAATATATTTAGTTCGTTAACTCAGCGAACAAATTTGTTTGCCCAACAAATAAATTCATTCGTGTAATGAATGCTCATTAAATTAACGAACAAAATATTTCTGGTCAGAAAATTCGATTTTTTAATAATTAATAAATCGATTTCACGAACAAAACTTTAACTATACAACTAAGTTTTTATTAGTGATATAATTTAACTGGCTTATCGAAAAATATTTTTTTTAAATTCAATTACATGGCCGAACGCAGAAAAAAATTCGGGAGGGGGTTTCAAAAAGTATATTACCTAAATATAAACGAACAATTTTTTGTATGTACTAGCTGACCCGTGGTCGCGTTGCTTCGCAAGCTTTTAATATCTTTTTTTTAATATGACTAAAAGCATTTCAAATACTCAATGAGACTGACCGCAATTTCTACTATATAACTACCTAACAAAAAGTGTATATACATAAGCTCATATGCTTTCCGTACCAAATTAAGATTTTTATGCTCTCTCACTGAAATAGTTTTAAAATAAAATGCACGACTGGATCGCCAGTACTTGCTCCTAAGTTAGGTTAGGTTGAAGTGGTCGTCAGGAAAACAGCTGACACACTTAGACCGTAGACAGGTCCATTGTTATACCACATGAAGAGAAATTTACTCTTTAATCAAACCAGTTAGATCCTCGAATGAAGCGGTGAAGTCGGTGAATCTCAATGTGTCTAAGATCACTGGTGTCGTCGGAAAAGTATTCCCCCAGGTGTAATCTTCTTCTTTGGGAGAGAGTAGGACATGAACAAAGAAGATGTGAGATAGTCTCTTCTTCCTCCTCGTCCATGCAGCTTCTGCAAAAGTCATTGGAGAAAACGCCAAGTCTTTTGGCATGTCTACCAATTAAACAGTGTCCAGTTACAACATCTATTATGGAGCCAAGATGTTTCCTGCTCAAAGAGAGTAAACTTCTTGAGCGTCTTGGGTCTAATTCAGGCCAGATTTGTCTGGTGGCCAGGCCGATTCCTTCCATTTTCAGTAGAATAGGTATTTTGGTTCCTTTTCTGGCGAGTTAGTCGGCTTTGCAGTTTCCCAAAAAATCACTATGTCCCGGCACCCAAATCAGGTGAATGTTCAACTGTTCTGCCATCTCCCTGAGAGATGACCAACATTTGCGGGCAGTTATTGAGTATATGAAACAGCGCCAAGTGATTTGAGGGCTGCTTGGCTGTCAGAGAATATGCGGATATCCGATGTAGATATCACGTTTTCCCTTAGCCAGAATAACACCTCTTTAATCGCCAGAAATTCCGCTTGGAACACGCTACAATAGTTAGGGAGAGGGAAAGAGAGACTAAGATTTAGTCTGTCTGAGTACACACCATCTCCCACTCTCTCTTCGGTTTTCGAACCATCCATATACAAGTGGGCTGACTCATCTTTTAAGAACCTCTCATCCTCCCAATCTGATCTTGGTGGGATGGTAACTTGGAATTTCTTGTCGAAGGTAAGCTGGTGTGTGGTGTAGTCGGATCGTTCTACTTTTGTACTTGCTCCTATGTTAGATTACATTATATGCAAAAGATTCTTAATGGAAACGGCTAAATTTATTTTTAAAGTCGTTTTTCACTTAATTTTTTATATATAACAATTCCTTAATTTTTTCTAAAAAAAAATTATTATTAAATTAATTATTAAAGTTATGAAAATTTTAGATATTTAATAATATAAATTTAAAAACAAAATTTAAGACAAAATCGTCCACCCGTTTTCGAAATATTGAATTTTCAAAAAAAAAAATATATATATTTTTTTCAAAAATCCAAACAAAATATTTTTCGAAAATTTTGAAATGCAGTATTATTAAGAATTCAAAGCAGATCCTGTATACAAATTTTGTATCGAAATCGGTTGAGCCGTTTATGAGAGAGTCGAAAATCAATAAAATAGTTGTATGGCAGGTACCGTTAATAACAAAATATTTTTAAAAGTTTTTAGCCCAAATGTAGACTATACTCAAGGAAGTACTCCGACAATTTTTATCCAAATCGTAAGACCCTTTTTAAGATAATTAAAATGGTAGAAAAATTTGTATGGCAAGTACCGTTATTTTTGGGGCTAAAACCACGATTCAAAAATCTATTTTGGACAATCACTTAAAACGATTAATCACCAAGATTGAACAAAATCGGTTTAGCCGCTTAGGCTGTAGATCGTTCTACAGACAGACGGAATTCCCGGACCCAATTTTTTGGTGAACTCTCTATCATCGTAAGGTCAACTTTGATAAAAATCTCGAGTTCGATTTTTTTTCCAAATGCAAAACTTGCCCTATAGTACCTATATCGCAAGTAATAAATAAATACATTTTTAGTTAGTTACAATATTTTATAAAATAAAATCCATGTGCCTTATGGAACTGTTACCATTGTATTTATAACGTCCTCATAATCAACTTCAATATCACCACAGATGTTCAGCAACATAAAATCGTTCAGCGCCAGCATGAAAAGGATATCTCACATGACTCCACAGATACCGGAAGTATCGCAACAATCTTCGTAAAGCAGTGAGCAGATTTATATCAGCACGAATCGCAAACAACTACAAAGTTTTTGGGCCGTTTTTTTGGTTGGCATAATCAGAGAATGCTTGCAGCCATATATTTATTTTAACAATGACATATATCAAGAAAATCAATCAATTAAATCAATTCGAGCAGAAAATCGTCTAAGCATACTTTTACATCATCTGGGAGTTCTTGGGCAAATACCTCTGCATAGACTTTTTTATTTGTACTTCTTCAAGTTTGCCACATTTTTCGGGAAAATACTATGAATTTTGGAAAGCAATCCACGAAGATCGAGAAATCTATTTCTATCGACGAAAATATTCTTCAAAATCACCTTAGTAATTAGTATCTAGGTTACTCTGGCTTTTAGTAAATTTTTTTTTATATTTAGTAAATTTATTTGCAAATAGGGAAGTGAATTTTTGTATGTTTCAGTCGCAGGCCCCGTTATTTGTGACACAACTAAACTAACTAAATTTACGTACTCTAAAAAAAATATTTCATAGGGGGGATGGGTTCAACTCCCAAAACCCTCCACTACGTTCGCCACTGATTGAATATATTCATTATGAACCAAATTACTAATTCTTTATATAATACAGTTCTACATCAGAATGAAAGATTCGTTGTATTTATGAAACGATATTATGATGTTCTTCCAATTCCAAATAATAGCTAAATTTTAGAATTTTTTTTTTTGATTTTTGAAATAAAAAATCTTTTTTTTTTTTAATTTAATATTTCGAAAACGGATGGAGATTTTTTTTCTTTGAAATTATGTTTTTAAGCTTATATTATTAAATACATAAAATTGTTAAAGCAATTTTTCATTAAAAAAGTTTGAGAAAATTTGTATATTAAAAAATAAGTTAAAACCGACCCTAAATATATTTTAGCCGTTTCTATCAAAAATCTTGTGCATACTTTGTGATCGAACATAAGATCAAGTACGTGCATTTTTAACATTTAAGATTTAAAATCTTGCAAAACAGGAGGTTAATGTTCCTAATAAAACAGACATTAAGCTTAGTTCAACCTTAATTAATTTCTTACAATTAGAATTAAAATTAACATTAAAGAAATTGTGAATTGGGTTGCATTTGGTGGGAAATGATAGATGGTATTAATTTGACAGCAGGTGTCAATATGACAGCAGGTGTCAGTATGAAGGTTTACCAAACTTGAATTTTTTAATTGAAATAGCCGTGTTGTCAGAGTAATTATATTTTCAATGTTGAACAGTTTTTTTTTTCAATTTAACTATATGCCTGTAAGACCTAAGGTCTTTAAAATGCAACCTGAATTGCACGGCACTAGTTTGGCACAGTCGATTTGAGAACCAGGTATTAAGTGTCTCATTTTAACCCATTGGCGGTATCCAATAAAATTGGAGGTATAGAAAAGAATGCGCCTAGCGTAGCGATCGAACCCACACGTCTAAATTAGCAATCAAGCACTTTATTCACTGCGCCATTGCCACCCAGTTTTCTTGGACAATAGGAGTAGGTATCTTGCCTGGCACACTTTGCTAGTTCCAAGGAACTTAACATTTTTTTTGGGTAATTTGTCCAATTTGACTAGCTAATCTTAGATAGGATAGAAATCATTCTGAATTTATGAAGGAATTTTCAAAGTACATTCCATCGGAATACGCCCAAAGATGTGGGCCATATGTCCATTATCCACACAAATGTTTAGGCTAATTTGCTCTACTTAGGCGCAAGATGAATCCTTAATAAAATAATGGGCTTATGACCTATCCAAGCAGGAAATGAATGAATTATGAATTTATGTTCCATGGAGTTAAATGACTGATTCTCTTAATGCTCGCTTTGAGAAAAACACCGTCATTAGACCACATCGAGGTGGTTTACATAGTCACTGCGACTGATGAGGGTGACAAAACCATAAAAAGTGTGTTTTTATTAAGGACAAACGGTTAATAAGACCTGATGGATGGGCCCAAATCCATTGTGACCTTAAGTCCCACAATTTTGGGCCAAACGTTCCCAAAAGAGTCAGCTAAAAATTGAGAATTCATAAACGATAGTGGGCTACAAGGCCATGATGAAACACACCAATAATCCGATGAGGGTCATAAAATCCGAGGAACTCTGGGAGCGATTCAGGCAATAAAGAATTTTGTTAGCTCGAACCATAGTGGGCCATAAGTCCAATCGATCAATTAATAGTCCACTGATTTTTGTGTGGAATTCTAGTCTAACCATGGTGGGTTATAATTTTGCTATGGCTTTGTGGACTTATGACCTTTTAACTCTGCAACGACGTACCCTTTGTTCCCGATAAGACGGTGTAACTGCTAATGAAGCTTACGCGACAATGGGTACTTTGAAGGATTCTTTTTTGGGGTCACCTAATTTTGTATTATGGCGAATTGAACTGTCAGGCAAGTCCCATCGATACCAAACTATTATATCAACCTACTTCTTGACCAATATCATCTTTAGCAATTAATTAACCACCCTATAGAATTGGATACAGAAAATTTGAATAGGAAATTTGGATATTAAAATATAATGAATTAATCTCATCTAAAATGAGTTTTCTAATTTATCTAAGTGATTTGATCTAAATTTCCACTCAAACCGAATTTGTGTCAAAAAAATATAAAAAATCCTTTTTGGCCTCTCTAATATGTAGCTCGGTAGGTATAGTCTTCCTCCTTTTTACTTAATATCTACTTCGCAATGCTGTCTCAATTAAACCCTCATAAATACATGGTTATTCAATAACTGTCGATGGCAGTTCTATATATGAAGATTAAATATGGCCTCATTTATGCTCTTCGTGGAAAAGAAGAACTATGTTGGTATTGGAGCAGTAAAAAAATAGATAGGTATCTATAACTCTGATGCTCTCTTGGCTCAAGGCTAACCTACATACTCTGTAGTGTGTAGAGTGTGTACCATTTACAAAAGAATTCATTTGCAATGATTTCCATCCTCTTTTCCTAATAGAGGTACGTCTGATGGTAGGAAAATGGGGAATCGGTAAGTATAGTTCAATCAAACTCACACTACCAAACAAAAAAAGAAGAGGTCCTCCATATAGGATGTTGTGGCGATGACGGGGATACGAGCTCCGATAACGTCCGTATATGAAAATGTTTATTAAATATACGCTTCATCGATTCGCACCCTAAGCTCCTGACGAGGCAATCCTCGATATCATCTTCCTTGTCAGAATGTTCACTGTTGTCGGCATCAGTATATTGTCATCGTCGAATAGTCGTTGTCGTCCTTCGTCATCATCATCGGCAGGAATTTTTGTATCTCTCTATCAATGTTGCATACCTATAAAGAAAGGTAACAAAGTACCAAGTAGTAGTAGTAGTAGTGCACTTCTATTGCTCTATTGCTATAATGAATACGCTTGCCAATAGTTTGTATCCCTGAAATAATTCATCATTATGTCTGTTTGTCGTATCTATCAAATGCAATGCACTGAGATAACTGCTTCCTTTGATTGCTCTTGATTTGTATTCCTTGCGTATTTTTATATAACACAGTGTGTAGCTTCATATCCGTACATACCAAATCAAGGCAGCATTCGATATAGTAGCTCGTATGATTCTCAAATAAAGTGGGCTAGACAGAAGGTTATAATTTCAAAGGAATTGAATTGGATTTGGAATGCAGAAGAAGTTGAATGATAGAAAATGCATATATGATGTGTGCACACAGGTTAAGCAAGGCTCTACATATATACACTTTGCTCTCTTCCGATAAAGTTTTTCCAATTGTATATTGATGATAAAATGGAACTTAAAACACTGCTGTGCAAAAAATGTTCATCAAAATGTGTACCAGGAGTAAAATTCTGTCAAACATTTATTGTTGGAATTATTGAAGTAAATACAGGGGTTATGTTAGGTTAACGTCCTTAAGACTTAAGAATAGTAAATCGTTGGGAGGCATTGATAAAAGATTAACAGGTGCTTGTCTAAAATAAATAGCTTTACAAGTAATTGAGTGGCTGAACAATGAAATAGGAAATGCGAAGTGTCCTCATTTACTCAGCCAGATTTTTGCGTATGCTTTTGTTGTGCCCTATAAATATACTTAGTTGAACAAAGTACCTTGATTCCTGGGGCTTATAACACAATACATAAAGTGCTTGTTGAACAAGCGAAATTCAACAACTTTTTAAAAATTCTGTACCACTTAACAACAAGTCTAGGAGAACTATAACAATTACTTTGGTTTCATTCAACAAGAGGGAAATTTCACCATTTCACCGTTTCTGTAACTGGAAACAACAAGAGTTAAAAAAACAGAGAATAAACTTGTTGAATAGTTGGTAAATTTCAACCGACGGTACCGGACTAGTTCAAAGTTAATGAGTTAGAAAAAAACACTTGCATAGTGTTAATTAAGTGATGACATCGGACGGATCTTGTTATTTATTTAGTGCCCTAGAGTTTTGTGAAATTTTTGTTTGATTCTGAATCGGACAGTGATAATGACTTCCAAGGACATGTAAAAGTGTTCAGGGAAAGAATAAACTTTGAAGTAGAACCCCAAAAATTTCGTGTATCGTAGAAATTGTTGACTATCTTACCGAAAGTCACTCCCACAAATTACGTTCCCCCACTAATAAAAGTAAAGCACTATACATAAAGTGCTTGTTGAACAAGTGAAATTCAACAACTTTTTGAAATTTCTGTTACACGGAACAACAAGTCTAGGAGAACTATAACAATTGTTTTGGTTTTATTCAACAAGTGGGAAATTTCATTATTTCACCGATTCTGTAACTGGAAACAATAAGACTTCAAAAAATAAAATAAACTTGTTGAATAGTTGATAAATTTCAACCGACGGTTCCAGACTATTTCAAAGTCAACAAATTAGAAAAAGACACTTGCAGTAGTGTTAATTAAGTGATAACATCGGACGGATTTCGAGAAAATTTTATTCAGTTGCCTAGTGTTTTGTGAATTTTTTTTTGATTCTGAACCGAACACTGATAGTGAAAGCCAAGGTCGGGCGAAAGTATTCAAGGAAAGAATAAACTCCGACATAGGACCCCACATGTTTGTTGAAAACATTTTGTGTGCCGTTGATGTAGTAGACTGTGTTTAACTAATTCAACAAGCGAATGAAATTTTTTTCTATTGACAATTGTTACATTTTTTATTGTGTTACAAGTGTGATTTTCACCTGTTGAACAAACATTGTTGAACAAGTAATGATAAATGCCACATCTCATATAGCGGAAACTTAATAGTGATGGTTCCACAGGCTTGATGATCAAGTGATGATCCTATTCTTCTATTTCTAATATTATGCTACAGGCAAGAATTTCAAGCTTCTCGCTAAAAAAAACCTGGACTGGTTGTTTTTGATTTGAGGCTAGGGCTCTGCTGATGCCAAACCAAATTTTCCGCCAGTCTCCAAATGCAGAAGGAATTAGAAACGAAACCCACACAAATTACGGACATATACGATTGCTGCGAAATCATCGATAATAGAAATCATAGTTATCCAAAATATATAAGGAGATAATAATAACTTTTGCTCGACACTGTATAACTGTTTACTGAAATATTGAACATTCCTAGTTGTGGGGCGTGACAGATGAGTCTAATTCACAGCAATATTAATTAATATCCCGGTCAATTAAATTAAGACGAAAAAAGTGAGAATAAAATAAAATAATACATTTCGTTCGTCGTTCAGAAGTGCACTGTAAGCAAAAAGTGGAGCGAATTTCTTCGTTTATCAATTTCTTATAGGACTGTTAATTCAACATCAGCAGTGCGTTTTGGGCGATTGTCTTAAATAGATGTTTGAGTCGTTGTTTTGTTGCCAAAGACATAACAATTCTTGCGATACAAATTTGTCTACCACCATAATTATCTCAAAAACGGCTCTAACAATTTTAATAAAAACAAGCATGTGTACTTATTTAGGAATAGTCTACATTTTGGCTGAAAATTTTGTTTACATTATGTTATTGAGGGAACCTGCCATACAACCATTTTTTTTTTGATTTTCGACTTTCGACTATTTTCAGCAACTGCTACACGGATTTCGATCAAAATTTGTATAGAGGACAGTTTTTGAATTATAAATAATACTGCATTTTATAATAGCTTCTAACGGCCTTTAGTGCACAAAATTTGAGTTTCGTCCCGGCGATCTCACTTGGACTCATCACTTGGCTAGTGAGCACCTTACCAATACGAACTTTTTGTTAAATTCAGTTCAACTTACAGGAATTTTTTGCATTTCAAAATTTTCGAAAAACATTTTTTTTTTGAAAATTCAATATTATTTGAAAATTGGTATATGATTTTTTATGAAATTTTCTATTTAAGTTTATATTATTAAATATTTCAAATTGTCATACAAAATTTATATTAGAAAAAGATTTTTTTATATAAAAAATTAAGTAAAAAACGACTTTAAGAATATATTATTAATATATAGCCATTTATATTTATTAAGAATCTTTTGCATACAATGTGATCGTTGATCAAACGTGCATAGCAAGTACGTGCCAAAAAGTTAAATCTTATTTTTTCTCAAAAACGGGTCCAACTATTTTTTATGAAAAAAAAAATCAGTTTTGGAGGAAAAATATACATAGTTTTTTTTTTTTTAGAAAACATGGTTATTATTGGAACATCTAGTCGAACGTTTTTTTTGTGTTTCGTTTTTTTCCGGAAAATGATTCAGTTAAATTCTGTGGAAATTTTTACGCAGAATCTCCTAGAAAGCTTAAATACTTTTGTCAGCCAAGATTTTTCTAATTTTTTTTTTTTAAATAAAAGAAAAACTTTTTTTTTTTTAAACTCAAATATTTCGATTATTTGGTATTTTTTTTGACATTATATTGAAAAAAAAATCTATATTCCTAAAATAAATAAAATGCACGAATGGATCGCACGTACTTGTTCTTATGCTCGATCACATCGAATGCAAAAGATTCATAATAAACAGAAACGACTAAATATATATTAAAGTCGTTTTTTACTTAATTTTGTATGCCCCAAATTTCTTTAAATTTTTTCTAAAGGAAAATTTGTATGACAGTTTTAAACATTTACTAACATAAGCTTAAAAAAAAATTTAAAAAAAAAAATCACATCGAAAGCCGGTGGAGCCCTTTATGAGAAAGTCGGAAAGCAAAATATTTAAAAAAATTTTACCAAAAAATGGATTCAACCAAAAAGCATGAAAACACTAATTGTTATCAAAATCGTTAGAACCGTTTACGAGATAATTAAGATGGTAGAAAATATTATATGGTAAGTACCTTTATTTTTGGGGCTAAAAATCCTATTCAAAAATGTATTTTAGCCAAACACCTAAAACGGTTAAGTACCAAGTTTGAAGAAAATCGCCTCAGCATCGTAGTTTGTAGAATCGTTCTACAGACAGACGGAATTGCGGGTACTACTTTTTTGGTGTTCTCCATCATGGTAATGTAAGGTTTGATTAAATCTCGAGTTCGTTTTTTTTTCCAATTGCAAAACTTGCCCTAAAAATCTGAAAAAAAAATATTTCTCGAAAAACGCTCCAAAATTTTTATAAAAATTGTGTGTGTTCATAGATAAGTACAGTTCAGTTTTACAAAGGTATACAAATATTTTATTTTGCGTACTTATTAACGGTAGTTCCCATAGAACCATTTTTCATATTTTTGAATTTTTCACTATTGGATGAATCAACTAAAATTATTTGTCTTATGCAAATGGTTACTCAAATTTTCAAAAAAAAAAAAGTTTTTCGATTTTTAAAAAATTAATAAATATAATTTTTTTTGCTTTGAAAAATCGATTTTTGAAAACTGAGTTTTTTGAAATTTGAATTTTATAATAGGTAATCCATTTTGCGGTTTCAGAAGTAAACGTAAATAAAACACATATAAGATATTTTTTTTCATGATATTTCGTTTTTATTATAAAGTATGAACGTTGGCATTATGTGTGAAAGACTACATCATTTAAATGACCACCACGCGAATTTTTGCTTTTGAGGTAATTTTCGACCATTTTTGACACATATTGGGCGGTATCTCAGCCATAACTTGACGAATGTTGGCTTGCAAGTGCTCAAGAGTTACAGGTTTATCTGCAGAAACACTGACTTTCGCGTAGCCCCACAAAAAAAAGTCCAGCGGTGTGCATGATCTTGGTGTCCAGTTGATATCGCCACGACGAGAAATTACGCGGCGAGCAAATGTTTCTTGCAATAAAGCCATATTCGCTCGAGTGGTGTGGCATGTGGCATCGTCTTATTGAAACCACATATTCTCCAAGTCGTAGTCTTCAATAGCAGGCAAAAAAAAAGTCGGTTATCATATGACCATAACGCTCCGAATTGATGGTGACAGTCGTTCCATCGTCGTTTTCGAAGAAGTAAGGTCCAATCACACCTCCGGACCAAAGAGCGCCAAAAACAGTGACTTTTTGTGGATTTGAGGATTGTCAGAGCCCCAAATATGACAATTTTGTTTATTAAGATGCCCACCGAGTGAGAAATGATCTTCGTCGCTGAAGAAAATTTTGTTCGAAAAATCGCCGTCCACCGCCTGTTGTTCAAGCACCCATTCGACGTATCTACGACATTGTTAATGGTCAGCTGGCTTCAGTTTGGGCTGGACTTTATATGGATGTAGGTGTAGATTCAAATGCAAAATACGCCATAATGTGCCGTAAGAAAGTCCTAATTCCTGAGAACGACGAGGAATCGACACATTCGGGTCTTCGGCAACAATTTCTAACAGCAGCGATATTTTCAGTGGTACGAGCAAAACGATGGTGCACATGCCTTACAATATCTGTAAGCAATCCAGTCTCTTCAAATTTCTTCACGTAGCTGCACGATTATATAAACCCTAATCTCCTTTTAAAACACGATATGTGGCTGTGGCAGAATCACCATATTGTAGTAGGTCTTAACAATATTTATGCGTTGTGCAATAGTTAAGCGATCCCTTTTCGTAAATGTCAGATTTTCAACTGGAAAAAATTGGTTTAACAACTTAGTTTGACAGATGTCGAATTCCAGCCCTATACTTTTGAAACCGCAAAATGGATAACCCTTTTTCTATATTGAAATGTTTTCACATTTTTCAAAAATGTTTTTATAATTAAATTACATAATTTAAATTTTAAAATACATACAAAATTAATTTTTCAAAAAACCGCTCTAACAATTTTTGAAATTTGGTTACTTATATAAATTTGATTAAAACTTTGGTCCGTTGTGCAACAATTTTGACGTACAGATGTCGGTGAAGGATGGATCAATTTTCTCTATGTTAAACCATCCTTTAATCTCATTTAACATCAAAATCGGTGAACCACGCATCAAAGTTTGAATGACGTTTGAATGTTTGTACAATTGGGAGATGGGGTCGTTATGGGGTATGTATTTGTGTAGGTATGGTGCCGGATTTATGAAAATATGTAAATACAAAAACTGACTGCTTCGATTATTTTCCAACAATGAAATCTAAATTATTAAATTTGAATTTGTAAGAGCTAATTATTTTACTCACTCTACTTTTACCGATAATTACCTTACATATAATTGGGGAAATTTTGCCTGTGACAATATTAAAATATTAGTTATTTACTTGTCGGTTGCTATCGATGTGAAAAAATGTTTGTGCAAATTCATATTCCCCTTATGGCAGATTGTTTCTTGGTCGGCAAGGATTAAAGAAAGATTTTATATTAAGAATAAAAAATATTCCTAAGGACTAATTATTAAAATTAAACCTCCAATTAAAGCCTCATTTTGAAATAGGTGGAGTAAGTTCTGAGATCTTCTCAAAGATTCTGCCCTTAACCTTAACAAAAAATGATAGATTGTGGATTATAATTTGAGATATAATGAAATGAGAAGGGTCTTTGGTTCATATCCTTGAGAAGAATAAATAATGAAACAAAAAAAAAACTTTCTGGTGTCACCATAATTTGTGCGAGGATAAACTCATTAGTCATTTAAAAATGTGTACCTTTTTTATTTTTGATTAATTAAGAAGGAATATTTTTTTTAACCTAAAACACTTTTTGGGTTTTAGTGGTTTTTCTTGCAATATTAACACAGTCCTGTTTAGCGTTATGTTGCCACGATGAAACGAACGACGCACAACTACACTGAGAGCTGCTGTATTAGTTTCCTTTGGCATCATTCGCAAATTGAACTTAGTTAAGAATGGCATTAATCAGTGCCCAATCGTTTTTATTTTACCGCAAGGCCTTTGCTATATTTGATCTTTGGAAAATGAAAATTTTTATTTATATTCTAATGAGGGAAATGTGAAAATGATTGCTTTTTTAGTTTTGTTTAGGAAATTGTTCGTTCTAAGACTAAAGAGCTAAAAGGAGTACCTATTGATGATTAGTTCAAAAATAATAATTAAGTCCCTAGAAAATGGGATTTCCATTGCAGGAGTTGATTGAAAGAGTGTTTGCAGATTTGTTTTTAATTTTCATTTCAAAACATTATCGAGATTAGCACGCTTCATATGAAGTTCTACAAATAGTGCAAAAAGGATGAGTAACATTGGCAGGGTGTCCTATATCATTGAACATAATAAAACTACACATTTGGAAATCTAGCGGGTGTTTTTTTTAGACGTGTGGTTTTGAAGAAGAAATAAAATGCATATAATTTAAATATAAAGATATGTGTTTGCCATTATGTTTTAGATATGCTTTCGGGCAATTGGCCGCCGCGATTGGCTCGAATAAATCCCAGCCGAGAGGCTCAATTTTCGACCACTTTTTGCAGCAATTGGTGCCGTATGTCAACAATAACGCGCCGAATACTCTCTTCCACGGAGTCAATAGTCTCGGGCTTATCTGCATAAGCAAGCGAATTTATATAGCCCCACAAAATATAGTCTAGCGGTGTGAAATCGCACGATCTAGCGGTGTGAATCGCACGAGGCTACACAACATGCCGACGATGAACGCACGCGAGGAAATGCTCTCGCCAAAAATTTCCTTCAATAAATTGATTGTTTCGCTGGCTGTAGGGAATGTAGCGCCGTCTTGTGGGAACCAAGGGTCGTGCACATCAATATCCTCCAATTCAGGCACGAAAAAGTAATTCGAAGTCGGCTTCATTTTTGAAGAAATATGGACCAATGGTTCCTTCTGCGTATAGAGCACAACAAACATTGACTTTTTGAGGATGTAACGGCATCCCAACAATGGCTTGTGCATTGTGATCACCCATTTAACCAAAAGTGCGAGCTTCATCGCTGAACAAAATTTGTGAAAATTGGGATCGGTGGGCATCTCCTTTTGGGCCCATTCACCGAACGTTGTGCAAGAGTAAGTATATTCATTATGAAATGGCCAAAGACCAACTCCGAAAAAAGTATTGCCAGACTGAAAATCACGTCTAAAAAAACACCCGTAAGTTAATTTTTTGACCATTTACCTAGATATCGATGCAATCTAAAATTTAAGGCTTTTTGAAGTAAAACTTCATTTGCGGCGTTATGGGGTAAAAAAACTTATATGGAGCTGTCAAACCGAAAGACATCTGACGTGACCCGACGTCATGTCCCTCACGGTACACTCTCTAAAAAAAATGTGTAAGCACAATACCCAAAATATTAAACCGGCATAACACACGTTTTTGTTAAAACAACACATGCGAAATTAAACAAAATGGCGTGCATAAACAAGCATTGCCTTACGCAAAGAATCCTAATCAAATCCGAAATAGCATTGCCATGCATTTGTAAGAATTCTTTATTCTTGAACACAATTGATGCGATAAGAACACGATACCTAGGTTGCCGAGATCTCATCTATTCTATTTAAATTAGTCAGGTATTACACAGTGCGTGACTGTAACGCGCAAGTCTTGGTTATTTTCTTTTGAACGTCTATTCGGAAACGTTATTACACGAAGCATTTTTCTCATTTTCAGTACTGAGCGTTTTTTTGACAGCTAGCTATCTTTTATTTTATCTCTTTGCCCAGTGCATGAACAAAAAAAATGTTTAAAAGAAAAATGGAAGCCAAAGTTATTTATACAGGTATTCCGGATGACAAAGACACGGATTGTAGAGAATGTGGTTCATTTGGTAATTTAAAATAAGCTTAGACGTTTTTTCTTTGCTCAATTTAAATTCATCAGTAATTTAGATTGGTGTTCATTCATCTGCAGCGAAAATTAAATGAAGCAAATCTGAAAAAGGAAGAAAGAGTAGAAAGAAAAACGTCAAAAACACTCAGGGAAAATCCTATCCGCGCGTGTTCAGATATATTTAATTCGTTTCATCTTTTCGTCCTTTCTTTCACTTTCGCACTTCATTCACGCAGTGGCAAACACGCGCTGTGTAATACCGGACTTAGTGTCAAACTATGACGAGGATACACATTTCATCTCGTCACGTTATGTTAGATTCAATATTATTGTCTTTCCACGCCAAAGCCAAAACCGGGTTTTCAGCTAAGAGTTTACGAAAACTCGAAAACCGTTCATACTGAACATTCACAAGTTTTCGTTTGACATTTCAATTATTTTGGCACCACAGGCAATAACAAATACGTTGTCAATTGAAATTACCCCAGACAGCTGTTTTTTTTTTCGTTTTTCCTGGCAGCAATCCGTCGGTTATTTATGTGACGATTAATTGAGCACTGAATGTTTCACAAGGTGTGTTTGTTTAGTTCATCTTGCAAATCCAACATGTTTTCGACAGGTTTTATTTAAAACTTGTAGTATATCAAAACGAGTGGCTTATGAAAAATGTATGGGAAAACTTGTGTTTTCAGCCAAAACCGATCATTTCTTGAAAACCGTGTTTTGGATTTGGTGTGAAAAGGCTATTATTTTCTTAAATCTCGTCGTGAAAAGTTTCATCCCATTGAATTGGGGAATGGTTATATTCGATATAATAACAAAATACTTACAGTGAATCTTGTAACGCTCTTCTCTTATTTATTTAGGCATTGTGAAATATTTTCTTTTCTCCAATTTCTCTGTAAAATTTTCGGTCCATTGTCAATTGTGTAACGATTATATAACCACTCAATTTTTGTGGCAGTGCCAGTTACAATCGTGGTTCAGTAAATTAAACTACCGATTTCGTCGGATTAACTGAGATTCAACGATGGGTTAAGCATGTATGAGACTGCTATTATATACTTGTATGTTGAACTCCAGTTAATCCGACGAAATAGTGTGTTAAAATTGCTGAATCATGATTCAAATATTTAAATCATATTTGTACAACTGGCCCTCAGTAAACTCATAGATTAGACGTGGAATAAGCATTTTTGAAGTAAAATTTCTTTTGCGGCGTTGGGGTTAAAAAAATGTATATAGAGCTGTCAAAACGACCAACGATATGACATATGATATGTTATTGTTGGAAGTGTTATTTTCAGATATTTCGAATTTTTTTTGTTCGTTTTGTGGCTTTTCATATATGAGTGCAGGTATAATATGTATCTGCATTGTGTATGTTCGCTGAGGATTTTTTTTTGTTGGTACGTGTTGTCGATTCTCAGTCTGTCTAAATGAATTATTGTGTGTATTAAACGAGAAATTCTTTTTTTTTTTTGATTCATTTTTTTTGTGGGTTCGTTGTGGTTTCGCATAGATTAATGAAGTAGGTATACGCATTGTGTGTATTCGTCCAGGGTTTTTTGTTTCGTTTTGTTGATAAGTTTAAATTATTGCGTATTGTGTGTATTTAACGGCAATTTTGTTTTTGTTGATTTTGTTGATGCTCATACATTAGTGTATATTGTGCTATAATGCTTAAATCGATAGTCTTGTTGCCAGTGCTTCAGTGTATCTACTTCGTAGATTTATATATACGGCTAATGTTAAATTGCTGAATTATGAATCAAAGTTCGAACGAAGCGATCTACGGTGACGTTTGTACCATTGGAAGACGGGATTGGGGTCGTTATGAGCGGTGTAGTTATGCAAGTACGGGGCTGTACGGGGTAGTTGTCCTTTGAACGGTTTCCATAAAATTGAAATACATATATGTTGTAGCTGACTGAGAATTATGAAAGCAAAAATTGTTTCAAATTAGGGAGAAGTTTTATTTCTGGCGCGTTTTCATACATAAGTACACAAACTTGTTTTTACTTGCGATTATAGGTACTATAAGGCAAGTTATGTATTCGTAAAAAATGTTTTCTTTCTAACAATCGAACATGACATTACGATCATAGAGAACAACAAAAAAGTGGGTCACCCAATTCCGTCTGCCTGTCTGTCATTCTGTCATCCTATCATTCTGTCATTCTGTCAGTCTGTCTGTCCTCGAGTCTACAGCCTAATCGCTTTGATAGATTTGCTTCAAACTTGGTACATATTGTTTTTTCGGTGATATGTCAACAGGTTTTTTTACTTTTTTTTTTAAGACGACAAATAACAGTAGTTCCCATACATTTTTTTTTGGTCAAAACCAAAAATTTTATTTTTCTTTAAAACGGCTCCAACGATTTTTATAAAAAAAATTACCTTTTAATAATTTTTTTTTGGAAACAAATTGTTTTTTTTTTGGTACCTCTACTAGAACCATTTTCTTGGTTTTCGGTGTTTTCTCGCAAACAGTTAATCTTATTTTTTTGAAATTTTTTACACAAAAGCTCCTGGAAAGTTTTAACAGTATTTTATACCAAAATTTTTCAAAAAAAATTCTAAATTTCGAAAACGACTTAATAGATTTTTTTCGAAACTTCGTATTTAGTAGTTTTTTGACATTATCTTGAATAGTTAAAAAAACTATTTATCTCGCGATACCCTTTTGCTGGATTTTCAATTTGTCTCTTCGAACAGGTCAATTCATAGATGAATGGAAAACATCTTTTATTTCTCCAATTTTCAAATCTGGATCGAGACAAAAAGTATGTAATTACAGACCGATTTGTAAGCTATCTGTTATTCCAAAATTATTTGAAAAGATTGTTTGTGATAAGCTTTATTTTTTTATCAAAAATGTAATTGCTGAATCTCAACACGGTTTTGTGTCAGGCAGATCAACAGCTTCTAATCTCACTGTTTTATGTAACTCTGTAGTAAAAGGATTTGAAAAGGGTTATCAGACAGACATAGTATTCACAGATTTCGCTAAGGCCTTTGATAGGGTAAATCATGAAATTTTTGTTCATAAACTTTCTTTGCTAGGATTCCATTCTCATTTTTTAAAATGGATGAGTTCATATCTGAGTAATCGGATCCAATTCGTTAAAATAGATAAATTCAAATCTAAAGCTATCAAAGTAACCTCAGGCGTTCCACAGGGGAGTCGTATTGGACCTTTGTTGTTCATACTTTTTATAAATGATATTCCTGATACTATTAATTTTTCTAATTATTTGTTGTATGCTGATGATGTTAAAATTTTTAAAGTCATAAAATCTGTTTATGATTGTCTATTATTGCAAGAAGATCTAAATAAATTAGCATTATGGTGTGATAGAAATTTACTCTTTCTGAATGTCTCTAAGTGTCAAAGGTTTACGTGTTTTAGAAGAAAATCACACATTTTGTTTGATTACTCAATTAATGATATTATTTTAGAAAAAGTTACTCAAAAAAAAGACTTAGGAGTTATATTAGATCATAAGCTTTCTTTTAATTTTCACATTGATTTTACAGTTAATAAAGCCTATAAGATGCTTGGTTTTGTACGAAGAAATACAAAGGAATTTTCTGATCCTTACGCGCTCAAATGCCTTTACTCTGCTTTTGTCAGATCTAATCTGGAGTATTGTAGTGTTGTTTGGAATCCTTTTTATAACACTCATTCCTTAAGAATAGAAAGAGTACAGAAATCTTTCACTAGATACGCTTTTAATAAGTTTAATTGGAGTATTGATAGACCTCCATATAATGTAAGATGCCAGCTCTTTGGTATGCAAACTCTTGAGTTAAGAAGGAAATATTTTTCAATAATGATGATAAAAGATATCTTAAGCAATCACATAAATTGTTCTTATTTGCTTGAACGTATTAACTTGTATTTTCCTTGCAGAAGTCTCCGTATGTGTTTCTAGAAATAACTATTATAGAAATGAACCCATATCCCGTTGCATTAAAGTGACAAATAGTGTTTTACCCTATCTAGATATTTTTCAACTCTGTTCAAGAGATAGCTTTAAAAAAAATGTCATGCTTGTTTTGTTATATATCGACACATAGTTTATTTAAATTAATATTTATTTATATTTATAAAATGGAATTTACTGTACATATTTTACTATACTACTTTTACTTTTATTATTATTACATTTATTATATAAGTTGTAATCTATAAGAGATTGTAAAACTCTGCTTGATGAAAATAAACTAAACTAAACTAAACTAAAATAAAAAACAACGGCACCTCCAATAAAAATGTTAAAAAACCGTTAAGAAAAAAATGTATTTCTCGAAAACCGCTCCAAGAATTTTTATAAAAAAATGTGTGTGTTCTTAAATAAGTACAGTTCACTTTTAAGTATAAAAATATTTCTTTTGGCGTACTTATTAACGGTACTTCTCATAGAACCACTTTTCATATTTTCGACTTTCTCTATTGGATAAACCGATAAAAAATTTTTTTTTAGATAAATGCTTCCTAAAATTTTTAAGAAAACTGCATACCCAAATTAAAAAAAAAAAAAAATTTTCGATTTTTAAAAAATAAATACAAATTTTTGTTTGAAAAATCGATTTTTCAAAAACCAATGACAGAATTTTTTTTAAGTTTGAATTTTATATGTATATTAATAATATCTTCAAAATGGGGTTTCAATTTTTTTTTATAAAGAACATCTTCTTTTCTTTTCGGCAATCGTTTTTCTTGAGAAACGTTTAGCCATTCAAAACTGCTTAATTCTCTTTGCTCAGTTAAAACTGTTGCTGGTCCTGGGCGTACTTTTTAAAATTTTGTGCTCAATCGGAACCGTAGAGAAGAACGCAGTATTTTTAGATATAATGACCATTTTTTATGGCCAAAAGAGCTTCTTGAACATCTCTTTCTTTGTACGTTTTTCTTGCTTTCGGTATTTTTTCAAACTCAAAAAAAAAGTAACGGTTTAATGGTATAGTTATTAGCAGTCTTGAAAGTATATTTATTAGCAGGGCCAGTAATTAAAGTTCCATAGAACCAGTTATTGGCACCCGAGTGCAAATAATTGGAACCCCTTCTTTTTTTGGAACCAATTATTGACACCTTTTTAATTAAAAAATAGCAATTAATTTCTTTAAAAATAGTTAAATACGAATAATTTATTATTATATGATATTAAAAATCATATTTTTTGTCCATAATATTCATATACTAATAACTAAACGCGGCTCACTAAAATTGTATGTCCTTAACAAAAACACACAAAATTTTGCAAATTTAAAAATTTTTTGAAACGTGTTAACACTTTCACTTCCACACACCGGTTGAAGAACTAATTAATCAAAACAAAGACGTACAAATGTGAGGAATAAGTAGTAGTTTAAGACTAAAATTAAATTGGCTTGATAAGATTGATAGTTGTAGTGTTTCACATTAGTTCGGCGTTGTGATCAAAAGATGGAGATGGTGCAGTAAGAGAGAACTATCTTGTCGGTTGTTAAATATTGTATCTTTGTTTCCATTCAGATTGTGTTCGGCAACCAGGCAAGGTGTGTCCAGAAAGTAACTTTTTCTATTTGTTCAACTAAAACGTTTGTACAATAAAATTAATTTTAAATTTGAATAATTAAACATAAATAGTTGTTGTTACTTAAAAAAGATATTCAAAGCAACTATAATAGTTTTTGTAAGAATCGTTATTGAATGAGGGGGTGCCAATAATTGGTTTAAAAAAAGGGGTGTCCATGATTGTAGTCAGTACGATATTGTCCGATTTATTTTTAATAAATTCTCCACATAAATTTAAAGTAAATATTACTACTAATATATTAAGTGGTAAAAATATTCTTAGAATCTCTTGATATGAAATCATTTTTTGAAAATCAAAGACAAAACAAATCTTAAATGACAATAATCACCCTCACAAAGCTTAAACAAACCCAACCCCCATTAGCTGCATTCAGAGATTTATTTACTTTCACAATCCTCTTTGTCTCAGGTCAAAATAATTGATTGTCGTTTATTTTAGTAAACACGAACCAACATCAAACACGAACACAATAAAATGATTGTGAAATAACATTCAAGCCAATCTCCTTCGAGTTGGCAAAATGACAGCAAATAAAAATAAGTCCAAGTTCAGTTGATGTTCTGTGTACTCTCATTAAGCTTCACAGCAGTAAAAAGGACATCTTTCCTTTCCTTTCTTTTTTTTCTTTTAGTCCTTTACACACACAAATTTACACAAAGAAAGATAAAATGGTTAATAAAAAAAGAAGACAAAGAAAGATTAGGTAAAGAAAAGATCAAAATTCTGATTCGAACTTTTATTTCTCGTTATACGAGTAAAGCGCACATGGAAATATTCTTTGACGTGTTGGAAATTTTTAAGGACAAATTATTAAGAAGGAATTAAACAAAAAAAAAAATGAGGTAATGATAAGACATTTAACAGAGTGTTGGCACGAGATTACAATTAAATAACGCTATACGACCGCCCGACCCATCTACCTCCTCTTCATTATTATTTCAAATCCACGTCAAGGATATCTCTAAAGTAAAGCCTCCTGCCACAGATATTCCCTTATAATGTGTCAGTGAGTGAAGTCGCAGATTATTTCATAAATGCAAGTTCCTTTGTGCACAGGTGCGTATATAAGTTTTATGACAAAATAGACGGGGGCTTACAAAATGTACAAGTCCTTTCGCTTTGTAATGGATTTTTAAGGGCATACTGTGGAAAAAGTTTTTTAAGTTGGGCCAAATGTACCCATAATTTTCCCAGAGTATCCGCATCTGCGGCCGTAGGTCGTATACTCATACTCGTACCATCATGTGGCTCTTTACTCTCTGTGAATATTTTTCTTTACTGTGCTGCTCACATTCGCACAGAGGCTTATTCGTTTGCCCTATTTTGTCCGCTCTTCACAATTTAACTACATTACCAACTGAAAATGACATTTTCATGAATCTATAGAACTTATGCTGGCGCTACATCAGCGCGACTTTTATGCAAAAGCAAAAAGAAAATCCATAACGTTATATTCTAAAGATATACATAACTTCATTTTAGTCATTTACACTACATTCTGCTTATGTATGTGCATATATGTATACGTGAAGAGGCAAAATAGAACCGCCATACACATACAATATATCACAGATGCATTTATGCTCATGAAAGGCAAATGCCAGGAAGTAGGATTCACAGTTAAGATATTTTTTGGAAGAAAAACGAGAAAGCAAAAAGTTGCGTGTAAAATTTAAGTTCCTTCACTGACAGAAGGATATTTTAAGGCAACTTACTATAGTATATTCGAAATTGAATAATATTTGCAAAGTACTTTTTGGTCTACAAATATTAAGACCATCAAGACTGACAGACAGACAGAAAGACCAGAAGGACGACAGATATGGAGAGAAGAATATCTACAGAGAAAGACTCCTTTACATATTCATATGTATGTATATCTACCTACCATTGAAAAGTGTACCTAAATTGTGGAGTAAAATTGTAAAAGGATATTTTTGCTATGGAATAGCGCACGCAAAATTTTCATATATGAGCAAAAACTGTACATTGTATAATACGAGTAGTTGAAGATCTATTTATGTAAAATGGGCTAGGTAGGGAAAGGCAGAAATGCGGAAGGATTTTTGCAATCGTGTCCTTCTGAGATTTTGCAAATGACATTTTAAATGGAAAAGTTGAAAATTATTCAAAATGGTCGAGGAGAGTCGAGCACAACGAACAACGAGCAATCGTACTCATCTCATACATTCGTACCTATATCTAACTGTATCTACCAATAGTAGTTAGAGTAGAGATGGAGTTTTTAGGAACTTTGAATATCAAATAGGATTTTATGGGTGGATTACGAAAAACTGCTGGACACTCTTTTGGTTATGGAGACTTATAGTCTTTTATGTGTGTGCGTGCGTATGTGATGGTATTTTCAAAAGGACAGTTTGAAACTTCATGAATGGACCTCATCGGCATTCGTTTTGATTTCTTTTTCATTCAATGGTCTTTTTTTTAAGTCAGCATCTAGTTTGTTTTTTCTAAGTTAAAACTTTAATTATATGGATGGTTAGTTGTGGAAGATACATTTTATAAAAAGAGGCTTTATTGTTTGTTTATTGAATTTTTAGTTTGACGTGTTTTTGATTGGATTAGTCTAATATAAATGCTAAAGATACAAATTTAACTTCTTTTATTTTGTAACTATTTATGCGAGGTAGGTATATTAGTTAGAAGGAAAAAGATAGAAACAAATGTTTCTTGATCCGAAGTCAAATATTTCAACACTCAGCAATGCGATTTGACCATAGATAGAAACAAGCTCTCTAAAATTTCAGTGGTGCAGTGAGAGATTAATATAATCTGTGTCGAAGAATGGAAGATTTGTTATTTTCTAGACAAGAGTCTATGGTAGGGCAACCTACAAGAAATGGTGAGCACATGTATTATCAGCCATAGTATACCCCTGAGACCCTGGTGCTGGAATTGGAGTCATAACATCGGTGAACGGGAAACAAAGAAAAAAAATCGACAGGTGTCCTTCTAAGAACACAGCTATGAAAGACTACCTACATTCTTTCCAAGATTGCCAACACGGAGAAGCTGAAGCTAGTTCGGAGAGAGACACAGCCGACAAAGAAAAATACCAGAATAGTGTTGTACAATGTAAATGTTTTTGAATGAACAAGCCTATCTCGGCTAATAGAGATTACCGACGAGAGCTTAGGAGCGTCCGAAAATGTCGAGATCAAGGACTGATAAGCGAAGCATGCAAAATGTTCAACCAAAACCGTACCACTGCTAAAAACCCATTACTTCGGCTATTTATCCAGCAATGTCTTAATGAGCTCGATAGTGTGAACGTTGCCCTCGGTGTCAATCTTATCTCGGTTCCATAGCATAGCGGTATTAATAGCAATAAGCGGGCTGACGAACTTGCTCGGTAAGGATCGGGCCTTCGTAGAGTTGATATTCCTCTAGGAACTATGAAGGGTATAATATACAAGGAGGGACAAAATTAATCATCCAATTATTTTATGAATAATTTGTTTACTATATAAAAAGAGAAGAATATTGTTATTCATTGTAATCTTTATTTGGGACTTTAAAATATTTCCTGTTAAGTGGAAAAGATTTAATGTCTGTGATTCCCGCGACTTCAAGTAGCACCAAATAAAGAAGTCCGGGTTGGTTAAATCGGTTGATCTTGCTAGCCACGCCAAAGCGCCAAAGCGGGAGATGTCGAAATTCAAGCTGATTTTAACTTTAGGACGTAGTCTGATAGCTGTAAGCCGTGATGTCCTTGTGGTATCCTGAAATCGTAGGCAGAGGTTATTAAGTTTTCGTGGGAATTTCAAGGTAACAGCCAATTATTTGAATACCTGCACAAGTCTACAAAAGGCCGAGTCTGGCACAGTGTGCGCTGATCCAGCAAATGAGTGCGGTTCAGCCGTCTGAAAGCTCTCGTTATACTGTTTTTCAATTTGATTACAAATTGTTAGTGTTCCAAGCACAAGACCATTACTAGTTGAAACCTATTTATCAAAAGGTGGCTTAGACTGGGATTCAGACCTCTGGCGGGAGAGTCCAACGCACTAACGTATTAATTATTATACTGCAAACATTATTTCAATCAAACGGTTACTTAAAAATAATAAAAGACGATAACATACTTCTGAATTTTATTTAAGAACCGTTGACTTTTTCCCGATGGGAATCGCTTACTTTTTTATCGCAAGAGGCTTAGATAAAACTACGAATGTCGATGAAAACTTTAGCCTTTCCACTGACCATTCACCAGTGAACATCACAGTAAACGTAAATCTAGTTAAAAAAGGAGCAGCTCCACATTTAGCTGACAATTGAACTTAATGAGATAGATTTCGAGAAGACTGTGAAGAAAAATAGTACTTAATATGTCCCTGAAACCGGTGGGTGTGGGGAGCACCGAAACATATCCGTTAAGCTTAAAAGATAATCCGTGATTTTAAATAAAAGGAGATTTCTGTTCATCTTCAGAGCTGTCTGGGGAAAAAAATGCAAACTACTCTCTTTAGGAAGCTTTGAAAGTCACTAAAAAGCCTCAAACACATTTAGAACCAACCTGGAAAAAAATGGTGACTTGGCTAATACATAAATGATAAAGCCGATTGATTTGCTGGACACCTTGCAGAAACGTGCAAAACCAAAAGGGAGTCATGGAGAATGTCAAGCGAACCAATCCTCATCTTAGATAATATTCGAAATGTCTCACTAAAAATTGAAAAAAATTAGGATCCTAGGTACGATTTAATAAATGCTTGTGTCCTTAAAGAACTACCGAGAAAAGCAGTTAAAAAACTTTTGAACCTCATGAATACGACATTAAACTCACGTCAATAGAAAGTTGCAGAAGTAATAATTGTTTTAAGACCGGTATAGCTCTAAAATGAAAGAAGTCTTATAGACTTGGCGCTGATTTCCAAGTTATTTGAGAAATGCCTACTCAAGAGAATAATTCCCATAATTGAAGAAAAATATCTCATTCCTAATCACCAGTTTGATTTCCGGAAAACCCACTCAACAATTGATCAGTTCTATAGAAAGAATAACTAATGGCACAGCGGATATTGTCCTTGATTGCTATCTTAGACGTTTGGGTTCGAGCCCCACGCTAGGCAGTTATTTCAGATAAGAAATTTAATTTTGAAGAGTTAAACAGAAAACTGTTATTGGAAGATTGGTCTCAAGTATATTCTCAAGTTAATGCGAATGAAGCTTATAACGCCGTTGTTCACAATCCTTTGTAAAAAAGAATCCCGATCTGAAAATAAAACCTTGGATATCTTCGTATGTTCTGAAACTTATCAGACTAAAAAATAAATTGGGTAATAAGTGCTTCAAACATCCTTCAAATCAAAATTTAAAAAATCGATTTAAGTATCTGAACAAAAAAGTTCGACACGAAATTAAAAATACTCGTGAAACTTATTTTCAGGATAAGATTCACATCGCTCAATGAAATTCAATGAAGCAATGGGAAGTTATCAATTCTATCACCAATAGAAAAAGTAAAGATAAGCAAAATAATTTTGTATTAACAAGAGATCCTTCTGAAGTTTCGAACATTTTTAACAAATATTTCAGTCTGTAATAATGCCTTGGTATTGGAAATTAATAGCTCATGTCTGCGATGTCCACGTTCTGACTTAGTTGGAAATAAAATAAGTTCTAGAAGCATCTTTTTTGAACCCATCACAGGGTCAGAAATCTTGAAAACAATAAGAAGCTTAAATAATTCTAGTTCGAGTGGTTGTGATGAAATTTCAAATGTTATCTTGAAAAAATGCTTTAAATCTGGTCGATATTCTGATTCATTTTTTTTCAATTTGGGAGTTTTCGAAGGAATTTTTCCAGACATATTAAAATATGGTTACGTCTTATCTCTTTTCAAAAAAGGGAATGAAAAAATAAAAACAACTACAAGCCAATTTCGCTCTTCTAGCCTTCAATTCCATTATTTACAAGGGGATACATGACAGAAAATTTTGTGCCGGGCTCTTCGTCGATATTACAAAGGCATTTGATATGCTCATAGATAAATTATATCTTGCTGGTTTTCGTGGCTTTATGTTGTGTTGGCTAACTTTTTACCTCAAGAATAGGTCTCAGAAAGTCAGAATAAATGGCCATCTAAATGATTCTGTGTTTATTAATAGAGGAGTCACCCAAGGTTCAGTCCTTGGGCCTTTAGTTTTTTCTTATTTTCATCGATTCCTTATTCTCTCAACGGTTTAGAGGAAACCTAACAGCTTTTGTGAATGATCTAGGGATTTCATAGAATTCTTCCAGCGTTCTTGATCTGCTTGCTGATATTAACCACGACATTCGTTTATTAAGTATCTGGTTAATAACTCACAAGCTGGTGGTCAGTAAAAAAACAAAACTACTGTTTTTAACCTGCGTAATATGGAGTTACTCGATAAAGATTTTTGTTTTCACTCTTGGAGTTGCAACAAATTTGTTTTTGTCTGCAATTGCAATTGTAATGAGGATAAAAATAAAAGTAATTTCTATGATAATTTAAGTTGTGGGTTAGGTTGTCTTACTATTGAAGTAGTCAGTAGGTTCAAATACTTGGGAGTATTCATTGATCAAAATTTGAATTGGTTAGAACATATTTTATATTTGAAACTTCGCCACTTGTTCCTTTTAAGAAAATATTGGAATGATATATCTTTAAGATCGGTTTATTATGCAACTTTTCATTCAAGACTTCAATATGGTATTTCTTGTTGGGCGCCACCTATACGTCTTGTCTTAAAAATCTACTTTTACTTAAAAAAACAAGCTATTAAATCACTTGCTGGAGCCAATTGTAAGAACCCGTCTATGTCCCATTTCAAGAACTTGAAAATTCTTCCATTAAAGCATTTGCACTACTATAAAGTTTAAAAAAAAAATTATAAAGAGTGGTTATTTTCGAAGTCCTTTAAGTGATGCGCGTAGCTTACGAAGCAGTTCAGCTTGCTTGGTCAATATACCCACGTTTTGAACTACACATTTTCTAAACTTTAACACTGTCGTTGCTTGTAAATTGTTTAATACAATGCCTTTAAATTTCAGGCTTCTGAAAAATCAATCTTCTTTCTTAAAGCTAGTTAAACTTTGGCTTATGAATTTTAATCACGATGAAATTATAAGTGCGCTGCCTTATTTCTCTTTAATATTTTGTTTTTAACATCTTAGTGAAATTAATTTAATTTTGTTAATATTATTGTGTTTATAAATTATTATTAAAGCTTAGAGAAATAATTTTGAATACAAATATAATAAGAAAAATAAGAAAAAGAAATAAATAAAAAAAATTGAAATATTAAATTTAAAAAATTACTATTGGATCTATAGCTAGTTAATTATACTTTTGATGTGATATACACACTAATTTATTTTAATTAACTATATCACTATTTATTCATGTTGCATTTATATATGTTTATATTAAATATGAATTTTGTATATATGTTTATAATGAATAATGAATTAAATAAATAAATAAAATAAAAATAAATATACCTCCAATTTTATTTGAATGCCGCTGTGAGTTATAAGTAAATATTAAGGATTTTATTCTAAAATCCACTGTGCCAACAAAAATTCTTTTCTATCTTTCTATTCCTTCTAATTATTGCCATTCAATACAGGTTGCATTTAAAAGACCTTAGGTCTTACATGCATATAGTTAAAATTATTATTATCATTCGAAAAAAATTCAGATGCCATTCAATGAAATACGTTTTTTCCAGCTTATTTGTAGACGTTTAACCTACGACAGGTGTTTCCGGAACAAGTAAATCGCACTCTTGAATCCTACGTGGAACAAACTTGATTTTGTATAAGCAAGTGGTCAAACCTGTATGATGGATGTATGGTATACAGCATTTGTGTTGAAGTTAACCCAGAGAATTCGCTAACAGGTAATGGTAATAGAACTATTCTATAATCAATGTATGCACGAGGCAAACTTTGTACCCCGGCTTTAAAGAATAACACCATTCGACTTAGCGAAATAAGGAGTATCCATTTTATATGGGCCCGTGCGTCGCTGGGGACCTCCTTTCAAATGCGACTAAATTTCAAATTTATACTTCTTGACAAGGCAACTTAGTCGTAGTCGAACAGAGAAAATAAGGGAAGTGTTTTTTTTTTGGTGGGTAAGAATCTCATTTCAGATAGTACCTCAATCCATTTTGGGACAACAATAACCAACTAGCGTCATTCGTGTGATGGTCAGCATTTGATGCATTTACACAGTATTACCATTACCCAGTGCTAGCGGAGAGCACATTGATACTTAAGTACAGCAGTCAACACGTTGGCCATTTCCGTTAAGAAAAAAAAAAAAACAATTAATTTTGCATCGACTTTTTAGCATGTTCCCAGTACTTTGTAACGGAGGGTAACATGCTACCTACTTTTTCTTATATTATAGATATTAAAATAAATAATTCAACTCCGTCCATGCCCACGTGAGTATATTCAGCATGAATTGCATGTTATACGAGTATATAGCAATACAATTCACAATTGGTAAATTATTATTTGCGTTCGTCAACTTTTCAGGATTGAGGACCTGCAATGACAAACGAAAGGTACTCCTTCGAACACACTTAAAGTCGTGCGTTAATAATAAATTTGATTCAATCAATCAGTTTAGCTTTGACCACCGACGAGGTAGGTCAATCAGGTTAATACTAGCTTATATGCTTGAAACTTCCCCCCATCAGTGGTAATGCGTTTTATTACGAAGAATTAGGTAGGTGAGATCGTCCAGCTATTTCTTGCTACGACTTTCCGCACCAAATGTTAGGGGTCAAGCTTGAAGATAATGGGTGATATGCATAAAACGGAAGTATTTACTAGAAGTAAAAGATTACAGTATATACTAGAACTTCTAGTAGATGGTTAAATTTATAGTATTTAATTCATTTCGTATGCATAAAATTAAGTTACTACTTGCTTGCAATTATTTTTAGTATATACTGAATTCATCCAAGTAATTACTAGAATTCATCGAAAATTGAGAGTAAGTACTTGGTCTATATTATTGTTATCGTGTTTACAAAGCAAATTATTTTGAAAGTTTTACCGCTTAATCCTGTTCAAAGTAATTTACTGTTTCTTAATTTTTTGTGCTGATACCATCTATTCGTACTATTTTGACAATCCAAAATTTAATTTGAGTAATATTGAGCAATAAAAGTTTATCAAGTTTATCTCAGTCGTGCTATTGTCCGTGACAGACGTGCGATTCAGTATACTTACGTAATTAGATAATAAAACCCTCAAAATTGAACGAAAACGCTCACGTAGCGGTGAGGATCTCGAATCCTCTGTTAACAAATCTAGGAGAACAAATTCTCACAAAATGTCGGTAATGGATAGCAATAATCCATTTGATATTCTTTCAATCGACGACGATGAAATGGATGAACCATCCACTAACGTTCAGGCGCCCATATCAGAAAAAAAACTATCGGTACCTCCCATAAAAGTGCTAAACAAAACAAGTGAATATATTCACGCGTTAATGAAAGAACAAAACATATTAGATTATTCTATTCGAAAGATCTCTATAGGAATAAAATTTTTTGTGAAAACTTGGCATCTTTTAACAAGGTGTTAAAGTCTTTAAAAGAAAACAGTTGTGAATCGAAATGAAAGGCCATTTAAAGTTATTTTGTTCGGTTTGGACTCCATTGCAACTGATGCTCTTAAATTTGAACTTATATCACTTGGCCTTAAGTGCACAGATATAAAAAAAATAACAAAGAACCATGAAACATTTGTTGATACATTCTATATTGTGTATTTAGAAAATGGCTCTGCCCGAATAGCTGAGCTAAGACATAACATAAAAACAATATTTCGTACACATGTTCGCTGGGAATTCCAAAAGCGCTTTAAAAATAAAATAACGCAATGTCATAATTGTCAAATGTTTGGCCACGGTGAGAGACACTGTAATATTAAAACAAGCTGTGCTAATTGTTCCGGTCCCCATAAGACATCGGAATGCACTGTGAATGAAACTTCTAACAAATGTGCCAACTGCAAGCAAAGTCATCGATCTACTGATCAATCATGTGATATTAGATTAAAGTACATTGAGATGAAAGAGAGAACAAATAAGAGAACAACAAACCGCAATTTACCTGCCCCACGAGCTTCTAATGAAGAAAAAGCTAAGTTAATGTTGGGTGTATGCATGACTTTCCTTCACTCCCCCAACCACCAAATCATTGAAAAATGCAACCATATTCTACACAACAACATCAGCAACGTCAGCTACCGCAACAACAACAACAAGATTCAACCAGAATGACAGCGTCGAGGGGTAATATTTCAAAAGAGAGCGATCTCTTCTCTCAAGAAGAACTTGCTTCTCTTACGATGGAGATGATTACTAAGCTTGGTCAATGTAAGTCCAAGTTTGATCAATTTAATGTCATTGCACAGCTAGCTACTAAATATTTATACTCTCATAATGCAAAGTAATTCACAAAAATAATGAAAATTGCATGTTGGAATGCCCGTGGTATTCGTAATAAATGTACTGAGTTCTTTGATTTTCTCTTAAATGCTAATGTCGATATTTGTCTTTTGTGTGAAACCTGGCTTGATGCTGATGTGCGTTTTTCAAACAGTAATTTTATATGTCATAGATTAGATATAGAAAGTTTAGGTGGCGGCGTTGCCATTCTCCTTAAGAAAGAAATAAAATATGTTTTACTTCCAAAAGTTAATACTAAAATTATTGCAGCAATTGGCATTGAACTGGTCCTACAAAACTCCAATAAATTAAAAATTTATTCTATCTATTTTCCTGGCGGTAGATCAAATAATATCAAAAAACGTTACTTCAAAAACGACTTAAAAAAATGAATAAGTAATGACCAATTTATAATAGGCGGAGACTTTAATTGTAAACATCGGGTATGGGGTTGTCTTAGGGCAAACTCATGGGGTAACGATTTATTAGATTTCACGATAAGATATCCCATCACTCTTATGTACCCAAATGGTCCAACTTATATCCCTGCTTCTAGGAGATCTTCAGCATCTACAATAGATCTTTTTCTTTCAAACATCCCCCATTGTTTTACGACCCCTATTACTGCGAATGCGCTTAGTTCGGATCATCTTCCTGTCTGCTGTGATACTACGCTTAGTCCAAATTTATTAAATGTTCAATATTTAGACCTTAAGAATGCTAATTGGCGCTTGTATCGTTCCTACCTTAACTCTAATATTCGTCAATCCCCAAGTTGCATTGAAACCTTTACATGTTGTCAAGATATAGACGCCTGTGTTGATTTTTTTGAAAAAAACATTTTAGAAAGTATTAGTGTATCAGTCCCTAAAAAATCAATTAACAAACGAGCTATTACTCTTCCTCGCTTAATATTAGATCTTATTAAAGCGAGAAATATGTTCAGGCGAAAATGGCAAAAATTCCGACAGCAATATGATTTACAAGAAATGAATCGTCTTAACAAATTGGTAACAGCATCAATTTTAGAATTTAGAAATAAAGAGTGGAATAAAAAACTTTGTTCATTACATCCTTCTACAAAACCCTTTTGGAACATTTATAAAATAATTAAAAAAAAAAAACAGTCAAATACCACCGCTCGAGTCATCAGGTATAGTCTTCACTTCTAATGAAGAAAAAGCAAATGCATTTGCAAATACTTTTGCTAATAATCATATTTCACCTTTAAATCTTAACTTCGATCCAGTTCTGACTAACCTCGTAGACACATCTATCAGAGAATTTAATAGAACTGCAATAAACTTTCCGGCTAATGAGCTTATTTCTGTAGAAGATGTAGAGTATTTAATATGTGATCTGCGGAACCAAAAATCTCCAGGAATCGATGGCATACAAAATCAATTTCTGAAAGAACTATCCATGAATGGATTTATATATCTAACTGGCTTAATAAATGCATGTTTGAGAAGTCAATATTTCCCATTAAAATGGAAGATGGCAAAAGTTGTCCCAATTTTGAAGCCAGGTAAGCCCCGAAGTGATCCTGCGAGTTATAGACCGATAAGTCTACTGAGTAGTATGAGCAAGATTTTTGAAAAGGTTATTCGAAGCAAATTCGATTTGCAATTTGGTTTTAGGAAAGAGCATAATACGTCGCATCAGGTTCTTAGAATCTGCAGACATGTAAAAGAAAAATTCAACCAACAAAATTCTACTGGATTAGTTCTACTAGATGTAGAAAAAGCTTTTGATACAGTATGGCATCATGCACTCATACACAAGCTTATTATGAATGAATGTCCAGCTTATTTAATAAAGCTTATTCAAAGTTTTTTGAGTGATAGAAAACTCATAGTTTCAGTCAAAGGAATAAGTTCCGTCTCGAAAATTATCCCTGCGGGCGTTCCCCAAGGATCTGTTTTATCACCCACCCTATTTAATATATTAACATCGGACTTCCTAGTCCTACAAAGTTGTGATTTTGGAATGTACGCAGATGACATTGCGATATACTCATCCGATGAACATCCTTCGAATATAATGAATAATATTCAAAATGCTCTTGTCGTTATTTTCGAATATTATAAACATTGGAAAATTAAAATAAATGCTGGAAAGAGTCAAGCTATCTTTTTCACCAGAAAAAGAAAGGATTGCTCTTTACCCAGCAGCAACTTAAATATAAATAACTGTGATATCCCTTGGGTCAACTCTGTTAAGTACTTAGGTGTCTACTTAGACAAGAAGTTGTCCTTTAAGGAACACACACTAATGACAACGAATAAAATAAATATTGGTATTAAACTGTTATACCCGCTTATCAACCGGAAGTCGTTATTAAGTAAATACAACAAATTAATCATTTTTAAAGTCGTTTTTCAAACGATAATATTATATGGATCACCTGTTTGGGGAAACTGTGCTGAAATGCATAAGAAAAAATTACAAATCTTACAAAATAAAATTTTAAAAATGATCCTAAAGGTCCCATGGCATTTTTCAACTCAGGAGTTACACGAAAGAGCAAACGCGTTAAAAATACACAGAAAAATTGAAGTTCTCAATGAAATTTTTTTTAGAAAATGTGAATCAAATGAAAACACTCTTATAAGAAACCTAATTTAACACAAAAAAAAACCTAATTTCAAAAAAAAAAATGTATATATTAAGCAACAAAAAAAAATGTTAATAATATCAAAAATATATATACTTGGTATCATTATTGTTTCCTTTCTTGATTATTTCTTTTGATAGTTTAACTTATTTATTTGTGTATTTTGTTTTACTTATTTATTTATAATTTACTCTATATTTACATATTTATTTACTGTATCTCTCATATGATAATTTACTTATTTGTTTGTTTATTTATTTTATTACTTGCTTGTTTACTTATTTATTTATTTATTTGCTTGTTTGTTTATTTATTTATTTATATATTTCATTTTTTCTTATATATATATATATATTTATTTATTTATTTACTTATTTATTAATTAATTTATTTATGTATTTATTTCCTTGTTTGTTAATTTATTTATATATTTTATTATGTTCTTATACACATTTATTTATATATTTATTGATTTATTTATTTATGTACCTATTCATCTACTTCTGTATAAGTATTCAGTTATTATTAGACTTAAGCTTTTCCTGTGATATATGTAATTATAAACAAATCTCAAATGAAGGTTTTAGTAATCTTTTTCCTTCGATTTTATAAATATTAAAACGTAAGCTTTTCAGAAACCTAATATTGATTTTTCAGTAGTAAGATACAACTTGTTATCATATCTCTGTGCTATGCAATGACTTTAAAATATTGTTAATTATGTAATTCTTCTTTTCGAAACAATAATAAAATATCTATCTATCTATCTAAAGTGTATCAATAAGCCAAATGCACCTAGCTTTTGTGCGTATTTTAAAAGTACATCGTGTACACTTGAACAAATCGCAGCAGCCTTTTATAAAGACAGCTAAGTTAGAAGCTATTCAATTATTAATTAAAGCATACACACTTGAAACTGGTGTCGAACTTAGTGGAGATCAAGTGAGAAAGAAGCTGAATACTTTTAAAAGTGATGTTAAAAAGAAGACAGACCTTAACAAAACGGGGCATAAGCCTATAAAATTAAAAGAATGGGAAGTAATGTTCCAGGAACTTATAGGTGCTGATGAAAACCCATCTATTTGTTGCATTCCTGGTAAGCATAATTTTTTACAAATATTACATGTTATATATTTTTACTTACAACTTTTCCATGTTTATATTTATATGCACAATGTACAGGTGGTTTATCTGTTAGAGCAGATAATACCATTAAGGAGTCTGTGAATGAAGCTTCACCTAGAGCCGCAGATGAAATAGAAGATTTTCCACCAGTTAAAAGGCGAAAATTGAAGTTTGATGAGACGGACGAAACAAAAAATCTTACAGAACTCCAACGTTTGGTGTTGCTGGATCAGTTGAAACTTATAAGCATGCAACAAAAAGACTGAAAATAGGAAGAAAAATAATTATGGCGAAGGGGAACGCATTACATATTCCCTCAGTAGTTCAACTCCCAATATATGTAAGGGATAGTGGGTCAACATTTTACATATAATTTTTTTTCAGTTTTTTTTTTTAAGGACAATTTTTTGTATATAGGTACTTTTGTTATTATTTATTTTGTACAGCATTTCTAATTTTATTTATAATGTTTACATGTGCTTTATACATACTTTTGTTTTATTTCTGTACTTTTTTTGTATTATGAAACTATAAAATATACATTCTATGAATTAAAGTTGAATGTAATGTCTGATATTTCTGTTCTTTTCATTTGTCCCAAACTTCGGATTTGAAGTACACTGGCCATATGTTCTTCATCACCATTAAATATATTTCCATTTTCTCTGCTTTCTTGCAATTCAAAATCATTTTCATCTTTTAAGTGTTTTCCAATATTGTGCAAAACAAAACATCTATTTTAAGCCGAAACAAATTTTGAAGAATGGGAAATCTTTTCTTAAGTTGACCAAAACATCTCTCAATTTGTTGTGAGATTATTCCTGGTTATTTCTCGGATTTTAAAAATGTGTAATGCTATACCCTTCGTCTCCCAGCAGAACAACATTAGTGGAATTTCTTATTATGGGTTCCAGAAAACTGTTTCTCCAAGTTCTGGAATCGTGAACTGAGCCCGGCCATCGACAGTCAACACTCGTAAAATATTCAATTGTATTATATGTTGCTTGGATATTTATGGACGCATATCCTTTTCGATAGATGTATTCTTCCGAATGCAATGCCCCTATTAATGATGGGAAGCTGTTTTTTGGTAAGCCATTCGTGCTTCGCTGTCAGCTGTTCTTCATAATTTGATGGAAATTTTATTCAATGCGTTTCTTTGTCTTTTATTAATTTGGCTACAAAATTAACAGTTACGCCTATATCTTTACCAATCTCAACTTGAAATCCAGGATCCCCAAGGTAACGTTAGAAATTCTTAATCTTCTCTTGATGAGTAGTTGCCCCTCCCCTTCTTTCTGTTTGAATTCCTTAAAAGTATATGATTTTTGAACACTTATCATACACATACTAAATATACTCATGAACAGTCTTGAAACTTTGAAATTGACTAAAACCTTGTTTTGCTAATTTAACCAAAATCTATTGTGATGTGATAAAATTAACAACTTTAATTACTTTTTTTAACAATAAGGTTATTTCCAAAATTTTGAAATAATTTTGCGTCATTTTTGTAAAGAGATCTTTTGTATCACCAATAGACTGCACACAAGTGTCTTAAGATTCAAAACTCTTATATTTTTTTTTTCCTAAGTGGCGTACCAATAAAATATTCACTCAAACAATCCACGTTTTCCCTCTCAAAACGAATGTCTTAATCCAATGTCTTAATTGCCACCCGGGGCTTGGTACCTGCCGATCTACCAGAGCTTTTGCCTGCTGTTTAGTGTCACCAGGGACCTTGAACCTGCTGATCATAACCACAGTTTTTGCCTGCCGTTTATCACCACAAGGTCTTTAAACCTGCTGATCAACCCAAGCATTTACCTGCTGTTTAGTGGCACCAGTGGCCTTGCACCTGCTGATCAACACGAGCTTTTGCCTTCTGTTTAGTGCCACCAGGTGCATTGAGCATGCTGAACTAGTCTAGTCTAAATGTTTTCGCCAGAGAACCCATTGTGGGATGTCTGACAAGTTATATCCGCACATCATCTGAAACCAGAACACCAACACCAGTATCAGACAGAAGAACCGCCGTAATCAGAATTAAACTAAATTTCATTTACTGTGAATTAAAGAGTTATTTTGAAAAGATTTTGTAATAAGGTTCTAAAGACCTTTCCTTCGGAGTTTCGTGTTTTTATCGTTTTGACCCTGCCTAACCGGCCGGCCGGCGAACAAAACCTCGGCTGGAAACCAAAAAGCACATCACAACCTAGATGAATCCATGTGCTAACTGTTCAAACAACTCTGTTTTATTTACCTTGCAACAAAAAAAATTTAAATTTAAATAGCAGCCTTCAAAGTTCCCACCAACACCGCAAGAGCCGTGTTTTATTCCAAGTAATTCATCGCCTATCTTCAACACACCTACACTCATAGTTTGTGTGAAAAAAATCGCTAGCAAAAAGTTTATTACACCAACGTATCTTTCTCGTTGATAAAATTCTAATATTTAACAATCGATTATTCTGTAGAATCCTGCCATCGATACCAGAGAATCCACCACAACATCATGTAACACGCAAAGGAAAATAAATAATAAAAAAAAAGAATACCGATAGCGAAAATATCCTTGCCAGACAACAAAGATGAAAGATGGCATAGCGATACTATAGCGCTGGCTTAAAATCAACCAAAAAGGACAATGAAGTGAACAAAAGTCGGTTAAATGGAAAAAGTTCTTCTTCCGTGATTTATGCTAAATAGGCTACTTTACTCTTCACAAGTAACACAGAAGAAAATACAAAAAAAAAAAAAAAAAAAAAAAAACAGAGAAGAACAATTTAGCAGATTCATTGAATCCTTCAATGATATTCAAATTTGAAGGTGATGGTAATGGTAGTACCATTGGTTGTGGTGGTGGAGGCGATAGCGGTGTTGATGGTTGTGGTAGTGGGTGGGATAGCAGGCAACTGTGAGAACAACTAAAAGAACAATTCGCTAAACAGACTGAAGGATCCTTCAACTTTCATCCTGAAAACACAGCCACACAGCATGCGAATGAACATAACAAGAACACAAAGAAAGGACACAATCAAAATCCTTAAAAAAAAAAAAAAAAAAAAAATACAAATCACAAGAAAACTGAGGCAGAAAAAAATCTCAACTTACAAACTTGTACCTACATAGTTTTGGGAGGCAAGTTGACTTGATCTGTGGTAGGTGTCGTTCGGTCGGTTGGTTTGGTTGGTCTGGGTAGTTTTTTGGAAACTTTTTTGCCTCCTCCACTCACAGTTTTCTTTTTCTTTTACGGCAACAAGGAATAAACATAAAAAAGTGGTAAGTAAAACGTCTTCGGAAAGAGATCCAGAATGCTGATAGTGACAGGTTGGTTTGAATCTCTGACAGGACCTCTTTTTTTTTTCTTCTCAAATGCAACGAAAGATATTTTTCCGTTGATGATGCGATATTGTAGTACAGTGATGAAAAAAAAAGAAACACGAGTCAAATGCCCTGGAGCAAAATACCAAAAGATAAAGATATACAACTTCCAAGTTGCATTCGAGGTTTTCCTAATTTTGAACTTTAAATGGGTGTGAGGTGCGGTGGATGTGATATTCTCATCTTGAAACTGATAAACGAACAGGATATTATTGCAATTGTATCTTGTCTCTCTCTCTATGCTTCTCTACGATTAAAATTTAGTTCCGTCATTATGAATTCCTCAAACTTGTGCAGTGGCATTATTTGTTTTATATCTTTAGGGTTTGAGTAAAAAGGATGTGCTGGGCTGGGATAAGGATATAGTGTATCATGATTTTTTTTCTTATTGTAAAGAAAAACTCATCACTCTTGAGTTGGCAAATGAACCACCAACACCACCGTTGGCATTTCTGGAATTAAAATTTTGATGATGATGATGATTTTCTACCCCTCCTCTGCCATCCCCCTCACCAACTCGAACATCACATCACACCATCATCACAATATCACATCGCCTTATTGCATGTTTCTTGGGGAAAAGTTTTGTTTCTTTTCTTTTATGGATTTTCCACCCATTGTCCTTGCCTGGGCTGGCTGAAAAACAAGATGAGTTAAGTCGGTAGCATAAATCCTTCCGTTCTCTTATATAATGTACATGACAATTTTTCTATGTGTATGTGTGCGTTTGTATTCAAAACAAAGTTTACCATGTAAATTGCAATTTAATGATCAAAACTTGATGAGTCCTGCAGAATTCTTGCGGTCCAGTTTGTGGTAGTTTGGTTTTTAGGTTAGCCCAAGGCTTGCTTCGGTTTCGGCTTGGGATATACAATATACTCGTAATCAAAGTTGCTCCTTGCTTGTTAAGCGTCAGATGATGATGACAACGACTATGACGACCAAGACTACAATTTCTCTTCTAAACGAAGAAGAAAAAGATGATGACGACGAAGACGATACGACGACTATGACACTACGTCGGATGGTTTTTATAACACCCCTGAAGTTGTTTTATGGCATACTCGTACACACTGATGGCAGAAGGGTAAAGAACCTTCTAAGTGATGGCAATTTATTGTTTTGTTGTATCCTTTATGTTTATTTAATGTTTTTTTTTTTATTTTTTAGTTTTTATTTTTACTGTTGCTTTCTTGCTTGGTCTATTTTCCTTTGCCTGTGTTTTGTATTTTTTTTTTTGATAGCTAGAAAAATTTAAGTTTAAACGAAGAAATGAGAATTTGTTTTAAGGACAAAAAAGGATAATTTATGAGCAGGCTAAATGCTGGCAAATGGGTGGTCGATTAGGAAAATTGCTTGCACCAACTACGTACACACATATTTATACACAGAGATGAAATTTTCCTTCTTAATGCAATTAAACCTCTTGACGAAGAATATGCAAGGCAAAAAAATATGGTGTCGTGTTTTGTCGGGATAATTTGTAATGCTATTGGGTTAGGGCATCAGAAACTGAGATGAGATTTTAATTTGTTTGAAAAATTTAATTAGAATAAAATATAAATGGATTTTATTTTGAGTAAAAAAAAATAAGAATAAAATCGTAAATGCATTTTAAATATCCAGCTGGTGTACTTTAGCCGGAGCTTAAAAACATTTGGACCAATAAGTTGTGAAACAGCAAGCGTATCATCTCCTAGAGTTCAAGGATTTTGGAAAGAGGAACTCGTACAACTCAATCAAATCCAAATAAAGATGAAAAAGTTTTTTCTTGTGAAAAAAAAATGATAAAAACAAATAAAGGACACAACATTGATATTTGTCATTGTCATTATTTCACTGATGACAAATAACACACCTGGACGACATAATATATCTCAAAGGTCGTTGGTTTTTTTTTCAAACGGTAAGGGGAAATGGTGCCAATATATCTTTTTACTTAGATCACAAGGGATATAGCATATTATTGTTATATGTATACATACCACCTTCTACGACTAAGCTTAGGTACCTTCCGTGGAATATGATGAATTGTGTGAAAATGTTTTCACATTATTAAAGGTGAAAAGAGCAGGAATAGGGTATGGTTTTGAGCGTTTATGTATTTTGAAAGGTCAAACGTGTTTAAAGTTACGAACTATGAGCTTTAAGGGACGGGTTCGCATTATAATAGATAACAAAAATTAATTTGGATGCAATTAACATGATAAATAACTATATGGCGCAAAATTTTAGTCGAATGGCAATTTATTTATTTAATTCATTATCAATCAATAGAAGACAGAGAATTCATGATTTTTTTTTTAAATTGTTGAATGCAATGAGAAGTACCTACTAAGCACTCAATCCTGGAGTCTAAATGAAAACAATTAATGATATACAAACTTTCAAACCTATGCACATTTTTGACACATTAACAATTTTTGTACAACAACCAATGTTCCTGGTTCTTACTCTTGCACCTTTCATAATGTGTGTCCAATGAGGCTTTTCGGTAGTGAAGGAGAAACATCGATAGTTTGCAAAAAAACCATCGGTAATTATCGATAGTTTTCGATAGTTTTCTTTTTCTTTTATTATTAGATAAAAAATGTTTTACCTGTTAACTTTACACACATATATTACTTTCCGCATGTGGGGAAATACTTCAATAAATTCATTTGACAATTTACATAAATATGAGTGCACCATACATCTAAAAACTTCATATACCTATAACAGAATGTACAAAAAGTCGTTTTCTCATACTTTTTGTACCTAACACATAATGGTAAAAACATACCTTATCCTAATAAAATCCTCAAAATATTGGTTTACTTGTATTTCATATAATTGCGCAATAAATGTATCTATAACAAATTATTTGCTTAGAAATACTGAAACAAGAAGTATATACTTTATATCAATATGACCAGTTTTAACAAGAGAGAAACGGTGCTTCAGAGAACACTAAAACGAACTGAATGAAAACAAATTCGTTCCGATAATTGTTTTGACATGTGCAATCAGCTAGCTATAAAATGCCATATCAAACATGCATTTTATCGCAAATTTAACGAAATAGAAATAATAAGTTTTCAAAACCCTTGCATTAAGCAGAAACAATCGAAAATATTAATAAAATTGATACTTAAATAGATTACAATTAGTAAGTAAATAAATAACTATAAAAATGAAACCACGAATTTTTCCATAAATTTAGACTTATATGACTATCGAAAAACAATCGATAGTGGGTAAAAACTATCGATTGCTTTCGATAGTTGAAACTATCGATTATAATCGATAGTGCCATCGATAGTTATCCACCTCTACTGTTCGGAACAGATTAGAACACTAGAACAAAAAAGTACAGGATTTTGTTGTGTGAGAAATTTTCTGTTCTAAAATGTTCTGGTTTGGTGTTCAATGAGTCTGTTTGGAACAGTTTGGAACAGCTTTTCTGCACTTGCTTTTTAGGTAGAACATGTTAGAACAGATTTGTGAGAACTGTCAAAACCAATTGTTGTTGTTAAAAAAAAACATTAAGGTGTTAGATTTAGTTGATAAATTCATTTTTCGTGTCGGAATCATCTCAATTTCATGAAAAATATTTTTTTAAATAAATTCAACTCCATTTCAGATTATTTTTAAGAACGTTTCTGCAAAAATTAAAGAAACTTGAATTGTAGGTAAGCAACAATATTTTTTTTTTATAATCTCTGTCAGATGACTGACTGTTCCAAGTTCTTCTATCTTGTTCTGAAGTTTCTCACGAATCTGTTCTGTTCTGTTCTATTCTGTTCTAACTTTATCGTCCTTGAACAATCTTATTATTTCCATGCTAAACTAAAATACGTACATACAACAATACTGGCGCCTTATGAAAATTCAAGAAATATCAAGACAACCCAATGCAATGTATTAAGAGATGGGTATGCTTTACACACCTCATAATTTCACCACACTTTACCTCTTATGAAATGCCACCACATATGAAATAAATAATTATTGTTTTAATTTGTATAAATTCAATTATATTAACTTCGAAAATGAAACTTAATTATTTTCTAAATTTATTGTGACGGTCTTTGTTCAAATTGTGCATAAGTTTTCATTAGAAATTAAATATTTATTTACACTTTTCCACCACTTTCCTGTACTCAGCTATTCACCATCCTAGTATTGCGCAGCACTAACACAATTCAATAAATAAGTATGCAATGACCACTCAAGAGTATGCAATTTCTAATTCCTTTCATATATTTCGTTATTTTAACCAATTCACAAGCCATTTTCTTTTTTCTGCAACAGATATCGCTAGTGTATATATGTAGAGTCCTTAAAGACCTTGATATACACAAATCCGCTGGCGCGGATAGTATACCTCCCATCGTTCTGAAGAGGTGTTCTTCAACGGTGGAAAAATCATTACGTAAGCTTTTCCATCTGTCCTATTCTACAGGTCTCTTTCCGATTGGATGGAAAACAGCATTTGTCCAGCCTGTCCCTAAAAAAGGCGAATCTTCCTCACCCCTCTAGTTACCGTCCAATTGCACCTAAGTCTCTTCCTTCCAAGGTCATGGAAACACAGATTAATTAGCAGCTTAAGAAATATCTTGAAGAACGAAAGCTCCTTAATGACCGGCAGTATTGCTTTCGTAGCAATAGGTTCACTGGTGATCTGATGGTATATCTCACCGAACAGTGGCACAAATCTATACATCGTCTTGGAGAAAGTATGATTATTGCGCTTGACATTTCAAAAGCATTTGATAGTTTTGGCATCAAGCTCTCTTATCGAAAATGCGTGCATTTGGAATCGATGAATTTCTTATTCGTTGAATTAGAAATTACCTTTCGGACCGCTCAATACAAGTTGTATTGGACGGTTTCAAAAACTCAGTGCTGTCTTCTGCCGTTAAAGCAGAACCCACCCCATGTATTTCGCTTTTTTAGAGCTATTTTTATAAACAGTGTTCAAGTGAAGTAGCGAGTTGCATTCCTCCCCTTAAACAATTCAACCGTAATACTCGTGCTTCTAGGAATGCTCATAAGTTTACCCTTGAGCCCAAATTCGGACGTACTGTCAAGTACAGAGATTCTTTCGTTAGTCGTACAACTTGTATGTGGAATGTTTTACCAGGCTATACTTTTCCCCCTCATTTTGATATTATGAACTTTAAAACCAATGTACAGCGGTATCTCCTTTTTAATCCTTCCCTATTTTCCTAAAGCTCGCACTGTGCTTATCATGTTAAGGGTATACAAAGCCCCTTTAGTGCGTGTTTATTATACAAAAAAAAACTGATATCTCTAGTGTATGTATGTATTTTTTACATTTTTATTTATGATTTTAAACAATTTCTGTGTAGTATATTTAAATAATTTTGGCATTCTGCACATCTATGCAAAAAATTCTTTCGCTTATTATGTAATTTATGCCCATTCGGTTTTTGTGGGCCGGAAAAGTGTACCACAAAAAACATGTTCGCCGTTTAATAATATGATGATGTTAAATCGTTTTTAGTATGATACTAGGCTAAAAGAAGGATTTTGCTAATTTTAAAACAGTTTAGTATCGTACTATTTTCTTAACATTTTACTAAAGTTAAAACCACAAAATTGTTACTTTATTTTTTTAGTATCGTACTAAATCCATATGCCACTTTGACATTTACAAACGTCAAAAAGTTATGTTCGCTTACTCTTTTGCACTATTTTAGGCGTATTAAATTGTAGTTTATTAAGAAAATGGATTTATTATGGTGCTAATTAAAAAGTGTTTAAAATTAGGAAAATATTAGAAAAGTGCTTTAGTATATTAGCAAACTATTAAGTAGTATCATGCTAAGCCCTTAACATCAGGTTGCTTAAAACTTTGCGCCTATATTTTTTAGCAGAGTTGTAAAGAATTTTACATTAAGTCAAAGTTAACCTCAGATAATAAAAAACGGTATTACTATTCAAAATAGCTCAAAACTGAAGCTCAGGCACATACGACGCACGATTGGGCTGAAAATACTCCTATATAGTGAATCATGCATTCAGCAGTGTGTCCCTTTTTGCTACTTTTAAAGGCAGAAGTTGAATTATCAACGACGTGTTTTCTTGGCAAATCTGTCTGCAAAAAAGCAGAATTTCCGAAAGAAACATATCGGCAGCTACCTGATATTTTTATATTTATATGTTGCAATTTCTGATCATCTGCCAAATAATAAAATAAAATAAAATGCACGACTGGATCGAGCGAACATGCTCTTATGTTCGATCACATTGTATACAAAATATTTCTATTAAGACTATAAATATCTATATTTTTAAAGTCGTTTTTACTTAATTTTTTATATACAAAATTGCTTTAATTTTTTTACAAAAGAAATTGGCGTGACAATTTTAAACATTTAGTAATATGTATACACTTAAAAACGAAATTTGAGAAAAAATCGTAGACACGTTTTAAAAATATTGAATTTTCAAAAAAAAAATATTTTTTTTTTCAAAAATCCAAATAAATATTTTTCGAAAATTTTGGTATGCAATATTATTATTATTTAAATAATACGAAGGACCTAATATATAAAACTTTTGATGTAAATTCTCCGAGCTATTTATGAGAAACTCGAAAATCGAAATTATTTAGGCGCTGAGGTGCTATATTTCAGGAATGAATAAATTTTAAATTTGAACAAAAAAGAAAATCCAAAATGCAAATGAAAAATTTCATCAACATCGTTTAAGCCATTTCCAACTAACCAGTCGGAAAAACCCTATAATTTGTACAAATGGAGGTAAATGCCATTTTTACTTTTAAATAATATGATTGTTTAGAATGGCATTTGCCGCCATTTTAAATGAATAAATGATAGCCTCAATCGAAAGTGTGAAAGTTCTTGCATCACTATGTTTGAACAAATTGTAAAATAATGTCGTTTAAGCAATTTAAACCCTTTCCAAGACACAGATTCGGAAAAATTAACAACAGATAACACAAGATGGTGGTCACAAACTGTCAAAATATACCAGCGCCTTCTCATTAAGAATACAACTTTCTTTACTCATAAACGAAACATGCTGAAACATTGCAAATATTTGGCATACTTCAAAGGACGAGGGAAATTAAATTTCCCTTAATATTCACGATATGGTCCCTTATTTATTAATTCTCCGTCGCAATAAACATATTGTGCCAACAACTAAAACTCCTTATAAAGATTTTATTTTAAGGGATGTATAGTTACGACAATTAAATACATATTTTTCATTCGCAACTCAACCTGCTAAACTATATTCAAGTCATAATCACGAACAACAAAACAGAAGTATAATTAAGAAAATGTTCAACATTATTTTTACATTACCTAGCTAAAAAAAACCATAATTTTTGTCTACTTATTATTGTGCTGACATCAAAGATTCCAGGATAATGGTGTTGCTAAAGGATATGTTTTACATACCACAAAAAGCACACACATGATTTTGCTTTAGACAAATCTACTCTATTCCACCCCTCTTTTTAGTTTTTAATAAAATCAAAAGGTGTACGTGTACATTTCACTAGTCTCACTTCTTGTTCTTTTGAAAGTAAACCAACATCAAAGGAATTCCATTTTTTTTTTTCGAAAAGCTCACATAAAAAAAAACGTCTGTCCCCATTTGAGCTTCACACCGCTGAAATGGTGGATAAAGGCGGGATTACTTTGTCTTGCAGAAATACAAACATATTTCTGCTCCTCGAAATAAAAAAAAATTATAATTTTGTCTGTGTGCATTGTATCTTTGGTCATTCGTATATTCTTATTTAAAAATTCCATCGTGTGTCCTTTGCAGAAATGTGACAACGTGGCCGGCATTGTTGCATGAATAATAGGTTTTTGTTTTCTTAAATTAAAATAAATACAAAAAAACATACCTCGTCCACTTAGGTGTCGTGCCTATCCTTGCAAAAGGCACACACCACAAATGTACTTCCTTGGACTAATTTTTTTGTTTTAATTTTTTCATTCGTTAATTTGTTAAAATGAATTTACATAATTAAATGTGCATCCTTCTGACAACGACGGAGGAAGTAGGGACGACGACAACGCACGGCAGCACGACTATAAGAATTTTCTTAAAAGATTAAGCACCAAGCTGAAAGGAGCTTAAGAGGAACTCCAGCGGCATTAGATTGTATACGCTAGCATTAACATAAATTGAAGGAAGAAAGAAGTAAATTGCTGGATTGTTACAAAATATATAAAAGCTACAAGTATACCACCTATTATAGATTTCAAGGTGTGAGCGGAGAAGGTTTTATTGCAATTCCTTGGGAATAGGATAATGAATTACTAAGTTGTATTTATGGGTTAAGTTTTAAAGTTAATTAACGTTCTCCGAGGTGGACTCGTGTTTTTCATATTGCACATTCATTAAAGATAATTACAACGCTTTTTCTTCTTTTAAGAAAAATCTTCTTTTTAAAAGATTTTTTTCTTTTTTTTTTTTTTTTTTTGAAAACGCACCTCTGTCTTCTTCAGCTACGGTAACCTCTTGATTTTAACATCATCATGCGCCTTGTACCTCAACTGGGTTTCGAATTTTTGTTAAGTTGTTAAATCCACAATTAAATAAACGTATTTTTCATTTTAAGAAGAAATTGTTCAATTTGACTATATTTGGTATTCATTTTCAGATTAAATTTTCTTCGAATAGGAAAAAAAATCTTCATATTTTCACACCTATATTTTTAAATTGATAAAATATTCTTCAATGTGACTACTTTTAGGCTTGAAGTTGATGAATTTTCTTCATTTTCACATCAAATTTTCTTCAAATTGAAATAAATTCTTCATACTTACACACCTACATTTTTAATTTGATAAATTGTGTTTTTTTTTTATTTTAATAATAGGCATCGCAGTGTTTTTTAAATAAACGTATTTATTCCATTTAAGCCAAATTGGGTTTTAATTATGAACCACCTTGCATGACATCAAACAAATCCTGAAAACAAATCTTTTTCCATTATTATAAAACTACTCCAAATTGATTTTAATCTAAAACCATTTTATTTTTTTTATTATACACAAGCATGCGTTTGTACGAAGCGGTTCAACTCTTCCTCACGAACCGCTACGGTCGATCCAACTAAAGGGAAGCTCCCTTATAGAAAATCGATTATGTGATTTGATTCCACGGCTGCCAATCACCAATTTAGCCGTTGGTACTGAAAAGCTATGTAGCAAGTGGAACACGATCGACCATCTGAAATACAGTAAAATTAGTTTTTATAAGCTTTAATTAAATATCATTTTTTCTTTTGTTAAAGTGAAAAATAACCAGGAAATGATTACGCACTTTTTTTTTGATGACATTCCCAGAAGCGCGAGTATTACGGTTGAATAGATTAAGGGGAGGAATGCAACTGGCTACTGCGCTAGAACAATATTTATAAAAATAACGATAAAATAACAAAATACATGCAACATTTCGACGATGTTCGAGAGATGTTATTGCTTCCGTTATATCTCTATCGCCTATCATTTTTAGAACTATTTTTTTAATTCTATCCAGAAGATTCAAGTGAGTTTTGGGAGCTCCTGTCCAAATGTGGGAATTATACTCCAGTTTTGGACGAATGAAAGCCTTATAGATTACAGACAGATCAGCCGGGGAAAAGAATTTCTTGCATCTGCGAAGGAAGCCCGAACACTTTGCAACATTTTTGGCAACATCAAATATGTGTTCGTTCCACAAGAGGTGGTCTGTGATACACATGCCAAGGACTGAAAGCTTATCGGTTTCTTCAATGCAAGTACCGCTCATGGATAGCAGCATAGGAGTTGGGTTCTGCTTCAACGACAGAAGTCAGCACTGAGTTTTTGAAGCATTAAATTCTACGCGGATTTGTATTCCCCTTTGGACAATGCTGTCGAGATCAGAATTTAATGGGCTTATCATACGCTGCCGTTCCAGGTCCACATCCGAAAAACAAGGAGGTGCATCTAAAAACGAATATGAAAAGCTGAGAGTACTATCGTCAGCAAAACAAATAAGTGGATTAGAAGTTCCAGATAAGAGATCATTAATAAAAATGAGAAAGAGGGTCGGAGACATTACGGAGCCCTGGGGCACACCAGCATTTATTTTGTGGATATCAGACTTGAAACCATCCAATACAACTTGTATTGAACGGTCCGAAAGGTAATTTCTAATCCAACGAAAAAGAGATTCATCGATACCAAATGCACGCATTTTCGATAAGAGAGCTTGATGCCAAACTCTATCAAATGCTTTTGAAATATCAAGTGCAATAATCTTGCTTTCTCCAAAACGATGTAAAGATTTGGTATATCTCACCCCACCGAACAGTGGGGTGAGATATACCATCAGATCACTAGTGGACCTGTTGCTACGAAGGCCATACTGCCGGTCATTAAGTAGCTTTCGTTCTTCAAGATATTTCTTAAGCTGCTAATTAATCTGTGTTTCCATAAACGTGGAAGGAAGAGACGTAGGTGCAATTGGACGGTAACTAGAGGGGTGAGGAAGATTCGCATTTTTTAGGGACAGGCTGGACAAATGCTGTTTTCCATCCAATCGGAAAGAGACCTGTAGAATAGGACAGATGGAAAAGCTTACGCAGTGATTTTTCCACCGTTGAAGAACCCCTCTTCAGAACGATGGGAGGTATACTATCCGCGCCAGCGGATTTGTGTATATCAAGGTCTTTGATGACTTGAGGACTCTAGCAACTGCACGAATGCGAAAGAAGATTCGTCCCATAAAATCGTTTACGCTCTCAAGTACTGGAGGAGTCATAACACTTTCTGGCAGCGTAAAATTGACAGCGAACTGCGCTGCAGGCAAATTGTTTTTTTCTGGAGAACTGACAAAAGGGGTCTCATTATAAATGAGCGTTGGAACCGAAGACGAAGTTGAATTTCGAACTTTTTTCACAAATGAACAAACATTCTTACTACCTTTGGGACATTGTAGTATATTTTATATATTATTGATATTTTCTCATTTCAAAAATTTATTAGACCTACATATTTTCGTTAAGTTTTCTGTAGCTATCATCCTATCAAAAAGCACCCGGTTTCTCTTGTCTTTAATTCCTTCCTCAAGAATTGTTTTTTTCCAATCTGTAATGAGGTACAAAATTTCACGAGTTTTTATAATTTATGCAAGCCTTTTAGGATTACCAGTTTGAAGCCCATAGGATTCTTATTCGACGATTTAACGTTCTTTTTCTAATTTCAAATTAATAAAACTATTGTCCTATGTTCCTGTTTTTTTTTTTTTTAAATATTGCTTAGTCTTTATTAATATGATATAAATGACTTACCTTTTGTGGTGTGTTATTTAATAATTCAATAATTTGCATTGATCTCTAAAATTTAATGTAGGCTCTTTTTCACAAAATAATACACTTTCAAACTTTAAATTAATATTTACACTTTGAATACTTTACGGATAATGGAAAATTAATTATTTTTCAACCGAAATACTAATTTTTAAATTTTAAGAAAAAATTGTAAAACTGATGAAATGCTTTCCTGTATTTAATGAAATCTATTGAGTTTGAAGAATTGAGAAACTGGTGTGGTTGAAAAAATCCTCAGTTTGAAGAAAACATTTTCAAAATGAAGAAAATGCTTTCCCTGGATGGATTTTTTTCAGTTTGGAAAATATGAAAAATTTTTGTCAAATGATTATTATTAATTTACAGATGAGATTTCGTCAAATTGAGGAAAATTTGCCTAAATAAAAAGTTTTAAATTTATATACACTTCTGAAAACACCGGGATATTTTTAGTATTAATGAAGATTTTTTCAATTTGAAGAAATTATACATTTGGACAACGCTGTAGTAGAGAATTTCGTTAAAAAGAATGGACTTTTTTTAAAGATTATTTTTAATTTACAAAAATATTTTTTTTTCGTAAATAATCCTTCTATTTGAATAACGTACTAATCTAGACAAAAACCGAAGAAATTTTACCGATTTTGAAGAATAAATCTTCAAGTATAAGAAAAATTTTGCAAAAAATTATCAACTTGAATTATTGTTTCGTCAAAGATTAACGAAATATTTTCTTGAATACTACCTACGCCATTTGGTTCAGTGTAGCAGTAAAGTTTGATTTCTTCTGTAGATTATGCTGTTTGCGACTTCGAGCGTATTGGTGAGAGCACTTAAGTTCTATCTTACATGTGTTGATCAGGAAGCTCCATTTCTTGCAGAGCTGGTAAAGGTACAGTCAGTATCAAAAACGATGTTTTTTCTCTCTTTTTGGCTAGTAAATAAAATTTAATAATCTGCCCCAAATTCAGCGCCATCAAACTATTTAGGGAAAGAAAATCATTTTATTTCTTTTGTGACGATTGCGATCCATTTTTTTTATAACAATATTGTTCGTGATGTACAACAAAATAAGCTGAATATTGAAAATCTGCATAACCAATTGCTTCGACTATACATCAAATGGAAAATAATACCGCTAATCATCATTCACTACTTGAAAAAGAACAAAGTCAAAATTCTTTAAATATACCTTTGAATAATCCTTCAACATGTGATACCTAACCCCATAAGCGAAAAATTGACGAAACCGATATGGAAACATCTGACATACATTCTTTAAGAAAGAAACCAGCTATACATCTTTATCGATTAATGTATCGCAACTACCAACTATAAATATACCACGACAAGGACAGTTGACACATTCGCTAAGTTCAACATTATCAGATGATACGACCATAGAAAATTCAAAGCCTGCATCAAAGCATGTTAACCACGATGCTACAAGTCTTTTAATATTATCAACACATTCTGCTTCTCATCCGCAATTATTTCAATCTACTCAAAACTACCCTCCGATTACATCCGGTCTTAAAATAGTAGAAGGGTATCGGACAATATTTGGTTCTAAGCTCCATCCTTCAACAAATTCATTCTATATGAGGAATTATGTCGCAACAAAGATCGGAACTTCTACGATGATTAAGGTTGAGAAAAATGATACACCGGAACTTCTCAAAATATGCTTCATTTAAAATAAGAGTACCAGATTCGTAATACCATAAGCTAAACTCTCCATCATTATGGCCAATGGGAATAATAGTTCACGTATTTCTAAATAAACACCAAAACGCCAAAACTAATCCCCTTCAGAAGGAACGGACAATGCCAAAACCCCAAAAAAGCAGCTTCACGAGATACTAATTTACTACCAGAACGTAAGCGGATTAAGGACAAAGACCAATATGGTCTATAAAAATATAAATAACCTCCATCATAGAATTATTGCCCTGACTAAAACTTTGCTAAATAGTTCCTTTCTAAGCACTGAACTTTTTGACGGATCATACCAAATCTTTAGACGTGACAGACATAACTCAAATAATCTGGGAAAAGTAGGCGGAGGGGTTTTGCTAGCTGTTAAAATCGATTTTATCTGCATACTTGTTACTGATTTTAATTCTACAGACGCTTAAATAATATATTTAAAAATAAAATTACAGACTTTTTACTTATATAAAGGGTTATAGGGCTGGAATTTTACATCTGTCAAACTAAGTTGTTAAACTAATTTTTTTTTTTCAGTTGAAAGTCTGACATTTACGCAAATGGATCGCTTAACTATCGAACAACGCATAAAAGTTATTAAGACCTGCTACAAATATGGGGATTCTACCACAGCCACATATCGTGCTTTAAGAGGAGATTATGGTTTACATATGGTTTACATTGGCAAAATTGTCAAGAAATTTGAAGAGACTGGATTGGTTACAGATATTGTAAGGCCCGTGCATCACCGTTTCGCTCGTACCACCGAAAATATCGCTGCTGTAAGTGAAAGTGTTGCCGAAGACCCAAATGTGTCGATTCCTCGTCGTTCTCAGGAATTACGACTGTCTTACAGCACATTATGGCGTATTTTGCATTGGGATCTACACCAACATCCATTAAAAATCCAGCTCACACAACAACTGAAGCCAGCTGACCATTCACAACGTCGTAGATACGTTGAATGGGTGCTTGAACAACAGGCGTTGGACGTCGAATTTTCGAACAAAATTTTCTTCAGCGAAGAAAATTTAAAATATTCAGTCTTTCTCATATTGTGGATAAGTGCATATATATAGCAATATATAAAAAAGAACCAAAAAATGGTACTGACAACTACCGCCCAATCGCCAAACTATCTGTCATTCCAAAATTGTTTGAGTCTTTTATATGTAATGTCTTGTCGTTTAACTGTATATCTATTATTAGAGACAGTCAACATGGTTTCGTTCAGAATAAGTCTACCGTTACAAGCTTATTTAATTTCACTTCATTTTGTATTAACTCATTTGAAAAGCAGAAGCAGGTAGATTGTGTATTTACTGATTTCAGTAAAGCGTTTGACAAACTGTGTCCTAAAACTTTATTAATAAAGCTTTAAGCCTGAAGCTTCAATGAACGTTCTTGATGTGGATTGCTCCTTATTTAGAAAATAGAAGTTATGCTGTTATTTTCCGTAGTGAGTTTTCCGAACAAATTTATATGAATTCTCGTGTTCCACAGGGAAGCCACTTGGGTCCGTTATTGTTCACTTTGTATATAAACGATGTGACTTCGATTATTAGCATCTCCTCTGTTCTCATTTATGCCGACGATTTAAAGATCTTTTAAGAAATATCTTCAATTAATGACTGTCTACAACTTCAAGAAGATCTTCAAGACTTCAGACAATGTTGCAATATAAATCGCTTGTTTTTAAATGTTGACAAGTGTAAAACCATGAGTTTTACAAGCAAAAAGAAAACAGTTTCGTATAATTACATGTTTGACTCTTTTTCTGACTTGGGGATTATACTTGACTCAAAACTCACATTCACTAATCACTATGATTATTATAATATCAATAAAGCCAATCGAAATCTGGGATTCGTTAAATGATTTTCTCGAGATTTTCATGATCCATACGTCCTAAAACTTTTATATATATAATTTGGTAGGCCTATACTAGAATATGGCTGTATTGTAATATCACCATACTATTCAATTCATATTGATAGAATAGAAGGTATTCAGAGAAGATTTATGCGATTTTCTCTCCGTATTCTCCAATGGTCCCCCAGAGTCTCACTACATCCTTTCATTCAAAGACATAGGCTTTTGAATCTTCCTCTACTCTCAAAACATAGAGAATACTTACAGCTTTGTTACATTATTAAATTAATAAACGGTTATATAACATCGCCATCAACCTTGAGTCGTTTGCATTTCAGGTTTAGTCAAGCTAACATAAGAAGACAATTAAAGTTATGTCCATCATTCAGTAGAGTAAATTATGGAAGAAAAAGTCCTCTAAATCAATTGATTTCAGTATTTAATAAGTTTTACTTTATGATCTCCTCAATAAATGATAACCTTAAAAGCATTAAATTCAAACAAACCTTTTTTAATACATTATTGTAATCAAAATTTTATATGTACTAGATTTAAGAAATATTATAAGTACTTAACCTTAGACTCTTTTATTAGAGTCGGTAGTCATCGACCAAAAAATAGTGCGTCTTAGAAGGACACGATGGGATCTAACTGATGAGCCCAACTATCGTGTCCCGGCGAAATTCATTTTGGACTAAAGGTCATAAAATATTTCAATTTGACTTAGCCATTAACGCCTTAAATAAATAAATAAATTCTTTAGATGTGGGCGTCAACCTTCGTAACAGATGTCAATTGTGACAGCGATGTTGCGGCGAATGTGAAAGCGTATAGATTATACAAAAAAAAATCGTAGTACCCTATTGGAATTCAATATGCTAGTCCAGAATGTCTTCAGCCTCTTTAGTAGAACTTCTTCCAGGATGTTGCTGGGTTTATTAAGCATCGATACGGTTCTATAGTCAGAAACCATAACTTTTGAGAATTGCCAAAACTTATGCTGTCTTTCATTTTTCGAGAAAGTGGCATTTGTTCACAATTTTTTTTAATGATAAATGCGGTCACCATTTGTTTCCAGCTGATTTCTTTGGTTTGAAATGACTGATGATACCTACTATTTCTTCCAAACTGGCATGTATGCTAGATTGGCATCGCCAAATATAACTTGGCCAGTATTCCGAAGCATCGTTAGTTGAAGAGAAGCCAGAATACTGCCTCCGTAGATGGCCTGGACTAATAATTCTTAACATCTTTTAATTCATTAGGTCTTAGTTTTATTGGTTTTAATCTCTTCTGGAACTGGATGTTGGTGTGGTGCTGACTCGAAACATGATGTTCGCAAATGCAGTTACTGTTCAAGAAATCGTTGTTGGCTATGGTATGTTCTATTTGATGGATACTTTTGAGACATTTTTTTCGGCGTTGCCTGTTTTTGATATTTGTTGGTTCTCTAAACTATTGGATAATGCTGATTACGAGCAGTCGATAGAATCTTGATTAAAAATATTGCGGAGATTTGTGGTGAAGGGTGGAATTCATTACGATAATGTCTTACTTCGGGAAAAAGCAAGCTGCTCTGAATCTAAATGTATCCAACAGTGGAGGTGCATTTAAAATAGAGGTTGATAACCGTTAAGATCTAACATCTTCCTGGTTAAATAATTAACGACATGGCTTCGCTTGGTGGGAAATCTGAATAGGTCACTTTGCTAGCGGTAGGAGAGATTTTATTATTTAGAAAGTTAGATTGCCCTTTTGTATCAAATGATGGCTATATTGCTTTTCCTAGTCAAGTTGGTTTTGATCACAGACTGATATTTTTTTTCTTTTATGAAAATTTTGACTGATGTCTTCCTGTCCAGATTTTGAGTCTTTCGGGAAATATGATCGACGGGCCTTAAGGGAATATACGGAAAGTTGCTTTGCAATGGAGCCGTTCTTCCTGGTCCGTCGTGATGAGCCAAGATAGTACCTCCTCGTGGTGAAAGACGGGCAACGTTCAGGAATGTTTAGCTCTCTTTAATGAGGCTATTCTGCACTGGGCGGCTAATCTATCTGGTTAAGGCGAGCTCTGAGGTGGTAGCGGTAAGTGGAAGGTTCTATGGAACTGGAAACGAAGCCCCTGCTTACCAAGATGAGGACGGTGACCAGTCCAAGAATCGGAAGAGTGGGGTAAAACGCTCGGAAGGGGGTGTGGGCTGGTCGGGATGAAGGTAAGGAGAGGTAAAGAAAGGTAGGTGGGAATGGCTCTACTGCTTGACAGTTAGCCATGAACATCAGGCCAACAGAGGAAAGAGGTCGCTTGCTTGGGTAGACGATCAGGTATACGGAGGGTAAGGAGTCTGCCCAAGTATGCGATCTCAGTAGTTATCAAAGAGTACTTTGCTAGGTGAAGCTAGCTGATTCCGGTCAGCACTGTGAAGCCTAGCAGAGTCGTAAGTATAGAACTAGACATAGCAATTAAGGCAACTGCTGCGGCAGCATGTACGTGGTTCGGTAATCACAGATGCAAGTGTGTAGCTAAAACTACATATTCGAGAAAAACAGGTCTAGAGGATTAATAGATGTATGGCACTTGTGCCGTCATCTCTTGTGCTTGAGTCGGTTTGCTACCTTTCAAGATTTATCCTGTAAGGTGGTTGTCATTTAAGGTAGTGGAGATGCGAAGCAAGCTTGCTTGGGGACATCTCCACAGTAGTAAAGAACGAAAGTTTAATATGGCTAGTTGTGGGATACTAGCCATGTGGCAAGGTCTATATGGCCTTGTCTAAAGTAGAAATACGATGATCCATTATCCCGATGGTGAGGAATAATTTCTACATAGGGTTCCCTTGTCCCTAAGTTGAGTTGCAAAACATAAAAAAGGGCAGGATTATCGTTCCTGGGTAGTCATTCGCCAAAGAAAACCTGGTAGTGCATTCTTCACTTAGGTGGATGAAAAGACTCCAGTAATACCGTAATTCGATACTGCGGGGACTTGTATCCTACTATTTTCCCGCTAATGCCCGAAAATGCAAGTCTTGGGAAGGCATCTTCGGAGAGCTCGCAGTGGCTGTGGTTACTATACAATTCGTGTATATTATGAGTGGCGGTGTTGTCGCTCATAAATAGATGTTTGTAACAAGGAACACTCATGCCTTCTCGTTGAGTCCGTTCGTGGGTAGGCCCACCGTGTAATAAAGCCGTTGATGGCAGGTGTATACGTTAAACAAGAAAACCGTTCTGTCCAGATTTTGCAATGATTTGATATGTTAAATCATTAAGTACTTTAAATTATCCACATTTCTAGCATCACATTTAACTATTTCCTTGCAAATGAAAGTTTTTGTATTTCTGTATGAAATTTTTGCAAAACGTATTTTAGTGGGCATATTGTAATTGATAATAACTCACTTTCCACTTAAGTGGGACATAATTCCTAAATATGATTTTGACTTCTGACCCACCAAATTGGTAAGTAAGAATTATTATACTCCTTTCATAAATAAACATGAATTTCATTAGGTAGTAATATAGAATTGTCTTTTTCAAATGGAAATAACATCGAATAAAATGGAAATAACATCGAAAAAAATTTCCTTGTGCACTGACTGGAAATAAGGCCGAAATGCTCATCGACATTATTTCGTAGGAAATATGGTCGTCTAAAAAAAATACGATTCTATTTCCATTTTTTTTTTTTTTTTTTTTTTTGAATAAAATGGATTCGACCTTATTATCTTATCTTAAGTTATTCAACTGCAGATGAGGAATCGAATTCGGCTATCAAGTTGATTGTTACATTCAACTGTGATGATTTATGTCAAAGCCTGGAGTTAGGTCGCCGGACTCCAGGAATTTCTCGAAGAGAGCACAGTAAAACTCAGGTACAGAAGAATATGTAATTATCGAAACTCCCGAAACGGTCTGTGGCAAAAATATTTGAGATCCAGATCAGAAACCGATTATTCTCTCTATCTGGATGCATGCTATTAATTTTCCACTATTTGCAAGCTTCTGTCTGGTGCATACATTAATAAAATGCAATTTGATATCATCGCTTATCCTAAATGTTTTTGGCAATTTATAAACTTAAAAAAGAAGTCCGATGGTTATCCAGCTACCCTTACCTATTTGGATTATTCTTCAAATGATTCAAAATTTAGAACTAATTTATTTGCAAATTTTTTCAGTCTTGCTTTTTCCGAAGATAATTTTGAACCAGATATAAACTACTTTTCTTGTTTAAATAACTGTAACCAAACGTCATTAGTATCAATCAACATTAACGTTGATGATGTGGTCCACAAGATTAACAAGCTAAAAGACGATTTCTCATCGGGCCCACACAGTTTGCCTGGAATTGTTTTAAATTTAGTTCAACCTCTTGCTACTCTTTTCCAAAAATCTCTTAGTGTAGGGATTTGTCCATCTATATGGAAGTAGGACTCTTTTATTATTCCTATTCATAAAAGGGGCTATAAAGCAAATGTTTCTAATTATAGACCAATCGCCAAACTATCATGTATTCCCAAACTTTTCGAAAGTATTGTCTTCGACACAATGAACTTTCATTGTAAACCATTATTTTCCACCAAACAACATGGGTTCCTTAGGATTAGGTCCACGACCACTAACTTAGCTGAATTTGTTGCATATGCTTTAAATTCTTTAGAGAAGAAAATCGAAGTTTATGTAATTGCCACGGACTTTAGCAAGGCGTTTGACAAAATTTCACACAAAATTATCATTTTCAAGCTCAAAGTTCTTGGATTTCCTCCTGGTATTGTTCAATGGATAGATTCCTACCTATCAGATCGTAAATATCGAGTCTTGTTTAGGTCTACTGTATCAGATCCTTTCATTGCTAAAACTGGCGTCCCACAAGGTAGTCATCTGGGGCCTATTATTTTTATCCTGACAATGAATGACGTAGAATCAGTGTTAAAGGATTCTGAACTTTCTACGTACGCAGACGACATGAACATTTTTAGAGTACTGTCTTCACCTTGTGATCCTTTAGGTCTGCAAAATGACTTGGATAATTTCTGTGTGTGGTGTCAAAATAATAATCTAGAACTTAACGTTGATAAATGCCAAGCAATCACATATTCTCCAAACGTTTTCGTCCACCACAACGGGACTACTACATAAATAATAACCTTGTTTCAAGAGTAGAGTCCATTCGGGATTTGGGCGTTATCTGTGATAGTAAGCTCAATTTCAGATCTCATTATGATAACATTATTGCTAGGGCAAACTCTGCTCTTGGTTCCGCCAAGCGTTGGTCTAAGGAGTTTTCAGACCCTTTTGTTACGAAATCTCTGTACACAACCTTTGTCCGACCTTTACTTGGGTATGCTAGCCAAGTATACTCCCCGTATCGCCTTGTTCATATTAAAAGAATAGAAACAATCTAGCGTATAATCCCCCGTTTTGCTCTAAGGGGCCTTCCTTTGGTTGACAATTATAACCTGCCACCATATCAACATCGTTTAAGGCTCATTAATTTACAATCTCTCGAAAAGCGCTGTGAGGTGGCTGATATTAATTTCGTACATCAAATTTTATATGGAGTTACTAATTCTTCTACCTTACTCGCCATAATGAGTATTATTATCAACTCACCTACTCTAAGATCAATACCCCAATTTGATCAAGCTACTCACAGAACAGACTATGGAAGAAATGAACCAGTTACAAGACTGTTGAGGGAAGTAAATGCAAATTCTGATATATTGGATTATAATCATAGCAAGATCACACAAAAAACGTCTACATACTGATCGTAAATTTTTTTAATATTTAATTTTTTGTATTTTATGTTTTAACTACTTGCATTAAGCAGTCCCATAATCCTTTTTCTTCCATACTCGCATAGTCCATAAATACAATATAAATCGTGAAATTGCATTCTTCTCATGACACATTTCTTGCAATCATTTATTCCAAGTGGAGGAGGCCTAGGGTTATAACTAGGTAAATACGACTTAGTAATATAATCCAATAATACGGCTTAAAAATACGGTCTACAAAAATACATAACTATCTTATGTGTGGTAAGGAAACTAACGGCAGAGATGGTCCCAAGTTCGAAATCTAGGAGTAGGAAGTCGGCCATAAGACTTGTTGAAGACGGAAATTTCAGAAGCACGGTGTCTGGTAAGGTGCTGGGGAAACTAACTACTTTTTATTTGCCAAACATTTCACAGATCAGAAATACTAAACTCCACCAGATGGGAAACTTATTCCGATTCACTTTTCATGCGGAATGTAAATAAGAAAAGAATTTCAGATTTGACAGTTTCGATTTTCAATAGAAATTTAACAATTGCTTATAATAGTTTCGGTTAAAAGTAAATGTGAATTATAAGCAAATAAATATTAAATTGTAAAATATACTTATTTTAATGACATCAAGTATTAGCTTGTCAGGTACTCCGGATCGGCGTATGAGGGACACATTATATTGCTTATGTACACTCCGGAATGATCGATTAGGTACGTGTTTACCTATGATAGTTTAATTGCGTTTTGAAGTTTAACGTCTTACACAACTAAGTCAAGATAAACCTATTCTTCTATTCAGCAAACCTTAAGCCGATGAAGGCATTCAGTCGGTCAAAAAAAGAATCCCTCTACAAGAATCTAATCTTGCCGTTCCTGTCTACTGACCGTTTCTGCACAGACAGTGTGAAACGAAAGAAACAATATACCATGAGACTGATGCTATATGAAACGAAATTAAATTACAACCAGAGACGTGGTTGGGTTATGCTCTAGACACCGACAAGAATAAAAATCTATCTCCACCTAGAGGGATAACGCGGCTCAAGGGGCGCATCCTAGTGGCAGAGAACCTCAACCAATTTGACCTACGAAACTGTTAGTTAAAGTAGCTTTGTCTTTAGGGTCCAGCACTAATTTTCCTATCACCTGAAGTAGTTAAGTAATTATAGAAGATCCTCTTATAAGACAATAAACGAATAGATATAAAATCGCAGAATACTAATAAGTCTTTCCGCAATTCTCTCTTAGTCAACTTTTCAAGGCAAATAACAAGAACACAGGAATATCAATTAAGTAAAGCACTGTAATTTAACTCCTCTTTAATTAAGTACGTAGCTGTATCATTCTATGCCTAATTTATTTATTTAAAGTTTGAAACAATTTCCCAAAAAAAAAAAAAAAAAAAAACAGAATAATCTCAATCTCCCTCTAATTTGTAACCTCTCACTAACCAAAAAAAAAAAAATGGTCAACAAATTATTTCAAACAAATTCACAGACAAGTCGCACTCCATCATTATTTGTATACCCATTAGTTAGTTGAGATCCAAACTCTACTTCTACAGCTTCTTTCCGAAGTTAAGTCCTTTGCCATGGGCCAAGTTCAGTTAATCAATGTCAATTCAATCAATTTGTTATCAGTCGCAATAAAATTCGAGAGAAATACTTTTCCCTTTATTTTCTGTTTAAGAGATCTTTTTCAAAGGGCCTTCTGACCTCTCGCTCTCACTGTCTATTCTTCATTTAAGTTTCAGTCAAAGCAGTTAAAAATATTTAACTGGCATCGACATGTAGATAGATTTAACCAAAAAAAAAAAAAACGTTAAAAAAACCCATTTGCATTTTTTGGCATCTTTTAGTTTTAGTTTAGAAGTGATGTATCAAAGATAAATGCAGAGAGAATGTATATCCAAGGGTTTTCGAGAGCAAAGGAATAGCACTGACATTGTGAGGAAGATAAAGTTTCAGGAAGTGCTGTTGTCCATTCATGATATGATATTTTTCACCCTTGTTGACTATGTGCAATATTTTTATTTCATAGACTGAGAGCTTGGCAAACAAATTTCCAAAATATAATACATTAGACTTTGGCATCTTATAGACTATAGAGGATTGATCGCCTGGAAAATTCTGCAAGAAATATTGAATGTCTGGGAAAAAAATATAGGTATGTGGTCAAGATTTTATATTTATTTTTAAACAAAAATGGTTTCCAAAGGAAAATACCCCTTAACAAGGGAAATGTTACGCAAAGTGTGACTTAACTGACACATTTAAATTAAAATGCCGGAAAAATAACTCAACTTTTTGTTTAACTTTTTGTCAAGGTGCCGTACCATAGGTATATACAACCCTTACCATAAACGCCTACGCTTATATACCCCCTACGTTCATATTGCCTCTTTAACACTCTTCCAGTGTTCGCACTTAAAGTGTTGATAATACTGAAGGATCATAAATTAAACAGTAAGCCAAAGAGGAAACCATACTCAATATTGATTTTAATTCATTTCTTTTCCTTGTTGGTTTTTTTGTGTTCTTTGGTTCTTATGTTGTGCGAGAGTGATTTATTTGGGAATGCCTTGGAGCATAAAACAGCATGTGCCTCATGCCATCACGCTGTGTCACTTTTTAGAGAGACAGAGAAATCTCACTCAGTGCGTTATTCCTGATGGTACAATGTTACTGGTGCTGGTAAGAAAATTAAGGAAAAAAATAATAATAATAAAAAAAAAAGTCTGAAATAAAATAGATGATGGAGTCCCTTTTTACTCATTTTGGAGAATTCAATTTGTCGACGACGAAGAAAATAATCAAAATGAAAAGTTTTACAAATTTATATTTGGATTTTATGATTTGGAAAATTAATTTCTTCAGCGAGTTACGCTGCGCGACGCGCCAGGCGATTTTTATCCCTGGGTTTTTTGCTGTTAAATTTTCTTCATTCATTCATTCCCTTTAGTGCGGAGCACCAATACCAACACCAGCCATCACCAAACCATCTGTCCTCCTTCTTTTGGCCTGATAACGAATGCCATTTGCAAACAAGTTCCGCTTGTTTGAATCTGTTTCAAAATTAAAAATAATAATGCAAAAAAAAAACAACCAAAAAAAAAATATCCACCAAGAGAACAAAATAAACAAAACGCCCCACCACCCTTATTCTTTCGAGGAAAACTTTTCCAAATTCATTTTAATATTATATTTCACTTCGTTCTTATATGTGTACTATACTATTATATAGCAAAGGATCAGGATACGAATCTGGATACCGGTTTCTGTTATACGAATACGATGGTTAACTGGGTAACAAATTATTTCGGCTTTACTGCTACAGTTGGTACTCGACGCTATAACCTAGCGTAGCGTAGATATTATGCTCTCTTATGCTTAAATGGAAACTGAGCTGCAAAATGCTCTTTTCCAAAAAAATATTGCTTTTTAAAATCCTTAATAAATTCAGGATGTAAAATATAAATATGCCGAACGTTGGGAGGTTTTATTAAACAAAAAATAAAAATTAAAATTACGAAACAACTTTAGCAGGGATTGGATAAAGGGGTATTTTTTTTTATTTTATTTGGGTCCAGTTGTATGTATGTACAAAAGTCATTTATATTGAAGGAATGCCCAAAAGGCAATTTTAAATTTGAATAAAAATTAACGAAGTGCGGTGTGATATCAGGTTTTATTTTTTCAATTTTTTTCTTAACCCATCTTTATTTTAACCCGATTTTAGTTTGTTTTCTTTTTTTAAACCATGTTCTTGTGAATAGCCGCACTTAATTTTGATTGTAACGTGGACAAAGTCTTCCGAGAATTGCCATTCCTTCTAGATCCACATAGGAGAACGTGACTTTCTTAGAGGATGAATCGATACATTTTTATAGGGACGGATTAAAAATTTCAGATGAGGCTGGCGTCTTCCTGATCATTGCAGCGTTTTCCATGTGAAAATTTATCGTGGCTTAAAAAAAAAACACATGAAATTCGCATATTCACGGATATCCCAAATTGCTATAAAATCTCTAGAGTCTATTTCGACACATTTTAACAGCCCGAAACTGTCGATCATTTCTTATAGAGATGCCATACCAGTTCATTATTCACCTTTGTTGGGTGCCATTAGTACGTTTCAGAGAATTGAAAGATTTATGAAGGGTAGATATGAAAACAATTTTCAATAAATCGCTTCATACCGCTGCGGTGTTTTCTTGCAAGAATGGAAATTATCTTCGATTAGTCCTATCCTTAAAAGTGGACTTAAACATTTAATTAAGAACTATATACCAGTATATAAGCTTTCAGCCATACCAAATCTGTTTGAAATTTTTTTTTTTTTTTTAAACGGATGCGCGCACTAAAGGGGTTTTGAATACCCTTAAAATGAACAAGCACAGTGCGAGCGTTAGGAAAGTAGGGAAGGATGCAAGAGGAGATACCGATGCACATTGGTTTTGAATTTCTGAATATCAAAATGGGAGGGGAAAATAGAGCCGGGTAAAGTATTCCACATTCGCGTTGTACGGCTAAAGAAAGAATCTCTGTACTTGACAGTACGTCCGAAGTTGGGCTCAAGGGTAAACTGATGAGCATTCCTAGAAGCGCGAGTATTACGGTTGAAAAGTTTGAGGGGAGGAATGCAACTGGCTATTTCGCTGGAACAGTGTTTATAAAAATAGCGATAAAATAGTGAGAGACATATAACATTTCGACGATGTTCAAGAGATGTAAATGTTTCCACTATAGTTCTATCGCCAATCATTCTTAGAGCTCTATTTTGAATTCTATCCAAAAGATTCAAATGAGTTTTGGGAGCTCCTGCCCAAATGTGCGAGTTATACTCCAGCTTTGGACGAATGAAGGCCTTATAGATTACAGCCAGATCAGACGGGGAGAAGAATTTCTTGCACCTACGAAGAAAGCCTAAACACTTTGCAGCGTTTTTGACAACATCAAATATGTGTTCATTCCACAAGAGGTGGTCTGTGATGCACATGCCGGGGACTGAAAGCTGATCGGTTTCTTCAATGCAAGTGCCGCTCATGGATAGCGGCATGGGGGTGGGTTCTGCTTTAACGACAGTAGACAGCACTGAGTTTTTGAAGCATTAAATTCTACACGGTTTTTAACTCCCCATTGGACAATGCTGTCAAGATCATAATTTAATGAGCTTATCATACGCTGCCGTTCCAGTTGCACATTCGAAAAACAAGGAGGTGCATCTAAAAACGAATATGAAAAGCTGAGAGTACTATCGTCAGCAAAACAATTAAGTGGATTAGAAGTTCCAGATAAAAGATCATTAATAAAAATGAGAAAGAGGGTCGGAGACAATACGGAGCCCTGGGGCACACCAGCATTTATTTTGTGAATATCAGACTTGAAACCGTCCAATACAACTTATATTGAGCGAGCCGAAAGGTAATTTCTAATCCAACGAAGAAGACATTCATCGATACCAAATTCACGCATTTTCGATACTAGAGCTTGATGCCAAACTCTATCAAATGCTTTTGAAATATCAAGCGCAATAATCTTACTTTCTCCAAAACGTTGTAAAGATTTGTGCCACTGTTCGGTGAGATATACCATCAAATCACCAGTGGACCTATTGCTACGAAAGCCATACTGCCGGTCATTAAGGAGCTTTTGTTCTTCAAGATATTTCTTGAGCTGATAATTAATCAGCGTTTCCATGACCTTGGAAAGAAGGGACGTAAGTGCAATTGGACGGTAATTAGACGGTGAAGAAGATGCGCCTTTTTTAGGGACCGGCTGGACAAATGCTGTTTTCCATCCACTCGGAAAGAGACCTGTAGAGTAGGACAGATAGAAAAGCTTACGCAGTGGTTTTGCCAGCGTTGAAGAACACCTCTTCAAAACGATGGGAGGGATACTATCCGGGCCAGTGGATTTGTTTATGTCAAGATCTTTGAGGACTCTAGCAACTGCACGAGTGCGAAAGAAGATTCGTCCCATAAAATCGTTTACGCTCTCAAGTACTGGAGGAGTCATAACACTTTCTGACAGCGTCGAATTAACAGCGAACTGCGCTGCAAGAAAATTGCCTTTTTCGAGAGAACTGACAAAAGGAGTGTCATTAAAGACGAGCGTTGGAACCGAAGAAGAAGTTGAATTTCGAATAGTTTTTACAAATGACCAAAAATTCTTACTACATTTCGGATATTGTAGTATTTTTTGCCTTAATTTTTGGTCATGCAAAAATTTGTTTCTACGAATGTGAACGTTGCAAGTCTTTCTAGCTTGTTGAAACTTTTTCCGGTATTCCTCAGTGGGGTTGGCTTTATAATTCCGGAAACTGACTTCTCTATCCCTAATAACCTTTTTACAGCTTGAATCAAACCATGCATTTTCTTTCGGTTTGATAGATTTCACCCTATTCGGGATAAAATTTCTCATTCCGTAAAGGATTAAATTTGTTATCATATCTGCGCTGGAGTCTATGTCACTACCGAGGAAGCATAATGACCAGTTAAAGTTTCTGAAGAAATTATTGATACCGTCCCAGTTTATGATAGCCTTAATTTTGCAGTCAAGGAAATCATAACAACAAGACAGCATGGTTTCTGCAGTGGTAGTTCCACAACTACCAATTTATGTCTTTTTACAAATTTTTGCCTCAACTCCTTAGAGCGTAAAACACAGGTAGATGTTCAAGGTTCTGTATACAGATTTTATAAAAGCATTCAATAGAGTTCATCACAAACTTCTTATTAAAAAAATTGAGAAATTTGGTTTCAATCTTAGTTTTCTGAAATGGTTAGAATCGTATTTATCTAATCGGTCAGTCTTTTTTTATAGATACATTATCAGGTCTTCCTCAATGTAGTCATTTGGGACCCCTACTTTTTAACCTTTTCGTTAATGACATTCCGGATCTGTTAGAGTTCGCAAATTGTCTAATGATTGCAGACGATTTAAAATTATATCATCAAATATCCACAAATGAAGATTGTGAGAATTTTCAAAAAGATATTAAGTGGTTTAAATATCTCCAAATACAAAATTTTTAGAGCCTTCCGTTCACCACCAAAAATGATTTATAATTATAGACTTGGTAACCAAATTTTATCCACTTAAAGTGAAATTAAGGACCTTGGCGTTATTTTTGATTTCATCATATATAAATTTTATTGTAACCAAGGCAAATTCACTTCTTGGTTTTAAAGAGAAATAGTCTAGTTTCGAAAATAATGTTTACGATTAGCACGCTAAGTTTGCTGATTTAATTTCCAGGGTTGATCATAAGCTATTTGTAGATAATCTATCGAGAGCAACTTCTTCTACATCAAGATGTATTTATAAAAATTTAAATCATCATATACATTCGGATGCCAATTACTTTCGAAACGAATATTTATCATCTGTAATAAGCATTATTTTTAGAACGAGAGTTGAAATTCTAAACTTCAATTTTATACCTCATCGAGATGACCTGCCCCAGCTCTGTAATCTATGTAACAGAAGAGAGAATGAAGATATCTACCATTTTGTGGCTGCTTATCCAATCTTACAAGAAATTCGTCGATTATATTTTCAGGAAAGATTTATATCGCTACAAAGACTTTATGTAATTTTAAACGGAGCAACGTGCTGGCTCAGCCTCTAGAAATATTGCCAACATGCTCTTACCTACCGAAATAGTTTCCTTTAAAATAATGCGATTAATTTCCCACTTATTGCAATTTCCAGCTGAATAATCCATTTTCTGGTTTGAATCATGAAAATTAAGTCACAAAATTTACTGTTAATCTATAAAAATTGATACTTTTTCTTTTGTGTTTCAAATCACATTAAAATTGTAAACCTAAAAAAAAAAAAAACAAAAATTAATAAACCAAGCATTAATTAAAGCCCTGAATTATCTTGTGTTTCAAATCACTTTTAAAAATTGACACCTTTGTTAAATAAGCTAAATAGTTAATCATCTAAGCAAATAATAAAACTGCAATTATTTGAACATATTTATTGGGAGTTACATATATATTGTAAAAAAAAACTACTAAATTTTGTGTATTATTTTTATTTTTACATTATACTTATATATATATATATATATATTTTAGAATTTTGCATTTATCTTTTTCTTTAAATCTTGTAATGTTATCTCAGGCAGACGGCAGTATTGCCAGTTCCTAATCTTAAGAATACAAATTGTTAAATTTATTTGAAAAGAAAAAATAAAGAATCTATCTATCTATCTATCTAGTCTAGTTTTTAAGTATAGTTATACTTTAAAAGCTTTTCATATTTCTTTAATTATACCTATACTAGAATATTATTTTTTTGTATGGTCACCCTTTTATAAGAACTCTTCTGATAGGATCGAAAACATACAAAGAAGATTCACAAGATTTGCGCTGAGAAACTTAGGTTGGCCAGAAATTTTGCCCTCTTATAAGTCAAGGTGCACATTAATTGATCTTAAATCTTTAGAAAGCAATAGAAAAGTTCTATGTACGCTTTTTGTAAAAGATGTTGCTATTGGAAGAACAAATTCACCCGAGTTATTAAATCTTTTACCTTTTAATGTTACAGAGAGAAATCTTAGAAACAGAGACGTTGTCTTTCTTCTTCCCAGTCACAAGACAAACTATGGACTGAATGAACTTTTATCTCGTTTGTTAACGATTTTTAATTCTATTAATTGTAAAGTCGACCTTCAAATGAATAGAAATGTTTTTAAGCAAAGTGTTTTGAGAATTTTTAATATTAATCAATAAATTGTAAATGTATATTGTTAAAAATAATCAACAGATAAATATCCATTGATGAATAAATAAATAAATAAATAAAATTTTAGTCGATTTAATAATACTAGCAAACCCAGCTCTCGAAATTCGAGTGCCAATTTATTTATTTAATTCATTATCATTCAATAAAAGACAGAGAATTCATGATTTTTTTAAATTGTTGAATGCAATGAGAAGTACCTACTAAGCACTCAATCCTGGAGTCCAAAGGAAAACAGTTAATGGTACAAAAACTTTCAAACCTATACACATTTTTGACACATTAACAATTTTTGTACAACAACAAATGTTCCTGGTTTTTACTACTCTTGCACCTTTCATTAGGTGCGTTCCCGTACTCCCTAAAACTACGAAAATCTACGAATTTCTACGAAAAACATTCAAATCCTGTTCCCGTACTCGAAATTTTCGAAATTTTTCACAGAAGACAGCGCTCATAAGAGAGTTAAATATTTCCCCATGTTGCGAATTTTAGTCCATGAAATTTCTTTGGAAAAAATTATGAAGACTGTCAAATGAAGGAAAAAGAAAAAAAAAACAATCATTGCAAAAGTTAAAAATAATGGAATTTATAGATTGGTATGGCTTATTCGTGCAATAAATTAAAATTGTGTTATCAAATTGCTTATTTTAAGGAATAATTTCATGTAAATCCTTTAAAAAATATTTTCAAAAATACACTTTTATTTTGACGTTTTAAAAATGGTTAAAATGGTTGTTCAAAGCGTTCTCGTTCTTTTGGTAAATGTTGTTGCTCTCCGAGTGATTTTTACCCCACTCTTGGCAAAATTTTTTTAAAGTACGGGAACACACTTATTATTTCCATGCTAAACCAAAATACGTACATACAACAATCCTGACGTCTTGAAAAACTTCAAGAAATATCAAAATAACCCAAAACAATGGATTTAGATTAGGGCACGCTTCACACATCTCGTTTTTGCACCACATTTTACCTCCTATGAAATGCCACCACATATGGAATAAATAATGATTGTTTTAATTTGTATAAATTCAATTATGTGACCCATAGTCCCAAATGCTTTTCGCCCGGGCACGATAGTTGGGCTCATCAGTTAGATGCTTTGGTACCTTTCTAAGACGCAATATTTTTGGTCGATGTCTACTGACTCTAATAGAATTTGCAGCATATATATACTGCAAATTATATTTTTCTAGGGGAATTTGGTTAAATTCATGCACCTAGAAATATGTATTGATTTTATGCCCGTGGTCTGGCCAGTAATTATATTTGAAGAAAACGTAAACAATATTTAAATATTATTTTTGTTTTTATTTTCTATTAGAGTCGGTAGACATCGACCAAAAGTATTGCGTCTTAGAAAGGTACGATAGCATCTAACTGATGAGCCCAACGATCGTGCCCGGGCGAAACGCATTTCGGACTATGGGTCACAAAATATTTCGATTGGCTTTAATCCACACAGTCCACAAAAACAAAAATAATATGTAAACATTGTGTGCATTTTCTTCGAATATAAATTCAATTATATTAACTTCGAAAATGAAACTTAATTATTTTCTAAATTTATTGTGACGGTCTTTTTTCAAGTTGTACATAAGTTTTCATTAGTAATTAAATATTTATTTACACTTTTCCACCACTTTCCTGTACTCAGGTGTTCACCATCCTAGTATTGCACAGCACTAACACAATTCAATAAATATGTATCCAACTAACACTCAAGAGTATGCAATTTCTAATTCGTTTTATATATTTCATTAAATTATCCAATGCACAAACCATTTTCTTTTTTCAGCAACAAATATCGCTAATACGAGTATATGTATGTATTTTTTGCATTTTTATTTATTGTTTTAAACAATTTATGTGTAGTATATTTAAATAATTTTGGCATTCTGCACATATATGCAAAATATTCTTTCGTTTAGTATGTCATTTATGCCCCTCGTTTGTGGGCCGCGAAAAGTGTACCACAAAAAACATGTTCGCCTTAATGATATGATGATGTTAAAACATTTTTAGTGTGATACTAGGCTAAAAATAGGATTTTGCTAATTTTAAACCAGCTTAGTATCGTACCATCTTTTAACATTTTACTAAAGTTAAAATCACAAAATGGCCACTTATTTTTTTAGTATCGTACTAAATCCATATGCCACTTTGACATTTACAAACGCCAAAAAGTAATGTTCGATTACTTTTGTGTACTATTTTAGGCGTGTTTAGTTGTAAATAGTTTCTTTAGAAAATAGATTTAGTATGGTGCTAGTTAAAAAGTGTTTAAAATTTGGAAAATATTAGTAAAGTGCTTTAGCGTTAGCAAACTGTTAAGTAGTCTCATGCTAAGCCCTTAACATCAGGCTGTTTAAAATTTGGCGCCACTTTTTTTTTACAGACAATAGTTGGCAGTGATACCGACCTTTACAAGATACAATTTCACTTTGTGTGAAATGGAAAAACTAATTTTTGAATCACAAAAATAGATACAAGCATAAAGAAGGATTTCGTTTTGTTGTTGTAATGCAAATAAATTGATGATCTGATCTGGATCACGGGGCAAATAAAACACGGTTATTGTCGTGATGTATTATCTTTAGTGTTTTGGGAAACCTCTTTTGAATTTGGTAGTCAATCAGACATTATATTTTTCTCGCTTAATCTATCACCATTCCTGATAAAATCCTCTGCTGAGACACTAACCTAAATTTCTTAATATGTGTATTAGTTGTTAAAAATTATATTATTAAGATTGAAGTTCAATCCTTTGTTTCATTTAGAACACATCCCATTAGAACAGGAAGAATCATTAGTTTTGATTTTAAGTTGTTGTAATGAAAATGTCCTTATCCAAGAGTTTGAACTCCAAAATCTAAGGGCTAAGTAACTTTTCAGATTTTATATTGACCACGCACATTGACCAATCTTACTTCTTCTGTCAAATTTAGAATTTATCTAAAATAAAAGCAATAAATTCAACTTTGAAATTTGTTTTAAATTCCTTTTTATATTTTCAGAGCTTGATAGCCTGTATTTCTTTAAGGGGATGCCTTTATTTACAATATTCAAGTCTGAGGTAAACAAAAAAAAATCAAAACTCAAAACAAAATCAATATCTATAACATGACATAAGCCAAAAATCCAGAACTGACAGAAAAAAAAAAAAAAAAAAAAACTGATAACAGAAGTCAAATGAACATTCATAAAATATAACAAATGAACTTCCAAACGAAAATCTTGATAGTCCTTCGTATTTAAATATGAGAAGGAGTAGGAGTAAAAAAGTCGGTCTCGTTATAAAGGAGGCAAAGTTAGACACAATAACGAGGATATCTTTCTGATTGCTTGTGTATTAAAAAAATATCCCCCAAAGCCGAAACGAACAAGGGGAAATTAGCAAAGAAGGAACAGAAACAAAAAAAAATAAAAAATGTCAAGCATTTTTTCTTCCCTTCCCTATTTTGCTATTTTTCATATTTCATTGGCAACCTTTATGCAAAAAAGGATGTTATTTAAATTTGCCTGCTCTTGTTCCTCTTACCTCAGGACTCTCTTATAATTTTGTTCTATTTTTCATGTGATTGCTCTGGAGAAAATCTTAAAAAAAAAAATCTAATGTGTTGCTAACAATTTATATAGCAGAGTATTTAAATCCTTCTCAGAAAAATATTTCACAGTCTATTTGTGAATTTTAACTATATGTAGGTACTCCGTTTGACTTCTATTTATATCTACGTCCTTTAACAAGTCATTAAGGATCTAAGAAAGTTGAGTGAAATATTAAAATCCTCCATAAGCAGGTTTTTATGGCCAAATTAGGTAGATAGGTGTTTAACTTCAAAGGATATTATTTCTAGAATGTCATGTGATGATATTCTTTTTTTTTTTACAGGCATGACGCGCGCTGCCATTTTCTTTGAAAATAATCCCCATATGAACCTTCTCGCATCTTAGTCGTCCTTTAAATTGAAGCTACAATATTTAAACTTCATTATCATCATTATTACCATTTCCTTATTATGTATTATGTAGAGGATATACGAGTATACGCTTTGGATAAAAAAAAATATTAAAAAGGACTTTTTATCAAAGAAAAAAATCCTTTAGAACTTGTGTTGGCAAGGAATACGGGAAACAGAGAAAAAATGGGAGTTTATTTTTTGCAATCAATGCCGATTCATCTGTGAAGTGGTAGGATTTTTTTTGCTCCCCTGCTTCGTTCATTTATTTTATCTCACCTCATTCAATCCAATTTCTAAGATCTGGTCGTACATACCTAAACCTATGCTATAAAACGGACATTTATTTATTTTTTTTGCTCGGGAATTTTATTGAGCTCGAGCTCAAGCTTTTCTTCCTTATTGATGCCATTATAATATAGTGGATCTATAGGTGGGAAAAGGTATAGTATTGGTATTCTGGTATGAGAGGTTATGTAGATATACCTTTACCGACTGGAACCCATTTATGTAGGTGCATACAATATACATATATATATATATATATTTATTTTGCTGGAATGAAAGACTTGGAAATAATTTTTTCATTGAAATTCATTTCATTTCTCAGAAAATAATATCTACACATTCAGAAGAGCTGAAAAAAAATTAATAATAATAAACAAACTAAACAATAAGGACGTTCGGATAGTTGATATGACTTTTATAGGGAAATATTGAAAATGTTATTGAAAAAAGAAGGAGAGGCACTACCTAGTTCTTAGTGTAACGAATAGCATTCTAATTGAATTGATTTGTAAAGAAGTTTTGTAAAATAGTTTTTTAATTAATCTCAAATTATTAGCTAATTTTTGGATATTCCTTTAAATTATAAAGGGTACCTCAGTAAGGATATGCACTATTTCATTTAAAAAAATAAAATGCGCCATTGTATACATACACAATTTATTTATTTTTTTTTTCATATAAAAAATTTTAAATATTTAATTATAACGGGTGATTTTTTTGCTACTTGGTTTTTGACGTTTATATTTTTGACAGATCACACATGACAAATTCCACGAACATTTGACACTTCGATTCAGTATTGTTTGCCATTTCATCATGAATAGACTTACGCCTGAACAACGTTTGCAAATTATTGAAATTTATTATCAAAATTCGTGCTCTGTGAAAAATGTGTTTCGCAAGCTACGTCCGTTTTTTTTCCGCTCATTTTTGCCTAAATGGATACGTGGATAAGCAGAATTGCCGTATTTGGAGTGAAGAGCAGCCAGAGGCAATTCAGCAGCTACCAATGCAGCCCGAAAAATGCACTGTTTGGTGCGGTTTATGGGCAGGCGGCATCATTGGGCCGTACTTCTTCAAGGACGATGAAGACCGCAGGGTGACGGTCAATGGAGAAAGGTACCGTTCGATGATAACAGATTTTTTTTTGCCGAAAATGCAAGAATTGAACTCGGTCAACATGTGGTTCCAACAGGACGGTGCCACATGCCACACTGCACGCGAAACCATGCATCAATTGAGAAGCGAATTTGGTGAGCAGTTGATCTCACGTTTTGGCGCAGTCAATTGGCCACCAAGATCATGTGATTTGACCCCGTTAGACTATTTTTTGTGTGGCTATGTTAAGTCTATTGTCTATGGGGACAAGCCAAACACGATTGCTGCCTTGGAAGCCAACATTGAACGCGTCATTGGTGAGATTCCGGCCGAAATGTGTAAAAAGTTTGCCAAAATTGGACCTTCAGAATGGACCACCTGAAGCGTAGCCGCGGGCAACATTTAAGTGAAATTATTTTTAAAAAGTAATTGGCAGAAATTGATTTATCGATCCAAATAAAAATTTTATTCACTTTTTACAAGTTTCTGTGTTTTTTTGAATTTTCAAAAACCAAGCTCTTAAAAAATCACCGGTTAGAAACTTAAAAAATAAATTTAAAAAAAAATGGTATACCCGTTTTCGTTTTTTAATTCAAAGAAATATTTTTACAACATTTTGGTGTGCAGAGTATTATTTATAAATTGTAGGTCCTCATATATCGAAATCCGTGGAGACGTTTATGAGAAAGTGTCGAAAATCAAAAAAATGGTCGTATGGCAGGTATTGTTAATTACAAAATATGTAGAAACATTTTTTTACAAAAATAGACCATACCTAATGCATTACACCCACTTTTTATTATCAAAATTGTTAGAGCCGTTTTCGATATAATTCAGACTTTTGAAAAAATTGTTTGGCAAGTAGCGTTATATATGAGACTAGAGAAGTTCGAAGCTTGTCATATACTCGTAGTTCGTATGTTGCAAGTAATAAAAACACTTATTTTTTGGATGAGCTGTGATTGTATTGGAATGTTTCGATACCGATAACACTGACTGACCAAAATCCGCCCGTTAGGTTAGGTCAATGGGCTGCGAGTTGATCTTGCTACCAGCACACTAAAATCAAAGTAGATCCATTGTGGTACCCTTTAGTGTTGTAACTTCTAATTGTATAACCTATGAGTTCTATGGATAGATAGATAGATTTAGATGCTTTTATGAAGTTCAGCAGGCTTTTGCCTGAAAGATTCGAGAGCTCTTCCAAGTCATTAAAGAAATAGCTGTCCAAGAATTTGTTCCTTATATAACAAAGTGCTGGACAATGACATAGGAAATGAGAGGTGTCCTCAAGTTCGTCCTCGTAATTGCAACCTTTGCATAGGTCATCATTACTAAGTCCCATTTTCTTTTTATGGTAGACCAGCATGTTATGTTCGGTGAGTACACTTACAAGAGTTCGAAGAGAATTCTTGTTTATGTGGATGGTGTTTTCTGTTGTTTTCTTGTCGAAGTTGGGTCATAGTTTCCTGGTTGTGGCAGGTGTCGAGTCCGTTCCATCTTTCGTTGGTTTTTGAAAAAATCTTCTTTCCAGTGTTCTGTTTCGTGACACAGAGTAGGATTCTAATCGACGGGTCTATTTACATGTTATTTCCAAGTTGAATGATGTGTAGTAATAATTTGTTAACTATTGAGTTACTCAGAAATATAATAATAAATTTGAACTGAGGTACCTACCTATAAATCCTTGAATACGGAGCAAGAATATACGTTTGTACATTAGTTGGTTTTCAAACATATAATTAAATGTCCAATGTTGATAAACAAAACAATTTGTTTCATATCGGAGAACATTTCCGTACTGGAAGGGTCATATGAAATTGTTGATAATGCATTATACTATATTGCTAATGAATTATTAATGAGCAATTCTAACATATCTCTAAGAATGGAAGCCAATAATAATGCAATGGAGATTGAAATTGACAGCAGAGAGAAAATATATTTCAATAGGAATCGTTAGATTGAAACATTATTGGGTTTCAGTAAACGCATTCTTAAAGCCGGTGTCATAAACTTATCGGACTTACCTGATGGTATAGACAAAATTAATGTAATTCTAATTGAATGCAATATTACAACTATGTAGTTCATATTTCAGTGTCTGCCTGGTTTTATTTTAACCACTTAAATGAATTCAAATTTACTATACAAAAGGTATAAAACTTGTTTTTGCCAGCAACGGTTAATAACTCAGGTTGGCCGAGCGATCTAAGGCGCAAGATTTAAGTTCTGGTTCCCGAGAGGGAGCTTGGGTTCGAATCACACATTTGAAAATATATATATATTTTTTTTTAAGTGATAACTGGGCGGTCAAACCGCTTTGTTACGAAAAGAAACGAATTTGATCTTTTTATAAGGAGTGGACCTAGAAATCTGAATCTGAAATTCTTAGGAATGACACAGTATAGGGTAAAGTCGCCAATTGCCGGCTCCCTCCAGTACCTGGCCCCTTCCAAATAAAAGCGTTGTAATTAAGCAATCTACTTCTCTGCTTAGAGGCTTATTACGAGTTGGCATCAATTCCTTATAATATGTCAAAATTTTCATTAGATATTTACAGGAATTTCAGAGTTATGCGATAATTAAATGCGCAACCCATCGGGAAAAATTATTTGCACTGGATAACTGTTGGAAACCCTTAGTGAACATTGCACCAGATTTTAGTGATTTTGAGGGAATTTTATTGGGTTACTGTTTTTATATGGTGTTTATACAAATTATATTTTCCAATTAAAATTTGCTTTAAAATTGAAAAATATTTTGTAATTACGGTCGCTTTCAAGGGCCGGACATAGGAAACACAAAAAGTTGAAGATTCCTTAAATCGGCCCCAGGCCGAAAATAGGTAACATTTAATTTTTTGAAAAAATTACAAAAATAAAGAAATGAGTAATAACACGAACATTCGAGCAAAAACTGCGATTAAAAATCAACAAAATCCAGTATTCAGTCACCTTTCTTTTTGTAAGTACTCGTAGAAACTAGGAGGCTGAATATTGGGATGAACTTGGGTTCAGCCGCTTGATATCAAAAATATTGGCTCAGGTATAAATCTGTGTGGCCGATTTCAGAAGCATAGCGGCAGGACAATGAAGAATATGACTTCTTCTTGATAAAATCTAAATAAATAATTGTTCCATTTAAAAGTTCACATCTTAGTTTAGTTTCTTCGGTTGGGAGATAAATAAAGAATAATTTGCTTCAAGAATGAGTGTAAAAGGTTGATATTTGCAGCTTCTGTGCCATATTTTTTACGAAAAATTCCTTAAGGGGCCGGTCACTGGGGAATCTACCCTATTTACTTGAATGTTCGGTAAGCATGTTGGATTTCTAGAATGTAAATAACCATAAGGAAGCTGTAATATTAGGAAGATTACACATATCAGTCATTTATATTTGAAAGGTTCCATAAATGCATTTGGTTCTTCTTTAATTAATAAGCAGACAATAACAATTAACGATTATTTTCATGTATCAAATCATTACTGTATGAGCTATACAAGCTTTGCAATCTTTATTTCAAAACAGAAGAAAAACATTAAAAATTTCCTGCCTACTCCTGTCATCTATGTTCAGTTTAGAAGAACAGTTATATTCGAAAATTAATTAAAAAGAAGAGATTTGGTTATTTTGAGCCTATATCATCTGTTCTAATAGTTCAATCTTTAAGGTTAAGTTCTTAAAATTGAGGCTGTATGCCAGTATAAAAATAATAACAATGTGCCTTAATATATGTATAGCTAAATAGGGTTTTTTAACATTCTGAAATGCAAAAGTTGATGAAAAATTTCAATATTTTTAAAAACAGAATTACGCAAAGTTATTGCCCCAGCCATCGCATACAGAAGTGCTAGCATAAGAATAATCATATAATAAAACGGCGAATGTTGTTTTTTGTGGTACACTTTTCGCAGCCCACAAAAACCGAAGGGGCATAAATTACATATTAAACGAAAGATTTTTTTCATAGATGTGCAGAATGCCAAAATTATTTAAATATACTACACAGAAATTGTTTAAAACAATAAATAAAAATTGCAAAAAAATGCACGGAAACAAAAACAATTAGAAATTTCAAATCGACTGACACATGTCAAATCCAGAATATGAAAAATGAAAGCATTCAGCGAAAACCCCAACCCATAACCCGAAACATTAAGGTGGATTCACAGTGGTGTTCACATTACACAACTCCGTTGATGTACATGTTGTTGAAGGTGAACCTCCCTAAATGAAGAAAATATTATCAATATAAATATTAGACATGTGTTTTTTAGTATTTGAGCTCTGGCAATAAAATTTTGAAACATTAAGCGTTAACTACAATTAGTACTTTTTGTAAAAAGTGAAAAATAATACACACATACACTCGCGACATATATTGCTGAAAAGAGCGTATAATTTAACCAATACAAATTTCAGTTCAGACATCTATCGGTGATTTTCTGAAAATATGTATTCCAAGTAATAGAGTTCTTAAAAAAAGGTAGAACCATTTAAATCTTCAAGAGTTAACTACAATTGGCAATTCCTGCTAAAAGTACAATAAGTGAAAAACTGAAAAAGAATACGCACATACACTAGCGACAGCTGTTGATTTCAGTTTGGCGACATCTATCTGTCATTTTCTGAGGCAATTCATTCAATGTGAAATATTTACTTTTTGGTTTTTTGAGATGGAAGATAAAATTTTAAATTAAGTTGGAAAAGGAGAGCAGATTTTTTTTTAACATTTTCACTTTTCAAGTTCATTGCAGTTATGGCTTTACAATAATAGGGGTATTCATGCAAAAGTGTAAGCTCTGCGTATTGGTATAAGTCAATTATTTTCAAAACTTATTTACATTTGTCTGAATTTGAATTATAAAGATTTGCGAAAAAAGAGAATACAAAATACTCAAAATGTATTTTTCAGGGAAAGAGAGAAAATGCAGATGTGAGACGTCGCGTCGTCAAAAATGCAGACGAACATGAATTACGATACAAATTTAAATCTCCATGGCTGAATGCGTTTCATGGGCTCAAACCTACCTCATTTTTGGAACACTTCCACTAAGGTCAGTTTTGTCAATAAACAGCTGGCCGATCGATGTGCAAACAAAAAAAGTTTTACAAAAGTAAATTGAATTTATGTTTTTGAATTTATCTCTATTTCTTTAGGCGCGTTATGAAAAAATGATGAGAGAGACATTTTTAGTAGAGATGTCGAAGTTAAAAAAAATATCGATATATCGATATTTAAAAAAATATTAAAATCGACGTTGATATTTTGAGGTAAAAATATGTGTAAAAATTTATGTTATACACACAAAACAACGGTAACAAAACATAGACAATTTTGTTCGTTTCCTTCTGTCTAATTCGGCTTTGGGTTCTCGAAACTTTGGTTACAAAAAAATATCGTTTTTCCTACAATTTTCTATATTGAGTTTTTTTAATTGATGTATCGATATATCGGATTAAATTATATCGATCAAAAATATCGCTATTTTGTAATAAAAACATCGATATATCGATACTTTTTCAACAACGATAATTTTTGATGTAACACAAAATTCACAGGTTGACGTCACTCCGGCGACGTGGGTTCGATTCCAATATTATGGCCATAACAACAGCTAAAGGACAATGACATGAAAGAATCGAAACAAAAATTGTTAATATGTCAAAAATGTGTATAGGTTCGAAAGTTTGTTTACCATTAACTGTTTTGCTTTGGACTGCAGGATTGAGTGCTTAGTAGGTACTTCTCATTGCACTCTTTTATTGAATGATAACACAGGTATACACACATTTTGATGCCGATACTTTTTGAACTGTTCTTTGACCTCCTGAAAACGAATCTGCAATCGGTTTTTGCTTAGCAGCTCCCGTTTTCATGTTATGGGGTAGGGTGTTGCAAAAACTGACACCACTTAGAAATACCCATAATAATTGGGAAAAGAAGAAAGTAAAAATTTTTTCTTTGAAAATCCAAGCTCATTTAGTGATATTTACATATAAATATAAAAAAATAATAAAATAATAATTTTATTAACAAGATACTAGCGAGTACATTTCATATACAATATATTTTTCACTGCTGATTTGATGTACTGGAACCCAAGAAGCTTCGTTTATTGCTTGATCTGCAATGTGGTTTTTTTGGACAATCTCTCAGCAGATTCCAGCAGTAATCTGCCATCATATGCGTATCCCACTTGCCCTGGTATCGTTCTTCCATTGTCCTTATATCCTGGTGAAATCGTTCACCTTGCTCTTCACTCAAGTCTCCCAAGTTTTCAGGAAACCAGTCCAAATGGTTTTGCAAGTAATGCACCTTGATGCTCATGTTGCATCCAAGTTCACGTAAAGCAGTCAGCATGTTCTGAACTCAATCCTTATAATTTAAAGCCTTCTTGTTGCCTAGAAAGTTTTCGACAACTGACACAAATGATGTCCACGCTTTTCGCTCTTTTTCATTCATAGATTCAACAAAATTGGTGTCCTTTATTAACCGTCTGATTTGAGGTCCATCGAATATGCCAGCTTTTATTTTTTCAATGCTTAATCCTTGCATCTTTGTAGATATGAATTTAAAACATGATGAATCCTTATCTAGAGCCTTAACAAATTGGTTCATTAAGCCAAGTTTTATATGAAGTGGAGGCAGGATTATTTTATTCCGATCAACCAAAAGCTCATTAATAACATTTTTTCCTCCAACAACCATGTTTTTCAGGCCAGTCTTTTTTTACCCAGTGATCTTGTTTAGCTCTGCTATCCAAAAGGCACAAGAAGCAGGGATATTTTGTGTATCCACCTTGCTGTCCAAGGAGAAAGTTAACCATTTTCAAGTCAACACAAATGACCCACCCATGTTCGTATAGCTATATTCTTGTACTCTTCTTTCATTTGGGTTGAGTGACCAATAGGTATTGATCCCAATTCGTTACCATTGTGTAAAAGCACACACTTCAAACTTCGCTTGGAACTGTCAATAAACAGACGCCAACGATCTGAATCATACTCGGGAAGGCCCATTCAATTCAATTCAATTCAAATTTATTTAATAAGGATGTACAAATAAGACTTAGTCTTTTATAGTACTTAACATTTGGAAAGTAAGCAACAATTATTCAATTATACTTAATCTAAGAAATAATAACATAATATACATAAATATATAATACATGGCACATATTAATATTACATAAATAAAAACCTGTTTAATTTCCTTTGTTAATTACTATATATAAATAATACTGTGAAGAGGTTTAACTAAATTCAGAAGAGATCGCATTTTTTAAGAGCCGCGAAGAGTTCAAGTAGTTAAAAGTTGGAAGCAAGAGGCTTAAGGTTCTATGGGATTGGGCGAATGTTAGTTTTTCAAAAATGTATAAGGGTAATTTATTGTGGATAATTTTGTGCAGAAACGTACAACACCTGGCATCAAGATATTGCTTAACGGAACACCCAAGGACAAGCCGATGATAATGTGATATGTGTTCGTATCTCCGAAGTCCATATACATATCTAACCATGTCATTAAAGGCGACAAGGAGCTTGTGCTGCGAATGGGAATCAGGTTTGCAGTATACGGTATTACCATAGGTTATTAAAGGCAAAAGTAAAGTTTTAACTAGTCTAAGTTTAGTTTCAACTGGAGTTATGGTAGAAAATAGTCAAAGTTTACGCAACCCAGTGTAAATTCTTCCTATTGTAAAATGTATGTGCTTTTCGGCAGAAAGTGATTTACTTATTTTAATTCCCAAACTCGTAACAGTATCCTCAAACAGAAGCTGAGATTGGGAGAGAAAGATTGGGGGAAGAAATGCGGTATCAACATGATTTTTTGATACAGAAATAAGTTGCGACTTTGTCGGATTGAGTGTAAGACCATTTTGGAGTGACCAATTATATATTTCTGTAAGATCTTCGTTTAATCTACATACCAAATCTTCTTTCAAGCCTATCGGACGAGATATATAAATTTGCACATCATCAGCATAAAGATGTAACAGCACGTTGGATCAAACTTTTGTTATATCATTTATGTAAATGCAAAACAATATGGGCCCCAATATAGATCCTTGTGGTACACCCATTTGCAGATTTAAAAACTCAGATTGTAGCTGACCAAAATTTATTCTTTGACTACGGTTACAGAGATAATTTCGAACGAGACGGACATCTCTCTCATGAAACCCAAAGTAGTACTTTAAGTTTTGACAAAGTATATCATGGCTTACTCTGTCAAAGGCCTTTGAGAAATCTAGTAGACAGAGAATAGTAACCTTGTCTAGATCATATTGTATCCTAATGTCATCAAGTGCCTTAATCATAGCAGTTTGACAGCTGTGATGTGCACGAAAACCTGATTGGAGTGGGGACAGCAAATTACCTGTAGTAAGGTGAGGCAAGAATTTTTTCAAAGACCTTTGACAGACAAGGAAGGATACTTATAGGACGAAAGTCCAAACAAGAGCTAGCATTTGATTTTTTGGCTACATGAATGACTTTAGCTCTTTTCCAGCTATCAGGAAAAGATGATGAGGTTATGCAAAAATTAATTAAGTGAGTTAGAGTACGGGTAACATGTGGCAAAATCATTTTTAAAAAACGAATTGGCCCTCCATCTTCACCATAAGCATCAGATTTGATTGAGCGAATGCTTTCAAGAACATAATATTCAGATACTACTTGAAATTCAAATACGGTTGACGGTTCACATAGGATATCACTGTTAGGCAAAAAGTTGGTTGGTTGAAATTATCTCAAGACAAAAGTCTCATTAAGTTCATTGGGATCAGGTAAATTTTGAATATTTTCTTTTTTTCCAATTCCAATCGACCGAAGATTACTCCAAAGCTTTCGTGATGACTGGTTTGTATCCAACTTTGACATAAAAAAATTTTTGTTGGCTCTGCGAGTTACAAACGTTGCATCATTACGAAAACGGCAAAATAATTCCCAATTGGTCGCGGTGGGGTTTAGCTTCCACCTAGAGTTTGATCTTTTTCTATTCTTGATTGACCTGTGCACCTCAGAGGTAAACCAAGGACAGTTTTTGTTACGTACTGAGACAGATTTGAGAGGAACGTGTTTTACAAATAATTCAAGAACTAATGATTGAAAATAATCAACTTTATCATTTGAATTTGAGAAACTGTACCACATATACCAGGGAAAGATGATTGCATCAGCCTGAAGTGCAACGTTATTAATAGACTTAAGGTCTCTGAACTGAAAGGACAATGGTGTATAAGAACGTGAGAAGTCAATGTTATATGTGCAGAAAATTAGGTCATGGTCAGATATTCCATCTAATGATAATTGGTCCCGCAAGATAACATTTGAAAGATCAGAAACAATCATAAGGTCAAGAAGACTCGGAGTAGAACTAGGGGCAAAGCGGGTGGCATACGAATTCGAAACATAAAGTCCGCTTGTTGCGATTTCATCCCTAAGTTGCTTGGCGTGACTATCGGATAACAAAAAATCGGCATTGAAATCACCACAAATAATGATATTTTCATAAGTGGCAGAGAATTCCTGAAGACCAGAAAAAAAGGGTTCTGGCGAAATACTTCTGTTGGGATTGTAGCAAACACCAACAATTGCCTTTGTATTACCATCCGTCACCTCAATAACGAGAAATTCAACTCCACCATTCACAGACTTTACCAAAACCCTATTAATGAGTGATGCATTGCAGTATACCGCAACCACACCCCCAATTGTATCGGTGACTCTATCGTTTCGTATTAAATTGTAGTTGTTGATTTCATATGTACTACTAGGTATATCTGGTTTGAACCATGTCTCTGTAACACATATGACATCCACCCCTGAATAGACGAACACATACTTCATAAAATCAAGCTTGTCCATGTTAAGGCTACGAGCATTAAGGCAACATATCTTGAAACCCTCGCGACCTTCAGAAAGTATATTGATAACTGACTTTACTGAGACGTCACTAATAATTCTAACGATGAAACTCAACTTCAAAAACAACATAAAAAAATAAAAAAAAAAGAAGAGGAAATTAAAAAGGCTTTACAAAAAAAAAGTTATGAATAAAAATTATGAAAAATAATGAAATAAATAAAATTAGAGAGAGAGAGAGGAAGAAAATTATAAGAGAAATAATAGATAAAAGAGAGAATAAAGAGAAGAAAAATAAGAATATTATAAAAAATCATTTCAAATTAATAATGTACATAGGTACCAATTAAATAATAAACATTTTTGTTAAGAGACCTTTAACAACCTGACAGAAAACGAGATCTTCCTGAGAGTAGAACGTAAGCAACTCTGCTTCCCTTTTACGATAGAACGTTATTGTTGTTCCTTCATCAAGTAGATTTTTTTCTTTAAGCCGGGATGCCAGTAACTCAGAAGATTGTTTTGAGAGGTTAAGATCCCTGATGAGATCACTTAACTCACTTTGGTTAAATCGTTGGGGACTTGATGCATTTTCCTCATATTCACTGTCTTTATCTGTATCGCAGTGGGTTATTTCATCCTCCGAAAGATCTGGTAGCTGATGAAATGTTGGTATGGAAACTTCATCCGAATGAGGGATGGGCCGTTGAGCAGAATCTATATCAGGATAAGTCTACTTGCTTCGGTTTTTACTATTGATGCCTCTGATATTCACTAGACAGAAATAACAGTCGCCATAGTGATTTTTTGGTTCTCTCCAAACCATAGGCACACCAAATTTCAGACTCCACCTTTAACCATTAGTCCAGTGACGTAGATGTTCAGTACATGTTTTGCAAACTACATGTGGTGCCCAAGATTTATCTTGATCACCAAGTTTGAAACCAAAATAAGCATTGTATGCTATCTTCACAAATTCAGTAATGGATTTTCTGTTCTGATTTGCCGTGTATTCACCACATACATAACAAAATTGCTCGGGATGATTTACACAGATTCTGCGGCTAGATGACATTTTTGAAAATTAGCTCTTAATCACTTAAAGTATTGTAATGTTTTACCAAGGATTCGTAATAAATAAAACTTTGTTCACTTTGTTTAAAACTTCCATTTATTTATTTCGTAAATAAAACACTTCACTTTTTTAAAACCAAACAATTTATTGTTCAACATTCAAATATACCGAAACTAATTTTCGAAAACAATTTACTTATCTCTTTGCAACCAACTTTACCCTTTCACTATTAAAAACAAACTGTGTCCAGGTCGGCAACACAGTTGTCTTATATAGCAAAATTTAGGTTCTATTATTTTAATTGAAGCGTTTGGATGAAGAAGGGGGTAAGTGACATTTTTTCGATTTTCGTTTTTTTCGAAAAATGAGGATGCCTTGCGAAAACTTAAATTTCTGTCTAATCTACGATTCGTATTTTCTTATTTAGCGCTTTCATTTTTGGTATAAAAGGGTTACCAACAACTAAAAATCGTATAATATGAGTGGAAGAATGGGCTAACAGCACTTAACTCCTTTTTGGGTGAAATAAAAATAACTTTAAAAAATGTATTTTGCATGAAGGGATTAAGTGCTTACTTACCTCCTTCTTGCAGACAAATTAAAACCCATATTTAAAGTGGTTTTAGTAACGATGAAGGTTCTAAGGGACTATGTACTCCATCAATGCATTTTCTTGAAGCAAAACAAAAAATAAATACGAAAAGTTGAACTGCTGCCCAATTTTTCTATTTTGGAGTTCACGCATTGCTTTTTATCTTTTAAATTATTTAGTAGGCTGTGGCAGCGAAACCGCTGTTTTTTGTTTGATATTCCTTTTATGCTAACGCTATTCGAAGTAGGCTGTGACAAAAATACACTCAGTAACCGTCTTTTGTTGAATTTTTATTTACTCAGTGTCAGTGTTTTGTGTGATGCGTTAATTATTTTCTGCTTATCACTTGAAATCAATTTTGAGTTTACAAAGTGTTATACCTAAGTTATTATTTACAATATGGAGCGAGGAAAAATGATTTACAGATGTTTCAAAGACAATGAAGAAAAAAAAAGAGTAAGTATTAAAAACTGCTTCTAATGTTATGTGTTTATATGTTTGTAAAATACTTTTAAATAATGCTTAGAAGCAGAAAGCGAATCGAAACAAATCTCAACGTTTGTCGAAATACACCAAAGGCAAAAGAGTTGTGTGCAAAATATACAGAGTAAGAAATCTTTGTCATTCAAATACTTGTGAATTTTTATCTATAGTTTTCTACACAGTATTTGATGATGGTCTTTCTGAGGAAAGTGATCATGGGCTTGATTTTGCTGCGAGCGATAGTGATGAATACTTTCCAGACAATTCAACGCTCAGCGAAGGTGCAGAAGATGCACCAGCCACACCAGAGCAGTCATCAACAAGGGAGATTCCGGAAATAGCAAAAACGCAAGTTCCCTCACATGATAGAAGTGGTAAGTCGCCGAAAAAAACCAAAAAAAAAATTAAAAATCCATTAAAATGGAAACGACGAGCAACCTCTTTGTTAAGAGAACAGGGAAAAGAATATATCACAGCAAAAGGATCTATTGTTAAAAAAAAGGAACCTATTTCTGGAAACTTTTGCGGAAGTGATAACTGCCGTTATTCTTGTTCCGAAAAAATAAATTTTGAGCAAAGATTCGCACTTTTATCAAGCTTTTATTCACTCGACATTAATGCCAAGAACGTTCTACTGTTTAAAAGCATAACAAGAAAATCAACAAGTCGAGTTAAGAAAAACACCCTTAAGCAAAGAAAATTTGCATATGAATACCATGTTACAGTGGGTACAGATTCCATACGAGTTTGCAAAAGTGCAATATGTTCCTTATTTCAAATTGGAAAGAAGAAATTGGACGTTCTTCAAAGCAAAATGAACAGCTGTGAGTTCGCTCCACCTTTGGATAAAAGAGGTCAGCATTTCAACCGACCAAATAAAATATCCGATCATGTAATCGACTATATTTTTGAGCATATTAACGAATTTCCAGCCGAAGAATCGCACTACTCAAGGAACAAAAGCCCAAATAAACTTTATCTCTCACCTTTACTAAATATTTCTAAATTATATAGCCTTTACATTGAAAAATGCACCGGGCAAGAGAAAAATGTCGAATATTTTGTTAGTCAACATTTTTACCGACAAATATTCAACACGAAGTTCAATCTGTCTTTCCACCTACCAAGAAGTGACACTTGTAGCATTTGTGACTCTGGTAAAAACTCAGCTAAACACCAAAACAGCTATAAGTCCGGATTCGAAAGTCAAAAAATTGACCGCGAAAAGGCTCGGTCCGATCCCAATATATTATATATTACTTTTGACCTCCAGCAAACCATGCCTTTACCAAAATTAACCACGTCTAAGGCATTTTACTTGAGGCAGATGTGGTTTTATAATCTAGGAATCCATGTCATTACTTCCGATTTGGAGATGTCGTATATGTTAACCTGGACCGAAGATGTTGCAGACAGAGGAAGCACCGAGGTAATGAGTGCACTCTATACATTCTTCCAAGAATGTGAAATTGCCAAGAAGAGGAAACATCTGATTGCATTAACCGATTCTTGCCCTGGACAAAACAAAAACTTCTTTTTATTGTGCCTTTACCAAGTCCTTATTTTAACGGAATATTTTGAACTGATTGACCACAAATTTCCTGAAGTTGGCCATACTTATCTTGACAGCGACAGGGATTTTGGAAGAATCGAAAAAGAGTTACGAAAAAACGAAACCATTTACACTGCTGAGCAATACCGACACATACTAAAAAGTGCCAGCAAAAAAAACACCGTTATAATTGACATGGAGAACCACTTTCGATCATTAGAAAATCTGCAAGTAAGATTAAACGTTAAAAATGTCACAAAAAACATATTAAATGAAAAAATCAATTTCCGTGATAGCGTTAAATGGCTTCGAATAAACAAATATGGATCCTATTTTTATAAGGAATGCTTCGAGGAAGATGCTTTATTCAATGAAGCTGTTATAGCAAAAAACATCCGAATAGTTCCAGACAAAACCCAAGACTTTTTCGTCCGAGAAAAAAAGATAAAGCAGCTGTCTGTTGAGAAAATAAAACAAATGATGTTCATACCAAGGGAACACCACTGGTTTTATGAAAAAGCTTTATCGGAACCATGCGAACAGAAAACAACTTTTCAAAATAAAAAGAAAAAAAATAAATGTTTGTTACTTAACCCCCTTGTATTCTTAAAAATTCAAAATACTAATAAACTTTTTGTGCAAGAAAGAGTTAACTGCTCTTTTTCTGAAAAAAATTGTTTTTTAAATATACCAAGCTTTTGTAATGAAATAAAAGTAACATTGTTAAAAAGCTATTATTTTTCTTGTTTTATTAGTTTATTCAATTTTAATTAGATTGTAATAAGAAAAAAGTTCTCAACAAAAAACTTTAAGTCCTTACACCTCGAAATGTTGCAAATGTCATTTACCCCCTTCTTCATCCAAACGGTTCAATTATATAATTATAATTATAATTTATAATAAGATAATTATATAATAATTATATAATAATAATTATATAATAAGATAATTATCTTTCTATGACAGGTAGAGGGGCTAATAATTCCCCTTCGAACATTCTTTCATATGAATTTCTTGCATATGAATTTTTTAAATTAGCGTAAATTGAATATTTCTGTAACTCAAAAACTAGAGCTGCTAGGGAAAAATGGTTTTCAGTTTTGAAATCAGCGTTAGAAGTATAAATAAAATCAGCTGCAAAACTCAAGGCACAAAAAAAGTTTTTTTTGTAGACCTGTGTAATGAATTAATTAAATAAATTGGCACTCGAATTTCGGGAATCGTTATGGGGCTAGACTGTCTGGCTTCCCTTTCTCTGAAGCATACCGAGAACTTTTGAAATTAATAAAATTAATGACTTTTAAAGCTTTTTTTAAGTTAAAGAATTTCAATATAAAATAGTTCAACTTAGATTAGCTTAAGTTATCGTTTCTGTCAGGCGTCCCGAGACGCACATGTTTTTTTTCCTTACCTCGATATCGCTTACAAGTTTAAAAGTTTTTTTTTTCAAGTTCGTGCATTGTTTCTTCAACTTCGCTTTTAGTACCTTCTGAAGACATTTTGAAATGTTTCCACGGATCAGGATCTAAGCAGATATAACACGTCTACGTTGGTAACACACTTAAATATACTTAATTTGTTGTAATCAACATTTTTCATATATGTAGTAATTTTAGAATATACATTATTCTTTTTCCAATATGGCAAAAAATATTATTTATTTAATACTTACTTTTATGCTGCACTTTTATTCTTGAATCGAAAATTCAGAATTCACCATTTTTATATCGATGTTTTGAATGACTTAACATCAATGAAATTACACCACATTGGTATCGATGTGTCGAATGATAGATCTGTGTTTTCTATTTTAACATCGATGTTTCATTAGCATGGATGAACATTGAACATCGCACATCTTTATCATGTCGATTTTATCACCTCATCAAGATATACTTCTTACCCGTACCAGAGAATGCACAACGTGCCTATAGAAGTTTTCACTTCAAAAACGGTTTTCTTAGAATGTTAAATGCTCATCTAAAGTACAATTCAAAATCACAACAAAGAACAGCTTTTCCAAGAGAGCATAGTGACGTTCAATACAGTAGTTTATTGTATTTAACAATTAGAGGATATGTACTTGTGCAGCTTCGACTACTTTCCTGTCTCCTTTGGACATTATTTCCCTTCTTCCATTAGTTAAGTATATATTAATGCATCTTAAAATTTGAAATAGTTTAAGAATGATGAACTCTCAGATTCAAGTAATTCCCGGAAAAAAATAATTAACCGCAATCAGTGTGACATGAAAATTTTGCTGTGCGGTAATAAAGAATTTCTCTCCGAGAAATCATTCCAAGGAAATTTTATTAAATGGTCAAAAAGTATTCACACGAATTCAAAACATACTATTACTCAAAACAAGAAGTTTATTTATTATCATTGGACCAACCTTCCTATATTAAAATTAAATCTGCAGTCTTTCTGGTCAAAAATATGCACAAAACGAAAACTGTATATTTTTTATAGTTTATTGTACTAAACAACAAAACCATACGGTTTGGTTAAAATTCTGCTTCACATCCTCCAGGGGAAGCAGGAATTTTGACGGTGCACTAACTCTGCGTGTGTATATGTGGCAAAACTTGGATATGTGGTTCAACCATACTGCTTCGCCACTCACCACTTGCTACTCGGTTTCGCTTATACTCTCTGTAGCTTGTACATATGCATTGCACACCATGGGGATATTAGAACTTGGTATATTGTTTGGTTGAATCCTTTTGGGCTTCCTGCAGATCGCATTATTTTATGCTGTATGAACAATATCCCTCATTGCGGTGCAAAGTTATGCGCTCCGCGTATATCGTTACGTTGCTGCTGGTAGTGCTGGCTGGCCTCTCCCCTTGACGCAATGTTCTGGGCTTTTATTTACGAGTTATTCTCTGCAAGTCCAAAATGCTGCTGCTAATAAATTTCGACATGGATGCCTGAACTATATTCGTACAATAGAACGCACAAACAATATCCCATCATCAGTCTCCTTCTTTTGCCCAGTGTTGCCAACCCTCACTTACGCAATATATATTTGGAAGTGGAAGTTTTCCCAAACCACCCTCCACCCCAAGAACCACGGAAGCGACAGCACAAACAAAATATGTGATAAAAAGCCAAAAGCCATTCAAAATTCCGAAAGTGTGTTCCCCAAAAACCAGGACGACCCGACTATCCAGGATGGTGGAAGAAGTTATAAGGGACAACGAATGTCGACTTTCCGCTGCTCCGCATGATAATGTGCTGCACACTGCATGTGTGTTTTATTTAATTTTGCCAGTTTTCCCACCACCATACCACCGAACAGCCCAGAAGTGCACTATTGTCGGTTGGTGAATGTGATATCATACAAGAACTGCTACTTGATGAAGGATATTCTCTCTCCCTACATGCCCTTTCTGGCAGTTGTTTATTTCCTGACCGCGAGAGTGCGCGCAATTACAACAATTTTCGAATTGTGGTTTTCGCAAAAAAGGATTTTTTTACTATGTGCTCTTATGCTGCAGCGCGTAACGGCTGGTGAAGAGTACGCGGGGCAGCAATTATGAAATAAAGTGTACTAGTTTTCAGCGGAATGAAAGGAGTGGGGAGATGAAAGAAAATATGGATGACGGCATTGAATAATGCCTTTGCCATTTTTGCTTTTTTTTTAAAAAAAGCCTACAATAGTGAAATAGTGTTCGCATAGTTATGAACAATTTAAGGATATGCCCAAAAGTCCTTCTTCTTCTGTGGCAAGGCAAATTCAATAAATTTATTTGCAAAATATTTCATAGTTTTTTCTTCTTTCTTCAAAGCCAGTTAGGATTGACAAAAAAACCACATCTATCACAATTCAACCATATCAACCGCCCATATTTGATCGTCCTTTAAAATTGTTAAGGTTTTTGTTTTTGGATTTAACTTTGATGATGTCCTGATGAAAGTTGGTAATGGAATTTACTAACCGAAGTATCTGAGACCACCCACGACGACGGATGATGGTCCGATGGAACCAAAACCGATATGATGTATGGAATTCCAGAAATTTCATTTCTTTTCAAATATCTGCACATTCAAAGGGTGGGCCTGAGCTTGTGGCAAAGAACAAAGCCCGGCCAGTGTTGTAGGAAGGTGGTAACTACAATTCTTCAATCAATATTAGGGTATCTAAATCAATTGGATTTTATTGTTAAGGGATTGGGAGACACAGGAACGCATCGATGAATTTATTAGACCTCCATATTTTACACTTTCCAATTTTTCTCTAAGAAAGCTGTTGACTGATTAAAGCTTTCTGTCGAACTGTCGAAACATTATTTATAAATTGTTGTTATAAATATTAATTAAAGCTTACATTCTCTAACACTGCAACAATTAATAACAAAATAACTTGCCCACTATGAAGCAGGTTTGAAGTAAGGTTGAACTGCAAATTGAATCCTTCGTAAATCATAGGTCGAGTCAAAAGGTTTTAGAAGACAGTAGTTTACATGAATTCATTAATTTAGAAGACTTACAAATCAATTTTAAGAAAAGCAAAATCTTTTGCGTTTGTTCATTTAAATCGTCATGTATTTCCATACACGGGATCATAAGCTTTGGAGTAACTTCGGAAAATTTGGCCTCATTTCACTTTGCATTACATGAAGATTCATATTGACAGTGTATTAGAGTGACAATGTAATGGGACACTGTTGGAAATATCAGTTTTTAGTGCGACAGTGTATGAGTTTGAAAGTTTGCCAGTATTAAATTTGTATTCTATTCAGTTGTAAGGGAAAGAGTGAAAAGGAAAAGGCTGTGAGGTGCAAGTGTTAAGTGTAGGAAATACAGTATGAAGAGGGATAGTTTGAAAGAGAGCCAGTTTGACATTATAATAGAAAAACAGTGTCGAAAGCAGGCAGTACAATTGTATGAAAGTCAGTCAGTACAAACGGTAGACAGTGTAAATGCTAATGAAATGGAGAGTGTGAAAAATAGACGGTGTGAAAGTATATGAACATTTGACAGTGTTAAATAGATACATTGCGAAACACATACAGTGTGGCAGTGTAAAAATATGAAAGTGTAACAGTGTTATTGTTTTTTAAGTAATTTTAAGTGCTGATATTTCCATTTGTCTAAAATCTTTTTGGCAATTTTCTGAAATTTGTTAAATTGTATGTTTAAATAGTTGCCTGTATTTTGTGTGACGTGTGGTACGAACACACGTAACAGAATTAGCTCCGGAGTACATATTATTGTGGATAGTATAGAATCATACGTCTTAGGATTGCCTGACTTCGCCTTTCGGACATTTGTATTGGCGGACAAGATCATAATGCTTTGACTGTTCCAGATATTTATAAACCACCCTATACAGTAGTTTCAAATGTATATTTGTTTTTTACTTGCGATATTAGTACATAGCTACTATTGAGTAAGTTTTGCACTTGGAAAACAAGCCGAACTCGAGATTTTAATAAAACACTTGCCACTGCGATAATAGAGAACACGAAAAAATTGGGCTTCGCAATTCCGCCTGCCTGTCTGTATAACGATCTACAACCTAAAGGGCTTAAGCTATTTTCGTCAGACTTGGTATACTTAAGCGTTTAAGGTCATTATCTCAAAAAGATTTTTGAATCGTTTTTTTAGCCCCAAAATTTTGAAAAAAATATTTTTTGGATTTAAAAAAAAAAAAAAAAATCATTTTCAATACCCGAAAACGGGTAGACGATTTTTTTTAAATTATGTTTTTAAATTTATATTATTAAATAATTAAAAAACTGCCATATTAATTTTTTTTTATTTAAAGAAATTTTGTATATTAATTGTAAAAAAAGTGCGCTGTCAGAGAAGGAATTTTCTCAAAATCGCTAAAAGCCTCTAGATCATTCCGACTTCCTGACTTACTCATAAATATGACAACGAAACAAATAAAATAATGTGAATTAAAAGAGGAGTAAATAAATAAGACACGGTAATTTTCAGTCTCAGAACATCGCGCCACACATCTTTCATATCCTTCTTTCTCTCCTTTCACCGGGTGCCTGCAAAGTGTTAAAAACATATAAATCGTATTCATAATCCCTTGAGCGCGTGCAAAATTATAAAAAAAAAATTCGACGAAAATATCTTCAAAACTGATAAAACAATGTCAAAATGAGCTTGACAACCTGGACATTATCCATAGAATCAATTTAATCTAGGTTCCATGCCACAGTATGGCATTGAGGGTAATTAACGTGTAACCGAGCTGGTCCGACAGGGATTGGCACTTCATAGCTCACTTGTAGAGGGCGTCTCTATTCCACTCGGTGAAATTCTTTAAATTTTCTTCACGAATTCAAAAGATAGCATTATCTAACCGACTGTAAGGCATCTGCAATGATATGGTCCATCTAGAACAAATCCCACACAAAGCTCATTTCCAGACCTAGGCGGGACATAGCAAGGGTTCTCGCTACTTGCACTGAACACTGACATTTTGGTGAGCACACGCAATAAAGCTGGGTGTTCTCCACACAACTGACGAATCTGTGAAAAAAAAGCAGTTGGAAAAGAAAACAGTGATTTATTTCCGCTAAGGCCAGACTAAGAATGCAGTCCTTTGGAAAACCTTTCTTTTCTGATTTAAAATAACTATCTGATACAAAAATCAAAAACTCAATCTCTTTTCTCAATGATACGAATTAGCCAACCAACACAATCGACTCTTTTAAGTATATTGAAGTCTATTTTTAGAAGAGCTTTTAGTCCTTTTAATTATCTTCAAGAGCTCATTAAGGATCAAAAGGGACTCAAGGGGTGGAGCCAACTCCATAGAATGAAGAGTTCTTATTATATTGTTCGTAAGAGCTCATAGAGACGACTGTTTTTTATTGATGTCTTGTAGATCTTCTATAGCTATAGCTGTAGCCACGCATCCCTTGAGTGGTTTCTCTCTTGTTTTTCCGCTAAAAATCATCTTTTTATTCAATTCCGATGCGAGCTCGCTCTTGACTGCTATTTTATCTACCTACCTGCCTGATTAATTTTTAAACATTCCTGATCGAAGTGCTAGGTAATGACTATGACTAATTGGTACAATGGTCAACTCGGGCGTATACGTACTTTTTTTTTAATTATTTTTTACTGGCGCTTATAGGTACTATAGAGCAAGTTACGTATTTAAAAAAAAAAATTTTTTCTAACAATCAAACATGACATTACGATCATAGAGAACACCAAAAGAGTGGGTCCTCCAATTCCGCCTGTCTGTCTGCCATCGAGTCTGCAGCCTAAACGGTTCGCTGGATTTGCTTCAAAATTGGTAAATATTGTTTTTTTCGGCCCACACGTTTTTTTCATTTTTTTTAAGGTGACAAATAACAGTAGCTCCCATACATTTTTGTTGGCCAAAAGCAAAAATCTTATTTTTCTCAAAAACGGCTCCAACGATTTTTATAAAAAAAATCAGTTCATTAACGAAGGGAAAGGGTACCTTTTGAAAAATTTTTTTTGGAAATTCGGTTTTCGATTTTGTCGGAAACGGTTAATTTCATTTTTTTGAAATTCTTTACGCAGAAGCTCCTAGAAAGTTTAAACACTATTGTATACCAAATTTTTACAAGCAAACGGTTAAGAAAAAATTTATTTCTCGAAAACGGCTCCAAGAATTTTTATTAAAAAAAATTGGTATTCTTAAATAAGTACACTCCACTTTGAAGTATAAAAATATTTTATTTGGCGTACTTATTGACGGTACTTCCCATACAACCACTTTTCATATTTTCGACTTTCTCAACATTGGATTAACCGAGTAAAATATTTTTTTATCCAAATGCTCCCTGAAATTGTTAATAAAACGAAATACTAAAATTTTGAAAACAAATTTTTTTTTCGATTTTTAAAAGATTTTTCAAAATTTTTTTTTTAAATTTGAATTTTATATGTTTATTAATAATATCTTCAAAATGGAGATTAAAATATTTTTTTAGAAATGTTTTCAAAATTTTATACATACAAAATTTATTTATTAAAAAACCGCTTCAACGATTTTTGATTTTTTTTTGTTATATTCTTATTTATCCATGAATTTAAATTGCATCTTTGTTTTCCCTCAAACTATAAAAATTAAGCAATATAAAAACATTTAATTTAGTGTATTATCCATTTATTGCTAACTTATTATTATTCCCTTTTTACGTATTTACGCGTACGTCACTGAATACTAAAAACAATAAAGGCCCTCATATATTTATATATGCATATGTGTCTTAAGAAATCACATGAATCTTATGTATGCATATCGTACTTATATTTTAAAGTTATATGCAGACTATGTAGATATTCGGCCCATGCAGCTGGACTCTGTGAATGCTTAAACCTAATGCTAAATCTGGTGCGGATGGTATCCCTGCAATTGTCTTAAAAAAGTGCTCAAAATCCCTTTATCTACCTTTGCTTATTATTTTAAATCTTTCCTTGATTACATGAATATTTTTAATGGAAATCTTCTTTTTTGATCCCTATTTTTAAATCGGGCTCGAAAAATAACGTGGACAATTATAGGGCAATTTGCAAGTTATCTGCAATTCCTAAACTTTTGGAAAGTTTAATTTAAAAAAGACTTGACTTTCTTGTGAACGAACACGTAAGTAGTGCTCAACATGGATTTATTTCTGGAAGATCAACCGTTACAAATAAAGCATTTTTTTCTTCATTTGTTGTTGATTCTATCGAAAACTATAACCAGGAAGATGTTATTTATACGGACTTTAGCAAAGCCTTTAATTCAGTTTGTCACAATATATTGCTCCATAAGCTCCAAATTTTTGGCATTCACTCTAGTCTCCTTAAATGCATCGGACCATTCCTAAATGGTAGAGTGCAACAGGTGAAAGTAGAAGAACATACTTCCAGGCCTATAAGATGTACTTCAGGTGTTCCTCAATGCAGTCATCTTGGTCCATTACTGTTTATCATATTTATTGATATAGTCAATCATATCAAATTCAGTCAGTGTCTTATTTATGCTGATGACCTCAAATTGTTTTTGAACGTATCAAGCGACTATGACTGCCAAAAACTTCAAATGGATTTGAATAATTTATCCCACTGGTGTAAGTTAAGCTGCCGGAACCTTAACATCAAAAAATGTTTTGTCATCTCTATCTCTAGGAAGCATTTTTTGCTTGAGTGTCCATATTCTCTGGAATTCAGTAAGATCCAGAGGACGGTAAAAGTAAAAGATCTAGCGGTTACATTGGACTCCAAGTTTTCTCTTGCATCTCATGTAGATGATATTGTCGCCAAATCCAATTCAATGTTAGGATTTATTAAACGAAATTCTAATAATTTCTCTGACCCTTACACTCTTGTGGCCTTGTATACTACCTTAGTTAGATCTAACCTTGAATACGCAGATGTTATTTGGAACCCGCACCAACTAAAATTCTGTGATAGAATTCAAAAAGTCCAGAATCATCTTACAAGCTATGTCTTTTTTATAATGCATTAGAATTTCTGTCCAAATTCTCTATAAAGACAAATTCTTCTGGGTTTGCAGTCGCTCAAAACTCGAAGAACGATTCATGATATTGTTTTTGTGCGTGATATTTTGTGTTACCATATTAAGTGTCCTAATTTACTTTCCTTAATTTGTATTTATACTCCAACGAGACGACTGAAGGAAAAACACCTTCTTTTTCAACCTAGACATAGAACTAATTACGCGGTATGAATGAACCAATATCAAGGTCAGTTAAGAACTAATTGGTCATATCATGATCTGACTTTTTCTCGAAATAAATTCAAGAATGACTTATATTATTTAATGTTAAGAACTTAATTTCGATGTTGTTTAATTTTAAGATTTTTTAAATTAATTTAATTTATTTTTCAAAGTAATCTGTTGAGCTTGTTACTCGTAGATAAATAAATAATAAATACTACCTACCCACCTATATACATTCTTCATTTTCATTATTATATGTACATGTTTACATACTTAGGTTCCATCTGTATATTTATGTAGATACATTTTACTCTCCTAACTTACATAATTCCATAACTTATAATTAAATATACATTTGTAGGTAAACGGTGATTTTTTAAGAGCTTGGTTTTTGAAATTTCAAAAAAACGCAGAAACTTGTGAAAAGTGAATGAAATTTTTATTTGGATCGATAAATCAATTTCTGCCATTTACTTTTTAAAAATAATTTCACTTAAATGTTGCCCGCGGCTACGCTTCAGGTGGTCCATTCTGAAGGTCCAATTTTGTACTTTTTCACACATTTCGGCCGGAATCTCACCAATGACGCCTTCAATGTTGGCTTCCAAGACAGCAATCGTGTTTGGCTTGTCCCCATAGACAATAGACTTAACATAGTCCCACAAAAAATAGTCTAACGGGGTCAAATCACATGATCTCGGTGGCCAATTGACTGCGCCAAAACGTAAGATCAACTGCTCACCAAATTCGCCTCTCAATTGATGCATGGTTTCGCGTGCAGTGTGGCATGTGGCACCGTCCTGTTAGAACCACATGTCGACCGAGTTCAATTCTTGCATTTTCGGCAAAAAAAATCTGTTATCATCGAACGGTACCTTTCTCCATTGACCGTAACCCTGCGGCCTTCATCGTCCTTGAAGAAGTACGGCCCAATGATGCCGCCTGCCCATAAACCGCACCAAACAGTGCATTTTTCGGGATGCATTGGTAGATGCTGAATTGCCTCTGGCTGCTCTTCACTCCAAATACGGCAATTCTGCTTATTCATGTATCAATTTAGCCAAAAATGAGCGGAAAAAACGGACGTAGCTTGCGAAACACATTTTTCACAGAGCACGAATTTTGATAATAAATTTCAATAATTTGCAAACGTTGTTCAAGCGTAAGTCTATTCATGATGAAATGGCAAACAATACTGAATCGAAATGTCAAATGTTCGTGGAATTTGTCATGTGTGATCTGTCAAAAATATAAACGTCAAAAACCAAGTAGCAAAAAAATCACCCGTCTACATCCATCTACAATTAGAAGTTACAACACTAAAGGGTACCACAATGGATCTACTTTGATCTAAGTGTGCCGGTAGCAAGATCAACTGGAAGTTAGATACCTATGCAACTATTCCTTAAATCATTCATTCGACAATTCATTATACTAAGAATCAAGGTAATCTTACCTACATAGGCTTTAAACCTGCATAGGATAACTACACCTAACTAACTGAACCTCAATGCTTTAATTACAGCTGAGCTTGCCTGGGCTGAACTGAAATGAAACAATAATTTTAATTTTGTATAAGATCATAAGTCCAAGTAGTAGTAGTTAATGGTTAATACAAATTATTCCAAAGTATTTTTTTTTCTAAAAAAAAACTTTTTCCAAATCTCAAGACCTTGGTTCAGTATCGTTTCAAAAGTTGAACCTTCCGATTGTGGTTGATTAAGTCAGGATCGACCATAGGTAAAGGGTTTTAAAATTGTGTCAATTTATTTGCCGAAATCCGTAGGCGAAAATTTGGAACCGATTGTAAACCACTGTTAAAATATCTGCTCAACTAGCCCTTAAGCAATTAATATCCCAATAGATAAAAAGTACCTAATATAATATTGAGTGACTTTGGATCATTCAAATTAAAAAAATATATATATATATATCTAAATACAATTGAAAGGTTCCAACTGGTTCAATTCAATTAAGTTTTGAATTAAAAAGGCCACTTAGCTGCAAACTTTTGTTAATGCCTTTTTTGAATATTTTTTGTGCTCTAAAAGGGTTAATTAAAACCAAACCTAAAATGTTAAAAGTACAACAAAAACTTTCCATAGACTTCTTTCGTTTGAAATTTTTTGAGAATTTTAATTACTAAACGAAATTGCCGCAGGTAAGGGCCTTTTTAAATAAATATACGTAAATCCTTTGAATACGGCAATGGAGTGGTCTAAAAACATTCTTCTTAAAGCCTTTAAAGTCATCATCAAGCCGCCTCTCAATTGGTAACAGCATGAATTTTATTCCCAGTCAGGTGCCGACATTAAATTTCCACTCGATGATGATATAGAATATAGAATAATTCAGCGCAACACTGTCCTGGACATCCTTAAATGCCCAACTATTATTCACCATACACAGAGATACACACATAACGAGTAGAGATGTATCTACGAGTGTTCGGTGGTTGAAAGGGAATTCTTCCTTCTCTTCATTATACTTGTTTTTGGTAAGAGTGTTGATTTTCGTTTTCTTTTGTTATAGAAACTTTTCAAATATACATAAACCAAAGAGTATATATGGAAAAGGCTTCAAGGATTTATGCAGTTGAAGGGTAATTAATTCATTTCGATAGTCATTATTCGAGCCATTGTATTGAGCTTTTTGACCAAAGAAGTTGGCTGTGATCATCTGACACTGGTTCCTTTCAACTTTCTGAATTCAAAATGTTAGTAAATAATGTCTATTCTTTTGTCGAAAAAAAAAAATAACAGAAAATGAAAGAAGGAAGAGTGAGAAACCAAAATTTGGGTGAATAAATTTAGAAAGAGTCCTTGTTCTCCTTTTATTGAATATTTGTATTTATAGTGCCGTGGTGACGGTCAATGTGATGGGATGATGATGGAGTTCTAGGTTATTTGCTTGTGCGGTTTTGTTCTTGGAGCTTGTGCTTTTTTCCTTTTGTTTTGTCCTTTTTGGACTATTGTTATTAAAATGTTTGGGTCTCTGTTATTGAAGTTACGAAATTGGAAAACCAATAAATGACACATGAGGTTAAACCTATGTGAACAAGGATTTAATGGAATTGTCAAATAATTTTTTTTTTTTTGAAATTGAAAATAACTGTCATTTGACAGTTATGGAAATATCGGTAGAGTGTGTCAAAGGATTTTTTTTTATAAATTGTTGGTGATATATTTATGTTTTTTATGTTGGATATATTTTTGGGTGAATATTTTACCGTAATTCGATTTGACAGGAAGAATAAGTTTGATTTATTGTAATTATTATTATTGTAATTGAAGGCATACAAAATTTCATAAGTAATTATTATAATTATTTTAAATAGGAAATTTACTTTATGGACTTTTTCTTTTTAAATTTGTGGTTTTTAAGAGATTGAAAAAACAGGTGTTGAGAGACTGGAGCCGTAATAGGTCATTTTTTCATTTAAAAAAAAAGCGAACTCGATATTTTGATATAACTTCACATTAGGATGAAAAAGTACTCGAAATATTTCTGCCTGACTGCCTTTCAATCTGTCTTTAGAACGACAGCTGAATCAATGTTTATTACTCGAGGAAGTTGGCAACTCTGATGTAGCTTAAAAGTTAAAATTGTTTAGCTCTTGAAAAAAAAGTTTATTTTAATTAATTCAAATAAAAAAAATAAATAATTTTTTTACAAAGTGCACAATTTAAGGAGCTATTTATCAAGTGAGATTAAAAAATCGTTGAATTTTTGGTAATTTAAGTTGCAAAAGTTAGATACCTACCTACCTTAACAAAAAAATCGCTCATTGTAAATAAGTTTAAAACCAATACACAATATTAAAGGCTTGATGAAAAATTCAAAAAGAAAAGTTCAAGAAACATCACCCGAAATACATCATCAATCAATTTCAAAAAAAGATAAAAGCATGTCGTTGGTTGGATCTATGACTGTCGAGGAATTAAATAATCTGTTTGCCACTAATCTCACAAATGTTGCTACGAAGGATGACATTTCAGACTTACGCGGTGAACCAAGTGAGGTTAGAAGGGAGAATGTGCAATTGAAGGAGGCGGTCGGTGCACTCTTCCAAAGATGCAATGTCCTTCAAACCGAGATTGATCAGTTAAAGTTAGCTGCAAATGACAACAACTTAATAATTCGAGTTAAGAATGGACAATCGAATCCCATAGAACAAGCTCTAAACATTTGCAAAAATATATCCGACTCAAATACAATCATCACTGCACAAGAACTGAGACAAATCGCTTCGAATGAAGAAGTAGTTACTATTTTGGCAGAATTCAAATCTAAACAAAACGCACAAAATGTTCTGAAAAATATTAAAAAGCTGAAAGGAACCGGCATCTCCATAAGTCGAGACTACCCATTGAAGATTCGGCAAAAGCGCATCAAACTCCTTCAGCTCCACAAACACATTTACGCCAAACAACCACGATTGAGATTGTCTCTACGTGATGATAAATTGCGTATTGATGATTTGGTTGTGGAATTGAATCATGAGCAGCAAGTTTTTGTTACAAATAAGGAGCATGGGCTGCAAAAATTGGAAGAAAAACACAAATTTGGGGAGAATTTCTTTCAAAATGTTTGTTTACAACTTTTACAAAATGAGTCAATTGCCAGAAACGTCAATGTCATCCATCGGCGAGAAATATCAAATGAGGTTGGCGGCGGTCCATAAACATCAATTTCGGCTACAAACAAAACGAATTCTGCTCTTTCGGATCTAGGTGTTAACAAAATAGCACATTCTAATTATAACCACTGTAATTAGGTAAAAGCCGTCTGTCAAATTTTTAAATTAAGTAAAATTAGAATTATAAGTTATAATATTGGAGGTTTAAAAAATAAGATTGCAGTTTTAGATTTTATTAAATTTATAAATGAGTATGATATTATTATATTAATTTAAACACATGTAACTGAACAGTATACACAAAATTTTGAATCAAGTTTCGTCGAATACAAACTAAAATGGATACCAGCACTTAAAAATCACCGAAAAGGAAGGGCTAGTGGAGAAATTCTCATGGGTTTTAAACATAATCTTAAAGGCGTCAGTTGCAAATACAAGCAAATAGGAGACACACATTTCATTGAAATTAAAACTGATCGATCCTTACTTAATCTCATCCCTATATACTTATATTGCAACAGCTGGAAAAGTGACTTCACTAAGCTTTGAGACATTTTATTTGATATGGACATTAACAATTTAATGCTTATTGGAGATTTCAATGGCCGAACCGGAGCGCTAGAAAGTGAAAGTAAGCTTATAGAAAATAGGAATCGTAGTTCAAAAGATACAACAATTAAAAGAGAAGGTAAAAAAGTTATCGATCTATGTAATTCCTTTGGATTGAGTGTTTGCAATGGTACTGCGGAAGGAGACAAATTAGGTGAGTTCACTTTTATAGGACCACAAGGAAACTCAGTAATCGACTACGCAATGGTGTCAGGAGACTGGAGTGCTATGATGGACGATTTTGAAGTCATAACAGAAATACATTCCGATCACCTCCCAATCCAACTAACAATCAACCTAAACAGAAACCAGAGGCAACCAGAAGACTCAGTGACTCCGGGAAAATTCAGGTGGAAAAATGTTTTTGCCGAAAGGTACTCACATTGTTTGAATAATAGTCTTCTCCTTCAAGCGACATCATCATCAACATTTTGTCTTAGCTTATCGGAGCTGGACAATATTGTCCTTAAGTCTATTCCGGTGCAATGCCAGGTAAACAACAATTTTATCCACTACCACGAAAAATGGTTTGATAATGATTGTATGGTAGCTCGTGGAAAATCTTTTGCTTGGCTAGGATTACTAAGAAGTTTTCCAAAGAATATCTTTTTTAAAGCGCAATATCTTGCAGTTAACAAACAATACAAAGAGCTACTAAGCTATAAACGTCAAACCTACTCAAGAAAACTTGCTCAAGACCTTGCAGACTGCAGAAATGCTGCTGAGTTTTGGACAGTAGTTATAAAAATTAGTAAAAACCGTAACAATCATGTTATTTCACCAATTGAAATCCAAGACCTTGCAAAACACTTCAAAACGTTAACAAAAGACAATTTCTCTTCCACATTTCAATTTGCCAAACCTTTTTATGAGAACGAAGAGTTGGACGCACCTTTTTCCTGTGCAGAGGTTCAACTTAAATTGAAAGAGCTCCAAAACAACAAGTCTCCAGGATCGAATGGCATACCTCAAGAGTTCTATAAAATAGACACTTCTATTTTTATAGTGACTCTAACAAAAGCTTTAAGCCACGCATACGATTCAGCTTATTTACCGTTCTATTTCAAAGAAGCCATCATTTGCCCAATTTTTAAAAAAGGTGACAAGGAAGATGCTGCCAACTACAGAGGAATATCATTGCTAAATTCATTTATGAAAATTTTTACGAAACTTCTCTGCAAACGGCTTTATGATTGGGTTCATAACAACAACTAACTAAGCGAGTCGCAAGCTGGGTTTCGAAAGAATTACTCGACCATAGATCAAATCTATTCGCTTACCAATATAGCTGAAATCTTTATAAAATCTAAAAGAAAACTGTACGGCTTTTTCATCGACTTCAAGGCGGCATTCGATACCATAGACAGGAAAGCACTTATGCTAAAGCTGTGTAACAAAGGAGTATCGTCAAATTTTTGAACGTTTTGAAAAAAACACTATAACTCAACAACATCTGCAGTCGCTTTTGGATCCAAACAATGCGAACAATTCGAAGTGGAAATAGGAATGAGGCAAGGATGTAATCTGAGTCCTTTATTATTTGCTCTATTTATAGATGACTTAGAATAGGTATTGCAGGCACGTGTTTCAGCGGACCTTTTAATCAAGGTACTAATGTTCGCCGATGATATTGTGATGCTAACGGAGTCGCCTGGTAGTCTCCAATTGATGATCAATAGATTGTTCGAGTACTGCAACAAATGGAGGCTCCAGGTGAACCTAGAGAAGTCTAAAGTCATGATTTTTCGTAGAGGAGGCGGCCGAAACGGCCGCAGTGAAACCTGGAAATTTGGAGATCAACACATCGAAGTCGTAAATGAATACAACTATCTTGGTATGCGGATATCTAGAAACCTGAACTGGCAAAATCATATGCTTGATAAGTTGGCCAAATCGAAGCATGCATTAAACGCAACATGGAGGACTGTGGTTCACTGTAAAGATGTTCACTACGAATCCAAATATCGTATTTTTGAAACCACAGCGAAAGCGATCATGTGTTATGCAGCTCAAGTTTGGGGCCATAAGGAGTTCGATGAAGTTGAGCAGCTTCTGCGCTAATTCTTAAAAAGAAGCTTGAAACTACCTAATAGTACTGCGAATCACATACTAATGCTAGAGACAGGTCTACTATCTTTATTTATTTCAACTCTGAAAATACAGATAGACTATATTTTAAAGACTATAGCAATGGATGATAGGAGACTGCCAAAACTTGTGATTCAAAAACAAATATCATGGTTCGAGTCATGGAGAGATCTAGCAGAGTACTGTGGACATCCACTATTACTCCGAAGCGATAGGATGGAAACGTGGAAAAGCGAACTCTATAGCCTCATATCGTTAGTGGACGAAAGAAAGAGAGAGAATTATACTATGAAAGCCAGAAGTTCATTACACAGGGACATATATGCAGGGCTAAACTATAACCTGTTACGAAATAACTACTTCAGGGCGGAGTATCCAACCGATCTCATGTCACTGGTTTTAAAAGCAAGAGGGGAGATACTTCCCCTGAACTATGTTCCTCATAGGAGTGATTTAGAAGAAATGTGTGGATTATGTAACACTAGAGAACGCAAAAACGTGTTCCACTTCGTGGGAAGATGTCCTGTTTTGGTGGAAACCAGAAGGAGTACACTTGGAAAAAACTACTTAAGTGAAGAGGAAGTCATAGATGTTTTAAACGGAGTTTTAGACTGGGAATCCCTTTACAACTACACCAAGCTAGCACTTAACTACAGAAAACGGATCTTAGAAGAACTTTTTTAATTTTAAGTTTCAATTTTGTATATTAAACAAAATTAATTAATTAAGTATTAATAATTGTCAACTGACAGACGGCGTAAGCCATGTTTGAAAAATGAATGATACACTAAGGTTTTGTAATTTGTATGAAATAAAATCATTTGGAACCTACCTTACTCGAGCGCTTCAAAGAATATCCGTACCACAGAAACATTTAAGGAAACATTTAAGAACAAAAGTTCTGGAAAGCTTCCCTCTATTCGCTTAAAGAACATATCAGAAAGGTTTTAATGTTCCCCAAATATTTCTTAAATGATTCAAAAAAATTGTTTAAGTGATTCCTTACATGCTTTAAAAAAAAAATATTTAGCCCCAAGAAAAACGATACCTGCCATTCAAAAAATGTTAATTAAATGCAAAACATGACACGTGCTTGCTCTTATGTTCGATCTCATGTTAAGCACAGGCTTTTTAGTAGAAACTAGTCAATATATTTTTAGTCTTTTTGACTTATTTGTTTTTATATACGTAATTTTTTTTCCAAAAAAATAATCAATATGACAATTTAAGTATTTCACAATATTAATGAAAAAAAAAATCATCATTAATTAAAAATAAATGTTTTCGTTTCACAAATCCAACAATATATTTTTCGAAAGTGTTGGTATTTAGAATTCCAAGGGTTTCCTATATAACATTTATAATCGAAATCGGTATGATCGAATATATTTTCAAAGTCGTGGTTTACTTAATTTTTTATATACAAAATTTCTTTAATTAAAAAACAATTGGTATGACAATTTTTACCAATTTAATAATATAAACTTAAAAACTAAGTTTCCAAAAATAATCCATCCGTTTTCAAAGAATTAAATTTTCAAGAAATATATATTTTTTTTTTCAAAATCCAAATAAAATATTTCTTGAAAATTTTGGTATGCAGTATTTTTTTTAATTTAATGGAACTCCTACGAAAAAATTTAATTGAAATCCTTCAAGCCGTTGATGAGAAAGTCTAAAACCAGACGAATAGTTGTATTGCATGTACCGTTAATAATAAAATATGTAAAAAAAATTTTCACCAAAATGTAGAAAAAAATGTGTTGCAAGTACCGTTATTTTTAAGGCAAAAAACGATTAGAAAACCTGTTTGAGACAATCGCCTAAGCACTTCAGCCGCTTAGGCTAAAGCGTTGTGCATACAGACAGATAGACAAACAGACAGACGGTCAGAGAGACGGACAGATAGACAAATAGACAGACGGTCAGACGGACGGACAGATAGGCGGACAGTCCGATTTGCGGGACCTCCTTTTTGGTGTTCTATATCATCGTAATGTCAAGTTTGATTAAAATATAGGTTTCAAAATTTTATTTCCAAATATGTACCTATGTGTTAGACTTGGTTAAAACTTCCCTTGCAGTTAAAAAAAAACACAATTTGCATACATATAAAACCGACTAAAATTTGGTACCGATTAATTGAATTGACGGTCTAACTTTTTCAAATAGGGGGTGAGCCATAAAAACATTTTATTTTTCAACATAGTCTTCTTTTAGCTTTTGCTGCACTTCTTCCGATGTTTTTCCAATTTTGTTGATGCTCGAAAAATAAGCGTTTGCTTTAGCGATGACCCCTTCATTCGTCCCAAATCTCTTAACTCTGAGGAATTTGTTTATGTTTTGGAAAAAGAAAATGTCTCAGAGGGTTAAATCTGAGGAATATGTATGATAGATGAGGAAGGAGTTTTGTAGCTTAGCCTCATGCAATTTTGCCATTTTGCTTCTAATCGAACTGATTTTGTCAACCATTTCTGATGCAGTGATCTCAATTGGGGGACTAGAACGAGAGTACCGCCATTGATTAACCAATGGTGATTATGGTTCAAGATGGCAGAGATTTCTTATAATATTTGTCAATATTTTGTTTGTTGGCTTGATAGTTTTTCTTGCAAAAAATATTGTTTAGTGATCACTCGAAATTCACTTTTTTCCATTTTAACGAAAATTGCCGTAGGCGCCTATACAAAAGGTTGTCACGACAATACTATTTGACAGCTATCTGAAAATTTGGGAGTGTTCTTTTGAAAGATGATGCTTGACAAAAACATGATAAATTTAACGTGACGATACAATTTCTATACATTTTTTTTAAGAACATATTTTTTAAATTTTAATAAGTTTTACACAAAAATGTCTTTATCCACAAGGCAAGGCGGATTAAGTCGTTTTTTTGCATTTTTAAGGAGACCGAATTACACTTTAAACAAAATATATAAGGAGAACCGTTTTAATAGAAATATGAATTTCGGTCACAAGCATCATACATTTCCTCTCTTTTTGTGTGCATTTGCGGATTAACAAAAATAGCTTAAATAAAGTATTTATTAGAAAAATTATACATAAGCCATTTTTCTTTTTTTAATATTAAACTTTATTGCTACTTAAGACTTTTTTCTCCAAGGATATTTTTCTAAATTTTTATTGAAATAAAATTTATTGAAGGACAAAGAATATAGAAATAAGTTAATACAAAAATTAGACTGCAATAAAAGAAGCCATACCATATTCGACTTTTTCTGTAAGATACGGATGAAAGTATGTTGCAAAGAGTATTATTAAGGTCATGAAACTTCTCATCGGTCAAAGGGATCAGCTCCAGAACATCTTGTCCTTTTTGCTTCGTTGATTTTGCTTGGTCCATCGTACACCATTTCAAGAGTGGTTAGTACATTACGCCTAGTAATTTGACTGCACTGTTTTCGAGTATAAGGACTCTCGTATGCAGGGATACACATAATATGATTCAGAACTTCATTTTTATCGCATGTGAAATTTTATTAGTCGAAACTACTTTTCCTCGCATATCCCTTATAACCTCGGTACCTAGAGACTCGATTTGTTTGCAATAACGGTCAATTTCGTTCAAACTGAGTTGAATCATTTTTGACAGTCTTGTGTTCTGATGCATTTCCGATTCAGGAAATATGAGTACGTACACTTTAGATTTCAAAATTTGCCACTCTTCTATAAATAGATTTTTTTTTGTTCGATTGAAATGAGTCCATACACAAATACCAACTTAAGATTATAGTTGCACAATACGGTTAAAAAATAATGTTTGTTAATTTTCTGCATACATTTCCTTTTCGAATCTGTCAACAGTCTTATGCCAGATTTACACGACTGCCATTTTCGCAGTATTTACTGCCAAAATACAGCTGTCATTAATTTAATTATCGACATTCGTTTACACGAAGCTAAAATAATGACAGATATAAATACTGATACAAGTTTATTCTTTATTGCAAATTTTCATTATTTGAAAATTGTAGTCAGTACTGAATTTTCACGATGTCAGTATAATTCCTAAACTTAACGAAAATTCTGGTTGGAAATTTCTTAAAAACAAATATACTGCCACATTTTCGTCCATATACACTACAAGCAAAATAATGCCAAGGTTTTAACAATAATACTGCCAATTTGGCAGTCGTTTAAATCCGTCATTATCCTTTTGCAGGCACGTTTTTTCCAATACTATTTAAGCATTGCTGGCTTGAATTTCGTTCTTGACGTCTTCCCTTCCGCGATTCATTTGTTGCTATTAATATATTCTCAGGGCTTTATTATTATTTTCTGGGATATGACCCTAAATTTTGTTCTAATTGGGCGGCCATTTCTTCAATGTGTGATTCAGAAAAGAAAGCTTGGGATGACTTTTCTGGCAAAAGAATGTCTTGATCTTTAACACTATCATCAACATCATCTTCGTCTAATGATTCATCTGATTTCAAATGTGTGAATGTTGCATTAGCCACAACTGGCACAAATATCCCGTTTTCTATATTTAATAAAGCGAAAGGTAAATTAAATTCATTCACCTAGATAATAATATTTATAACTAAATTTTACCATCAAACTCTCAAGGACGAGTTGAAGTTCGTACGTAGTTGAGACGCGTGGTTCTATTCATTACTAATAAATTAACATTAAAGTCACCAGCAATGAGCACATCTGAGTACTTAGAATTCAAACGAAAAAGAGTCTCTTCAATTTCATTTAAGTTTTCTTCTTTAAACAAACAAGGTGGGCAGTACACCACCACTAAAAGGCATTTCTCAACACCATTATTAATCTCTACACATAAAAACTCTAACAATTTCGTTGAACTATAAATTACTTTCGTAGGTATATGCTCTCTAACATAAATGCACACTCCTCCCCCTCGACTACAGCGATCGTTTCTAAAAAATTTAAAACCATTAAAACAAACTAGTTGAGATGTAATACCTTCACTCAACCATGATTCAGATATCATAATTATATCTAGTTGAACTATTAAGCATTTGAAGAAGAACGGTGTATTTAGAGCGAATGCTTCCCACATTGAGGTGACATACGTTTAAACCATTGGAAGCGTTACACAGAACATTGCACATAGATCTTATATTATCTGGACTAGTATTAAACATGTTTATTAAGACACACCGACAATCTATCTGAAGAAACTATTTAAATCAAATAAAATTAAGCATTAAAATTTAAGAATAAAATATTTTAAAATTAAAAAAAAAAATAATTTTCAAGTTAAGCTTCAATCTACTTAGCAATAAATTAGAAAATAAATTCATTTATAAATGATATTTAAGATTTTTGACTAAAAACATAAAAATAAAATATGAAATGATTTACTTTACATACTTGGTACGAAACAAAAATTAATCAACAATAAATTTTGAAACATCATTATCAATAATGAATCCAGCAACTCTCCCAACATCAGCAACACCATCAACAACTCCAGCAGCAGCAACACCATCGACGTCAGAAACAGAATCCACATTTCTAACAACATCCACATTATCAGCAACAGAAGGAGACAAATTATTTTCATTGTGTGCTTTCACCATTTTAAAACCATTAGCATGCACAGGGAAGGTGGATTGTAATTGTGCTATGCTTGTTACACATATCGGCTTCTTATCAGAATCCTCTCTGACAAAAACTCTTCCATACCGTGTATAAACAGAGTTCACCTGCTTTCTCTTTCGCATATCATTAGCTTTCCGAAAGACAGCATGATTAAGTTTTGTCAGATATTCGTACATCCTCACAAATGAGATTTTGTTTACATGCCAAGATCGTGAAGTGTAACTAGTCGAGATGTAGATTTGTAAAATTCACTAACTTTCCTAAGAACATAGTTTTTATCATTTTCGTGCGGCAATCTAACAATGATCGCGCTGTGTGATAAAATATTTTTCGATTTTGTTCGTAGAATGTAGTGCGGTCGAAGTAAATCAATGCCGATAGTTGAACAGAATTTATTGAAAATCTAGCCAAGGTTTTCATTTTCTCTGAATGGTATTCCATGAAGAACAAAGTCTCCCGCGATTGATTTCCTGGCCAAAGCGTCAATCTGTGTTGTTATGAATTCAGTGTTATTTTGTTTCGTTTCCATTATTTGTGCTAATTTTGTTTCGCAATCGAACAAAAATTTGTTAGTCATCTCACATTTGCCATTGAAATCCTTTTCAAGTGATTTTATTCGAGAATTAAAGATTGCTTCCATTTCATTAATACGTGTATCAAATGTTTTTGTAATTTCGCTTAATTCTTTTCTTAGCGTTGATAAAATCGTGTCAGTAAGTGTTATTGTTAGATTATTTAAACGAGTTTCAATTTTTTCCTAAATGTTTGACGAAGAAGGAGCCACTAAAGGAGAGCTCAGAGGAGAGCGGTCTGGTTAGATCGTAGATTTCTTCTTTCATTTTTTAGGTTATCGTTACCCATTTTAACCTTAATTGATTTTATTTTTCGATTTTATTTATTGAAAAGAATAATGAATTAAGTTAATTTTATGCACAGTATGAAGCAGTTATTACAAATTAACGAATAAAACAATTCAAGACAAGAAATTTTAATTTTACTATGAATTAATACAATTTATTGCGGAGCTAATTTAAGCGCTAAACTTTACTTGACATTTGACGTTGCGAAGTCAAGTAAATTTTGTTTATGGAAAACAAACTCATAAGATACTTTAAGTCGAAAATAATAATTTTATCTATTTATACGTGAATGATCTGATGCTTTTTATTATTAAAACATTTTTTTTTTCTTAAGGGCTTATTATTGGTATAAGTAATAAGGGTATTCAATTCATTCAAGTGTAAAATGATAAGCTGACATAAAAGTTTGCATGAACGGCCTTATAATTTATTTACTTAAGTGCTGTGTAATAATTGAATATCTATTCGTTAAATGGCAAATTGTTTCTTATGATTTATAAATTTAGGAACTGTTCCGAAAAAGGAGCGATGTTGGTGTATAATTTAGTAGTCACAATGTTTGGTACATTTTGAAACAAATTTTATTAAGAATTTTCCGCAGCAAAATCCTTATCTTAGTGTTTGCCATCACTGCCTGAAAAATTTGTAATGGGTTATACATTTTGCGGTTTCAAAAGTAAACGTAAATAAAACACATATAAAATATTTGTTTTCATGATATTTCTTTTCTATTATAAAGTTTGAACGTTGACATTATGTGTGAAACACTATATCATTTAAATGACCACCACGCGAATTGTTGCAAACATCAATTCTTTTGAGGTAATTTTCGACCACTTTTTGACACATATTCTGCGGTATCTCAGCCATAACTTGACGAATGTTGGATTTCAAGTGCTCAAGAGTTAAAAGTTTATCTGCATAAACAAGGTCTTTCGTGTAGCCCCACAAAAAAAGTGCACAAGTGCGCATGTGGCACTGTCTTGTTGAAACCACATATTCTCCAAGTCGTGTTCTTCAATAGCAGGCAAGAAAAAGTCGGTTATCATATGACCATAATGCTCCGAATTGACGGTGACAGTCGTTCCATCGTCGTTTTCGAAGAAGTAAGGTCCAATCAAACCTCCTCCGGACCAAAGAGCGCCCAAAACAGTGACTTTTTGTGGATGTAATGGCCTCTCTTCAATTACTTAAGGATTCTCAGAAGCCCAATTACGACCCACAGAGTGAGAAATGTGCTTCGTCACTGAAGAAAATTTTGTTCGAAAAATCGCCGTCCACGCCTGTTGCTCAAGCACCCATTCGAAGTATCTACGACGTTGGAATGGCCAGTTAGCTTCAGTTGTTGTGTGAGCTGGACTTTATATGGATGTAGGAGTAGATCTAAGTGCCATATACGCCATATTGTGCCGTAAGACATTCCTGATTCCTGAGAACGACGAGGAATCAACAAATTCGGGTCTTCGGCAACACTTTCACTTACAGCAGCCATATTTTCAGTGGTACGAGCGTAACGATGATGCACAGGACTTACAATATCTATAACCAATCCAGTCTCTTCAAATTTCTTCACAATTTTGCCAATTGCTTGCATAGTTGGACGATTATGTAAACCATAATCACGATATGTGGCTGTGGCAGAATCACCATTTTTGGAATAGGTTTTAACAATTTTTATGCGTTGTGCCTTAGCTAAGCGATCCATTTTCGTAAATGTCAGACTTATAACTGAAAAAAAAAATTGGTTTAACAACTTTGTTTGACAGATGTCGAATTCCAGCCATATACTTTTGAAACCGCAAAATGGATAACCTTTTATTTTTGCAACTATGAATTCGATTCAATCGCTATGACTGGGTTAGCTGCCTTGTTCAATTACATTATCGTTCCGTATTTGTTTACATTTTCTTTTGTTTATTTGCTTTTGAATCTCTGTATACTTAATTGTTCGCTCATCGATTAACGTAGAAAGATAAAGTATTTATGCAAATATTCAAAATTAAACATATATGTTTTAATTTTGAATATGTGTGTAGTAAAGGACATATTATTTGCGTTTATTATTTCTTTTGCTCTCTGCGTCTTGAGTAATAAAACACAGATTGAAGCCGTAAATAGAGTTTTTAAAGATTAAATGTCTTCTTCATCGAATATTATGGGTGGAGTAACAATGGTATTTTCTGGAGATTTTCGTCAAACAATGCCAATTATTCCCAAGGGGAATCAGGCTGATATCATAAAAGCTTACCTTAAATCATATTTTATTTAAAAGAGTTTCCAAAAATTTCAACTTCAAACCAATATGAGAGTATAGCTTACTAAAAACACTGACAGTGCTGAGTCGCATCTCTTCTGCTAAAAATTGGTGATGGAAAATATACTATCTCAGGCTCAGATAATACAATTCAATTAAACGAACGTTTCGGAAAAATCGTTCACAACACACAACAACTTATTCAGTGCGTCTATGGAGTCTTGAACTCTTTGCCATCGATACCGTTTTCATTGTTTTGCGAAAGAGCTATTGTGTTACCAAAAAATAGTTCAGTGGATAAAATAAATAAACATGGGCTCCTAAGTTTAAAAACAGAGTCATATCAATACAAAGCAATTTACAGTGCTGTCGATGACAACGACATAGTGAACTACAGTCAAGGATTTCTCAATTCCCTCAACCCTGCATGTCCCCCATCCTCCCAATTGAATTTAAATGTTGGCAAACCGATTATGCTAATAAGAAATCTCAGTTCCCCAAACCTTATGCAATGGCATACGCCTCCAGGTCAAAAAGCTTTGCAAAAATGTAATACAAGTTCAAATTCTTACCGGACATGCAGTAGGAGCTCATGCACCAGGATATCAATGATATCAACAGATCTTCCCTTTCGATTCACACATCTACAGTTTCCAGTTAAACAATACTTTTGCATGACAATCCACAAAGATCAGGGTCAATCATTTCAATTAATTGGGGTAGATCTCAGAGAAAATGTTTTTTCCCATAGTCAACTATATGTTGCACTTTCCAGAGTAGGCTCAAAAATAAACAGTTTTTACTTCGTCATGAAAGTGCTAAAACGGCTAACATTGTATACCCAGAAGCCTTGAAGTAAAACAAATTTAATATGTGCAAATATCAGTCTATTTTCTTAAGAATTTATGGGACGACATCAATTTTTTTTATAAGGATACGGTAAGCATAACCATATCATTAAATTTTTACTAAAAAATGTGCCACAAATAACGGAAAAGGCATTGGCTGCGTTTTGATACGATATAAAATTTATAGTAAAATAAAATATTCTTAGCCTTTGCGAGGCAACGCGAGCACGGGTCTGCTAGTGATTGATAAATTTAAATACTATTCCGAAAAAGTAGTGATGCTTGGTGTATAATGTTTGGTTCATTTTAGGAAACAAATTTTATTAATAATTTTCCCCAGCAAAATCCTTATGTTAGTGTTTGCCATCACTGCCTGAATAATTTGTATGTATTAGGTATTTGAAATAAAATGAAAATTAAAAATAACAACATCAATCACATAGTTATATTGACAGTCAACAAACTACAAAGATGGAAGAGTGCCAACATAACAGATTTATTCTTTAGGTTCAGGATTCGTAGTCTTATTCTTATAGCTTCTTTCAAACGTCCTAAAGAATGATCTGCATTTCTCTATTTATTTTCATTGTTAAAAAAACGTTTTGATTATGATACTTAATAGAACACAATTATTGTAAATGATTTTTTTTTGTTTCAAAACTATTCCTTTTTCTGACTTTTGTTAATACATTTGTTAATAATATTATATTATTCACAAAACACTTGCATTTATATACTCATATAATGATTTATTTAAACTAGCCGACCCAGCTCTCGACATTCGAGTGCCAATTTATTTATTTAATTCATTATCATTCAATATTAGACAGAGAATTCATGATTTTTTAAATTGTTGAATGCAATAAGAAGTACCTACTAAGCACTCACTCCTGGAGGGAAAACAGTAAATGGTAAACAAACTTTCAAAACTATACAAATTTTTGACACATTAACAATTTTCGTACAATAACAAATGTTCATGGCTCTTACTCTTACAGCTTTCATGTTTCATTATTTCCATGCTAAACCAAAATACGTACATACAACAATACTGACGGCTTAAAAAAAATCAAGAAATATCAAAATAACCCAAAACAATGGATTTAGAGTTTGGGGTGGCCATGGCGCGATAGTTGTGTGCTCGCCTGTCAACCTCGTGGTTGCAGGCTCGATTCCTGCCATTGTCTATGTCTTCTTATATTCCATTAAAAAACAATTCTAAAAATTGTCATAAAAATGAGTTGCTGGTTTACTCATTACATGCTGTTCAGGCATAACACTAATAACATGTGATTGAGTAAACTAGCATACTATCCATAAATATGACAACGAAACAAACAAAATAATGTGAATTATAAGAGACATTAATAAATCATCCCTGGAGATAAATCTGAGACAACAACCAGCTCTAGTCTCAGAACATCGCGCCACACATCTTTCCTATCCTTCTTTCTCTTCTTTAACCGAATGCCCACGCTATGTTAAAAAAACATATAAAGGGTATTCAAAGCGTATATATAAATAATAAAAAAAAAAAAAAAAAAAAAAAAAAAAAATGGATTTGGCCCAAGCACGCTTCACACGCCTCGTATGAAATGCCACCACATATGAAATAAATAATGATTGTTTTAATTTGTATAAAATCAATTATATTAACTTAGAAAATGAAACTTAATTATTTTTTAAATTTATTGTGACGGTCTTTGTCCAAGTTGTACATACGTTTTCATTAGAAATTAAATATTTATTTACTTTTCCTCCACTTTCCTGTACTCAGCTATTCACCATCCTAGTTTTGCCCAGCACTAACACAATTCAATAAATAAGTATGCTACCAACATTCAAGAGTATGCAATTTCGTATTCCTTTTATTTATTTCAATTCAATGCACCTACCATTTTCTTTTTCCAGCAACAGATGTCGCTAGTGTAGGTGGTTATTTTTTTTGCATTTTTTTTATTGTTTTAAACAATTTCTGTGTAGTATATTTAAATAATTTTGGCTTTATGGACATCTATGCAAAAAATGCTTTCGTTTGATATGTAATTTAAGCCCCTTCGGTTTTTGTGGGCCGCGAAAAGTGTACCACAAAAAACATGTTCGCAATTTGGCATGTCTACATAAATCAGTTTCCCTTTTAGTTTTTTTTATTAAATCCCGTATACTTTGGTCGGAGTAAAACGGCTTATTTGAATTTAAAACTTCGTTTATTTGAAAAATGTTTTGGGTAAAGTGTTTGATGTTTAAATCGTTGTTCCAAACGGATCTTTTTTTGTTTTTTTTTTTGCGTTTGGAAACGTGGCTTATGTTCACATTTTACTTCAAATAAGATTTGTTTTGGATAAGTGGCTTAATTGTACATACAATTTTCTATCTCAAAACAAAATTTCAAAAAACTGAAATTTTAAGTTTTTGTAAAACGGCTTAGTTGCACATAAGCCAAAACCAAATTAGAAGAAAAAAGGACCCTGTACTTGAGGCGCTTTACCAAATGCAAATTTTTAAATATGCTGCAATTAAGCCGTTTTAACAATCCTGAAAAGTATGATCTCTAGATGGAATAGAAACAATCTGAAAACACAGAAATGTAGCTATAATTTTTCATTTTATTTAAATTAAAAAAAAAAATTATTTTTTCTTGAAACGACTTAAGTCCTTTTACCTTTTGCATAAAGATGTATTAAATGGAGCAAGTATCTCGTCGGTCATTTGACCTAAGCACGCCAATTTTACACCTCCAAACCTTCCGTCAAAACACTGTTCAAGTTTACTTTTTATTCAAAGCAAAATGGCAGCCAATTCACATTAACCGTGTTTTGTTTGCAAATCCATATAGAGTTGTTAAAAAAAACGACATCGGGATTTAGGAATTTCACTTTAAACTTATTGGAAGCACTGATGCTTTCAATGACATTTAAAAACTGTATGTTAGTACCATAGACAAATAAGATAAGGACCCGAAACCTCTGACGTCATTCGCATTTGCCTACAAGCTGAAACACGCACACAAGTATCTTTTCCGTTCTTCTTTCAATAGACATATTGATAAAAACGCACACAAGAATCTTTTCTGTTCATCTTCCCATAGACACATAGATAACACAGCCCTTGTAATTTGTTTTTGTTTTGTTTTTCGATCTCACATCTATTCATGGATAGAGTGTCAAAGCTACAAATACAACAAAGTAAGAAAATGGTTTTTGAAACGTATGAAAGTTTGCAATCTGAGTATGTTTTATTTGTGGTTAGTACATTCATCACAGAATATCACTTTTGACATCTCTATATAAATTATCGATAACACAATAATATCAATACTTTGGCATTACCGATTCTATCGGGAGTTATACCACGTTTGTACTGACCACTAAACCGAGATTTAGGTAGATTTAGCTAAATCTTGGGGATTTACCATACAAATTTTAATCTTCTCAGATGAAGATTTAAAATAAATCTCATTTAAATCTTCAATAGAACTACCCTATTTCCATATCGAAATGAACACATTCATAGGGAAAGTGAATTTTTCTCTTCGGTTGACACAGATGAAGCTGCCTGTCTCACTTCTACATCATAAGAGAAAATGAAAAGATATACGCATTTTGAATAGTGCTGTCAAAATTAATCTACTTTTGGAGCGGTGGAAACAATTTTTGAGATTAATTAATCTACAAGAGATTAAAGTTCGGTGGAAACGTAGTATTAAGATAGTTCCAGATAATTATCTGGATTTAGCTAACTCCATATAGAGTTTAGTTGTTTTTGTATTGACATGTATATCGCTCAAATCTGATTCTCGACATGGAGTTGCAAACAAAACATGGCTATTATAACATTACTTTTACCCCATCTTGTACGATAAAGGCTAAATTTAAATTTAAAATTTTAAAGCTTTGAATTCAAAACATGGCTTTCCAGTTTCATAAGCTCCTTCTTCTAGCTCATAAACCTTAGTTATATCGTTTCAAACAAAAACGCCTTCATAATAATTCTCCACCTACGTACCAACCAGTGTACCTCCGTTTGAGAAAATGTTGTGTTTCCAAAAGTTCAATGTCTTCTAAAGCTAATGTGTGGAAGGAAGGTGTTATCTATGAAGACGATATATTTCATTCCCAAAATTGTTACCAATTTTCTCCAAAGAGTTTTTCTTTTCATACACAGTTTTGTTTTCTGTTCACCCCCACCTTCTGCTAAATTAAAAGATTTATATTACAACCGACTCACGTGGTGTATGCTAGGTACAGAAGAACACACATGAACTGATATTGTAAGACTTCTTTTCATCAAGTTTTAGTTTTCTTCTTCAATGTTGCCTTATACGCACGGAATTCCAATCATCTTATGATCACTCTTCCTACATTCATACATATAGGTATGTAATGTAACTACCTACGATTTTGGGATTCCTTCCTGTGTTCTACTTTTACTTTATTAAAAGTCAGTTCTGCAGGGGGTTGATGTTTTCTTTGGAGTTTAGCCCTCTATTCATGAGATTAAGATACAAATACCAAAAAAGAAAAAAAAATCTGAACATACACAAAGATGGATATGTTGAGTATTTCATTATAATGATATATGTATCGGGTTCTTTTCTTTCTGTTCTGCACGGATGATGAAAATCAACTGCAAAAAAAAAAAATAATCTACTAAATCCCATCACATCCTTTATCACAATACAAACCTTACCAAATACGAGCGAGTATACATATATAAATTGTTGCTGGAATACAATTTTCTGTTTTGCTTTCTCACTTCCTGGTGCCTGGTGCTGAATTTTTGCCTGATTCAATATTATTACACAACGCAAGAACATATGCATACATTTACATTTTCATACACAGACTCGCACAGTAAACCCTGAACAAACGAACAAAATGTCATTATATGAGCTGTGTGTGATGACCTTGTTTTTGGGGGATTTCCTTTTTACCAGGATTCATACACAACACAGCATATACACAAACATTATGACGTATATTCTATATGCTCAAATATCTTTGGCTTTAATGTAAATTTTCAATTGGTATTCTGTGTTATTCAGAGTCACATACACACATTTGTTCATACAATTGAAATAGACAAACAAAGAAAAAAATGGAGGGAGAGAAATAATAATCAAACTGATGATGTGATGAAGAAAATTCATATTCCGTATGATTGATCAGGTTCGTCCTTGACTTTTGCATACGTAAAATTGTCATAAAATTTATATTGTTTGCTATTGTGTTGTTTGTGTTGAAGAAGAATCAAGGAGCAAGTAGATATAGGTACCTTGGATTTGAAAACACAAACACATTAACGAAAGATTGAGATCATATAAATTGAAACATGAAGTTATCGGTATGTGTTTTTGTATAGGTACAGGATTTTTTTTATTTTTTTTTAATACTTTAATCGAACAGGTAATGTCAAATTAAACTAAGGACTTTTGGGAAAATTTTTAATAAGGGATAAATTGATTATCCTAGCTGGGGATGTAAATTTAAATTTGATTAAATGATTTTCATAAATATTAAATTTTAAACATGGTAATAGTAATCAATTTCCATTAGTAGATAGGAGTAGGATGAAATTAGTAAGAGTAAGATTTTTTTTCGATTGAAGAAAACGCAAACAATATGTTTATATTATTTTTGTTTTTGTTTTAGTGGACTGTGTGGATTTAAAGCCAATTGAATGTTTTTGTCACGTATAGTCCACCATGCGTTTCGCCCAGGTTCTTCAGTTGGACTCATCAGTTAGATGCTGTAGTACTTTTCTAAGATGCATTATTTTTTGATCGAAGCTTATCGACTTTAATAAAATTTACAGTGATTAGGTACTCACTGGAATTTGCTTAGATTCATGCATCTAGAAGTATTTACATTTGTAGGTAGGTACCTATGTAACTATTCATTTAATCTTTAATTCGACAGTTCATTATACTAATAATCGAGGTAATCTTACCTACATAAGGTTTACACCTGCATAGGATAACTACACTTAACTAACTAAACCTCAATGGTTACATAATTTTTTATCATTGCTTTCTTCGTTTGGGTTTGAATCTCTGCTCAATCAACCTACTCGGTTAAATTCCTGTCTGGATCACATTTTTATTAGGTGAAATAGAAATAATTGTTCAGAGTATAAAACTTGGGCCTATGATTTTAAGATAACTGAACATAGTTTGACGGGTATTCAATTGAATTCTAGGGTTTTTAGAGAAAACCATTATGAATATAAGGATCTTAAACAAATTGATTATATTGATTTAAATCTAATTTAAATTTTGAATTCTGGGAGGATGTGTATAATGCAGATGATCCATCAATTGGTTTTGACTTATTTCTCAATAAGTTGCAGTTCTATGTATCAAGTTGTAGCCAACATAAATGTGGAAAATATAATAAATTGAAATGTCTCAAGCAATGGATGCCCATCTCGTTATTGAAAAAAGTTAAAGAGAAAAAGCAGCTTTGTTTATTTGTTAAAAATCATCCCAACTTCACTAGGGGGTGGCCGTGGCGCGATAGATGTGGGCTCGCCTGTCAATCTCTTGGTTGCAGGTTCGATTCCTGCCGTTCTCTATGTCTTCTTATATTCCATTAAAAACCAATTCTAAAAATTGTCATAAAAAAAGTTGCAGCTTTGCTCAGCATGTACTATCCTGTTTAGGCATAACACTAACAACATGTGATTGAGTAAACTAGCATACGCATAAAATATGACAACGATATAAATAAAATAATGCGAATTATAAGGGACATAAATAAATAAGACACGGTAATTCGCTCCGCATTAGTTCAGCCGCCATCCCTGGAGATAAATCTGAGACAACAACCAGCTCTAGTCTCAGAACATCACGCCACACATCTTTCCTATCCTTCTTTCTCTTCTTCCACCGGATGCCCGCGGTGTGTTGAGAAAAACATATAAATGGTATTCATAATCCCTTGAGCGCGTGCAAAGTTATAAAAAAAAAAAAAACTAGATTAAAGAATTATTATGATAGGATTTGTCTTGAAGTACAAACTGAGATACCCTCTTATAAAAATAATTATTGTAGAAAAAAATTAGCTATGAACATTGGGAATTCTGAAAAGGAATGGCAGGTAATTAATGAAATTTTGTACAAAAATAAATCAAATTCCGATATTGTAATAAACAACAATAATTCAAACGTGTCTGAGCCATTGGAAGTCGCTAATTTGTTCAATAAATTTTTCACTAATGTGGGTGTCTGTCATGGATCCTCAAATAATGTTTTTTCTTCTTCAGTATATTGCGATGACTTTTTAAAGCAAACTCAATTTTAGCCTGAGAGTTTTTTCTTTGAACAATTCAAGTCTCTTGAAATTCACATAAGATATCTAACTCTTTTTCTTTTGCAAATATATCTAGTTTCCTATTAAAACAAATTTCTTTCCATGTAGCTGATGTTCTATGCCTTATCTTCAATTTAAGTATTTTGAAAGGTGTTTTTCCAGAATCCTTGAAGGTAGTCATAGTAATTCCGCTTCACAAAAAGTGAGATTCAATGTTGTTAAACAATTATCGCCCAATATCTCTTCTTTCTGTTTTTTTAAAGATCTTTCAGAAAGCTGTTAAAACTAGAATGCTATCTTTTTTGGAAAGATCTAATTTTTTTAACGAATCTCAATTTGGCTTCAGAATAGGCAGATCAGCTGAAAGTGCTTTGCTAAAATTGTCAGGTGAAATTTATAAGTGTTTAAATTTGTGATATGGTAAACCATACTCTCTAATTAGATAAAGCTGGTTTCAGAGGTTTCTGTTATGATTGGTTCGCTTCTTACTTTCGAAATCGCAGGCAAGTTGTAAAGATTAACAAATCTTTAAGCTCGGAATGTTCTATAATTCTAGGTGTTCCGCAAGGCTCTGTATTGGGCCCGATATTGTTCCTTATATATGTTAACTCATTATTCATTCAACCATTTAAGGGCAAAATAACAGCATTTGCTGATGACACGGCGCTTTCCTATGTGAACAAAAGCTACCTAGATTTATTTTCAGATGTTAATTCTGATTTAGATATACTTAGACGTTGGTTTACTCAACATAACTTAATTATGAGCGATAAAACTAAGTTAATGATTTTTAAACTCAAGGGTAACCTCTGTCTGGACCTGCCTTTATATTATCACTGACCTGATTGCTCAAAATTTAATTTGGGAAGTGGCTCAATATTGTTTGATAAACATTTAACATGCAGCCAATATTGCTTTATAATTGAATGTGTTGATAATTTCAAATATCTAGGCATTATATTAGATCAAAATTCTAGTTGGACTGTACATACTTCCTATCTGAAACAATATATGAACAGGATTGTAAGCAAACTTTATCATCTAAGCCTTTATTGTAATCTTTCCTAAGAGGACCGTATGGCAATACGAGAAAGCCAACTGGGACGGTGTGAATAATTTTTTCAGGATCTTTAACTGGTCACTATGCTTCCTCGATAGTGACGTTGACTCCAGCGCTAATATGATTACAAATAGAATTCTTAAGGGGATGAAAGCCTTTATACCCAACAAAACCAAAAGCATCAAACCAAAAGAAAACTCATGGTTTGATTTGAGCTGTCAGTAGGCTATCAGGTTGAGATAGGTAAGTTTCCGATGTTATAAAGCCAACCCAACTGAGGAAAAACGAAATAAGTTCAAACAAGCTAGAAAGACCTGTAATAGTCATATTCAAAGAACCAGATTTCTGCATGAGCAAAAATTAAAGCAAAAAATACTACAATGTCCCAAAGGTAGTAAATATGTTTGGTCATTTGTAAAAAACGTACGAAATTCCACCTGCTTGTCGGTTCCAACGCTCGTTTCCAATAACACTCCTGTTCTAATTCTACGCTTCCACAAAGTGTCATCACTCCTCCTGTACTTGAGAGCATAAACAGTTTCATGGGACGTATCTTCTTTCGCACTTGTGCAGTTGCTAGAGTTCTTAAAGATCTTGACATACACAAATCCGCTGGTCCAGATAGTATCTCCCCTATTGTTCTGAAGAGGTGTACTTTTACGCTGGCAAAACCACTGCGTAAACTTTTCCATCTGTCCTACTCTACTGGTCTCTTTCCGAGTGGGTGGAAAACAGCATTTGTCCAGCCTGTCCCTAAAAAAAGCGAATCTTCTTCACCCTCTAACTACCGTCCAATTTCACGTACGTCCCTTTTTCCAAGTTCATGGAAACGCTGATTAAATATCAGCTTACGAAATATCTTGAAGAACGAAAGCTCCTTAATGACCGACAGTATGGCTTTCTTAGCAATAGGTCCACTGGTGATCTGATGGTATATCTCACCGAACAGTGGCACAAATCTTTACATCGTTCTGGAGAAAGTAAGATTATTGCGCTTGATATTTCAAAAGCATTTGATAGAGTTTGGCATCAGGCTCTCTTATCGAAAATGCGTGCATATTGTATCGAAGAATCTCTTCTTCGATGGATTAGAAATTAGCTTTCGGCTCGCTCAATATAAGTTGTATTGGATGGTTTTAAGTCTGATATACATAAAATAAATGCTGGTGTGCCCCAGGGCTCCGTTCTGTCTCCGACTCTCTTTCTCATTTTCATCAATGATCTCTTGTCGTAAGCTTCTAATCCAATATACTGTTTTGCTGACGACAGTACCCTCAGCTTTTCATACTCGTTTTAAGATTCTCATCCATGTCCTTCGGATGTGGAACGGCAGCCTATGATTAGCTCATTAAATTCTGATCTAGACAGCATTGTCTAATGCGGAATAAAAAACCGCGTAGAATTTAATGCTTCAAAAACCCATTGCTGTCTTTGGTCGTTAAAGCGGGACCCTCCCCCCCTCCTCCGTTGTCCATTAGCGGCGCTTGCATCGAGGAAACCGAACAACTTTCAGTTCTCGGTATGTGCATCACTGACCACCTTTTGTGGAATGAACACATATTCGACGTCGCCAAAAATGCTGCAAGATGTTTGGGTTTTCTGAGACGATGCAAGAAATATTTCTCCCCTTCTGATCTGGCTGTAATCTATAAAGCCTTCATTTGTCCAAAGCTTGAGTACAATTGTCATATTTGGGCAGGTGCTCTCATATCGCACTTAAGTCTCCTCGACAGAATCCAAAAAAGAGCTTTAAGAATGATAGGTGAAACAGTAACTAAAACAATTGAGCTTCTCTCGCACCGTCGCAATGCTTCATGCCTTTCATTATTTTATCGGTATTATAATAAACAGTGTTCTAGTGAAATAGCCAGTTGCATTCCTCCCCTTAAACTATTCAACCGTAACACTCGCGCTTCTGGGAAAGCCCATCAATTTACCCTTGAGCCCAACTTCGGACGTACTGTAAAGTATAGAGATTCTTTCTTTAGCCGCACAACACGAATGTGGAATGCTTTACCCGACCGAATTTTTCCCTCCCATTGCGATAATCAGACATTTAAAACCATTGTACATCGGTATCTCCTGTCTAATCCTATCCCATTTTCCTAATCGCTCGCACTGTGTATGGAATTTCTTGTTGGGGTGGCACATATTTTAATAAAATTGAACCATTATTAATTAAACAAAAACATGCAATAAGAATTATCTGTAAAGTAAATCGTCTAACACCCAGTCATGAATTGTTCCAAAATCTTAGAATTTTACCTTTAAGACATTTGTATTGCTACAAAGTTTTGAAATTATCTTTTGAAAATTCCGGTTATAATGATGTGAGATTTGTTGATAATTTTCACTTACGTTTCAACACCAGTAACTTCGCAAATGTACCTAGAATGAATTAAGCACATTTTTTCAAAATTCTATTACGTTACAGCTCCTCGTATATTTAATCATCTTCCAGCTAACCTTAGGTGTGAGAGTGGGAAATCTGTTTTCTTATTAAACATAAAAAAATGGCTCCTATATTTCAAATATCCTGAAATTGAGATTCTATTAGCTTAACATTCAAAATATATTCTAATTTGTCACAGACTATCCATATGTCTATATCTGTCTTATATAAAGTTATTTTCAAATATTGTATGATTGCCCATCAATAGTATATACATTTTGTTTACTAAAAAGTATTTTAGCCACTTGTTTAAGAAAGTACTTAGCTATTTCTTCAAACACTAGCCATTGTTAATTACTTTAATTTATATTTATATTATAGCTAGCTACTTAAGTTTTGTAAGAAATAAAGATAAAGATGAAAAAAAGAAGCGCAAATAGCTACATAAAAGTTGTTAGCTACAAGAGCAAGTTCGTGCGATCTAGTCGTGTATTTTATTTTAAAGAAACCGCTCTACATATTTATATTTGTTCAAAAATTTCACAAAGTGTGTTAAAACAAAAATATGTCTTTACCATCGTGATTTTCTGTTAATTTGTTTTTTTTTTTTCACTTTGAATTTCTCAAACTTTAGATTACATGTCTTCCCCTAATCTCACTAAAAAATGAAGGAATGTAAAAACATTTTCTAGTTCTGAACAGAATAAACAAATTACGAATCTTTCAAACCTTCAAACGTAAACCTCTATTTAGTCTGCAAATGCCGCATAATGCACGTTGCACGTAACCACTTGCATCCCTGGAACTAAATTCTCCCAACTTACCATTATCAGGAACATCCCTGCTGTATTTCAGTGATGCATTTTTAATACGTAACGAGCTTTGGAAATTTCTGCATGCGGATGCTTCTTCTGCTTTGGTATGTTTAAGCTGGTATTTGTTTTTGTTTTTTTTTTTCGTTTTTGGAAAACATCAGGCACACATCAGTATTCACAAATACAATGACATCTTTTTAGCTTAAACCTGATGCGGATTTTAAGTATTTACTTCACTGATCAGACGAATCAAAGTACGGGCTTATCTATGGAATGTCGAAGTCGAAGTCGATGTCGAGAACGAAATGCACGACGTCCTTAGTGGACGTGAAAACCGAACAGTCTGCATTCGTAAAATACTTAAATCCTTTCTTTGCTCCCCATCTGCATGCTCGCTGTCGCTCGCTATTATACAGATATGTGAAATGGGATGAGAAATACGTCCCTCTAGGTGGCCAAATTGAAGATTCAAAATCCTCCAATAGCTACTTTCTAAGGCAAAGGATAAAGGACTAGGACACGAGAGAGAGAGAGAGATTGTGTTCTCTGTAACAATGTGCAACATGTGGGATTAGGTGCGTAGCATATCCATGTAATAAGTTGCAGTAGTTTTTGTTCAAATTCATGAACGGATGGTGAGGAAGAATGGTAGATACAGGAAAAGCGAAGACGAGGCGACGGTAGTTTTATAGTCGCTACCATTACCATACCGTAGGTACTTTTTTATTTCGCTTCTGTATTCTTGCCTTTAGCTTAACGTCAAATGAATGTGTCCCTACCTACTAGATTCTCGTATATTTTATATCTATTGTGCTCTTATGTACGAAGGATATGTGGATTTAAGATTCAATGCAGGCGTTGGAATCATGCTTTCAGGACCGAACAATAACAACAAAAACAACCCATTCGAGTGTACCAATTTACAGTGGGCTGTCTGTGAGCATACATATATTGGCACACAGACACAAATAACAAAGGTAAAACATAGAGGACTTATACGACCGGTGTGGGGGGTGGCGATCGTTGAGTACAGGGGAGATATGCATGCCACATATTTAAAAGATACCTTTGTATCCAATTGCATCCTTGCGGAAGGGATTGTTTGTTTCGAAATGAACGTAATTTTCCGGTATTTCCCATTGTTAAACCTTCCATGTTGGAATTGTTCAATGGGGGTTTTTGGCTGTTATTCTCACTCCAGGCTTCCCTTTTTCTGTCTTCTTTTTTTTGTCAAAGATATACAGGAACACACATTGTATCACCTTTAGGTAGTAACCTCTACATCTACCCTTACTGTGGGATGTTTAAGGTTTGTTCTTATTTTTGTAACAATGATCGAATTTTGTTTTTTTTGGCGAACAGGATATTTCCATTCAAAAAGGAATTTTGAGAGTTTGGGCCTGTAATGGGTGTTTCAACTAAAGGTATCATATTCAGTTCGAATTAAGGAGTTCAAAAGTAGACGTTTACACCTTCTCACTGGCCGCTATAGTTCCTCAACTTAAATTTCAATCCGTTTAGAACGATATTCGCAAATGATTGAGTTCGAGAAGGGTGTGTTGACTAAGGCGGGCATGGCAGAGGAAGAATTGCAGAGATGCATTCAAAATTGGAGAATCTACATTGTTTAGACACTTGTACAATCACCTCTTAAATTCCCATGTCGAGGTGTCCTTCTAGCTATCAAAAACACTCTAGGTTCATCCATCATTGCAGCCTCTTCTTCCCTTAATCACGACTATATCTCAATTAAGATAAGACTACCGCGCAAGTCACTTTATGTGATATGCTGCTATATTTTGCCGTCACAGCCTATTGAATCTTATAACCTCGCCATTGAAACGGTTGGCCACATAATAGCTTTGAGTGACTCCAACGATGATATCCTTCTTTTCGGCGGATTTAACATTTCCCATCTTAGATGGACTTCATCTGAAGATCAGTCTTATTATATTGCTTTAAATCCCGCTTCTGCAAGGAATGCCTATTTATAGATCACCTTTCAGATTCAACCCGGTGCGGTGGTTGGGTGTGTATGAAGAGGGCAGGGTCTGATCGGCGTAAACCAGGCGATACCCAGTGTTGTAACTATCTCGTACACATCAATTGTGCTTATTTTACCTCCTTGCAGTAACCACCGGGTACTGGCTTGTCCATCCGGACATTCCTGTTAAACTTATAAGCGCGAGTGTTGAACACAGAAAAGAAAGCAACACTATATTGCTCTGTTTTAATGACTGTTCTTATCGACTCGCAGAAGGCTTGCATGAGCTCCTCAGAAAGAGGAAGTACGGCGGATGAGCTTAAATGAAAGGACCAACGTCGGCTTCAACAGTCAACAAAGCAGATGCCCTAATAAGCTACTTCGACGTATCTGGAGAGAATGCCTTAGGACAACTCAATGCAAGTCAGGGCATTGAAATACAGATGGTGGCGGATGAGCCCTTAATGGGTCAACGGCAGCGCTCATATCCCTGAAGGAGTTACTGACTCGGACTTTCCGGCTGCTTTCGTCCAAGGAGTCCAATAAAGGGCCTGGCCCTCCAGATTGGGGGTTGTGGGCTAACAACCCCGCCATGTAAAAAAATATAAGTTCCGAAGCGACCAAAGGAAAAGGAAGGATTAACTGTTGACGACCCGGCAAAATGAATTAAGGACAACGACCTTCGGATCTGCACGTGGAATGTTAGAACTCTTAACAGACCACGTGCAGCCGAACAACTAGCGGAGGCCCTAGACTGCTACAGAGCAGGAATTACTACCACCAAGGAAGTGCGATGGGATAGGCCTGTCAAAAGGAAGATGAAAAACTGTGACGTATACTACGGTGATTGTGAAAGAAGACCACAGCGTCTATTTGGGTGCGAATTCGTCATAAGCGGCAGACTTAAACAAGAAGTCTTGGGCTTTCGACACGTGAGTGAGCGACTTGTGATAATCCGTATCAAGGATAAATTCGCCAAACATTAGTCTAATATGCGCTCACGCCCGAGCGTGAAAACAAGGACGACGCCCCCAAGGAGGACTTCTACGAGCTCCTCGACAAAACCTATGAGCAGTGGCCTAAATAATTGACTTTGCGGCGGCAAGTAACGTCACCATTGCAAGCATACGATTTCCTCATCTCGACATACACAAAGGGACTTGGCGGCATCCAGATCAAATAACCGTCAATCAGATTGATCACGTTGCGATCGATGCTAGGCACGCCTCCAGTATTCTGGATGTTCGCACCTTCCGAGCAGCTAACATCGACCCGGATCACTACCTTGTTGCACCCAAGGTAAGAATGCGAATAACCCGAACGTCACAACAACGGAGTAATACTGTGAGGAAGCATGACGTCGGAAAACACCAATTTAAAAATGAAAATATCACCCAAATTGAATGCAACATAAAAAAATAATTTTTTGAAAAGCCAATATTTCAGACTCAATCAATTTTTTCGAAACTTTATATTTAGTAGTTTCTTGAAATTATTTTAAATACTTAAAGAAAAAATTATTTTGTTCAGCTAAAAGCAATGTACACAAATGTCAAAAAACCGTTCAGATAAACATTTTCGTCTCCAAAACGGCAAAAATAATTTTGATAAAAAAGTGTGTATTCTTAGATAAGTGAAGTTAACTTTTAATAGACAAAACATATTTAATTTAGTTTTAAGTTTAAACAAGTTTAAATTTTAATTCAAACATAAGTTTAAGAATTAAATTCATTGGGGGTGGATGTGGCGCGATACTTGAGTGTTCGCCTGTCAACCTCATGGTCACAAGTTCGATCCCTGCCTCAGCCTACGTCCACTAATTTTTCAATAAGAACCCATTCTAAAATAAAATGTCATACAATGAGTTTGCTGGTTTACTCTTTACATGCTGTTTAGGTATAGAACTAACAACATGTGATTCAGTAAAACTAGTAGGTATACCTCTAGAATATGGCAAAGAATAAAAAAATAATGCGAATTATAAGGGACGTTGATAAATAAGAAACGGAAATTTCTCCGCATTAGTTTAGCCGCCATCCCTGGAGATAAAATCTGAGACAACAACCACCTACAGTCTCAGAACATCGCGCCACACATCTTTCCTTTCCTTCTTTCTCTTCCTTTACCTCACGACCCTCACGACCGCACTGTGTTGTAATATTTAAAGGGAAGTATAATCCCTTGAACGCGTGCAGATTATTAAAAAAAGGAAAAAAATATCAACAATAATTAGCGATTCTACAGAGTGCAATATAGAACGTAAGCAGTATGAATGATACACCTACCAGCCACTGAATTTTTTTGAAGTTCAAATTTTATATAAATATTAATTATTACTTTAAAATGGCGGTTACAATTTTTACTTGCGATTATATGTACTATAAGGCAAGTTATGTATTCGTCAAAAAAAATGTCTAACAATCAAACATGGGGTGGCCGCGGCGCGATAGTTTTGTGTTCGCCTGTCAACATCGTGGTTGCAGGTTCGATTCCTGTCGTTGTTTATGTCTTCTTATATTCCATTAAAAACCAATTCTCAAAATTTTCATAAAATAAGTTGCTGCTTTGCTCATTACATGCTGTTTAGGCATAACACTAACAACATGTGATTGAGTAAGCTAGCATACCCATAAAGTATGACAATGAAATAAATAAAATAATGCGGATTATAAGCGACATAAATAATTAAAACACGGTAATTCTCTCCGCATACGTTCAGCCGCCACCCCTGGATATAAATCTGAGACAACAACCAGCTCTAGACTCAGAACATCGCGCCACACATCTTTCTTATCCTTTTTTCTCTTCTTCACCGTATGCCCGCGCTGTGTTAAGAAAAACATATAAAGGGTATTCATAATCCCTTGAGCGCGTGCAAAGTTATAAAAAAAAAAAAAAATGACATTACGATTATAGAGAACACAAAAAAAGTGGGTCCCCAATTCCGTCTGTCTGTCATTCTGTCAGTGTTTCTGTCTGTCCTCGATTCTACAGCCTAAACGCTTTGATAGATTTCCTTCAAACATGGTACATACTGGTAATATGCCCACATGTTTTTTTTTTCACTTTTTGTTAAGACGACAAATAACAGTAGCTCCCATACATTTTTTTGGCCAAAAACAAAAACATATTTTTCTCAAAAAAGGCTGCAACGTTTTTTATAAAAAAAAAATTCAGTTCAATAACGAAGGGAAAGGGTACCTTTCGATAATTTTTTTTGGAAAGAAATTTTTATTTTTGGTACCTCTAGTAGAACCATTTTTTTGGTTTTCGATTTTCTCGGAAACGACTAATTTAATTTTTTTTTTAATTTTTTGTATAATAAAATTTTTTAAACAGAATTTTTTCGTGGAAATTAATTATTTTTTTTTTCAAACTCAAAATTTCGAAAACGTCTCATTAGATTATTTTCAAAACTTCGTATTTGGTGGTTTTTTGACATTATCTTCAATATTTAAATAAACTATTTTTCTAAAATAAAAAACAACGGTACCTCCCATACAAATGTTAAGAAACCGTAAAGAAAAAAATGTACTTCTCGAAAACGGCTCCATGAATTTTTATAACAAAATGTGTGTATTCTTAAATTAGTACAGTTCACTTTTAAGTATAAAAATATTTTTTTTTTTGCGTAATTCCCATAGAACCACTTTCCATATTTTTGACTTTTTCAATATTTGATAAACCGATTAAAATAATTTTTTTTATGCAAATGCTCCCTAAAATTGATAATACGACTGCATACTCAAATTTTCAATAAAAAAGTTTTTCGATTTTTTAAAAAAACAAATATTTTTTTTTTTTGAATAATCGAATTTTCAAAAACCTGTTCCAGAATTTTTTTTAAATTTAAATTTTATATGTATATTAATAATAGCTTCAAAATTGCGTTTAAATTTTTTTTTTAAAATGTTTTCATAATTTTATACATAAAAAATTATTTTATTAAAAAACCGCTCCAACGATTTACGAAATTTTTGTTTGATATATTCTTATATTTATCCATCAGTTCAAATTGCATCTTTGTTTTCCCCCAAACTATAAGGACTAAGCAATATAAAAACATTTAATTTTGTGTATTATCCATTGTTTTCTTAATCTTTATTATTATTACATTTTTACGAATTTTTGTGTACGTCACTAAATACTGAATACCATGTAAGCCCTCATACATTTATATATACATATGTGCTTTAAAAATCATATGAATCTTATGTATGCATATTGCACCTAAATTATGAAGTTGTATGTATATAGTCACGAGTATCTACCCATCTACAACCTTCATTTTCATTATTATATGTACATGTTTACATATTTAGTTTTCATCTATATGTATATATATGTAGATACATTTTAGCGCCTAACTTACATAATTAAAATCCATAACTTAGATCAGACCTATGTAACTATTCCTTGAATCATGCATTTGACAATTCATTGTACTAAGAATCAAGTTAATCTTTCCTACATAGGCTTTAAACCTGCATAGGGTAACCACACCTAACTAACTAAACCTGATTGGTTAGCTACATTAAAGTTGTTAGCTACAAGAACAAGTTCGTGCATTTTATTTTAAAATGTTTTTTAAATTTTTAAATAAAAAAAATATTGTTTTAAAAACCGCACCAACGATTTTTTTTTGATTTTTTTGTATAGATATGGAATTTATATTTATCCAACTTCAAACATTTTTTCCTCAAACAACTAAGCAATCTAAAAAGATTTTATTATGTGTATCATCTACTGATTTCTACTTAATTATAATTTCATTTTTGCGTACGTCAATGAATACCTAGACATGTAGGCATTCCTACATTTATTTATATGTATCAAAGAATATTAAGTATATTGCACCTAAATTCTAAAGTTGTGTGCATAATGCTTCCTACCTACTTCCATATATCTTTCACTTTCATTATTTCATATTTACATTTTGCATTTTATTTTTACTTGTTATATTCAATTCAATTCTTTCTTTATTTTTCTAATCATAGAATACAATTTTATATATAAGAAATAATTACAAAGCATGGCAAATATGCCGTCTGCCGTAAAAAAAAAATTACTTATACAATAAAAATTTTTAAAATATATTCGTAATAAGATAGTTTGATTTAACAAATTTGTGCTCATTTAAAGTCAATTATAAGTTATTTTTATACACATATATTTATTTTGGGATTAATAAATAAACAAACTGTGAATTTTAGTTTAGCCAAAACAAAGATAAATTAATTTAGGTTAAATTGTTTAGATATATTTAAAGCTTAGAACCTTTTTGTATATAAAAAGTAAGAAAGAATGAAAAAATAATTAATATGGACTTTTAGTTTAGTCAAAACAAAAACATATAAAGAAGTGAAAAAGGGCTTTTAGTTTAGCTAAAACGAAAATAATCTGCGACATGCGCTTTTTAAAATACCTTTTCAAATAGTAGTGGTGACTTTATTCTTCAAAACATGTTCAAATACTCATCTGGAAATTTTTTTGCGTGCGAAACATATCCTACAAGACACTTCCAACCACGGCCACCATTCAAAATATTGATACATTCTTCTAAAGAAAGGAAACTTGCGGAAAAATGAAGTCTACGGATCTCTTGTAAAATTGGACAAAACGCTATAAAATGTAAGATATTTTCATTCGTACCAAGGTTGCCAAGAGAACAGATAGGATTTAAGTCAGATCTATATGGTCTACAATTCAGATCCAGCATTTCAGTTCTGGCTTTGAAAATAAAGCTCATTTCTGAAACTGAAAACTCGTTTCTAAAATAGTTATCCTCGCCTAGAGTAGAAGTTAATTGCCTATAAACACTCCTTGAAGCTGAATGAGAACCACGTTCTATACATTTCTGGAAAAGTGTCTCATCTATACAAGCTATGCAGTTGTATAAAGAAAATTTTAATTCTTCATTATTATTAGTTCGTAATGAGATCGGGAAGTCGTGTGTAACAGCTAGATCGTACCAATTTTTTACTGGACTGTAAACTTTATTAAAACAAATATTAAGGATCCGTTTTTGGAGGTTTTGGTCTGATCTATTCATTACCTTTGCAATGTAATCCGCATTTGCCTTTAAGTTTTTCAAAAATATTTGTGGTAAGCCAGACTCCATATGGTTGGCGTAATTTGGGGTGTTCTTAGGTAACCGGAAGATTCGTTTAAAAAAATATCTTTGAACATTTTCTAGTTCTTCTAGCTGTTCATAACCATATACTTCGCTTCCATAGCAGAGGTAGCTATTCACTGTAGCATTGAATACTTTGAATTTTAAAACTGAGTCTACAAACATATTGCTAAAAAAATTACACCACATGCTGTTTAAAGCAACTTTAGCAGCTTTTATTTTTTCTTTATCATGAGCATGTCTATTTAAGTTATATGTTAGTACATATCCCAGATATTTAAATTTATCCACGACTTCTATAATATCGTTCCCTAGAGTCCAGTTGCCGCCATAACCTATAGATCTGTTGTGTGATCTGAAGATCATAATTTTCGACTTCGAGCTGTTGATTTTGAGATCCCAACTATCACAGTATTGTTTTAGCTTATTTATTTGAAGTTGTAAAGTAAGCGGGCTATCTGACAGGATAACAAGATCGTCTGCATAAAGAAGAACCTTAATAGTTACACCACCTATTACAATACCTCCTGGGATGAGATTTTCTAAATCACTAATAAATAGAGAGAATAAAAAAGGACTTAAAACACAGCCCTGGGGAACACCAGTTTGACATGTTAAGTCTCTCGATTTCCTAGGGCCGTTGTGAACAAAAGCATTAGAGTTCTCAAGCATCTTTTCATAGAATTTTATGAACTTTGTTGATAAACCTATTACTGAAAGCTTGTAGAACAATGACTTTCTATTGAGTGTGTCGAATGCAGCCTTTAAATCGACAACAAAAGCATACAAACATTACTTTTTATTAATAAATCGCCAAGCCACTGTGTTTAACAAAAAAAATTAATCTATAGTCGAAAGGTTTACGCGAAAGCCAGCATGGCAGCAACTGATTATATTGTTTTGCTCAACCCAATTTGTAAGCTTAAGGTAAAGTAATTGTGAGAATAATTTACTACTAAACAAATCATGCTAAAATTTGGATAGGACAACAGAAGTTTTTCAAAATAAGCCACGAGAACATTAACATCAATCGAAAGTGTATTATTATTATTCTGACCATTTAAAATGCGAACAGAATTCCAAAAAGATTTTGAATTTTTACAGACACTCAGTTTCGAAGCTAGGTTTTCTAGGTATCTATTCTTTTTTAGAGAACAGATTCGTTTATATTCTTGGTTTGCTTGTAAATACAAATATTTGGTGCCAGGGTTATTTGTTTTTCGGAAAAGTTTCAAAAATGCAAAAGATTTTTTTCCTAGCCTTTTTGCAGTCATTATCGTACCATTTAGAATAAAAAGTGTTCCTAACACTATTTTACTTGTTATATTGTAATGTACATATGGGTAAGTTTTGCATTTGATCCAACTGGTTATTTTTATTTTATTTTTTATTTTATTTTCTATCAAGTTGGCTGAGTGTTTTTTGTTCAGGCTCTGATCAAACCGGGGCTGTATTAGCTCATGTAAGTAAGTAAATAATTTAGTACATATTCAAGGCTTTAAAGAAGCAATATTTTTCCAGCATCTAGAAACCTTCCTTATAAATCAGTAGAAAAAATATTGCCAGAGGCCAGTTTATATTTTTCTCCTGGAATTAACTACATCGTTTCCTGAAGTATGTTCTGACAATAAAAGTTGCGAAATAGTTAAACGACTTACTTCCAATTAGTTCAAGTTGTTGATAGACAAGTCCACTCAGTAATCAAGACAGCATATGGATGGATGTTCCATCCAATGGCAGATGCATTCAATTATTCCGCAAATACTCCCAGAGATATGTATAATTGCCAAATGTGATTCAGGTATGTACCGACAAAGCTACAGCAGAGATGTCCTTCTGCGTGCTCTCTGGAATCGAAATATATCGTTTTACAAGGCCTATTTTCTTCCGGTTCATGCCGGAGGGGAAATAGAAAAAAAAACACATAAATTGCTTCAAAATGTTCCCTCCACAACTACATGCAATTGAAGGGAAAATAAAAAAAAAAACGCCAATTATATGATACCTTGAATCCAAAAAAAAATGTGATTATTTTATTTTACTAATTAGAACCATTTGTGACTGTGACATTGCTCGGAGTCATTAAATGGCTTACATAACGGTTGACCAACAACCAGACGTCAGCTATTTGGCAACAAATATAAAGGCAGTCAAAATGACCAACGAAAGGACCTTGATGGATATCAATCTGGGACTAGCTTCCTTGATGGAGGAAGTCAAACGATGTCACATTTATCATGTTTCCTTCAAAATTCCATATAATTTTTTTTCTTCTTCCTTGTTATCTCAATTCCGCAAAAAAAATTATCAGTTAATTAGGGCGGTTGGACCTGTGTATACTCAACAATAACATTTTATTTTCTGTAATGTTTCTCCTAGGTTTTCATGAAATAATATCTAGGTTTTGCTTTGTAAATTCTTATCTAGAGAGATAGATATTTTTTTTTTTTTTTGTAAATTATTTTTGTGGAAGAGAAAGAGAAGAAATTCCCCTGTTTGTGATTTTTAATTTAAAGAAAAAAAAAACAATGACGCTCCTTAATTTGTTATATATTTTTTGCGTGTTTTTTTTTTATTTCCGAATTTTCAGATTTTGCAAACGGCTGCTTTGGAAAATTCTTTAGAAATAAAAAGTATATTATTATTGTAGGTATTCACTGGATTGAAATGACCCTAAGGGCTCTACAATATCAATATTGAAATTTAATTTTCAATTTTTATATCATGAAAGAAGAAATTCTGCATCAGACAAATTAAGTTAGAAGCAAAATATTACATTTTAAATAATGAATTTTTTTTTTTGGCATAATATTTTGATGAAGAAGGAATAATTATGTTCTGTCTGATGAAGAATAATTTTTTATCAATTGAAAATGTTATGCAAACAGCAACTATAGCGGCATCTCAGTAAATCAGCGACTTGGGTTTCATGTTTGTATGGGGCTCGAGTAGGAGGTTGTATGGTTTGATAAGTATTTTATTTAATTAAACTTCATGACCCAGAAGTAACCATTTACGTTGGACAAAAGTCTGAACTGTTATTCAGTTCATTCCATGAAATATTTTTTTCTTAAGCGATACTGGTTTTTTTTGAGGAAGTATCTCTCATCTTAAGCATTCATATTTTGCAGACACTTCTAGATCCCTTCAATTCAATACTTTATCAGAAAACCGCGTAGACCTATTCACTGGGAGTGCATGACCAAGAATTAAGTCCAAAAATATTGCAATGCCCAAAAGGTTGTAAGACTTTTTGGTCCTTTGAAAAAAAAAATTCAAATTTCTACTTCATCTTCAGTTCCAACGCTCGTTTTTAAGAACACCCTTATTTGTCAGCTCACGTGCAAAAAGCCATCTTGCTTGCAGCGTAGTTCGCTGTTAATTTCGACGCTGGACTTGACTTACACAAATCCGCTGGCCCGGATAGTATGCCTTCCATCTTTCTGAAGAGGTGTTCTTCAACTCTGGGAAAACCAATGCGTACGATTTTCCATCTGTCCTACTCTACTGCTCTCTCTCCGAGTGAATGAGCATTTGTCCAGGCAGTCCCTAAACAGGATGAATCTTCTTCACCCGCTAATTACCGTCTAATTGCACGTCCCTTCTTTCCAAGGTCCTGGAAACGCTAATTAATTTATCAGTTTAAGAAATAATTTGAATAACGAAGGCGCCTTAATGACCGAGAGTATGGCTTTCGTAGTAAGAGGTCCACTGGTGATCTTATGGTATACCTCACCGAACAGGTGCACAAGCCTTTTCAAAAATATTTGCTAGCTTGGCATCAAACTTCTTTATCGAATATGCGTGCATTTTGTATCGATGGATCTCTTCTTCGTTGCACTGGAAATTTCCTTTCGGACCGTTCAATACAAGTTGTTTTGGACGGTTTCAAGTCCGATATTCACAAAATAAATGTTGATATACCCCAGGGCTCCGTTTTGCCTCGAACTCTTATTCTCATTTTCATAAATGATCTCTTATCTGGAACTTCTAAAGCACTAAAATGTTTTGCTGACGATAGAACACTCAGCTTTTCATATTCGTTTTCAGATTCACCTCTTTGTTCTTTGGGTGTGGAATTGCAATGGCAGCGAAATGCAATGTAATGCCGGATTTACACGAGTGACAAATTATCATTAATTCATACTATTAAACTGAAAAAATAATGGTAAAATCAAATCAATAATGATAAGCATTTACACGGGGTAAAATAATGACTATTTGATTGATAATGGCAATCTGCCATTAAAGAATGAGCAAGTTCATTCTTCCTCGCGGTGTGCCATAATTATCAAAAAAGCATCATTGTGGATTTACATGACTATTATTATGGCAATATTTAATGTCAGTCTTCCCTGCCATTTTTTGAATGACGAAAACAATGACAAATTTTCAAACCATTTACACGATTTTGTCAGTAATGTCAATAAAATGGAAGAAATAATGGCAATTTGTCACTCGTGTAAATCCGGCATAAGCTCATTAAATTCTGATCTCGACAGCATTTTCCAATGGGGAATTAAAAACCGTGTAGAATTTAATGCTTTAAAAGCACAGTGCTGTTTTCTGTCGTCAATGCCGGATTATCCCGGAATGCTATTGTCCATGAGCAGTAGTTGCATCAAGGAAATCGAAAAATTTTCAATTACTAATGCTTCATTTGGAAAAATCAAAATCGTGATTTTAATCAAACTTGTCATTACGATGATAAAGAACACCAAAAAAGTGGGTTCGGAACTTAAGCATTTTAGGTGATTGTCTAAACTAAAAATTTTCTATAAATATTTTTTTTTTTTGAAAATTCAGTAATTCGAAGAGGGGTGTACGATTTTTTTTTGAAATTCAGTTTTTAAATTAATATTATTAAATACATACAACTATCATGCTAAAAAAAAAATAGAAAAAACTACGAAAGCGTGTGTACTTATACAAATTTTGGTAAAAAAAAAGACTAAAAACATATTGAGCTGTTTCTACTAAAATTCTTGTGAATAAAATGTGATCGAACATAAGAGCAAGTACGTGCGATTCAGTCGTCAATTTAAATTTTTTAAGAATAAAAATAACGGTACATACATTTTTTTGCCAAAAATAAAAATTTTATTTTTCTCAAAAACGGACCCAACGATTTTTAGAAAAAAAGATCACTTAATTAATGAAGGGAAAATGTACTTTTTGGATATTTTTGGTATCACTATATAACCATTTCTTGGATTTCGAGTTTCTAGAAAACGGTTCCTTTAAGTTTTTGAAACATTCTGTGTAGAATCTCCTAGAAAGTTTTAACATATTTAAACCATAATTTAAAAATAAACTTTTATTTTTCAAAACTCAATATTTCGAAAACCATTCGATTTTTAGGTTTTAGAAATTATGTTAAATACTAAAAAAAAGCTATTTTCCTAAAACAAAAAAAAACGGTACCTCCCATTTAAATGTCAAAACCATTGTTAAGAAAAAAACGCATTTTTCAAAAACCGTTCCAATAATTTTGATAAAAATTGTTCCTGCTCTTTGATTACTGCAATTTCAATTTTTACAAAATAAATATTCTTTTATTTTCCTTTTTTGAAAAAATCGATTTTTCAAAAACCAGTCACTGATTTTTTTTTGAAATTCAAATTTTATACCTATATTGATAATTAGATACTCTAAAATGGCACTTAGAATTTTTTGTTCATGTTTTTAAAACTTTTAAATAAAAAAATATTTTTTTTTAAAACTACTCCAACGATTTATTCTTTTTGTTTTTTTTTTTTTTTTTGATACAGGGTGGCCCATGAATCTTGCTACAATAAGAAATTTAAATAACTTTTATTTTAATCGAAGTATTTCATTAATTTTTTTTATTGGATTAAAAATTAAATTTTATTTTAAATAACTAATGAGTTTTAAAGATGATAGACCGCAAAAGACCTCCACGCTCATCCACGCATATGCGGCACCTGATCAGAAAATTGTTCATTGCGGACTGAAGGGTTGGAATTGGGATCGCCTCATTTATTGTCTTAATGGACTGCTTCAAATCAGTCAAATTCCTGGGTTTCATTTTGTACACTTCCTGCTTGACATAACCCTATAAAAAAAGTCTGGTGCAGTCAGGTCAGGGGACCTTGGGGGCCAGCCGAAAGTGCAGTTTCTGGATATCAATTTGTTTGGGAATTTTCGTTGGAGCTCCGCCATAACTTGTGTGGCCACATGTGCACTTGCTCCATCTTGTTGAAACCAAATCCTGCTGAAAGGGATACGTCTTCGGCCAAGTTCTGGGTGAAAAAACACCTTCAACATCTTGAAATAACGGACCCGATTGACAGTTTGTTCACCGTTTTCTTAAAAGAAGTAAGGCTCGACGATACACCTTGGTGAAACTGCGCACCACACAATGACTCGTTCTGGGTGCAGTTCCGTTTCATGCAGCATTTCTGGATTAGATTCACTCCATATACGGCAATTCTGCTACTTAACATTGCCGTTTAAGTCAAAATGAGCCTCATCAGGCATGAACAAACAATTTATCAATGTGTTGTCTTATTCGGCCATTGCAATAATTTTTCGGCAAAATTCCAGGCGAACAGGCAAATCCTGAGGGCTTAACTTGCTTGTAATTTGGACTTTATACGGAAACAAGTTTAAGTCATCATGAAGTATCCGTTGTAATGACCGTTTGCTAACTCCAATTTGGCCCGATAAGTTTCGAGTCGAAACACTTGGATTTGCCTGTATTGCCGACGCAACAGCCACAATTGTATCCTGAACCCGAATATTGGGATCTCGATGATACGGTCTTCGTTCGATGCTTCCAAATTCGGCAAACATATTCACCAGCCTCATAATCGTCCTTCTACTCGGGGGAGTACCGCCAAATGACGGACTGCAAAGAATGGTATCGCTGCACTATCCAAATCCTTTTTTCAGTATCCCAAGCATTCATTTTGATAAATCGAAATAGTAGCCTATAAAATAAAAAAAAATAAGCCGATTACTCAAACTGAAAAAAAGTTATTACGTTTTATTTTTGTAGTACGATTCGTGGGCCACCCTGTACCTACAATAGCAATATTTGTCCAACTTCAAATGGCATCTTTTTTCCCTGAAACTTTAACAACTAAGCAATCTATAATGATTTTATTATGTTAAACATCCATTTATATGTCCTGACCTTAATTAAGAGTTCAAATTTTGCATAACTGCATATGTGGCAGCTGAAAAAGCATTTCAAAATGTATGTATCTTGTTGGGCCCACATATCATTATCGTTGTTTTTTTTTTTTTCAAAAATATATTTTTCTACAATCTGTTCACCTTCCGATACATTAACCTGTGAATTATCATTTCAGAGATAACAAGACTTAAACAATATTATCACTTCTGCCATCCGCTGCTGGCAGAAATACACGATTTTATGTCGCCCACATGTGTTTAACAAAAAAAAAAAAACATAAAAAGCTCATTCGTCGTCTGTCTGTTGCTTTATCTGTTTGTCTGCCTACCAAACAATCCCCGCAAAAATAAAATCTCACAAAAAAAAAAAATAAAATAATAATTTATCCTCAACCCTAACCCCCAGTTTTTTTTTTTTTATTTATGTGTCAGCCCAGTGTGAGTGAGTCCGCTATTTGTCTGGTTTATCGCTTCATATCCACTTTAAAATCCGAATACGAAAAATGTAAAAAATGCTAATATCCCGCAGTCCTTTATTCTAGGACCACCTCTATGTACCTAGTACACTACTAACACTACTAAACCAGGCAGCAGCCAGCAGACATAAAGGTGCACCCACTTTTGAAAAAAGGGGACACTCTGCCAAGTTTAAAAAAGTTGTTTTTTAATAATAAAAAAAAGTCCTAGCAGACAGTCAGTCAGACATATAGGTGCCTCACTTCCTTTTCTATATAGCCTGAGCCTGCTTCCGCGCTGCCGCTGCCGCCGCTACCGCTCCCAAGCAATGGATCCCGCTACCGACGACCGTAGCTACCGAGTGCAGCCGTCAGAGCTGGGAAATTTCAAGTTAGGAAGAAGTGGTGCGCAATAAAACTTATATGCAGATGTGATTTGTTATGGTTGGATGGAAGGAACCACCAGCATTAAATTTATGAAATTATTATGCGCATTTACCTGGCATTAACATAATACGTATGAGCCATTGTATGGGATGAATACGAGTGATGTGATAGTAGTGGAGGCGGAGGCGGTGGTGGTTAGCCGGTGGAAGACAGAGCGGCGTAGCGGCGACGATGGAAATCTACCAGTGCAGGATATTGGCTGAAGTACCTTTTCTACTGTTGTGTGGCTCTCTTATCTATGCGCCTGCAGTTGAACAACTCCGAGCTGAGCTAAAGCTGGATGATGGAGAGTTTTTCATATATTTTTTTTTTTTTCAAGTCTGTCGTTTTTTGGAAAATTAAATTGGATCCTTTCATTTTCATTTTCCTTCTTTGGTTTCAGATTTTTTTTTTATTTTTATTTTTCATATGATTTTTATTCACTTGCCGACTCGGCATTGAGGGTATAGCATGTAGAGACGACGTCAGAGACGAAGCCGACGACCGACGACGCAACGACAAAAGTCGGAAGATCCTTACAGTTTAGTGGATTTTATATCCTTGTATCTCTCTGATGTGAATGAATTCTGAGGCTTTATTAGATACTAGATTTTAATTCAAAAATTAAATCATATTAAAATGATTGAAGCATGGCTACGAAATTACGATGGCTGTGAGTTTTCAGCTCTCAGTATAATTTTGTGTGCTGCAAGCCAAAAAAATAAAGCTTTTTGTAGATATTTACGGATGAGATATTTATATACTTGTATATATTTTTAATAAAAAATAAATAAAACGAACGTAATAAAACCGAAAATTTGCTCTTTTTCACTGTGTGTCAGAAAGTTGCTTTTGAATTATCCTGTTCTTGTGCCGCATGATGATTTTTAAAAGGATTTTCAGTAATTGGCTTCATTAAGTTTAAATATTAATTCAGATTGTATTCTATACGAAATATACGAATTATGAATGACGTGTGAATGTTTGCATGCTTATATGGGTGTGTGTGAAAGCAGGTCATAGATCACTTTTATTGCTCATATAAAAGTCTCATTTGGGTTTTAATTATTATTTACACATATTTAAATTATGGCCATTATTATGAAAGTGCAATTAAAATTGAAGGTTTGAGTTTAAGTATCTTTTATTAGGATGGTTGCGATTATATTTAATAAGGTGGGTAGATTAATTTTTGTATTGATGTTTGATTGATACTTAAAAATCGAAACACTCGGTGCACAAACCTGCTCATGTAGTTAAAGCTTACAAACATATATTTTTGTCAAATGAATTAGGAATGTTAGTTTTTAGTAGTTCCATAACTTTTTTTTTTAATTTATAAAATAAATATTTTTTTACTTATTTAATATTTTTTGTTTTTTTTTTCAGGTAAGGAGCTATCCGCATAAAATTAAAATCAAGGTAAATATCGCTTTTTTTTTCTTAACGCAAATCAAAATCTTATATTAAATTTGGTAATTATGAGGTATTTTGAATTACTTATTTAATAGCTTTAATGTGCGATCACATCGTTATAGCTCAATACCTTATTACTTTAAGCGAGCTAAACGGCTTTAACAATTTGGATGACATTTTCACAGTTTGCTCCTATAGAGTGCGAAATAAAATAAAATAAAATAAAATAAAATAAAATAAAATAAAATAAAATAAAATAAAATAAAATAAAATAAAATAAAATAAAATAAAATAAAATAAAATAAAATAAAATAAAATAAAATAAAATAAAATAAAATAAAATAAAATAAAATAAAATAAAATAAAATAAAATAAAATAAAATAAAATAATATAAAATAAAATAAAATAAAATAAAATAAAATAAAATCAAATAAAATAAAATAAAATAAAATAAAATAAAATAAAATAAAATAAAATAAAATAAAATAAAATAAAATAAAATAAAATAAAATAAAATAAAATAAAATAAAATAAAATAAAGTAAAATAAAATAAAATAAAATAAAATAATATAAAATAAAATAAAATTAAATTAAATTAAATTAAATTAAATAATGTTCTTAGAATAATTAATTGTCGAATACATCATTCAAGGAAAATTTACATACAAAGGTGCCTGCATTTTTAATTCTTGAACAGATGTGTATTAGATATTGTATATAGCAAAAAGATTCAAAAATCGTTGGAGCTGTTTTTAAAAAAATAAATTTTTAATTATAAAATTAAAAATTAAGAAAATTAATTTGAAACACCATCTTGAAATTATTATTAAATAAATATTTTTGATTTAAACCAAACTTATGGACTGGTTTTTGATAAATCGATTATTCAAAAAAATGTATGTCGTTCATATTTTTTCTTTAAATTGCAAAACCATTTGTTGCTAAATTTGAGTATGCAGTTATGCACGCTCGCTGCCTGCCAGTCTATCTGTCAACAACGATCTACAGCCTAAAGACATGAAGCAATTTTTTGCAAACTTGGTACTTAAGCGTTTTAGGTTATTCTCTCAAATATATTATTGAATTTTTCCTAAACCCCAAAAATAACGGTACTTGCTTAACTAGCTACTAGTATTAGTCATTTACTTACTAACTAGATTTTTGAATTATTTTTTAGCCACCAAATTAACTGTATCTGCCGTACAATTTTTTCTACCAACCTAAATATCTCGAAAACTTCTCTAACGATTTTGAAAAAAAAAATCTGTGAACTACTACTATGTGTATTTCCTACTAAAAAAAATCTTTTTTTCTTGAAAATTTAATATTTTCAAAAGGGTGAACGATTTTTTCTTAAATTATGTTTTAAAATTTAATATATTAAATACTTAAAATTGCAATTCCAAATTAGTTTTTTAAATTAATTCATTTTGTATACCTATAAAAAAACTAAGTAAACAGTTACTTTTAAAATATATTTTAAAAGTTTTTTTCTTCTTAAAAATAATATTGTGCCTGCGATTTATCGATCATAAGACGAAGTACGTGCGATCCAGAAGTAGACTTTATTTCTCAATATTTAGGGAGTAGTTTTTTAGAAACAAAAAATTGTTTCTTAACGATTTTTTTAAACATTTGTATGGGATGTACTGTTTTTTGTTTTATGAAAATATTTTTATCAAGCTTATTCAGGAAAATGTCCGAGCCTTTGAAAATTTTTGTTGCTTCCTTATAAAAATTAAAGAAAACCAAATGAACCTTTTCCAGAAAATCGAAAAAAAAATAGTTCTACCAGAGGTACCAATAATAACCATTTTTTTTTCTCCAAAAAAAAAAAACAAATAAATAAAATAGACGATTGGATGGCACGTACTTGCTCTTATGTTCAAGCTTGAGAATATATTTTCGAAAAAAATTGTCATCCGTTTCCGAAATATTGAATTTTCAAAAATAATTTTTTTTTCAAAAGTCCCAAAAAATTGTTTTCGAAAATTATGCTATGCAGTAATGTTTAGAATTTGAAATTCCCCCTACGCAAAAATTTTGATCGATACTCGTCAAGTCATTTAAGAGAAAGTCAAATATCAAAAAAATTTATGTATGCAGGTATAGTTAATACATAACAAAATATATATAAAAAAAAATGTTTGACAAATATCTAGACTATCTATAAGGTCGTTAGAGCCGTTTTTGAGACAATTGAGATGGTAGAAAAAATATCGTATGTCAAGTACCGTTATCTATGGGGCTAAAAAAATTATTCAAACATCCATTTGAGACAATCATCTAAAACACTGAACTACCAAGTTTGAAGAAAATCGCTTGAGCCCATTAGGATCTAGAGCATTTTACAGATAGACAAATGGACGGAATTGGTCCCACTTCCTTGTATTCTCTATCATTGAAATGCAAAGTTTGATTTAAATATCGAGTTCGATTTTTTTCCTAGAATGCAAAACTTGCCCTATAGTACTTATGCGTAAATCCACAAACGCATCACTGAAGCAATGGTGCTCGATCATTTGCGTCAAACATTCACAAACGCAAGCGTTTCGCATCACTTGTAATGTCAACTGTTCATTATTCTAAAGTTGTAACATTAAACGAACAAGCATCAAGAAATATTGTGATTATTGATGCCAGTGATCGACTGGTATAAATATGACGAATGAAAATGAAATGAATGTGTTTGAATGAGTTGGTGGTGGCCGAGGTGCGATGGTTGTGTGCTCGCCTGCCAACCTCAAGGTCTCAGATACGATCCCTGCTGTCATTTATGTTTCTTAATTGCATTGAAAATTCTAAAATAAATTGTAGTCAATAAAGTTGCTGGCTTACTCATTTACATGCTGTTCAAACATAACACTAACAAGTTGTGTTTGAGTAAAATCTCTACTTGTAGAACTGACATTACATGGTAGTATATAGATGCACGGTATCTGAAACTATTTTTTCCACCTCAGGCGTCCCTCAAGATAGCCACCTGGGGCCACTTTTTTCTGTCCTTGCCATAAATGATATTATAAGCATTATTTCCAACCCGGGCATTTTAATCTACGCCGATTATGTATAAATAAAGAAAATAATATCACCTTCTCTGGATTCTTCCCTTCTCCCTTTTCGAACATGGTGTTGTAAGAATTTCCTGGAATTGAGTGTTAGCAAGTGTTATTAATTAAATTTACTTGTAAGCGCCTACCAACCCCACATCGCATTTATCATTTTATCAATAAACTCATCCCTGTAGTGTCCTTTATACGTGACGTAGGTAATTTATGTGACAAGGATTTAAACTTCCGTTCCCATTATGATCATATTAAAAAAAAGTCTGGTGCAGTCAGCTCAGGTGACCTTGGGGGCCAGCGGAAAGTGCAGTTTCTGGATATCAATTTGTTTGGGAATTTTCGTTGGAGCTCTGCCATAACTTTTGTGGCTACGTGTGAACTTGCTCCATCTTGTTGAAACCAAATCCTGCTAAAAGGGATACGTCTTCGGCGAAGTTCTGGGTAAAAAATTTCTTCAACATTTTTAAATAACGTTCCCCATTGACAGTTTGTGTAACACCGTTTTCTTCAAAGAAGTATGGCCCGACAATATACCTTGATGAAACTGCGCACCACACAGTGACTCGTTCTGGGTGCAGTTCCGTCTCATGGAGAATTTCTCGATTAGATTCCCTCCCTATACGGCCATTTTGCTTGTCACCATTTCGGTTTAAGTCAAAATGGGCCGCATCAGACATGAACAAACAAATTATCAATGTTTATCTTCTTCGGCCATTGCAATCATTTTTCGGCAAAATTGCAGGCGAACGGGCAAATCCTGAGGGTTTAACTTGCTTGTAATTTAGACTTTGTACGGAAACAAGCTTAAGTCATCATGAAGTATCCGTTGTAATGACCGTCTGCTAACTCCAATTTGGCCCGCTAAGTTTCGAGTCTAAACACATGGATTTGCCTGTATTACCGATGCATCAGCCACGATTGTATCCTGAACCCGAATATATTGGCATCTCGATGATACGGTCTTTGTTCGATGCTTCCAGATTCGGCAAACATGTTCACGAGCCTCATAATGGTCCATCTACTCGGGGTAGTACCGCCAAACTCCAGCCTATATTCCCTTTGGACGGAAATGACGGACTGCAAAGAATGGTATCGCTGCACTATCCAAATCCTTTTTTCAGTATCCGAAGCATTAATTTTGATAAATCTAAATAGTAGCCTATAAAATGAAAAAAAATAAGCCGATTACTCACACTGAAAAAAAGTTATTACGTTTTATTTTTGTAGCACGATTCGTGGACCACTCTGTACATTATTCAATTGATTTTCATGCTATTTGTATTAAAAACAAGTAATCGTGATATTGTAAGATTTTGATATTTCTAAGACCCTATTAAAATATATAGTAATTGACACACATGTCACCTATTGACACCACATAATTGTACAATTATTGACATATCTTTGAATACACACTAAAGAATGAAAATAGCGATCGTTTGGTTGAGTTTGGCTTAAATCTTTATTTTAAACCAGTATTTGGCTTTATTATTAAATTTTTAAAAACAAAAAATATAAAACCAAAAAAAAAAATAAAAATAACAATTATATTCATTTGTGTAGGCTGCCAACACGCTTTTGGTTTTTGGCCACAATACAAAAATTGATTTCATCCCTATTAAAAACTCTGGTAGCATCGCTTAAAATGGCCAACATATTCTGCTACTCAAGATATTTTTCTATTAACATTAACAACGATTATTTGATGTCTGGTAATCCAACGGTTGCTCTGACCGATGAAATCGAATCTGGTGTTCTAAACGTATTGAAGGGTGTCGGCTCAAAAATGCCTTAAGCCAGCTATTTGCTAAAATGTCTTGTGGCCCAAAAGGATGTCTTCTCCAAGAAAATCTTTGACGACATGAAGCAAATACTTTTTTCGCTTCGGGAAAACTTTTCGCTGGGATTAAGAGTGTTATCCATCGGTCCGAACACTCTTCTTCTATAGCGGATTCAACAGATTGTGTACTAGGCCTTGCCTTAACGAACTTAGGACTCAATCGAAATTATAAGTGTAGTTCTTTTTAATAGTTTTAACTATTATATGCCTGTAAGATTTAAGGTGATTTAAATGCAACCTGAATTGCACGGCACTAGTTAGGAGGAATAGAAAGATATGAAAACATTTGTATTGGCAAGTGTAGTTCGAGGAATATTAAACATTTTGGGTGCAGCTTTTTTGGACTTCTTTTGTGTCCTCACAGCTTCAAGCGCTTTCTCGAAGTCCTTTTCGGTATATTTCTCATTTAGGCATTTTTCCAGCTAAGCATTAATTTAAAAGAATAATATAATTATTGACACTCTCTACAGTGCCAACGTTTGTACTCCTATAGAAGACAGTTATTGACGCAGAGGTGTCAATTATATGAATTGTTAAAATCTTAACACAATAGTTGACATCCAATTTTATTAAATATATATCAACAAAAAAACAATACAAAATAAGGTAAATCCTACTCCCGGGCATTATATTTCATTTGAATAAACTAATATGATCAAGCTTGTATTAAATATAATAAAATTATCTACTAACGTGTTCGGATTCTTTAACGAAATACAAACTTTTTTAACAAAATACACAGTCGCGTAACAGTTTCGGAATTCACAACAAAACTGACCAGCTCCTAAATATATAAAAATAAAGAGTGAGATAATAAGAAACAGGGAAGAACTTAAAAGAAATAGCTCTGGGAACCTTTCAGATTTATACCAATGAAACGTTCTGTAAGAAGAGGGTGTCAATAGGTAGGCTGAAATTTTGCAGTGTCAATAATTGTATCACTTACGCTAATTGTTCTCTAATTTGTCATTAGTTTACCAAGAACGTAAATAGTAAGATGCTAGTGCATAAACATTAAGCGAATTATTAAGACGAGATTTGTAGAGATTTTCGAACTGTGCTGAATCTTTTAATTCTAACCACCAAAACTTGACAGCGCCAGCTAATAAAGCTATTGACTGTTATATTCGAAGAAATTGAATGTTGGCAATTAATTATTAGCTGGATTGAATAACTCAATTTTTTGTTGGTAATCTTTCTGGTATGAATCCGAGGTCCTCACACGAATTGGTAACAGTCCTTCCGGATTGACGCTTTGTTTCATTTTTTAGCTTCCACATTTTAACTTTTAGATTAGAACTTTTTTTACTTTTAAATCATAACTTGAATTTTTGCGTGACTTTTTGCTTCGAATTTTATTTTGATGTGAAGATTTTTCTGGATAAATGTCAAAATAATTGGTTAGTTACATTAGTTACGCGTAACTAATTAAAATTTATAAAACACGCGTAACTTATATACACTGTTATCACTTCAAATGTATCGATCTCTGTTTTGAGTTTACGGATTATCAAAAAACTTTACTATGACAAAACATTTTTTTTTAAATTATAAACTTTAATTTTCTTTTTACACTAATCCACCTATTACTACACTATTTTGTCGATTAATAATTATATACAAAGCAATTTCAGTGGAAAAACTGAAATTAGACTTTTTAACTAACAATCCGTCAAAAATATTCTTGCTGAGCTACCATCGGAACCAGTCACGTATTACATTTTTCCTCCTTTTTCTTATTTCCTCTCCAGACTTACTACAACTCAATAGAAAATAGTAAAATTCACACAGTAATTGCCTCCTTTCCTGTCTCGTTTAACAAACAAACAAAAAAACACCAATCAATTATTCACAAAAATAAATCGTAGAAAAGCCCGGAATAAAATGTAATTTCATTACAATGTCACCCTACAATGATTGAATAGTGGCTATTCACGTTATTAACACACCATACACAAGAGTCCTTTTACTCCCTATTCCACCAAGCCCATAGCATTCGACATACTACCCCATGTTAGGAACAACACTGATTATACACAGCCATTATAGATACAAGCAGGTATTGTTTCATATCTTCCATTATCATTATCACTCGATTTTCGTGAGGGAATATTGCCAGTTTTCCGGCAGAGCATCCCATAATTTTGGCAAAGCAGAGAAGAACAATGTGTCAGCAAGGACAATACGCGAATGCGAATGAGTAGTGACTTGACTAGTGAGTAGAATGAGTGTGTGTTTGTGTGTGGAATGGTATCACGCAAGGATATAAATTACATAAATTTACCTATACTCATCTGTACGCCCTGCTTGTCTCATTTATGTGTTATTCCTATTGAGAGGAGGAATAATGAAGGACAGAAATTATACCTCACGTAGAGGCGTAGGATATTTTTTTTTTCTTGTTTGATTCACGTATACACATAGGCTTACGACGATGATGGTTTGTAGGTAGGTATGGCGCACCTTTGACAACCTGTCAGCTTCGTATTTTGATTATGCTTCTTGTGATATTTATTTTCCTTTTTTTTGTCGTTGTTTTTTTTTTCGCCGAGACTTAGGTAATGTTTAAGGCCTATATACAGGGATACGGGTGACATTCTATGTACTGGTAAATTTATTGCTTATACTGAGACGTGGTTTCGAAATTTGTGTCAGTAATTTTTTTTTTGTTATTTCTTTTAATCTTTTAAGTAAATGGATTGCTAAACCGCGAATTGTGGGAAGCTATACAGAAATTGGGATACAAATAAAATCATTTAATGCTTCTAATTTGTTTTTCTTTAAGAATCTCATAACTCACAAAGTCTGTCTAATATTATTTATCCAGATAATTAATACTTTTTAACAAAGTTGTATACTTTGACGACAAGGTTAACGAATTTTTTCAAATAACCTGATCTACTACATTTTTGTACAAGTCGTGAGTGCAAATTTTGTATAAGAAGATTTCCTTAAATCAATAAAAAGTGATATGCATAGTTTTGAAGTGTCTGCATTAATTTGAATATTGTGACGGAAGTGGCCTACAAACAGACTGAATTCCAGTAAATTATACTTAAAACATTGATGGGGTTGTTTGACTTCTGGTGGCTTGATTTCGGGTTCTTCAGACAGTATCGTTAAAATCAACAGCCGAAGCCGGTAAAACCATGGTCGTGTTCTTTAAAATCTACGGTATATATTCTTGGTAGGCTGTCAATAGAATCTACGAAAAGGCCGGTACTGTCATGGCGCAAAACCGGTAAAATCAATGTCAGGAACCAGTAAAATCACGGCTGAAATCCGGAAAGATCAACGGAGGAATTCCGGAATACCGTTAAAATCTACAACCGAAGTCGTTAAAGTCACGGCCAAAGTCAGTAAGATCTCTACCAAAATCCGGTTACCACAATGGACGAAGCAGGTAATATATCCGGCTAATTTTAAATCTTGGGCCGAAGCTGGTTAAATCAACTACGGAAATAAACGCACCATAGCCAGTAACATCACTTCTGAAATCGGTTAAAATCAATGAAGAATCCGATAAAATCAACGAGCGCTTGAATTAACGGCGAAGCCGGTAAAATCAAGTTCATAGCCATTAACACCACTTCTGACATCGGGTAAAATCAATGGACGAATTAGTAAAAATCAACGGCCGGAACCGGTAACATCATAGGCATAGTCAGTTAAATCACTGCCGAAATCTGGTTAAATTAACGAAAGAAGCCGGACAAATCACGGCCTATGCAATTTAAATCAACGTACGAAGTCGGGTAAAATCGACGACCGAAGTCGGTAACATCACGATGGAAGCCGGCATCACCACGTTCATAGTAAACGGACTGGTTAAATCAACGGACGAAGCTGGTTAGATCACGGACACAGCTGATAAAATCGCCGATTAATCTTTAATCTAAGGTTGAAATCCGGTAAAATCAACGGAATAAGCTGGTAAAATTAACGCCAAATGTTCTTAAAACCTAAGGCCTAGCCAGATAATCAACGACAGAGGCTTTTAGTTTCACGACTGAAGCCGGAAACACCACGGCAATAGTCAGTAAAATCTCTGTCGAAATCTTATTAAAGCAATAGATGATGCCGGTAAAATTAACGTCCGAAGCCTTTAAAATTAAGGTCATAGCCATTAACACCACTTCTGACATCGGGTAAAATAAATTGACGAATTAGTAAAAATCAACGGCAGGAACCGGTAACATCATAGGCATAGTCAGTAAAATCACTGCCGAAATCTGGTTAAATTAACGTGCGAAGCCTGTAAAATCACGGTCGCTGCTTATCTCCGGCAAATCTTCTTGATAGGCTGAATAGAAAAAAAGGTAAAATACGGCTAAAGTCCAGTATAATAAACGGAAGAATCCAACCACGTCCTGAGGCAGTTGAATTATGATTTTCAGTATTTAATAGATCCCTTACCCAACCAATGTAGTGGAGGGTCTTTTACAGAAATATATATTAATTATAACTTTATTACTGCCCGGAAATTCGCTTTCCGTCGAGGGTTCAATCCTCTATTCATCAGTTCATTACATTCATTGTGAAGTTCCTTTCGGTTGAACTAAGTGTCAGTAATTTGATAATTTTCACATATATAGATAATTCAAAATTTTAAAAGTCCAAATCCTTCAAATCGAATCTGTTTTTTTCTTATTTGATTCAAAACTAAAAATCCCGGTTACATCTACAGGCTCATGTTACCCTCGACGAGAAACTATACAACATCATGGATGTAATTGCCATTCTTCAAACAGTGTCCTTTTTAGGAAAACAAAAATACCTACCTACTCAACGTTTTTAAAAAGCCATCACATAAAAAAATCACTATCAACTTAAAGGTTGTTAAGATTCAAGCCAAAAAGGTCGTCAACTATACTTTGCTAAACGATTGTTCTACTTTTAACTTTAACTTCAAAAACAAAAAAAAAACTCTGTTTTGATTAATCGCCTAATTGGGCAGTTTTATTTGAAAAGTTAACCCCCTTGGGGGCAATATGACTAAATTGTGTACAAAACTGTGCAACACAAAACCCAACGCCACTTTTAAATTCTCTTTTCCAATGTGCCTAAGTGTTTTCAGGTTTTTTGTTGCTTATGAGTCCATGTAGAGGTATGTGATTTTTTTTAACAATTTAGTGACTAACCTACAAAAGTCACATCCTGCACCAACCTTCACCCAAAAAACACATTACGCATAAAGGCATGGAGCATGAAACATGAGTTAAAAGAACAATACCACACTTGAGTAACTACGAAAAAGCATACATAGAAAAATCAAAAAAAAAAAAACAACAAGAAGTCCTGCCAGGAGGTTGCAGCATCAGAACCAGAACCACCCAAGAGCACATAAGCAACGACCAAGCAGTAGCATCACTAGTGCAACATTTTGGCGCGATAAAAATAAGACAGCAGAAGTAAAATGGCCATGAGCGCATAATAATTTGCCATCACTTTTGTGTGTGTGCAACGAACTTTCACGTGAGAAAAGTCTGCACTAGACACAGCATTAAACTACAGAAGGATACTATTTTCTTTTTTTTTTCATGCATAACTGTGCAATAAAAGACAGAAAACAAAAAAGAAAAAAACACTAAAAAATGGTCCACAAAAAAAACGAAGAAAGTTAAATTAATATTCCAGGTCAAGTGAAGATGCATTTAGTGGAAATGCAAAAGGATAATACGAAACTGGGTTCGCTCGTGTATCGTGTTCTGTTTTTTCCGTTCTCATTTTTTCGCTTCTTTTTTTTTTGTGTTCCTCTCGTTTTGGTAGTGCAATTGTTTGAGAGCACGTTCTTCCTTCTAAGCAAACCATACACATTCACATATTCATGACTTCTATCCTTCCACACCTGAATGAAATGAGGTGAATCATTGTTACTCCTTAGTACAAAGTTCTAAAGCACAAAAAAAAAGTATTATTGTAAACGGTGATTTTTTAAGAGCTTGGTTTTTGAAAATTCAAAAAAACACAGAAATTTGTAAAAAGTGAATGAAATTTTTATTTGGATCGATAAATCAATTTCTGCCATTTACTTTTTAAAAATAATTTCACTTAAATGTTGCCCGCGGCTACGCTTCAGGTGGTCCATTCTGAAGGTCCAATTTTGGAAAACTTTTTCACACATTTCGGCCGAAATCTCACCAATGACGCGTTCAGTGTTGGCTTCCAAGGCAGCAATCGTGTTTGGCTTGTCCCCATGGACAATAGATTTAACATAGCCCCACAAAAAATAGTCTAAGGGGGTCAAATCACATGATCTTGGTGGCCAATTGACTGCGCCAAAAGGTGAGATCAACTGCTCACCAAATTCGCCTCTCAATTGATGCATGGTTTCGCGTGCAGTGTGGCATGTGGCACCGTCCTGTTGGAACCACATGTCGACCGAGTTCAATTCTTGCATTTTCGGCAACAAAAAAATCTGTTATCATCGAACGGTACCTTTCTCCATTGACCGTAACCCTGCGCCCTTCATCGTCCTTGAAGAAGTACGGCCCAATGATGCCGCCTGCCCATAAACCGCACCAAACAGTGCATTTTTCGGGATGCATTGGTAGCTGCTGAATTGCCTCTGGCTGCTCTTCACTCCAAATACGGCAATTCTGCTTATTCACGTATCCATTTAGCCAAAAATGAGCCTCGTCGCTGAAACGGACGTAGCTTGCGAAACACATTTTTCACAGAGCACAAATTTTGATAATAAATTTCAATAATTTGCAAACGTTGTTCAGGCGTAAGTCTATTCATGATGAAATGGCAAACAATACTGAATCGAAGTGTCAAACGTTCGTGGAATTTGTCATGTGTGATCTGTCAAAAATATAAACGTCAAAAACCAAGTAGCAAAAAAATCACCCTTTATAAGGAATTAGTGAACTTTCCAAGGATAATACGTGTATTTTTTTTATCATGAAATAAAGAAGCCATCTCAATGAGGAGTTGAAGTTATAAGATGCAATTGAGCAGCATGATCTTGCTCATAAATGCAATATTCATTATTTTAGATATTTTTGACAGCTCGTTTTAAAACTATAGAGGCATAAAGCTTTCGCAAAAAGTCGCAATCCTAAACAGGAAGACCGAGTATAATTTTTGAATTTATATTTAATATAAAATTAATTTCTAATAATATTTTCGACGCATCTGCTGCAGGGTGATTCAATTTTAGTCGAGCACAACAATACCAATGTGTTGGACTTTTATAACAGTTTGAATATGCCAAAACTTTTGCAAAATGACGTCAAATGCAATCTAAAATACTTAGAGATTTTTAATCGAACTCGAGATCTTAATCAAACTACCAAAAGAGTGTGTCACGCAATTCCGTGTACGTGTCTGTCTGTCCAAAGCTCTACACCACCCTAAACGGCTGGATCGTTTTTCTTCAAATTTGTTACTGGCAATGGCGCAGTGGATAAAGTGCTTGATTGCTAACTTAGACGTGTGGGTTCGATCCCCACGCTAGGCGTATTCTTTTCTATACCTCCAATTTTAATTAGATGCCGCCCATGGCTTAAAATGAGACAGTTAATACCTGGTTCTCCACTGTGCCAAACTAGTGCCGTGCAATTCAGGCTGCATTTAAAAGACCTTGGGTCTTACAGGCATATAGTTAAATTGAAACAAAAAATTGAAACAAACGTTTTAAGTGATTCTCTCAGATAGATTTTTGAATCATATTTTTAAATCCCAAAAATAACAGTACTTGCCTTACAATTTCTTCTACCATCTTAATTATCTCGGAAACGGGTCTAACGGTTTTGATAAAAAAAATAAAATGCATGACTGCATCGCACGAACTTGCTCTTGTAGCTTCCAACTTTAATGTAACTAACCATTGAGGTTTAGTAAGTTAGGTGTAGTTATCCTATGCAGGTTTAAAGCCTATGCAGGTAAGATTAACTTGATTTTTAGTATAATGAATTGTGGAATGGATGATTCAAGGAATAGTTACATAGGTACCTACCTACATATGAATCTTTAAATCTAAGTTTTGCATGGTAATTATATAAGTTCGGAGAGTAAAATGTATCTATACATATACACATACATTTATATGGAACCTAAGCATATAATAATGAAAATGATTACAACATACAACTTCATAATAAAGGTGCAATATGCATACATAAGATTCATGTGATTTTTAAAGACACATATGTATATATAAATGTATGATTACCTACATTGTAGTTAGTATTCAGTGACGTACGCGAAAATTCGTAAAAAGGGAATCATAATAAGGTAGACATAAATGGATAATATACATACTTAAATGTGTTTATATTGCTTTGTCGTTATAGTTTGAGGGAAAACAAAGATGCAATTTGAAAAGTAAAGATTTTTAGAACACAAAATTGAACGCCATTTGAAGATATTATTAATATACATATAAAATTTAAATTTAAAAAAAAATTCTGTGACTGGTTTTTGAAAAATCAATTTTTCAAAAAAAAAAATTTAATTTATTTTTTAATTAATAATTATTTTAATTAATATTGAGAAAGTCGAAAATATGGAAAGTGGTTCTAAGGGATGTACCGTTAATAAGTAAGTAAAAAGAAATATTTGTATACTTAATTTTTATAATAATTCTTGGAGCAGTTTTCGAGAAATAAATTTTTTTAACGTTTTTTTAACATTTGTATCGGAGGTACGGTTGTTTTTTATTTTAGAAAAAAATTTTTTTTTAACTATTCAAGATAATGTCAAAAAACCGCTAAATACGAAGTTTCGAAAAAATCTATTGAGTCGTTTTCAAAATTTTGAATTTTCAAAAAAAAAATTAATTTCCAAAAAATTTTTTTTTGGAAAATTATGGTATACAATAGTGTTTAAATTTTCTAGGAGCTTCTTCGTACAAAAATTAAAAAAAATCAAATTAACTGTTTACGAGAAAATCGAAAACTAGAGGTACCAAAAATAACAATTTTTTTCAAAAAAAAAAATTATCAAACGGTACCCTTTCTTCAATAATGAACTGATTTTTTTAATAAAAATCGTTGGAGCCGTTTTTTGAGAAAAATAAGATTTATGTTTTTGGCCAAAAAAATGTATGTGAGCTACTTATTTGTCGTCTTAAAAAAAACTTAAAAAATAGTGTGGCATATTACCGTAAAAACAATATGTTCCAAGAAAAATCGAATTTTCAAAGACCAGACACAATTTTTTTTTTAAATTCGAATTTTATATGTATATTAATAATATCTTCAAAATTAGGTTTCAAATTTTTTTTAAATGTTTTCAAAATTTTATACATAAAAAAATTAATTTATTAAAAAACCGCTCCAATGATTTTTGAATTTTTTTTTATATATTCTTATTTATCAACGAATTCAAACTCCATCTTTGTTTTCCCTCAAACTATAACGACTAAGCAATATAAAAACATTTAATCATGTGTCCATATATTTCTACCTTATTATTATTCCATTTTTACGAATTTTCGCGTACGTCACTGAATACTAAATACAATGTAGGACCTCATACATTTATATATACATATGTGTCTTTAAAAATCACATGAATCTTATGTATGCATATTGCACCTAAATTATAAAGTTATATGCAATGAATAAACTACCTACCCACCTATGTACATCCTACATTTTCATTATTATATGTACATGTTTACATACTTAGGTTATCTATATATATATGTAGATATATCTTACTCTCCTAACTTACATAATTAAAATCCATAGCTTATAATTAAATTTACATTTGTAGGAAGGTACCTATGTAACTATTCCTTAAATCATCCATTCGACAATTCATTGTACTAAGAATCGAGTTAGCCTTACCTACATAGGCTTTGAGCCTGCATAGGATAACTACACCTAACTAACTTAACATCAATGGTGACATAAAAGCATAAATAGTTACACAAAAGTTGTTAGCTACAAAAACAAGTTTGTACGATCCAGTCGTGCATTTCGTTTTTAGATATTTTGTTATTAACGGTACCTGCCATATAACCATTGTTTTGATTTTCGACTTTCTCATAAACGGCTCTACGGATTTTGATAAAAAAAAATGTATAATTCGAATTGTAAATAAGTAACTTACCAAAATTTTCGAAAAAATATTTTGCTGGGTTTGTGAAAACTAAAATCATATATTTTTGAAAATTCAATATTTCAAAGACGGCGGATGATATTTTTTTAAATTTTGTTTTTGAATTTATATTATTTAAAATTTGGACACCATTTTTTTTAGATTTTACATTACTGAATTTTGTTTTCGACTTTAAAAATATATTTAGCCGTGTCTATATGGAATCATTTGAGTACGATTTAATCGATCATAAGAGCAAGTAAGTGCAACTAAGTGGTGTAGTTTGCAATTCTTAAAATGTTGAAAGTTGTTGTATACATATTAGTTTTCTTTTTTGTTCAACTTGTGTAACTTTGTAAAATTCGCTTGCCTCATTCACAACTGGGTTTGTGGGCATAAATCATATCTAAATAGTATTACCATTTATCTGTTATAAGTTATTATTTTTTTAAAGTTTTTTTTCCTTTAACTAATACACAATTTGAAGATTTATTATTAAAAGAAATTAATATAAATAGTGAAACTAATAATAACAAAAATAATAAATTATAATTGAAGAATATCATGTAACTATTATTATACATAATTTTACCTTTATAATTGAATATATAAGAAAAAAGTGTGTGTACTTTTGTACATGCGCCTGAAGTAAGACTTTTTTTATTTTTCGAGTTCTATCGCTTAGAGCGCTTAATTTGAAACTCAGAATCATTTCAATAATATAAATATTGATTTGATAGCGTTTATAACACTTGCAAAAATTCGTATGATTTTCATTTGAAATCTTGGAAACTGTTACATACTGTTTATTTTATTGATTTAATTATAATGCGTGCAACTAGACCGAGACTGGCAACGAGACTAGAGACAAGACTTCTTTAAAAGCACCCGAGACGAGAACAAGACAAGACCGTATTTTTGGTACCGAAAATCGCCAAGAGTTTCACCGGCGGATCTTTGTGGTCTCCCTGGTTTGGTTTCGATTTTCTCTGAAGAAATATTTGTTGATTTAGTTATTTTTCAATTTTTGTAATATTCACAAGTTTTTTTTTGCGAAGTATTCTCTGTGCGTTAAAATATCAAACCTCATAATGTATATAGTTTTTTTCAGATAGGCGCACTCCGAAAATCCAGAGAAGGATTTATGCATTTATTCGTTGGAATAGAAATGGCTAATTTTTCAGACTTTGTTTCCCCTCGGGAAAGAGAATACTTTAAAACTTTAAGGTGACACTTGGAAAAAAATATTATCGAAACGTCAAAATATAGTATGTCACCTATCTGTCAAGCTATGAATTGTCAAAATCGATTGTGGAATGGCTTCTATTTAAATGGATTAAAAAACCTCTACAAAATTCAGAAAATTCAAAATTTTTCTGATTTTATTTTCAACTCCTGTAAAGATTGATTTTAATGTTGAATTCCAAACAACCATTTTAAATCGTTTATTGTATGTTGTAGGAAACTTGCAAAAAATAATATGCATGTAAAGTAGAACGCAATATCGTTTGACGGATTTTGTTTAGAAATATGTAATTCGATTGTTTCGTTTCAAGAAAACTGAATGTTTGGTTGTTTGGAGTTCGAAGTAAGCCTTTGGGTTGACATTTGCAAACAAATATTATCCAAACGTCACGTAGGTTTGTTGCCTACCTGTCAAACCATGAGCTGTAAAAATTAATTGCGGGATTGCTCCCGCCGTACGCTATCTTTTCAATCTGAACACGCGTCTTATCTTTCATTTTGTTACTACCAAGAAACACGAAACAAACCAAGACTAAGGATGAGCCCAAGAGCGAGACCGAGACGAGACTGAAATTTTTCGATTTTCACGTGTCGTTGCCTGCTCTATTAAAGTGTTTCTCAGTTTTAAATTAAATGCTCTGAGTGCTTTTAAACCCCATTTCTAATTTTAAAAAAAATCAAAAAAATGTTAAACACGTTGCATTATTTTTTCGCGGAATACAATTTTTTCACACATCCGATTTTTTGTTTCCTTCATAATTCTATGTCAGCTACACCATAATTTCAATATCATTGAAATCTGTCAAGGATCAACGAAGTTGAAATTTTATGAATCCGCCCCGTACTTTTATAAATTCATCACGATTACCACTCCATTTTCCAATTCTCTAAACGACACCGTCGCGTCGTGTCATTGTGCATGCTTTGCTCACCGATTTCTATGAGTTAAGTGACGTTCAACGTTGGTTCAAATTTAAATCCGTGGTATAGCAATTTCATATCACCGATTTCAAGTCAGCGATTTAATCTCACCGATTGGCCTGAGTCAAATCTCCAAAATCGGGATGAGATTTAATAAAAATTGACTCACAATGCGAATGGGAATGGGACGGGAGCTTAACGCTTTTACTGTCACAATTTAGTAGTAGTTATTAGATCGTTAACCAATTTACAATGGAACGATGTTTTTGACGAAGAGATTTAACAAAAGAATGATTCACTGTGCGCCAAGTAAGTTACTTGATCTAATAATTTAAGGTAAAGTAACGTGACTTGAAGACATGATATGCTTTATTATGTGTAGCTATCCTCGTCATAGTGTCACACTTATTAAATAAGAACGACGATATCTCGTCACACTCCCATCTCGCTTTCTTATAGCACAATTCTGTTCGAAAATATAGAATTCTCAATGCATGGAAATGTCCAATGTTTTCTGGTATATGGCAATGCTGCTAAACATAATGACAATTTCGTTTATTTTGTGAGTTTTTTTTTATTTTAGCAAAATTTGTTTGTTATTTATAAGTAGGTAAACTACGCAAATTCAAAATTGTTATTGTAAAAAAAGATGTCTGTGCTTTTTTTGTTGGTTCTGGTGATTATCCTTCGCTGAATTTAATTAAAACTACTTTCATTTTGTTCTTAAAGAAAATATTTGTTTTTCTTCTTTTGCAAAAAACATTTTTCCGGTATAAAAATATTTTTTTTAATATTTACACATTTTATAGAGAGCTAAAGCAAAATTTGATGCTAAAAATTCTGTCGGTTTTTGGTAGAAAACGTGTCGATTTAACATGTCGCTGACAGATCTATAGATAAATTTTACCCCCCAATACCATAAAATAAGTTTTACCTTAACTCGTTTCTCCGGTCCTTATGCGCAAAAATTAAGTGTTTGGATCCCTCACTGTAGAAGCTCTAATTCTTAACAAATCATTGCTTTCGAATCAGTAATTTCACTGTTAACTCTGGTATACCACATGGTAGCCAGTTAGGTGCTGTCTTGTTTATTTAATTTAATGATTTGTTGAAGGCAATTAAATTACTTCATTTGGTCCTGTGTTCATGGATCATCCAATTAAAAAAATATATTCACGAGGTTTGAAGTTTTCTTCTGAAGGCCACCAGAGGGCACTTCGGTGCATATAACAAAGTGATTTTCTCATACGAGTATGAGAGCACGAATGTAACATTTTGTTTGCCCATATCCCTGGAGATAAAATCTGAGACAACAACCACCTACAGTCTCAGAACATCGCGCCACGCATCTTTCCTATCCTTATTTCTCTTCCTTAACCTCACGGCCGCGCTGTAATGAAACATTTAAAGGGTAGTATAATCGCTTGAGCGCGGGTATATTATAAAAAAAATATATATATAACAGTTTAATACATTCTTTAGCATTAATTGGATAGTGGAGATTTTTAACGTTTTTTTATTTTAATAAAATAAAGACTTTACTTAATTTAGTAAAACGCAAATTATTTATTTTGAATGTAATGACATTTTGATTGATATTAATATTAAAATTTAACACAAACAATAAATTCAATACAAACAAAAAAAAATTACACAAACAAATTTACAGTGAATTTAAGGTCTAATATAAAACTTTTTGAAAATTAAAAAGAAGACTAAAAAGAATAGCTTCTGAATTGTACATCTAAGCAAAAAATAAATAATTTGTGTTTTAGTTAATGAAATAAAATTTTTAATTTATAGCATTCTTTAGGTCTATCAGCCTTATACAATTAATTCTCTATATTTTGGAAAATTTTGGAAGGCAGACCTTTCTTCGATTTTGATTTGTAAGCTCGCTGCTGTAAAAAGTTACGAACTTGTTAGTAATCGTATTTGACTGAATTAAAAAAAATTAAAAATCACGCAAAAATAAAATACGAGAATCGTTTAATTTTGAGAAATAATAGGAAAGCTATAAGAACGCTCAAACAGACTTTTGTAAGATCTTAAAGACAGAATAGTTCTGTACGGCAAAAATAAGGCCATAATTCCAGCAAACTTCAAAAGACAGTCTGTACCTATACGTAATTATTCGAAACTAAAACAATAAGTAATCGGTGTTCCGCAAGTCAGTGAACTTGGACCAAACTTGTTAAATTTTTGTAAGCAGGTCATTGAGTAATACCATTAAGAATACATAAATGAAATGAGATTGATCAGGTGTCTGACAAATGATTTACTTAATGACGTACACAATAATGAATTTAAAAAAAAAAGAATCTATCGGTAAATATTTTACGTTTGCAATACACGGCCTCTTAATAAACCTACAGTAAATTCAGATAGCCATCTAGTAACAAATTTTCAATCGGATTTCCAGCTGCCATGCAATAGTTTCTAGTGCACAAGTTAAACATTATATATATTATATAGAAAGAGATATCTTCTTCCATACACATTAACATCTCACATGCAGATTTCGAGCACCGAATGAAACCCACTTCTGAACCAAGAGGGATTGGGTGGCTGTCTTGCTTACAACTTATAACTGGTAAGGGGCAGGAAAACAACACAGCACAGAGCACAGCATTGGAGATTGGTAGTGTTGATGCAGCTGCCTGTCAGCGTTTTGAACTCAAAAGTGTGAAAATAAGTAGCGTATACGCCCCCGAGTGTGTCACGAACGAATATTGTGTTCACTGGCATTCCGTGTGTTCTTTTCATGAAGTTGTTCTCTATTCTATTTCTAGCCGGCTACGCCGCGCGGCTGTACTATCTCAGGGGCTTCATATATATGTATTTATATTTTTTTTTTTTTTGCATTTATCATTTTTTGTGCTGCCAATTCATTGAAGGTATAGGACGGGTCTATTGCCTGTGGCAAGAACAGTGAATTTATTCAGGGCACCAAAAAAAAAAAAAAAAAAAAAAAACGGTCATCTATATTGGAGTTTTGCATGAAGCATCACAGAGGCAGTATCGCAGTTGTAGCAAGGACTCTTGTAATCCTCAGCGAAGGAAAGACACAAACAATACAGGATGACATTTGTGTGTAGTGTATGGATGGAGGAAAAAAAGTCGAAGAGATATTGAAATCGAAACAGCCATCCGTAGAGGATGAAGAAGTTCCATTTCTTTTCCTTATTATTTTTTTTTTTTTATTTTTCAACACGAACTGAGGTTGTTCGATAGTGTTGCAATCGAAAAAAAAATTGTACGATATTGGAGAAACTGCGACAGCTTATTTATGAATTGAGCTATCGAAAGGAAGAACTCGTGGGAATTGTAATTTTTTTCTTGTTTTGTTTTCTGCCTTCTTTCCGTTGGATGGTGTTCAATTCTGTTTTTTTGAAAAGTGTGTCTTGTTTTCTTGTTTGGAATTGGTTTGTCGAATTCGATTAAGGATTGGAAGTTATTTATTATAGGATGCACTTTCATTTACTGAGGGCTTTTTAAATTCAAGTATGATGAAATTGTGTTGGGCTTTATTTTTTGTTTTTTTTTTAACTTGGGAATAAACATAGCAGCAAATATGGAACGATTGGTAATTTTCGAAGAGAAATCAAGCAAGAAAAAGGGGAGGACGAAAAAGGATGCTCATACCCATAGCAGCCTGCATAGGCTGCTATGGATATGAGTATCCAACAGGATTGCATCAGTGTGCCGATATAATTGTAAAACATGCTTAAAGGAGCATGAATCTTCTTAAAATATAAACAAGTATGGAAGGACAGGTTTCGTATGATCCTGACAATTGGGATATTTCTAGATCTATTCGATAATAACTCGCTTGCGAAAACAATAACCGCTTAAGCAAGGTAATTTTCGACCACTTTTTGACACATTGGGCGGTATCTTAGCCATAACTTGACGAATGTTGGTTTATAAGTGCTCAAGAGTTAAAGATTGATCTGCATAAGCACGGTCTTTCTCGTAGCCCCACACAAAAAATCCAGCGATTTCAAATCGCATGACCTTGGTGGCCAGTTGATATCGCCACGGCCAGGAAATGTCTCTTGCAATAAAGCCATATTCACTCGAGTTGTGTGGCAAGTGCCACCGTCTTGTTGAAATCACATATTCTCCAAGTCGTATTCTTCAATAGCAAGGAAAAAAAAGTCGGTTATCATATGACCATAACGCTCCGAATCGACGGTCGTTTCATCATCGTTTTCGAAGAAGTAAGATCCAATCACACCTCCGGACCAAAGAGCGCCCCAAACAGTGACTTTTTGTGGATGTAATGGCCTCTCTTCAATTACTTGAGGATTCTCAGAATCCCAAATACGACAATTTTGTTTATATACATACCCACCGAGTGAGAAAGGTGCTTGGTCACTGAAGAAAATTTTGTACGAAAAATCGACGTCCACCGCCTGATGTTCAAGCACATATTCGACGTATCTAGGACGTTGTGAATGGTCAGCTGGCTTCAGTTGTTGTGTGAGCCTGACTTTATATGGATGTAGGTGTAGAGCCAAATGCAAAATACGCCAAATTGTGCCGTAAGACAGTCTTAATTCCTGAGAACGAGGAGGAATCGAAACATTCGAATCTTCGGCAAAACTTTCACTTACAGCAACGATATTTTCAGTGGTACGAGCGACACGATGATGCACAGGTCTTACGATATCGGCAACCAATTTAGTCTCTTCAAATTTCTTGACAATTTTGCCAATTGCTTGCGTAGTTGAACGATTGTGTAAGCCATAATCTCCTCTCAAAGCACGATATGTGACTGTGGCAGAATCACCATTTTTGTAGTAGGCTTTAACAATTTGTGTGCATTGTGCGATAGTTAAGCGATCCACTTTCGTAAATGTCAGACTTTCAACTGAAAAAAAAAATTTCTTTTAACAACTTAGTTTGACAGATGTCGAATTCCACCCCAATACTTTTTAAATTGCAAAGTGGATAAACTCTTAGAATAGTTAATCATTTTTGGGTGGAATAAAAAAATAAATGACCCAAGTGCAACCTTCCGGGAAGCCTTTGAAAGTGGTTAATAAAAGCAAATGGCTATTTAGAGAAACGTCATTAAGCAATTTTAACTCCCCATTTCAGCAAACTGTTGTTCACCATTTGTTCAAAGTTCGAGTATGTGTTAACAGCCAAGGACACTTTTGAACCACTGTTAAACTTCGGTTATACTATCAGTTTGGTGCAGACATTTTATGGACAAAAACTCATCTAAACGTGATGTTTCTTTAATAATTTCGACACTTCATCGTGGACACTCGACAATTCTAAATTTGAGTTGAGTAACTTCATCGAGGTTAATATTTCGTGTTATCAAACATAGTAGCATCAAATTTGATCAAAATCTTGAGTTCGATTATTTTCCAAATATACAACTTATACTATTCCAACTAAAATTTCTTACATTTGAGGCAGCTTCGAAAAAAAAACAAAACTAGATAAATTAAAACGGGTGAATTTCGTGTCCAGCCAAAATTAAAAAAACGTGATCTTCAAAAATGTCCTCTCCTTCTGAGAGTCATAGTATTTAGATGTGTCAGATTTGCCCCTATCTTGTTAGAACCGCAATTCTGAATTGCTCTCTTCATCTGTCTTTCTATCATTGCCCGGTTTTGAAAGCCATTCACATTTACCGCAACTCGTTAGTCGTTTTCAAAAAAAAAATAAAAAATATGGTCCAATCATCCTTTCTGAGGTAATTCCACACCATATCCTGTGTATCTAAAACTATCCATTTGATGTTCAAAAATTTCTTTCTGTATCTTCGATGCGAGGTGACAATGGACTCATTATGATTATGTGAATAAACTAATTTTTCCGCTGTGCTTGTTTCGTATTTAGGTAGTCCTTTAGTGCACGTTCAAACGCTCGTCTTTAATGATGCTCCTTTATAAGCTCACGTGCAAAAAACCAACTGCTTTTAGCACAGATCGCTGTTAATTTGACATCGAGTGGATGCAAATCCCCATGTATCCACCCTGTCCCTAAAAAAGCGAATCTTCTTCATATCTAACTACCGTCCAATTACTCTTACGTCCCTTGTGTCCACGTTCATGGAAACGCTAATAAATTATCAGGTTAAGTAAGAAATATCTTGAAGAACGAAACCTGGCTTATGAACGGCAGTATAGGCGTCATAGCAATAGGCCCACTAGTAATCTGGTGGTATAACTCACCGAACAGTGACACAAATCTTTGCATCGTTTTGGAGAAATTTAGAATATTTCGCTTGATATTGCAAAAGCATATGATAAAATTTGGCATTCTGATGTGCCCCAGTGTTCCGGTTTTTCTCCAACTCTTTTTTTAATTTTTATAAATGATCTCGTATCTGGAATTTCTAATCCACTAAATTGTCTTGATAACGATAGTACTCTCACCTTTTCATGTTCGTTTTAAGGTTCACACGCATGTCCTTCGGGTGTATCTTCTGATTTCGTTTAACCAGGCTCCAATACCGCTGTCTACGATGGGCACCTGAATCGAGCAAACTTCCAGTTCTTTTTATGTCCTCCATAATAGATCACCTTTTGTGGAATGACCACATATTCGATATCTCCAGAAATAGCGCAAAGTGTTAGGGATTATTATTAGGCCAAAATTCATTTGAATCTTTTGGATAGAATTCAAAATAGAGCCTTAAGAATGATTAGGGCTGGCAACTTACCTTGTCAAAATCGAAAAATTTCTCGTTTCGTCTCGATCTTGGTATATCCTTTTTCTCGTAAGAATGTTTATGTACTGTCTCGTATCGGTCTCGTTCTTAGTGTCAACCTTAGTCTAGGTTTCTTTCGTGTTTTTTGGTAATAAAAAATTCGAATATTCCGAAATTAAATTCGAATTTTGTATAGAGGTTTTTTAATCCATTTAAATCGGATCCATCCTGCAATGAATTTTGACATCAGAACTATTTTTTCCGAATGTCACCCAAAAGGTTTAAAATCAATTTGACGTTTTAGTATCGGTCTCGTTGACGGCCCTAAAAATGACTGGCGATTAAACTAGTGGAAACATTAACATCTCTCGAACACCATCGCAATGTTTCTCGTCTAACACTATTGTATTGCTATTTTTGTCAGCAATGTTCTAGCAAATTGGCTGGTTGCATTATCCCTCCCCCCCACCCCCTTTAAAATTTTCAACAGTAATACCCGTGCTCCTAGGAATACTCATCAGTTTTCCCTTGACCCAACTTTAAAAGGGGAACTTTTGCAGGCTCTATTTTTCTCTCCCGCAATTTTATTATCCGCTTCAAAATGATGCCACTTTGCTCGATATTAAAGGGTATCTAGTCGAAACCATTTTAGTGCGCGCTCAAAAAAAATAACTAGTTGAATTATTGAGCTTCAAGGAATATTAAATTTTCGACGTAGATATTGAGGTTTTTCTTTAATCGAACTTCACGAATGATGAATTCTTTCACGCATTTCACTCAAGTTTGTCTTCGACTCTCATAGTAACATTGAAAAATTCAAGGCCAATGTGCATCGAAGGATTCTATTAAATCCCCCCCTTGTCTTCTTGGTTCCGTAGGCCTTCCTAGAAAACAAAGATCACCACCAAAGGTTTCTAGGTAAATGATAACCGCAGATTGTGAGATCTATCAAGTTATAGGAGATTTATATCTTCCCTGCAGCTTTTAACTTAACACTTTCTCTATTTTACTTTTCACACTACTTAATAAAATAAACTGATTGTATGGCCAAGAAGTCCACGAAACGGTTAGCCACTTTCCATACTATTAAGTAGGCATATACACGATCCACAACCTGTTTGTTTCTAAAGACCGCATGAACCCTATGTTGAGGTATTATATTATTAAAATTGCAAATAAAATACCTTATTTACATAATTTGCCAAAATCCTATAAAACCAACGCAATAACTCACTTCAGAGCCGGTGTCGAATTTTATATTCATAGCCTGATACATTTCTATTTCCTTTACAAACGCAAAATCTAATTCCTGCCGGCTACGTATGTATAAGCATTATTACTAACCATTATCACACCATTGACATTGCCCACATCAATTGACACTACCAATCACATAAAGCATCGCGTGTGGGTCCTGTCCTTATCACATCAATTCAACGTTATGATGATGCAATAAATTAGAACCCCAAAGCCATATCCTTATACTTACCACATTCAATCAGAGTCCTGCCACCACTATGCTGCGAAACGCCGACATATACATACTACACTGCCTACCGACCGGAACAATTAATCACTAAATTGTATAAATTTGCAATATTCACACTTGGCCGTATGTAATAATGATTGTTCTCTGTTTCATCATATACAAATAATTTCAAAAGCTACCTGAATATATAGCTCTAGCTCTGGCTTCGCCTTCGGCTCTGGCTCTGGCTCTGTCAATGGTTCCAGTTATATAGCAATTCAAATTTCATAATTAAAAGGATTTAATGGAAAATTCATCACGCACATCACACACACTTTAGCCAGCTCTAAATTTGATTTTATTATTCGTTGCTTTTGTATGGGTGTTAAACTTCTATTAAACTGCACATTGCCCAAGCACAACGGTATCTAGTCGTACCTATCTATCTGAAAGGTGTGAAATTTAGTATTCAATTCGCAATGAATTTCTAAAAAGCAAATAGCTGTGTAAAGAGCTTTGAAGCAGCTCCAGCTATAGAATATTATTATTTAAATGCAATGTACTGCTATATTCCACGTTCTGCTATATTTATAATGGCTGCTTAAATCAATGGACGTATAATAACACGAATGCGCCCTCTTCCGGCTCGACTTTCCTCTCAAAATCCTCAAAAAACTTAATTAAAATCTCATCAAATATTCTAAATAATTCCAAACATCCGGAAACGGTGGATTTTATTTTTTTGTTGTGAACACCAAGGCTTGGTGATGTTCCCTTCTATCAACACACCACCACAACCACCTGGAATATAAATATACAAGTAAACCTCCAGCAACATAAAACAAAACAAAAAAACTATTAAATTTAATATTTCGAAACCACAAACGAGTTAGAAGAATGGATATCCTGGGTTGGGGGGCGCGCGGACAGAGGGGCTTGGAATGCAGGCTTATAATGTATTAACCACCATTTAACTGGTTGTAGACATCGACAAAACTTTCAAATCCTTCCGTTAAACATTTTCCATGCTATTATATGATTACACATTAGGAGAGGTAGGTATATAGTATCTTAATTAAGAGCCTTGTTTTTTTTTTTGTGTTGGCCCTGCTAAATATTTTAGGGTGGATTATCCACATTAATGATGTCCTAATGATGAGGAAGCTTAGTGAAAATGGTCAATGACGATCGATATTAATTTTGTACGAAATGATAGAAAGGATTATTATAGTATAATCTTACAGGGGATGAATAGATGATATTTTGAAAATGAAAAGCAGTTGTCTCGACTAATTGGAAATAATTTAAAATTAATATTTAAGCAATTATATAGTTATTTCTGTTAATTTTAAGTATTATTTTAAATCTGTCGCAAGAATAAAGGGGACTTATAATTGTGTTCTGAATTTTAAGGGGTAATAATTTACTAGAACGTCAGTAGTATTATTTTTACTTGCGATAATAGGTACTAAGGCAAGTTATGTATTCGTAAACATTTTTTTTTTCTAACAATCAAATATGTTATTAGGATCATAGAGAACACTAAAAAAGTGGGTTCCCCAATTCCCTCTGTCTGTCAATCTGTCATTCTGTCAGTCTGCCTGTCTGTCCTCGAGTCTACAGCCTAAACGCTTTGAAAGATTTGCTTTAAGCTTGGTACATATTTTTTTTTCGGTAATATGCCCACACTTTTTTTTCATTTTTTTTTAAGACGACAAATAAAAGTAGCTCCCATACATTTTTTTTGCGCTAAAAACAAAAATTTTATGTTTCTCAAAAACGGCCCCAACGATTTTTATAAAAAAATCAGTTCATTAACGAAGGGAAATGGTTATTTTTTGGAAAAAAATTGTTATTTTTGGTACCTCTAGTAGAACCATCTTTTTGGTTTCCGATTTTCTCGGAAACTGTTAATCTGTTTTTTTTTTTAATTTTTTTACGCAAAAGCTCCTAGAAAATTTAAACCCTATTGTATACCAAAATTTTTCAAAAAAAAAAAAATTTTTTGGAAAGTAATTTTTTTTTGAAAATTCAAAATTTCGAAAACGACTCAATAGATTTTTTCGAAACTTCGGATTTTGTGGTTTTTTGATATTATCTTGAATAATTAAAACAACCATTTTAAGGTGACACTTTGAAAAAAATATTTTCGAAACGTAAAAATATTGTATGTCAAGCCATGAACTATCAAAATGGATTGAAAGATGGTTCCGATTTAAATGGATTAACAAACATATACAAAGTTCAAATTTTACCTCAGAAAATTCGAAATGAATATGTGTGTAGTAAAGGAATAATTATTTGCGTTTATTCTTTCTTTTCTCTGTGTCTTGATTAATAAAGTACATATAGAAGGTAAATAGAGTTTTAAAAGACTTAAGGTCTTCTTCATCGAAGCTTATGGGTGGAGTAACAATGTTTTTTTTGAGATTTTCGTCAAACGATGCCAATTATTCCCAAGGGGACTCGGGCTGATATCATAAATGCTAAATCTTTTATTTGGAGGAGTGTGCAAAAACTTCAACTTCAAACCAATATGATAGTAGAGCTTACTAAAAACACTGACAGTGCTGAGTTCGCATCTCTTCTGCTAAAAATTGGTGATGGAAAATATACTATCTCAGGCTCAGATAATAAAATTAAATTAAACGAACGTTTCGGAGAAATCATTCACAGCACATAACAACTTATTCAGTGCGTCTATGGAGTCTTGAACTCTTTGCAATCGATACCGTTTTCTTTGTTTTGCGAAAGAGCTATTGTGTCACCAAAAAATAGTTCAGTGGATGAAATAAATAAACATGGGCTCCTAAGTTTAAAAACAGAGTCATATCAATACAAAGCAATTTACAGTGCTGTCGATGACAATTACGTAGTGAACTACCGTCAAGAATTTCTCAATTCTCTCAACCCTGCATGCCCTCCATCCTACCAAATGAATTTAAATGTTGGCAGACCGATTAAGCTAATAAGAAATCTCAGTCCCCCAAAACTATACAATGGCACACGCCTCCAAGTTAAAAAGCTTTGTAAAAATGTAATACAAGTTCAAATTCTTACCGGACCTGCAGTAGATTTAGATTAGATTAGATTAGATAGATTTTTTTTTATTAGACTATTATAAATACATTTTTAAATAATGGTTTTACATATATATGTAATACATAATACAAAAAATCATTATGACATGGCATTTGCCGTCTGCCAGATTGACAATAAACATAAATTATACAAGTATTGTAATAAGCTTTTATAATTATTGGATATGGATTTAAAAAAGAAGTTATTTTCACAATGTTTAAGTTTGAATTCATTTAAGTAGAATATTTTGTAATAAATCAGAAATCTTCGTTCATAATTCTGGATCTATATTTTAGCGCAATTTTGCAAAATTTGTACAAATTGCCGACATTCATCTCATTTAGAATGTCAACAACTTGCTCATCCGATAAGAAGTCACTTCCGAAAAAGCTCCTTCTTGTTTCCCTAAGAGTAGGGCATTTTCCAACGAAATGAAGAACGTCCTCTCTTTCTCTAAGATTGCACATACTGCACTCCAATGGTAGTTCGGGTCTGTGCGGTATGAAACTCAGGCTTATAAGTTCGCTTCGGAGTCTAACCATTGTTGAAATCTCGTTCACACTATTTGCATCACTGAAGTAATTTCTTTCTGCAAGATTGTGGTTCAGCCTTCTATAAACTGTTCTGAATAAGGACTCTGAAGCTTCAGATATATAATCTTCTCTACATTTATCATCTACTTTCGCAATCACGTCATATAATATATCCTTACAACTTGATATGTTTCCAACGTTTAAATTGAACACCACGTTACATCCTTCGGCTAGGCAATTCCACTGCCTGTACCAGCTATTTTGATTTTGTACTGCCTTAAGAGCTACTTTCTTGACCAGTCGAGATTCATTCATCTTAAAGACTTTCAGTAAATAGTCTGCTTGCAATTTAAGGGTTTTGACGAATAGTGGTGAAAGTCCTGTCACTAGCATAATGACGTAGTTTGGTGTGTTACTTGGCAGACGAAATACTCTTTTCACGTAGTGAGTTAGTAGTTTCTCCACTGTGAGATACTTTTTACATCCCCAAACTTGGGCACCATATAATAGGATACTCTCCGCTGCAGCTTCAAACACTTTAAATTTGCTGCTATGTGCTATGTTGAAGTTCATAAAAACTCTTTTCCAAGCTATATTTATGGCTGTTTTTGCTTTTTGTAGTTTTTCTACTAGATGCTTTTCCATGCTTAAGTTGCTGGAAAAGATGACTCCTAGGTATTTGTACTCGTTGACACATTCGATGACTTCTCCGTTAAACACCCACTTTTCGTTCGATGCATTTCGTCCACCTCCTCTTTTAAAAATCATCACCTTAGATTTTTGAATGTTAACAACTAAATTCCATAAACGACAGTAATTGTAAATCCTGTTAATCATAAGTCGAAGTGTTTCTGGGGAGTATGCAAACAAGACTATATCATCTGCGAACATCAATGCTTTAATACGCTCTCCCGCAAAGTCAACTCCTCCAGGAAGGAAATCAATTAAATCATTTATGAAGAGCGAGAAGAGGGTAGGACTCAGTGTACAGCCTTGCCTTACTCCTGATGAAGTTGCAAACCAATCCGAAAGATTCGTTCCATTCCAAACTGCAGCCCGTGTTCCTCTGTACAACTCTTCAAGTATTAAACCGAACTTCAACGACAATCCCAAATTGTACAGTTTGTAAAACAAAGCCCCTCGGTTGATGGTGTCAAAAGCTGCTCTGAAGTCAATGAAAAATACATACAATTTTTTACCCTGCATGCAGAAGCTTTCGGCCAGGCTTCTCAGAACAAAGATATTATCGATTGTAGAGTAACCGGATCTAAAACCGGCTTGACACTCGTTCAACACCTTTTGCGTTGTAATCCACCTTGTAAGTCGCTTCTGTAACATTGTTGTGAAGATCTTATATGTTGAATTTAAAAAGGAGATTCCTCGATAGTTCGCTGCATCCAACAAGGATCCCTTTTTGTGAATCGGGAATATTATAGCATTCCTAAATTCATCCACCGGAAGATTGCCCTCAAAAACTCTATTAAATAATGTTACCAGATGTTCTTTCAGTGTAACGCTACCGTATTTGTAGAACTCTACTGGAATACCATTTGACCTGCAGTAGGAACTCATGCACTTATTCCCAGGATACCAATGATACCAACAGATCTTCCCTTTCGATTCAGACGTCTACAGTTTCCAATAAAACCATGCATGACAATCAATAAAGCTCAGGATCAATCATTTCAATTCATTGGTGTAGATCTCAGAGAAAATGTTTTCTCCCATGGTCAACTATATGTTGCACTTTCAAGAGTAGGCTCAAAAAGTAAACAGTTTTTACTTCTTCATGAAAATACTAAAACGGCTAACATTGTATACCCAGAAGCCTTGAAATAAAACAAATTTAGTACGTGCTAATATCTGTTTTTTTTTTTAGAATTAATGGGACAACATCAACTCTTTTATTAGGCTACGATAAGGTTAACCATATTATTAACTTTTTACTAAAAATATGACACAAATCACAGAAAAGGCCTTAGTTGAGTTTTGATACGATATAACATTTATAGTAAAACTAATTATTCTTAGCCTTTGCGAAGCAACGCGAGAACGGCTCTGCTAGTTTTGTTATACACATGATTTGAATTAGAAAATAAAATCAATTTACTGAACTTATCATATTTTGTTGCACTCTTAGGCCCAATGCACACGGATCAACAGGAAGACAACTAAACCTGTTGGCAACTCGGATTACAACCCAGTTACGGACTCAGCGACAACTTGACTTCACACATCACCAAATAAAATCTCTATAGTTCGGTTAGTGTCGTCATGGATACCAGGCGTGAAGTGTCTTCTGAAGACCCAAGTGATGATGAAACCATCACGTTTTATTATTATCTCAGGAAGTGGACAAGAATATTAAGAAGTTTTTTAGCACCTTGAAAAAAAATGTGTACATTATGGGCCTTACTGTTGGTTGATTTGCCTAATATGCTGATGTGCATTCTTTCTGAGCCCGTACGTGGATTACAATTAATATGATTGATGTTTTTTGTTTTGTTGTAAAAGCTGACTTATAGAAACTAAAAAAATATCTGATCACATATGTAATGGGCCCCATTTAGTATTACCGCCCCGGGATCTAATAAGTTTAGTCCGCCACTGCCTTAACTGCAATTTGTTCATGCACAGCAAGCTTAATTGACTTAAGTATGTAGGATAACGCTGTTCACCAAGCTATGCATCCACAAAAAAAATATGGCGTGTGCGAATTTTGTGTCGGTCGTCGGTTTTGGTCTATAATTAATTGAAAACGATTCAGGATAAAAGAGTGCTAGAGATTGATGGTAATTGGTAACGGTTTTTTTTCCGAATAAAAAGGCGCTAAATGTTGCACAGTAAGCTTCACAATGGACATTCTGCTCACAATATTTAATTCCAGGGTTTTATTATTTTGATTTTACCCCGTGACGTTTTCTAAAGTCGAACTTTCACCGAGGACTTCAAAATCGTAGTAACCCCGTCCATCGCTCAAATTCTGACGGTAGGATCATTTCAATTGGGCTTTTTGAATTCGAGACATGAACATGTTAAATTAAAAAAAAAATTAAGAACAGCTGGTTCTAAGCGCCACCTATTTTTTTTTGACAAGACCAACCAAATATAATCACAAACAAAAATATGGGTAACCCTAAACCACACCAGGCTCAATATTAAACATTAGACTTAAAAATGTAATAGCTATTGTTGTTTTAATAAATACTGTAAGCAACCTAAAGCCAATTAACGTGGCCTAAATAAATATTTTATTGGTTTCAAGTTCCGAATTTGTTTCCTTAAAAATGCATTTGCGCAAAAACTACAGCTACCCGCCGTAAGCATCTAGCAGGGTAGGGCATCCCAGGCATGATGTGTTTACACTATACCTACCTACGTTTGTTTTGCAAATCAGCCCTTGGCCTGCAAATCTCAGTATAACTTCAACTAGCCGTTAGCTGCTTTTTCAATGGCGATTCATTCAATTCGTAATAGGTTTCATGTTTGCATTAACAATGAAGAGCCCCCTGTTGGCACTATTGTCCTAAGCCCAACAGCATGCACCGAACTGAATGCCAACTTAGTATTAACGTATGCACAGCAAGTAGCTCTGCTCTCAACCATAGAAGACTGGTGTGAAAATCACCGACAGCACAAATTCTAAAAAAAAAAAAAAAATGTTTAAAGTTAAAATCTACCCTGAAGACTGTTTGAAAAGGGATTCTAAATTCAACTCTGCATGTCCTTGTTCATACACATTCTACTACATGTGCCCAGGGTTGTGTTTGTTTCAAGAAATTTTGTTTGCCCTGCAAGGTCCTGGTGGAAAACCCAAAACCTATTTGCTGAATTTCTTTTGGTTTTTTTTCGTTTTTTTTTTGCGTGCATAGACAAATTTTAGCTTAGAGATTTCTGAATCGCTTGGATACCGTTTTAATGAAAATTACTCACTTTCAACAATTTTTTTTTGGTATAAAACTCCATGTGTTTTTAGTGTGAAGAGTAAACCTTTACCTTTTTTCACACCCACACACAAACTCACGTTAAGAGGGTGCTAATATTTGCAGAAGTTAGTTGTGTTAGTTACTAGGTTGGGGTAGGACAACATTCGTGTTGTCTGCAAAATTTTGCGCCCTTAGCTTCATTTATAATATGGGGTGTGAAAATTTAATTATGAATTTTAACTACTATGACGAGTTATGAACTTGTTTGCCATACGTTTCCTACTAGCTTCTATATAGATTGGACGTTTTTTTTTGTTGTGGCAATATTACGTGTTGACTTGACTTGTTCCAAAAATGAAAATAATTTATTATTAATTGTTTGCATTAAAGTGTTATGGATTTTATTATTTTATTTGAATTTGGATCTGGAAAATGCTTTTAAAAATGATTTATGATTTATTAGTATCCTTTTGTTGCTGCAGTGGAAGTTAGGGATTGTGTGAAGGTAGAAATATCAATATTTAAACTTAATTGTAGAACATAGGCAATGGATGGAATCCCGCAACTTGGGACTTGTTCCTCTGAGTTATAACCACCGATAGGAGCTTATAAAAATTCTATTAGATATTCTTTCATGTTATGGAATAAGGGCCCGGCCGGCCTGAGAAACAGCAGCTCACCATCTTTCTCGATCTTGTGCATGCTGCTTCGAGTTTGATTGCGATGATTCCCTTCCCTTCGCTTCATGTGGCATATCCAATATATTCGACGTGCTTAGACCTTTTGGACCACATCCAGAACTTTATAGAAGAAGTGGCGGTTGTATCTTGCCCTGCATTCGTCCTTGTAACACAAAGAACTGAATACCTGTCCCAGATTTTTACGTTCCGAAGAACTCTTCATTAATTCTTCCTTCCTCACTTAGGTAGGAGTTTTACACACAATTATTTTGCCAAGCTGAAGATAAAGTCATCGGCTAGGGAAATTCTTTTTCCGGTCGTATTTGTAATTGTTATTTCTACTCCATATGTTATTATAGGGAAAATATCTCGTAGTTAAAGCCATCAGAAGTGATAGTTGTTTAATTCATACTTTACTTACCGTAAGGGGCTCTAACGTCACTTGGAATTCAAAGCAGCCATTAGTATGAAATATCAGTGTCATGATATGAAGTACAATGCAATAAAGTCCAAAACTAAATTTTGGACTTTTTTGCACTATAGATTGTGCAATAATGTCCAAACGATTTTTATAAAAATACGTCTTTTGTTTACTTCAGAAATAGGCGAATGCAATAAAGTCAAGTGGCTTTATTGAACTTTTACTAGTGCAATAAACTCCAAAATCCTTTTGGATATTATTGCACTATATATAGTGCACTAAGGTCCAAAATTTGGTTTTGGACTTTATTGCATTGGACTTTTTTTTCATAGCACCTGAAATATATTCGTATACCAAAAAAGTTAAATCTATTTGTTGAAGATAGTGCCTTCCGTGCTTCTAAGGACATGAAGAAATTAGATGAAAGTTTATCTCTTTAACGAAACCATGTCCACGCATTTGCAATTGTTCGAAAGAGCTATTTTCTAGTTGTAAACATTGTTACATTGTTATCACCACAGGTATAGATCTTATGTTGTTGAGTAAAAAACATGGGTGTAAGTCAAATTGAATATTTATACACTTGTGTTTTACTCAACATTTGGTCCTTCGAGCCGGATTTTATCCATAGACAGCTATCCATACTCTGTACTATGGTTGGGACAGTGTGGGTCCTGCGCAACGACGTTGCAACGTTGCGACATTTAGCAGGAATGTGTCTAGATAGTGCAGTATACTGTAGTTTTCCTTGAAATTGGACATTATAAAGTCAGTAAGTAAGCTTAAGTCAGTATAAATACGGCGATTACCTGCAAGATGGTACAGTTCAATTTTGGAGGCGCGAGTATAAAGTTCGTTGTTATAAAAGATAGTGAATTATAATTGGTATACTTCTTCAAAGTAGAATAATAAAGCGATTATATTTGTAAGAGTCCTTAATTGTGAAGAGAACAATTGGAAGTTGTTGCTAAAGGAAATAGGTTTTATTATTGCGAACCTAGACAAAAATATTATAGTAACTTACTGAATAGGATATTTTTGGTGATTCGAAACCAGTTGATTGGTAATCTACGTTTTGATCAGCAGATTTTTCTATCACCTTCAGTTGTAAGTCTGCATATACACAATATATCTTCTTTTTTTCCTTCTCCGGACCCCAGCAAGCTACTATTGTATTAGCTTAAATTATTTTCGCAAGAGTATCACCTTTTTCTGGTTACCATTTGATTATTGGATGGCAACTTCTTCCTTCGGAGGTCTTTTTTTGTTTTATAGCGTTATATTTAACTGCAATCTCCACATTGTCAGAGTTCTAATTTTACTATACTCTGTCCAAAAAAAAATTATAAATACATGCCTAATGTGGGAGATTTTTCCAAATCAGTAGCGGCAATATGAATTATGCACAATACTGAATTGGAAAAAATCACATAAAATAAATTACACCCCCAATGACTTTCTTATAAATATTATAAAAAATATAATAATTCACTTATTGTTTACTTTCCACATAATATAAATGCAGACTGATCTTTCTTGTGGTATATGATTCGCTTCAACCATATTTAGGCGACTAATTTATTGTTTAAGCTTAAACTGTTTGGGTTCTGAAAACGTAGTTTGGACCTAAGGAAATTATATTTATATACATAGGTATAAAAATAGTAATGAAGGGAATTATATATGTGTATAACAATAATATCATAACGAATATTGTACTGATTGGTTGATCAGTGTTGCCACTGGGCCTACATAATAACTATACATTGGACTATCAGATTGCATCAGATTTACCTTTGAACGCTTACAGAATTCAAGCTTTTTTGGGCTTTTGAGAACAAATAATTCAACTAAATGCGTAGAGGTGTTATCGATTGGTTTGTTTATCGCAGTTACGATATTTTCGGATATTGTCCTTTAAGGAGAAAAGCTATTTGCGTAAATACAGGGCCGGTTCGAAGCAAATGAGTCCCTGTGCAAGCTCTACGTTTAGCGCCACATTCTTTAATTTACATATTCAAATTAATAACACTTTTCACGACACACACTTTTTATTTTACAACTTTCATTTCACTTTCCTAAAAAAAAAACCCAACTTTGAAAACTTAAAATGTATTTATTAAAAAACTCAATTAATATTAAAAACCCTATTCTCTATTAAACGGCAACTGAACTTCGAATTATAGCGACGAATTAAAAACAAAATCAATTGAAAAAGCGTTGAGAAAAAAAATTATATCCCAAAAGCAGCTCCAAGAATTTTTATAAAAAAATGCGAAGGTATGTTCTTAAATTAGTGTAGGGGCCGAATTCCGCAAGTGTGAATACTTTTCCGTGCAAAAAAATTATACACCCTCAAAATATGGGTGAATAAATTTGCCTATCTGTGTACACGTTATCTGTCATAAAGTATGCATCGCAACCTTACGGAATCGGAAAAATGTATGTGTACACAACTTTCTGTGTACACAGAGAAAACTTACGCTTGCGGAATTGGGCCCCAGTCCAGCTTGAAGTATAAAAATATTTTATTTTGCCGCCTTATTAACGGTATTTCCCATAGAACAACTTTTCATATTTTTACCTTTCTCGCAATTAGATTAACCGATTCAAAAAAATGTTTGTACGCATATGCTGCCTTAAAGTATTTATAAACATACATACTCAAGTTTTCAAAAAAAAAAAAAACGATTTTGAAAAAATAAATAAAAATTTTGTTTTGAAATATCTTTTTTCAAAAACCAGTCACTGAATTTTTTTGAAATTTAAATATTATATGTACGTTGGTATATTAAAAATCTCTTTAAAATGGCGTTTCAGTTTTTTTTTTCTAAAAATGTTTTTAAATTTTACAAATAAAAATATAATATAAAATATCCTTTAGGAAACCGCTCCAACGATTTTTGATTTTTCTTTATATGTATTAAAGGGTCCGCCAAATAACTTTTTTTTTTTGAAAATACTATACAAAAAAACTACTCAATATTTTTGCAAAATTTCTCTTTTTGTTTGAAAGCACAATCCTTTCGTTAATAACGAAAAATAATTTCATTCAAATGGCTGCCTCGGCTGGCCATGGAGTAGCCTACACAATCGGTCCAATTTTTAAGCACATTATCGATTGTGTGCAGCTGTATTTCACCAATGGCTTCACGAATATTGTCCTTTAAAGCGTAAATTGTCTCTGGCTTGTCGGCGTAACACTTATCTTTTACGGCACTCCACAAATAATAGTCCAACGGTGTCAAATCGCAGCTCCGAGGTGGCCAAACGTCCTGTTGAAACCAAATATTGCCAATATCCTCCTCTTCAATTTTTGTGAACAAAAATTCGTTCAACATGGCCCGATAACGATCGCCATTGACTGTAACGGCAACTCCTTACTCATTTTCGAAGAAAAATGGCCCAATTATGCCTCTGGACCAAAATCCGCACCAAACCATTGACTCGTTTTGGGTGTATCGGCTTTTCACTGTATGCGTGCGGGTTTTCTGTGCCCCAAATGCGACAATTTTGCTTGTTTACATACCCGCCAAGATCAAAATGAGCTTCATCTGAAAAAATGATTTTTTCGGCAAAATCGGCATCTTCTCTAAGTCGATCGCAGGCTCACTTAGCGAAGCGAAAACGCATTGGATGGTCAGTTGACTTCAACTCCTGAACCAATTGGACTTTGCGTCAAACCAAGGTCTTTATGCAAAATTCGTCTCAATGATGTCTCCGAAATGTTCAATTGTTGACAACGACGGTGAATTGATGTTGATGGCGCTTCACGCACACTTTTTGCCACAGCAGCAATATTCTCGGGTGAACTAACTGTTTTTGGCTTTTCAAGCTTAGGTTTATCGATGAGGATGCCAGTTTCTTTCACTTTTTTCACAAAAGCTGACGGTGCTTCTCTTCTTCCAAAATCCGTACGCAATTTTCGCACACATTCTGCAACATTACCATGATTTTCAAAGTAATGTCGCAATATTTGCCAGCGTTGTTCAAGCGTATGCACAACCATATTCGTTTAGCAGAAGGATAAAACTAATTATCTGTCAAATCAGGCATGAGCTAAGTGTTACCATTCACGAAATAAGAGTTGAAAAAAAAAAACGTTAGATGGCGGACCCGTTATTATTTATCTGGAATTCAAATGGCATCTTTGTTCCTGAACCTATACCAACTAAGCAATATAAAAACATTTTATTATGTGTATTATCCATTTATTTCTACCTTATTATATTTCATTTGTACGAATTTTTGCGAAATTATCTCGCATAGCCGTGCGATTTTTTGTTTTGAATAATGAACTAAATGTGAATTTTTTCTTGTATTAAAGGTTAATAAGCTGATTTGTTTGGATTTTTGTTTGGTTTTTGTGCATGAATTTACCTTGCCAGCCTGCACCAACGTAATCTTGATGGGATTTTTTTTATTTTTACTCTATTCACACTATGTTGTTTCTCGTGTAATTATATGAATGGTCTTTCGTGTGAGCAGATGAAATGACTTAATTTGAATTATTGGAAGACAATTATTGGATTCAAATAACTTTTAGAAATACATAGGCATAGGTAGCTGGTTAGACGAAGTTAAATTTGAAGAATGAAAGTATGTGTATCCATAATTGTTTTTTGTATTATGGTTTGACAATGCGCCCCCAAAGCTTGGCGCCCTGTGCATTTGCACATCCTGAACATACGGTGGGTCCGGCCCTGCGTAAATGATTTGTAGAGCGCAGCTCGGTAATGTTTTTTAGTCCCACTAGGAATACCTCTTAAATATAGCGCATAACTGCACATTATTGGTGGTGTGGAGAAAGACAAATTTAATTTATTCCATTCAACATAATTTGTAAGAGTGAGCTTAAACTATTAGTGTAACCCACAACCACTGCCAACTAATAGTTTAGCTTCGATAAGGCTTCGGTAAGTTATTTTAGCTTCGATAAGATATTACCGAAACCTTACAGAAGCTGGAAATGTTATATCAGATCTAAGAATTCGCACAACAACGGTACCACGAATAATGTTCATCAATTTATATGAAATCGATCCACAATAGCATGCTTCTGCCGCAGATACCGGGAGGCGGTATAGCTATGCACTCCCGGGCCATTAGTAGAATTTTTGGATCTGTTTGGTGCGTTAATTCCACGTTATGGTCTTTTAGAGGCTTCCACCTTCGGTGGTGTGCGTCTGAAATATTGGCCACAAGTTCTTCATCGATTTTGCGTTAATTTAGAAAAGTTAGTTAATATTATCAGTTAAATATTTTACGTCACTTTTAGTCCCGCGAATTAATAATAAACATCCAGAAATAGTTAACCTTGTATGCCACTGGGTCTCCATGAGCTTGTTACGTTACCAGTTTATTGCATTTCCATAATTGACCGAAGTGCCTCCATTATTCATACAAATTCTCTATTCCATAAAATTTGAACAGAATATGAATTAGTCTCAAAATGTAAGTAATTAAAATATCGTCAGATTTAAATAAAATAAATCAAAAAGTCTCTCTAATACTTTCATGTGCTCCATCCTCAAGTCTACACACAAACATTTATGTTAAATAAAAAAAAATCGTTCAATACCATCTCACTCTTCACCATCTGTTTCCTGCCCCAGAAAAATACCTACTCCACTCACAATAGCCCAAAAATCTATATTAATTTCTTCAAAGAAATGCTATAAAATATCTCTAAACCAAATCAAATTTATTTAGTTCAACTGTTACAATATAAGGCCGACTAAGGTCCTTGTTGAATGTTTGTCTTTTTTTTTTTAATTTTGTTCTGCTAAACAAGATGCAATATAATGAAAGCTTGAATATTTTCCCAAATAATATAAATTGGCAGAATAAAATAATGGATAGGGTATATCCTTTAGATCTTTATCATTGTCTTGTGATGATTGGATGAGAATTCACAAGGACTCTTTGATTCGTTTGGTTAATAAAATTTTTGAAAATTATATCTTATACCGCCCGTCTTAGGAATGTTGATCAGGAAAGAGGGAGGATAACAAACTGATTGAATGATGCGATGATGATGATTTAAGACAAATTCATTGATTGGAGTAGGAATTTTCCATTTATCCTTTAGGTGGATATAGATGCGAGTATATTGTGAAGGGATATTGTGTTTTATTGTATTATTTGCCTCAGCCGGTAGTTTTATAACAACATCATGTACATATAATATCTACACCAATAACAATTCAGGAAACAGAAAGGACATCATTCGAATTTAACGGAGAGCCAAATTTAATTTAACTTTAGTTTTATTTTATGTTGTTTTGTTTCGGTTTTTTTCTCTTCCTTTTTTTTAATTCTTTAGTTCTTATTTTCGTAGCGTGTCCTTTTTGTGTGGGAATTCAAAAGGAATGTCAATCAATTTTTCCAATAATAATTATAATACGGTTCAACATAAAGAGAAGCCAATACAACGAGATTAAAAAAAACAAGAAAAAGAGATAAAAACGATGAACGGAAAAAATCGGAATATCTGGTATACCAAGGAAAAAATATCGACCATAGTCCAGCTAAAAAAAAAATTAAAGAAAAAATGTCCTTACATATATCTTTCTGTGTGATGATAGAAGGATCTTCCAGCAATTTAAATCCACTCAATGTCATCAGCATTTTTTATATAGTGTATGTGCATTCCGCATTCGTTGTTTATAGGGACGAGTGTTTGTAGGATCCTTTTACAATGATAATGTCCTTTTTCCATATTAAATTGAAATAAAGAGCTTCCTCGGAAAAGGAACGGCATTGTTGAATTCTTCACATAAGTTCAAATATTAAAAAGAAAGGAAATGCATACCTAACCTAACTGTGGTTGGTTATGCATGAGTGTGAAATAAAAATAATAAAAATAATTTGAGAATAATGGAAAAATAGAATGTTAGGTAGTTGGATGGCCTAAAGGCCGGTCCCCTTACTTGCGGATTTATTTTGAGGAACTTTAAGTTGTTCGGAGTTCGGTGTTTTTCGCTTACAAAATTTAGAAAGGAACAGTCACAGGTTGACAGTTGATAAACTCTCTTACTTAGTTTGTGAAAGGGATAGGGACAAGGGAACAATGTGCGCCTATATACTTTTGCTGATTGATATTTTTCTTTCTGTCTTCGTACACACTTTTTGATCTTTGAAAGCTGCCTGTCTAAGAAACGGTAATCGTCCACCTTTTTTATCCTGAACACACCCACTTCCGGTCATTCGGACCAAGCATCAATATCATCCACATCCGCGAGAGGTTGGTTTTCAAACCATATGAAACCACTTGTCTATTCGATAGATATAGCCTAATCAAAGACATATACTGTGACTTTTTGACTACATCAAAAACTTTGTGAAGCTCATAGAACTATTTTTCTTTTAAAAGAATTCAGTATCAGATTCCTTTTTCTACTATATGTCCCTATGTCATTATATTCCCTGTTTTCCTGAAGCTCGCATTGTGGTAATTATCGAGGATAGGAACCCCATGCTATGAAAAATGTAACCTATTAAATAAAATATATGAAAGCCTAAAAGAACTTCTTTACCATAGTGTGAGGGGGTTGGGGTAGTAGGGGATAATTAATTTATCAATAATATTAAATTTATAAAATTTACGAACTGACGGTCAATTCAAGTCGACAACTACGAAAGAGAAGACAATAGAATAAATGTAAAATGTAGCTCGTTAACAAAAGCTTTCACCAGCGCTGCGGTTTTTTATTTGCGATATAGGTAGTATAGGGCAAGTTTTGCATTTGGAAAAAGTGGGTGGCTATGGCGCAGTGGATAAAGTGCTTGATTGTTAACTTAGACGTGTGGGTTCGATCCCCACGCTAGGCGCATTCTTTTCGCCCCCATGGGTTCAAATGCGACAGTCAATACCTGGTTCTCAAATAAACTGTGACAAACTAGTGCCGTGCAATTCAGGTTGCATTTAAAAGACCTAATGTTTTACAGACATAGTTAAATTAAAAAAAATCGAACACGAGATTTTAATCAAAGTTGACATTACGATGATAGAGAACACCAAAAAAGTGGGTCCGGCAATTCCATCTGTCTGTCTGTCTGTGTGTCTGTAGAACGATCTACAGCCTAAACGGCTGAACCGATTTTGTTCAAACTTGGTGGTTAGTCGTTTAAGGTGATTGTACAAAATCGATTTTTGAATCGTTGTTTTAGCCCTAAAAATAACGTTGCCATACAAATATATCTTACTTCTTAATTACGAGTATTTCGAAAACAGCTCTAACACCAAAATTTGGTGTGTGTACTAACTTGAGTCTGTTCTATATTTTGGCCAAAGATTTTCGACTTTATAATAAACGGCTTCAAATTCTAAATAATACTGCATTTCAAAATTTCCAAAAAAAACTTTTTTTGGATTTTTGAGAAAAAATATTTTTTTTTTGAAAATTCAATATTTCGAAAACGGGTGAGCGATTTTTTCTGAAATTTTGTTTTTAAATTTACATTATTAGATATTTAGGATGTTCATACCAATTTTTTTTAGAAAAAAATTATATATAAAAAATGGAGTGAAAACGACTTTAAAAATACTCTTAGCCGTTTCCATTAAGTATCTTGTAATGTATTCGAACATAGAAGCATGTACGTGCGATCCAGTCGTGCATTTTATTAAAATTTGAATGGGAGTATTTCAGAGGATTCGAGGGGAGTATTTCACCAGTATATTTAATAAGTATAACAAACGTAATCAAAGACAAATAATTTATATTAAATACATTCAATCTGAAATTGTCAACAAAAATTCGCAGTCCGTAATATCATCATTTTTTAGTATATTATTTGCAATAACTATTATTCCCAAGAGCTCCTTTGCTGCCTATTGTTGTCTATTATTGTACAACACTTATTGTGATGCATGGGCATTTTGAACGAAAAAATGTTGCCAATAAAATTGCGTTGTGGCAATGCTTAAGCATGTTCTATGTTTTGTTTTATTAAATACTGTAACGAAGTTACAAATTTAATCTAACCAGTCATTCCAATGTCCACCACACACCACCAATTGCATTCATCGACGAGCTAACTGCCACTTTAACTTTACTTTATAACCGTCAAAGAGCGGATATGCAGAGCATCGTCAGCAAGAAGACAGGTGACCATACGATGTATAATGAAAACAGAACATTATCATTCAATCAATCGTCACGCCATATGAATTACATGGGATAAGTTTTTCTGTACTTACGATTCACACTTTCTTGTCACGGGGAATATATTAAGTGGAGGTAACATTGGAGTGGAAACATGCACTTTTGCCTTTAGTGTTGCATGTACCAATCCGGTGCACAAAAGGGAAGTACATAGAAGCACACTACTGAGTGCGGGCTGCACTAGTTTGGAGTTTCGTAATTGTTTGGCTTTGTGCCGTAAATTTTGTGCATTTAGTTTCGACGAGATTTGGGTACTCTATCCCACTAACCTTTGTGCCTTTGGTTTCGACCAGGGTCGGGGACTCTATCACACTAAACTTTGTGCCTTTGGTTTTGACCAGGGCCGGGGACTCTATCCCACTAAACTTTGTGCTTTGGTTTCGACCAGGGCCGGGGACTCTATCACACTAAACTTTATGCCTTTCGTTTCGACCAGGGCCGGGGACTCTATCCCACTAAACTTTATGCCTTTGGTTTCGACCAGGGCCGGGGACTCTATCCCACTAAACTTTATGCCTTTGGTTTTGACCAGGGCCGGGCACTCTATCCAACTAAACTTTGTACCTTTGGTTTCTGATAAGGGCCGGGGATTCTGTCGCACTAAACTTTGTGCCTTTGGTTTCGACCATGGCCGGGAACTCTATTTACTAAGCTTTTTGCCTTTGGTTTCGACCAGGTCCGGGGACTCTATCCCACTAAACTTTATGCCTTTGGTTTTGACCAGGGCCGGGGACTCTATCCCACTAAACTTTGTGCCTTTGGTTTCGGGGTCCGGGGAGTTTTATATATTTTCGAGGAGTGTACAATTCCAGTGCGGCGAGTACTTGTGTACAGTGAATGGCAGGGGAGTACGAACAGTCCCCTAGTGCTCACTTCGGCAGCGCTGGCTACCACCACGGCTGATCAGCTTTGATAGGTTCGATGGAAGAAGTAAACGTAGTGTTGAATAGAAAACAAGTTGAACCAAAATTTAAACAAAACACAAAGTCTTAATAGCCAAATAGCGATTTAAAATGTATCTTTATTTGGGAAACCTTTGGGTCGACACCCAGAACCAGAATTAAGACCCAACATTTTTTCTAAGAAAACAGGTTATAAGTTTAAAATATATTTAAAGTTGTCAACGGCCTTGGCTCTGATTATGAAAGCAACGCTTCCCATCCATCAGCGAAATCATGCATCGTTGCGCGTGGTTAGTACTTCGAAAGAGGACTGTCCGAAACCAACCACATGCTGTTGACATTTGTTTCTTCTGTTATGTTTAAGCTAATGGTCTCGTTGCAAGTGCTTTACTGTAGATTTATCTACGCAGTAGTGTAATATTTAATGTAATGTAATGTAATTTAAAGGTTAATGGGGAACCTTCGTGCACTCAAATACACTTACACATTGATATGTTCAGCCATTAGTTCGTTTTTGTTGAACATCTGTGAAGACCACGGCTTCCGGGAAAGTGTCTCTGCTTCCACGGAATCTCCGTTGTCGAATCACAACGAAACTTTACTCTCGTTCACACAAACACGAGTTCAGTTAGTTGTTGAATGTCTGTCAAAAACTAACCGAATCTTAATGGCCGAGTTCAGACCCATCCTACTAAATTTTTCGAGAAAAATTAATGAAATCCAAAACCGAGAAAAAGTTTTTCCTAGGCATTTAAATAGATATAGATATCTACTAAAAAAATATTCGCAAGTGATTCGAAACGTAAATTATTCATAACTCGTATTTTCCGAGAAGAGAGAGAAAAGGCATAATTTTAAAACGCCAGCCCTACTTTCGCAAATATCAATTCAGATAGCCACTATATAAACTTTTCATTGCTTTAACAATTGATTTCAGAATTTAAAATTAAAACTAAGCTTAAACTACCCATTCTGTTAAGGTAATTATATTGAGTTGTTATTTGTTTGTGTATCTGTATAGAAAGAAGTAAGAGTCCGCCTGAATCGTTACTTATGCAGATCATCCGCCGGTACATCAACATGAGACCGCCCATTTACATGATTATTATTTGAATGGTTTAAGAATCGCTCGTTCACCAGTTTTATTACTTTTGAAAAACACTGGCTTAATAAACCAATGGCTGATGGTACATTGGTTGCCTTCCACTTCACCAACATTGTGCAGCCGCAACAAGAAAAAGAAATAGAAAGGAATAAGTCGAAGACTATTCATTATCTCGGCGAATTTCGGGAACAATAATATGGTATCGTCTTGGGTGCTTCGAAAGCAGTCTCGCCTCGGCCCGGAGATGAACCAATCATAAAAGCTTGGGTGCCTTCTTTTGAAAGATGATTCTTGACAAAAAATATGACCAACTGAAGTTGACGCCACAATTAATGTTGATTCTTAGCACTTGTTGACCTAACCTTAGAAATAATAAAAAGTGCCGGAGATAAAACGCAGCCTTGTGGTCTTCCAGTTCTTTTTATCTAAAAAATTTCAACCAAGTGATGTTATTTCTAATTCAAGGGTACCTAATACTAGATAACGCACAAATTGTAATTCTAGCGGAAAATGTTATAATTTTTGCAATTGGCGGCAAATGGCAACTCTACATTTACATTTTTGAAGTTAGCAGACACAAAAAAAAATACATCAAAATACATGTATCGCTGTGATTCCAAATAACACGGAATCAAAAAGCTGTGGTTGACATACATACATATGTATGTCACCGTATGTAAATATGATAGCATTTTCCGATAACAACTGTGGCGCCAAAAATTAAAATAAAATGCACGACTGGCGATCGTACGAATTTACTCTCGTAGCTAACAACTTCAATATAAAAACTTTGAAAATTATATAACTCTTATAGAGATTATTCATCAAAAAAAAATATTTTCAAATACTTCCGGTGTACTTCAATTCTAATGATTGGAATACGAAATATAATGAGCTATACAATTTTCTTAATAGTAACAATTATGAAAATTTGATGATAATTGGCGATTTAAATGGTCGTATAAGTGACTACCAGAACCCAATTAATTTAAATAACGACAATTTTGCAATTGAAAGAAAATCTTTAGATACTTGTCTCAATCATAATGGTAAATATCTAGTGGAAATGAAGACTTTGGATTTCTTCTATTAAATGGAATAAGTTCTAACGACTCAAACGGTAACTTTACATTTTTGTCCAAGGTTGCTCTGTCATAGATTTATGTCTTTTCAAAGGCGATTGGTTAAGCATAACACGAAACTTTGAAATTCTTCCAGAAAATTTCTAGCAACACCTCAATCTTCTCGTAACTTGCGGCTTAGATAATAACTTTATAAGCATACAGTCGACAGAAAACACTCTCAGATTGAAATGAAAAACTAAAACAATTATATTAGAAAGATTAATCAACATATTGCAAGCTTACCATTCATAGAAGCGACCAATTTAGAAGAAATATCTACTTCGATACTTACTACGCTTAGGCAATCCTCAAATTTCAACAATAAAAAATAGTGTTAGGAACACTTTTTATTCTAAATGGTACGATAATGACTGCAAAAAGGCTAGGAAAAAAATCGTTTGCATTTTTGAAACTTTTCCGAAAAACAAATAACCCTGGCACCAAATATTTGTATGTACAAGCAAACCAAGAATACAAACGAATCTGTACTCTAAAAAAGAATAGATACATACAAAACGTAGCTTCGAAACTGAGTGTCTGTAAAGATTCAAAATCTTTTTAGAATTCTGTTCGCTTTTTAAATGGTCAGAATAATAATAATACACTTTCGATTGATGTTAATGTTCTCGTGGCTTATTTTGAAAAACTTCTGTTGTCCAATCCAAATTTTAGCATGATTAGTTTTGCCATCCCAAATGTTACAATACAAGAATTAGTTTCCTCATTTACAATTATGGAAATAAAATCATCTCTAATGAAAATGAAAAATAACAAAGCATCTGGCCCTGATGGTATTCCAGCTAAATTCTATAAATATGCTACTCCAGAATTTTTGGAATACATCTTAAGTTTCTTAAATAGGTTATACAACGAGGAGATAGTGATCGGGACCTGCCGGAAAACTATAGCGGTATTGCTGTGTTAAACGCATTGAGAAAATTATTCTCATGATTACTTTACTTAAGGCTTACAAATTGGGTTAAGAAAAACAATATAATCAGTTGCTGCCAAGCTGGCTTTCGCGTAAACCTTTCCGCTATAGATTAATTTTTTTTGTTAAACACAGTGGCTAAGCGATTTATTAATAAAAAGAAATGCTTGTATGCTTTTTTTGTCATTGTTCTACAAGCTTTCAGTAATAGGTTTATCAACAAAGTTCATAAGATTCTATGAGAAGATGCTCGAGAACTCTAATGCTTTTGTTCACAACGGCCCTAGGAAATCGAGAGACTTAAAATGTCAAACTGGTGTTCCCCAGGGCTGTGTTTTAAGTCCTTTTTTATTCTCTCTATTTATTAGTGATTTAGAAAATCTCATCCCAGTAGGTATTGTAATAGGTGGTGTAACTATTAAGGTTCTTCTTTATGCAGACGATCTTGTTATCCTGTCAGATACCCCGCTTACTTTACAACTGCAAATAAATAAGCTAAAACAATACAGTGGTAGTTGGGATCCCAAAATTAACAGCTCGAAGTCGAAAATTATTATCTTCAGATCACACAACAGATCTATAGGTTATGGCCGCAACTGGACTCTGGGGAACGATATTATAGAAGTCTTGGATAAATTTAAAAATCTGGCATATGTATTAACATATAACTTAAATATGCAGGCTCATGTTAAAGAAAAAATAAAAGCTGCTAAAGTTGCTTTAAACAGCATGTGGTCTAATTTTAAATTTCTAATTTTTTTTGAATATTTTTGTAGACTCAGTTTCAAAATTCAAAGTATTCAATGCTACAGTGAATAGCTGCCTCTGCTATGGAAGCGAAGTATATGGGTATGAACAGCTAGAAGAACCAGAAAATGTTCAAAGATATTTTTTTAAACGAATCTTCCGGTTACCTAAGAACACCCCAAATTATGCCATCCATGTGGAGTCTGGCTTACCACAAATATTTTTGAAAAACTTAAAGGCAAATGCGGATTACATTGTAAAGGTAATGAATAGATCAGACCAAAACCTCCAAAAACGGATCCTTAATATTTGTTTTAATAAAGTTTACAGTCCAGTAAAAAATTGGTACGATCTAGCTGTTACACACGACTTCCCGATCTCATTACGAACTAATAATAATGAAGAATTAAAATTGTCTTTATACGACTGCATATCTTGTATAGATGAGACACTTTTTCAGAAATATATAGAACGTGGTTCTCATTCAGCTTCACTGAAATGCAGGATCTGAATTGTAGACCATATAGATCTGACTTAAATCCTATCTGTTCTCTTTGCAACCTTGGTACGAATGAAAATATCTTACATTTTATAGCGTTTTGTCCAATTTTACAAGAGATCCGTAGACTTCATTTTTCCGCACGTTTCCTTTTTTAGAAGAATGTATAAATATTTTGAATGGTGGGGGTGAATTTAGGGGGCGGCCGTGGCGCGATAGTTGTGTGCTCGCCTGCCAAACTCGTGGTTGCAGGTTCGATTCCCGCCGTTGTCTATGTCTTCTTATATTCCATTAAAAACAAATTCTAAAAATTGTCATAAAATTAGTTGCTGCTTTGCTCATTACATACTGTTTAGGCATAACACTAACAACATGTGATAGAGTAAACTAGCATACCCATACAAAATGACAACGAAATAAATAAAATAATGCGAATTATAAGGCACATAGAAAAATAAGACACGGTAATTCTGTCCGCATTAGTTCGCCGCCATCCCTGGAGATAAATCTGAGACAACAACCAGCTCTAGTCTCAGAACATCGCGCCACATATCTTTCCTATCCTTCTTTCTCTTCTTTCTCACCGGATGCCCGCGCTGTGTTAAGAAAAACATATAAAGGGTATTCATAATCCCTTGAGCGCGTGCAAAGTTGTAAAAAAAAAAATGGTGGCCGTTGTTGGAATTCTCTTGTAGGATATGTTTCGCACGCAAAAAAATATCGAGATGAGTATTTGAACATGTTTTGAAGAATAAAGTCACCACTACTATTTGAATAGGTATTTTAAAAAGCGCATGCCGCAGATTATTTTCGTTTTAGCTAAACTAAAAGCAATTTATATGTTTTTGTTTTGACCAAACTAAAAGTCCAGATTAATTAGTTTATTCTTTCTTTCTTACTTTTTATATACAAAAAGGTTCTAAGCTTTAAATATATCTAAACAATTTAACCTAAATTAATTTATCTTTGTTTTGACTAAACTAAAAGTCACAGTTTGTTTATTTATTAATCCCAAATTATATGAACGGTGATTTTTTAAGAGCTTGGTTTTTGAAAATTCAAAAAAATACAGAAACTTGTAAAAAGTGAATGAAATTTTTATTTGGATCGATAAATCAATTTCTGCCATTTACTTTTTAAAAATAATTTCACTTAAATGTTGCCCGCGGCTACGCTCCAGGTGGTCCATTCTGAAGGTCCAATTTTGGCAAACTTTTTCACACATTTCGGCCGGAATCTCACCAATGACGCGTTCAATATTGGCTTCCAAGGCAGCAATCGTGTTTGGCTTGTCCCCATAGACAATAGACTTAACATAGCCCCACAAAAAATAGTCTAACGGGGTCAAATCACATGATCTTGGTGGCCAATTGACTGCGCCAAAACGTGAGATCAACTGCTCACCAAATTCGCCTCTCAATTGATGCATGGTTTCGCGTGCAGTGTGGCATGTGGCACAGTCCTGTTGGAACCACATGTCGACCGAGTTCAATTCTTGCATTTTCGGCAAAAAAAAATCTGTTATCATCGAACGGTACCTTTCTCTATTGACCGTAACCCTGCGGCCTTCTTCGTCCTTGAAGAAGTACGGCCCAATGATGCCGCCTGCCCATAAACCGCACCAATCAGTGCATTTTTCGTGATGCATTGGTAGCTGCTGAATTGCCTCTGGCTGCTCTTCACTCCAAATACGGCAATTCTGCTTATTCACGTATCCATTTAGCCAAAAATGAGCGGAAAAAAAACGGACGTAGCTTGCGAAACACATTTTTCACAGAGCACGAATTTTGATAATAAATTTCAATAATTTGCAAACGTTGTTCAGGCGTAAGTCTATTCATGATGAAATGGCAAACAAGACTGAATCGAAATGTCAAATGTTCGTCGAATTTGTCATGTGTGATCTGTCTAAAATATAAACGTCAAAAACCAAGTAGCAAAAAAATCACCCCTTATATGTGTATAAAAATAACCTTTAATTGACTTTAAATGGACACAACTTTGTTAAATCAAACTCTCTTATTATATTTTAAAATTTTTTTGTTGTATAAATAATTTTTCTCACGGCAGACGGCATATTTGCCATGCTTTGTAAATATTTCTTATATATAAAATTGTATTCTATGATTTGAAAAATAAAGAAAGAATTGAATTGAATTGAATTGAATATAGCTTAACAGTGACGCTGTTAGTAGATAGGTAGCCTAGTTATTCTATGCAGGTTTAAAGCCGATGTAGGTAATATAGGTAGGTAGGTACATATACATTGGTAGGTATGTATGTATATTTAAATCTAGGTAATGGATTGGTTTTAATTATGTTAGGTTTGAGGGTAATAACGACCTATCTGTACTTTGAGACGGAACCTAGGTATATAAATATATTTATGAAAGTGGGTAGGTGGGTAGGTACCTATCTATATAATAACTTTATAATTTATAATATGTATTCAGTGACGTGAGCAAAAATGCGTAAAAAATAAATATAATTAGGCAGACATAAATGGATGATACACAAAATCAAATCTTTTTAGATTGCTTAGTTGTTAAAGGTTACTAATATATCAAAAAAAAAATTCAAAAATCGTTGAAGCCGTTTTTAAAAAAAATATTTTTTTATGTAAATAAGCAATTTTAAAAACATTTTCAGAAAAAAAGTTTGAAACGCCATTTTGAAGTTATTATTAACATACATATAAAATTCATATTTCAAAAAAAAAAATTCAGTGACTGGTTTAAAAAAAAAAGAAAATATTTTTTTTTTAAATCGAAGAACATAATTTTTTTCAAGTTTTATCTCTCAAAGTTTTTTCAACACTTTTAGTTATCATTTGCTTAAACGAATTTTTTTAATCGGTTCATCCAATATTGAAAAAGTCGAAAATATGAAAAGTTGTTCAAAAAAATATTTTTATACTTAAAAGTGAACTGTACTAATTTAAGAACACATACATTAAAAACAAAATTTGGAGGCGTATACGAGAAATACATTTTTTTCTTAACGGTTTTTTTTTTAACAATATAAGCTTTTTTTATAATACAAATTCTATATACTACTGAAATACATCAGCCAAGTAGAAGACTTAGCACTATAATATTTGGACTTGTTGAATTATTGATTCAAAATAGCTTTTAACGGCCTTTAGTCCAACAAAAATTGGCGTTTCGTCCCGGCGATCTCACATGGACTCATCAGTTGACTAGTGAGGACCTTTGTCAATACGCAATTTTTGCCAAGTTCAGTTCATCTTACATAGATTTTGTGAAGAACATCTAGTGTGAACTATATCCAACAAGACTAGAATTCCTAATCATTAAATTGGAAATTTTTGTTTTTTGCCCATGGCCTGGCATTATTTATATAAGAACTTGGCAAAAATTGGGTATTGACAAAGGTCCTCACTAGTCAACTGATGAGTCCATGTGAGATCGCCGGGACGAAACGCCAATTTTTGTTGGACTAAAGGCCGTTAAAAGTTTTTTTTAACATTTGTATTAACAATATAGGTTTATTTAATTATACAAGATAATGTCAAAAAACTACCAAATACAAAGTTCCGAAGAAATCGATTGAGTCGTTCTCGATATTTCAAGGTTCAAAGGTTTTTTAATAAAAAATTTTTTTTTTTTAAATTTGTTTTACATTAGTGTTAAATTTTCTAACCCTTTCTGTGCTTAAAAAATAAAAAAAAATAAAAGGAACCGTTTTCCAGAAGATCAAAAACCAAAAAAAATTTCAAAAAACATTATCAAAATGTACATTCATTAATGAACTGATTTTTTTTATAAGAATCGTTAGAGCTATTTAAAATACGATTTACCTTTAGCAAAAAAAAATGTATGGCAGGTACCTACCATTATTTTTTGTCTTAAAAAAATTGAACGTGTGGGCATATTACCGAAAAAGCAATATGTACCAAGTTTGAATAAAACCCAAAAAAATCTCGCGGAAAAACGAACATCGTAATAGCAAGATTGATCAAAATCAGCAGTTAATTTTGTTTATGAACTCAAAATATCGCAATTTATAATATGTTTCATAAGGGAAGCTTTAAGGAAGTTTTAAAGAAGACAAATAATATTCTTAGACTAATTAATAACAACTGAAATATATGTTGGGCTGGTAGCGCATTTAAGATATGCAGGCTTCTCCACCTTCATAATAGACCACCTAAAACAGTTAAATACTTCAACAAAGAAAAAAAAAAACATTTGCACATTAAAAAATTATTATCCTGCAAGAAAAAGAATGAGGAGCCATTACAAAAATTTCCCAATCAGCATCCTTTTTGGTGGGTAACAGAAAGTGTAAATCTTGAGTTTCCTTTATTCTCGTTTAATCCGGAAGGACTTTGCTTTCCATTTAAGAATCCTCGGAAGTAGGTGCCTAGATTTGACTTCTGAAAAACTTAAAATTATCCTCTGCAATACTTACAATACTTTACCCCAATGCTTCTAAAAGGAGAGGGTGGAAATTAATTTTTTTTTATCACTCTCGAAATAACGATTGAAAAAGAATAGAATGAAAATATTGAATAAGAATAAGATGTTAAGTCGATCAACTCAAACACTTTATCCAACGCCAAATAACGATCCCTGCCAGGCGTCTATCAAAGTAATAATAAAAAAAAAACATTTTTCTCCTACAAAAGCAGCCTGACACTAATTATGGCTTCCTTGAGAATTTAATCAGCTGGTGCTCAATCAATCAATTGCAATATGAGAGTCTCACAATCAGAAGGACTCGGGTGAATGAAAATAAAAAAAAAAAACCTTGACGTTAAGGGAAAAATCTCGAGAAAAAGAAAAGAGAACTCGACTCGGCATGGAAATTATTCAATTTTTTTTTCTTCGTGTTACCTTTTTCCCCAATTACTAATAAACCTTCACTGAATCAGGATCAAGGACCAATATTTAAGTAGCATAACGTGCTTTGTTGATCTAGCACAGTGAATACAAAATTAGATGACGGCGCGGTGACGGGGGTGTTTATGTGTATGTATGTGAATGAATGTGGGATGTGGGTTTTTTTTGCTTCCACCTTCTCCCTAATTGATGTATCATGAATGTGTTACGTGCATGTGTGTGTGTGTGTATAAATTTGAGCGAGTGAATAAGTGAACGATTTTCGAATATGAATTATTTGTAGTCAATGATTTTTTTTTTGTAACACAACACAATTGTGCTTTTTGAGATAGATTAATGGTATTGGTTAAGAATTGAGATGTTTTATCGAAAGGAAATCGTGGTTGGTTTAAGTGGGCTAAAATTAAGCTTACATAACAATTTGACTTAAAAGATTTATTAATCAATCAAAGTCGTTGATGTTTTTATTGCTTCGACAGGATTGTAACATTAAGAGGAGTCTCTTAACAAAAAAAAAAAAAAAATGTGTGGTATTTATGTGTACGTTTCTATTTGTGTCAAATATGGGGTTTCGGTTGGACTTTTTTTAATTTATTTAATTTTTTGTTGAATTTATTTAAAACGAAAATAAATCGCATCTTAGATTTTCAGGAAGATTATTAAATAGGCGAGCAGAAGTTATTCTATAGAAAAGCGTATAGTGCGATTTTTTAATAGCAGGCACAGTTACCAGATTACAATTATTCACACGTAAGTTATAAAACCCATATAGTCTTGAAGCGGAATATCCAGAATTTTCAAAAAATGTTTTAAGAACTATGTAAAAATATGGATGCCTTATAGGCAAAATTTCTAGGTTTCTAAACAAATCAAAGCTATGAGTTATCCGGTTAACTTTACATAGAATGCGAATGACATGCTTTTGCTTAGTAAGAAGAGGATCGATTTTAGTACGGTGAGTGCCACCCCAGCAGGTTAACCCATACTGGAGTTTTGATTTAAATAGGCCATTATAAACTAATTTTAGAACGGATTGGCTACAATAAAGGCTAAGATGGTAAAAATGTCTTAAAACTGTATTAAAGCATTAAGTAAGGCTTGAAGTGTGTTCTTTCCAACTCAATCTACGGTCTAAAATGACTCCCAAATATTTAAAACTTTCAACTTGTTCAATAGTAAAGCATTCAACACAACAAGATTCACTATGATTAAAAGTATAGGAATCTGAATAATGCTGACAGGAGTTTCGCAGGACATATTTAAGACAGCTTGGAGAATGAAATTTGAAACGAAAATCGTTATAAGTTGCACCGGAAAAGCTGTATAACATGAATTTTGGTTTAGTACAAAGTTTATGACGAAAAAACCAATGGAGGAGAGTTTCCAAATCACTATTTACAGAAACGTTTAAATCAAAAAATGTTTTTGTAGAGTACGTTAATGGTGTGTCGTCCGCAAATGCCGTTATTTTGCCCTTAAAATTTTGAATAAAAAGCGAATTGACATATATTAAAAACAAGATTGGACCCAATACAGATCCCTGTGGGACACCTAAATTTTACAATTTTTCGTCGCTATACATATTTTGAATTCTTACTTTTTGTCTGCGATTATTAAGATAAGAACTAAACCAGTTATAAACGAACCCACGAAAGATAATCTTATACAATTTATCCAGCAACAGTGCATGATCCACCGTATCAAACGCCTTAGTAATGTCAATGAAAAGGGAGGCCGAAACCTCAGATTCATTTAGGCTAGTATATACTTCATCACAAAGCTTCAGAACAGCATTTTCTGTACACCTTCCTTTCCTGAACCCAAACTGAGAATTACTGAAAAAACTATTTTTATCTAAAAACGAAAGCATCCTTGATTTCATACCCTTTTCAAAGACTTTAGAAAAAACCGATAAAAGCGATATGGGCCTATAATTGTTTATGCAAGTATTAACTCCTTTCTTATGTAACGGAATCATAATCGCCAACTTTAAAGAATCAGGAAAAATGCTCTTGGTTATACTTTGGTTAAATATATAACTCAACACATCAGATATAAGATAAGAAATATTTTGCAAGATCTTAGCCGATACCAAATCGTCAGATGTGGAATTAGACATTTTGAGAGACATAATAATTTTATGAATTTCAATAGCAGAAAAGTTCTCAAAGAAAAACGTTTCTGTACAAAAGTTTTCAGTAACAATAGGGCTATCAAATTGACAATTATTAGTAAAATTGGGGAGATTAGTATTTTGGCTTAAATTACAAAAGAAATCATTAAATAAATTAGCAACAGAGGAAGGATTTTTGATAATAGTGCCCCCGCTTTCTACAGATAAATCAACTATTGTTTTATTTTTATTTAAGATTTCATTTACAACCTCCCATTCTTTTTTGGAGTTACCTAAGTTTTCGAAAAGCTTGTTCTTAAAATAGTTATCTCTACAAAGTGGAATTTCAGTTTTTAATTCTTTGCAAATGTTATCAAAATACCTTTTCAGTCTAATATTATTAGGATGTTTTTTAAGTTTTACAAAGAGTTCATTCTTTTTGTTTATTTTTTTCAGCAGTCTAGTGTTCATCCACTGCTTACGATTAGTTAGCGTCTTTTGATTATTTCCAACCTCTTGGCTGCATTTATAAATTAAATATTGGAGCTTACTAAGAAATAAATCGAAAGCAATTGATGGGTTACAAGCAGTATAAACTTCATTCCAAGACTCAAATGTCAAAGCTGTTTTCAAAGCAGAAAAATTTATTTTTGGAAAAGTTTTTACTGATACATTTAGTTTTCTATTTTGACTACAATCAAATTGAATACTGGTTAAACAATGATCAGTAATCCCAAGTTCAAAAACTTCTGTTTGAAATCCCACGTTATTATTTTTATGAAGTCTTAAAAAGATATGGTCCAAGCAAGATGGTCCTCTAGTAAGTGTGTTTACCAAAGAAGTAAATCCAAAGGAAGAAATGGTAGCAAGAAAATTATCAGCATCAGGTGAGGAGGACAATAAATCGATGTTAAGGTCACCTAAAAGAAGCATATTTTTACCACAATGATTGTCCAAAAATCCAGAAAATTCATCTATAAACGCATTAATTGTAAAAGAATGCAATCTGTACAGTCCGACAAAAAAGTAACGAGTTTGAGATAATACAAAATTTAAACAAATCAAATCTGCACTTCTTAAATTCGCATTTGTTACTTCACACATTATATCGCTTCTATAAAACGCCGCCACCATAAGAATCATTACAAGAAGCCGCGAAAGTAAAACCAGGAATAAAATAGTTAGATATTTCAACCTCATAGATCCAAATTTCGGAAACGAATATGAAATCAGGCAGATGATCTAAAGATGCGAGATTAGCAAGAAAGGTGTCAAAATTTTTTCTTAAGCTACGAATATTTTGGTGTACTACTTGGTTCTTAGGCGTTTTAGGTGATTGTTCAAAATAGATTTTTGAATCGTTTTTATAGTCCCAAGAATATAGGTATTTGCTACACAAATTCTCTACCATCTTAATTATCTGGAAAACGAATTTAACGATTTTGATAAAAATTGGCGTGTACTACTTTGGGTATGGTCTACATTTTGGCTAAAAAAAATAAATATTTTGTTATTAACGGTACCTGCCATACAACCGTTTTATTGATTTTCGACTTTCTCATAAACTGCTCAAGGGATTTCGATTTTATACAGGAGCTCCTTCAAATTCTAAATATAATTGCATTTCAAAATTCTCGAAAAATATTTTTTTTTTGGATTCTTGAAAAAAAATAGTTTTTTTTGAAAATGCAAAATTTCGAAAACGGGTGGACAAATTTTTCTGAAATTTTGTTTTTAAATTTATATTATTAAACATTAAAAATGTTCATACCAATTTTTTTTTAGAAAAAAATTAAGAATTTTTATATATAAAATATTAAGTGAAAAAGGAATTTAAAAATACTTTTAGCCGTTTCTATTAAGAATCTTTTGCATATAATGTTATTGAAAATAGAAGCAAGTACGTGCGATCCAGTCGATCATTTTAATTTTTTTATTTTCGACTTTCTCATAAACAGCTTAAGGTGATCCCTTAAATTATAAGTAATAATGTATACCGAAGTTTTTGGAGAAATATTTTTTTTTTTTTACTTTTGAAAAAAAATATTTTTTTTATTTGAAAATTCAATATTCCGAAAACGGGTGGATTATTTTTTTTTGAAATTTTGTTTTTAAGTTTATATAATTAAATATTTAAAATTTTCATACCATTTTTTTTTGTTAGAAACAAACTTATGACTAATAAAAATTAAGTAAACAATAAATTAAGATTCTTAATAGAAATTTTTTGCATACGATGTGATCGAACATAAGAGCAGTGCCATCCAGTCGTGCATTGTATTTATATTGGTGTTCGATTTTCTTAAAAACGGTTCATATGATTTTTTTGAATTTTATTCATTGAGAAACTACTAAAACAGTATTACAAGCCCAATTGTTAAAATTAAACAAAAAAAACCTACTAAACTACTAAATTGTTAAAAAATATTGAAATAAAAAAATTTTTTTTTTAAACTTAAAACTTAACTTAAAATTCGTTTTCCTTAAACAAAAAACGCCCAAACATATTTCAAGGTCGTTTTTAAATTAGTCATTTTGTATACAAGATTTCTTAATTTTGTTTTCCTAAAAAATGTTATTATGGTTATTTTATTGATATATTGATTTATGCAAAAAAATATATAAATAATACTGCATATATTTAATTTTTTTTCAAATTTTTTTCTATGTTAAAAAAATATAAAAAAAATGTTTTTTTGGAAAATCGATTTTTCAGAATCGAGTAATTGAATTTTATGTAATTAAAATTTTGTAAGTAGTTACTTTAAATTTGCCTTTCAATTTTTTTCCTAAATATGTTTTATTATGTAGATATATATATATATGTATAAAAAAAATATATTTTTTTAAAAAACCGCTCCAAAACTATTTTTGGATTTTTTATGCTAGCTACAAGAGCAATTTCGTATGATCCAGTGGTGCATTTTATTTCAATATTTTTCTTAACCCCAAAAATAACAAACATTTTAAAGCTTAATTATATCGAAATTGGCCTAATCAATTATGATTTTCGGCTTTCTCATTAACGGCTCAACAGAATTCATTTCAGATTTGTATGCAGGTGGTCCCTTGAATTCTAAATAATATTGTGCCGTGCAATTAAGGTTGCATTTAAAAGACCTTAGGTCTTACAGGCTTATAGTTAAATATAAAAAAATACTGCATACAAACATTTTCGACAATTATTTTTCTTAAATCATTTTTTTCGGAAAATTTAATGTTAAAAAAAGGATGGAAGATTTTGTGAAATGCTAGAAATTTGTACTAAGAATTTAATGAAACAATGGTTGTTTTTTTAAGTATGTTCATAAGCAATTTTGACATTTTTCGAAATACTCATATTAAGAAAATTCTTTTAACACATTTGATCTAGATTTATTATTTTTAATAATTAATTAATTTATTATTTTTATATTTGAAGATCAAAAAGTAAAAATGTATTCTAATGATTAGGGAACTTTTCCATTGATATTTTTAATTCATTATTAATAAAAACAAACCAAGTTTAGCTGTCAGAAGTAACGCATCATAATATGAGACTAGTGAAGTCCTGGTTGGTTTTTTTTTTATTTTTTAGTTGTTAACCATTCTCTTGTTTTACTAATTTCTTCAGTAGTTTTTTAATATGGACACAGTGTAAAAATTTTTTTCTAGAATTTTCTTCAGCTTGAATTTGAGTTGGTATTAATTTGCACCTACAACTAAAGCTTAACAACTCTATAGTCCCCAAATGTATCTAAAGCACATAGAGTGCTCCATGGACAAAAAAACTTGTTTTCACGAAAACTCTTGAATTTTCATATGTGAGTTTTGTGTATTATAAAAAAGGCAATTCATTTAAAGGACTCAGAACAAGTTTACATCCTCACACCTATCTACCTCCTTCAATTAAGAAACTCTAAAAAAAAATAATCTATTCACCCTTTTCGAAATTAAAATTAAGCAAAATACCCACTTTTTCTCTCTTTCAAAAAAATAAATAACATAAAACACCTTGATTCGGTTCCAAGGACTATATACCCTTGAGTTGTATAGTCGATGAGTGACAAACAACCCTTAACAAATTACACTGTTGTACAAAATCACTCTTTAACACACCGCACATATTATAATTATTTGTGATTATGTCCTTTGCTTTTTAACTCTTGATTCATAATTAATTTACCGCACTGACAAACCATAAACGCCCACTATTAGAATCCCCCCCAAACATATCCACTCCACAACCCCATTTACGAGTAAATAGATATTTTTATATATATATAGAGACGTATACAAAGGGTCCTTAAACAAAAAAGAAATATGTATGATAAACACCCCCTTCATTAACACAAACATATACATATATTAAACCTTGTTCAGGAATCACGCTCATGGTTGCCACACGAATTATTTATTCTAATTTAAGGAACTCTTAAATGGGTGGAAATTTTACATTTTGCAATTGTACAAACGTCATCGTCACGTCGCTGGAACTTTGATTCATGGTTCAGCAGATTTATGTTACATACATTATACTATTCCGTATATACCCAGTAGGAAATTCACTCCTCAATGAAAAATGCCTTAGTGAAATCCTATATGACAGCGGTCATATAGGAGAGAGCCGCGTTTTATTATTCACGAAGACCCATATAGGTCAGAGCATTGCATGCATTACAACTACACTACAAGATCTTGATATTTATCCAGTTCAATATTCCTGACCCAGAATTTAATTACATATCTCACCACCAGGGTTAGCTTTTAACTTGTACAAGTTGGTACTTCAATTTTGAATTGTCAACCACGGTGTTGCCACAACTACTTATAATTTATTAAGTCTGCTTTTGCAGTAGTGCAATTCTTATGTGGTTTCCCATTGGTAAAAGATATTAATTTTGCCATTCCATTGGGCAAACAAAAATTTGTTTCTTATTCTGAATCAATTTTCCAGATCCGTATTTTTCTGTGTATCAACCTCTCTTTCTACTAACACTAGTACAATTGAATGCATTTACTTTCACATCTACTAGTTTAATATACACGAATACAATCCAATAACATATCGAAAACAAAATCATTTCAAATCGCTTTCCATCAAATTCTATATTTAGCAATGGAAATGGAGAGTAAAACTTACTTTTGTTCTAGTAAAACAGTATCATCTTTCCGCACTCCTTATTTTTTACTCAAACAATAAGGAAAAGCACAACGAAAAAAGAGCTAAAACCAACGTTGCCGAAGTGGCACGATCGTGCACTTTTGGCACTTTTTAATTTAACTGGCACTCTAGCACTCAAACGCTTCAAATGGCACTCTAGTAATCAATGAGCAAATGTTTTGAAATATATCCAAGTTCATGATCAGATCAGGTAGTGCATCAGCTGAAAGGGTTATTACCCGCTTAAATAACATTAAAACCCATGGTAAAAATTGACTTTCTTATAAAGGAATAAAAACACTTTTGTCGTTTAATGAAAAAATAACCAGAAAGAGATGGATTGAAGTCTTAAAGTATATGGTGGTAATTAGAACAACCAGTCATCTGACAGAGATTATAAAAAAAAATATTGTTGTTTAACTACAATTCAAGTTCGTTTATTTTTGCAGAAACACTCTTAAAAATAAATTGAAATGGAGTTAAATTTATTTAAAAAAAAATATTTTTAATCAAATTGAGATAATTCCGACACGGAAAATTATTTATCAACTAAATCTAACACCAAAATGTTTTTTTTTTTTAACAACATTAATTGGTTTTGACAGTTCTCACAAATCTGTTCTAACCTGTTCTACCTAAAAAGTAAGTGCTGAAAATCCTGTTCTAAAGTGTTCCAAGCTGACTCATTGAACACCAAACCAGAACAGTTAAGAACATAAAATTTCTCATTAAACTGCAAAATCCTTTACTTTTCTGTTCTAAGGTGCTCTAATGTGATCCGAACATCCTCATTGAACACATATTGTTAGTTGATGCTTTTATTAATTTTGTTCATGTTTATTTAATGAAGTTCTTTTATTTAGGTTAAGGTTCCAAATGATTTTATTTCATACAAATTACAAAAGTTTACTGTATCATTCATTTTTCAAACATTTTCAGCTGACAATTATTAATACTTAATTAATTAATTTTGTTTAATATACAAAATTGAAACAAAGTTCTTCTAAGATCCGTTTTCTGTAGTTAAGTGCTAGCTTGGTGTAGTTGTAAAGGGATTCCCAGTCTAAAACTCCGTTTAAAACATCTATGACGTCCACTTCACTGAGGTAGTTTTTTCCAAGTGTACTCCTTCTGGTTTCCACCAAAACAGGACATCTTCCCACGAAGTGGAACACGTTTTCGCGTTCTCTAGTGTTACATAATCCACACATTTCTTCTAAATCACTCCTATGAGGAACATAGTTCAGGGGAAGTATCTCCCCTCTTGCTTTTAAAACCAGTGACATGAGATCGGTTGGATACTCCGCCCTGAAGTAGTTATTTCGTAACAGGTTATAGTTTAGCCCTGCATATATGTCCCTGTGTAATGAACTTCTGGCTTTCATAGTATAATTCTCTCTCTTTCTTTCGTCCACTAACGATATGAGGCTATAGAGTTCGCTTTTCCACGTTTCCATCCTATCGCTTCGGAGTAATAGTGGATGTCCACAGTACTCTGCTAGATCTCTCCATGACTCGAACCATGATATTTGTTTTTGAATCACAAGTTTTGGCAGTCTCCTATCATCCATTGCTATAGTCTTTAAAATATAGTCTATCTGTATTTTCAGAGTTGAAATAAATAAAGATAGTAGACCTGTCTCTAGCATTAGTATGTGATTCGCAGTACTATTAGGTAGTTTCAAGCTTCTTTTTAAGAATTAGCGCAGAAGCTGCTCAACTTCATCGAACTCCTTATGGCCCCAAACTTGACCTGCATAACACATGATCGCTTTCGCTGTGGTTTCAAAAATACGATATTTGGATTCGTAGTGAATATCTTTACAGTGAACCACAGTCCTCCATGTTGCGTTTAATGCATGCTTCGATTTGGCCAACTTATCAAGCATATGATTTTGCCAGTTCAGGTTTCTAGATATCCGCATACCAAGATAGTTGTATTCATTTACGACTTCGATGTTTTGATCTCCAAATATCCAGGTTTCACTGCGGCCGTTTCGGCCGCCTCCTCTACGAAAAATCATGACTTTAGACTTCTCTAGGTTCACCTGGAGCCTCCATTTGTTGCAGTACTCGAACAATCTATTGATCATCAATTGGAGACTACCAGGCGACTCCGTTAGCATCACAATATCATCGGCGAACATTAGTACCTTGATTATTAAAAGGTCCGCTGAAACACGTGCCTGCAATACCTCTTCTAAGTCATCTATAAATAGAGCAAATAATAAAGGACTCAGATTACATCCTTGCCTCATTCCTATTTCCACTTCGAATTGTTCGGATTGTTTGGATCCAAAAGCGACTGCAGATGTTGTTGAGTTATAGTGTTTTTCCAAAACGTTCAAAAATTTGACGATACTCCTTTGTTGCACAGCTTTAGCATAAGTGCTTTCCTGTCTATGGTATCGAATGCCGCCTTGAAGTCGATGAAAAAGCCGTACAGTTTTCTTTTAGATTTTATAAAGATTTCAGCTATATTGGTAAGCGAATAGATTTCATCTATGGTCGAGTAATTCTTTCGAAACCCAGCTTGCGACTCGCTTAGTAAGTTGTTGTTATGAACCCAATCATAAAGCCGTTTGCAGAGAAGTTTCGTAAAAATTTTCATAGATGAATTTAGCAATGATATTCCTCTGTAGTTGGCAGCATCTTCCTTGTCACCTTTTTTAAAAATTGGGCAAATGATGGCTTCTTTGAAATAGAACGGTAAATAAGCTGAATCGTATGCGTGGCTTAAAGCTTTTGTTAGAGTCACTATAAAAATAGAAGTGTCTATTTTATAGAACTCTTGAGGAATGCCATTCGATCCTGGAGACTTGTTGTTTTGGAGCTCTTTCAATACAAGTTGAACCTCTGCACAGGAAAAAGTTGCGTCCAACTCTTCGTTCTCATAAAAAGGTTTGGCAAATTGGAATGTGGAAGGGAAATTGTCTTTTGTTAACGTTTTGAAGTGTTTTGCAAGGTCTTTGATTTCAATGGGTGAAATAACATGATTGTTACGGTTTTTACTAATTTTTATAACTACTGTCCAAAACTCAACAGCATTTCTGCAGTCTGCAAGGTCTTGAGCAAGTTTTCTTGAGTAGGTTTGACGTTTATAGCTTAGTAGCTCTTTGTATTGCTTGTTAACTGCAAGATATTGCGCTTTAAAAAAGATATTCTTTGGAAAACTTCTTAGTAATCCTAGCCAAGCAAAAGATTTTCCACGAGCTACCATACAATCATTATCAAACCATTTTTCGTGGTAGTGGATAAAATTGTTGTTTACCTGGCATTGCACCGGAATAGACTTAAGGACAATATTGTCCAGCTCCGATAATCTAAGACAAAATGTTGATGATGATGTCGCTTGAAGGAGAAGACTATTATTCAAACAATGTGAGTACCTTTCGGCAAAAACATTTTCCACCTGAATTTTAACGGAGTTACTGAGTCTTCTGGTTGCCTCTGGTTTCTGTTTAGGTTGATTGTTAGTTGGATTGGGAGGTGATCGGAATGTATTTCTGTTATGACTTCAAAATCGTACATCATAGCACTCCAGTCTCCTGACACCATTGCGTAGTCGATTACTGAGTTTCCTTGTGGTCCTATAAAAGTGAACTCACCTAATTTGTCTCCTTCCGCAGTACCAGTGCAAACACTCAATGCAAAGGAATTACATAGATCGATAACTTTTTTACCTTCTCTTTTAATTGTTGTATCTTTTGAACTACGATTCCTATTTTCTATAAGCTTACTTTCACTTTCTAGCGCTCCGGTTCGGGCATTGAAATCTCCAATAAGCATTAAATTGTTAATGTCCATATCAAATAAAATGTCTCCAAGCTTAGTGAAGTCACTTTTCCAGCTGTTGCAATTTAAGTATATAGGGATGAGATTAAGTAAGGATCGATCAGTTTTAATTTCAATGAAATGTGTGTCTCCTATTTGCTTGTATTTGCAACTGACGCCTTTAAGATTATGTTTAAAACCCATGAGAATTTCTCCACTAGCCCTTCCTTTTCGGTGATTTTTAAGTGCTGGTTTCCATTTTAGTTTGTATTCGACGAAACTTGATTCAAAATTTTATGTATACTGTTCAGTTACATGTGTTTAAATTAATATAATAATATCATACTCATTTATAAATTTAATAAAATCTAAAACTGCAATCTTATTTTTTAAACCTCCAATATTATAACTTATAATTCTAATTTTACTTAATTTAAAAATTTGACAGACGGCTTTTACCTAATTACAGTGGTTATAATTAGAATGTGCTATTTTGTTAACATCTAGATCCGAAAGAGCAGAATTCGTTTTGTTTGTAGCCGAAATTGATGTTTATGGACCGCCGCCAACCTCATTTGATATTTCTCGTCGATGGAAGACATTGACGTTTCTGGCAATTGACTCATTTTGTAAAAGTTGTAAATAAACATTTTGAAAGAAATTCTCCCCAAATTTGTGTTTTTCTTCCAATTTTTGCAGCCCATGCTCCTTATTTGTAACAAAAACTTGCTGCTCATGATTCAATTCCACAACCAAATCATCAATACGCAATTTATCATCACGTAGAGAAAATCTCAATCGTGGTTGTTTGGCGTAAATGTGTTTGTGGAGCTGAAGGAGTTTGATGCGCTTTTGCCGAATCTTCAATGGGTAGTCTCGACTTATGGAGATGCCGGTTCCTTTCAGCTTTTTAATATTTTTCAGAACATTTTGTGCGTTTTGTTTAGATTTGAATTCTGCCAAAATAGTAACTACTTCTTCATTCGAAGCGATTTGTCTCAGTTCTTGTGCAGTGATGATTGTATTTGAGTCGGATATATTTTTGCAAATGTTTAGAGCTTGTTCTATGGGATTCGATTGTCCATTCTTAGCTCGAATTATTAAGTTGTTGTCATTTGCAGCTAACTTTAACTGATCAATCTCGGTTTGAAGGACATTGCATCTTTGGAAGAGTGCACCGACCGCCTCCTTCAATTGCACATTCTCCCTTCTAACCTCACTTGGTTCACCGCGTAAGTCTGAAATGTCATCCTTCGTAGCAACATTTGTGAGATTAGTGGCAAACAGATTATTTAAATCCTCGACAGTAATAGAACCAACCAACGACATGCTTTTATCTTTTTTTGAAATTGATTGAAGATGTATTTCGGGTGATGTTTCTTGAACTTTTCTTTTTGAATTTTTCATCAAGCCTTTAATATTGTGTATTGGTTTTAAACTTATTTACAATGAGCGATTTTTTTGTTAAGGTAGGTAGGTATCTAACTTTTGCAACTTAAATTACCAAAAATTCAATGATTTTTTAATCTCACTTGATCAATAGCTCCTTAAATTGTGCACTTTGTAAAAAAAATTATTTATTTTGTTTGTTTGGATTAATTAAAATAAACTTTTTTTCAAGAGCTAAACAATTTTAACTTTTAAGCTACACCACAGTTGCCAACTTTTCCCAAGTTCTTTTATTTTTATCTATTAATTTATTTTTTATTAATTTTGTGTTTTTTTAATTCTTATTATGCCTTAAGTTTTGAGGTGCAATAAATAAAACTAAAAATTAAATTTGAAATCTTCGGAATTTTGTTACTTTTTTGTTGGTGGCACCCAGTGGCCTAAAATGGCACTTTCTGTTGTCAGAATTGACACTTACAAAATGTTGTTTCCGGCAACGCTGGCTATAACTCTGTCATTTTATTTACCCCCGCCACAACCTTTCGAAAGATACTATTACGCGGTGCGATTCAATTCAAACACCCCGTAACCAGCGTTGCCGGAAACAAAATTGTAAGTGCCAATGCTGACAACAGAAAGTGCCATCTTAGGCCACTGGGTGCCACCAAAACGTAAAAAAATGCCGAAGATTTCATATGCAATTTTTAATTTTATTTATTGCACCTCAAAACTTAGGGAGTAAAAAGAATAAATTATAAAGACGAAATAAAAGAAATTTACTAAACGAAACATAAAAAAAATAAATAAAAGAATCAATGCTGGCAAGTTTCAGCCTTTATTATTTCATTAAACGACAGAAGTGATCTTATAACTCATCATATCATGCCGGTCTTCCACTACGTACTTTCCATTCAACTGCATCTTTGGATGCAAAAATTTACAACCTTTTACGCTACTGCACAAACTTGCGTTCATCACAACAAAATGAGTTGGGAGCTCCGTACACATAGTTGACAAACGTAGTGAAATGTTGAAAAACCTCGTACACCTAATTGATCAACTCGTTTAATTGTTTGAGAACTCCGTACATCTTGTTGATCAACATATTCAATTGTTGAATAGCTTCGTCCATATTATAGTAGATAAACTTACTCTAAAGTTGAGTAACCTCGTACATTAGTTGATAAACTTGTTAGATTTTTACAAAAAAAAAAGATTTTCAAGTTGATTAACTGCGTTTTTGATACGCTTGTTCAACAAGTTGATGGACGCACTCATACAACGCAACGCACAACATATATTTTCACCTCAACGGCAACCAACACCAAACAAAATTAAAAAAGTTGATCAACATTTGAACAAATAATGTGCAACACATTATCTTAAAAACGTTGCTCAACGCGTTAAACCAACATTTTCAACGAGCACCTCGTACTCGATCTATTCGCTGAGCAACGATCTCCAACCGGATTAAACTCGTTGGTTGTATGGAATTGAGGACATCGTACATCAGAGTTGAATGTGTTCAGCTTGAAATTAGTGCGTTGAACGCGTAGTGGTGACCGGCACATTAAGAAAGTCAATTTTTATTATTGGTTTTTATATTATTAATGCGTGAAACAACCCGTTTCAGCTGATGCACTACAATGTGGTAAAACTAAGTTTTATCATGAACTTGGATGTATTTGAAAACATTTGCTCGTCGATTCCTAGACTGCCATGCGTTGGAGCGTTTGAGTTCCACAGTGCCATTTACAGGCACGATCGTGCCACTTCGGCAACGTTGCCCGTAACTGGCTGAACAGAATGGACACGCGTTCGATCTAGCGGCACTTCAAAAACCGCTCTGTCAAAGTAAGAATGCATATAAACTTGGTTGATTGAATACAATGGAGCCACGGCGCCGCGTGTCGAGACGCTAGACATTGTTTAACTTTTCCGTTTTTCCGCGCGTCGTGTGACAGATAACAAAACAAAAAAAAAAAAAACATCTTGTTGGTTGTTGCATCCACACAATTGTTGATCTTCGTCGGAGCACTGTGACGCAAAAATATACATTTAGATGAAATTTGCAATTTAAAAGTTTGCAAAAAAAAACTACAAAATCAATAATTAAAAACACGATAGTGTGTTATTTAGGCCTCGACTCCATTAGATATATTTATTTTGGCCGTTATTGCAGACATTACTACTAAAAATTTATATGTCTTTGCTATGTGGGCAAACATAAATCCTGAACTTTCATTCTTCTTCTAGAAGCGCTTTATGTACTTTAGAATAGGTATAATCTGTTTTTTTTTTTTAATGAATTATTAAGATTTAACATGAAAATAAGCGAACTATGAACAAGATTCAAAGCTTTGTGAGAAATTTGTGTACGATTAATGTGGGATGTCATGACACGTCAAATTTTATTTCTCCGTTTATTTCATCTGACAAACGAAGAATCACACTTGCAAATCGCTGTTTCTTCGGGCTTAGAAAGCATTTGAGCAGTAAAGCCCTCTCTCAAAGAACCAAAGAGACCCTATATAAAACTTTAATCATCCCAGTCTGCTGTATGGGGCAGAGACATGAACACTGACAAAATCGAATGAAAATCAGCTGGGTTGCTTTGAGATAAAGATTCTTCGAGTTATGTTTGGCCCAGTGTGCATCGGTGGTGAGTGGAGAAGAAGGTTTAACGACGAACTTTACGGGCTCTACAGCGATATCAACCTGGTCAAAAGGCTAAAAATACAGCGACTGAGATGGCTAGGTCACGTGGAGCGCATGCACATCGACGCACCAGCCCCACGAGTCTTCGTATCCAACCCCGGTGGACAACGCGACAGAGGAAGGCCTTATCTTGTTGTGAACGACCTCAACCAACTTGGTGTGCGTAACTGGTGGCAGCTAGCTAGGGACTGGGCTAGCTGGAGAGGTTTGCTGGTTGAGGCCGTGATCCATCCTGGATTGTAAGCGCCATCTAAAGTAAAGTAAGTTATTTCTTCTCAGAAGACAAGAAATAATACAGATTCGTGTGTCTAAAAATAAAAAAAAAAATCCAGACATAAGGGGCCTCCACAAGAAATATAGACTACATGACACATTTCTTGCAATCATTTATTTCAAGTGGAGGCCTAGGGTTATAATATTTTTTTTAGGCAATTTAAAGATGAGACAAAAAACAGTATGTAGTGTCGCAAACCGAACGAGGGGAAAACCCAAAAAGGATTCATTTTAGCATCATTTATTTTTTTTGTGGCAGGTCAAAAATCTTTTTGTGGAGGAAATCTTCGCGTCCGGTTTTGCATTGAATTCATGCATATGAAAAAGGTTTGTGTATTCATTAAAGTTTTTTTTTTGGTCTTGTCTATTCTTTACATTTTTACTTGAGCTAAGCACAACATGTTACCTAAATGGCAAACTGGTGACCGACTGCATTACGTTTCATGAGTGAAATCAATGATAAATCTCTCCTATATGACCGCTGTCATATAGGGAGTGTGTTTCTTTATTCATTTTGAGATGTCCAGAATATTCGGAATACCAGTTTTGCGTTTCTTTATTCCAAGGAATATTCCGGATAAACTATTTTGTTGTTTCTTTATTCATTCCGGAACGTTTGGAATGCATTCTCTTTATTCCATGTGAAACACGGAATGAAAAGAATATTCCTGGAATAACTCTCTCATATGAAAGCAAAACAAATGACAGCAGCCAAAGACGAAAACCAAGTAAGTAAACAAAATGGATGACCAAACATTGCTTATATTTTTGTTATTGAAATTAATATATAAATAACAATTAAATGTGAATTTTCATAAATTATTTTTCATGGAGATATCTGTTTTTTTGTCATCATCACAACACTTTAAAATAGCTGATTGATGTCATCTTTATTCTTTTCTATTCCGGAGAGAATTTTTGTTTCTTTACTCATTCCATTCTGGATATTCTAAATAAACATTTCGTCTTTTCCATCCATTCTATTCCTTATCCGGAATAAATGAAGAAACACGCTCAGGTTTTCATTGAGAAGTGAATTTCCTACTGGGTTAGTGTGTTTGGAACCGAAAGTTTCGCTATAGTATGGGGGAGAATTAATTGACTTCTTTTATGCATAACTGGTAATTCCGCTTTGACAGAAATGCAAAAAAAATCATGTTCTGAATTATTTGAAGACAATTTTTATTTTCAAAACGCAAATTTTATTGTTTTTATTTTTTCGATGCTGGGTATTGTTGAGTACCTGTGATCTGTCAACAAGTATTAGCATTTTTTCAATAAGATCCTCCATTGGACTGATCTTAAGCAGAACTTTCAGTTCTTCTTTCACTTCTTTTATTCACCATTAATCTGAAATAAGATTATATTTAATCTAACGACATATATTCACCGGGATAGAGCTCACGAGTTAGTATTGTTCCGAAATCGATTGGTTGCTGTACAATATCCAGAAAGAAATGCACTTAATTTATTTATTATAGTTTATTATTTTATATTTATTTAACTAAAATAAAATAAGAAAGGACAACACCGCAGTATACAATTTTTTTAATGTAAACAAAAAAATGAAATGTCTAAAGTTAATCACAGCTGCCAACCATGCAAAGTTAAAAATGTTCATGACCCAGATCGTTTTGTTTTCACGGGGTAAACTATAGCTGCGTTTTATTATCTACGAGTCTGGGTCTAGATTATTTTTTAACACGTATTACAAAAACAACACGAGATCCAGGTTTCTATCGGGGTTTCTACCTGGGTTTGCAAATATTAGTATTGAATTCGGCGAACAGATGGTACATATCAGTAAATAACCCAGATCGTTTTATTTTTACGGGGTGAACCATATGGGTTATTGGCGATAATAAAACACGGCTTATATGGGTCATTAGCATAATAAAATGCGGGTATTATCATTGATTTCACTCATGATTACGGTGACCATATTTTAGAATTTTAAATAATGAAGAAAAAAAATTTAAACACATTTTGTTTTATTATATTTCTTTTATTAAAATATCTCTATAAAAAAAAAAACAGATCAAAGATTCAGTCTTTGCTTAAATGAATTAAAATAATATTATAGAAGGAACTCTTATTCATATGTATGTATATTTAGCAAAATTATTAAATAAATAAAATTCAGTCTTTACTCTAACTAAATGTTTGAGTAAATTAACGCTTAAGCACAAAATAAGTATCCTCATTATTTAAAACAGGAATCTTATGCATCTAATATTTATTTGTTTACATATAAGAATACTTCCCTGAAGTATAGATTCGTTAAATCAAATCTGATTTTGTTTTAAATATTCTCTTAACAATAAGCAGGTAATTTAATAGTTGACTTACTAAATTCAACAAAAAAAAATATTTCATAGTTTCAACTTTCATTTGGTTTTTTTCATTTATCCAAGCATTATTTAGGACTGAAAAAACTCTTTCTGTTCAAGTAGTCGATCCCGGAAGGCACAAACCAAATTCTACAATGTTTAAAATGTTTTTGAAATGTATATCTTTTCCTATAAAATGTTGGAAAATTTCCATGCATCTTTCTCCTCACTCCTTTAACTAGCTTTCCATGTAACAACTTTCTTTTTTTTTTGAGAATTTATATTATTATAATTTATAATTGGAACTTAAATATATAATTATTAGTATTTAATAAGGTGTTTTGGAATTATTAATATCAAAAAAAATTTACCAATTTGAATGTGTACAACAACAAAACAGAAAACATGTCTTCAAATTTTGAAAAGCTTTTAAATTAATTCTGATTGTTTGATTTTACCGTTTTAACATTGGGTGTGTTCAGAGAATGAAGTGTACGGAGTGTTCTAAAAATGAAAGATTTGCACTAGATTACCATTTTTGCACATTTAATACACGTTCGCATTATCATTTTGTAGACAGAATTTTGATTTTGGTTAGTTTTTGGTTTTTGCTTCAACAAAATGAAATTAAATACTGAACAAATAATGAACAGCTTTTCAAATAGTGATCACTTTTATGATTTTGAAAAGAAAATAATTCATAATGAACGTCTGCTTCAAATAATGAACAGTTCATCATAATAAAGAATAATTGGTCACCGTACTCATGATGGGTAATCCAGCCGTTCACCAGTTTGCCATTTAAGTAGCATATTCTGCTAAGCTCAAGTAAGAAGGTAGAGAATAGACAACAAAAAAAAAACTTTAATAAATGCACAATCCTTTTTCATATGCATGAATAAAATGCACAACCTGAGGCGAAGATTTCCCCCATAAAAAGATTTTTGACCTGCTATGCGAAATTGTTACCTTGTTCTGGTTTTCCCCTCGATCGGTTTGCGCCACTAACTACCTACATACTGTTTTTTGTCGGGCGTGATTTCTTTATTAGACGTTTTTCTTTTTTTCTTTTTCGTTCAGAGCAGAGCACTGAACAGAGTTCGAACATATAAATAATGTACTGAACTGGTTCCAAACAGAGCGAGCTATCTACACTGATGTGTTTTTTTTAAACACACTTGAGCCACACAAATCAGAATGCATTTTCATTTTAAACATAAACAATATAACACAAAACCTACCCTTTTTTGTAGACTGATACACACCCAGATACAGAAAATCAACTAGTGATCACCTTCGTTCGCCAACTTATGTATTTAATTATTTTTTTCCTCCTATTTTCCTTCTCGACACACATGGCATTTGGTGCGTTCAGCAATTTATAATTACATGCTCAGTCAATTATGTTCGAGCATGTCAAGTGCGATCTACACATGTTCAGAACGAAAAAAGAAACACACATTTGGAGCTCTGCATGCTCTGAGTTAAAAAGAAACATAAACAAATTTTTTGACAACTCAGACTCTGCTCTGAACTAAAAAAGAAAAACGCCTATTCTATAATGATTTCATTTATATTTTGTGATCATAGCGAACAGACGTTAAATGTTCTAAGTGTTTTGTTGTAAAACATAAAATATAATATAATTGTATATGACTATAAACAACTAACAAATGAATGAATGCTTTATTTAAAATACTTTGGATGTACATAATATACATTTGTAAGTAAGTACAGTACCCGACAGACATGTAATCTTCCTGTGACTAATTGATTATATCTCAAGAATCTGTAGGTATTTTCAACCAAGGAAAAGAACTTATGAATTCGAAGATTTCAAGACCACATCCATTTCAAATACCTATTCTTTTTCTTTTACTAAATCATCACATCTCAAGCATCTGTTTATTCACTACGGAGTAGATATATTTCAATCTACGGAGTAGATATGCTGAAGCACTGGCAACGAGACCATCGACTTAAGAATTACACACATTGATACAACATAAGATATAATAATGTTTGAGCATCAACAAAACAAACAACAAAAATGGTCGTCAAATACACACAATACGCACTAATCTAATCTTATCAACAAAATGAACCAACAAACAAATTCCTCATCGAATACACATAATGCATATACCTACTACATATACCTATGCGAATCCACAACGAACCTACAAAAAAATTCAATATAAAAAAACAAAGCAACAAAAAATTTGTTTGCTGTTAAACCCATTTTGGGCTTCTTCGGTTGCGATTCGCCAGGAAAAGTCTATTGATTTTAATGTCCCTCTGATGTGTTCTGGTGATTCCAGGTTTCAGCCGCGGTTACGAAACATCTCGAACCACACTTTTGAAGTTGTCAACGGAATGCTTTTGTTGTCGATTGTGTGCAAACGCCGCCCCATCTTGGAAAAAGCGTTTCAAGTCCAGATATATATTTAAAACCGAAATCACTGAATCATCCAGATCATGTGAGAAGCAAGTGGCCTTTTCAAGCAAGCATTTTCACTTGCCAATCATCCATTTGCAGAGAATAGATCTTGTCGACCATTTCTGGTGTGATGACCTCAATTGGGTAACCAAACGTTCGGCATCGCAACGACCGAACCGAAACTGGATAATTCAGGCTAGTTCACGAGTTAACTGATGAAGACTTTTTGAGGACCCTGTCCACAACTAATGGTATCGCCATCTTAAGGAGGTTCGTACTAACTGATCCTGTAGATCTTCCTCGAATTCGAAGCAGATATAGTGGCAAAAATAAAGTTCCACTGCCTCGTGGATGCTGGTCACCTGGATCGTAAAGAGGAAGAAGAACCAGAGCGGAATTCTATAGTTGTCGACGATACACCGTCCTTAAATGACCTAAGAAAGGACGCCCGATTTCCTGTGGTAATCAACTGGACGAAATTGACTCACGATTTGAATAGGTGAAAATAGTTTATTAAGACCAGGAAAGATCTCCCTACCCAGTTGTAGAGCCGATGATGAAGAATTGACAACTATTAAAAACTGTTATACTGGTAAAATGTCGGTATTTGAAATTTCGTAAAGTTGTTAGATTCTTACAACTTCGCTGATCAATTTTATTTTCCCCCTTTATGAATATTTTAGTCCTTTTAAAAGTTTTGTGTTCCAATATAGCCAAGCCAAGCTTGACGGACATTTTATTGTTATTTTTTTAAGAAAATGAAGGAACTTACCCTTGGCAACCTATCCACTTATTCTAATAACTTATCTCTTATAATTGGAAACATCTTCCCAAAGAATAAGAAGAACCAATATCTACCTCCAGAGTGCAGGACGATACTGTGACATTAAAATTTCCAAAGCGGTAACCGTGACAGGAATACTTAGAATATAGTCATGTCCTTGTTTAGGAAACAAGCCACGCCATACCATGCCACTCACTCAGCTGAGTACCTCATTTCGAATATTATAAGGTTAAATTATTATAAGCACTTACCTGCCTTGCAAAACAGCTTTGAACAACACTCTTGTGCCCCAAGTATAGGGTTGGGCTTGGGGTCGTAATGGAATAGAATGACAGACCCTGTATGTTGTTGGGGAGGTATGGTGTTTGCCCGTATTTCGTCAGTCAGGTATCAGGTACAAAAAAAGGACACAAAACTGCCACACATAAATTAGAATCTTAAATATTTAACGATGATGGTGCAAACGTATGATAACGATGCAAGATTCAAGTCTTTCTTCTTTACTCAAGTTTTTTGTGTATGTGTGTATTTTTTCTGTGTTTGTGTTAGTTGTGTATAATATGATAGGATAGTGATAGTGATACTCATGTTGATGTTGCTGCTTCGTAGAGCGTTAAAGTTACAACAGAAAAGATGTGAAGCAGGTCAAAATGAAATTAGGTCTTCCGGCCAATGTTGGCACGGAATCATAATCATCATCATCAACATGATACCCAGGACCAGGACATCATATCACATTGACGTTGCTGTCATTGCAATCTGTAGTAAATTTTTATTTTCAACCAAAACGAACATAAAAACACTGACAGAAAATCTTGTCCTAAACACCATAGTCACATACCCATATGTACATACATATATATCTAGAACTTAATACATATGTATATTTATTTTTGTAGCAATGATGGTACTTTTTGTATCTCTGAATTGTATGGTGCTTATGTCGCATCCTCGCGTTATACCTATGAAGGAATGGAGAAATGGCATATGCCTTTAAGGCAGTTAACTGCAGCAGTAGCAGTATACGCGACAACAGTAATGGCTGAAAGCAAACATACCTATATACATATACTTCTTCATGGAGGGAAAAAAGGCAGTCGAGGTTTTACCGTGGATATTGAGTCGGGAAATAAATAAGTTGTTTTGAAATTGCTGCGTTATGCGGGTTAGTAGAAGCAGCAGCAGTAAAGGAGGGTGTTCTTTGCTCTCTTGCTGCTATTTGCTGTTATTTGCTTGTACGATTATGCGTGAGTAATTTGCTTCTTTTTCTAATAACCACAACAGCAGTTAATTCACATCGTGAGTCGTTGTGTCGCATCGCGCCTGTCGTTGGTCGTAACGCAATAACGGTACTTTTAATTGCGTATTAATTGTAATTATTATTCGGTAGGATATGGTGGTTAATCTTTTGGTTGAATGGAGTCACAATTATAAGCCGCATAGAAATAAGTTAGGTTGCTATTTATTGTTGGTTTTGGAACTTGCATGTAGTTAAAAGCTTAATTTAACCACACACAATGTTAAATGAAGCTGAAAGAAATTCAATAGAAAGTAAAGAGTCTTAGTTGAACTGTGTGCCCTCCATCGTCAGTTAAATAAAAGGTAGTGGTGTGGCGCTCCTTTATTAAGGCTTGAGTCAATATCTTGTGTCTTAAAGAGTAAGATATTTAGTAGCTCTAAATTACTAGGAGCTAGGAGCTACGAGCTACGAGATAGCAGATATCAGATAGCAAATAGCCGATAGCAGATAGCAGATAGCATTTAGCAGATAGCAGATAGTAGATAGCAGATAACAGATAACAGATAGCAGATAGCAGATAGCAGAAACAGATAGCAGATAACAGAAAGCAGATAGGATATAGGAGATAGGACATAGGAGATATGACATAGGAGATATGAGCTAGGGGCTAATTTCGAACCAGAGATATTCTATTGCAAGACGATCTTCTGTGGCCAACGAGTGGACGAGATTTAACCGATATGCCGAACGTCTCAGCACACCTGGAATTGCAGGAGTATGCATACAACCTGAGATCTACCATGTTTTTACCTAAATACATTTTTCAATATTCAGTGATGATTGTACCTCGATTCATCCTTTCACTCCAAGAAGGTGACAAAAGAAATATACCAGAAAACACTGTCACATACAAAACAGAACATCGAGGAGAAAGTATCAGGATCAAGCCAGATGCTACCTGATTGCTGGTTTTGGGACAGGGACGCAGCCGCTTCGAAATCACTCCGAGCATAGCGTTCATCGTCAGGAGATCTTTATAGTGATGGCCGAGCTCAGAGCAATGCACAACTTTGACAGTAAAACGTGATATATCATGGGGCTTCATCAGATCAACCATCAAAAACGAAACAAGCTAGTATCCATACCGACGACAAAACGTCACTATTTAAAAGAGCAACTACGTATTAAAGGATTTCATATCTACAATATCTTATGGAGTACAAATGACGGAAGAATAACTACGGTAGCAAACCAATGCTTCTTTAATTTGCCAAAACGAAATGAGCTTATAACTCCGTACTGCATTCGGCACTGTGTACTAGACTATAAAGAAAGAGGGAAAGTTCATCTGGGAGAATTCGATCATTCGTCAGTGCCGACTGCCGAAATTTTTTATTAACTACAACTGATAATTTCATAGCAGATTTTCGGTCTGTTCGTATAAATGTTTCTTTTTCGAATTTCCATAACAGACTTTATAAAAGATCGAGCTCCTCAATACCAATTATAAAATATGTTTAAGGGGGAGATCTGTATGCATAATAACAGAAAATTCATAGTAGAATAACAGATGTGGCAGAATAGGCCCAAATAACTAAAAATCAACTGCACTATGAACTTATAAATGCGATTTTTTTTAAAACTTAGAAATACTTTAAACACTGAGGTATTTTGTATCTAATCCAAAATGAATTAATTATTTATTTTTTTTTAGGATTAAAACTTTTTATTTTACTTTTGTTTATTTTAAGTTTGTTGAGAATAAAAAAAAACTATTTTTTATACAGAAAATAAATACTAAAAAAATAATTTGAGTTTCTTTTTATTTTTAACTAAAATAAGTAATTTATGTTTATATTGTCGTATGTAATATTCTAACAACATTTAAATTTAATTTATTTTTGTCTTATGTGTGATTATTTTGTCGTATGTGTTTGGGTAACATGTAGTTACACGGAGAAAAATCGGCCACTTTAAAATAAGATGATGCTGATCTTAATACCAATCTACTTAAAAGAACAAGATTTCAAATTAAGTTAAATGGAATCCTTTTAAATTCTGTTATATTTGCAATGAACTTCATTTCATTTTTATGAGAATTTTCTTTTTAAACTAGCTTGACTTAATCTGTTTAAAATGAAATATTTTCTGAGTAATTCTAAGTGCTGACGTCTTAAAATAAGAACATTTTCTTTAAAAAAGAGCATAATTTTAATTTAAGGTGACCATCTCCTTACTTTCATTGAGAAATATGTTTAATGTGTGTTCTATGCAAAAACAAAAAGATAAAACAAAAGAATCATTTTAAATTAAATTGAATATCTGCTAAATTAATTGTGTTTTTTTGCCAAAGTTCACGGAAGAAGAATTAAACGGATTTCTTATTAAAATTATGTGGAAACCTTCTGTTTTAAGGTGGTGTTCACTTTAAATTAAAAATATTCACGTCTTTTAATTATATTTTTTTTGTTAGAATACTCTTGCACGGTGGAAACATTGAACGGATTTCTTCTTGAAAGTAAGTGAAGTCTCTCAATTTTAAGAAGATCACATTAGTTTAAAATGATTCTTTTTGTTTTCTTTGCGTCGCGTCTTTGCAAAATATTTTTTTTAGAGTAGATGCATTGTACCTCCATTAGTTATTTGTTCTTTCATTAATCGAGTATTTACAGTAACGGTTGTTTTGCGATTGCCAAGTTCAAGTTGGTATATTATTAAATATTTTAAATAAGTGGTTTATATATATACTAAATATCGAAAGTGTTTTACAAAAACAATAAAAGGCCAGATGATAATTGACTTTTACAAGGAAAATAATATTTTAGATAATAAATGTCAAAAAGTCTTGGTCCAATTCATAGTAGACGGAAGACGGAAAATTGTTGTAAATTACAATCTAATGAACCAAATTTCCGAAAGCATCGTCAAATTCTTTTCTACTGAAAAAAAAGGTATTTTTGTTTTTTCCAATAATCTTAATAAAATCATGTTTGCATTTTATAAAGAATTTTTAGGAGTCGTCTGGAAAACTTCACTCCAAATGGTCAAACAGCAAACTTCGTTTGAAGTTTACGAAACGAATTAAAACCAGCAGCAGCACGTTCCAAAATGAAGGTCCAAATTCAGAATTATATGAAAAAGGTATTTTAGTGTACACAAGTACTCGGGCATTAGAACTAATGTTTTTTTTATGATAGATGAGTTAGACCAATACACTATTTGGTTGGCAAATCACGTGGCTCCCTGGGAAAATATATTAGAGTATTGGAGGAAGTCAAGCCACCTTCGAATAAAACAGTTTAAAAATGAAGATAAGATATTAACCGAATTATTAAAGGATTGGTCTCGTTATAATGATGACTTGGGATATTCGTTGGTATGTTCCTATACGTCTTGTATTTTTCGAAGTAGTAAATTATACATTTTTATGCACCTACAGATTGATATTGACTTTGAAACCATTTACCCTAAAAGTCAAATTGTTTATTATCTCAATATTCCATTTTCGTTGAGAAAATTTTCGGATATTACGAAGTAGAAATCCAAGACAAACATAGTAAACAACTTGTTAAAAACGACAATGTGAACAAAGGTGTAGTATTCACGTGATAAAACCTATCTTCAATCTTTTATTCATTTGCACTCTTAATGCACACAATCCTTAAACCACATCGATTAAAATCTGGAGCAAAACCAACCATTAAGGACGCTCAAAGTGATTTTATATTACATGTTTTGTACATTAATGACGTTGTGCCAAAATTAAATACATTACGAGACGAACATATGAAAAATAAAACAACAGTGCAACCAAGAATAATCGCGGTAGGTTCTGATTTGACACAAATTACCGATTATTTTTTGTATATTGTGATGGTATAAAGTGCAAACCAGCTACATTAATTAAATGCATTGATATAAAGGGTCCGCTATCTAACGTTTTTTCAACTAGTGCTTATTTCGTGAATAATGTTTCACTTAGCTCATGTCTGATTTGACAGATAATTAGTTTTATCCTTCCGCTGAACGAAATTGTGTATACGCTTGAACAACGCTGGGAAATATTGCGACATTACTTTGAAAATCATGGTAATGTTGCAGAATGTGTGCAAAAATTGCGTACGAATTTTGGAAGAAGAGAAGCACCGTCAGCTCCGTATGTTCGTTATCTTGTGAAAAAAGTGAAAGAAACTGGCATCCTCATTGATACTCGTAAACCAAAGCGTGAAAAGCCAAAAACAGTTCGTTCACCCGAGAATATTGCTGCTGTGGCAGAAAGTGTGCGTGAAGCGCCATCAACATCAATTCACCGTCGTTCTCAACAATTGATCATTTCGGAGACATCATTGAGACGAATTTTGTATAAAGACCTTGGTATGACGCCATACAAAGTCAAATTGGTTCAGGAGTTGAAGCCAACTGACCATCCAATGCGTTTTCGCTTCGCTAAGTGGGCCTGCGATCGACTTAGAGAAGATGCCGATTTTTCCAAAATAATCATCTTTTCAGATGAAAAGATGATTGTGGGTATGTTAACAAGCAAAATTGTCGCATTTGGGGCAGAGAAAACCCGCACGCATACATTGAAAAGCCGATACACCCAAAACGAGTCACTGTTTGGTGCGGATTTTGGTCCTGAGGCATAATTGGGACATTTTTCTTCGAAAATGAGCAAGGAGTGGCCGTTACGGTCAATGGCGATCGTTATCGGGCCATGTTGAACGAATTTTTGTTCACAAAAATTGAAGAGGAGGATATTGGCAATATTTGGTTTCAATAGGACGGCGCTACGTGCTACACAGCCGAAGCTACACTCGATGTTTTGCGCCCTGTTTTTGAAGATCGCATTATCAGCCGCAGAGCTGATGTCGTTTAGCCACCTCGGAGCTGCGATTTGACACCGTTGAACTATTATTTGTGGGGTGCCGTAAAAGATAAGTATTACGCCGACAAGCCAGAGACAATTGACACTTTAAAGGACAATATTCGTGAAGCCATTGGTGAAATACAGATGCACACAATCGATAATGTGCTTAAAAATTGGACCGATCGTGTAGGCTACTGCATGGCCAGCCAAGGTAGCCATTTGAATAAAGTTATTTTCCATTATTAACCGGAAGGATTGTACTTTCAAATAAAAAAAGAAATCTGAGAAAATATTCAGTAGTTTTTTTTATAGCATTCTCAAAAAAAAAAAGTAATTTGGCGGACCCTTTAGTTATAAAGTTAACGTATGTGTTCAATTTGAAGTTTTCGCAGATAAGCAAACTAGTATGGGTTTTTCTTGAGCAAAATTTTTTTGATATAATTTCAGAACAGTTTTCGGAAATTGCTAATATCATTAACCGAATTAAGAATCAGCCATTAAAATGTGTGACAGACTAATTTGTTTCATGTGCGAAAATATATTTACCACTGCACAGCAAAATATAAACCATTTGAAAACATTCCATGGAGTGCCTGCAATTTTTACTTTTAAATGTAAACAAAACAACTGCAAACAAAAACTTAATAATATTTATGTTTTTAAAAAACATCTAATAAAACATTTAACAAAAAAAAAAACTAATAACAATAATGAATTACTAAGAACAGAAGAAAAGGAAACCGAACCAGAAGTTACTAGAGAAAATGTTAATTTAGTTAGTAAGGAAAATTTGTTACACAATAATTTTGCAAATAAGCCCGCTGAAGTAAATGCAAATTGGTTAAGGCTAAACTGAATGAAGTCGTTATCTTATTTACATTAGAGTTCCACTCAAATTCAAGTTTTTCAAGGAAAGTTGTTAATGAAATACAAACATTTATAGTACTCGTAATTCACATAACCACTCCAATTTCTGAAATAATTCGAGACTTATTATTTCAACCGTCTGATTTTATTCTTTCAAGTGCTCATGAGGTATTAGAATGCCTTAAACACCCATTTGATCTCATAAAAACTGAATATACATTTATGAAAGAGTTATTCGCCCAAAACTTTATTTAAAAAAAAAAAATGTAAATAAACGTAAGAAAAATTTAAATAAACGTAAAAAATAATACAAAAACAAAACTCTTTTTATTTTTGAAATTTTGCAGCTTAAGGACAATTTATTGTACAAAGGGGGTGGCCGTGGCGCGATAGTTGTGTGTTCGTCTGTCAATCTTATGGTCACAGGTTCGATCCCTGCCGTAGTCTATGTCTTCTTATTTTTCCATTAAAAACCATAGAACTAACAACTAGTGATTGAGAAAGACTAGTATATCGATAAAATATGACAAAGAATAAAAAAATGAATGCGAATTATAAGGGACATCGATAACTAAGACACGGAAATTTCTTCGCATTAGTTCAGCCGCCATCCCTGGAGATAAAATCTGAGACAACAACCACCTAAGGTCTCCGAATATCGCGCCGCACATCTTTCCTATCATTCTTTCTCTTCCTTAACCTCACCCTCACGCCCGCGCTGTGTTGAAACATTTAAAGGGTATTCATAATCAATTGAGCGCGTGTAGATTATAAAAAAAAATACTAACTAATTACTTTTTTGTTAAGTTTAATGATGAAATGAATGAATGATTAATGAAAATTGCAGAGAAAAGAGGAAGGAGTGATGTTCCTTTTAATTAAAAATCTCAATCATCTAAAAGCATTATAAGAGGACATAAATGAGACTTTTCTTTTTTGAATTAACATGGGTAATTTTTTAACGAAATCTTTAAAGTCTATTTGACATTGCATTCCCATAAAAATGAAATATTCGACATTTTCGAATACATCATTTTTATGGAACTGCATTGTCAAACTAACTTTTTTCAATTTTAAAAACAATATGATTTTCTGTTAAATTAAGAGGTAAACGTATAATCTGAAGCTGTCCAAAATATTATTTTTATGTGAACGAACTTTAAATTAACATATGCTTCACTTAATATTAAGCCGTTAGAAGTCTTGAAAGGAAATGATCAGTGTTGTTACGTGTCGACTTTAATTGTCTACATTTCAACGTAGACAATCGGTCGACAATGTCGAGAATGGTGACAATATGTCGACAATGTAGACAATATGTCGACAATGTAAATAAATAATAATTTTGACATCTTAAATCTCACAAATAAGATAATATCGAAAAGGCATTGCTACAGCGATTTTAATATTTTCCATAAAAATATAAGTTTAAGTTTAAAACGCGTGGGTGCTACTAAGATGTCTGACCGACCTTAAAACAATGCCTTTAAAGAGCTAAGATATCTCTTGGTGAAAACAAATAATAAATAATCAGCTTTTTGCCCAGTGTGTAACAAAACTCTGCTGAAACCGTCTTCGCAGACACAGGTAATGGAAAATGATATTATTATTTAAATATTGATTTAAAAGCTAAGGCCTTTGCTTACATTTTGCAATAGGAATCGATGCATACCACAAATAAGGACATCTGAATAGGATTATGTCTCAATGGTATTTTTATGATATTTTATATTTATGCATTCAACCATTTTATCAGAGTAAAACCAATAGCGCAAAATTTTAAACTTACTCTATTCTTACTCTAAATGAGTTGAAATGGGAGTCGATTCTAAAAAAATAGTTTTAAGATAAGCGTCGACTTTTTGATAATGTTAAGCGATAAAAGTATATTTAACGTTTAAACTAACTTTAAACAAAGCAAAACGCTTCTTTGTCTTTCTTAGACTATACTTTTTCCAGTTGAGGTTTGATTTTTCATAACAAAAAATGAAAGAAAAATGTTTTCTAGAGAAAAAGATTAAAATATTTTTTAAGAGACTCTTAGAAAGCCAAAACTGAATAAAGTTCGAGCAAATCCGTTGGAAGAACTTGCGGACCTTGAATTTTATTCAAGACACCGATTAAAAAAAAAAACAATGGTTCGATTTTTAATTGAAAAATGTACGTGAAAACCGATTGGTAATGCAGCCAATTCCTCTTGTTGAACAATTTGTTTCTTCATCTGAAATGAATTAAAGGGTTTTCCAATAAGAGGTGTTATTTTGATATTCAAAGAAAAATGGCATTTTTGGAGATAAATGATCGGATGTTTATTTCATTATAAAGAGGAAGGTATGCCGTTAATAATGGAACACAACATCAGCCAAATGGCCGCCAAGACCACCCACGCTTACAGGACCATATCCTTTTCATGAAATTTTCCATAACCAAATCGCAAAGTGGCTGCCCTATGTCCTCGATAGCCTCACGAATTTCATCTTTGAGGTCTTGAATCGACGCTGGGCTGTTGGCGTAGACCTTATCTTTCACGTGGCCCAAAAGGAAGAAGTCGCAAGGTGTTAAATCACAAGATCTCGGTGGCCAATTGTGATCACCTCTTCGAGAGATAACACGGTCCGGAAACTTTTCCCGCAAAAGATCAATGGTTTCATTGCTTGTGTGGCACGTAGCGCCGTCTTGTTGAAAGTAAACGTTGTCCAGATCAATACCATCCAATTCAGGCCATAAAAAATCATTAATCATCTCTCGATAGCGCAATCCATTGACCGTAACTGTTGCTCCAGCCTCATTTTCGAAAAAGTAAGGTCCAATGACCCCGCGGGACCATAAACCGCACCAAACAGTCACGCGTTGAGGATGGAGAGGCTTTTCAACAATAACTCTTGGGTTTTCCGAGCCCCAGATGTGACAGTTTTGCTTGTTGACGTAGCCAAGATGATTTTTCGATGAAATTCCGGTTCATTTTCATGCATTTCAAGGACCCAATCAGCAAAGACACGACGTTGTTGATGATCAGCCGGCTTGAGTTCTTGTGTTAACTGAACTTTATAAGCCTTAAGACCCAAGTCTTTATGCAAAATACGGTGTAATGACGTTTGTGGAATGCCTAATTCCAAAGAACGACGAGGAATGGACAAAACTGGGTTTTCTTCAACACTTTGGGCTACAACAGCAATATTCTCAGTTGTTCTTGAGCGACGTGCACGGGTTTTATTCTTCACATCACTAACTTGTCCCAACAGCTCGAATTTGTCCACCAATTTCTGTATTGCGGTCCGACAAGGTGCTTCACGACGACCCAAAAATGTTTTAGTTTTACGAACCGTCTCTGCCAAATTTTCACCATTTTTATAGTGAATTTTAATAATTTCAATGCGTTGTTGAAGCGTGTATCGTTCCATTTTTATTAATAACGTAGTTTCCACTTGTCAAATGTCAAAAAATGACAGCTTCAAAAGTGACAGCTACCGAAATAGCGGGCTATTCAAAATAACACCTCTTATTGGAAAACCCGTTATATACAGTGGCTCTAACGCATTATATAAAATTTTGAGAACCTTACCTGATCTTTTATAAATTCATGAATACATTTTTTGTGTCCTTTTATGTTCTATTCCATTTCTCTATCTGTCAAAATAAGGTGTGTCGTGTATTCAAAATAAAAGTTTGATGTACGTAACCCAAAAATCTACTTTAATTAGAAGAGTGGTTTAGTGTGTTTAAAATTAAGACAAAGTAAGATATAGGCTGACAACTAGACAATTGCTTTAACTAGTCGTATTTATTGTCTAAACGAGAACTATTTAAAATTTTGCGCCAATATCCTTGCAAAAAGCATTGAAATCGGACCTACAAAAAGCAATTCCAAATTGTGAGAGATTTCTACATATATATGTATATTATTAAATTAATTCTGTATTTTACCTAATACCTCGAAGTCTCGATAACTCGAACAGTTTTTGTGGCAAGATGTGGTTCGGTTTATAAACGGTGATTTTTTAAGAGCTTGGTTTTTGAAAATTCAAAAAAACACAGAAGCTTGTAAAAAGTGAATGAAATTTTTATTTGGATCGATAAATCAATTTCTGCCATTTACTTTTTAAAAATAATTTCACTTAAATGTTGCCCGCGGCTACGCTTCAGGTGGTCCATTCTGAAGGTCCAATTTTGGCAAACTTTTTCACACATTTCGGCCGGAATCTCACCAATGACGCGTTCAATGTTGGCTTCCAAGGCAGCAATCGTGTTTGGCTTGTCCCCATAGACATAACATAGCCCCACAAAAAATAGTCTAACGGGGTCAAATCACATGATCTTGGTGGCCAATTGACTGCGCCAAAACGTGAGATCAACTGCTCACCAAATTCGCCTCTCAATTGATGCATGGTTTCGCGTGCAGTGTGGCATGTGGCACCGTCCTGTTGGAACCACATGTCGACCGAGTTCAATTCTTGCATTTTCGGCAAAAAAAAATCTGTTATCATCGAACGGTACCTTTCTCCATTGACCGTAACCCTGCGGCCTTCATCGTCCTTGAAGAAGTACGGCCCAATGATGCCGCCTGCCCATAAACCGCACCAAACAGTGCATTTTTCGGGATGCATTGGTAGCTGCTGAATTGCCTCTGGCTGCTCTTCCCTCTAAATACGGCAATTCTGCTTATTCACGTATCCATTTAGCCAAAAATGAGCGGAAAAAAAACGGACGTAGCTTGCGAAACACATTTTTCACAGAGCACGAATTTTGATAATAAATTTCAATAATTTGCAAACGTTGTTCAGGCGTAAGTCTATTCATGATGAAATGGCAAACAATACTGAATCGAAGTGTCAAATGTTCGTGGAATTTGTCATGTGTGATCTGTCAAAAATATAAACGTCAAAAACCAAGTAGCAAAAAAATCACCCATTATAAGTTCGACAGTATTTGAAACTTAAACTTTTATAAACATAGAACTTGGTATACGTTTAGAATAGAACTTGGTTCTTCATTTTGTTTTACATTTTAGTAGGAAAATTTATGAATTATGGTGATTTTACGAATTGTCTACAATGTCTAAATTGTTGACAAATTTATGTCGACAATTATGGATTGTCTACATCGAATTGTCTACATGTAGACAATCATGTAGTCTACATTTATACTCTACATGGAACAACACTGGAAATGATATTCTAGTGAAATTTATTTTTCAACTTCTAATATTAAAGTGCCTGACATTTTATTTCTATAGGAACCCACTTACAATTGAATTGTGTTTCGCTTAATATTAACGTTTCAGAAGTCTTAAAACAAAAAGATTTTAGTAGAATCAATTCGGAAAGAATTTGGTTATAAAGTTTGTTTTTATGGAAATGCAATTGAAATCAACACTGCTTTCACTTGAATTTAACTGATAGAAGTCTAAAAAAATTAATGATTTTCTTATGAAATTAAGCGGGTTCTTTTAAAAATGAATTAATATGCACATAAAGCTACTTAAGGTATTTTGCCACTTATTTTAAGTTGGAAGTCCGTTTGGCAAAAAAACCATGCAGAAATCCACTTAATTTTATACAGATTGCATTTGTTTTTAGCATATCTTTTTTCTACGTGTACGACAAGGGCGTATTAAGAAAAATTAGCCCTTATTCTTTTCTTTATTAGAATATTATATATATTTTAAAGTTTTGAACTGCCAGATGTTTTCTGTATCTCGCATTAAATTTCTAAAAAAATTCACCGTACAGTTTTTGAGAAAAAAAAATTTGAACTTCAAATGCGTTTCCCCAAAAGTAGCAAATTGTAACTTACGACAATATTTTATCCAGGCGGCGTAGTTACATTGGCGGAAATATAACGAGCCAATGGGAATACATGCTCTAGCCAAGAGATTCTATGAATCCAAACTTAAAAAGTTTGAGGCCACAAAAAAACCGAAATTCTGTGTGGAAGGAAATAATGACTTAACAAATAAGTTCAATACTGTAAGTTTGTTACAATAGAATTCATATAAATGATTACCTAAAATCCGTTTAAATGTTTAAACAAGAAATGAGTTGAAAGTATCAAACTCTTCCTTGACATTTCCTCTTCTTTTTAGCAGATGATAAAAAATACAAAAAGTACTTCAGCCTCAAAATCCAATTGCAAACAAATGAAAAACAAATCAATTCAACCATCTTTTTGAAATTAAAAAAAAATTATTATGAAAACTTCTTATTGTTTGGCTGGCCGTCGTTGTGCCCTTTTGTTAGCCACTATTATCGTTTCTTCAAAACGCACCACAGCTGCACCGCCTTTTTGTTCAAAAAAAACCCTAAGCAACTGTCCTTGATTGGATATTTAATTCAATTTTTCATCCCAAAATAACTCTCTGATTTGAAGTTCCTTTTCACTATGTACTCCTTCCGTTCGAAAACTAAAAATAAAGTTAGCTATTCTTCCTTAACCAAAAAAAAAAATCCTTTTTTTTTCTAAGTAAGAGAAGCGAAGGAAAAAGAACACAACGAACCCAAGAAAACTAAGCCCCATGAAAAGGGAAATAAATCCCGGGTCTGTTCTTTTCACAAGTGTTGGTGATTGATAGCCAAGATGTTGAAAGAAACTTTGTCAACGTCCAACGAACACAAAATGAAAAGTTTGATTTAAAACAGCAGAAATTGTATTTCGTCCTTGTGTCCGTTGAGAATCTTAGAAAGTCGTCCCCTTCCACTCAAACTTCGTTAGCCGCACTTTCTTAAACGTGTTCAATTATTATGAATTCATGCTATCGGATCAATCATAATGTCCTGTGTGCCAGGACCTGTGCCAGTGATGGCAATAAGATATTTCGGATGCGTTGCGTATTGGCAATTTATTTTAGTGTATTTTGTTTCTATTAAAAATTCCAACATCGTATGAAACTAGAATAGCTGTTTCATGGCAAATTTGTGTAGGATGTCAGAAATCAGGACCCTTTCATAACTCAAATGCCAAACTTACCTACACTTTATTACTTGCATTGGTCTTCGTTTAATTTCTAAAATTTATCTAACTTTATGTGTCCTTTATCGATTTATTCTTTCACCAACCAACAAGGATACCCATCAGAAATCAAACATAAAACTAACTAAATGTTGTGGTATTGTTTATCTCTACTGTATGGTGTATATGTACACAAAGCTTGGATGGACCAAAGGGGCCAGATTCATTCTTTCAAAACAATTTTTATTGATGGCGCATCCTTTTTACAAATCCGTATTTCAGGATTTCATTCTGATTTCGGATATGTATACTTTTATTTTCAATTCTCTTCATCAGTTTCTCGTTCTTGAAAAACTATAGCCGCTTTTGTTTTCATTTCTATTGTATTTTTTTTTTTTTGAGAGTCAGGATACTTTTGCAGAGATCATATCTTATGCGGTTGTTGTATATTTTAAAGTTTCTTTTCTCTTCGGGATTTTTTTTTGTTTTGTGTCGAAATAAATATCTTTGTGGTATATTTATGTGCCTGAGACGGGACGAGGACGAATGACGACAAGGACGATGATGATGGTTGAGAAGGCAAGAGTTTTTAATTCAATTACATAGTCTTTGTAAACCGCAACTTAAATTGAGATGGGAAATCGTTGCTTGAACTTAATACTGTCGACGGGTGGTTGTATTATATATTTTTTTCCCATTTTTTTAGGTTATTTTTTTTGGAAGGAATTTGGATACGAAATTGGAAGAAATAGGAAAAATTGAGAGATAGGATTACAATAAAGGACAGAAAGAGGTTGAATTTTTGACCTTTCTGATTGAACTGGGTTGTTATAGTTTCTACTAAGGTTTCAATGAATTTTGTTGCTACAGGTTTGAGGTTGATTAAGGTTGTGGTGAATTTCTTTTTTCTTTGGGTTTTGTAATTAATTTTTCTTAAATCGAGGAATTTTCATCGTTTTTCTTTCATAAGTCCAAATTATGAGATTAAATATAATAGTTTGGGAGAGGCGGCAGTAAGTCTGCCTTTGTCAAGAAGGCTTCAGTGGGACCAGTTTATTTTTTTTTTTATTTTGCTTGGATCAGAAATGTTACCTAAGAGCCGCATTAATTATTAAATTTGAAGATGTATGTGTAATCGTAACTTTGTGAAAGTCTTAAATCTTTGTCAATACAAAATTGCTGGCTAAACAAAAATGGTAAAAGTTACAAGAAAAACTTTAAATTTTTGATTTATTAAACATTGAGAGTAGAAAGCAAGGAGTAAGAAACGCCAATTGAATTTATCTTCGTGACTAAAAGATATACAATTCAGAAAGGCGTCCAAATGGGCAAGAATAATCTTGATGGGGATTGTGGCAAGGCGCTCGCTATCATTCCGAAAGCCCAAGACTTTGCCTAAGTCTTCCCTTTATCACAAAACCAAAACCAAAGAGCACCTGGCCTTGCTCTTGCAGTACTCCCCGAAGTAGATTTCTATTTTATCGTTTCTTTTTCTATTTCATCCTTCGTATGCTTTTACCATCCCATAGCACCTCTTGGATGACTTTAACATCAGTCTTAGGCCTATCCAGGAACCAGCCATTGTGGACTGGATATATTCCATTCTCGATAGTAGGATCAAAAACGTATAACATGGGGACACCATTACATTGTCGTGAAAACAGTTACAAGATGCACATAACTAGGAGGATTAATTTAACTTCATTTATGGGTCCTTGTAGTAACCAACATTCCTACACGAATTAAAAACGAAGGAATTAAAACAATGACTTATGCAGACGACATAGTAATTTTGATATCGGGTAAGTATCTTACCACCATCAAGGATATAATGGAATCTGCGCCTAAGGAACTATCCTCATGGACAGAGCAAATCGGCCTGAGGGATAACCCCGCTAAAACTGAACTAGTTCTGCTTACGAGGAAAAGCAAACACTGGATGACTTTATCCCTCCTAAGCTCAATGAGATCCCTCTGAAACTTTCCATACAAGCAAAATATCTGGGTGCAATCCTAGACTTCAAGCTAACTGGGAAATAAAACACAGAGGAAAGAATGAAAAGAGCACTTTGTGCCTTCTACCCATGTAAACAAAATTAATTTTGTATGTATAAAATTTTGAAAATATTTTTAGAAAAAAAATTGAAACGCAATTTTGAAGATATTATTAATATACATATTAAATTCAAATTTAAAAAAAATTCTGACTGGTTTTTGAAAAATCGATTTTTCAAAAAAAAAAAAAATTAGTTATTTTTTAAAAATCGAAAACTTTTTTTGAAAATTTGAGTACGCAGTCTTATTAACAATTTTAGGGAACATTGGCATAAAAAATTCATTTTAATCGGCTTATCTAATATTGAGAAAGTCGAAAATATGAAAAGTGGTTCTATGGGAAGTACCATACACAAAAAAAAATATTTATATACTTAAAATTGAACTGTACTAATTGTACACACACATTTTTTTTAATAAAAAATCTTGGAGCCCTTTTCGAGAAATACATTTTTTTCTTAACGGTTTCCTAACATTTGTATGGGAGGTACCGTTGTTTTTTATTTTAGAAAAATAGTTTTTTTTAATATTCAAGCCAATGTCAAAAAACCACCAAATACGAAGTTTTGATAAAATCTATTCAGACATTTTCGAAAATTTTAGTTTAAAAAAAAAATTAATTTGCAAAAAGTTTTTTGGAAAAATTTCAGTATACAATAGTGTTTAAATTCTCTGGGCGCTTCTGCGTAAAAAATTTCAAAAAAATTAAATTAACCCTTTCCGAGGAAATCGAAAACCAAAAAAATGGTTCTACTAGAGGTACCAAAAATAACAATATTTTTCCAAAAAAAATATTATCGCAAGGTACCTTTCCCTTCGTTAATGAACTGATTTATTTTTGGAGCCGTTTTTGAGAAAAATAAGATTTTTGTTTTTGGCAAAAAAAAATGTGATCATCGTAATGTCATGTTTGATTGTTAGAATTTTTTTTTTGACGAAGATATAACTTGCCTTATAGTACCTATAATCGGAAGTACAAAACCTAAACAAGGTGCATCCACTAGCCTGTATGAGAATAACATGGGCATGGAGGTCTAGGGCACAAGCAGGAATGGAAATCATTTTAAATCTTCCAGGTCTGGGCGAGTACATAAGGTGCATTGTTTAGTCTTCGTCTAAGCAAATGGGCTCTTGAAAGCACAGTACCAAAGGTCATGGATCTATGTGGGCAAATGTATGCTAACTCGGAAACGGTTAATTTAGTACCCGAAAAATAGGGATGGAAACCTAGCTCACTATTAAAGATAAGAGGGTATTCCCGTTTACACTGATAAGTCTAAAACGCAAAAAGGAACAGGAGCCGGAGTGTGTTATGAAGCCCTTAATATTAAGGAATCATATAAACTCAAAGTTGAATTTAGCATCTTTCAGGCTGAGATTGACGCTTTGAAAAAGCTGCTGAAATTATCAATAGGAGAAAACTGATCTCATCAGATATCACATTTTTAGTGGATAGACAAGCAGCTATCAAAGCACTATCCTGCGAGAAAATAAGATCCAAAGCAGTGGCAAAGTGCCGAAGGGTATTGAATATTATCGGTAAATCTAACCAAGTCAAACTATGCTGGGTTCCTTCCTGGACATGGCAATGTAGAGGGGAACGATATAACCTATGAAATGACATAGATGGGTTCAATAGCAATTAGGGACAGCAGCAGCTTATTATTTATGTGTCCATAAGCCCCGATTGGAGCAGTGAAAATGGAGGTAGACATAAAAATGAAAGATAAAATAAATAACTCCTGGATATCCAGGGCAGTGATGTTCAAATTCATGTAGAAAACTATTTTTTACCCCTTCTACGTAAAAAAGTGTAAATAAGTGTAAAAAAGGCTAAATAAAGTAAATTAATGAGAAAAATAGAGAATATGAGAGGCGTTGCCGTTATCTGTCAAAATCTAAATAAAATATAGACATTTTTGCTTTAGCTTGCATTCGTTCAAGTGCCGTTGTCGCCGTGTCTTGTGTTGAGTTGAAGTGATTAAAGGTGCAAAATTTTATTAGGTATCCAAATTAATATAAAATCAAAATCAAATGAGTTTCACTGGAAGACCAAAGTCCCTTAATTTCGATGGAAATAATTTCCATTTGGTTCGAGAAGGAAAAAAATACGCAGGGTATTGAGATTTTTGTATAAAAAAAGAAACATTTCCAAAGACTGCAGAATCCCGATTGATAATGATGTAAATGTAAACTGCCTAAAATGTCCAAAACACAACACATCTCATCAACTGATGAACGCGCACCGACTCTAAATAAAACCCATCAGGGAAATTTCTCGTTCCAAATGTCAAATTGTGTATGATCGTAATATTCAGCGTTCTTACCTAATAAAATTTTTTCCATTTTATAAAGTCAAAATGTGATGTTCTTATTTTTTGTCCAGTTATTTATTTAAAAGGCATTTTTCCTCTTTATAAAAAGTTAACCGCTATAACTGTCCTTAATTTCAGATATAAATCCCAAATAATTCTGAAGAAACAAGCGATATGGGATCGCATTTTTTTTGTTTAGAGTTCTTCAGAGATCAAGATCAGTCCTTGATGTCAATTGGAGGGAGCACTGACGGTATCAACGAAAATTTTATTTCCGAAGCTCATATCAGGCAGGAGATGACACTGCAAAATGTTATCATTCCGAACGATTCTGTTTTGAGTCGAACAGTAAGGTTTTATCTATAGTCCATCTGAAGACTCTCTTCCAGTGTTGTTCCTCTATGCGTCGACTTTGATTGTCTACCTTTCTATGTAGGCAATTGTGTCAACAATGTCGACAATGTAGACAATTTAGACAATGAAGTCGACAATGTAGACAATGAGGATATTTCATTCTCATATGTCATTCTCTATTGTTCTTTCGCAAGGTTTACTTGACTTCTATTTAGAAAAGGTGCGTGTTTGACTTCAATTAAATATCGAAAAATTGAGTTCTTTGATTATAAAATTATGTCTGGTCGACGCAAAAATAAAGCATTTGATGAATTGGGTTTCCTTTTAATGAAATCCGACAACAAATGTGTAGCATATTGCACAGTGTGCAATAAAAATGTACATAACACTGCAGAAAGCCGTCTGCGCAGCCACAGGTAAATATAGAAACGTATTAGATAAACCATAAAATCATATTATTGATTGACCATTGACCATATGCTTTAACATTCTATTTGGAAAGGAATGCCTGCAAACCATCCCAATCACCTGCGGCATCTGAATCCGGTGATGTTTCTATGATTGTTTTTATTGATGACAGTGATCTAAGCTTGAGCTCCGGCATTCAAAACTCTGAGACGGTAGTTAAAAATTGTGTTTATGTATAAAATTTATAACTCACAAATGTTAATTGTTAGATGTCTATCTCTCTTACAAACGATGTTGACAGCAATAATGTTTATATTTTAAATAGCAGTGTAAGTATTTTTATTTTACTAAAATCGATCAAATTGAATCTGACGCATTCTCTGTAGGAAGTAGCTAACAAAACCGACCCATTGAATAGTTGTTCAACTCATGATCCAACAACTCTTACCTATACTGATTCAAGCGAAATTCAATCACAAGTTGCGACAACAAGCTCATCATTTTCATTGAGTTCCAACAGTTGCAGTTCCTCATCATTGTCGTTGGGCCCACCCCCACCTGTAACAACTTTCAATAAGAACATACAACTATCGAAACGTTGTCCAACCCCATCAAACTCTGTTTCTAAATTTATGGACCGATTGACGGAAAGAGATGAAGACGAGTTGAATGAAGCTTTGGGTAAGCTGGTTTTTGGATGCAACATTCCGTTAAGAATTATTTTAAAAATTTTATAAAAAAAATTCGACCTGCAGATAAGGTTCCAGGTCGAAAAAAACTTTCAACAACGCTTTTGGATCAGGCCTATGATAAATGTGTTTCTTCAATTAAAGCATCTATCAGTTCGGATTCTGATTTTGCTGATTGACGGCTGGAAGAATAGCTCCAGCAACAGCAGGACTGTCGTCTCAATGCTACATAATGCTGAAGGCGAACAAGCATTTCTTCAGGCCTGGGACCTATCTGGAGAATCAGAGACTGCAGAAAAGCTAACGAACATACTTTCAGATTTTCCATTTAAGTTTACGCTGTTGTATCTGACAACGCCAGCACTATGAAGAGAATGGGAAAAAATGCACAGCATTTTATATGGCATAGCACTTGTAGTAGTCATATTGGAAATCTTTTAACCAAAGACTTAATCGACAAAAATATTAATGCCAAGGTTGCTTTGATTTTAAAAGAGTTCAAACAATTAGATTTTGAAAAAATGGTAGTAAACCGTGGAGGCTCCAGAATTATACTGCCCTGTGAAACCAGATAGTGTTCATACCGTGATTCATATAAATACTTGGTAAAAAATTATGATACGAGTATAATGAAAATTGTAGCAGCAGAATTAACTACCCAAAAAATAAAGCAGACTGTAGCTTTGTTGATGTTTGATGAAAAGTTTATTGATGATGTTAAGAATTACATCGAGCTTCTTGATCCTGTCTGCACTTTAATAAACAGGTGTCAAGGGGTTGATTGTTCTGCTGGAGAAGTAGTTCATCTTTGGTTGAGTGTAAAACTCCCAGATAGATTTAAGGCTCAACACGAAACATCTTTGAAATCGCGCGTGAATATGGCTCTAAACAAATATGCTCTTTCAGCTTATTATTTACTCCCTCATTATGACAATGGGAAGCTGACGGTTAGTCAAAATGAAATCGTGTGCCAGTTTTTGTTTAAGCATCTGAATAGTTATGGAATTGAAGATTGGGACTCTTTTAATAGAAAAATCAACTTTTTTAAGATTCTTTATGAAAAAGATATTGAAAAACCAATTGTTTTTTGGAATATGGCCTCTATAAAACATCCAACTCTGGTAAATTTGGCAAAAAAACTTATTCTTATTCCAGCCTCTTCGGCTCAAATTGAAAGAGTTTTTTCAAGTTGGTCGCATGTTCATTCAATGTCGAGAAACCGCTTGACTTTTGAACGATCGAAGAAACTCCCTCATCTTTATTATTCACTGAGAATCGAGGATAAACAATATAATTGTTTTGATTTTGTATTTATGAATTTACGATTTTTTATTTTTGTTATTTTTGTTGAAATAAATAAAAAATGCAGAGTGAAAGACTCAAATAATACAAATTTGTTTTGTTTATATCATTAAGCAGACAAAAAAAAGTTAAAAAATTGAAATAAAATTGATTGTCTACATTGACATATAGACAATGATGAATTGTCTACGTTGAATTGTCTACACTTAGACAATCGTGTAGTCTGCATTTTTTGTCTACATGGATTTTGAAAGACCGGTGATGTTTCCATTTGATAATTTCCAGTGTTGTCTTCTTACAAGCGATATCAACAACTTCTTCAATTTCTGATAAAGTCTTGTATAATATTTTTTTTCAATTTAATCATGTTCAAGAAAGAGTAATTTAATTATTATTTATATGCATAATTTAGCAATTTTGACTAAGTTCAAACTATAACCTTAGTATACCAACTGGAAAAGTTTGCCTTAATCCCTGTTCTGTAATGGCCTTTTTTACCTTAATCGAATGTGTCAGTTTATCTTGTTTTATTTCGAGCATTCTTTCGCCTATACACTGTATATGTAGTTTGCTTACACGCAATGTGGCTGTTGGAAGATAAAGTTAACAAGTAAAATCGCCTAAAGGATAGATTACCTTTTAAGCCTCAATGATATTTTCTTCTTTTTTTGTATTATTGCCATTGCAAACACAAACGAAGAAAAAACTATACAACCATACTCATAAAAATAACAGTGCCCAATGCTCATACTCAAAATGAATTGGCCATCTTATAATAAGCATCACGTACACACATTCATATAGTGTATGTTTCTACCCCATACACCCATTATACGCGCACTTACAAAACACCCAGATAGACACATTTTCAAAGGAAAGAAAACCCTTAAGGATAAATATTTGTTTTTGTCACACACTAGGCCCGAGGAAATTATTCATTTTCCCTTAACAAACCCCCCCCCCCCCCACAAAAAAAAAAAATGTCAACGTTTTCTAAGGTCCGGTCCTCCACACAGCCATGTAAACGTATAGGAGCGCGGTATATACTATCATTGGATGTCCTTAATTTGAGAAGGATGGGTGGGAGGCTATATGCTTAGAAGAAGCTTACCTTTCTATAGCGAGATTACCACACTAAATGCCCTCAAGGTGTGAGGGATTTTATTTTGGGAACTAAGTTCAATTGTCCTTTGGAATGTAGTGGGGTATTTTTTTTTGCTTTTTTCCTTTTGCTTAGTTGGTCCTTTCTTACATTTGTTCGTTTTCAAGATATTTTGGGTGAAAGTTTGAATATTTGTAAATTTCCTGTTAGAGACATAATACAGAAAGCTTTGTCTCCCTTTATGGTACCTATCTGTATGTAGGTAGTTTTTTTTTTTACAAAATGTAGGATAGGATTCCATTTAGAATTTTTTTTAAGTGCCTATTCTTGTAATGTAAAGTGTGTGTTTGCAGGAAAGTGAGAGTTCCGCCATTTATTTTTGTCTTGCCTGTTTTCATTTGCCAAATGGGAAATTATGTTTGCTTGAAAATTGTCTTTCTATTTTGAGCCACTTTGATGACGGTCGGCGCTGGGTGTGGCGGTGATGGAAATAGTCAAATGTTAGGGAGCAAATTATATAAATTTATTTTACTTTTTTGCCAAGTTTATAAGCTGGGTTGTCAAGAGGATTATTGTTATGCACTTGAATTTGGTGAGATGACAATTTTAAAAATTCAAAACACTTTATACCTATGTGATTTTAAAACTGTTCGAGTATGCGAAAGTAGTTGGCTTACGTTTTAACTTTAAATTGAAAATACTTGCTTGGATTTTATGTGACATAGAATAGTCATTTCTGATTCCCTGAAGATAGGGGCTAAGATCGCTTTTGGAAAAAGTTTTTCTTTTGAGGTTTTAGTCCTTATATTCACATACTGTGGGAGTAGCTTTAAAATTCCAGTTCGGATTGTTTTCAATTCACTATAAAATTCTTTGAATATATGCACTAAATACACCTCCTCCTCCCGATTGCAACTAAGTTGAAACTTATCTAGAAATTTATTTTTAACGAATTTAATTAACTTGTAACTATCCGGTGACAGTTCCTGCTGATACCGCGATTTTAAAGCGGATTCTCGTTTAGTGCACCAGATCGGAAGGCGTAGTCCTTCGCAGGCGGCGTACTAAATTCGTCTCATCGATAATTTCGATTATAGAACTATTACAGTGTTGTACAATAGCCGTTTTCTATGATACTTTATTTCATCGCGAACCGTGGGAATCCCGAGATCTCTGTGGAGATCTTCGTTTCTAATGTACCAAGGTGCGCTTACAAACGATCTTAGGAGTTCATTTTCAAATGTTTTTAAGGCATTTAAATTAGAATCTCGCGTACAACTCCAGAGTTGTATACCGTAAGTCCAGACAGGCTTAAGCACATGCCTGTACAAAATTAGCTTGATTTCGAAACTTAGCTTTTTAACATGCTGTTTGCATTTTAGTTTCGCGTCTAAAGTCATTCTGAGATATTTTGCTTCATTAGCAAACGGAACTTGAACCGTATTAACAAATACCAGTAATCTATTAATTTTCTTATACGTAAAATCTTCATGGACTGATTTTACTTCGTTAAGCTATATCTGCCATGTTTTTGTCCATTTACTATGACATTATTCAGAGCTTTTTGTAATTTAGTCGTAGCATCATTTAACGTTTGGCCCACTGCTAGTATTGCAGTGTCGTCAGCAAACGTGGCTACGATAGTGTCTTCTGTTTTATGTATATCACTTGTAAATAATAGGTACAATATTGGACCTAAGACACTTCTTTGTGGTACTCCAGCCACTAGCGAAAAGGATACAATTGTTGGCACCCTTAAGGATTTTTCAATTTTAAATGCGCGTAATTGTCGCAATTAAAAAGCTAAAAATATGGAAAATATACTAAAATTTAATATAGAATTTTCTTTGTTTATTTATATTTAATTCTTATTAAAACTACAATTATTGGCATCCGACTACAATTATCGGCACCCCAAAATTGTACAATTATTGGCACCTATGAATTAAAGGAAAACAATATTTTGTTTTTAGTTTTTTTATTTATAAAATTTGTGGTTCTTTCAATTTCAGTAAAAAAAAAAATATAAACATTTACCGCTTCTTCCGGGTTATAAAGCATACAAATAAATAATAGATATTAAGTGAACAATAAGTTAAATATGAAAAATATAAATAAATAAAAAGTCTACAACAAAAATAAATTAGTTCATACCGATCGCATAATATTATATAAGTTGAAATAAAAACTTAAGATCTGTTAATTTTTGGTAATACATTGAAAGCTGATAAAACTTGAAAGAATGTGATATTTTAGTTTTTTTTTTAAACATTAATATGAAATTCTCTTATACATTTTGCACATTTTAAACAACAAATATCAGTTCCAACTGCTTTGGTCATTGTATACTTTGTACAGGAAAAGCATATCTGTCAACTTCGAATTGTATTTGCTCCTACTTCTTCAACTGGATTGGCAACTAAGTGCCTGATATGTTTTCCACTCCTTAGGCCAGCTTAAGAAATAAAATTTTCCTGACTGAATTCCTTTTACATTTCAAGCAATATCTGTTTTTCTAAACCATCCTTTTTCTGGTATTGCCTAGCAACCGAATGGGTGCTCTCTTTTGTAACTTTGCCTTAGAAATTCCTGGACAGCATAAAGAACATCTTCTTTTCTTTTCGGAAATCCTTTTTCTTGAAAAACTTTAAGCTGTTCAACACTTCTCAATTCTTCTTCCTCAGTAAAACGGTTGAGGGTCGTGGACGTACTTTTGAAAATGTTTTGCTCAGTCGGAACTGCAGAGTAGAACGCAATATTTTGTGGTATCTAGAACCTGCTTTTTTAGATATATGTCCATTTTTTATGGCCAATAGAGCTTCTTGAGCATCTATTTCTTTGTATGTTTTTCTTGTTTTCGGCATTTTTTCAAATTTAAAAAAGTAACGGTTTAATGGTATAATTATTGACAGTCTTAAAAGTATATTTATTGGCAGTGCCAATAACTAAAGTTCCATAGAACCAGTTATTGGTACCCGAATGCCAATAATTGGAACCCCTTCCTTATTGGAACCAATTATTGGCACCCTTTTAATTAAAAAAATAGCAATTCATTTCTTAAAAAATTGTTAAATGCGAATAATTTATTATTATCTGATATTAAAAAACATATTTTTTGTATATAGTATTCATATATTAATAACTAAAAACGGCTCACAAAATCTTATGCCCTTAACAAAAGCATACAAAATTTTGGATTTTTTTAACTTTTTTAAAACGTGTTAACACTTTCACTTCCACACACCGGCTGAAGAACTAATTAATCAAAAAAAAAGACATAAGAATGTTAGGAATAAGTAGTAGCTTAAGACTAAAATTAAATTAGCTTGATAAGATTGATAGTTTTTGAAAGCATAGTTATTGAATGAGGTGCCAATAATTGGTTCAAAAAAAAGGGTGACAATGATTTTAGTCGGTACGCTACATCTTTCAGATCCGAGTAATCGTTTCCATATCTTACTCTAAAAAGTCTATTCTCTAGATAAAGTGCTTCAGGCAGAATTTGTCTTAATTTAAAATTTAGGCCTTCGTGCCACACCTTATCAAAAGCTTGCGACACGTCTAGGAAGACCGGCGAACAAATTTTCTTTTCTTCAAGAGTTTTCTCAATGACGTCAGTGATCCTATGCACTTGGTCAATTGTGGAATGCTTGCTTCCGAAATCCGAACTGATGTTCAGGTATAAGGCGGTTTTCTTCTAGTATTGGCTGCAGGCGCAGAAGTAATATTCTCTCAAAGACCTTAGATATTACGGGCAGAAGCGAAATAGGTCTATAAGATTTCTTATCATGTGGTGGTTTTTCTGGTTTGAGAATCATTATAATTTCCGCAACCTTCCATTGGCTCGGAACGTACTTTAGCCTTAGAGTGGCATTTATTATATAAAGAAGATTAATTAACCCTTTGCGAGGAAGCATTTGGAGAACTTCGGCCGTAATTAAGTCATATCCCGGAGCTTTCTTACACTTAATCTTTCTTATGATGTAATTTTTCTTGTGATGTAATTTTCGCTTGAGATAGAACGTTTATTTAAATTTTCGTTGAGTCCTTGCCCATCAAAAGATTTAAATGTGTTCTCCGGGTAATTCGCGAAAACTTCTGCTTTCTCCTTGTCGCTTTTTGCCCATTCGTTTTGATCATTCTTAATCGGAGGCGCTGGGAGCTTTGGTTTCTTCGTTACTTTAACAGCTTTCCAGAGTGAGTAGTTGGATTCTTTTCCTGCTGTCAAGCTTCCAAGATATTAGGCAAACTTCAGAATTTTTGAATTCTTCTATCGTCTTTTTTAGTAAATTACATAAGCGATTTAAACTTACCTTATGTTGAGGAGCTCGAATTTGTTGCCATTTCTTAGGTGCTTTTCGTTTCTCTTTTACTAAGTCTTTTATTTCCTGCGGATATTTTGAACACATGGTGTTTTTTTTTTTAACTGAGAGAACTAACTTGAGACCGTTATATATGTCAAGGCAATTGTCAGATTTCAAACTATTAGTGTCAGTTTTGTTCAGTTTGCAATGTTACTGCGATGTGCAGTATCACGGTGACGTACCTTTTTCCGTGATGTCTACTGATCAGTATGAACTTATAAAGGCGATACTCTATTCAAATAAGACAACATGTTCATCTGGGTTTATAACGTTAAACTAGTAAAGGGTGCGATTTCTGAGTCGTCGTAGAGTCCATCGTGATTCTGTCATTGACAAGTTTGATGAAAATTCTTAAAACTTTTTCATCGAATAGTCGAAGAGTACTTATGCTCGAAATAGTGAACAGAAAATCCTTCTGACTGATGTTTGTTTCTTTTCCGGTGAAATGCGTAATTCTCTTTTTTGCTGACTGGAGTTACATGTGCATTGAAACGTAATTTCTGCTTCTTTTGGGTGCTAAATACTTGATCGTGGTTAATTGTTGACCAGTGAGAAGGAATCGAAGAAGACTGATACAACTGATGTGCGCGTTGTTCGAATTTTGTTGAATTTACTTTGATAAATCATTTTTCAAAGTGTTCTCAGTATTCATGCGGTGCTTTTTAACTCTTCGGGCGACACTGATTGCTGATATCGATTTGGCATATGTTTGAAAGTCTTCCGCAAAGCGTAAGTTCTTTATATTCCCAATTCGAGGTTAGCCCGATGTTTCAATTTTGTAGGTCCAAACTTTGGTACTTGAACGAGGTATTAAGATATCAGTGAAAAATCCAACCACAACCTTGTGGTCGGTAGGTAGACATGGCGATATAAGGAAACTAAGAACCTGCATTTCTGTCAACTTTTGTAGATAAAGTGGATTCGATTTGATGGAAAATTGCAATTTTAAACAGAGTTAATGACTTATTGTGGATTTCTGATCCAGATGGTCGAGAATTTCAGTTTGTACTTTGTGCAGCTGCTCCTTGCAGGGTTTGGAATGAAATTTCCTTTGAAAGATTTTGAAAATGATGCCGATTTTCTTCTGAGATCCATCAGCCCATCCAGTTGATATTTTGTAAACTGGTTGTTATTTACTAAAATGCACGACTGCATCGAACTTGCTCTTGTAGTTAGGAAAAAAAATTAAAAAATAGTTGCTGTTGGCTTATAAGCGATTAAGGAAAAAATAAGAAAGAACCCTAATGAACAACAGCAAATTTGCGTGGCTAATAAAAGCGCTAGTTATTTCAATGCAATTGATAAACAGAAAAACCTGCATTAGGTTGAATCTGATCATGTGAGCTCGGTGGCTTGATGCGTAGTGCGTTAGCTTCTAAGCACAAGATTTTCAATTAAAATGAAAAAGTAGACCAGCGCCACTCGAGCAAAGGAATCTGATGATTGACCTTGGCAAGTCGTGAAATAGCTATAATTCCAGCCAACAATAATATGAGAAAAACTTGGTTGTAGCACACTCAAGTTGTTGTTGGTCATTCAAAATCATTTAATTATACAAAAAGTCCTTTAAAAAGCAAGTATGTAATCATAGAAAAATTTAATACAATATTACATCTTTTTTCAGTATTACATCAATTCAGTAGGTACCTCAGCTGAGAATCTGATATCAATAAGGAAGTCATTATTGCATTAGGGTATGAAAAAATTGCATCACTTTTGACATGGTTTTGCTCGTAGTCTCGAACAGTGATAATGGAATCAGGCACAAATTTTCCGGAATAATCTTAAAGAAGTACCAGAGTGACCAGAGAACTATAATTCCTAAAGCCGACTATAGGTTTGATAAAAATTAGGATTAATTGAATGTCCAATGGGTCAGTTTAAATTTATATTCAATGGTCTTAATAACCTTGTGTCCTTCTCAAACTTCCAATAACATTTCCTTTATCTCCTCGTTTTTTCTATTTTAAAAGGGAAAAAAAAAACAAAAACAATTCTATTGGTATTATTCTAATACCCCAGCATTTTGTTCAGATCACGGTTATCCGATTAATCCACTTCCACTTCCAGGCACAGAGATATCTGTTCGCCATTTGAAAAATGGTCCTTCTTCCATATATGTTGGCCTTTTCGCAGGCACACATGCAGAAGAGTCCTCAACGGAAGCTGATGCACACATGAGTGCCAAAGCCCATCACTTTTATATCAGTCAGTTGTACAAAAAAAAAACAGCCTTTTCATTTGATTAAAGTGGTACCACGGTGTATTGAGGGCCGAGTTTGTTTTTGTTTTTGTCTGTTCAATTCCACTCAGCGAGGATTTAGGTGCTTGCAATCCTTTTTTTTCAATGTTTGGTGTGTAGTTTTTTTTGTTTAGCAATGATCCGGTAGGTTTCCATCAACGTCATCGTCATCAACCATCGGGTTTAGCTGATGAGCCCTGCCGCCTCAACAGGGTAACTGACATGCAAGTAAATAATGATATCTGCTATATGTCCCGTTGTTTCACAAATAACTCCTTTAGCCGCCATCGCATTGCCCCCACGCCAGATGGTGCCCAGAGCCCTTCCGACCCCTACGCGCTTCGTATATAGTATTGACAGCAATCCCCATAGAGATCATCCGAATTGCAATGGACAGCACACAGCGAATGTACAAGTTCCAGGTGCATGGTATAGAGCTCCTGGACGAAGGGTGTCCTGACTGAACTGAAAAACCTATTGGAAGAATCTCCAACTCGATGGTTAATTGTATAGATGTATGTAGCTTGGTTTACTCACATTTCACATATTGCCAGTCAATGTGATGCTGGTATGGTATGGTCTGGTCATTGCAAGTCCCAGAAGAGGTTACTCCAATGGTGGAGGATATACATATAGAAAACGAATAATCCTATCAGTTTGCTTAGAGTTTGGATTTCTCATGCGCTTGATGGACGATTGTGGTCAAGGATAAGCGCCCGAACAAAATTGAAGAGTCTCGTAGTATAGCCGAGTTGGTTTGGTCTGATGGCTGATTGTTAAAGCTTATACATATTCTATATAAAAGAACATTGAACACCACTCTAGATATAGCAGCTTTGGCATTTGATTGGAACTGATGGCGATAGCCATAGCGATAGCTATGTCTGTCGGGAATTATATTCTAGAGCTGGTGCTGTCATTGTAGGATCATTATTTATTTGTTTTTCTGTTTTCATAGACGATTGCTTTTTTTTCTGTTTCTTTGAATTGAAATGAAAGAGTGGTAGAAATAAACCAATTAATACTAACGTTGAAATATGCAGTCCTTTTTACAACATTCAGTTCAATTATATCAAAAAATGTTATGGTTTTTAATTCATATCGTACAGCGAAGTCCTTTTGAATGTCCTGCGGTTGGAATAAGATTATTTGAGTGCATTACTTCGGAATATTGGTTAGTAGCTGATTCACTCCAAGTCATTGTGAATGAAAGTGCTACAAAAATATCATACATTAACAGTTCAAGAAGATTTTCGCCATTGGAAAAATAAAAGAATTCTTTAATATATATTTTTCACATGCACTGGATGTTGACTTCCCCGAACGCTGAGCTAAGAACGTTAAGTCAAAATTTCCTTACTGCAATACTTAATAATCTCAAAGTTAGTAACGTTTTCTGTTTGACTGAGCCTTTAAATATTTAAGCTTTATCTGTTCCTATTTTTAGATGATGTAAACTCTGCAGTACATGCTAGTAAGTTGGCTAATAAGACCAAGGCCGTAATAGGATCGATATTTAACTCGTCTCTTAACTATAATCTACATTAGCAGAATCAGCAGAAATAAGAAGTTTGGCTGTTTTCATTAACGCGACAGACTTTTACTCTGGTATAAATCAGCCACTAACTAAGCCCCTTTCCTGGTAGAAAATGGCGTGGTTGTTTGCAATTTAGAACCCGTTAGGACTTGTGAGTGATACCCTCTAACGAAAATCCTATCCACAATTAGAAACAAGTTAAAACGACTGGATCGACTCGATGGTGAAGGAAATGAAGCTGATTTTTTTACAGGGTGGGGCAACAGATATACCCGGATTTTAAAAATTAATTTATGGTAAAAAATTATATGATCTTATTCTGATTGCACCTTATACCATTTTTAGCTGACGTCGTCATTTGAAACCGTGGAATTATTTAACGTTTAAAAACAATAATTGCTATTTCAAAACATTATATTTAAAAGTAAAAGTCGAAAATCGATCGGTGAAGCCGTTTAAAAAAAATATAAACGCGATTTTTAAGCTGATATTAATACCAAAGTGAATATTTTTATGATCTGTAGTTCAAAATGCGTACTTGGCCTCATCAGTTAGAAGCTATCGTACCCTCCCAAGTAACATTTTTCCCTTCATAACATTCTCCACATTAGGTATGATACTAATTTAAGGGAGCCAAAATAATCTTGAAGAATTCTTCTAGATTATTATAATACAGCTAAAATCGTTAAATGACCTAGTTATGAGAGCCTCTTTATACTCCCTAACAGAGTTGTATTCTTCTTATGGGATGACAGATATAGAATAATGAAAAAAGGCCTCTTATGTGACTCTAAAAAGCACGGCTAAATCTTGTTGTTATAAAGCGTTTCTTGAAATGGGAGTTGCTAAAAGAGAATATAGAAAATGAGAAGAGAAAAGAGAATAAACCTTAACAAAATAATATCTTTCTCATTAAAGTGTTTTTTTTTTTGAAAGAGACAAACTCTTTTAAAGGTTTTGCGTGTATATGTCATCGCTAAAAACTGATGGGCTTGATATGTAAAGGGTTATCCATTTTGCGGTTTCAAAAGTATAGAGCTGGAATTCGACATCTGTGAAACTAAGTTGTTAAACTAATTTTTTTTCAGTTGAAAGTGTGACATTTACGAAAATGGATCGCTTACTTATCGCACAACGCATAAAAATTGTTAATCTCTACTACAAAAATGGTGATTCTGCCACAGCCACATATCGTGCTTTAAGAGGAGGATATGGTTTACATAATCGTCCAACTACACAAGCAATTGGCAAAATTGTGAAGAAATTTGAAGAGACTGGATTGGTTACAGATATTGTAAGGCCTGTGCATCATCGTTTCGCTCGTACCACTGAAAATATCGCTGCTATAAGTGAAAGTGTTGCCGAAGACCCGAATGTGTCAATTCCTCGTCGTTCTCAGGAATTAGGACTGTCTTACGGCACATTATGGCGTATTTTGCATTTGGATCTACACGTATATCCATATTTAGTCCAGCTCACACAACAATTAAAGCCAGATGACCTTTCACAACGTTGTAGATACGTCGAATTGGTGCTTGAACAACAGGCGGTGGACGGCGATTTTTCGAACAAAATTTTCTTCAGCCACGAAGCACATTTCTCACTCGGTGGGTATGTTAATAAGAGAGAGGCCACTACATCCACAAAAAATCACTGTTTGGAGCGCTCTTTGGTCCGGAGGTGTGATTATACCTTACTTACTCGAAAACGACGATGGAGCGACTGTCACCGTCAATTCGGAGCGTTATGGTCATATGATAACCGACTTTTTTTTTGCCCACTATTGAAGAATACGACTTGGGGAATATGTGGTTTCAACAAGACGGTGCCACATGCCACACAACTCGAGCGAATATGGATTTATTGCAAGAGACATTTCCCGGCCGACTAATTTCTCGTCGTGGCGATATCAACTGGCCACCAAGATCATGCGATTTGAAACCGCTGGAGTTTTTTTTTGTGGGGCTACGCAAAAGACCGTGTTTAAGCAGATAAACTTTTAACTCTTGAGAACTTGAAAACCAACATTCGTCAAGTCATGGCTGAGATACCGCCCAATATGTGTCAAAAAGTGGTCGAAAATTACCTCAAGAGAATCGATGCTTGCAACAATTCGCATGGTGGTCATTTAAATGATGTAGTGTTTCGCACATAATGTCAACGTTCAAACTTTATAATAAAAAAGAAAAATCATTAGAAAAAAAATGTTTAATGTGTTTTATTACGTTTACTTTTGGAACCGCAAATTGGATAACCCTTTATTTGTGATAGTATTTATTTAAGAAGTTTTTTTTAATAATACAAATTCTATATACTACTGAAATACATCAGCCAAGTAGAAGACTTAGCACTATAATATTTGGACTTGTTGAATTATTGATTCAAAATAGCTTTTAACGGCCTTTAGTCCAACAAAAATTGGCGTTTCGTCCCGGCGATCTCACATGGACTCATCAGTTGACTAAAGGCCGTTAAAAGCTATTTTGAATCGATAGTAATTATTTTGTAAGTCAATTATTCATTATTTTATAATGGCGATACATTATTTTATTGTTTGTTCGTATATGTGAGCTAAAAATTAATGCGGTTGAAATTGTATCTAATAATTCTTAGATTTTACCTCAAAAAAAAAAAAAAAAAGCGCCTTCAAAATAATGCATATTTAAATTATTTAATTTATGCTTTTTATCAAGAATAGGGTTACCTTTGGATACTTTTGCGATTCAATTGATTTTTGAAATTATAGTGAATGATATGCAATTCTTAATGCATAAAAATTAGCTTGTGAGTCAAACTAAATCTGAAAAGCAATCCATATGACACACTAAGAGGCTTAATGCTGAATTTACACAAATGACAAATTGTAGTTGTTGGTAGATATTTTTATGTCACAAAACAGAAATACCCAAGTAACATTTTTCATCTCACAAAAGGTTTCAATAGAGAAACATCGAGAAGTTCAAGTAATACCCATTTCGATTGTTAAATATTTTGTATCGAGATTAGAAAGAATCCTTTACATGCTATTGTTCTGCCATTTATGTTTGTGAAATTTATAATGCACATTATAATTTGTTTTAAAAAAAGTTTTAAAAATAAATAATTTTTATCATTAATTTCAACATATCCATATTTTGTATGTGCGGTAACCCTCAAAATACTCAGAGAATATTTTCTGCCTACTTAAATATGGCTGCTGTTGAGATGAGAGAATCCTTTAATAATTACAATAAGACCATTATAAGAGTTTGGTTTCCTCTACTTTTACTCACTCTCATTTACTAAGTTTATTTTAAGTCTTCTTATGGGAATATTCATTATATTATGGGATTATTTAAAAAAAAGCTAGCGAGATAACAATTTACATATATTTTGAACTATTAAATCACGGACGTAGTAATGGAAGGGGGCCTCAGCTACAAAAGTAAAACATGAATTTATTTGCATCATAGCACGACACTAGAAGAATGGCAATTTATTACAATTGTTTGCCATTGAAAGTGTGAAATATTCAATTATTATTCAAAATATCGAGCCCAATAGAGATACCAATCATACATTTTTTTGTAAATTTGATTTACAAAATTATAAAAATGTTTCTTTTTTGATGACACGTCTTAGTCGGCGGCCGATCTTCTACTAAAATCCACAGCCCTTTAAGAACAAATGTTAGTTTTTGGTCGCGAAAACCTTGCATTTTCAAATACTTGAAAAAACCTTTAGAACAATGAAACCTTTTCAGAAAAGTAAAACAGACAACTCACATTCATTTAGTAATCTCGACTACGTCCTCACTTGTCGTGTGACGAGTAAGTTTGTGATTCCATGTGGCAACTGGAAAACTGCAAATCCTATTAGAATCCTGTAATAAAGTGTTGTATAAAGGGTTCGTTATAGAATTTTAATATAGCTTAGGCTATATAGGTGTTTTAATTTCATAACAAGATTTTTATAAGACTCTAAGTTCTTGGAATCTTGTTAAAGGAGGCAAATTTGTTTTAAGTATAAGATTTAAATTATTTGAAAATTGTAGAGAGCTAAGTTCTTATAAAAAAAAACGTTTTGAGAATAATTTAATTTTCGTAACAAGAAATTAACTCTAAGAATAGTAATGGGACCTAAAAGAGGCTTACAAGATTGTTTTTAGATTTTGGGAACTTAACTCTGGAGAGTATGTTAGTTTGGCACGAAATGTCATGTGTGTCAAGAGGGAAAATGTGAAGAAAATAAATCTTAATAGAAACGGCTAAAAGTATTTTTATAAATTCGTTTTTCGCTTATTTTTTTATATATAAAAATTCTTAATTTTTTTCTAAAAAAAATGGTATGAACATTTTAAATATTTAGTAATATAAATTTAAAAACAAAATTTTAGAAAAAATCGTTCAGCCGTGTTCGAAATATTGAATTTTCAAAAAAAAAAAAATATTTTTTTTTTCAAAAATCAGAACAAAAACTATTTTTTAAAATTTTGAACTGCAGTATTATTGAGAATTCGAAGGAGATCCGGTGTAAAAATTTTGATTGAAATCCGTTGAGCCGTTTATGAGAAAGTAAAAAATCAATAAATTAGTTGTATGGCAGGTACCGTTAATAACAAAATATGAAAAAAAAAATTTGGCCAAAATGTAGACCATACTCAAGGTAGTACACACATCAATTTTTATCAAGATCGTTAGAGCCGTTTTCGAGGTAATTAAGAAGGTAGATAAATTTGTATGGTAAGTACCGTTATTTTTCGGCCTAAAACAACTATTCAAAACTCTATTTTGGACAATCACCTAAAACGCCTAAGTACCAAGTTTGAACAAAATCGGTTTAGCCGGTTCTACCGCTTAGATCGTTCCATAGACAGACAGACGGAATTGCCGGACCCACTTTTTTAGAGTTCTTTATCATCGTTAAGTCAACTTTGATTAAAATCTCGAGTTCGATTTTCTTTCCAAATGTAAAACTTGCCCTATAGTACCTATATCTCAAGTAAAAATAATTAGATTCGCTAATTAGGTAAATTTAGATAAATAATTAGGCCGCTTGTTGATTTTCGTTATCTGATGTGTATTTGTGTACAAAATAAAGGTTGTTTTGTGTAATATTGATTTTTATGGTCAACATGTAAATTTATTATGGTTTGTGAGGCTTATGTGTGCTTAAAAAAAAATCAGAGTGTTCATAGATCGCTCTGTTCAGAAAGAAAAAAAAAAGAAAAACACCAATAGTGAAATACATTACTGCGAATTTTAAATATGCTAAATACTTAGCTACAGGGCATTGTGCAAGTTCATTTCGTTTTGATTTAATATTAAATTTATTATTCTATGTTTCATGTTTTTTTTGGGCAAACAACACGGATCTATACCTACATAATGAATGTATATCTGCTTTTTGTAAAGGTACCTGCTATTTATTTGTGAAATTTTTCAAGTTTCCAGAAATTACGTTTCGAAATAATTTCTAACATTTTTTCGGTATTCCCTGGATGTCAATTTAAATATTCAATATTACATTCAATATTCATCCCGTTGGTCCGTTTATTTTGTTCCTTTTTTTTTTGTGTTTTGTTCAAAAATATTAAAATAAAAAAAAATTAATTCACTCAATTCAGTTTTATTATTCTAAAGAATTAATGTATTATGCTGACGAAAATAACAATATGAATTTCAGTATCATAACAAATTGGATATTTTCCAAACCAAATAAATTACTCCATAGAGAGAAAAGGGCAAAAATAGCTATTCCGTTGTGCTCGGTGTTGTTTTCGATTGCAAATAATAAAGTCAGACATAGAGATCGTGTGTATGGGTGAAATAGTCCTCTGATACGACACTGCCCCATCAAAACTATCAAAATAAGGCCAAAACAATATATCGTACACGCAATACAATAAAAAAAAAATACTACTAAATAAATAAAATAAGCAAATCACATGTCCTGTTTTAGCAAATCAAGAAAAAAGAAACAAAAAATACCCTATGCATACCAACACAAATTATATCTACAAAGGATAACAAAAAAAAAACAAAAAGTTCTAACGGAAGCGTAATTTAATCCCGGATGGAGATGTCATTGACGATGACGGGTATGGGTTAACAGTTTTAGCAGGTGCTTTTAAAATATTAATCTGTTCGGACTTATTTTTTATATCGACACGAATACACAAAACCTTAACAAGAATTCAAATTCAAATAAAATAATAGCATACTCGCTGCTATGCGAAGGGTATAAATACAATAACACACACATGTACCTAGGTGTATAATATTTATTTATTAAATTTGTCCTCCGTAGTAATTTATTTATTTTTTTTTAAACTGATATTATGGTTGTGTGTTTATGAGTGTGCATAAAATATTAGCGAGGTACTTTATGCTGGCATGAATTTAATAAAAGTTGAAGAGTTAATAAATCCTTTGTGATAGTATACACTGAACGTAAATACAGCAAAAAAATTTCATTAATTCAAATAAATTTGCCGATTAGTTTAATAATTGCTGTTTATTGCTTAGTCAATACTGTTTGTTCTTATTCGTTAACTCAACGAATTTATTCGCTGCGTGAATGAATTTTTTTTCTTCAATTTATTTAGACAAACTCATTCGTTATGTAGAATTTATTAGTTGAGTAAATGGGCGTATTTTCATTCGTTAAATTCAATGAATTCATTGGTTGCGCCAATGAAATAATTTTATTGGTATACGTATGATAATAGGAGGAGTGATTTAAATCTGGTGTTCAATAATGTATGGTGTTTCGACTTGACTAAATTATTTTACATTAAGTAATGAAACATTTCTTATTGAGATACATATTTTTTTTGACGTAAAATATTTAAACAAAAAGTTTGAAATTTTTATTACATACATACATACATATTTGTATTTTAATATTTCATTGAATTAGAAATTACAAAGTAAATCGTTTAATAATACAGACAAAAAATTAGTATGCCCAGTGCTTTTAAACAATAAAAACTTCATCAAACAAGGACATATTTTAATGATGAAATTTTTTACTAGGCCAACGGGATCTCTTCACCGATTTAATGAACATTAAGTTAATGTTAATGGTTTTATAGTTTTACTATGAAAATTTTTGTTGAGTGTAATTTTTTTTTAACTTTACAAAAAACCATTTTTTTATATTGTGATAAATTGAAAGCGATATTTGTTTGTAAAAAATATTATCTGACTAAATTTGCATACAGATAGTTACATATGTACAGCAATAGATAGATAAATATATCATTTTTGAATGTTTCAACAGTTATCATAATTATACTTTTCGTATTAAATTAATTTGTGAATTAAACAAAAAATAGAAATATGAATATTGATTTGATTTAACTAAGTCTCTCTCCCACAGTTATGCCTTTAGTTTAGTTTATATTCATATGAAGATTGCGGGATTAAAAGTTATTTCAAAAAAAGGAAATGAAATTTCCTGCTTATTTGAGATGTCCGCAAGTAGACTTTCACTGTACGTTGATTTTTTCTGAAAAAATAAATTTGTGTGTCAATTTTAAATATTTTATAATTAGTGGGTACATAGGTTTATGTAAATTTATTAACATATTATGAAAAAAAAGTCCGTACTTTTATTATATTTCATAAGAATTGGTACGTAAGAATATTTAACTTTGTCAGCCGTTAAGATGAGAAAGTCGAAAATTAAAAAAAAACCTATCTATGGCATGTACCCTTAATAACATTTAATAACATACTTTTGTAATAGCGGGTGCCAATGGCGCAGTGGATATATGCTTGACTGCTAACTTTGACGTATGGGTTCTTTTCTATACCTCCAATATTAATTGGATGCCGCCCGTTGATTAAATTCAAATTGTCAATCCCTAAATTTAAAATCCACTGTGCCAAAAAAATTCTTTTTTATCTTTCTTATACTTCTATCTAGTGCCGTGAAGATCAGGTTGCATTTAAAATATCTTAGGTCTTGCAGGCATATAGTTAAAATTATTGAATGATAAAAAAAAAGTTGTGCACTGAATTTTTTTTTATCAAAGTCTTTACAGCCGTTTTCGAAATTATTAAGATTTACCATTTTGAATTTTACCTTTGGGGTTAAAAAAAATATTAGAAAAAATAATCGAGTAAATCACCTAAGGAGCCTAAGTACCAATTTTGAAAGAAAATTGCTTCAGCGGCCTTTACGGTAGATAAAGCTACAGACAGACGGAATTGTATTTTTTCTGATTCCACAATCGGATTGGATTTTTCATTGATGAAGAAAGTAACCTAATTTTAAACAAAAGTTCAGTAGACGAAAAAGATGGTCTTAAAATTCTCTCCGTTTGTATGCCTGTCTGTCTGCCTATCTGTATGTATGGACACCTACATCCCAAATGGGTGGCTAAATTGCTTCAAACTTGGTAGGTATATAGAGGTTTTCAGGTATTGTAAAGAGTGGAAATTGATTTTTTTTAGCTCAAAAAAAGAAAACCTTACGTTAAATCTTATTTTTCTCAGAAACGGCTCTAACGATTATGATTAAAAAAATTAGTGCACCTTTTTAGGTACGACCGATCATATGGTTGAAAAAAAATTGAAAAAATGTCTAAAGCTTTCGATATGACCGTTTTCTTGCTTTCGACTATCTCTTTTGAAATTTCACAAAATTCACAAAATTTATACTGCGTACCAATATTTTTATTAATATTTTATTTTTATTTTTAAAAGTATTGAAAAAAATTGTATTTGCAGAATAACTATGAATTCGCTTTTTAAATTTATTTTGAAAAATGTTTTCAAAAAGTTTACGAGTTTACAAGTTTAGTTTACAAGTTTATTTAATTAACTATACATCAATTCACAGTAAGAGTACACTTTTAAGTTTATGAAAAGTTAACAATTATAAATTACAAAAGGTATATGGAGATAAAATAAATTAGAAGAAAAAGATAAGAAATAAAACAAGATAATGAGCTAACAAAGAAACAAAAAAAATTGAAACAAAAAAAAATTTTTTTAGTTGAGATAATTAATTAATTACACAATGTTACATTATTACATTATAATTTGGAAATTTAAACCTTTAAAACTTAAATTTAAATTTTTCAAAACAAATTTTAAAAATAATTTTAAAGTTGAATTAGCTTGATGTAAGGTAAGTGGGGGAGGGAGGGGAATACAATAAAAACTAGTTGCCCTGGTTAGTGAAAAACAGCTTTAGCTCGTCCTTAAATCGACGTGTGTTATTTAGTTCTCTCAAGCTACGCGGAAGTGTATTCCTAAGGCAGATGGCTGAAATAAAAAAAATTCTCTCGGATGTAAGGCAGGTATATTGTGGTAAAGATATGATGGCTGCATAGTTTTTATAATTGTAAATAATAAAAAAATGGTACGAAACTTTATATAAATAAAAAAAATTTTTTTCTCAAAAACCGCTCCACAGATTGTTAATTTTTTTTCTCATAAATTCAAATTTATTCAAGAAATAAAATGACGTACTTTTTTTTGAGCTCAAATTAGTTTAAGTATTTATTTCAGAATTTTGAATTATTTTTCTTTGATTAAGCAGATTTAATGTTTTTGTTTTAAGTTTATGTTATTAAATATTTAAAATTGTCCTACCAATTTTTTTTAGAAAAAAATTAAAGAAATTTTGTATGTATAAAAAATTAAGTAATAAACGACTTTAAAAATATATTTAGATTTTTTAATTGAAATATTTTGCATACGATGTGATCGAACATAAGAGCAAGTTCGTGGGATCCAGTCGTGCTTTTTATTTACTATATTTTTCATAAACAAATTTTTTTAAATCTTTTTTTCTAAAAAAAATATTTGGTATGGCAATTTGATGTCCAAGAAAAAACATTTTCTGAAAATATTGCTATGCAATATTTCTTAGAATATGATGGTCTGCTGAATAATTATTTTTTTCAAAAACCGACAAGCCGCTTATAGGAATGTCAAAAATAGCAAATATGGTTTTATAGCCGGTACCGTTAATAACAAAATATGTAACAAGAAAATTGTCCACAAAATGTCGACAATAGCCAAGGTGCACACACTTTCTTTTATTAAAATCGTTAGAGCTGTTTTCGAGATAATTAAAATGGTAGAAAAAATCGTATGGCAAGTACCTACAGTTATTTTTTGGGCTAAAAATACGTCTCAAAAATATATTTGAGACAATCACTTTAAACACTTAAATACCAAGTGTGAGGAAAATGGCTTCAGCCATTTAGTCTGTAGATCGTTCTACAGACAGACAGTCGGAATTGCGGGACCCACCTTCTTGGTGTTCTCTATCAACGTAATGTCAAATTTGATTAAAATCTCGAGTTAGAATTTTTTCCAAACAACAAAACATGCAATGAATGATAACCAGCAACGAGAGCAAGCAGGGCTTAGAGAACGCTTCAGACAATCAACCAGCTAATTAAAAAACAAATAAATTCGAAAAACCACTGTATCTTTGTTTTATGGACCTTGCAAAGCTTTTGACAATGTGGAACACAGCAGCATATGGACGGCAATAAGCAGTCAAATGATCAATCCTACCCTAATCAGACCGTTTAGACACATGTATAGCAAAAAACAGGGCTAAACTATAAAGTGACGAAGCAGGAATTCCATTTAAAAAGAGGAGTTCGACAAAGTGACAACATGTCACTGCCACTGTATTCTGCAGTTCTAGAAGATAATTATCAAAGGCTGGAATCGAAAGATAAAAATTTTATTTAAGAATTACTTGCAAATACTAAGACAGTCTAAGATTTGCAAATGACGTTGTCCTTCTTTCGAACTAAGCAACACAGATAGAGACAATTTTAAATCAGCTCTCGATAACTTGAAGACAAGATGTATTTTGCTTAAGCTTGACCAAAACAAAAGTGAATAAAATAAATAAAGAAGGACGATATCTTGTTTTTTCTTATATTGATGCGCGCTAAACGGGGTTTGAACACCCTTAAAATGATCAAGCACAGTGCGAGCGTTAGGAAAGTAGGGAAGGATGGAACACGAGATACCGATGCACATTGGTTTTGAATTTCTGAATATCAAACTAAAGAGAGAATCCCTGTACTTAACAGTACGTCCCAAGTTGGGCTCAAGGCATTATGTCTCTCATTATTTTAGAGCTATTTTTATAAACAATGTCTTAGCGAAATAGCCAGTTGCATTCCTACCTTTAAACTATTCAAACGTAATACCTGCGCTTCTAGGAATGTTCATCAGTTTACCCTTGAGCCCAACTTCCGACATACTCTTAAATACAGAGATTCTTTCTTTACTGGGATCTATTTTACCCTTCCATTTTGGTATCCAGAAATTCAAAACCAATGTGCAAAGACCATTACAAAATGGACCCTAATGATTAGTGGACTTTGGGGAATTTTTAAAAAGTGTTTCTCATCGGCTTTATTGGTCTTTATCATGATTAAATGAAAGAAATTTTCATTTTATTTTTCCAACGTTTCGACGGTGGTTGCCGTCTTCTTCGGGGTTTCTTTATTTAAAAAATACAAAATTAAAAAGAGTTATAATGTTTGAACATATATATACAAGTAAACGAACAAAATATGACTTACATAACGTTAAATTTTAAGATTGTATTAAGCTAAACAATAATTTGTTTAAAATATTTAAAAACATATTAAAAAACAGATTTTGAACACTTCTTATTTGAAGAGTAGACTATGTTTAATGATATTTACTGTCAGAAACTAAGGAACAGTAAACGGCTGATATATTTTGTGTGTCTTGTTTGCGGTTCATATTATTTTTGTTGTTAATTATATGCAGTGTCTCTAGTGTGTAATGCTTAGATGTATGTTTTTCTGTTGCAAGGATCTCCACTCTCTCGAAGTTTGGTGTGTGACCGGTATCAACGCTGTGAGAAGCCAGTGCCGTCTTCTCAGAACTTTTTAGGCGAATATCTGACTTGTGGTTCGCCATTCCTTGCCGAAGGATTTGCTTGGTGGTGCCGATGTAGCAAAGATTGCAAGATTCCTCCGATTTCCCGTGGCAATTTATTTTGTAAACTACGTCTGAACGGCGATTTTTGTCGGTTTGACTTATATGCCAAGTTGACTTCCGGGTTGTTTTTCGCGACCATTTCTTTGAAATTTTCGGAAAGTTTGGACACATAAACGACACTTTTATAAACACATCTCCTCTCTTCCAACTTATTTTCTGAACGAATTTGGTGTTTTTGACGAAGTATCTAGTTCCTTATAACTTCTGTCGGAAAGTTGTTGTCTAGGAGTATTTGCGTAACTTTTTCTTCGTTAGCGGAGTGGAATTTTCGGTCACTCAACGGAAAGACGAATGTTCTTGGTTGATTATATCGGAAATTGACAAGTATCCCAGATGCCATATCTTTCTGGTACCAGTCGAAAGAAAGTCGGTCATTTTCGCGATAAGCCTTAACGTCCAAGAACGTTACCGATCTGATTTTTTCCCTCTCTGCGGTGAATTGTATTTTTTCTTGCAACAGAAAAACATACATCTAAACGTTACCTAAATGATTAGAAGAAACCAAGAGGACGATCGAAAAAAGGATGAGCTGACTATCTAAATCAATTGAATAAAAAATTGACAGATTTATATTGACAGCAATGGTAAGGCTTAGGTCAGATAAAGCAAATCGAATTTGAATAGGTAGGTATATGTATATTTACATGTAGTGGTTGTAATTTACTTAATATATATATGGTAGTCGTCGTCATAACTACTGCCACATCCCAGCAAACATTTAAATTCAGAAATGAACGATAATTAATTCATTAGAGTGAACCGGACGAAAAAGAATTCACTTTTGAAGCAATTTGAATCCTTTTACCTGGGCTCTTAGACACCGATTTGAATCATTGTAATGATTCATGTATGACCTGAAAATTCCTCATTTAAATGAACGTATATTAGGGCTCCATATATTCATTTAAATGATTAATGCCCGAATCTTTTCTAAATCATAAAAATAATTCCAATAAAATTCAATTAAGTGAAGGATTTCTAAGTAACGGGTCCGCCATCTAACGTTTTTTTTTTCAACTAGTGCTTATTTCGTGAATGGTAACACTTATGTCATGTCCGATTTGACAGATAATTAGCTTTATCCTTCCGCTGAACGAATATGGTTGTGTATACGCTTGAACAACGCTCGCTAAGTGGGCCTGCGATCGACTGACTTAGAGAAGATGCCGATTTTGCAAAAAAAAATCATCTTTTCAGATGAAGCTCATTTTGATCTTCGAGGGTATGTAAACAAGCAAAGTTGTCGCATTTGGGGCACAGAAAACCCGCACGCATACATTGAAACGCCGATACACCCAAAACGAGTCACTGTTTGGTGCGGATTTTGGTCAAGAGGCATAATTCGAAAATGAGAAATGAGTGGCCGTTACAGTCAATGGCGATCGTTATCGGGCCATGTTGAACGAATTTTTGTTCACAAAAATTGAAGAGGAGGATATTGGCAAATATATGGTTTCAGCAGCACGGCCGGCGCTACGTGCCACACAGCCGAAGCTACACGCGATGTTTTGCGCCCATTTTCAAAAAAAAAAAGAAGTTATTTGGCGGACCCTGTATATTCCTTCACTTCCTCGTATAGGAATCATTTTTGCGAAAAGGTTCAGGGATTAATCATTTAAAGGAATATATGGGACCCTTATATACGTTCATTTAATTAGAGAATTTTCAGATCATAAATGAATCATTAAAATGATTCAAATCGGTGTCTAAGAGCCCAGGTGAAAGGATTCAAATTGCATCATAAGTAAATTCATTATTTCTGATTAATTTATGATTGAATATTTCATCGGTGAGCCTCTGGATCATTTTTTGATTTGCCTCTTGTTTGGCTTTTATAGCTTCCAGGACTTCTTAATTGTTACACGATGCTATAATTAAAGAAATGATTTTTATGTTTCTAAGAAAATTTAACACCATTTTTTACATACCCTTATGTTTTATCATTTGCTTTTTTATATGTATTTTTTTTAAATAAGTTGGTACCCATTTTCTATTAAAACACAAGCTGGTTATATACCTATCTAAACCGATCTTTCGAAAAACTTTTCCGAACTGATAATCGACTATGCAAACGAAACTTTTGTCATTATATTATTATCAGATTCTAATCACCAAAAATGAAGAATAATATTCAGGAAACCTTCAGTTTTTTGAATGAATTATGAATATATACAAAGATCCTACAAATTCTTACCAGAGAGTCACAAAGAGATGTGTCAAAAAAAAAAAACAACACAACAACACTCAGATTTTGTTGTTGGATCCTTCATATGGAGATCCTTTTTTGTTCGTCCTTTTATTTTTCTTTTTACAAAGGGGTAATGATGACGGGTCATTGTAATGACAAAAGTTTCGTTTGCGTAGTCGATTATCAGTTCGGAAAAGTTTTTCGAAAGATCGGTTTAGATAGGTATATAACCAGCTTGTGTTTTAATAGAAAATGGGTACCAACTTATTTAAAAAAAATACATATAAAAAAGCAAATGATAAAACATAAGGGTATGTAAAAAATGGTGTTAAATTTTCTTAGAAACATAAAAATCATTTATTTAATTATAGCATCGTGTAACAATAAAAAGTCCTGGAAGCTATAAAAGCCAAACAAAGAGGCAAGCAAAAAATGTTCCAGAGGCTCACCGATGAAATATTCAATCATAAATGAATCAGAAATAATGAATTCACTTATGATGCAATTTGAATCCTTTAACCTGGGTTCTTAGACACCAATTTGAATCATTTTAATGATTCATTTATGATCTGAAAATTCTGCAATTAAATGAACGTATATAAGAGTTCCATCTATTCCTTTAAATGATTAATGCTTGAACCTTTTCTGAGTCGTAAAAGTGATTCCTGTATGATTAATTAAAGTGAAGGTATATACTTAGAAATCCTTCACTTAAATTAATTTTATTAGAATTATTTTTATGATTAAGAAAAGATTCAGGCAATAATCATTTAAATGAATATATGGTATATATTCATTTAAATGATTATATACGTTCATTTAAACGACGAATTTTTAGATCATAAATAAATCATTACAATGATTCAAATCGGTGTCTAAGAGCCCAGGTAAAAGGATTCAAATTGCATCATAAGTGAATTCTTATCGGACGGTTTCTTCACTTTTATAAATTAATTATCGTTCATTTCTGAATTAAAATGTTTGCTAGGAAGCCATCTTTTTTGATACATACCTATATTACAATACTTCCAAAGTATTATGCTCAAACATAGAAACAAGGATATCACTATATAAAAATCCTTCAGCTAAGAAACGAGTGGACATCTGTATAAGAAAGTCACCCTTCAGCCCTTGGATCATAAGGAGTGTTTATTTTGACAAGCACAGCATAAAAATTAAACCACAAAGTTTCTATTCCGTTGTCGTCCTTATTGTCTTAGTTTCACTCACCAACATACTTTCTATATGACGATTACAAATGGACGGACAGACGGGCGGTTAAAATGGACGCATTATACCTCTGACTTGAAATATACAAACATACATAAAATATATGACTAAGTGAAGGTCCACTTAGGTGTTGATTGGAATAGGATCGGAGGATTTGTGGCTCGTAGCTTTAACTATACACAGCTGAACCTGAGAGTATAAAGTCCCTATGATACACCAGGCCAATCTTATTGGAAACAATGTTGATGTTTGTTTTATTTGCCATCACAAGTGTTTGTAATGGAACTTGACGAGGGTCTCACGCCCGGTCGCTTGCAACTCAGCGACTTTTATGAGTCGTCGATGGTGAGATGGTGTCATGTGTCCTTTGGTTTATATGAACTCTGTCACTATACATTTCTGTCACATATATTTAAATCGTTCGTCGCGTCGTCGGTTGCGTACCCCGTCCATCGTCATCGTTATTCTAGCGCCTTTGAATTCTAACACCATGAACAGCTTCCCTTATTCGCTCTCACTCAACCATACAATATCCTTTTCTGTGAGTGTTTACGTTAGGCTAACGCTGCGCCGCGCGCCGTCACGACCGCCATCACCATCATCGTTGCGGTTCCCTTGTATATCTTTTATCGCATAAATTGATTTTTTTTTCTTGTTTAATGTTTGTTTGTGTTTTTTTTTTTTGTAGCATTAAGGTTTGTATATGAAATAATTTGAAGTGTTAATTTTTGTTTGGCTTTGTGAACACATAAATTATTGTTTTTCTTTTTGTTGGTATTGTTGAGTGATGAAGGAATGGGAAATATTTACATTGGGAGTACTGTACGTACTTGCCATCAATGTCGGTTTCCTGCACACAAAGCATCGGACCATGTCTTGATTAGAAATTTCACTTTATAAACAAAAGCTATAAAATGACAAAAACAAAGAGCAGTGGCTACAGGGTGATTCAAATTTCTATTTCCGAGTTTAGTTATGATATGAGAATTTAATATCTCCTTAGAAAAAAGACACATTTCGCATTTTTTTTTTAGTAAAAATTTCACAGAAAAAAAAGGATTTTAATGTTTAATGGATTATTTGCTCTTTACCACACAAACTTAGAATGTGTTCTTATGATGAAAAGATACATTAAAATTTGGAGAATCAACCATGATTACGCCAAAAGACATTTTACTTGCGATTATAGGTACTATAAGGCAAGTTATGCATTCGTAAAAAAAAAAAAAAATTAACGATCAAACATGACATTACGATCATAGAGAAGCCTAAAAAAGTGATCGACAAGAAATGTTTGTCTGTCTGTCAGCTTGTCCATCTGCATCCTAAACGGCGCAAGCGATTACCTTCAAATTTGGTATGTGTTATTATTTTGGCATTGCCCAGAAAGGAAATTGAAATTTTATTTTTAGGCATAAAAATAATGGTATACTTGAAGGAAAATCCTCGAAAACGAATCCAACGATTTTGATTGGAACCAAATTTAGGGGAAAAGTCTATTAATGGTACCTTTCATATAACGGTTTTATTTAATTTTTGGCTTTCTCGGTAACGGTACATTAGATATCTGTCGAATTTTACATCTGAGAAGACCTGGGTAACCAAACTAATTCTCTATATCAAAATTTTGAAAAGCTTTTTTTTCTAGTTAAAATTAATTTTTGAAAATTTTTTTTTGAAAAATCAATATTTTTAAAACTAATTAAAAAAAATAATTTTTAAATTTTATTCTCCTATGTATATTAATAAACTCTAAAAACTGCATACCACAATTTCAAAAAAAAATCCGTCATACAATTTTCGAGATAATTTTTTATTAAATTTTCTTTGATCCGTGGCATCTAATGGTGTTCTTGTTTTTTTTTCGGGAAACCGATTAGAGTGATGGTCTTGGCAATTTTTATAAGTTTAAAAACAATTTTTATTTTACCAACCTCAGCATTCATTCACTTTCAGTTATAAAGGGTTATCCATTTTGCGGTTTCAAAAGTAAACGTAAATAAAACACATATAAAATATTTTTGTTCATGATATTTCTTTTTTATTATAAAGGTTGAACGTTGACATTATGTGTGAAACACTACATCATTTAAATGACCACCACGCGAATTGTTGCAAGCATCGATTCTTTTGAGGTAATTTTCGAACACTTTTTGACACATATTGGGCGGTATCTCAGCCATAACTTGACGAATGTCAAGAGTTAAAGGTTTATCTGCATTAACACGGTCTTTCGCGTAGCCCCACAAAAAAGCGGTATCAAGTCGCATGATCTTGGTGGCCAGTTGATATCGACACGACGTGAAATTACGCGGCCAGGAAATTTCTCTTGCAATAAAGCCATATTCCCTCGAGTAGAGTAGCATGTGCTACCGTCCTGTTAAGACCACATATTCTCAAAGTCGTATTCTTCAATAGCAGGCAAAAAAAATCGGTTATCATATGACCATAACGCTCCGAATTGACGGTGACAGTCGTTCCATCGTGACAGTCGTTTTAGAAGAAATAAGGTCCAATCACACCTCCGGACCAAAGATGGCCCCAAACAGTGACTTTTTGTGGATGTAATGGCCTCCCTTCAATTGCTTGAGGATTCTCGAATCCCATATATGACAATTTTGTTTATTAACATACCCAGCGAGTGAGAAATGTGCTTCGTCGCTGAAGAAAATTTTGTTCGAAAAATCGCCGTCCACCGCCTATTGTTCAAGCACCCATTCGACGTTTCTACGACGTTGTGAATGGTCAGCTGGCTTCAGTTGTTGTGTGAGATGTTGTTGTTAGATGTTATAGCGGATCCGATGTAGACAAAGACCCTAACTGCCTCAAAGTTGTGCTTGTCTATTGTGACGTTTTGTCCAATTCGCCGGTGTTGTGTGTCACTTCGGTACTTCGTTTTGGCCTCATTGACTGCTAGTCCCATCTTAGCCGCTTCAGCTTCAATGTTAGCAAACGCTCCAGTGACAGCTCGCTGAGTTCCGCCAATTATGTCTATGTCATCAGCGTATGCTAACAATTGCACAGACCTACAAAAAAATTGTGCCAGTAGAGTTAACTAAATTATGATCGAAAATTATGAGAATGTCAAAAAAAATGGTTGTATTGCAGGTACCTACCGTTAATAACAAAGTATGTAAAAATTGTGAGGACCAACATGCAGACTATATAAACTATAGTAGCGAACTGATTTTTGTAACCAAAATCTTTACAGCCGTTGCCGAGATAATTAAGATAAAGATCAAAATATATGGCAAAAAAAATGAACGTTTTGGAGCTCAAAAAAAATTTAATAATCTTTTTGAGTCAATCACCTAAAACCATAAAGTCCCAAGTTTTAAGAAAATAGTTTCAGCCGTTTAGGATGGAGATCGTTGTACAGACCCAGTTTTTTGATGTTCTCTATCATCAAAATTGAATAAAATCTCGAGTTCAATTTTTTTTTCAAATGGAAAATATAGGGACCTACATACATAGTAAAAAATGGGATAACCATATCTGATTTCAACTTCTCCAACCGCAATGATTGATGTAATTTTTCTAGAATATTATGTAACTGTCCGCGTAACTACCTATACCTACATCTTACCAAAAAAAAGTATCGTAAACTCTGTCTGATAGTTTTCTATCCAAAAATTAAACTTACCTCACACAAACAATTAAAAGAAGTTCCGTATTCCTCATTTGAAGCTCTAATGTCTCTTTAAACGGGCAGTATGAAAGTTATCGACTTATAAAGTATTACACATACAACATGTATGTAGCCACCTCTTAAATTTAACTGCAGTTCCTTAATTTATACTTTAGTACTTAAATACTCATGAAACTACTTAAAAAATTGCATCATCACATCACATAACAACAACAATAAATAGATACTTATTTTTGCCTGACTTGTATGTGCAAGAATAAACGCACCTTAAATTTGATCACTTTCCTATCCTAGGTAGGTACCTACTCATGCTGATTTATATGGCAGAGTAGAACGTTCCAATAACACACATACGAGTACGAGTATGATATTAAGTCTTCGGAAAGTTGACTAAAATTCTGGTGTTGTTGTTATTTTTCTTCTTCACAACTTCTTCCGGAAAACCTCTCTTCAATAAACTGCAAAGTTAAAACCCATAAAAGCATTAATGGCAAAGTTATTGCGCAATAAGGCATGCTATAAATAAAGTTATTTTAAATTTATTAAGTTATAAACTCTACATGTTTTTTTTCTCCACTGTTTTTGTTGTTGTTGTTATTGTTGTTGTCTATTTTATATGTTAGCAAAACGAAAACAAGGACCTATCGTCTTAGATCTTCTCAAAGTCTCTTCAGTAGTCTTCTCCGCACTCTCCTATTATTATTAAAAAAAAAAAAAAAATAGGAAAGGATAATAAAACAACATAACAAGATACTAAAAATGTCGTCCTTTATGTTGGCCGTCGTCGTCGTTATTAAAGTCCTTGTCGTTGTCTCTCCTTTCTAAATGAGTCATGTCCATGTCCCAATTTACAGTAATTAAACTGCCAAGAACAACACAAAGCACCTAACAAAAATAACAAGGCTTAAAGAAAAAAAAAGGATAAAAAAGGATAAAAACTTGATTATCTACAAAAATTTAAAATTCAGTTTTACCCATTCTAGAAACATGGCATCAAAAAAAAACAAAAAAAAACAAGTACCTTCTTACCTAGTTCTTCTGTCTCTTCTAAAATGCCCATTTTATCACAACAACAAACCCAACCCTTCTCCCCACTCCCATACTCCCATAAGGCAATGGTTACGAATATACATAGAATCATAGAAGGCCAGTTGGGTTACGTCTGCTTAAATGTCTTAATTGGAGGCAGTCGTCCATGCAGGCATGAGGCATGGTTTGGTTAGTAAACACATAAAAAATGAATAATGAACATGAAATCCTTCGGATAGTATAGTAACCAAAGAGCATACAGCATAGTTCTTTATAATTACACCAGCAAAAATAGCAAATGAAAAATTAACCTTGGTATGGTATACTACCTAAGCTAGATGGAAGGGCTGACTACACGGAATGGCTACAAAATGTTAACAAAAAAAAAACCTATTCCACCCCTCGATTTAGCTGTATCCTCTCTTCTCCCTCTTTAAAAAAGGATATCCCCAATGGTCTTAGAGTCCTTAAGCGATTGCTCAGCAAATTAAAGCTGGCATTTTGGTTCGGGCCACTAGGCTTTCGGTGTGTATAGGTATGTAGGTATATCTATTGTGTACAGCTGATGAAGGCTTTTATCCTGATGGGAGAGCTCTAAGTCATAATCCCCCCAATAGAAAGCACACAGACTGCGGCCAAGGTATAAATTTTAAGGTATTAGCACAAGGCGAGATTGTTAAATGGAATTTGATTTGTGTAAGCACCTTGTACTCTGCCATCGTTGCTACCATGCCGGCACCACCGCCGCGCCGCGCCATGCTATTGCTTCGCTATTGTCGTCGTCGCTGACAACAATGGGCAAGGCTTTGCGCTTTGAAACCTAATAAATCCTTTAAATTGGGGATTGTCCTATTTTTCACATTCATTTTGACCTCTCGTTGTATATTTCCACCTACACAGAGATGTTACAGAGTTTATAAATAAAATAAGACGCTGGTAATGGGACAGCATTACCCACTAAAAATAAAATACAAAAAAAAAACAGAAAACAGAAAACACGGAAAACGAAAGGAATGTTCATCAAAAGTAATGGTACTCTGCAGGACATTTTATGTCCTTGAACAGTAGGTAAGTAAATTAGAGGAAAGTATCTACTTAAAAAAGTTTTTTTTTTGTTTTTTTTTGTATTTTTCTAACTTTGCCATTAAGGACTCAGGGCATGGAGAATTGAGCCAATTTTAAACTTTTGGTCATGTTACCTTGCTTACGGATTAAGGGACATTTTACTTTGTCTATTAGAAGCTTATCTTAATCTTGAATCTAAAATTTGCAAATTTTATCATTCTTTCACAAAAGGACAACCAAAAAAATTCGTTTTTTGTTTTTTTTTTTTAAGTGAAGTCCACAATGTGATGACCAGACCATAATTTTTGAGAATTTGACAACATCTTCAGTGTAAAACAACGCAATAAATTTCTCCAAGATATAACCTTGCGGACCTTATATACACAGTTCTTCAATAACACCAGCTTGAAATATTTATTTGCACAATATTATGAAGTTCAAGCTGTTGCTATATTGTATAGTGCATATACTCGTGTATATCGATTTTATGTCCTTTTAAACGGCCCATACATATGGTGGCAGGAAAACATGTTGTTAGGATGATGATGATGACGGGTAGGGATACGGTGGGAGGTTTGTTGAATAGAAAAACGATTACTCACTGTGATTTAGGGCAGCTACACTGCCGCCCGCCAGCCGTTGACGTTGAATGGAATAGCTATTTTTGGCATAAGGTTTATTAGATCAAGGGTATTATTATTGGTTATGAGATATATTTCCATCAACTAAACCCCTGATGGTGTATTACGTCACTCCGCAATGAAATATAAAAGGGGTTGCTTCTGCGGCTGCTTTCCATTTTTTTTTTTTAATTTTTTATGTTTGCCCAATATGTCATTCATAAAAGCTTTAAAGCAAACCATTTAAGATTATACGAGTATATAGGAACTCATTGCAGGCAGCTATTATATTTATGGAACGTATCCTTGGTTCAACCTCAGGGAAAATATTGAATTGCCACTGGGGTGTTCAATCAATTCAAGCAACAAGATGAGGTTGCATTTTCAATAAATAATATATATGGCGGTTAGGAATTCATGGCTCTAGATGAAGACGCTTCTTACTGGCCTTTAAAAAAAGATTGATTGGCATAGAATTTTGTCTTATTTCATTTAACAAAGGGTAGTTTTTTTTAGTTTAAAAAGAAAGAAAGTAATTATTAAAGAGGTATTCTAAATGTATCTTGACACATTTTTATTAAATATGTAACCTATTCTGGGGCTTTAAAAACTGTATTTAGATTTTATAAAAATAAGTTTTCTACACCATTGTAAGTCAACTAGTAGTATTTTATATTGAAGGTACTATAAAAGGCAAGTTAATGTCTTCGTTAAAAAAAAATTGTTTCTAACAATCAAACATGACATTACAATCATAGAGAACACCAAAAAAGTGGGTACCCATTACCCAACTCCGTCTGATTGTTTGTCCTCGAGAACATATTGTTTTTTCGGTAATATGCCCACACGTTTTTTTCATTTTTTTTAAGCTGACAAATAACAGTAGCTGCAATTCAATTTTTTTTGGACAAACAAAAGTCTTATTTTTCTCAAAAACGGCTCCAACGATTTTTATAAAAGAAATCAGTTCATTAATGAAGGGAAAAGGGACATTTTGGTAATTTTTTTTTTTTGTGAAAACAAATTGTCAGTTTTGATACCTCTAGTAGTACCATTTTTTTGGTTTTCGTTTTTCTGAAAAAACTGTTGATTTGAATTTTTTTTAAATTTTTTATGCAGACTCTCCTATAAAGTCTAAACACTAATGTAAGCAAAAATTTTTCAAATTTTTTTTTTTTTGAAATTAAAAAAAAAAACTTTTTTTTTCTGAAAACTCAAAATTTCGAAAACCATTTGATTTGATTGGGAGTTTTTTGACGTTATATTGAATAGTTAAAAAAACTGTATTCCTAAAATAAAACCAACGGTACCTCCCATACAAATGTTAAAAAAAGACCGTTAAGAAAAAAATGCATTTCTCGAAAACTGGTGCAAGAATTTTTATAAAAAAATTTGTGTGTTCGCAGATTAGTACATTTCACTTCTAAATATAAAAATATTTATTTTTGCGTACTTATTTAACAGTACTTCCCATAGAACCACTTTTCATATTTTCGAATTTCCCAATATTGGATAAACCGATTAAAATAATTTTTGTTATACAAATGCATCGTAAAATTGTTAAAAAGACTATCGATTCGACTAAAAATCGATTTTTCAAAAACGAGTCACAGAATTTTTTTTTAATTTGAATTTTATATATATATTAATAATATTATTCAAAATGGCGTTTCAATTTTTTTCTTGCAAAATGTTTTCAAAATTTTATACATAAAAAATTAATTTTTTTAAAACAGCTCTAACGATTTTTGATATATTTTTTTTTTTAATTTTTTTTATTTTGCGCGCACTCAAGGGGCTATGAATATCCTTAAAATGTTTATACACAGTGCGAGCGATTAGGAAAATGGGATAGGATTAGACAGGAGATACCGTTGTACATTGGTTTTTAATGCCTTATTATCGCAATGGGAGGGAAAAATTCGGTCGGGTAAAGCATTCCACATTCGTGTTGGGCGGCTAAAGAAAGAATCTATATGCTTGACAGTACGGCCGAAGTTAGGGTCGAGGGTAAACTGATAGGCATTCCTAGAAGCGTGATTGTTACGGTTTAATAGTTTAAGGGGAGGAATGCAACTGGCTATTTCACTAGAACACTGGTTTAGTTATTGTTTCATCACCTATCATTTTTAAAGCTCTTTTTTGGATTCTGTCCAGGTGACTTAAGTCCGTTATGGGAGCACCTGCCCAAATATGTCAATTGTACTCAAGCTTTGGACGAATGAAGGCTTTATAGATTACAGCCAGATCAAAAGAGGAGAAATATTTCTTGCAGTTGCAAGGATTTAATTGGACATTTTCAACATAAAATTGAGTACGAAATATTTGAGTATTAAAGAATTCTCAATTGTTTTCTTTGTTTTTTTTTTTAATATCTGAAATTTTGTTAGCTATTTGACGAGATTAGAAAAAGACATCTCATCAAAAAATATCAGTCAAATACTAGAGAAAATCAAATTGGTCGAAGGGGCAAATCTTTTGAAATTTCACATACATATACAATATACGTAATATTCATATCAATTTCTAAAATCGTTGGAGCGTTTTTCTTTAAATAATTTTTTATGAGTGACTTGTTTTTAAAAAATCGATTTTTCCAAAAAAAAAAGTATTAATTTTTTACAAAATCGAAACAAATTTTTTTTTGAAAATTTGTATAGTAAAAAAATATTAAATAAAATAGCAAATACATAGTGAGAAAATCTAAAATAGGAAACGTCGTTCTATGGGAAGAACCGCTAAAAGAACACAAAATAAAATATTTTTTTACCTAACTGTGGACTGGACTAATTTAATCAAAATTCTTTGAGCCGTTTTTCAGAAACAAATTTTTTCCTTAATGGTTTTTCTTATTACATTTATATAGAAGTTAGCATTGTTTTTTATAGGAAAATATTTCTTATGTATTCAAGATAAATTCAAAAAATTACTAAATACAAAGTTTCGAAAAAATCGATAGAGTCGTCTTCGAATTATTGAGTTTTCAAAAACAAAAATTATGTTTGAGTGATTTGACCAAATTGTATATATTGTTATTTGTAGGTGAATGAGATTACCATCTACCTTCGGCTTTTTTTTCTCACTGGAGATGGCAATGAAATAAAGTCACATTGAATTGCTCCTAACGTTTCGGCAGCAATTGCTGTCCTCATTAGGGGGTCTTTATTTGAAACAGTATATATTACAAGTAAAGATAACATGTAGGAAAGAAAATATACAACAGCAATTTTCGTGGTTAATAACTTACGTTAAAATGTAGAATTTTTGTAAAAAAAAGCGAAAAAAATATAAATTATTATTTATAGATAAAAAAAAAAAAAAATAAATAAATTAAAAAGCAATTCGGTTGGTAAAGTATTGTCTAATACATTTGTTATTTCGGGTTTTTGGAGGAAGAAAGAGAGGAGTAAACGGCGGAAATATTTCGTGTGTCCTGTTTCCTATTCATTCTGTTGGCGGTGTTCAAAATATGAGAGACATACAGAGGGTAGCGTTTTGAAATGTGGCTTTCCCTCTGTAGAACTTTCTCGCCATCGAAATCTGATTTGTGGCATTTCTGAATACTGTGTGTGGCAAATGCCTCATTTTCGTGGTAAAGTTGCTTGTCACTCAACTTGCAGGCTTTAAGTATCAGGTTCGAAACTCTGTTAATGATGATGTGTTTGGTGTGGTTGAACCGAAAATTAAGGAGTCATCTTGATGCTCATGTTTTATGCTTCAAGTTGAGTAGGAGGCTGTTGTTTTTTCGATGAATTTTGACGTCTAAAAATTCGTTGGGAATAAATTAATGTAACTTTGTTTCTTTCCAAATTCCAGTGACCAAAAAAGCCGAAGGAAGCGGGTAATCTTATCCACCTACAAATAAAAAAAAACCAAACTTTTTTTTTTTTTTGTATTTCAAAAAAAAAATAGTTTTAAAATGTTGCTTCACGAGTACAATATTGTTTACATTTTTTAGGAGCTTCTCCATCAAAAAATTCAAAAAAAATCAAAGGAATCTTTTTCCAGAAAATCGAAAACACAAAAATGGTTCTACCAGAGGTACCAATAATAACAAATTTAAATGTACCTTTTTCCTTCATTTATGAACTGATTTTTTTTTATTAAAATCGTTGAAGCCGTTTTGTGGAAAATAAGATGTATATTAAAAAAAACACATATGAAAGGTACAGTTATTTTTCGTCTTAAAAAAATGAAAAAAAACGTGTGAATATATTACCGAAAAAATAGTATATACCTACCAAGTTTGTCAATCGACTCTAATTACGAAAAAATTCGTCATCCGTTTTTGAAATATTGAATTTAAAAAAAAAATTTTTTTTCGAAAATCCAAAAAAAAATATTTTTCGAAAATTTTGGTATGCAGTGCTTAGCATTTTAAGGGTCTATTACGTAAGATTTTTAAATTTTTTATCGAATTCCGTCAAGCCGTTTATGAGAAAATAGAAAATAGAAAATCAAAAAAACAGTTGTAATCATTAATCAACCAAAATGTAGACTATACCCCAGGCAGTGCACAAACATTTTTTTATCAAAATCGTTAGAGAAATTTTAGAGATAATCAAGATGGTAGACAAAATTGTATGGTAAGTACCATTATTCTTGGGGCTAAAACATCTATTCAAAAATCTGTTTAATAAACTCGCTTCAGCCGTTAAGGATTTAGGTCGTTCTATAGACGGAAAGACAGACGGAATTGCGGGACCCACTTTATGGTGTTCTGCCCTGTCGTAAAGTTGCAGGCTTTATCTGGGAGACTTCTTCTGGGAGAAAATCTTTTGATTTATGGTCTAAGTGTGTCAGTGTTCTTCCCACAGTCTTCTTCTGACAGTCACTCCAACCTAATCTGACCATTAATTTGGGTCTATAAAAGAGTTTAAAAAAGAATCTATAAGTAATTTACTTGCACTTGGTAGCACAACTCGAGCTTTTTATGAAAATCGAAAATTATATCAAAAATTAACTTTAAAATGCTTATTTTAAAAATTTTGCACATATTATGTCGACACTGTTTTCAAGGATTATGATCGCGTCTTACTTCTGGTTATTTAGTGGGGGAGTCTATAGTATGAAATTGCTAATCCGAAAATGATTAGCCCGACGTATTTAAAACCAATTTTGTTTTACCAGTTTTAATATACCCTAAGGAAACTTGGGCCAGGTAAACATTCAACATTCGAAAAGTGCGGTGTAGTAATAAATCTCTATATATAGCAGAAGGTAGATCAAGGTATTTTGAAATCAAAATATATTTTCAAAAAATGAAAATACATTTTTATAAATTATAAGTCTATAATTTTTTCCTTGGCAAAATTTTTGTAATTAATCGTGCAGAAAAATTGTCCTGATTTGTTAACAAACTTTATCCAAAGTATCTTAAAATTACATACATATAGTTCACTTAAATTAAGAATATTACGATATAAGTATTTTTAAATTTTGTCTTATATGTCATAGATGCCGACTTATAACATCTTAAGAACTTGATTGTCGATAAATTCTTCCACGTCATTGGATTTTATTGTGTTCCATTTGTACTTCTGTAGCTTTAATACTTCTTATAGTTATCATGTGAAGTAGTTCTGTGGATCAGGCTACCTTCCCACATACTTTAGCTATAATTAACTTTTGTCGTACCAATTGGTAGTTATTCCTCATACGAATGTGACATCCCCTTATCTACTGCGTGAAAACTTATTTAACGTGCCTAACGAAGTGAAATATGGAACTTTCTTATGAATTCAACTTAGCAATACATTTTTTAAAGTGTTTTTTTTTTTTTTTTTTTTTTTCATTTTCTTGAAGCAGGAAATGTTCAAAAGATACTTTGGTAATATAGTAGACGGGGACTATTTGGCTTCATCACGAAAACCACCTGGGAATCTGGAGGACCAATCTAAATTCAAAATCACATTGGGGGAAGTTTTAAATTTTAATAATAATTTCCCATAGCTTTTTAGTATGACGCATGGTTCTTCTTAATCCCCGAATACTATTCGGTAATATATTGACGTCTGTTTCGCAATTTAGAAGTTAATGTGATTTCGCAGTATCGCTGATTGTCTGAACTAGCGTGTTTTCTAAACATTTCTTACTCCATTTCTGTTTGAAGGTCACGATTGTGATGTAAGTCATTACATCTTATTTTCTAAAGAAAACATTTATTATTCCACTAGGAAATTGTGTATAAATTTTTAATGGATTGTGGTTTCTTAGTGTTCAACCCCGTTTCTTCGGAGTTAAATTGCTAAGTTCTTAAACATTTTTTTTGTTCAGTTTCCCTCATCAATTTTTTGATGAGCTTTTTGTAGTGTACCTTTGTATCCAAAGTCAATGGTACTTGATCGTATTGGTAGTTATAAAGCTTATAACTCATTGGGTTTTGTGTCAAACTTTATCTTGAACTCTATTAGCTGCTGCATTGAAGTTCAATTGCTGGCTTTTTACAACATGACTTCTATAATTTCTTGAAAATTCGAATGAAGCAAAAGCTTAACGAATTTTACACTACAGCACAATTTAGAAACAGAATAATAAGAAAAACGAATCGGAAAATTACAAAGAAAAAAAAAAAACAAACGAACAATTTACTGATCTTTTTTTTAACTGCCAACTTCCTTCTCTCCGCTATATTTTTTCCCATAAATATTTCAGCCTTACTCTACTATTTCTCCTTAAATTTGTTTTCCTTATGAATTAGTATTTATCTTTTTTTTCTTCTTAAACTAAATTTTACTTTATTCAAACAAAGAAATTAATTTCCTTAAAAACTTGTCAACATTTTCTTCCTCTTTAATATTGTCCAATGATCCTAATAAATCGCACTTCGGTTAAGAATTGTTCTTTTAGAAGATTTTATGATGTCTTGCCGAATCTCTTCTTTTCCAAATCTCATGCTTTTAACTATCGGAATACTTTATTTGTAAGCTTAATTCAGCTAATTTTTAATTTATTATATTTTTTTAATAAATGTACTACACCACAATGTTTTTGACCATTTTTGTCTAAATCTATAAATTGTACGATAAAAAGTGTCTTCGCCTTTTTTATGTAGAATGACATGAGATACAATGTGTACCTATAACTTTTTTCAAAAAAATGGTTTTCGAGTAATTTGGAAAAAAAACGTAATTCTAACCCGTTTCCCCCCTAAATTTTTTTGCTCCACTCCAAATTTAGGGTACTGAAGCTCTCTAACAAAATTCAGCTTTGTCGGAATTTTTTTTCGATGTAACCTAATTTTGCTGGGATTTTATAAGATCCAAGATACAAAAGATAAATATTTAAACTTTCGAATAGTTAAGGTGACAATTATATCTGTGGATTTTTGATAGATCTGAGGGACTATACCAATAAATCTTTTACAGTATTTGAAGATAGGTTTGGAATTCGGCTGCCCTTAACTTTTATGTGGTCAAATCTGACATTTTTGATTTATTGTTTATTCAAGAGACTAGTCTCGGTCTTGTCAACGAGACGATACTACTTTCAAAGCATCCGAGACGAGAAGAGACACGAGTCTTGCTGGTCTCGGGGGTCTTGGCAGATCAACGATAGACCAAATCTTCACATTGAGGCAAATCCTGGAAAAGACCAACGAATTTCAAGTCGAGACGCACCATCTTTTTATCGACTTCACAGCCGCATATAATAGCATAGGTCGCCAAGAGCTTCCATTGGTGATCTCGGAACTAGGGATACCGAAAAAACTGAACCAGCTATGCCGAATGACGTTACAAAATACGCGGTGCAACGTGCAAATGGAAACAGCTCATCTGAGCTTTTCCAGACGTGTACAGGGTTCAGACAAGAAGATCCGCTATCATGTGACTTCTTCAACATAGTCCTGGGCAGATAGTACGCAAGAGTGGAAGGCACTATCTTCAACAGGTCTTCCCAACTGCTTGGTTATGCGGACGACATCGATATCATCGGCCGCTCAAAGCGAGCTGTACTTGAAGCATTCACAGCTACTGATGAACAGGTGAAATTCGTTGGTCTTGAAGTGAATGAGGACAAAACCAAGTATATGCTATCAACTAACAAAGCCTCATCTGTCCATCGCCTAGGACAAAACGTCACTGTTGGTAGCAGTAATTTCGAGGTAGTCAAGGAGTTCACCTACCACAACAAACATCAATTCCACGAACGAAACCTTAGTGGAAATCCGACGAAGAATAATTACCCTAGCGAACCGCTGCTACTTCGGTTTGGCCAAACGAATGGGTTCAAAACGCTTGTCTCGAAAGACAAAGTGCACGCTATACAAAACGCTAATTTTACCAGTTCTACTCTACGGCGCCGAGTGCTGGACGATAAGTAAAAAAGCGGAATTGATACTGGGCACTTTCGAAAGAAAAATTCTTCGGAGGATATTTGGTCCTATATGCGAAGAGGGCGAATGGAGGAGAAGATTCAATCGAGAATTGTACGAGCTATACCAAGAAGTGGATGTAGTCCAAAGAGCCAAAGCGCGTCCACTACACTGGCACGTCCACATCGAGCGAATGGACAACAACGCTCCAGCCACAAGAAAATCTTTGAATCCCAGCCCACAGGTTCGAGACGACCAGGAAGACCGAACCTCCGCTACAGGGATCAGGCTGTTACAGACGCAAGAGCGCTTGGTCTCGTCGACTGGAGGGAGCGTGTGAGGGTCCGCAACCGATGGAAGACCGCAATATGTCAGTCAGCGACCCTCCATGGATCAGGAGCCGGATAAGTAAGTAAGTAAGTAATCCATGTAGTTGGAATAAAAATCGCTCATTTTTCAGACTTTATTTCCCCCTCCGGAAAATTTGGGATGGACTTTGACAGTTTATGGCTTAGGTAGGCAAAAAACTATTTTTTGACGTTTTGATAATATATTTTTCCAAATGTCACCCAAAAGGCGTAAAATCAACCTTTTCGGGTCAAACAAATTCGAATTTTTTGAGGTAAGATCTTAATTTTGTAGATGTTTTTTAATTCATTTAAATCAGAGGCATCCTTTAATGGTTTGTGACAGTTCATGGCCTGACAAAACCAATTGGTTTATTTTTTTAAAAAAATCGAGCGTTGTATGTACTATTTTTTTAAATATTTTATTTGTTTTTGTTCTGAAATATATTAATTTACACCATTCTTCCAAAATGTCATTTCCACTTAACAGACAAAACAAACCCACGAGTTTGTTTTATACATTTTCTTCGCACAATAATCCACAGCCCGCATTTTTCTTACCAAAAAACTGCTGAGATGTACTCTAGCTTTGCAATCTGAATAATGCGTCTTATCTTACATCTTCTTACTACCAAAAAACACGAAAGAAATTAAGACTGATACCAACACGAGACTGCACAATTTTCTCGAGAAAAAGGCGAGACCGAGACGAGACTTGATTAGGCGAGACCGGGACCGAAACCAAGACAAGACTGAAATTTTTCAATTTTGACGAGACCGAGACGAGATTAACAAAAGTTTCGCCTGGTTCCGGCTCATTTGCCAGCCCTGGCCTTAATTTGAATTCAAATTTTAGATAGATTGTGATCGAAAATGGAATGCTGCTCGTTTTGGCCTTTTGAAATTTTTCTTGTTAATTTTATTTTCCAATCTTTCTATAATCTAAATTCTAGAGAGTCTTTACGAGTATATGCTAGATTGCTATATGCATGGGCAAGGACCTGACATTTATGATACTTATATGACAATATAGGTATCAGCCACTCGGGATAGGCCTTTACGTGTCTATGTATTTCAGCAGTCCGAAGATTTTCAATTTCAAAAGTAGGTGACATACAACACCACCCTGCGGCATTCCCTTACTGACAGATATTCTTGAATAAAAACTGCCATAACTTTGAATTTATATATCTCTGCTAATCAGTATTTGATTGAAATCCTTATTATCACCTTCTAACTTTATAAATTAAAAATCGGTGTAAATCAAAATATTTCGTAGCTTTAACTTTCAAGTTGTAATGTATCTTTTATTTAAAACCATAGATACGCCGGATCGTCGGATTCAAGGACTTAACAAACGAGGAATTTATTGAACTAATTAGCCTTAACTTCGGTTAATTTCCAGTATCAATTATTCTGGCTTCTAATCCTTCTAAATTTGTACGTTTGTTCTAATATAGCTTGCACTCTCTGGCTTTCAGGTCAGTAAAGTAGGTACACCTTTCAACTATCTTATCAACGAGTATTTTCATCGCTATCTATACCGAGAGTCTTTAGTGGCTTAGCCTTGGCAATTTTCATTAAAATACATTTCCAAAAAATTATATTAAGCTCCTTAAAAAAAAATTACAAGCTTCTCGTAAATCATCTCATCTTCTTCCTTCATTTACATAATTACCTATGTACCAGGTATTGTATAACTTGTCAATAAAAAAAAATAAACAATTTGTATCCAGATACTTTGAGTGGTAAAAACTGATATCATACTAAGATGTAATGTTATATCTTCTCTAACAACAAGAACAACCAACCCTTGTAACAATGGAATTACAACCTACTTCCCTTACTTCCATTCTGATCATTTATCCTTTTCAAACATAGAGGTAACCCAGATAAACTCTATACTGTTGACATCGTCAAAGTATCTATATCCCTATATTTGCATCCTTCTAGCTCTCCTCTCTATAAACCTACATACATCGAATGCTTCCATGTCCTTATCACTCTAAAGTAGGCCAATAACTAGAAACCTATCTGCCTACCTTTTCAACCCTTTTTTTTGAATGAATGAAAATGTAAAAAAAAACACTAATGACACGTTGCACGAACGTCATCGTCGTCGGCTTTCTAAAAGGTTATGGCGTACAAGTAAAAATTTGTTTATTAAATTATTGTGTATAAGGATTTATTTTGTTATAGCATACTTTGAAGGGTTTTAAAGATCATCAACTAATTTGTACCTACATACATAAAGTTTTCCATTCGATAGTACGCCAAAATTGTTTCGAAGGTAGATTGTTCGTTCTACTTGGAACTTATTGAAAGAGGGATGATCTATGACAGGTAGTTCTAACTATAGGTACACACCTTGCGCCTTGAATAAAAGGACACACATTTTTTGTATTTTTTTTACTTCTTATTCTCCCAATGAAAAGGACTATTTTCCAGTTTCCCAAAACAAAAAGGACTATTTGGAACTTATCAAAAAAAAAACCAGAGAGCGGTGCTGGAGAGAGTCATCCATAAGGGAAATTTTAAATGCGCAATCTCGACGAAAGATTTGATTTTCATGAGCATTTGTTTTTTTTTCTGTTGGAAAGGGATACTTCATATCCATATATGTATATATCGATTTGAGTAACAAAACAAATTGAGTGAGAAAAATATTTGTTGAGCTGAGAAATTTTCGTCCAATGGTTTGTGATGAATGTATGTTTGGTACTTTTTACCACAATTTATTGATGCTGGTCATGATTTATATGATTATCGCATTATTTGAGTTATTGATTTAAATAACCAAGTCCACATGAATTATGACAAGTTTCTAATTAAAATTTCCCTATCAATGGGAGGATGAAGTGGAACTTTCCTGGTGGAAAAAACCGCTTTGGGGAAATGCTAAGAGAACACTGCAACTGAACCATTGTAATCATATTAGACAAACAATAAGCTTCACTAAGGGTCCTGTGAAATCAGTTCCAAAGTAAGTGGTATTGGAATGTGTGGATACGTTGAACCAACTCGGCAAGAAATATAATATGAGACTTCATTGGGTATCTAGCCATATAGGTGTCCAGGGAAATAAAAAGAAACGAAGCACGGCTTAAGATGGTCTGAACCCTGTTGTGGTATAGGAAAAGAGCGAGAAGAGGAGCTTAGAAAATCTCCACTTCGGAAAGAATTACAGAGCTGAGATTTTTTAGTTTTTATCTGAGGTAATTCAGGGGGCTCAGGCCCATATTAAACAAAGCAAGAAATACCGAGTATTATAAAGCTGTAAGAATCGCACAAATAGTAATTGGCTATTGTTTTTTGAATTTAAATAATTACGGCAGTAGGTTGAAATGCTAACATACTCCAAATACTTAATTTTCTTAAAGAAAATAAATTCTTACGTTACTTGATTATTAGAAGCTTAAAAACTACTCAAAGAAATATAATAGTTGAATTAACAAACAAAAGCGTTTCGAAAGTTATAAGAAGCTTGTTCCATGAGCCTTTAGATACATATGGAGATGAAACAGTTAGAATTTATAAGGGGGATGTACCCTGTACACACACTTTGTCAGTAAAAACAAAAAAGTTGTGTATTCAGCTTAAAAGCAGGGACAACTTGGGAGCTGCGAGAAATATGTAGTATTCCTTAACTGCGATATAACAGCATGAAGACAGGGAACAATGTCCTGGGAGACATTAGTGACATGTCAATCCGACATCTTTTCTGTCAAAAAACGATAGAATTTTACAGACATATTTTGCTTTAGCACCCCAAAAACAGTTTGTACCCACATTTACAAACAAGACACAATCAAACATATTTTTTTTACAATTTTTACTTTCGATATAGGTACATAGGGCAAGTTTTGCATTTGGAAAAAAAATCGAAGTCGAGATTTAAATCAAACTCGACATAACGATGATAGATAACAGCAAAAAAGTGGGTCCCGCAATTCCGTCTGTATGTCTGTCTGTCTGTCTGTAGAACGATCTACAGCCTTTACGGCTGAACCGATTTTGTTCAAACTTGGTTGTTAGGCGTTTTAGGTTATTGTCTAAAATAGATTTTTGAATCATTGTTTTAGCCCCAAAAATAACGGTACTTGCCATACAAATTTTTCTACCATCCTAATTATCTCAAAAACGTCTCTAACGATTTTGATAAAAATTGGTGTGTGTACTACCTTGGGTATGGTCTACATTTTTGTTAATTTTTTTTAAATGTTTTGTTATTAACGGTCCCCGCCATACTTCAACTATTTTATTGATTTCCGACTTTCTCACAAACGTCTCAACGGATTTCGATCCTCCTTCAAATTTTAAATAATACTGCAGTTCAAAATTTTTGAAAAATATTTTTGAATTAAAAGAAAAAAATATTTTTTTTTTTTTTTTTGAAAATGCAATATTTCGAAAACGGTTGGACGATTTTTTCTGAAATTTTGTTTTTAAATTTTTTTATTAAATATTTAAAATGTACATACCAATTTTTGTTGTAGAAAAATTTACGAATTTTTATATATAAAAAATTAAGTGGAAAACGACTTTAAAAATACCTTTAACCTTTTCTATTAAGAATCTTTTTCATATAATCTGATCGCACTGCTCCTATGTGCGATCACATTATATGAAAAAGTACGTGCGATCCAGTCGTGCATTTTTTTTAATTAGTGTAGGTCTTTGGTCTCTGAAATGGCACTGTATTTCTCGGCGCAAGTTGTTGGCACAATGGATTGAGAATTATGTGCTTACTATCGCCAATACTGAATCCGGAGCTGGAACTCAGACGCACTTTACCATATTTAAGCTTACCGAATTTTTCTGCCTGGGGTCATTCTTGTCTTACAAAATGTAGTATATTGTTAGATAATTATGCTTCTAGCTGCAGCGGTTTGTTTTGAGTTGTTGATGATTCTCCCGTGCTTCGAGGTAATGGTAGTCAATTGGTAGACTACAGGGTCCGAATGGAGAAATCAATAAAAAATCGGTATTTGAAGAGTTTAGAACCCTTTGACTAAGTCCACAAAAATGCGTCTTAGAAAGGTACAACAGCATCTAACTGATGAGCTCAGCTGTAGTACCTGGGCGAAACGCATTTTGGACTAAAGGTCACAAATTCATTCAGTCCACAATATTTTATTTCAATTTATTTCATGTGCAACTGATTTGCTTAACACTTCTTTTAAAATCACAAATTATTTCATAAAAACAGAGGAGAGAATTGTGATGCTTTAATTTGAAGATTTGAGTTAAGCTGACACAAAAGTTGAATTTTGATTGATTGAAACCCTAGCCTTAGTCAAAATAACAACAAGAACAGAAATGACATGGATTCCCTATCTTCGACAGTACCTACATTGAAAACAATGTATGGGATTAAGTCTCTAGCTAAAGCTTAATCAGAGAGAAGTCGAAAAAGGAAGCTGAAAGAGTTTTAGCCAAAACGTAACTTAGGAGCTTCTTTTCCGGAAATTGGAAACACATCACAACATCCGCTAGTTCAGAGACAGCAAATTTTATCAAAAAATTATCAGCCGCTTGTATTGATTTTAATTGATAACCTAATGTGAATTGTGAACACACAGAAAAACAATTTTCATAAGACAAGGGTTCAATCAGTTCAATCTCGTGTGCATTTCTGGCTGCTCCATTAACTTTTCTCTCATATGCTTGATAGTGATGCTGCCGCTGATGCATATGATGTTGATAATTGTATAGACTGCCGATCTGTTTAAGATAACTTACTGGTTATAGGTGCTAGTTTGATTCGCTGCATATTTTTAATTTGGCGTATCCCGCGGGTGGTATTTTGGTAACTATTGATTCGTCAGTAGTTAAGGTGGAACTAATCGTTAGATTTGCATTTGCTTCGAAAATTTAAATTTATTTCCGTATTATTTGCATTTTACAGCTTAAAAGTTAAAAAAGCAGAAACAAAAAACCAATACTGGCATCGAAAAACTTGCAAGGAATGTAACACGGACAATTTGTTTTCAAGCCAGTAAGCCCTTTGTGATATAAGAACAAGTCATGCATTTTTACTTGCAATTATAGATACTATAAGGTAAGTTATGCATACGTAAACAAATAATTAAAAATTATAACAATCAAACATGACATAACGATCATAAAGGACTATAAAGAAGTCTGTCCGCAAATCAGTCTGTGTGTGTGTCGGTCTGTCTGTCTGTCCTGGAGTCTACAGCCTAAACGGTTGTTTGAATTTGCTTCAAACTTGGTTTATATACATTTTTTTCGGAAATTTTACCACAATTTTTTTAATTTTTTTAAGACGAAAAATAACGGTACCTGCCATACATTTTTGTCCGCCAAAAAGGTAAATTTTCTTTTTCTCAAAAACAACTCCAACGATTTTTATAAAAAAAATTCTGTTAATTAATGAGGGGAAAAGGTACATTTTGGTAATTTAGTTTTTGCAACAAAATGGTTATTTTTAGTACCTCAAGTAGGACCATTTTTTGGGTTTTTTATTTTCAGCAAAATAGTGCATTTGCATTTTTTATTAAATTTAGTATGCCAACACTAATGTAAACCCAAATCAAAAAAAATTAGTTTTTGTAAGATTACATACTGGCTTTTAAAGCACTTTTTCGTATCATTTAATGACTTTGAATGCCCAACACCAACTTGAGTCTGCTACCACCAAGTTTTTTCTCAATTTTTTTTTTTTGCTGGAACTATAGCTATTTCACGACTTGCGAAGGTCGATCATCAGATTCCCTTGCTCTAGTAGTGGTGCTGGTCTACTTTTTTATTTTAATTGAAAAACTTCTTGTGCCTTCATCGTGTATTGGACCATGAACAGCCGCTTAGTAGCGTTCAATACACGATGAAGGCACAAGAAGTTTTTCAATCAAAATGGAAAAGTAGACCAGCACCACTACAGCAAAGGAATCTGATCATCGACCTTCGCAAGTCGTGAAATAGCTATAATTCCAGCCAAAAAATAATTGAGAAAAAACACTCAAGTTATTGCTGGGAATTCAAAGTCTTTCAAAAAAATGTTTTTTTGAAAAGTCTAAATTTCGAAAACAACTCAATGCATTATTTCGAAACTTCGTATTTGGTAGTATTTTGACATTATCTTGAACAACTGAAAAAAAACTTTATTCCTAAAATCAAAAACAACGGTACCTCCCATACAAATGTTAAAAAATCCGTTAAAAAAGTGTATTTCTTAGAAAACCACTCAAAGAGTTTTTTATAAAAAAATGTGTGTGTTCTTGGATTAGTACAATCCATTTTTAAGTATAAAAAGTAATAATAAAAAAATTATTTTGTATGCTTATTAACGGTACTTCCCATAGAACAACTTTTCATATTTTCGACTTTTCCACTATTGGATGAACCTATTGAAATTTTTTTTTATGTCAATAAAACTGCATACTTAAATTAAAAAAAATATATAGTTTTCGATTTTTTAAAAATATTAATAAAAGCTTTTGAAAAATCGATTTTTCAAAAATCAGTCCCTGAATTTTTTTTTGAAATTCATATTTTATATGTATAGAATAATAGTTTCAAAATGGCGTTTTATTATTTTTTCTAAAAGTAGTTTTTAAAAATGTATACATAAAACATATTTTTCTTAATAAACAGCTCCAACGATTTTTGAAATTTATGTTTTTCTATATTTCCATCTATTCCATATTATATTCCTTTTTTACGAATTTTTACGTACGTCACTGAATACTACATAAAATTTAGGCAAATGAATTTTTAAAAATCACACGAATCTTAGGTGTGCATACTGCACCTAAATTATAAAGTTATATATGCATATAATTACCTACCCACGTACATCTTTCATATTCATTATCATAATTATGTATGTACATATTTACATATATAGGTTCCACCCATGTATATAGATACGTATTTCTCTCCTAACTTACATAAGTAAAATCCATAACCTAGATTTCAATATACGTTTATAGGTTAGGTACTTATGTAACTAATCCTTGAATAATCCATTCGACAGTTCATTATATTTATAATCAAGGTAATCTGAGCTAAACCGGTCTTAAGCCTGCATACTATATTTAGACTACTTATCTACCAAACAGCTTCAATGTTTAGCTATAAGAGCAAGTTCATACGATCAAGTCGTGCATTTTATTTTTTCAGCGAATGTACCTCTGAACTAACAAGTATTAAAAATAAAAGGGTAAATACGTTCTATATTTACAAAGAAAAGTTCTGAACTCAGCTCTTTTATTTAGAAGATAAATTAGGTTTGAAATAGAATTACAATTAAAACCTGTATTGAGTTTGATGTTATTTAAATTAAGTACTTACTACAAATAATACAAAAGACTTCTCGACAACACTTTCATACTAAAAAAAATAACTCACTCAATTGAACTCAATCGTCAAAATACAAAACTCACTCCTAGTATCAAATGAATCTGAATACCTATCTTCCATTTAGAAATTTCTCTGCGCACATACAGTCAAACAAACATGCATAGCCCTTACTTTTGTTAATACTGCCTGGGAATTCTCACACTGCAGGTATGAAAAAAACACTCACTCTATTTTACCATCTCTTCAAGTGCTCTCCCATGCAAAAGGATTCATGTGATTTCAGGGAAAATTTGTATCCTGGAAATTGATAATAATTTTTGGTGGGCGTTGTATTGGTAAATTACTAAATAAAAAAGTAAAACAAAAACAATCAAATGTGTATTGTTTCTCATGAAAAATAATAATACACACTACATAAGTATAATTTTCCACTCTCCCAACTCCGAAAATTGTAAAGTAAATTGTGATAATGACCCCCATTCTATACCCTTCATCGCCCATCTCATGAATGAATGAATCGTGGGAAGAAATCTATTTGTAGCCCATAAATTGCTGGTTGTGTATTGACAAAAAAAAAATAATAAAGGTCGTGGTGAATATATCGCTGCTCAACTACAAAAACAAACAGTCAAAAGAAAAAAAACATAGCTGGTGCGTAGAGAGGAAGTTCACATCACGACGACGACGAAGAGCAGTGCACCCCAATTGTGTCTGTTTACCTTCAACTCGCAACACACAACATCGTGCGCACAAACATTAACATCAGAAGAAGAAGAAGACCAAAAAAAAACACAACAAAACAGGTTCACAAAAATGTCAATTAGCCCTTTCTGGTCCCGTTTTGAATGACCAGGCGCACTAGTGAGAGTATCACGCAATAACAATAATTATCATGCATTCGTGGAGAATTCCTCAAGAAACAAGTTTTATTCCCAAGAAACCTTAAAGACTGCAAGGTCCGAATCAAATGGATTTTTTTTTTTTTGGTATTTTTAAATTTTTTTTAAGACCCATCTTCTCTGCCGTGTGCGCACGTGTACTATTTCTCTATACCTCTCTATGGCAAGGGTCATCTCATTTTTCATCACTTCTCATTTTACACTTTACCAACGAACAAAAAAAAAAACTCTCACAATTCTCTTCTTGCTCTCAATGTTCCCAGTGGATTCTGGAAGAACACCAAGGGTAAATATAAAGGAGAATCCGAAAATTTCGTGCCTGGTTCAAGATTTCCCATACAGAATTGTCTGTGTCACGGCACAGCCAAGCATATTAGACGGGTTCTTGTGTGGGCTCTCTGATTTCAGCTCTCAGTTGTGTTGTGCCGTTATATTAAACGTATCTGTTCGTACGGGACTCTATCGCGGTTGAAATTTTATTTCTAATCACAATAAAAAAAAATATTTTAACACTCCCCCTCTTAACTCATCATCAGCATCAGTGTGCAAAATGACAATATCAAAAAACAAAGGTCCTTATTTACATACAATATTTTATGATTCTGTTTTATGAATTCTAGTGTCTTATATTTGTGAAAAGATAATTTACTGTGGGAAATCCATGACTGTATTGTAAAAATGAATGTAATTTCTATAGGTACCTTTATCCTTGCGGGTTTTAATATTGGTCAAAAAAATCTGTGTTATTGTGTGTGAAAGTGTTTGGCAAAAAAAAATCATTAAGAAAAAAATGTTTTAAACAGAAATAATACTTGATCAATTTTTATTGAAATTAAAAAAAAAATACTTTCAATATTAACTCTGCAGGATTATCATAAATAGTTGAATGAAAAAAAAATATCCTTAGAAGACCACACCCGCGCGGGTGCACACGTCGAAAATGTGAAAATTTTCCCAGAGCCACCACCACACCAACAACGTCACACTTGTTCTTGTTCACCATTTTCGCCCACCACCCCCCGGCCCGAATATCATCAAATACCACCACCACCACCACCATCAGTCAACCCATATCCAGCCGAAAATACCCTCATCTGAACGAAAAAAAATTTTGGCAGGATATTCGACACACGATGTCGAAACAACCACCCTCTGACCAACTGCTTCTTCAGAACTCAACATCCAGCAGCCATAGCAGCCCAACCGAACCCACCCCAAACGTTTGACATTGAGTGTGTCTCTGTGTCGTATTTGGATCGGATGGTAAATGGTTATAGAGTGGTGGACTGTCAGACTGTCAGAGGGTGTTAGGGGTTTTAGGGAAATTCACCATACTGATTCCATTTTGAAATCAATTTAGTTTGCTCCCCTGAAAATGTTCATCCAAAAAAGGATATTTAAGGTCTTTTGAGAGTGGATCTAGTTTTTTGGGGCCAAATTCCAATGGGGCTGGGAAATTTTTCTGTCCGGAAAGGATATTTTGGGGCTGTTGGCTGGCAAACATAATTCTCTGCCTGTGATCTGCTGGATTTAAACGAATATACATTCCAAGGGAACACAACACACATTAAAGTGTTCTACAAAAACTTTTTTTTTTGAACTGTTCATGATTCGACATCCTAGTTAAGCTATATAGCAGCAGCGCAGTGTGGTGAATTTTTGTGTGTCCTGAATATTTTTTTTCCTATATACAATAATAATTTTGTGTGTAGTTTTATTCGTGTTTAAATATTTATTGATAATCTTACGAACAAATATCAAGAGTAACCTTTTCACATCCTTTCGTGGAAAATCATAATTTTCCTCCAAAGGACCTTCCTTACTTCCAAAAGTAAAATCATCTTTTCTTGCAAAATCTCAATTGAAAACGTGTTATTTTTTTCCATCACAAATGTCAAATTGCCTGGGTGTGTTGTGTCAAGTGTGTGTGTGTGATTGTGTGTGATTGTGTGTGTGTCGGTTTATCTAGTTTGTCTTGTGCTTTAAGGATTTTTCACATTTTCGCCTATAACTGAATCCATCCTTTTTATTTAATTTCAGAGCTTTCCCCACTTAAATTGTTAAGCGAAAATTAATGAATTTTGACTTATTCGTGAAATATTTGTGCAAGTGCAAAATAAACATAATCAAAACACAAAATATCCTTTTCAATGTGATTGCAAATATACTACCTAGTTAAGTGCTTCCTTGATGAAAATAGAAAAGCAAAAAAAAAATCAATTTATTCCATCATACACAACCTACATAATAAAGTAACATAGCAAAACGAAAACGACGATTACACGACGACGGCGACGTGAGTGAAAGTTGAATAGAAAAATTCCAAAAAGGAAATAGAAAAAAATCCTTCTCATTTTTTCTTCACAAAAAAAAAATAATATTTATTTATATTTATATTTTAAAAGAGTGTTTCATTTTTATTTTTGTGTGTTTTTCCTGTTATTGTTTGATTTTTATTGTTCGGAAATAAAAACATACGCCCTATACATACACAACTTTAAAAGAGTCCTCCTCGTCGCCCCCAAAAATATATATCCATCTTTGGTTAGTTTACGAATAAGAAAAAAAACACAAGATAAAACACCAAAAATATCATCCAACTACACAGGAACGAATTTTTAACCAACAATCCAACAACAAAGCTGATTTTCTATAAGAGTGGATATGAATATGAAACAAAGGTAGGATTATTTATTTTTTTTTGTATATATTTTTTTTTCTGTATTGTTGCAACAATATTCTATTGTTGTCTTGTTTTTGTTTAGTTGTTTAAGAGGACAATGTAAAGGAAACAGGACAATGAAACAATTGTAATTGTTTTGTCTACAATATATTTATTATTATTATTTGTGATGCGTGCTTAGCTTTTAATTGCAATGTGAAGGATGTGATGTGTGTGGTTTGCAATTATGAAGGATGTTAATTTTGTAAAAGATGTTTCTTTTTTTTATGAAAGGAAATTGTTTATTATTATAAATCAAATAAAATTCTGGATCATAATTTTTTAAAGATATTTTGAATGCAAAATTAGAATTATCTTTTGAAGATTTCTTACGTTTGTTGACAGTCCTTAGAAAGAAGATAAAATAGAAATTTAGGTCGATTAACAATATTTTAAAAATACTGTTGAAAATTGGTTCTAATAATATATGCACTTTCAATTTTGCTTTTCGTAATCAACGTCCTGATTAATTTTGTGTTAAATTAGGAGTTCCACAAGGTAGACACTTAGGTCCCTTATTATTTATCTTTGACATCACTGACTTGATATCTGTTGTACAATAATCATCATTGCTTATGACATAAAAATCTTTAAAAAAAAATATTTGCTTTATCAACGAATTTGATGCAAACCATCTTTTTGTTGAACATTGACAGATGTAAAACAATGTTTTGTACGTGAAAAAAAATAAAATTATATTTTAAATTCTTTGTCTTTGTGAAGTGTTTTTCTCGATCTAGGTATTATTCAAGATTCTGAATTCACGTTTTTTGACCAATTTAACTATTTTTATAAAAAAAAAAAAACTAATAAGACTCTGGAATTCATAAAATGATCCTCCCATGATTTCAAGGATCCTCACGTTCTTAAGATTTTTTACATATTCTTTTGTTAGGCCACGGCCAGTACTTGAAAACTGTTGTGTATTCCGTGCACCATTCAGTTCGTATTAATACTAGAATTGAGGAAATTCCAAAAAGTCTTTTACAATAATTCGGTCTTCGTTTTCTTCCAAGACGACTAATATCGTCACTGCGTCCCTATGATCAAATACTATTGTTAATTTATCTTCTTTTACTCCCGAAATATATTTTTAGTATCTCCAATTAGCTTTACTTGCTATTATTGGTACTATAAGGCAAGTTGTGCCTTCGTCAAAAAAAAAGTTTTGAGACAACAATCAAACATGACATTACAATGACAGCGAAGACGAAAAAAGGTTGTCTGATAATTCTGTTCGTCGCTATGTATGTCTGTCTGTCTGTATGTATGTATAGACACCTACAGCCTAAACGGGTGGGCCGAATTTCTTGAAACTTGGTAAATAGAGTTTTTTTTAAGGTATTGTACAGAGGCGAAATTGATTTTTATTAGCTCAAAACATAACGGTACCCGCCATATAACCGTTACGTTATTTCCTATTTTTCTAGAAAACGGCTTTAACGATCTTAGTTTTAAAAAATCGGTGCAGCTTTTTAGCTACGACCGATCATATGGTTGAAAAAAAAATTTAAAATGTCTAAAAAAAGGTACTAACATTTATATTTTGAAAAATGCTCATTAAATTTTTTTTAAAAATTATAGTCATATGTAATTGCTGAATACCTATTAATTGGCGTTTTTGAACTTTTTTTTGAGAAATGTTTTCAAAGAGTTTAAATTTTTTTTTTTCTCAAAAACCTATATCCAAAGATTTTTAATTTTTTTTTTCTCATAAATTCAATTTTATCCAAGAAATAAAGTGGCTCACATTTTTTGAGATCAAATTAGTTTAAGTATTTATTTCAGAATTTTGAATTAATTTTTCTTTGATTAAGCCGATTTAATCTTTCGTTTTTAAGTTTTTATCATTAAATATTATTAAATTTTTGTTAGAAAAAAAATAAGGAAATTTTGTAAATATAAAAAATTAAGTAAAACCCGACTTTAAAAATATATTTAGGTTTTTAAAAGAAATCTTTTTGATACGATGTGAGCGAACTTCGTGTGATCCAGTCTTTTTTTTTTTTTTTTAATTTAACTATATGCATGTAAGACCTAAGGTCTTTTAAATAGTCGTGCTTCTTATTTATTATTAAAGTAGTCAACGGTTCAATAGTATCTCCTTCAGTAATGTTTCGGTTGAGCTTAATAAATCACTACAGATATATGCATTACCAAGGTTTTATATCGTCGCTTGGATTTTCACATTTATAAAGTGGAAACAGGATTCTAAAAAGAAGAGTAAATAAAAATTCAATTGACCTATTTGGTCGTGTCTAAAAGTTATTCAATTGACAAAGTGGGTCTAGAAAAATTACTCTTTCTCGCCTAAAAATGCTATTTGACAAATTTGATCGGTTGATTCATTTCATTTCTACCTTTAATCTTAACATACAGATGTACAATAACCGTAATTTTAAGTTTGATTAAAATCACCAATTTGGTTTCTTTAAGCTTCTTCGCAACATGTCGGATGAACTGCCTTATTTTAAAAATTAAATGCACGACCGGATTCTTTTAAAGGCGTTTTTAGTTGATTTTTATATACAAAATTTAATTAAATTTAATTTTCTTTTAAACTAATTTGGTATGGCAATTTTAAGTTTTTAATAATACAAACTTAAAAACAAAATTTCAAAAAATACTAGTCCGTTTTCGAAATATTGAATTTTCAAAAAAAAAATGATTTTTTTTAAAACCTGAAAAATATTTTTCGAAAATTTTGGTATGCAGTATTATTTAGAATTTAAAGGACCTCTTGTATAAAATTATTGATCAAAATGCCTTGAGATAGTCGAAAATCAAAAAAAAAATCGTATGTGGCAGAGACCGTTAATAACATTTCAATTCAAATTGTTTCGATCGAGTTCGATTCATTTTTAAATGCAAAACTACTCCTAAAGTTCTTTAAATATATAAAAAATGATTTAGTTGTTTGCTTTATTTACGCTAATGGGAGCTATTTCTCTATTGATAAATGATTTGCGTCGTAATGATCTGTTTCAGTAAACATAAACGGAGTTGACTGTATAAATATATAGTATAAAGTTAGAAGTAGAAAGTTGTGCGATTGCAGAAGAAAAACAAAATGGTGTCAACAGATAAAACACTCAATAAATAATCAAATATAAAAAAATAAATATATATAAAAGAAATAAATGAATAATAAAATAAAATAAAATAAAATAAAATAAAATAAAGAAATTTAAGTTGATTAAAATTAGAGTCACAAAATCAGTCTTTTTTAATCTATGGAGCAAAACTTTTAATTAGAACATACCTGGCAATATGCAAAAAGTTTGTCAATTCTGGTTGTTACCAATTCTATATATAAAAGAGATTCGACTTATGTTACTTGGATTCAGAAATATTATGGAAGCTTGAACATCATTTGTAAAACTTTACATTGAACTAATTGTAGTCTGAGGTTTCCAATGCAGGAACCCATGCTCGTATTTTTAAGGAAAATGATTACACTAACTGAATCATTTGTGAAAATAGTACAAAAAATAGAAGCTTGCAGTGAAATCTGAGGTATACGTACTGCAATTTTGTAAATATGAGAATACCAAATTATTCACTGAAACGTTCAAAGATCCAAGTCTAAAAATGTTAAGTAATTATCAGCGTCAAAATATCAACTGATGACGTGACAAAAGTATAATACAATTTTCCATTGTACTTCAGCTTATCATAATTACATAATGTGAACTGTTAATATTTTATAAGAATTAGTTTTGATAGAGAATTGTGGTAACTTGTCTTGTTTTTATAAAAGATACGTCCCAATATATAGAATTTCTAAAATAAAAAAAAATCTAATATAAAATTTTCAAATAATTTTTAGTTGAAAAGCACATTTTTATTAACAAATATTATATTAAAATTTTAATTAAATATCAAGTTTATGAGTATATAAGTAAACAAAATAAAACTCACCAATATTAGGGTCCAAAAATTACTCATCAAATTACCATAAATTACACTTTTTATGTGATTCCGTTGAATAAACCTAAAACAATGACCACTTTTGACATTTATAAATCTGAAAAGACCAAATAGCTTTAGAAAGGAAATGAAGTTAAACTCGTATAAAATTTTTAAAATATACATATTTTTTTAATATAGTAAAAAAAATTGTCCAAATTTTTCTATCGACATTAAAAAATAATAAGAAGGTGTTTCTTTTATAAAACAATTCTATATACTACTGAAATTACTCAGCCAAGTAGAAGACTTAGCATTATGTTTAATTGGACTTGTCGAATTATTGATTCAAAATAGCTTTTAACGGCCTTTAGTCCACAAAAAATGCATGTAAGTTGAACTGAACTTAACAAAAATTGCGTATTGGTAAGGCGCTCACTAACCAACTGATGAGTCCAAGTGAGATTGCCGGGACGAAACGCAAATTTTATGGACTAAAGGCCGTTAAAGGCTATTTTGAATTTAAAAAATAATGTCAATTTGTATTTTTATAGGTCTCTAACATTTCCATCAAAAATGAATGTAAAACATTTGATATCTTGAAAAAGTATTTAAAAAAAATTACATTACATTACATTACATATTATACTACTCCGTAGAGATAAATCTACGGAGTAGAGACACTGAAGCACTGGCAACGAGACAATTGGCTTTAAACATCACAAACGTTTATACAACAGAGAGAGACAGAGAAAGAAAGAATACACAAGAGAAGAAAATTATTTGGAAATTCTTTGAAGCTAATCACTCTTTGTTATGAAAATCTGCAGTTTACACAACGAAAAGTAGTATGCCCGACTGACTCGCACATACATGCTCTTATGTTCGATCACATCTTAATCACAAGTTTTTAGTAGAAATAGTTTTTTTTTTAATTGTTTATGTACAACATTTCGTAAATGTGTTTCAAATTTTTTTTTTTAATACGGAAATTTTATGTATTTAAAAATAAATAAATTTAAAAACTGAATATAAAAAAACTTGCAGCCCTTTTTGGAATATTGAATTTGCAAAAAAAAAATATTTTTCAAAAATTAAAAAAAATATTTTTCGAAAGTTTTCGTTTGCATTATTGTTAAGAATTTAAGGGACTTGCTATATAAAGTAAAAATGTTTATCACAATCCGTCTAACCGTTTACGAGAAAGTCAAACAAATGTTTGTATGGCAGGTACCATTAAAAACAAAATATCTTTAAAAAAAATGACAAAAATATAGACTATACCTAAGTGCACACACACTTTTTGTATCAAAGTCCTTAGAGCCGTTTCCGATAAACATAATTATGATGGTAGAACAAATTTTATGGCCGTTATTTTTGGGGGTACAAAACCCATTAAAAAACCGATTTGAGGTGATTGTCTAAAACCACCGTCCAAACATTGGGAAAATAAAAGCCAATAAAGCCAATGAGAATCACTTTTTAAAAATTCTCCAAAGTCCACATAAAAACCAACTTGGTCAAAACTTCTAAAATATTAATCACTTAAAACGCTTAACTACCAAAGTTTGAAGAAAATCGCTCGGGCCGGTTAGGCTGCAGATCGCTCTACAGACAGACAGGGTGTGTAACCCACTTTTTTGGTGTTCTCCATCATCATAATGTCAGGTTTGATTAATATCTCGATTTCGATTTTTTTTGCAAATGTAAAACTTGCCCTCTAGGACATACATATATATCACAAGTAAGAAATATAAATCAATATATCGTTATTACTTATAACATATCGGGTTTTTCAATAAGAGCGCTACAAAAGTTTTCTTTAAATAAAACAAAAACGGTTTTGGATATCAATGAAATTCTTTATTCCTTTGAAAGTACGTTCGATGCCATTATGTATGGAACTCGATATCTTTTGCATGGCCACGACACGGGAACGCTACCAGAAGTTCAGACGCTGAACCCAATTTTCGAAGGTTTTCAAGCATAAATCGGCCGATACTGCTGCAATTTCAGGATCGATATTTGTACGAAGTTCATCAATCGTCGTAGCCCCACAGGAAATAGTCTAACGGCGTCAAATCGCACGACCGAGGCGGCCAAGCGACTGCACCATTTCGTGAGATAACACGTTCTCCAAACTTGGTTTCCAATAAATTGATTTTGACATTCGCTGTGTGGCTTGTGGCGCCCGCCGTCCTGTTGGAACCGCATATCCTCCAAGTCCATATCATCCAATTGGGGTCAAAAATATTCGGTTATCATTGAACGGTAGCGATCCCCATTCACAGTAACGTGCCGGTCTTGATCTTCACGGAGGAAGTACGGCCCAATGACGCCGCCGGCCCATAAACCACACCAAACCGTAATTTTTTCGGGATGCAATGATGACTCATGGACTACGTGTGGATTGCTGCCAGACCAATACCGCAAATTTTGTTTATTGACGAAACCATTCAGCCAGAAATGAGCCTCATCGCTGAAGAGGATTTTTCGATGAAAATCCGAATCATTTTCAAGTTGTTGCTCAGCCCAATTCACGAACATTCGACGCTTCTAGTGGCTTCAGTTCTTGCCTCAATTTAATCTTGTAAGGATGTAGGCCAAGATCTTTTCGCAAAATTCGCAAAAGCGACGTCATAGAGATGCCCAACGCTTGAGAACGACGTGTGAGAGATGGGCTTTCTGCAACTGAAGCCTCAGCGGCATCAATATTCTCGACACTATGGGCTTTTCTTAGTCTCACTGGCACAGGAACATTTTGTACTGTGCCTGTGGATTCAAATTTTTCCGCCAACGGCCGTGGCTCCGATGAAAGCATCGCTTCCCATAGATCAGCGAAATCAAGCATCGTTGCGCGTGGTTAGTACTTCGATGAGGACCGTCGGAAACCAACCACGTGCTGTTCACATGTGTTTCTTCTGTTGTGTGTTCTTTCTTTCTCTGTCTCTCACTGTTGTATTAACGTTTGTGATGTTTAAATCCAATGGTCTCGTTGCCAGCGCTTCAGTGTCTCTACTTCGTAGTTTTACCTACGGAGTAGTATAATGTGTAATGTAATGTAATGTAAATTTTTCCATTAGACGCTCAATTGTTGATCTGCTAGGACGATTATGACGACCATAAATTGGACGTAGCGCTCTTAACTTTGAGGCCACTGACTCCGAACTTAGATAGTAAATTTTAATAATTTCGACTCGTTGTTGGCTCGTATATCTTTCCATCAGGAAATGGAAAACCTTAATGAAGAGAAATGTCAAAAGATCGGCAAGAAATATGGCGTCCTTTACTGTCCCTGTCGCTCTACTTTTGTAGCGTCCCTGTTGAAAAACCCTTTATTACCAAAAAGGAGTATTATAATTTAACTTCGACCATTATCGATAAAACTTAAAAAAAAAATGATCTACATTCAAAATTCAAGCATAATCTCAAACTCGATTTTTTACGAATGTATAACTAGGGTTTTCGATACGAACTGGCCAATATTGACAGGATGTGTGAATTTGGCGTCCTCCGTAAGATCTATATTTTTTTTTTTTATTTTTTGTAAGTCACTATACGATACCAAATCACCATGGGAATTTACGCAATTACCATCGAAATGAGTGTTCGCTTGTGTAAATATTTTACCATGCAGAAAAGCCTTCGCGCAAATGTTACTGTTTTTTTTTTTAGATTTCCCTGGAAACTGTTTAATTTGTATCGCCATTTTGTATATTTTTATTGGGCTAGTTTGAATCTTAGCTTTTCCATCTACAATTTTGGTTATAACTATCCGCTCTTCTCTGTATTTGAAGTAATTGCCACGACTAAGCCTGATTTCCTAATTCAAGTTCTGAGAAATATTCTTAAACAGTGATTTCAAATGTATATTTTGGGTTTCTAAGGTCAAAATTAATGGTTTTGTTGAGATAATTATTCACCCACAGTATTAACCTGACATTTAAAAATTTCTGATGACGGAGTTGCTACTGGAGTTAACTCGGTCTTAATAGTTAGTTACTTTACAAGAACTTCTAAAGCGAATTGTCTAAAAAATATTTTTTATTAAACAGTATTTTACTGCTTCACAAAAGGTGATAAGCAAATCTGATCTAGCACAATTAAGTTTCCAAACCACCACCACCCATTGAATGTCAACGCGAAAAAATTATAGATTAGAGAAAAGCAACACTTTTAGAAAAATGCCCGGTAAGTCAAGCCTCAAGCCTTGTGATCGTCAACGATTATAGTTGACCACGACTTGACATCGACTAGGAGAAACCTCATTGTGACATAATACCATGTCAATGCATTTTGGGACTTAAGACATTCGGCAATATTTAGTGTTTAACAATGTAAATTCAGAAAACAGAATTAAATAAAATCGTCCATTTTTTTTTCAAAGACCCAAAAGATTAATTTTAAATTATTAGGTACTGCGACTTCGAAAAACTGCCTATATAAAAATATTTTTTGAAATCCATTGAGTCGTTCATGAGAAAGAGGAAAACCAGGAACTTTTAATAACAAAATATGTAAACAAAATTGTTGAGTGAAAATAGAATATACCGTAGTGACAACATTTGTCTTATCAAAGTTGTTAAAGCCCTTTTCCGAGATAATTAAAATATACATTTTTTTGTAGACAAAATTGTTTACCATATATTTTTTTTTGCTAAAACAACAGATTTGAAAATCTAATTTAATATTATGGACGACAGGATTCCAAAAATGTACAAATTATTATGAATACTGCTTGTGAAAATAGGACTGACATTGCTGAAAGCGTCGAAGACACTTAATATCTTTCAGTTTCAAGCCGAGCACAATATGACGCAACTTACACTGGAATTTGCATCTACACCAATGAATATGGAGTTCAACTCACAATGCGAATAATGGATGTTCGAAAATCAGCATTTGGTTGACCATGGTTTTCAACTAACATTTTCTTCATTCATGGGATAAAGGTTAATTAAAATAGTTGAATATCGGAAAGGCAAAATTCAGGGGTTGGGTTCGATATTCCGCCTTTTAACATACATTTTATTAAATTACTGCTTTTTGTATCATTATATGGCGCAAAAAGACGGTGCGTAAGGGGGAGGAGGAGGAGGCTTGCTGCACCCCCTGCTTTGCTCAATACAGGATTTGAAGTGGGGTCGAGTTTGGGTATATGCAAAGTTCTTGTACAAATTTATGAAAATACAAAACGGGCTAAACGCGATTAAACGGGATTTTAAAAACCCGGATTATAATTAATCGGGATTATGAATATCAGGGATTTTAAAAGGCAGAACTACACAAAAACTTCAATTATTCTCATCACTAAAACCAAATGTGTTTGCCCGCGAATATTTTTTTACATGTGGATGTAGAAGAACGTGGATGTGAAGACGATGCCACATTTCACCCAAGACGGATTTTGCAGGTCGAATTATTTCTAGTTTTGGTGATATGAACTGACCTCCAAGATCCTGTGATGTGTTGCCGGTAAACTATGTGTTTTTTTAAGAACTACTGAAAATACCATCAGAAGGACCATCCCCAAGCACTCCATGCTCTAAAAATGAATATTCGTCAAGTTATAGCCGAGTTATTGTCCCACATTATCGAAAATTTAGTCATATCATATCTCGAACAGTATCTACTGGAGAAAATTTCAATTTTCATCGATATAAGGCCTATAGTTCTCCAAGGCCGTAAGAAATTGGACGAACAAAACGAGCTTAGACTAAATATTGTATATGTTAAATGCAACAATAGCAACAAATTCGCTTCATACTTAGCTTTAAGCGTAGGAAAATTGTGTTACCTAAGCAAATTACCCATTTGTAATCAATACTTCTTATGGAAATGTCAATTTTTTTTCTTTAATGGTGTCGATAATTCCATTTGACACATCTACAAAAAAAGATACAAACAAAAAATGCAAAAACACATACATAGATATACAAACTCTGCGCTCACCTTGATACTTTGATGATGGGAATTGATTTCATTATTCTTCAACACATTTTGGGCATGATGTGTTGAAAATCACAAAATTGATGTAATTGTTAGTCTCTTTCATCAAAATGTAGGTAGATAGGTTAGGAGTTGTCTAAAAAAAAAAAGGTAAAGTAATAAAAACAAAATACCCACGAAATTTTAAAATCATACATATATTTGGTTGTTGTTAAACAGTGATGCAGCTACCTAGAAAACCTTCAGCAAAACTCACATCTTCCTAATACGAATGACTTTATAAATCTCCGGTCAAATTGGACTTGTTTCGGCTTCGACTTCAACTACACCTTTGGACACACCCCAGATCTTTTTTTTATTACAAAACTGCCTAATATGTACACAGCTCCGAATATTGTAACCTTAACTACGATTTTTTTTTTGTGTTTTGTTATTGTTCATTAAGCCGAGGCCCACTCAAAGGGCCAACGTATCTCCTACCTGTGCCCAAAATACAAATAGGTTTTCTTTTCATCTTCTGGTATCTTTATCTTCTTTGTTTTTCTTCTCTTTAGTTTCAAATGGAATTGAACCCAAATTCAGAGATTCCCCTGCGGCGCGGTATGGTGTGGTGTCTGTCCAGATCCGATTCCGATCTATAACATGTCATAAATATTGTTAGAGCTGTGCAGTTGCGCTCGGAAAGTAAAACTTGTTTAACTGGCCTTCTAAAATGAGTTTTCAATTCGAACTGTGTGTGTGTGATTTTTTGTGTGTTTTTTTTTAAATAGAGACCCACCCGAATATAAAACAAAAAAGTTTTTCAAAGAACAATTTTTTTAATTTAAATGAACTAAACTCTTTTGAAATCTTTTTACCATTAACCTTTTAGTTTTTTTTTAATGTGGATACAGATGTTTGGCTAATATAAAACTTTTAAGAGTCATCAAAAAAGTTTTTGAACGATGCCAATAGATTGTTGGGGTTGAAAGGCAACAAAAAACTAAAAAAAAAAAAAAAGGGTTGTCAATCAAAGCTAAGCTGGAACTTCTATCTAAGCATATCCCGACAATAAAAAAAGAGAGGTGTCATGAACACACAAGCCCCCCTCAATAGATATCCTTTACAAACCAAAATCGGACATAGATACTCGTATACCAGGGATGGCTCGCTCTATAAAATGTAGAAAATAAAAAAAACAAATCACAGTCGGAAAAAAAATGATGAAAAATATCAGGTGTTTTGGGTAAAAGAGGTGTGGGGGAGGGGGTTTGTTGTTTTCTGCTCAGCCTGGTTTAATTTTTTTCTTTTTTTTTTGTATATTATGTTGTTATCCTTTCGTCGCTTTTTTCGCAATCAATCAACGGATGATTGTATACTATAACTCTCTGGCGCTCTCTGGACTCTGAAGGTTCTTTTGGACGTTCGCAAAATCCCTTTGGGCAATTTGCCAATGGGCAAGGGTCTTTTATTTTCCTTGTACCCTCTTTTTTTTTGTAAGTGTTGTTGTTGTATTTATTGCAAGCTCTATATATTTATTTACCTGACTGATTTATGCTTCTTCTTTTTTTCGTTGTTGTTTGTTTGATGTGCTGGTTTTATAATAAAGAAAAATATACTTTGAACATTTTGTATTCTACTTCATAAAATTTAACAACAACAACAATACAAAAAAGCAAAAAAAAAGAAGAAGAAATATTATAAGCTTATATTTTATTAATGTTAACGGAGTGCGATTTATCTTAATTTTTTTTAGAAAATAGAAAGGTACGAGTATACTATACCCTATACGTATACGTTTTAAAAAAAGGTCTTTTTTGTGCTGGCCTGTATGGATGTGTTTAATGGGTTTGCTTTGTGTTTTGAAGGGAATTAAGGGATTATAATAACGGACTACCTTTGGGATGTATTACATTTTAATAAGCAATTTTTATTTTTTTTTCCTCAAAGGATTTGAATCTAAGATGTAATAATAATTTAACGATTTCATTGATTGATTGTTCGGCGTTTTTAAGGGATAATAACTTTTTTAGTAAATTTTATTGAAAGAGTGCGTAGGTAACTTTATAAATCAAATAAATTAATAAATTGCCGCGTGAGTAACTAGGGCCTAGTTACTCATCCCTCGATGTTCTTTCGAAATTGAAAGGTTAAGTGGGGATAGGTACTCTTATGGGGACCCTTTACAAGAGGCAGCGCTCCTATATAGTTGGCTAATAAACCGCTATGGTAGGCGAAAAGTCAAAGGGAAGTGAGCCATAATTTCTTAATGATAAAAAGGAATTAGGTAATATGTCCAAAACTGGAAATGAAAATTGTGCATATACTAAGGTTCCTACTAATTTTAAATTGGGGACGAAAATTCTATTATCCCAAATGCCCAAAGTTCTGAATGTCAAAGTACTCATTAGTGATGGTAATACTCCAATGAATTTAATAATTGAGATATAAGTATTCGAGTGATCAAAATTATCCAATCATCATTCGAATTATGAATAAGTAAGGAAATTTTAATAGTTTACTCCAATATTACTATGAATGAATGAATGAACATTACTATGGGGTTGTTGCTCTGCGACCTTGAGCTCTATTGTGCCACGCCTAGAGCTGGGTGAGGATAGCTCATTTTACAGCTCTTCCACCAAGTGTATTGCCCTCATAAATTTGAGTAGGTATTTAAAGTATTTTTTAGAGATGTTAAATCACTCTCTTCCACCTATGGTTTCGTCCAAGGTGTTTTTTCCTTTGATTAACAAGTACATCACAACTGCCTAGACCTACTTTGTCAGGTACCCAATCCAGTGTGACATTATTATTTTTGCCGAGTTCATTTTACGTGCCTACACATTCCCTACCAGTATAGAACTGATAGATTAAGAGTTCAAAGCTTTGAGTGCGGCTTCACTACCTGACATGATGGCAATACTTTGTTTATTGTAAAATCTTTCGAGGTTACGATCTGCACATTTTCCTAAAGCTTGTACTTCAGCTTGAAAAATACTAAAAGACTGTCCCATCAGTATTGAAAATTTGGTTCTTGGCCCAAAGAGTCCTGCACCTAATCCCTTCTGACGTTCTCGATCCATCAGTGTACCACTTGATGGTGCTTGCTTTCACAATTTTACTATGCACTTGTGCCAAATTTCCTTTGAATTAAGAAAGGTCACCAAGAGGAATAATGTCAACTACTCATATGTCCATTACCCTTAGTTACTTTTAAATTTTAAGTACCAAATTTAACATTTAAAACACAAATCCGAACGTTCGAAAAACAATCCGAAATTCTTTTTTCCTTTGCAAAATTAAGATTTTATAGCGGTAAACATAACGGTAACAGAAAACAAAGAAAAAAAAATACACAATACCAGCCCACAAGAAAGGCTTGACGCCACCGAAATCCATGTATAAACCACTCTATTAAAGGAGTCACTGTTTTTTTTTTTATTTATGCGAAATAAAGTTATTCGATTTTTCTTTTATCTCAATTGATCAACCAATTTGTATTAGTGAACCGAGTGATTACTATTACAAATACTATTTTACAAATTCATTCGAATGATAAATGCTAAATATACAGATACCTAAAAAGTCTTTTAATTTCAATTCGAGCCTGAATATACACTGTCATACAATCCACACTAAGGATATTCACTCACATTACAATACTTCTTGGCGCTTGCTCAATCCTCTTGTATTGTATTACTATTATGCTTTAATAGTAGTGAATTCGAAATTTAGTAGTCGCATGTATGAGAGATGATACATCATTCAAATTATGAATGCAATTCATTCGAATGGTTTCAGATATGTAAGCATCGATAATTTCATTCGAATGCGCACATCATTTATACTCTTATATCCAATGTTTATAACAGTGGACCACAAATACATCGTTCCAAAATACAATCGTTCCAAATACCAGAATCCCGAATATCACAAATTATACTGAATACGTTCACGTCATCGAATTTCAAAAAAATATATATATTTATTTTTTATTCAAAAACATATTTTTTTCCGAAAACCAAAATATGCAGTAATATTTAGAAAAAAATTTGAAGGACAACATATTTAAGAATTTAAATCGATAGAGCCGTTACTGATATGGCCGAAAATAAAAATAAATAAAATTCAATTTCCCTTATAGGAAAACTCTCGAATTCGATTTTTCCAAGTTTGATCTTGAGGCCCAAAAGAATTTGATAGAAGAATTCACAAATATATAGGTAGATATCTATTCACTCCACATTACCCATAGTTATTTTAGCAGAATTAACAGCTTTTCGATGAAGGCAACGTCGCTTTATAGTAATATAGCCGGAAAAAATGTCCATAAAGTTTTCTTCTCCACATTCGATCAAGACAAAATGGAACAAATATTACTAGAAAAACTTTTTCTCTCAAAGCAACCCTTCGGAAACGAGATGCATGTTTCCGCTCCATGTAGCAGTACCAAAATGCTTCTAGTATGTACATCTCTGCACTGATTCTGCTTCGATGTTAAAAGTGTTCCCGAGATATCAGTGATGAAGCTCTATTTTGATATTTTAGCTTCTATACGATTTCGGTAATGTCTTATCGAAAAATAAGACATACAGGAAACCCTATATAATCTTAGGTATTAATTGGTCTAAATTATAATTGTCAAAGTTCTTTAATAAAATAAATAAATTTCTAGATATTTTATATGCGAAAGCTAATCAGACTTCTTAGTCTGATTTGAAATAAGCCCTTAAAATTCCTGGCTGTCAAATATTGAGAAGTAAAAAATAAATGCTGTCAAAGTGAAGTAAAACCCTCAACATGACCAGATTGGTGTGATCACGAAATCTTAGCAATTATGCACAACTATTATTATATAACACAGAATATATGTACTTACTTAGAGTTCCCACAGATCAGTTATAAGGCTTAATCAGAATTTTCAAAAAAAATCACAAACCAAGTAAGCAAATAATTATTTTTAGGTACGTTTTATGAATTTTTTTTGATTTATTAAAGTAATTTAATTTAATTATATGAAAAATAATTACAATATTTACATATCTAATAAAACAAAAATAAATATTAAAGAAACACCTCGGCAACTCTTCCTGAATAGCTTTTTCATAGTTTAGTCTTCTTGTTTAAACTGAAATTTTCTATCACATGAAATTATATTGATAGTTATAGTTGCTATTTTATTTGGCATACCAACCTGAAATTGTCTGAAGAAATTTTTACACATAACTTCAATATATGCAAATTTTTTAACAATAAAGTGCACGACTCGATCGTACGAACTTACTCGTGTATATCTAACAACTCTAATGTATTTAAACATTGATGCAGTTAGTATAGGTAGGTAGTCTAGTTATCCTTGGGATGGTTTAAAGTCGACAGAAGTGGCTATTCAGTAACATAGATAAAAATAATATGCGGGTAAAAATGAGTAAAAATGAAGGATAACTAGGCAGAAATATATGGATGGTACACATACAGACCTATTTTCCTATCCGATCCGATCGAAGCTCAATTTTTCACTATTTATTCTCAAATGTCTTCTATATTTTAATTGTTATTTAATTGTTAAGAGAATCGAATGGGGTTTTCGGTTGGTAACAAAAATCAATTTATTTTTTATTTAGATCTGTCAAAAAACTGATTTTGACAATGTTTGCCTTCGATTGGCCAAAGAAATTGATTTATTTTTTGATTTTAAATCAATTTTGCAGATTTGGATTTTTCCGAAGGTCTACCCATCTTTTACTAACGCCACTATGTATCATAATTGAAAGCCAACCGTTTGACAAGTTTTTCCTTGATAATAATTTGTTTCGGAAAAAATTAAAATAGTTTTGAGTTCAAATGGAAGCAGTTTTAAGTTAATTAATTTAGTCGTCCTGCTCATCTTCGGACAACGAAGCAAGTGGTGAAGATATTTGTTAAGTTTCACAGACACAAATATACACCAATTCTATATCAAATGCAAATTAATCTGAAAAAAATCAATTTATAGATCAAAATATAAATTTACCAAAAGAAAACCCCATAATTATTAAAATTTATTTTTGATCGAAATTTGTTCTTCTTCTTCGGAAATGCAACGGCAGCATATGATAAGCTCATTAAATTCTGCGATCTCGACCAATGTCCAATGGGGAATACAAAACCACGTAGAATTTAATATTAATAATAAATTCAAAAACTCAGTGCCGTCTTCTCTGTCTCTAAAGCAGAACCCACCCCAAGCCACTATACATAAGCGGTACGTGCATTGATAAAACCTATCAGCTTTCAGTCTTTGGCATTCCCATTACAGATCATCTCTTGTGGAATGAACACATATTTGATTTCGCCAAAAACGCTCCACGGTGTTTGGGCTTTCTTCAAATATGCTAGAAATTCTTAAAGATCGCACTGTGCTTGACATATAAAGGGTAGTCGTAGTCAAAATCTTTATCGCACTCAATTATAAAAAAATGTACTTTTTGAAACCATTCCTTTTTTTTCGTGTCGGATAGCAAAATACAAATATTCACGTGATGGTTTAACTTTAACAGTATAAGTCTGATAATAAATTTGTTTCGATTTGTTAGTTGTTTTAGTTTGAGGGAAAAAATATGTAATTTGAATTCTTGAATAAATATAATAATATATAAAAAAAAAAATAGAAAGAAGAATCGTTAGAGCGGTTTCTTAAAAAAAATATTTTTTTTAATTGTAGAAAAGATTTTAGGAAAAAAATTTGAACGTCAATTTATAGTAATTAATAATACATATACTGATGCGAGCAAAAAAATAGCAGTGCATGAAAAATTATTTTAAATAAAACATAAAACATAAAAAGAGCTTTGATGTTGGAAATGTTTTTAAGTAAAACCCCTTAAGATTCATTAAAATTTAATTTTTAGTAACAATGGAATTTAATTTATTGCTAATTAGCTAAGCTGTAATCCAAAAACAAAATAAACCTCAAAATAAAGCGAGAAAAATAATAGCAGTGATTTTCGTTTTCTATTAAATTAAAATAAAACAAGGGTACAAAAAGTTCTTTTCAACGATATTTTATTTAATAAGAGCTAGTATTTGGTAGCATGACCATTATTTTGTATAACTGCTTCACAGCGACGTTTCATTGACTCCACAAGTCCCTGACATCTTGATGGTGTTATTGATTGCCAAGCCTGCTCAGCAACGCTCCATAACTCTCTGTTATTTTTTGGTTTTCCCTTAGATACTTCTTTTTTAATATCTGCCCAAAGATTCTCGATGGGATTGAGGTCAGGAGACTGTGCAGGCCACTCCATGACCTCAATCCTATTATCATGGAACCATTGCCTGGCTGCTCTGCTTGTATGCTTTGGGTCGTTATCCAGCTGGAAGACCCATTTAGCGGCATTTCGCATTCGGCATATGGCAGCATGGTGTTTTGCAGGATATCCACGTAAGAGTGCTGGTTCATAATGCTTTTGATCCAGTATATTGGGCCAACTCCATAATAGGAGAAGCATCCCCAAACCATTATACTGGATCCCCCATGCTTAATAGTTTTTGTGGTGTATCTGGGGTTATATTCCATGTTCGGGGGTCTTCTCACAAACTGCCGAGATCCTTTACCACCATAGAGAACCTCCTTGCTCTCATCGGTCCAGAGAATGTTTCGCCACTTTTCAGGAGCCCATCCTAAATGCTCGCGCGCAAACTTCAGGCTTTTAACAACATGGTTCTTTATTAAAAGTGGAACCTTTCTTGGACTGCGAGCATTTAGGTTATGCTCCCTTAGTATTCTCCTCACCGTATGCACACCGCACGGAACCTCAAGCTCGTCCGCAATCTCTGTAGCTGCTGCTGTAGGATTATTCCTTGAAACCAAACGTTTTATATGAAATGGTGTAAGAGATTGTTTCCGTCCCCTCGTTTCTGCTTTTCCTTCAAAGGTTATGGCTTTCCTTATCATCTTCGCCGAACAGCCAAGAAGTTCCTGCATCTTTTTATACGTATTGCCTTCCAAAACAAGCTTTTTATAATTTCCCGCCTCTCCAGTGTGCAGTGTTCGCCTCGACCCACTTTAAATCCATAAATTCAATAATTTTATTAAAATTTTAATGGAAATATAAAATAGAATAACAGGACTTACTTTTTATCACTTTTGAAATCAAAATTTAAATTAAAACACAATTATTTAAATTAAATTTGTCAATCACTGCTATTATTTTGCTCGCCTAAAATAATGAATCACACTACACAAAGCGCCATTTAAACAAAGCAATGAGAATTTACCGTTAAATTAGCACTTGCACCTGTAAACATAATTACTCTGAGTACCAAAATACAGTAAAGTTGCGAAAAAGTGGCTGTGTTATTGTTTTATGAAAAATTATAGCTTGTTGCCTGTTACACTGCTATTATTTTGCTCGCCACTAGCTATGTACATATAAGACTTCAAAAAAGAAACTCAGTAAAACATTTCTGAAAATCTATATTTTGGAAAAATCAATTTAAAAATCAAAAATATATATGCATCATTTTAAATGTATATATCATATAATAAAAGGGCGAACATGTTTTTTCTGCCCCACAAAAACCGAAAGGGCATAAATTACATATTAAACGAAAGAATTTTTTGCATAGATGTGCATTATTTAAATATACTACACAGAAGTTGTTGAAAACAATAAATAAAAATGCAAACAAATACACACATACAAAATGGTTTGTGCATTGGATAATTTAATGAAATATATAAAAGGAATTAGAAATTGCATACTCTTGAGCGTTCGTTGCATACTAATTTATTGAATTGTGTTAGTGCTGGGCAATACTAAGATGGTGAACAGCTCAGTACAAGAAAGTGGTGGAAAAGTGTAAGTAAATATTTAATTTCTAATGAAAACTTATGTACAATCTGAACAAAGACCGTCACAATAAATTTAGAAAAAGTTAGGTTTCATTTTCGAAGTTGAATTTACACAAATTAAAATAATCATTACTTATTTCATATGTGGTAGCATTTCATAAGAGGTAAAGTGTGGTGAAAATACGAGGTGTATAAAGCGTGCCCATCTCTAAATCCATTGTTTTGGGTTATTTTGATATTTCTTGAATTTTTTAAGGAGTCAGTATTGCTGTATGTACGCATTTTGGTTTAGCATGGAAATAATGAAAGGTGCAAGAGTAAGAACCAGTTTGTCATTGTACAAAAATTGTTAATGTGTCAAAAATGTGTATAGGTTTGAAAGTTTGTTTACCATTAACTGTTTTCCTTTGGACTCCAGGATTGAGTGCTTAGTAGGTCCTTCTCATTACATTCAACAATTTAAAAAAAATCATGAATTCTCTGTCTTTTATTGAATGATAATGAATTAAATAAATAAAGTGGCTCTCGAATTTCGAGAGCTAGGTCGGCTAGTATATATATAAAAGAGAAATGCGTGTGTGCGCGCATAACTCGAGAACGGATGATTCGATTTTCATGACTTTATTCTTGATGAATTCGTATTGGCTCAAGAGAGGTCATAGAATAATGGAGGAAAATCTGTTCACGATTTTGGCCCTAGGATGGCCATATATAGGATACTGGATGTAAATTCCGGAAAATTTTCACGAAAATTGGTAATCCAGAAACATCGTTTTGTTTTCAAGATATTAGATTGATGGTTTCGTGTTGGCCAAAGGAAGGAATATGAGGTATCCTTTTCGTTTCCCCATTCAAATTGAATTGTATTTGCTATTCCACGCGGTCAAATAAAATTTAATTTAATTAATTTTTTTTTTAATTTTTATGGTGCTCAAACTATTTGTATATTTATCAAATGTGATTCATTCTGATTTCAATCAATTTTGTATTATGTAATTCCTGCAAGTGAATGAAGACTACACATGCAACATCTCAAAGAACTCTCCGATGGCGAAAGTTTTGCAGCAATGTAAGATTATCATCTGGGACGAGTGCACAATGGCTCACAAACGTGCTTTGGAAGCCTTAAATCGTACATTGAAAGATTTACGAAATGATAAACAACTTTTCCGTGGTGCAATGATTTTACTGTCAGGCGATTTTAGGCAAACTCTGCCTGTCATTCCAAGATCAACTCGTGCAGTTGAATTGAACGCTTGCCTGAAATCATCGGCCTTATGGCAATACATGAAGAAAATGCAATTGAAAACAAATATGCGAGTCGCTTTACGAAATGACCAGTTCGCTGCAGCGTTCTCCAGGCAATTATTGGCGATCATTAATGGCGTGATACCAGTGGACTTAGTCACCGGCCTGGTTAAATTTCCGCAGAATTTTTGCCACTTTACAACAACGCCGGAAAAGCTCATCACGAATATTTTCCCGAATATTGCTTAAGATTATGTCAACCATGATTGGCTGAATTCACGAGCGATTTTGGCTGCGAAAAATGTCGGGAATTTGAATTTTTTCATTTAAAATCAAATCGCAGGTGAGTTACATTTATTCAAGTCCATGGATTCCGTGATGAATGATAACGAAGCCACCAACTATCCCACGGAATTGTTAAATTCTGTGGATGTTCCGGGCTTTCCGCCACACAATTTAAATTTGAAAGTCGGCTCAGTTATAATTTTGCTGCGCAACCTCAACCATTCGTGTTTAAGCGGCTTCAATTTCCGGCGCGTCTCGCTTTTGCTATGACAATCAAAAAGTCGCAGGGACATTCGCTGGATGTTTTTGGCATCAATCTGGAATTCCCATGTTTCTCACTTCGTCAATTATATGTGGCGTGCACATGTATCGGCAAACCCGAAAATAAAACTAAAAATGTTGTTTACCATAAAGCACCTCAGTAAAAAAGCGTAAGGCTGGCCGACACACCAATCACTTTGATTTGATTAAAAAACATAGACATTGTTAATTTAGTTATTTTTATTGTAATTAATAAAACTTTAGAATAAAGAATTTTAACTGACCGCATTACATGAAACAGCATTGTACATGCTCGGAATTATTATTTTCTTGACATAAATGAATTTAGGACTAACGAAGTTAGTTATATTTTTATTTTTAGAGACCATTTACATAATAAAAAAATAATCTGTTCATCCATTAGTGAGAATGCCGAAAATATGAAAAGTGGTTCTATGGAAAGTACCATTAATATAAGAACGCAAATCAGAATATATATTTATTTACTTAAAATTAGATTGTACTAATTTAAGAACACACACATTTTTCATCAAAATTCTTGGAACCGTTTTTGAGAAACAAACTTGTTTCTTAACAGTTTTTAACATATTATATTAGAGGTTGCGTTGTTTTATTGTTTTATAAAAATTGTTATTTTTTTTCTTAAATTAAAGTATTCAGAATAATGTTAAACAAGTGCTACGTACAAAGTTGGGAAGAAACCGATTAAGTCAAAATATTGAATTTTCGAAAAAAACGTTTGTTTTTAATTAAAAAAAAAATTGTTTGAAGAATTTTGGCTTACTTTTGTGTTTAAACTTTTTAGGAGCATAAAGAAATCAAATGAACGGTTTTCCAGAAAAAACGAAAACCACAAAAATAGTTCTACTAAAAATAGCACAAATAACTTTTTTCAAAAAATAAAAAAGAAAAAAAAGGGAATTGATTTTTTTTATAAAAACATTGGAGCAGTTTTGGTAAAACAAATGAATGACCGATATTTTTGGTCTTAAAAAAATGAAACATAACGTGGGCATATGACCGAAGAAACATTATGATGTACCAAGTTTAAAGAAAATCCATCTTAATGTTTAGATGGTAGACTAGTGGACAGACAGACATACAGGATTTTGAGAAAACTTATACTATATTTATAAAATACTAGCAGATATACGTACGATACTAGACCCACGGAAATCTAATGAAACCATCTATCCACCTACAAAATTTCATTAAAAAAAGTTAAGTCGTAGACGAAGGTAGACAAAAACGACGAACATGCTCGCCTAGCATCTTCGCGCTCGCTGTGCTCTTCTTGTATATGTGCTGGGCTGATTCGCGAGCGGCTTGCTGTTGGCGAAAAATTTAGATTTTGTTGTGTCCGTGGGCTTCAATGTTCGTCGTGTTTGGTCATGTTCTCGAACAAAGCGAAGATTTTATATTCAAAAGTCATTTAAAAGTGAGAACTACAAAAATAAAGTAGTAAAAAAAAAAAATAAATCATGGCTAAACTTCCAGGTGCTTACCAAATTTTATTAAATCTCATTCAATTGTTCAGCACACATTGTGCGTATTTGTAGAATGAGCTCATATGTTTTTATGAGCCCTATTGAAAATTAAAACAAATCTATCCCACGGGAACCATACATTTTACAGGGGTAAAACGAATACCAGACTGTAATCTATCTCTGTGCCAAATTGCATCCAGATCCGTTCTGACCTTATTGAGCAGAAAACGTCCATCCATTCAAATTTTAACATTTATAAAATTAGTAGGATTATCCGAAATTTTCAAAGATTCACAACGAATTTTCCACTTTTATATTGTCCAAAATCATTAAATCATGCTATAAATATATCTAAATGTATATCATCGAGAAAAAAATATTCGCGTTTTTCCGGAATTTTTCGAGTTTTCCACTAGGAATTTTCTATTTTTTCATTCGAAAAGCCATTCTGGAACATTTGCATACACCATTTCGCAAAATTGTCTTTCGTAAAAATTTCTCCTGGATAATACGAACAACTAAAAAAGAGTTTGACCCAATTCGGCCCATTCGTTCTCAATTGATGAATTGCAATGAATTTTTTCACACCATTTTTAATAGCAGATGCCCGTGCGATGCTATACTTTCTATTCAACGACTCTAATGACATGTATCTACCTAGAAAATTTCATTTAAAAGTCGTTGAGGTGTGAAAGCGGAATAAACACCAAAGTATATATTTTTCCATATTTAAGCCTCTCCCATAGGAACCGTTAATTTTTTGGCGATAAAAATGACCTATGTGAGAATCCAGTACCCCATCCATCTACCAGAATGAGCAATATGGAAAATTAAAACACACATATCCCACGGGAACCATAAATTTTTCGGGATAAATTATAGCATGTAGCATATTCCAGACAATAATCTATCTCTGTACCAAATTTCATTCAGATCCGTTCAGCCGTTGCGGAGTTATTAAGCAACAAACATCCATACATCCAAACTTTCACATTTATAATATTAGTAGGATTATACCATTATACTTTGTTACGAATACTTTGTTTTTTTTTTGTTAATTAAGAATATTGATAGTTTTTCAGCAATAAGGCTTATGTAGTTTTAAGAACATAAACAGTGTTTTCATAATAAGCAAAAAAAATTACTAGGTTTTAACGTGTTTTTTTTAATAAAATGATATCAAAGTGAGAAAACAACTTAAAAAACAATACAAATTGGGTTTCATTGAAATTTGAGGGAAAACCGTTATTCGCACAAAAAAAAACTATAGGTCAAATTATAAGAGATATAAATTCTTGATTTAATAAAAAATAAAATACACGACTGGATCGCACGTACTTGCTCCTATGGTCGATCACATTATATGCAAAAGATTTTTAATAGAAACGGGTAAATGTATTTTTGAAATCGTTTTTCAATTAATTTTGTAGGTATTAAAATTCTTGGTATGAACATTTTAAATTTTTAATAAATATAAATTTAAAACCTAAATTTCAGAAGAAATGGTCTACTCGTTTTCGAAATAAAAATATTTTTTTTTTTCAAAAATCCAACAAAAACATTTTTTGAAAATAATATTTTTTTAAACTCGCAGTGATATTTAGAATTCAAAGGAGCTACGTTTTATAAATTTTGATCGAAATCCGTAGAGCTGTCTGTGAGAAAGTCGAAAATCAATAAAATGGTTGTATGGCAGGTACTGTTAATAACAAAATATTTAAAATAATTTTTTTTTTGGCCAAAATGTAGACCTTGCTTAAGGTAGTACGCACACCAATTTTTATCCAAATCGTTGAAGCCGCTTTCGAGATAATTAAGATGGTAGAAAAAGTTGTACGGCAAGTTGTAGGGGCAACTAGCCCCGGATACCCCTACCGTTATTTTTGGGGTTAAAACAACGATTCAAAAATCTATTTTGGACAATTACCTAAAAAGCTTAAGCACGAAGCTTGAACAAAATTGGTTCAGCCGTTTAAGCTGTAGATCGTTCTACAGACAGACAGTTCTTTCTGTGTTTTCTATCATCGTAATGTCAACTTTGATTCAAATCTCGAGACCGATTTTTTTTTCCAAATGGAAAACTGGCCCCATAGTACCTATATGGCAAGTAAAAATCTTACGAATCGGTCGTCGTTTTGCAAAGATCATGTCAGTTTAAGGAAAAGAGAACCAAAATCATATAAACCGTTATAACTCCAAAACGGAGCGAAAACTAGAAATTTACCTCAGAAGTTTTTCGACTTAGAAAGACCACAGGAACCCGTGGTTTTCATCTGCGGCGGTGACTGTGGGACGCCTTGTATATCGCAATTTAAAAATACATCTGTTACCATTATTTTGTATCTTAAAAAAACTAAAAAAAAACTTTTGAAGGAAATTCCAAGAAAATGCTACGTTTCGAGTAAAAAAATACTTAAAAATGCACATCCTTGTTAATAAAACAAACTCTTTCTTCTAATATAGAAATTTACTAAAACGTTAATTAGTAATTAAAAAATTTCGAGAGCTTATCGGAATCCCACTTTTCCAAAATCCCGAAAGAAAAGTTTTAAGATCCCGTCTGTTTTTTTTTTTTAATCCCTCTTATTCAAAATGTTGGTCTATTATAATCCCGCTTAGCCCATTTTGTAATTTGCCAATGTACACAAAAACTTTGCTTACAACTAAACTCGACCGCACCCCAAATCCTATATTGGGGATTATAGGGGATCACCTTGCACCTTGTGTTGATTCCAAAAACGAGAATATAATAAACGGAATGGTAATTTTTTTTTTTTTTTACACACTATCAGAATTGGTCGAAGAGAGCTTATAGCAAGCTCCGTCTTGCGACCAATGGTTTGCCAACACAGACAACTGTGTTATACCACCGGCTCATCATTTAGTGCAGTGTTAGTTGTTAGTAGGCAAACTCTATTACGAATAACACTAACACAAGTACAATATGAAAATATAACATATAATAATACGTCAATACAAAACAAGAACATAACAATAAACAAAAAAACATTTAGGAGCGTGGAACACTGATTTTGAGTAGATTTTTTAATTTAATTTTACTGATATTGAAATCAAAAACGTTTGAATTCCAATTTAAAAGTCTACCCATACATGTCAATGGCTCATGCATCCCATAGTTGGTCCTATGTGTTGGGACTTTAATCAAGTCGAGTCCACGAAGATTAAAACCTCCACCCCGATAATTAAAAAAAACTGAACATAGTAGGTCTGGTGCATATGTGACACCTGTTATTATTTGGTGGAAGAATACCAAATCATTGAATGTTCTTCTCTGTGCCAGTGTTTGCATTTGAAGAATAGATAAACGTTGGTCATAAGGGAGGGCATTAGAAGGATCACTCCACTGAAGCCCGTTAAATGCGAAACGAGTAAAGTTTTTTTGAACACATTCTAATCTCTCAATATGAACATCGTAAAGAGGAGTCCAAACCTGCGATGCATACTCAAGATGGGGACGAACCAAGCAGTTGTATAAAGCACGGGTTACACTAGGATCAAGAAATTCTTTAGACCAACGTTTTATAAATCCTAACATTGAATTGGCTTTGTCAACTATGACAGAAAAGTCTAAATTTTGTGTGAAGAGAATTCCAAGGTCCCGTACAGTTATAACACGAGTTAAAATGTGCCGTTAAATAATATAGTCATGAGAAGAAGGAGAACGTTTTTTTGAAAATGTCATTGTTTGACATTTTGTCGGGTTAAGGTTCAAACTGTTCTTTTTACACCACAAGGCAAAGTGGTTAATATCCTCTTGCAATAGAGTTCGATCCTTTGAGGATGATATATTTTTTATAAATCTTCATATCGTCTGCAAAGATAAGAATTTCGCTATTGCGTACACAAAGAGGAGCATCATTAATGGCCAATGTAAAGAGTAGTGGTCCAAGATGGCTTCCCTGCGGAACACCTGATTTGCCAATAAAAGATCTTGAGTAAGAATTTCTGAATTTGACTTGATATGACCTATCTTCAAGATACGATGATATCCACTTGATAAAAGATGGAGGAAAGCCGTATGAATTAAGTTTAAACTTGATAATCTCATGAGACAATTGATCAAAAGCTTTCGAGAAGTCTGTGTATACACAATCAACTTCTTGACCACTTTCTAGGGAGTTTGAACATTTATTCAAAAAGACAACTAGATTAGTAACAGTAGACCGTTTCTGCATAAAACCATGTTGTGGGTTGCAAATAATATTTTTACATATAAATGTCAAACTAACACACACAACTTGTTCGAACAACTTCGGAATGCAAGAAAGTTTAGAAATTGGTCTATAGTTAATAATATTGGTTTTATCTCCCTTTTTATATACTGGGGTTATAAATGCATTTTTCCAAACTGAAGGAAATTTACCTAATTTCAAAGATAGTTCAAAAATATTACCCAGAGGAAGAGCTGAAATGGACCTACATTTTTTTAATACAGCAGGTGGTATTCCATCAGGTCCAACAGAATAGTCCTCTTTTAAATGTGACAAAAAGCTCAAAATTTTTTCACGCTCTATTGTAATGTTGTTAAATGATACTTGAGGACAATTTCGTAAAATATGAAAATAGTTTTCATCAACAACTACAGGAGAATCAATGAAGGATTGGCTAAAATTACTTGCAAATCCCTCACAGATTTCAGAAGTTGTATTCAAGATTACGTCATTATAAATGAGGTTTACTGGATACCCGTCACATTTCTTTTTAGAATTTATGAATTTCCAGAAGTTTTTCGGGTCTAACTTCAAAGAACGAATAAACTGGATTTTAAGAAAGGGAATAATAAAAACCAGGATTATAAAAATGCGGTGTTATATAAATTTCATAATAACCAGCGGGTTAAAAAACCCGCATTTAAAAAAAAAAAAAAAACGGGATTATTAAAAAGCGGGATATTGAACCTAACGTTGAAATTTCTTGCTCATACAAAAAATAAACGGAAATTTATGTCGGCGCCTGTACGTGGAGCAGAATGTCCATTATGGCATCATATATAGTATCGTCCTTTTGGAACCACATGTTTTGAACATATAATTTGGGTAAAAATATTGTGTTTTCAATCAAGTAAGAACCGGGCGACAAGTTTTTAGTGGGTCTCCAGTGAATTACTATAATCCCATCTCCGGCAAATTTCTTGGTTGACGTGACGCACAGCCTGGTCCAATCTGAACATGAACATTTTGTTTTGCTAAAATCGTTGTCTTCTTCTAACTTCATTTACTCTTTTAGTGTCTGAGAACAACAGATAAAACAACATGGCTGCCATGAACTGCAGAAATTACTTTTCAATCAAATATTATTACGATCTTATAACTAACCCAAATTTCATTAAAATTTTAATTATCAGACTTGAAATTGATAGATAAAAAATAATTCTTCAACATTATAACATTTCTCATTAAAATACAAACAATTTCTAATTTTGACCAGGAAGTAAAATTTTATTTCTTCATCACCCCTTAATAAGTTTCAATATTACAAAACTTAGATACGACCTTTAAAACCCATCTAGATCTGAAGCCTTCGAACCCCAAATTTCCCCCTTTCGAACAAATAAGCAACGAAAATAATATCCCTAAACTTTGTCATGAAAATACGTAATAACGTAAACAACAACAAGAAAAATCCCATGAGTTCTTCCAGATGATATAAAATAACATTTTTGTTTCGTTAAAACAATTTAGCCAACAGTATAAATTTCAAACTTGGAAATATTCCATTTTACTGTATATGTGTAAGAATTCAAAATTAACGGATATCTGTCCGAACTTTTTACCGTTTTCTAAAACAAACAAAGAAAACTTATATCCATATACACACTACCCCGAGGATATCCTTCCACACCAACAATAGTAAAAATATTGCGAAAAAGTTTAACTTGAAGTTAGTTTTTTTTTTACTTCTCTTGAATGAAGCAATAGGAAAAATAAGAAGACAACAAAAAAAAATGGAGGACCTTGTTTCAAATAAAAACAAAAGTTAACTATGTGCATAGTTGGTTGGAAATGAAAACTTATAACTCCCATTATTTATTTTCCTTTTAGTTTCAGGTTTTCTTTAGTGCACTTTTATACAAGGACGGTTACTTGTACCAACCAATGTGCTCCCTGCTGATATGTTAGCTAAAAGTTTGGATAAAGTTCAGAAAGCAAATATATATCCCTCTGATGTTCTGTATACCTACTATATAGCGAACTTGAAGAAATTGTGAAGGGGGTTGTAATCATTTTTTTTCCATCTTTATCTTTTAGTTGTGTCAAGTTTTGGTGATGGTATTGGTGAATAGTGAATACTTCACGCCCCATGATTATTCGTTTTATTGTTTAAGGATAGTTTTGGTAAGATCTCTAAGTGGAACATATCCGCCATTTCGCCTTCGTGTAATGTATAGATATGTACTGTACTTGAGGTGTGATATCATTGAATACTTTTGGGTTAACTTTATGCTTCACTCACCTGTGGCTAGTTAAACCATAAGATATCCTGCAGATGAATAGTTTTTCAATTTTTTTTTTGCTTTTAAAATTTATCGCCCGTTATCCTGTTATCAATTCAAAGCGTATCCTGAGTGAAACATACAAGTTTCGCTATATTGATAGAAGCAGGTCCTTCCTGATGTGTGTTATGTATTGATCAATATCTGGAACGGAAAAAAGTTATGAAAAAAGAAGCATAACTATTATAGGAGTATGTGTGTTTATTGTCCTTTTTATTTGTTTTCAATCTTTGGAAATTTGCCAAATGGGGGAAAAGATAATGTCAGATAAGGAATAAATATTTTTCATTTTTTTTGTTTAGTCCCTCTCCATTCATAGGAAGGAAATATATACGGAAAGCTTCGTTCCCAATATGTTAATATTGAAGAGATTCTTCTTCTTTTTTTTTTTTTAAGGATATTGGGTCGAGGATAAACGAGAGTAAGATAGGATGTTATGATATTTTTTTTTTTACTATAAAGCCAATTTCAGGAGGAGTATTTTTTTTTTGCTTTAAGTTAGTCTGGCTGGGTTTTCTGGTAAATATAGATATCATGTTACTTATGGTTGTTCTTTTTGTTTTGGTGAGATAAAAAAAAAGAACTTTGAACAAAAATAGATAATAAAAATTAATGATTTTTTTTCTTTTTTGAAGAATGCTGAATTAAAGGCCTTCGGTTTCTCTGTTTTGAGGATATAGCAGAATAATGTAAATCATAGTAGATTTTGTTAAGCAAAAAGTATTCTACAACATATTTGATTCAGCTTCAAAATCTTATCGCATCAATCTTCTTTCTCCGGTTCAATTGCTATATTCAATAAGGACCTGTGTTTCTGAAAAGGATTTCTTCAATACTGGCAAGGCTTTTCTATCGGTCCTGTTTTTCAGTTTCCTTTCCAAAGGGGATCGAATATAGCAGTTTTTTTTTAGCATGTATGCGAATCTTCTTCGACGTCATTTCATAGACTGCCAAAACCGTTGATAACTTATCAGCTCAAAAAATATCTTGAGAAAACAAACCTTGGCAGTACGTCCTGTGTAGTAATATGCCCAATGCTGATCTGGTGGTAATTTTCAACGATCAGGAGTACAATTCTTTGCAGCATTAGGGTAAGTTCGAGTATTATGGCGCACCTAACGCAATCTGAAATAACTTTACTACGAACAACATTTTATATTTCAATTTTTTTTGTATTAAGTTAAAGAAAAAAGCAATATAAATAAATTAAATAAAAATAATAATTCAAGGCCTTTAACAAAAAATAAATTAATTTAAATTAGAGAAAAGGGTTAAAAAACATATTGCCCTACCTACGGGAAATATGGCTCACCCCTGAGCGCAATATGGCGCGGATATTTTATTTTCGATATTAACGCCTACGTCCATTGCAAGTGTTCTTAAATGTAATTCTGGAAATGTATGGCCACTGTCCACAAAGGACACACTACATCCAATTGCCCAATTTTGGTTGTAGTCACCACATCCAGCACAAATTTTCACGTTCTCCCCGAAATCTGCGGGTCCATCTGATTTGTCGCGTCGGCTAGGTTAGGTTAGGTTAGGTTTAAGTGTTTAGGACCTGTAATCGGTCTCACTTGTCTGTTGCTGTTCCTCTGAGTCGTTTTGGAGCAGGAAGCACTTTTATCATCGGTGATGTTTTTTCTGATGACGTTCTCTTTTGTGACTATTGGCACCGTTTGGGTGTCTCCACTGGCAAGAATCTTTCGAGCCCATCTTAGTCTTTTCTGATCTAGGACACTAAGTTTATCTGTATCGCTCTTGCCATATCTGCGTACGGCGTTTACGATCCTTTTGGCTTCCTGGTTCAGATTTTAATCCTTGTTCTTCTTTTTTCGATGCACCATATTTTCTTGGATTCATATGGACCCACCGCAAGGCGGGCATCGATCTTTAGAAATGGTTGCCAACACGGTCTTGGAAGACCCTGGGCCATCACCGTAGACTTTGTGTAATTAATCCCCAGGTCCTTTGTTGGGAGTCGAAGTAATCTTGGCTACCGGCAATGCCAGGGTTTTGGCCACAGATTCGCAAGAAGAGGCTCATTCTTTCGTCCTTTCGTAGGGTTTTCGATCACTGTGATATCTGCGTCAGAGCCTTCTGAGCTGGCGAAGGATTGATAGTTATCGTCATTGAGAATGTGATTTTCTCAAGAACTGAAAGTTGGTCTTTTGCAGTCTTTTGTTTTGATTTTCCTTGTTACTAATTTGTTTGTCACTGGCGACTTACCTTCTCCCGAAGCCAAGCCCTCGCCGGCAGCCGTGACTTCTGCCGACACTTGAGTGTATATCCCCACTCGATTTATATTTCCTTCAGTAACTTTATCCATAATTATTCAATTAGATTAACATCTCTGTTGTTTTTGGTTTTCTTAGTTGCTTGACACTACAGCTGGATAGCTGGAGGTTCAAGCGTAAGCGGTGTTTTTTTTTTTTTATAATCTACATGGGCTCAAGGGATTATGAATACCCTGGGGTGAGGTTAATGAAGAGAAAGAATGATATGTGTTGCCAAAAATTAGTTTTTCCTAAAATGTAATTGAATTTTCTCCACTTCTGATCTGGCTGTAACCAATAAAGCTTTCTTTAGTTAAAAAATTTTAGTATAAATCGCAATTTAGGAGAGGAGCTCGTATTATTCACTTGAATCTCTTAAATGGATTTCGAAATTGAGCTATTACACACATAATACATGTGATAGAAGTACAACAAAAATGTAGTACAATGAAGTACAAGAAAACATGTACGCCAATGCCACTCACTGTTCACTATTTTTACTTACCTCATGTTCCTAAGTTGTCTTACGCATGGAAACAATTATCCGTAAATGTTATTAAGTTTTACTTCAAGAAATGAGAAAGGTTTTTGTCTTAGCGAAGAATTCGTTGCTGTGATTCAAAAAGTCTTATGGAAATTTTGGTGTTACTCAGGGGATTCATTTGGGTCAAATTCTTTTTATATTTTTTTCGGAAGTCGGGTTTAAAATACTCAGATTGCGTTAAATGCGCTGTTGATGGTAACATATTTAAAGGCAGATATAATAATAACCATTGTGAAAATATTAAAAATGTTTTGTTTCGAAATTATTAATTCAATTAAAACTCTGGCAGCAAACTGTCTGTTCTGCCTTTTGAATATAATTTCGATGTCGTAATTATGTCAAAAATGATTGATAATTTGATTGATAAGAAGCTCACATATATTCAGTTATCTTCATGATAATGTATTACAGAGGAATTACGTCAGTTTTCTACCCCGTTATCAGGTTTTAGAGTAGATAAGACTTATTAATTGTGGTACTACTATCTTATTCAAAAAGAGATCCCAGAAGGTTTGCTTTACAGAATTCATTAAATCTTATATCTTATTGATGGTTTTATCAATAATTTAAACCTTTTATCTGGCGTTAATTTTCCAGAACGCAATATAAGATGCCTGCCAGCTTGCACTTTTATGTTGGAAGGATGTTCCATAATTAATTCTTCTCCGGCAAACATGCATTAGCTTTCTTGCACCATATTTGAGCTCTATACATCGCATAATATTTTTTTTTAACGATGCCGTGGCAGCGATATGCATAAAAAGACTGGAAACTAAAGACAATATTGAAGGCGAAACATTTTCCAACAGATCTTACCAAATAAAAGTTCAGCTCCTGGAAAAATTAAAGCCGCAAATATAACTATTGTTTGTGAAAAAAATTCTTTAGCTGAGTTCCCGCCTGATACTAACATTTCACATTCGATAAGTTTCATTAAGTAATTTATATACCTTCGATAAGACCTTACCGAAACTTTCAGAATCCGAAATGTTAGTAGAGCTGTTTTATTGAAACAAACTTGAGATAAACGAAACGCCAATATACCGTGAAATAGGTATACTTTGGATAGGTCTCTCAGGGGAAGGTTAAGCTAATAGTCAGCTGTTAAATTTAACCAATGATCATTTTGTCATGCTTTTTGGCTTATAGCTAAAGTATTTTCAGTGGATTTAGCAGGGTCTCGTAGAAAGCAATAAAACTCAGTTCGTGAAGAGTTCAAAAATCCATTTAACTGTCGATTCTCCGGCCTTAGACGAAGTAAAATCTATGACTTGAAACCGAGTATTGCGCAACTCCTATTTTGTGCACAAAGAGCCCAGAAGTGTGTTCCTATAGGTACTATAGGCTTAGGTTACTAAACACACGGGGACCTATTGATCCATTGTGATCATCTTTTAGACAGCGATGTCCCTAACTAATGTTTGATGAAGACTGCGTCATTTACGAACCAGCCCCTAATCTCTATATATTTTGTTTTCTTATTAACCAATGCACTATAGGTTGTCCAGTTCATCAACAAACCTGTTTCCGAAGTGTCGCAGGCGAGATAATAGATTTGGAAAGTCGCAGAGGTTTAATGGTTTCTGTTTCATCGAAATCTTAACAGCTCCTACAGAGATCGGGTGCCAATATCAAGCGACCATTGCCCAATCTAGTGACCATTGTACCTTTGGCGCAGTATCCTGTTAGTACACCTATCAAGGATCTAATATTCTTTTCACTCAGAGATAAAATATACTGGGACCTCTTTTCGTTAATTCTAGACCATAAACTTAAAGTATGATACAATCGCTCCTGAATATCCAGGAGTTCTTTATTTGTTCTTTTATTTCTATGAACATCTTCATTTTCACTACACTAATCGGGACTTTTTGACCCATATCTAATAAGCTGCCGCTGTCCGTCCCTATTTGCTATTGAACCTTTCCTTATCATTTCATCTGTCTATGGTTCCCCTTTACATTAATATGTCCAGGAACCCAGCAGATTTTGACTTGGTTGGAGTTACCAATGATATTCAGTACGCTTCCGCACTGCCTTTGATCTTTTTATCTCACTAGATAGTACTTTGATTGCTGTTTGGCTGTCCACGAAAAATATGATATCTAATGAGCTTTTTCAATAGAGTAAATCTCAAGACGCGTAATTTATCTGGGAGCTTTTGTGAGTTCTTCATATTAAGAGCTTTACAAAACACATCGTCTCTTACATTTTTCCACCCAACACTAAATTCAAAACATCTCAACTCAAATTTCGATAAATTTCACCTCCTCTTTTTATCTTTACGGTAATGAGACAGTGTGAATCGTAAGAATTCAAAAAAACACTTCACATGTAAACTATACGGTTTAGTGTTTTGATTCAATGACGATGTTTCCCATATCCATCTGTTTACGTGGCTGTCTTATGGCGATGCTCTGCTTTGACGGTACTCAGGGCAGGGGGCCAGTTGGGTTTGTAGCTTGATGAATTAAATAACTTGGTCATTTTTTTTTTCAAAAATTAGACTTATCAGTCTGTTACGGTTAAGCATTTGCTATTTTAAAGAAGCCCTTCATGCAACTTAAAATGTTTGATTCAGTTCTGTTTTTCTACCTAATACAGTTCACACTCACTGAAGCCACACACTCAAAAATCATTTGAGGACCCAAATTAAAAATATAGGCATTAGATTGCCTATTAGTCGTCAGAGCACTTCGTCTGAAGAGTTTGTACTCTTGTATAGCTTCTTAGCCACAAGATCTACTAGTTAGCCTTTTCCCTATTCCTATATTAAATAGCACGAATATGGAAGGCATAATGGCTGAAGTAGAATATCGCTCCATTTCAAGCAGCAAAAGAATTATTTATTTAAACTTAACTAATTACTAGCTATAAAAGTTTTATTTTCAATTTATGTGATTGAAAAAAAGCTGATTTAAATTTTTTAGAAAAATTTACATTTTGATTAAGCAAATTTATAAATATATTATTGAAAACATTAAAAAAATAAAACATTTTGTTTAAAGGAGAAAAATGTTCATAATTGGTGCGATAGTTAGGAATATGCATATATTCGGGCAAAGTACTTAAGTTTCTTTTGGGGAATATTTAAGTGAAAACAGGACAGAAGGTACAGAGTCTATTTTGCCGTTTATTAATTTTACAATAAAGGCAAAATACAAATAACAACGTCTGCTCTCAAGACTAGGCATGTCAATAAGTTTCAGGTACAGTGCATTTACACCCACGGAATTATAACCGCGTATGTTAATTCTCAAAAAAAAAAGGAACTAACGACCGCGGGTGTTACTGCCTTTTGGAATAAATAACGCCCAACGTGGCTTGAGAAATAAAGCCGAGTCCCACTATTAGGTTTTTTTTGGCAGTTGCGTGAAGTGTTTTTTTGCAATTAGGTTCACCGCGTACAAAAAGCTCGGCTCGTAAAGGGGGGCATACCGCCCCTGCAAATCCCTGCTTGGCCGAACATAGGATTTGGGGTGGGTTCAAATTTGGGTATATGCATTTTTTTTTGGATTTGAAGATTTCTTTTTAAAAAGTTCCAAAAAAAATTTGCATACCCAAATTTGTACCCACCCCAAATCCTATATTGGACCCAGCAGGGGGGTTGCAGGTGGGCAACATGCCCCCCTTACGCACCGAGCTTTTTGTACGCGGTGGTTTAAAATTGGAATTAAAAAGCGTCAGGAAAAGGAATTAACCCTCGCTGGTGTTATTTCCAATTTAAAAAGGAATTAACACCCGCGGTTGATAATTCCGTGGGCGTTAATGCACTGCAACTAAGTTTCAGTCTATTATGGTAGCTCAGCCTAAACCTCTCATCGCAAGCCTAAGGTACCTGTTTTAGTCTTGGTTTATGACACTCATAGTGGGGAGACCAAACTTGACAAGCATATTCAAGAATGGGACGAACAAATTCATCATATCAAGTCGAGTGTCGTCGTCGCGGGGAGTGAGCATAATTCGAATGTATTCTCTCCACTGAACATTTATTTTGTTGAAAGTCAAAGTTAGTTGTGACTTAAAAAATTAATTTATCACCTATAAAAGCTGCAAAACAATGAAAGCCCAAAATGTGCAAATATAAAATTCTCCTTTCGCATCTTTAATACCTTTTTCGACAAATTCTTTTTTTATTTTTATTTCTATTTGTGCACGCATATTGCAAAATTTATGATTTAAGAGAGACAGAGAGACGAGGGAAGTACTCGTAGTTATACGGCGAGTATGTATTTAGGTTTTACCCAAAGTTGCCACAGATCTCTGTTGGAGATATACCTACCTAAATGGATTGCCAGGAGGACCATTTCAACCACAGAGGACATATGTATGATACCATGACGAAGCTGCTGAGTTCTATATCTATTTATATACATATACTGGTACACACAAAAATATATAATTCCTTTAGCAAGGATGATATGAAGAACATCACCGAACCGACTAAGTTTTAATATTATTTTGCTGGAATCTTTTGTTTTCTCAATTTGATGCCATCATTTATTTAAGCAAGGTAAAACGAGGAGCAACAAAAATAAAAAGGACACAAGCTGTGTGTATACACAGTGAAAAGGAAATGATGTGTTTTTTCCACATGTATTAGTGCATAATAAATTATTACCATTAAAGATACCGGAAGTATTCGAAATAATGTAGGGCGAATTTTGTTCTACCTGTTCACATTTTATCCTTCCTGCAGTTCCTACCTACACTGCAGCTGTCCTTTTTAAAATTAGTTTCATGATCATAACGAGAGGAAATGAGATAGAGGGCTGTGGATGTGACAACAACAACTACAACAAAAAAAAAGAAATAAAAACATCACTGAGAACATTGTAATGTCCTTTGAAACACGTCCGTTTTGCTTTGCTGTATGTATATGGGTTTTCTCTATGGGGATGGATTTTTTTTTATTATTATTATTATTTTCATACACACACCTTGGCGTTCGCAGCCTCCAATTTTGTGTCACCGATGCCGCGGAGTAAATAAGTAAAATTAATGTGGGAAAAAAACGGAGGGAGTTTCTCGTTTTAATTAATGGTTTTTTCCTTTTTTATGACACCAGAACGCACTTGAGTGAAAAGGATAATGGGTTTTTATGGATTTGTGAGATTTGCTTTTAGGCAACAACCGATGATGATGACGATGATAATGACTATGGCGGAGGAGCAAGATGTATAATAAATCGGAGAAGAAGCGAAGCCGATAATTATTGTCAATTGCGCTTCACTTTCTTTTGTATGACAATAGGTATACATCAAAGGCGGAAGTCAGGTGGTTTATATCCTTTTTTCTTCAGCTTTGTCAGTGTGTTTTTTTGGTACTTTTTCTTATCTTCGAAAGAAGTGAGGTGTAGAGATAAGAAGGGTGGGAATTTAAGTGATGTCAGAAAAAAGTTTCTTTTGCTGAATATTGTATTATCCTTTTTTTTATTTGTTGCCTTTCGGGGAGACCTTTCACAAGGATAAGGTTTCTTGTAGGCATCTAGCTTAGCTTAACCTAAAACCGTATTGTGATTTGGGGGATTTTATTTTGTATAGGTACCTAAATATTATATTATATTGATCAAAAAAGTCGTTCAACTAGAAAATAAATTCTATTAGATATTTTATCGCAAATAAGTCAGAGTAAGGTATAGGGATACTTTTGGGAATAATTGAAAATATACAATGCCAATGGAAAAGGTGCCAAAGGTGAAGGTATAATAATTATGTTGTATCTTATTTTTATGAGTTAACACTTTCTCATTTTAATATTTCTTATCTCATCGTAGCTTCTTTCATTTTACTTGCGATTATAGGTACCTACTTTATAAAGGATTTGCTTCAAACTTGGTACATATTGTGTTCTCGGGAATATGCCCAACGTTTTTTTCATATTTTTTTTTAACACAACAAATTACAGGAGTTTCAATACAACTATTTTTGGCCAAAATCAAAAATATTATTTTTCTCAAAAACGGCTCCAACGATTGTTATAAAAAAAATCATAAATGAAGGGAAAGGGTAAGTACCTTTTGATATTTTATTTTTCTTGAAAATAAAATGTTATTTTGGTACAACCATTTTGTTTTTTTGATTTTCTCGAATACGGTCAATTTGATATTATGGTAATTTTTTACGCAGAAGCACCTAGAAAGATTAAACACTATTGTAAACCAAAATTTTTGTGTTTTTGAAAACTCAAAATTTCGAAATCGACTCGATAGATTTTTTCGAAACTGCGTTGTTGGTGGTTTTTTGACATTATCTTGAATACATAGTTAAAACAATTATTTTCTAAAATAAAAAACAACAGTACCTCTCATATAAATGTTAAAAAACTGTCAATAAAAATGTATTTCTCGAAAACGGCTCCAAGAATTTTTATAAAAGAAAAATTGTGTGTTCTTAGATTAGTATACTTCACTTTCAATTATAAAAATATTTTTTTGCGTACTTATTAACGGTACTTCCTCTGGAACCACTTTTAAATTTTAAACTTTCTCAATATCGGATGAACCGATTAAAATAATTTTTTTTATACAAATGCTCCCTAAAATTGGTAATAAGACTGCATACTCAAATTTTCAAAAAAAAAAAGTTTTCGATTTTTAAAAAAATAAATAAAAATATTTTTTTGAAAAATCGATTTTTCAAAAACTAGTCACAGAATTTTTTTTAAGATATGAATTTTATATGTCTATTAATAATATATTCAAAATGGCGTTTCAAATTTTTTCTCTAAAAATGTTTTCAAAATTTTATACATAAAAAATTAATTTATTAAAAAACCGCTCCAATGAATTTTGAAATTTTTTTTTGATAAATTCTTATTTATCCATGAATTTAAATTGCATCCTTGTTTTCCCTCAAACTATACCTATATTTATTTCTACCTTATTATTATTCCCTTTTTACGAATTTTAGCGTACTGCACTGAATACTAAATACAATGTAGGGCCTCATAAATTTATATACACGGGAATCTAATTAAATCATCTATCCACCTACAAAATTTCATTGAAAACTCTTCAGTCGTTCAATGTAGGCACAAACGACGAACATGCTCGCCTAGGATGCTCGCGCTCGCTGTGCTCTTCTTGTATGTGGGCTACTCGTAGATTTAGATTGTGTCTTGTTCGTTGGCTGCGATGTTCGTCATATATGGTAATGTTCGCGAACAAAGGATTCTAAAAGTAAGACCTACAAAAATAAAGTTGGGTAAAATAAAACATGGCTGATCTTCCAGCTGCTTACCAAATTTCATTAAAATCCATTCAATGGTTGAGATATGAATGCGGAACAAACAACCAAATATATATTTTGTTCATATATAAGCCTCACCCATATAGGCGTAGAAACTGTTCGGTTACATTTTTCAGCATAAAAATGTCTTATGTGATAATCGAGTATGTGTTTGTCCATGTGTCAAATTTTATCTAGATCCGTTCAGCCGTTCTGGCAGTATTGAAAAAAAAAACTTTTACATTCTTAATATCAGTAGGATTATCCGAAATTTTCCAAGCTTCACATGGAATTATCCACCTTAACATTGTCCAAAATCATCAAATCATGCTTTAAATTTATCTATATATCATTGAGAAAAAAATGTTCGCGTTTTTCTAGAAATTTTCGAGTTTTACACTAAGAATTTTCTATTTTTTCATTCGAAAAGCCATTCCGGAATATTTGCATACACAATTAAATACAAAAAATCAATTTTCAATTTTTAAAATTTCCCGACATTTCTGAAGGGCTTACCCAAAATTTTCTTTTGCACAAACCTTCTCCTGGATCTTATGAACAACTAAAAAAGTGTTCGAGTCAAATCGGCCAATTCGTTCTCAATTGATGAATTACAATACATTTATTCACACCATTTTTAATAGCAGATGCACTTGCGATGGTATACGGACTTTCTATCCCACGGGAATCAAATGACATCTATATAACTACAATTAAAAACCGTTCAGTCGTTGAGGCGTGAAAGCGGAAGTATATGTATATATTACAATATAATCTATCTCTGTACCAAATTTCATCCAGATCCGTACATAGAGAAGGCTCCTTTTCTTCACGCATATGGAGGAATATTCTAACTGTTCATACTTTTGGAAAGACATCCTTTTGAATATTGTTTTTCTGTTTCAGTCATCAGTAGTTTGATCCACTTGTAGCACAATGACAATTTCGATTGCAAACCATTTAAAATGTCGTCCATGATATTTTAAACAGTGGGATTTGCCAATTGATACTTGATAATTTTATTCAGCTAAGAATTGGTGTCGCCGCAAGTTTTTGAATTGATGGTATCGATGAAGGCCTTACAAAAGGTCCAATTTTCCTTAAAACATTGAAAAACGCATCAATGTTCAGTCTAATTACCGAACTTAAAATAATATTAAGAATTTAACTTTAGATCTTATAGAAATGCATATTCACGTACAAAAATACTCACATTATTTCAGGCAAACTCCAAGTTATTTATGCTGTCTCGCATATTGTATATTTTTTGTCTTACAGTTCTGCATCCTTCTTAAAATCGCCAATAAAATTTAATCCATTTTCATAAGAAGTAGTAATTTCACTTTAGATACAAAATAAAAATGAATGAACCCACAGATTTGACAGCTCGAAAATATTTCGAAGTTTTCGAAATCGATCGAAACTTGAAAAGTGATTTCAATTCGATTTCGATCGTAATGAAGAACATGTGTTATTATTTCATTAAATGACAAAAGTGATTTTATTACTTTATAAGAAAGTCGATTTTTATTATGGGTTTTAATGTTATTAATGCGTGAAACAACACTTTTAGCTGATGCATGTGGTAAATCTAAGAGTCTGATCATGAATATACATATTTGAAAATATTTGCTCAACGATTCCTAGAGTGCCACTTGAAGCGTTTGAGTGCCACAGTGCCAGTTAAATTAAAAAGTGCCCAGTGTGGAAGATCGTGCCACTTCGGCAACGTTGAATCTAACCCAACTCGGACTGTAACTTATAAAATATGAGGAGAAAAATGACAAGACTACTAATTTTTAATTCGTACACTCAAAGTTCAAGTTATTTCCCAAAAAGGTCGTAATTTCAATAGTATATACATGAATGTGCCAGAAAAGGGAACTCAACGTAACCTCAGCTGCTACAAACCGAAGTTGATTTAGAAACTTAAGCCTCTGTTTCGTCCAATTCACAAATCAAAAAACCCCTGAGTCAAAAAGCTTCGAATACGTCCTCTTGATATTTTTCTGGTTATTAGGCAGTGTGAATTTTATGGAAAGCGAATGAAATATTTTCCTTATGTGATGATGACGTCAGGTTATAATTGAGTAGCTGGTATATTGTAGAATACTTATAACGTAAACTGTTTCGTGTATGGGAACGGCTGAATATATAACTGCTTATAGTGGTGGTAAATATTGGCGGTCAATGTTGTATGGTTTAGTAGGTAGTTATTTCTAAATTTCGATTGGTGGGGGTCGGAATGTAATACTTCGGTACAAAGTGTATCAATATGCAATCCATATCATATAGATTAGATACATATCTAAATGTTACCAAGGTGACCATGCGAGATACACAAATAATACGAATTTCAATATCTTTAAATTCAAGTCCTCCAGCGGAATATTAGCATATCCCATGAAATTCTAAGAGCCTTCGTTTCTAAAATAAAATTAAATAAACGAATTTAAAATTTGCAAACATTATTGAGTTTATTTCGCTCAGTACCAACCCTTAAAAAAATAGACTTACTCGTATCTTAAAATTGTACCATGCTAAATTTATTCATAGTCGCAAATTCTATCCTAAAATTGAATTTAAATACTCAACACAAGCTTAAGCTTACTCGTACCTAAAGCAATTTTCAACAAAATAAAAAAAAACACAAAAAAAATGAAAGCAAGAAAAACTAAAATAGAATTTCCCCCCATCCATTAAGGAAATAAAATCGATACCATATTCTCGTGGTATTTTCTGGAAATAGATCCTTTGCCTTAGATAAACCTGCGGAATTAATATTGTTTCTGACGCCAGCTATCGCCAGGTTGAATTTATCGATACATTGCCATACACCTCAACACACACATACTTATACCACCGCAATATGCTAAGACCTTATTTCTTGTTCGTTCTCTATTCGAGATATATACACACTGACAGCACAACTGTTTCGAATATTTTTAATTGTTCAAAGTGCTTTCTTTCAAACAAGAGCAAGAAAAAAAATTCGAACTTTCACAAAAAAAAAAAAAATAGTAAAAAGGAAAACATTGAGCATTCGCGAGCAAAGGATAATGCTGACAATAACAATACGTTTTTCTTCTATGGCATACCTTATATATAAGCACATTCAGCTAGAAATATTTCCTTAGAAAAAAATCAAATAGAGCAAAAAACAACACACCATTGCAAGGAAAAGCAATATAATATAGATCCTCGAGAGTGTTGAGAAAATAAATGAAAACCTGAGGTCGTCATCAATTTTCCAACTGGCATTTGGATTTTTCTTCGACCATGTTTTTTTTCCGACTAACTATATTACTATATTGCATCCTTTGGACGGATATTGAACATGAACCCTATATAAAGTAACACGATGAAGTGGGTATAAGGTACAGGTTTAACGTTCAAATTGCAATTAATCATCAATTCTCAATCTTTTTGAACGACATGCCTTTGAACGAACGAAGTAAAGTACATGGAACATTATATTGATCCTTTGGTACAAGAAAAAAAAATTCAAACAAATTCAAAAACAATGAGCATCCAGTACGCCACTAATAAAAATCCGGGTATGACATGACGAGGAGGACGACAGACGATTGAAAAAGGCAGAGGTTGCGCTTTTGGCGAAGCTTTGAAATATTTCAATTATAAAATTGCAATTTCAAACACTCTTCATATATCGATCAGTATATTGATGTTGTTCTAAGGAGTCTTCTTGTTTCCACATATACACACATCATCATCATCATGAGGACTTCTTTATTTATTTTAGATTTTCTTTAAATTTTCCCAAAGGACTATGCACGAATGAACTTTGAAAATTGACGGATTTAATTAAAGAAATTGATCGGGTACGACCATGATGATGTGGTATATGAGGACGAAGGAAAAAAGGATATATGTACAAGAAATCGTTTGAAACGCCAGACGGTATAGTCGATGACAAAATACAAAGATACAAAAAAAATAGAATTTTTAAAAGAAAGGAAATTGCAATCTTCCAGAAAATTTCAGTGTTGCTTTTCAATAAAAATACAAAAAAAAAAGAAAAACATCCTTTTGTTTGGTTATGTGCATATGGCTATGCCAAAGTGCAGTGTTCTATAAGTTGTGCATGTGCATGTGCAATGGTCTTGGGTATAAATGCAAGAATATAAGGATATTTCAATGCCTTGTCAAGTGTGAGAAGAGAAAAGGCTTTGGTAGAATTTTCGCAAAAATTCGACAAGCAAAAAACTCGAAGAATGATAAAAAAATACGTGGATAACAATTGAAAGGAAACAATTCTTAAGAAAGGATTCACTTGCAAGATTATTTTTGTTTTTTTTTCATGTGAGCTTCTGTATTGGAAAAAAAGTTGAAAAAAAAACAAGGAGGCGAAAGCACTTTACGAATGAAAGAAACTTTCAACACTTCGATTATGGGGTTTTTTTCATTTTTTTTTTTTTTTGAAACAAATATATATGCACATATGAATGGATATAGCTACATTAGATGTCTGCATGATGATGGTTTGATATTGTATGGAATGTGTGGGTGTGCATGCTATTCAGTGATCAAAAATATAAAGGATATCATCGTGTAGAACATCCTGATAAACAATTCAAAGTGCAACGCAGAGGAATCCCCCTCATCTCCAGCCAAAATAAAGGGGAGGAATTTTGAAGAAATTAAGTTCAATGAATTGAAATGAATTCAAATTGAACATCGACACAATACATCGATTACTTTTTGATTGCATTTTGATGCAAGAATGATGATGGAATCATTTGGAATGAAATTTGAATCAGACAAGAGTGTTCGATTATGTTTTTTTTTTTGTTTTTCGTTTGCTTTAGGGTTGTGAATCCAACTTTTTATTGTTTATGACAATATTCGAAATGCAAAGGAATAATGTGTGAATTTTAAAATAACTTCAGTTGCAATTCTGAGCGAAAATAAGGATTGATAATTTTAAGATTCCTCGTACGTACTAAATTTTAAATTTACGACATTATGACGACTTCAATCTATTTGTAACTTCCGATATAGGTACTATACTTCAAGTTTTGCATTGGAAAAGAAATCGAACTCGAGATTTTAATCAAATTTTTTTTACATATGTATTTTGTTACTAACGGTACGTCCCATTTTTATATAGGAGGTTCTTTGAATTATAAATAATATTCCACAACAAAACTTTCGGAAAATATTTTTTTTTGATTTTGGAAAAAAAATATTTTTTTTTTTGAAAATTCAATATGTATTTCGAAAGCGTGCAAATGTTTTTTTTTAATTTCGCTTTGAATTTATATTATTAAATATTTAAAATTGTCAAACCAATTTATTTTTTAGAAAAAAATTAAAGAAATTTTGAATATAAAAAATGAAGTAAAAGCCTTAAAAATATATTTTGATTCTTAATAGAAATCTTTAGCTAAGAGCAAGTGCGTGCGATCCAGTCGTGCATACTATTTTCTTTAATTAATTAATTTTTCTTCAAAAAATATCCGTAATTCAATTTTATGTTCTTGATAATATGAATTTAAGAATATATTTTCAAAAAATCGTCAACCTGTTTTCGAAATATCGAATTAAAAAAAAACAACATTTCCGCAGTTTTATTTAGACTTCTTGTATACAAATTTTTATCGAAATCGGTACGGTCCTTAATAAGAAAGTAGAAAATCAAAAAACCCGTTATAACAGGTATGATTAATAACATTTTGTTTTTAATTTTTTTGACCGAAATGCAGGAAATACTTAAAATAATAGGTACATAGATTTTCTTATCAAAATCGTTCGAGTCGTTTTCGACGTAATTTATTTTCTAATTAGATCCAAACTAAGAAAAACTATACAGACAGACAGACTTAGTTAAGCGACCCATGTTTGGACATTAAAAGCGGTAGTAAAGACAAATTTCAAAAAGGAATTCCTTACTTGCGGCTAAAAAAGATTTTTTGTATTTGAAGGCTGGTCCGAAGTTGGCTCAAGGGTGAATCCCATTTGTGGTTGACAGATTATTAAGGGGACATTTTTTCAGGAAAAGCATTTCTCTGCATTTTTAGGAATATCTTTTAATTAGTCATTTCACAGCAGTTGGGATTGTTAGCTTTGCAGTTTTCCTATTGATGTGCCATTCATCCAAGGCGGAATATTGTATTGATTCTTATACCATCTGATCCCATTAAGAATCTTTTGCATATAATGTGATCGAACATAGGAGCAAGTACTTGCGATCCAGGCGTGCATTTTATTTTTTAGTGTTTTCGAAAATGTAGATTTTGGTTCTTTAAGTTGTATACACCTGTAAATATACTGTTTCTGATTTTTTTTTTTTTTGAAAGTTCTCAAAAGGAAGATTATCTATTATTTTTTCCAAAACCTCCCACGCGCAATGGATATCCTTCATACACATCATGATGGATATATGTACCTACTTGAACATAGACAAAGTCAAATACATATTTTTTTTATACATGAAGCTCCAAGGTGGCAAGCACACATACAACAAATATCCTAGACATCTCAACCATGAACCCGTTTATACAAAATATATCCCGACTAAACATTTTTTATTAACATGACATAAATTCTGGCAACATATCGCCTCAAACTATATGGTTTATCTTTACAATCCACATTTTGAAAGACAGACAAAATATCCACAAAAAGGCAATATCCCTGACAAAGTTGTTCTCTATATGGCCCGCAGTATTGTACAAATCATAAACGAACATAAAATAAGTTCAGATGTGATGGCAATTTCTCATGACAACCACATCATTGTGATGATGTAAAAAAAATTTACATAAACACTCAACATCTAGCATACATAACCAATATTATTTTTTTAGCTATATGCATTTTCTTTAAAAAAAAAACATCAAAGAAAATCTGCATAAAAATTGCACTGACTAGAGGCGTCTTTCTCTATCAACATCCACCAGACTAATATTATTATTTATCATTTTTTTTCCAAAGGACTAAAAGACTGAGTGTTGTACATATGAAAAGATCTTTACATAAATGAATCCTTCACAGAAAAAATATTTTACTACAAAAAAAAAAAAAAGAAAAAATAGAAAAAACCTTCGAGGAAATGTTTTTAAAATGAAACTTTTTCGATTACATGATGTTATAAATAGGAGTATTAACCATAAATTCAGAACCGAGTGCAGAACGTTCTTACATGTGCATTGTAAGTGTGTAAGCGAATATATATTTACACCCGCTATTTCAATCTTTGGTGTGTGTGTATAGAGGTACCTATCTACTTATCTAGCTTATTTGAAAAGTTCGACTCCGGTCTTATCCAGCTCGTTCACCTTGTGTGTCTTAAAACAACCGAACTAATAAACAACTTCAAATTGGCATGTTAAGTCCCGCTATAAATGGGTATTTTCGTCCTTTTTTGCCATTTTTGTTTTCTTGTGTTTTTCAGACTTTTCCATCAGCAGCACCATTGCTCAACTCAAATGGAGTATATGATTCAGCAGGCTATGTGTTGCCAAGAATACGAAAAGGACGAAATATAAAGTACTTATAGTAATAGGAGTATATAAATACATACATACGAGACCAGAGTAACAAAAAAAAAACTTGCCAAAGGCAGGATTATAATATTTTGCCGTGTTTATAACAACTTTTTAGGATTTTGTGTCAGTATACACGTATACACGTATGTGTATGTAGCTTTAGAGGTATATGATGATGTCCTTTAAAAAAGGTCACCGAACAGTGTATGTAATAATAAGTTTACTCGTTCATAGTAATTTATTACCCTAATAAAATTGGCTCTCTCTCTCTCTTTCGGTCTTTTACTCTGTGCTCGTGAAGCAATTTTCTGCTCTGAAAGATTTCACATTAATTTACTCCGCATGCCGAACTCCCTTTCTGCGGGTGAAGTCGTTCCTTCTTGGTGGACAAAAATCCCAAGAAGCTGGAGAATTGAATTTTTTTTTTCTTTCGAAATTTGTTGGCACATGGCTTGGAAGATTCATAGAAATTCTCGCTGATAATCAAGCTCACGAAAACAAAGTGTACCTTGGTAAAAAAAAAAAAAAAAAAAAACAGTAAACGATGGAGTCAATTTGTTGTTGTTGTATAAATCGTTTTTCATTAAGGATTAGGTATGTTGTATTTTTTTATTTTTTTTTTTTTTGTAGGGTCTTAAGGATAGGTAAGTAATTTAAATCTTTCGTAAGCAGGATTTTCAGGAAACAGCCTGTGATAAGCCGCGAGAGATGAAAATTAGATACATTTATTTATTCATTTTGAAGGCTCTACTTTACACTGTCTGGGGTTGTTTGTCGAAGATTCTAGAGCTAATCACTTTTGGTGATAAACGAGTAGCCGTTTTGAGAATCTATCTTTACTCGTTTATGGGTTCTTTTTTTTTTTAATAATTAAATGTCTGTGATCTGCTAGAAAAATGGCTATAAAACGTTGTCTGGGATAAAATTCAATAGCGAAAGTTCAAATCAGCATAACGCTCATTACCTCGCTTGGATAAGTTACTTCTTTATAATTATTTTCTGTTTCATGTATACATGATGGATATAGCACCACAGATTGAGAACTCCTATTTTCAACCTTGAAGGTGTTAGAAAAGAACGAGGCTACTGAAATAAATTAGTATATTGTCTGTAGAGTCACTATTTAGTTGTCTGTACTCTAAAGAGAGGTGATAAGACATAAGGAAAACTGCTCGAGTGTTAGGAAGGTATGGAAAGGAGACACAGATGCACATTGGTTAATTTTGAATTTGATAATGAATTTTAAAATGTGAGAGAAATATAGGGCCGCCGGGTGGATCATTCCACATTCGAGTGGTGTGTCTAAAGAAAGAATCTCCGTACTTAATAGTTATCCCGAAGTCGAGATGAAGGGTAAGGTGATAACAGAGCATTAAGAGAGCAGTGGAGAAATACAGTATACAGCTGACTGTTTCGCTAGAATATTAAACATTCTTGTTGAATTCTATTAAAAATAATCTTTTTTCTCGAACCGTAAGGACATCGATGTCCTGAGTTTTGCCGAAGAAATAAAATAAAACCGAGAAACGGCTGGGACTCTATCAAATTTTATTTATGTACTGCCAGCCTTTAAAATTACTTTCTCCAAAAAAATATCAAGCTGGGAAGGACAACTGGAGTAGTCTGATTCCTTCCTAATGCTATTACAAAGTTTGAACCGAAAACAATCCAATTTAAACTCATTCACCAATTAAAGAATTAGCTGCCTACTTCTGCTAGTTTCGTCATTCATCGTCGTTTCTCTTGATGTCTGTTTCGCTGTAACATGTTTTGCCCATGCCAAATTCTGGTCACACAAAATGCCTGAACTATTGAGTCACAACTGCTGCTAATTCGGCTCAAACAACTCAGCAAAAAGCCATACGCTGACGCTCATTTGTTTATGCTCAAATAATTGGTTGGAAGGTTGGGACGTATAAGAATGAAGGGTTAGTTAAATTTCTACTGAAAATGTAAAGCATCTTAAGTCGACATAAGATATTTCGCGTTTTTTTTTTTTGTTTAAAGGACTAGGGTCCTGCATTATCGACATCGTCCTATCTGACTCCTTTGCTTTTTTATGGACAAAAATAATTGCATCTTATGTTCAAAAGCCACATCTATACACGAGGTAAAATGGTAAAATTTCTTAAGTTGACATAAGATTGTGTGTTGTGATTAATTTTAAAATCTTAAATAAAACAAACCTTAAGAAACAAAAGTCATCCTTATTTAAGTCAATACTTAAAAAAAATCCTAAAAAGTGTGAAAAGGCAAATCATCTTATGTCAATATAAAATGATTTTTTGAGTTTAAAACTAAAATTTTTCTCTCCCTAAGTAGTCATAGAATATTTTACAGTTTGCAAACCTAAAAAAAATCACGTACAAACAAGAACATAAGATATTTTTTAGGTTGGAGGATCTTAAGATATTACACACAAAAAAAGAGGAATTAACAAAGTAACGCCAGCCGCCAAGTGACGTAAACATTAAAATAAGTGCTGCGAAAAAAAATGCACGACTGAATAGCACGTACTTGATTTGATTTTATGTTCGATCACATCGTATGCATAATATTCTTAGTAGAAACGGCTAAATATATTCTTAAAGTCATTTTCTTAAATTTTTTGAATGATATGCCAATTTTTTTGTAAGTAATAATAAGCTTCAATTTATAATTTTGAAAAGAATCGTCATTCGTTTTTTTTCGTCAATTTTTTTTTTTTTTTTCAAAAATCCAAACGAATATTTTTCGAAAATTTTGGTATGCATTATTACTTAGAATTTGAGGGGAATCCTATATAAAATGTTGATCAAAATACTTCAAGCCATTTATGAGAAAGTCGAAATTTAATAACAAAATATGTAAAAAAAGGTCGACGAAAATAGTAGACTATACCCAAAGTACTTCACATAGTTTTTTTTAAATCAAAATCGTTAGAGCCGTTTGCGAGATAATAAAGATGGTAGAAAAAATTGGTAGGCTATTTACAGTTATTTTTGGGGATACAAAAACGATTCAAAAATCAGTTTGACACAATCACCAAAACGCTTAAGTACCAAGTTATAAGAAAAGCGTTTCAGCCGCTTAGGATATAGACGCACTTTTTTGGTATTTCTCAATCATCGTAATGTCAAGTTTGATTAAAATGTCAGGTTCGATACATTTTCCAATTGCAAAACTTGACCTATATTACCTGTATCGCACATAAACAAGGATCTTGTTGACATGCTCGACGTAATAAGTTGTAATGTTCATGATTTTTGTGATAACTTGCATCTATTATGTCAATAGACTTTGCTTGGAGGTCTGTCAGGCTTCTGGCAAAATCACTATGAACTATAAACATGACGAATTTAAATAACTTACTTGCAATGCTGATATTCCATTATCCAAAAGAATAAAAGGCAATAATCTTACATTCTCCAAATCAGATCACCATTTGGCCAAATGTCATAAAAGTCAAACTGCCGAGTATTAAGGAGCTGTCGCCCTTCAAGATATTTATTAAGATTGATCGAAAAAGTCACGCAGTGGTCAGTGGATTTCCAGTGTAGCCTTTAAGAATACCTTTTCAAAACAATGGATGGTAAACTATTTGGGCATGTGGATTTTTTTATATTAAGGTCCGTTAGGAATATTTGAAGGAAAAGTTAAATTTCTGTCCAAATCCAATAAGCAATTGTGGATGATGTAATAGTTCGTATAATCAATTAAATCAAGTGAAAATCGCGCCAGACTTAAATATTGGTATAACTTGGAACTAGTTGTAACCAAAATAATTAAAATTGTGAAACTTTTCCAATAAAAACCTAATCTAATCTAATCTATTGGTATAATTGCTAGAGGGATATAAAAAGAGATTAAAAAAATTACTGCCAACAGAATTCGTTATTTTACATATCCTTATGGTGTTACAACCAAGAAAGCTCCCAGTCAAGTCCATAATTCTGTAATCCAGTAAACCGAAATAAAACACACAAGCAGTGGCAGATTAACAACTAGGGTCGTGAGGCTCGATCCTAGGGCGGCAACTTGTAGGGGGCGGCAAATTTGTTATGTTATTCTATTAAATATCAAAAAAATTAAGCAAACAAAGAAAAGAAAAAGATTAATGACATTCAGATGGGGCATCTGAAAATACGGAATTTAAATCTCTCGCCTGATTTTCCGACGATTTTGTGCGAACGGTTCGAAAACAAGTGTTGTCATCGCCCGGTATAAAATTGTTGGTTACTTGTTTCTTTATATAACTTGCAATTTGCATTATTACGCAATAACCGTAAGGCTCTGGTCACGCAATGAGCGGCAAGCCGTAAGAATGCAAAGTGGTAGATGGACAAGTATAAGCGACAGCTGACCATTTAATGAGCAGCAATTCCTGAGCGGCTGAGTGGTTAGTTGGGAAAATGCCATTGCCCTTAAATTGGAAAAATTATTTTACGTTTAAAAAAAAAATAAAATGCACGACTGAATAGCATGTAGATTTTTAGTAGTAGAAACGGTTGAACATATGTATTTTTAAGTTAAACTTTTTACCAATTTTTTTTATATACAAAATTTCTTTAATTTTTTTATAAGAAACATTGGTATGTGATACAATATTTGTATTAAAGTGTTGATTATTCAACCATAATACCTTTGAAGCATATCTCACTCGCAGTGCGGCTATACCCGATTACCCATTACTATTCGATGTTAGCACATTCAAATTACGATCCTTGGATAGTATTAAAATAAAATGCACGATTGGATCGTACGAACTTGCTCTTGCAGCTAACAACATTAGTGTAGGTAACCACCGAGGTTGTTAGTACATAGGTAGCCTAGTTATCCTATGCAGGTTTAAAACCAATGTAGGTAAGATTACCTTGATTCTTAGTATAATGAATAATTGTCGAATGCATGATTCAAGAAATAGTTAGAGTTACAGATGTACCTACCTAGAAATATATTTTTAAATGGATTTTAATTATGTAAACTAGGAGGGTAATATGTACCTACATGTATAGATAGAACCTGGGTATGTAAATATGTACGTATATATAGTTAAAGAAAGTGAATGGTGTATAGATGGGTAAAAATGGTTTTTTTTAATCTATAACATCTGCCAAAGCATCACTTTAACCGGTTTTTCGAAAAAATACCAAGAACACCATTAGATGCGACGGATCAATGAAAATTTTATAAAAAAGTATCTTGAAAATTGTAGGAGGGATTTTGAGAAAGAGTTTAGTAATAAACATGAGATTATATAATTTAACATATTTTTTTGATTAGTTTTAAAAATATTTAAATATATTGATTTTTCAAAAAAAAAAATCAAAAATTAATTTTAATTACAAGAAAAAATGTATTCAAAATTTTGATACGCAGAATTAGTTTGGCGACAAATATCTTCTCAGATGTTAAATTTTACAGAAATCCATTGTACCGTTACCGAGAAACCCAAAATTTAAAAAAAAACGTTATATGAAAGGTACCGTTAATAGACATTTCCCGTAAACTCAATTTTTTTTATTCAAATCGTTGGAGCCATTTTCGAGAAAAATAAGATTTTCTTTAACGGTTATATGGCAGGTACCGTTATTTTTGGGCCTAAAAAATAAAATTTCAATGTCCCCTCTGAGGAATGCCAAAAGAATCATACATACCAAATTTGAAGGTAATCGCTTAAGCCGTTTATGCTGCAGCTCGTTATACATACAGACGGACAGACTGACCGACATGCGGACAGACTGACATTTTTTGTCGATCACTCTTTTAGGATTCTCTATGATCATAATGTCATGTTTGATTGTTAGAGTTTTTTTTACTAATTTATAACTTGCCTCATAGTACCTATCTATAATCGCAAGTAAAAAAGGGAGCGGTAACCACTGAGCGTGCCTCCCGGCGCCGTGGAGTTTAATCCGCCACTGCACACAAGTTATAATTATCCAAACTATATAGTCCTTCCTATATACATTCCAGTTCTCGTTGATTAATTTTTCAACTTGAATGCTGATATTAATCTCTCATGATATTTTTTTTTTATATTATTTGAGAAAAAAAAAACAGAAAAAACATCCTACAAAAGTTTTCTAATGACTCAAAGGATTGTGAAGAATACAAATGCACATGTATAATTGGAATTATTTTAAATGTCCCTTTGTAGACTATTTTTCCTTAACATGTTTTTTGATATGACTCACAAAGCTTACTCACGTGTCTAAACAGTCACGATTATAGAACATGTAACTAAAGAATAGAAAAATAAAAAAAAAAAAATAATCATATGAAGTACAAAAGAAATCTCAATTAATCCCAAGGTCCTGACTGAAGTCACAATCCTTAACATTTGATTATACAAAAGCAAAAAAAAAATTATAGTAAAATAAATTACAGCAGCGTCAGCATATTTTCTTGTGTGTCGCGTAATAATTGCTCCCGCAATTTGTTCGTCCTTTTTAACAAAGTTCTGTTTTTATTTCCCTTTGTTCTTTTATGAACCTATATAAGCTTTCTCAGTGGACTGGGAGGATATCACTCAGTACTGTAGTTTCTTGCGTGCTATTGGTTTTTTTCTTTCTGCTTTTTAATCACCACTGTCGCTCCTTTTTAAGTGGATTAAATTTCGTGGAGAATGCAAAAAAAATATGACGTTTGTAAGTGATATGAGCTAACCTATAGCTTAAATTTAAAAAAGAAAAAAATTAGAACTTATAAAATTCCTCGGTTTCTTTTGATTGTTTCTTATGAAAATAATAATAATACTCCCAGACATGACAATGCTAGTCAGCATGCAATTGCAGAACCTTCCTATGATCGTTAGCATACATATAATCAGTTGAAAAAGAAAAGAAAAATCCTCGAAGAAAAGTCCACTGCTGATTCTTGTATTTCCAATTGTATTGTGCCTTGAATTGAGGTCCATTAGTTCGTTTAGGCTTAGATTTGGCTATTCGATAGTACATAGATTCTAACTGATATTAATATAAAGAAAAAAAGTCACCTTAAGTTGAGAAAGGGTGTGAGAGCGACCTAGTGGTTTTCCTAGACCAAACATATCCTTGCTTCTAAGTTGGACATCTCTAAGTAAGCAAACGCCTATAATTTCATCGAAGTTATTAATTTTCCAATGATCTGTTTTTCGTAACGTATTGTGCGAATCGACGTAATTATTATTAGTATCAAGTCCCAAAAAACAGTATTTACACTTCAGAATGACTGTACCTAATTATGACCACGCCCATTTTATGTATATGGAACACTGCTGTTTAGTGGAAAGTTAGAAGAAGACTATTAAAAAGAGAAGCTTAGATTTAGATATTCAAGACACAATCTTTAAAGACGATAATAAATCTTCCTTTGAGACTATTGGCTAGAAGACTACCTTCCAAAATCGAATTTCACGACTAGATCGTATGAACTTCCTCTTGTAGCTAACAACTTTTACTGAAATGTTTGAAGCGGTTTTTTTAACATTTGTTAATGTTTAAAATTGTTAAGTTAATGTTTAAAATATAAGTTTAATTTTGTATATACACAATTTTCTTAACTTTTTTCCACATAAAATGTTGGTGTGATAAATTCCAAGTATTTAATAATATAAATTTTATAAAATAAAATAAAAAAAACACCTGTTGGCGAAATATTGAATTTTTAAAAACAATTTTTTTCCAAAATCCAAAAAAATATTTTTCGAAAATTTTGATATGAAGTATATTAGGAATCGAATGGAAATCCTGCATAAAATATATTGATAGAAATCCGTTGAGCTGTTAATGAGAATGTCGAAAATAAAAAATAATAAAATGCACGACTGGATCGTACGAACTTGCTCTTGTAGCTAACAACTTTAATGTGGCTAACCATTGAGGTTTAGTTAGTTAAGTGTAGTTACCATATGCAGGTTTAAAGCCTTTATAGGTAAGATTAACTTGATTCTTAGTAAAATGAATTGTGGAATGGATGATTCAAGGAATAGTTACATAGATACCTACCTACATAATATGTATATTTAAGTCTAAGATTTTGGATTTTAATTATGTAAGTTAGGGGAAAAATATGTACCTACATTATATGGATGGAACTTTGGTATGTAAATATGTACTTGTGATAAAGAAAATGACGGATGTAGGTCGTTAGGTAGTTATACATATATATGAAGTTATATATAACTACATGTGATTTTTAAAGACGCATATGTATATATAAATGTAGGAGAGCCTACACTGTATTTAGTATTCAATGACGTACGCAAAAATTCGTAAAATGAAATAATTATAAGGTAGAAATAAATGGATAATACACATAATTAAATATTTTTATATTGCTTAGTCGTTATAGTTTGAAGGAAAACAAAGATGCCATTTGAATTCTTGGATAAATACGAATATATCAAGCAAAAACTTCTAAAATCGTTGGAGCAATTTTTTAATAAATTAAATTTTTATGTATAAAATTTTGAAAATAGCTACTTCAAAAAAAATGAAACCTAATTTTGAAGAAATTATTAATATACATAAAATAAAAATTCAAATTTCAAAAAAATTCTGTGAAATCGATTTTTCAAAAAAAAAAATTATTTATTTTTTAAAAATTTAAAAACTTTTATTATGAACATTTTAGTATGCAGTTTTAATAGCAACCTTAGGGAGCATCCAATGTTGAGAAAGTCGAAAATATGAAAAGTGGTTCTATGGGGAGTACCGTTAATACGTTCAAACAAAAATATTTTTATACTTGAAAGTGGACTCTACTATATTTTTTTTAGAAAAAATTCTTGAAGCCGTTTTCGAGAAATAAGTTTTTTTCTTAACGGTTTTTTTTTTACATTTCTATATAAGGTACCGTTGGTTTTTATTTAAGGAATATATTTTTTTAACTTTTCAAGATAATGTCAAAAAAACTACCAAATACGAAGTTTCGACAAAATGCATTAAGTCGTTTTCGAAATTTGAGTTTTCAAAAAAAACAGTTCTTTTTTAATTTCTTTTTTTGAAAAAATTTGGATAACAATAGTGTTTAAACTTTTTAGGAGCTTCTGCGCAAAAAAATTAATTAACCGTTTCCCAAAAAAATGGTACTACTAGGGGTACCAAAAATTTTCGTTTTATTTTCAAAGAAAACAAATTACAAAAATATTCGTTTTCCCTATATTAATGCACTTATTTTTTTTTTATAAAAATCGTTGGAGCCGTTTTTGAGAAACATAAGATTTTTGTTTTTGGCCAAAAAATAATGTATCGGATCTACTGTTATTTGTCGTTTTAAACAAAATGAAAAAACGTGTACCAACTTTGAAGCAAATCTAGCAAAGCGTTCATGCTGTAGACTCGAGGACAGACAGACAGAATGACAGACAGACAGACGGAATTATGAAACCCACTTTTTTGGTGTTCTCTATGATCGTAATGTCATATCTGATTGTTAGAAATTGTTTTTTTTTACGGATACATAACTTGCCTTATAGTACCTATAATCGCAAGTAAAAACATTTAAAAAATTGTACTACAGATACCGTTAATTTTGTAACTAAAAAAGATTAGAATAAAAAATGTAGCTAATAACCTAAGCAATTTAAGTATACCAAGTTTAAAGCAAATCACTTAAGGGCTTTAGACAGACAGACAGAATGCGGGGCCCACTTTTTTAGTGCTCTCTATCATCGTAAGTCAAGTTTGATTAAAATTTCGAGTTCTATTTATTTCCAAATGCATAATTTGCCATATATCATGCACCTAATCGCAAAAAAATCAATAGATTAACGTAGGGAAAAGAATTTTTTTTTAGAAAAAGTGATTATTTTTGGTACCTCTTCCTCATATGTTTCATATGATTTTTTTTTTTGAAATTTGTTATGAAGAAGTTCCTAAAAATGTTAAACAGTTTTGTAAACCAAAATTTTTCAAAAAAAAATTATTTTGAAATAAATAAATACTCAATATTTCGAAAACGATTCAATAGTTTTCATCGAACTTATTTAATAGTGTTTTAGCATTATCTTAATTACTTGAAAAAAACTATTTACCCAACACAAAAAACGACAATACCTGACATACAAATGTTAAGAAAACCGTTAAGAAAATAAGCAAATAAGCAACCAAGAATTTTGGTTGAAGATGTGTGTATTCTTAAATAAAAATATAAGTGAAAATAATATTATAAAGTTTACTTCAAATTGGCAATCAATTTTTTTTCTAAAAATCTCGAACTTTAACAACTAAGTAATCTAAAAATATTTTTAAGCCTGCATAAGTATAACTAAACAATCTCCCTTCGAAGTGCATCAATGCTTATAGCTACATTAAAGTTGTAAGCTACAAGAGCAAATTCATACGATCCAGTTGTGCAGTTTTGTTTTAATTTTGTAGCTTTTTTTTGAGCAAAATAAATTTTACTTTTTTGGCTTAAAAAAATATATGGCACGTAATTTATTTTTGGCCTTAAAGAAATATGAAAAAACCTGTTACCATAGTGGCTAAAAGAAATTTGTACCAAGTCTGAAGGAAATCGTTTGCCTGCTTAGACTTTAGACCTGCGGCCAAACAGACAAACAAACTATGACTCATTCGAGCCTTTCATTGGAATTTATTTGTGGCATGGAGAACACAATCCTCAGAGAACCTTTGATTGTAGATTGAATTATAAATATGATGAAGAGGCTTTGATTTGCCTTATGATGGTAGTGATATGACGTATGTTTGCTTTAGCACAATCATCAGGAATCAAATCACTCACTCAATAGGACAACCACTCGCATATAGAATGTACCCAGCCAGGTAGCTTGGTCAAAGGCTCTCAAACGAAAACTAATACGATTAAGTGATCATCAACGGTCCACTATACTAGCTAGCTAGCTCGTGGTTGTAGGCGTTCGACGAAGTTCTCTGCAGATCCGCATTAAGAAAAGATGTGAAGCCTTTGATCGTCAATAAATTCCATTTCGAATAAATAATGTAAGCCTAATTTCGGTACATACTCTTTTATTGTGTTGCCAATTTTCTTGATGCGATAAGAACGAATGAGCCGTTCATAACTCCGAGTTCAATGTTGACATTTTGTGCAAATGATCAATGACGAGCTGATCCTTACTTGGCAGCACGCCACTCAGATAAGAGTGAACCTATGTTTATGTTTACAACTCTAAATTTTCCTGTGAACGTGTTGTTAATGAATGAAGAAGGCCAACAATTTTTTGATGAATTACTTTTCCATGACAAAGAGATACACTTTTAGGAATACTCACTTCATTCATCACCAATGGAAAAAACATTTTTGATATAGGTGCGCCATTAGCTGGGAATCTTTCCCCAAACATCTGGCAACACAGTCTGTATTAACCATTACGTCAGAAGGCAATTAAGAAAAAAAAATCGTAGTTTAGATTTAAAACCCACTAAAGCACTACGAGACACTCAGGCTCCTGACTCATATCTCGAGAAACGAATACGTTCCACAAAGTTCTACTTACCATATTTATTTATTTTTTTTAACAAGACTCGTCCTATGAAAAATAATTTCTTATGGATTTCAGTTTAACATAAAGTCCATACAGTTTCTTTCTTTAGCCGCACTGTACGAATATGCAGTGCTTTATGTAAGTAAGGATGGTGGCCACGAGTAAACCTCACCCGAAGACCCAATTAGCGCTGAGGTGCGCCGTTTTAATACTATAACTGCCTGATTTTTAAGTGGGATTTGAGGATAGACTTCCCCGTGAATCGTAACCTACATCTAGAGTTTGACTACAGTATGCTAAGTTAAGCAATTTGCAGGTTTCCCCAAATGGCATTCGATATGAGCCCGTAGGGTGGGTGATCATCTAGTGCCACGATGAAATGTAATAAAAATTAGTAGGCCTTCGTCTATATGACGTATTGCCACCAGAGGAAGTACCACACCGATCGTAAGACCAGATAACTTTCCCAGTATTATTTTTGGCGAACGTGGTTTATTCTTGTGGTGTGGATGTCATAATAATTAGGAGAAGCAAACTCATTTGGATCGCAATGCACACCAGAAAACCATCTAAACTAAGGCTTGTTGATTAGAAAAATGAAGCTAACTACAATCCAACTGCGTGATCTTTCTGCCATAATGCGCCATAAGCTCCTATCAAAGGCCAGTAATTTGCTTGCTTGGAGTCCCAGAAATTTGGCAGAAAAAAAATGCTGGGAATCCGAAGTTAATGCTACATCCATTTCGCCGCGTTAAAGATAGGAATGTAGTCCTTGGTCTTGAATTCGAAAAGTTCGTAAAGGTCATCAAGGAATGCCCTTCAAAAAGATAAGACGTGGTCAATGCCAGATATTTGAAGAGGAAATGACGGACAGTTTCCTTATCTTTTCATGTAAGTCCCCACAACTCCGACTGAAGGTATTGTAAGCGATGCCCCGTTTTACAGTATGCTCTTCTATAATTGTCCATTGTCCAGTACATGTTGCAACGATCCTGGCTATGTCTCATCTGGGTCTACATATTAGATTAATAGACCGCGATTTGTTCTAGGTGTGCTAAATATTTCTAGAAATTATGTAGTTTGTTAATGAAAATTTTCAGACATTCAAAAAAGATATCAATCGGCATATCTTATTCAATGTTTACTTGCGATTAGGTACTATAAGGCAAGTTATGTATTCGTAAAAAAACATTTTTTCTAACAATCAAACATGACATTATGATCATAGAGCAGACACTAAAAAGTGGGTCCCGCAATTCCGTCTGTCTGTCTGTCCTCGAGTCTGCAGCCTAAGCGGTTCGGTGGATTTGCATCAAACTTGGTACATATTGTTTTTTCGGTAATATGTCCACACGTTTTTTCATTTTTTTTTAAGGCGACAAATAACAGTAGCTCCTATACATCTTTTTTGGCCAAAAACAAAAATCATATTTTTCTCAAAAACGGCTCCAACGATTTTTATTAAAAAAAATCAGTTTATTAATGAAAAGGTTACTTTTTGAAATATTTTTTTGGAAAAAAATTGTTATTTTTGGTACCTCTAGTAGAACCATTTTTTTGGTTGTCGATTTCCTCGGAAACGGTTAATTCGATTTTTTTTAATTTTTTACACGGTAGCTCCTAGAAACGTTAAACACTAATATAAGCGAACATTTTGCAAACAAATTTTTTTCTGGAAATTAATTTTTTTTGAAAATTCAAAATTGTGGGTGGCAATGGCGCAGTGGATAAAGTGCTTGATTGCTAACTTAGACGTGTGGGTTCGATCCCCACGCTAGGCCCATTCTCTTCTATACCTCCAATTTTAATTGGATGCCGCCCATGGATTAAAATGAGACAGTCAATACCTGGTTCTCAAATCCACTGTGCCAAACTAGTGCCGTGCAATTCAGGTTGCATTTAAAAGACCTTAGGTCTTACAGGCATATAGTTAAAAAAAAATCGAAAACGACTCAATAGATTTTTTCAAAATTTTTTTCTGAAATAAAAAACAACAGTACATTCCATAAATGTTAAAAAACCGTTAAGAAAAAAAATTATTTCTCGAAAACGACTCCAAGAGTTTTTATAAAAAAAATTGTATGTTCTTAATTTAGTACAGTTTACTTTCAAGTATACAAATATTTTTTTTGCGTACTTATTAACGGTACTTGCCATAGAACCATTTTTCATATCTTCGACTTTCTCAATATTGGATGAACCGATTAAAATCATTTTTTTTAACAAGTGCTCCCTAAAATTGTTAATAAAACTGCATACAAAACTTACCTACATAGGCTTTAAACCTGCGTAGGACAACTAACTACATCTAACTAACTAAACCTCAATGGTTAGCTACATTAAAGTTGTTAGCTACAAGAGCTAGTTCGTGCGAACCAGTCGTGCATTTTAATTCTAAATCTCTCGGACACTGTTTTCTTTACATTTTCGGTCTATGGGAAAAAATATCTTTATATCTTCATCATTGATTGAAAAAGACTTCTTAGTTCGAAAAATTCTAAATAATTGTAAATTGTGATTTATTTTTTTAGATACCTGGTCTATTTAACAATTATGGAGTCTCCCAAGCCATCAGATGGTATAGATTCCCGAACTCGCTGCTTTTCTCGCGCTCTATTTTATTTCTGCAAAAAAATAGAAAATCTTCTAGGTCCTGGGGCACCACCACTACTATGTATATCTTGATGCCAGAAATTAATAATTTTTTTTTATAGGAGGAATTGAAGAAGCCTTAAAAAAAAACAGTTAACTGGTCCTTTTCATTTAAACTTTAAACATTCCTTTTAGTTGAACGGAGCCACAACAATGTGCCTTGATTCAATTTAATAGTTGTTCCTTCCTGGCTATTCAATAAGCTCGATTTTTGTTGATGTTGTTCTGTCTAACTTTCACTCGCTGCATACTGCACTATTCCGCCGATCGATATGAATGATTTAAGCGCAATGAAATGTGAATTCCACCACAGAGCAGAGCAAGCACCCACTATCGCTGTCCTAATTATAGTTGCAGCTTCCTTCCTTCCTTGTTCCATTTCAATAGATTGTATAGAATAGTAGTTGCATGATTATGTATATGACACCATTTCATAACTGTGTAAAATATATACCTACTAGATATGGCTGAGTGCACTGGCAGCAGGTTGACTTCCATATATATAAAGTCGTCCATTACTGCTTCCAAAAACTGCAATCTATGAACTGCATAATGCGCACGTCATAAAGCTGCTTATACATTCATCCTCTTTCATTTCATACTAGCCCTGGTTTTTGTAATATAAATGCAGTGTTGAGGAAGCCTCATAAAAGGTTAGTTAAAGGGGGAGAGGGGGTTAGCTATATGATACAGGTACAGGACAATTGCATTCCCTAGTGAGGATTTCTCAAATAATTAACTTGATCCAATGCGGCAGGTGGAATGCTTTATTCCTTAGGTCTTGCACTCATTCGTGTATATGAATAAAGAGTGTGTGTGCAATGTGCATAGGTACGAGAGAGAGTATCTGACACACAAAACCCATGGACGGATGGACACTGTCAGAGTGATGCAAACGGAAATGGAAAATCAAATAATCTCGACCGAGATTAATTTCCCAGAGGCTGTTTGTGTGTGTTGTGTATGCACTTGTTCCTGTGTGCTCCTATATTTACTGTGTGCATGAGAAATTGACTATAATGTCCTTGTATAGATGCAGGTTAGTTATGGGTAGGTAAGGTAGGTATCCTGATGATGTGACTATGATTATAATCGTAGGTATACTTTTAGAATTCGATTTGTGGTCGAATTGGAATTAAATTTTCCACAGAACCCACAGAACGACGACGAAACAATAGGTAATTCAGTAACTTCAAAAAATAAAAGTATGTTTCAGCCGGAAGTAGGGCATTTATGCTAAGAGGCCTGCAACTCACAAAAAGGTTAACTATATTAGCTGGAAGTTATTTTTTGTTTTTGAAGAATTTCAATTTATTTGAACTGGAATATGTTCCTATCAGAAGTTTTCCTGAAAAAGAGTAAATTAGAAAATGCACAGCACATGATCAGGATGAAGCAGTTTTTAATTAATTAACAGATTTTGGTTGGTTTATTGAGTAGTTGTCAAATAGGATGTAGAATTCCAAAAAAGTGTTTTACCAGAAATTAATTATTGTATGTAACTTCATTTCTTGAGAATTTACCTTCGGTGTTCGAGGTCGAATTTTATTTTGATATCTAAAAATATTTTCAACTGTAAGGTATAGTTATCGATCCTTTACGATCTTGAGAACGCTCTTCGAATCCCAACAGAGGCTTAGTACCCGCGAATCTACCAGAGATTCTACTTACCGTGTCGAGTTACAACTGGGGCCTAAAGGCCAAAACACGTCGACTGCTTCGGCTCGGCCACATCGAGCGAATGGACCCCAATAAGCCGTCGCGTTCGCGGATGCTTGGTCCTTGAGCGCTTGGTCTGGATCACTGGAAGTAAAATGCCTGGGATCGCAGAGATCTCAGGCAGAGACCCTGTCCATGGATGGGGAGCCGAATAAGTAAGTAAGTTGCAAGTTTGTTTCAGTCGGAACATGAAGAATACTTGCAAATCATCAGACCCAGGCTTCGGATATCATATCATTTATTTCGTCAGCACTTGATGATCATGGCTGTAAAATATGCGTCGGTGTTCCTGACGCATCAAGCGAGTTCAAAAATTTCATTGTATAGTTGGTCGCTTTATCCTCGTTGAGCAGGCTGTCAACGGATTATTTAAAGCTCTCCAGCGATGCTGGATATGTGAAGTGAACTCGACCTACTGCCATGCCCACTTTTCTTATTTCTTTTTTTATTTTAGAGGGATTTTAAAGTAATTTTCAGAATTCATTTGCAAGAACGAACGAACCGAACATTAAAGTTTTAATAAAGCCCGCTCACTGCCACGCCCACTTTCATCATTTCTTTGTTTCATAGAAATGGCTCTTACAATCTGTACAAATTTTGTATAGTATGCTCTTCTTAGCGAGACAAAATAAAATATTGATGAAGTTAAATTAACCTACTGCACGCCCATTTTTTTATTTTTCTTTCGAATTTCTTCAAACTTGGTTCTTATGTGTTTTAGGTTGTTGTCTCAAAAAGATTTTTGAAACGTTTTTTAAGACCCAAAAATAACGGTGCTTGTAATTCAATTTTTTCTAGAATCTTAATTATATCGAAAACGGCTCTAACGATTTTGATATAAAAATGTTAATGCACTACTTTGTATATAGTCTATATTTTGGTCAAATATTTTTTTTAAATACATAATTTGATATTACGGTACCATACACTTTTTTTTTTTGATTTTGAACTTTCTCATAAACGGCTCAATGGATTTCAATAAAAAAATTTACGTAGGAGGTCCCTTAAATTATAAATAATACTGCTTACCAAAATTTTCTAAAATTATTTTTTTTTGGATTTTTGAAAAAAAAAATATATTTTTTTTCTTGAAAATTCAATATTTCGGAAACGGGTCGATGATTTTTTTTGCAATTTTATTTATTAAATTCTTAAAATTGTATTTCCAATTTTTTTTTGAAAAAAATTAAAGAAATTTTGTATATAAAAAATTAAGTAAAAAACGACTTTAAAAATATATTTAGAATCTTGATAGAAATCTTTTGCATACGATGTGATTGAACATAAGAGTATGTACGTGCGATCAAGTCGTGCATTTTATTAAATTCGTTTTTGAATAATTTTTTTAATTACAACATTTCATAAAGTTAAATAAAATAAAACGAATGACTTGATTGCACGTACTTGTTCCTATGTTTCATCACATTATATGCAAAAGATTCTTAATAGAAACGGCTAAATGTATTCTTAAAGTCCTTTTACACTTATTTGTTTATATATAAAAATTCGTAATTTTTTTCTAAAAAAAAATTGGTATGGACATTTTAAATATTTAATAATTTAAATTGAAAAACAAAATTTCAGAAAAAAAATTGTCCAACCGTTTTCTAAATGTTTAATTTTCAAAAAAAATCCAAAAAACTCTTTTTCGAAAATATTTGAAATGCAGTATTATTTAGAATTAGAAGGAACTGCAGTATTAAAATTTTAATCGAAATCCGTCGAGTAGTTTATGAGAAAGTCTAAAATTAATAAAATATTTGTATGGCAGGTACCATTAATAACGAAATTAAAAAAAAAAAAATTTATTTGCCCAAATGTAGACCATACCCAAGGTAGTACAGACACCAATTTTTATAAAAATCATTAGAGCAATTTTCGAGACAATTAAGATGGTAAAAAAATTTGATTCAAAAATATATTTTCGCCAATCACCTAAAACGACTAAGCACCAAGTTTGAACAAAATCGGTTCAGCGGTTTAGGCTGTAGATCGTTCTACAGACAGACAGACAGACTAACGGAATTGCCCCATAGTACCTATATCGCAAGTAAATAATTGAAATGGCAATTTTGAGTATTTTAACAAAAAAAATTAAAAAACATAAATACCTACAGTAGTGGGCGTTAAGGTCTCTTATGAGCCGTTTTCGAGATAATGAAGTTTTTTATAAGGACTAAATAAAATTTCTCTTTCTCCATTGAGCTGGATAAAACCAAGTCAAAACACTTCAAATATCTTACGGGTCCGGAATGAACTGTATCACTATACTCTGTCGCAGAAATATAGGCAGTACACGTCTTATGGGAAAGCTATTTCAAAATCAGTAGCGTGTCATATTTTGGCAACATACGTAATTGAAAGAACTGCTCCATAAAAAGTGTTTGCCCGCCCTAAACTATAAAATAATAAAAGAATATTTCATTGCATATGGCGCAGACCCAACGTCCTACTCAACGCACGTCTAAATGTAGACTGAATTGCTTTCGCTGTGGCCTGTGGCTGCTGTTGCTATTCAACCCCATTAAATATTGATGTGCTTTCAGGGTTACCTGTATCCATTTTTTAACGTGTTCGGTTTTCTTTCCTTGGGTTTCTGTTGACGTGCTTTTGATTTGAGAGCTTTCATATTTGGGTCCATTTAAAATACAAACTACGAAAACCCTGTGAGAACTTTATTGAGCAACAGATGTATGCAATCGACTGTAGAGAGAATGAGAGGCAAACGTCCTATCTTGCCTTCACTGCCTATTTTTCTGGGACAGAGTATAGTTAGCTGCCAACTATGATTTAGTCTCTCTTCACCTTATCCCTAAGTAATTCCAAATAAAGATTAGGATTCACTATATCATTAAATTCATCAATGGTTACCATTTCTTACCTTCCCTTGGTATAATCTATGCTCAAACCCACAGCGAACTGTAAACATTTCGAACGAAGAAAACCAGCTCCTGGCAGTGGTTACGCTGTATCTTTCTTTGTTCTGCTGTTGATATTGTCTCGGTAGGGGTAGGTGGCTAATATGCTGTGTAGGGTAGTGGTTGTGTGAATTTGCTGATATTTATTGCTTTATTGATATTGTCGGTGAAATCGAAATTTTTCTCTTTCTCTATATGCTATCTTGAATTCTTTCTTTATTATATTCTAAATTAAGATCAAAACAAAAAAAAAATACTTCTAAAGTTAAAACTTTTATTTTATTTGCAGGTGACGCCGCTGCAATGAGGACGATCCGTTAGCGGCATTGACTATGGGACCAGAGGCATGGGCGTGTGTGCGGACCCTGGGTCTTACCGGTGGTGTCAGGCATTAAGCCGGTCGCGATCATCGTTCGCCACAACAACAACAACAACTAAAATCAACAAAACGAAAACTGCAGTAAAAACTGCAACAACTTATCGCAAAAGCTATTCAATCATATCTCGAACAACGCAAAATCTAACAGAACTCTTCAAATCCCTGGAGCTGGTGTTTCTTGTTTTTGTTATCCTAACAAAAACTACATTTGCCAATATTCCAGGTATGTAAAATACATCTTCACAATTATTATTACACCATCCAAATATTCATCCTTTTCATAGAGATGTAATATAATAACAAATACACAACTTACACTATCAGAATCCTTGAATTCCAAATTTTGTTTCGCATTCAAGGCGTGGTTTATGGCATGATGGATTCGGTCTCTGAAATTCAAAAAGTCATCGATGAATTTTTGACTTTGGGCTCTTGAAACAAGAGAATGAAAATCATTCTAATATACAATATCAGCAAGGCAACCTGTGACTGAAAATTCTCCCTGACGCTTGATATGAATTGTGTGTGTATTCAAAATTTTCAATTCCCGGACAAGCCGACAGGCGATGATGATGATGATGATGACGATGACGATTGGGCCAGCTGACGACGGTTATGGTTCTGTCCATGTGATTGGGGATTTCTCATCACGAGAGGTCCTTGATGACAATAATTGTAAAAAGCCGATGACACTTGAATGCTTCCCAATCGGGATTCTGAAACGAGTGAGTGCCTCTAGACGCGTGTATTCAATTATTTTCCAATTCCACCATTGGCATTTATGTAGAGATACTTCCAAGAGGGGTTTAATTCAATTTACGACGCGATATACCAACTTGACTGATTGAATTGCGGTTGTAAATTCGAAATATCTTCTGACGAGAGGGAAAAATGCTCAACTACTGCGACGACGACGACGTACATAAGTCATACGAGTAGGTAGTGTCTGCCACTGGAACTTGCATACTTCGACTACTTCTCACGTCTTATGGGTGCCGCTCTTTCCAACATTTCATTCCCTTCTCAAACAGGAGGATTTAAGCAGTCCAAATTGTGGGAAATGCAAAATTAATTAAAATCCTTATTGGAACGGAAGTTGCAAAATTTTGCTGATTACTGCAGCAGCTATCAGCACTGAAATTATCATGCATACTGCATCGATAAGTCACTTCAATTCACGGATATCTTCGAAATCATTCAAATGCTTTAGAGCCCTTAATAGACTTCCATACGGGAGGGATGATTTTACCTACGTGATTATATGTCGACGACATTGTCAACGATGTTATACTCCTCGTTCTCCTATAAGGTGTTAAGTGATGGGAAGAGTCTCTGTAAGCATTTTTGGTCATGGAAATTGGAGTTTCTTTGTTCATACCGGTAGTGAGTACTCGTATACCTATTTCATTATCCTATAAGATATATCGTCCTTAAGTCTCCTCAAGTTGAGCTTTATGTGTGCGAGGATGTTTGCACGTACGGATAGTTGGAGCAATGGATGACACTTGACATAGGACACGCCATCCCTCAATGGATCCATTTAGATTTTGCGTATTCTCGGGATGAATGAACCAAACGGATCGATTGAATTGATGATAGAAGGATTCTTGTTAGAATAGACTGCAAATCGGATTCTTGAGTACTTTAGATAATCTTGTTTTTTTTTCTCTCGTTTGCTCTTCTTAATCCACAAAGTATCTCTTAGTCTTTGTCTGTAGGATTAATTTGTTTCTTTTCTCATTTTTGTTATTTTTGAGCATAACGATTGGGTTCTTGGATTAAATTCAATTAATATTTTGAAAAGGTCCTTTTCAGGGACTAATTAATTTGCTTTCAATTAGATTTAATTAGATTAAATGGGAGTGTCCGGTTTATTAATCAATATGGGAGAAAATTGGCAATTAATTACTTTTTTTTTAAGTTGCCGTTAAGGAATATAAGTGAGGATTCATTAGGCTGGAGATGTTTCGGAGAAAAACTAAGTGTGCAAATAAGTGTTCCAAAGGACCAAGCCATGTACTTTATTTTTCGAACAATGGTTAATTATAGTTGACCTAAGTTAAGTTAATTAATATTAATACACCATTTCAGGTTTTACTTTAATGAAAGCTTTTAAAAAGCTTTTAAAAGCATACAAAATTATAAATAATTGAATAGAACTAAATCTAGTAAAGAATTTTAAGGAAAGAATTATTAAATAACGGTATTACAAAAGACAACATTTTATTCAAGAAAATCTAGTTAAAAAATAATAATCGAAATACTGAGTGGAAAATAATTTTCAAAGCTTTATAAGTGCTTTACAATGATTATTTTAGAAATTAACCTCAAACAAACTCTAAAGCACTTCCTAATAGAAGCCATTTCTTTGATTTTATGTTATGTGCTTCTACAAACAAATTTAAAGCTTCGATATAGTATTAACAAAAATATATAACATTTGTAATTATTCTTAATTACAGAAACTTTATACAAAAATATAGCTTCGAATTTTTTTTCCACTTCTAAACAAAAACTTAATACAAGTTCTTTAGAAATATGAACTTCAAGAAACTAAAAAAATTAAAAAAAAATTCTGGAAATATAACACTTAATTATTTATTTGCATTGAAAATGCAAAAGGAGAATGAAATGCCATTTTACAGACGTTTTATTCGCACTTTTGACAGAAGTCCCCAAAATTAACTCACTTCAATCAGCCTCAGCCCAGAAGCAGTAAGAGGAAGGCTCAATAAGTTCCTGAATCATGATAAATGAAATAAAGAACACTCTTTTCTTTAAACAAACATTTTATTGCTCTCAATGCACTTTATTCAACGTTTCTTCAATTTTTTGATGTCCTCTAAATAATGAGACTTTTCGAGCCAATCAAAATAAGCGTTCATTTCAGCGATGACGTCATCATCCGATCCAAATATCTTACCTTCGAGCCATTTCTTCATATTTTAAAATATAAAATAGTCGCAAGGGACCAAATCTAGGGAATGTTATGGATGATGGGAGGGGCTTAACTCATGGTGGACATATGCGCCGCTGTCCTGGTGAAAAAGAACTTCTTTACTTGGCCAAATACGGCTGCAAATGGTGATGGAATCAATAACACCGCGCGTATTTAAAGAAATTTTCGCCATGCCCGTGCTTACTGACGAACCCACCTTGGACCATTTGTCGCCCATTTCTGGTGTGGTGATTCCAATTAGACGACAAAAACGTTGGGCGCAACTTATACTCGAAGGACCGCACCGATATTGAGTAAGTCAGAGTTGCATGGTTTCATGTTTAATGAGCATTCGAAATTTATTTTTTTCCATTTTAACGAAAATGCTCGTAGGCGTCTATATAAAATGGATGCCACACAAATTATTTTACCTCTCTGAAAATTTGGATTCGCTCTTCTGAAAGATGATTCCCGACAAAAAAAATCTGAATTTAAGATGACAACATAATTTCTGTTAGTTTTCAGGGAGTTATTGTTCTCGAGGGAAAAGCTATTGCATGTAGCATACAATAGACAGAAAACCATTACTGCTAAATTTCTGGCCCATACTGGCTTAAAGGGAGGCAGTTGTTCATACAAACAAAAATGAGACAATATTGATTTTCGATCGATCGACTTAGATCAGTAAGGAGATCTGCTAAAACCTTCATAGATCCTTCGAAAGCAATCCTAGTTACAAAGTTCCGATTTAGGTTGAACGAAGCTTAACAGATCCAACAACTCCTGATACTGGTGCACACCACAGTGAAACAATGTAAGAACAAGAATTTGGGTATAATTTTTTGAGGTTATTCTAACTACAAACCAATGAAGAGTTACAGTTTGTATTTATTTGAAATCATTAACACCGTCGAAAAAATACGTTTTGTGGATCAGAAACAATGAGTAATTTTTGATACGCAGATTTCTTAAAATAAATATGAAAAGTTACTTAATGTTAGTTATGCATCACTATTCGAATATTTGAGCAACTAAATCTAAGTTTAATCGAAATCCCTTGAATTGTTTTTGAGAAAATTTAAAGGCGAAAACTAAGCTAACCTCCACAGCCATTTCTTAACCATAAGTCGTGATAAATGCTGAGATCAAACTTTCTTTTAGAAATTCGGAAAACTTGATGTTAAGCAGTATTCAAGAGTTAGTCATTCCACCTCTTCTTCGTCCATGCAGCTTCTGCTAAAATCGTTTGAATAAACGCTAAGCCTCGTTGTGTGCTTGTCTGTGAGGAAGCCTGGAATGTCCGTGTGCCCTGGCCCTTAAAATAAGTGATTATTGAACTGCTGCGCAATCTCCATGAATGATGAATGGCAGTAGTTGAGAGCAGTTATGGAGTTGTAGAGGACGATTCCAGAGATTTAATAGCCGCCTGACTGTCTGAGAAAATACGGATATCAGTATAGTTGATAATGCTTTTTGTTTGAACCAGGAGAGGACTTCTCTAATTGCCATAATTTCCGCCTGAAACAGCCTACAATGTAATGATTAGGACGACGGAAAAAGATACTTAATTTTAGTCTGTTTGAGACACCCCAACCAATTCCGTCATCAGTTTTCGATCTATCACTATAAAAATGTATAGAATCATCTTCGATCACCATACAGATCTCGCAGGGATGGTGACTTGGAAGTTTTTGCGGTATACCAGTATAGGGATAGTTTAATCAATATAAATTGGAAGTGATCCGAACGAGTTCTTAGAGATATCTGTTCAAAGAGTTCTCGAAAGCCAACAACTGTCGATAGCTGACCATCTGTTTGTGGTTTTGAGGAAAATTTGTAGGATTCTAAAATGTTCTTGCTCCAGTGGCATAAATGTCCTAGAAACAATCTGGTTCGATTGAAGTGACGATCCGGTTTTGGCCAGTTCGTCTGCGATTTCATTCCCTTGTATTTCACTATGTGTTGGGACCCAGATTAGGGTAACTAAGTTCGATTCGCTTAGCAATATTACTTCGTTGCGGCATCAATCTACTAGTTTTGATTTTGTGACATTTGAGGAAATGGCTTTGATGTCTATGATAAACTCTGGGTTTCTGTTGACCAGTTTACGTACGAAGAGATGATTATCCGCCTCACTTATTGCGAGCACTTCCACCTGAAATAGTGAGGATTTTCTGAACAGATTCCTGAACCTACCCCATTTCTGACCCTAAAGACAGAAACATGATTTTTGTTGATGATCCGGTTTTCCATCCAGTTTTCCCTTGTTCACTGTGCGACAGGGTTTAAATATATGTACGATGAAATAGAATCTGTTTGAGTTTTCGTATTTGTAAAATTTATAGTACTGTGACCGTAATGGCCGATTTTAAAAATCCTCAGATTATCCAAGGCAGGCCCAAAGACCAAACATGCGTACATCAAAATAGGGCTTATTATGACTGTGTATGTCCAATGGATGGCTTTGGGGATTGGACCCCATCTTTTACCAAATAACATACTACATGTGTATAAATTCGCTGTAGATATTGTCATTGGAGGACAATCAATAATACGAATGGTCCAAACCTAGATCCCTCTGGTACTCCTTATAAATGAATACTAATAAATCAAAATAATTTTGTAATTAACACTATACAAGATTAAAATGATTGTCATGAACCTTATCATATTAAACGCAAATTTCTTAATTATAACTGTAGAAGAGAGCGTTCTTAGATCTGACATCCGATTGCTTTTCATGCAGATTGTTGTTACGATTGTAGTTGAGATGATTTTAAGTTAGCAGATGGCGTTACTGACTTGGAAAGAGCTTCCCTAAAATAACGGGTGATTTTTTTGCTACTTGGTTTTTGACGTTTATATTTTTGACAGATCACACATGACAAATTCCACGAACATTTGACATTTCGATTCAGTGTTGTTTGCCATTTCATCATGAATAGACTTACGCCTGAACAACGTTTGCAAATTATTGAAATTTATTATCAAAATTCGTGCTCTGTGAAAAATGTGTTTCGCAAGCTACGTCCGTTTTTTTTCCCGCTCATTTTTGGCTAAATGGATACGTGAATAAGCAGAATTGCCGTATTTGGAGTGAAGAGCAGCCAGAGGCAATTCAGCAGCTACCAATGCATCCTGAAAAATGCACTGTTTGGTGCGGCTTATGGGCAGGCGGCATCATTGGGCCGTACTTCTTCAAGGACGATGAAGGCCGCAGGGTTACGGTCAATGGAGAAAGGTACCGTTCGATGATAACAGATTTTTTTGCCGAAAATGCAAGAATTGAACTCGGTCGACATGTGGTTCCAACAGGACGGTGCCACATGCCACACTGCACGCGAAACCATGCATCAATTGAGAGGCGAATTTGGTGAGCAGTTGATCTCACGTTTTGGCGCAGTCAATTGGCCACCAAGATCATGTGATTTGACCCCGTTAGACTATTTTTTGTGGGTCTATGTTAAGTCTATTGTCTATGGGGACAAGCCAAACACGATTGCTGCCTTGGAAGCCAACATTGAACGCGTCATTGGTGAGATTCCGGCCGAAATGTGTGAAAAAGTTTGCCAAAATTGGACCTTCAGAATGGACCACCTGAAGCGTAGCCGCGGGCAACATTTAAGTGAAATTATTTTTAAAAAGTAAATGGAAGAAATTGATTTATCGATCCAAATAAAAATTTCATTCACTTTTTACAAGTTTCTGTGTTTTTTTGAATTTTCAAAAACCAAGCTCTTAAAAAATCAGCGTTTACATCTATTGACAATTTTCGTTTGAGAGAGTATATTTATCTATTATTAGCACTTATGACCAGTGTTGCCAATTACCTCTAAAAAATACCCTTTATACCATTATTTCGACTCACAACAAAAAAGTTAGAAACCTCTCATACCATACTCTGTCCAACAAAAGTAGTGAGTACAGGGCTTATGGGCGAGCTTTTTTCAAACCAGTGGCGCCTATGTATACTCTCATCATACTGAATAGAAAAAAACTACCACCGAAAATGATTCCAACCACTGACCAACTTACACAAATTGTTATGTTAATTTCCTGCAAAATATCGTACACCCCACCATGACCGTTCTCATTGCATGTCCAAAGCAAAAGCTATGATCATCTACTCGTTTCTACCTTCGCTGTGTAATACATACATTGAAAGCAATACAAAAGAGCTTTTTCAGTGATTTATTAGCAAAGAGCTTTCTGTTTTTAAGCTTTTCAGAACAAAATTTAGTGAGGTGAGGAAGAGAAGTGTCGTCGCTTTGGTTTTCTCCATTTTATTGGGTAATATTTCTAAATACCCGTTAAAATACAGATAATTTTTCTCGCTTTCCGTGTTTTTGCAGATAAATGTTATCTGTGGAAAGGTTGGAAAAGTTCAAAGCAAATTACATATGTGGGTATTCATTACAAAGGTTTTATAAAGTGTGTTAATTGGTGAAGTAAGATTGAGTAAAATAAATAGTAAAGTGATATTATAAAGCTTTTAAGGTTTCCGCGGATACCCTTAAAAAAAACGTGCTCGTTGGGTGATGTGGAAAAAGATAAATATTTTTTTTTAATTTAATTAATTAAAATTTGCATTGTTAAGTATATAATAAGCGGATGGTAACCCATTTACACACTTCTCTCATATTTGCGGCCATTTATTATGATAAGGCGGACACCCTATAAGAGTTTTAACTTGAGATAAGTTTATGCGAGCCACTGAAACCAGAGTGAGATGCAAATGCCCTATCTTCCCTGTACTGACTGTTTTTGTTGGACAGAGTATAGATTGCGAAGGATAAAAACAAAATATCTGATTTATGTGTGATATCACGGAAATAAAGTGTTCACGCATTCTTTATAAGATTTAAGGGAATTTTCAAATTTAAATAAATTTAAGTTTGCAGACAATTCTTTATTCAACTTCTCTTCAACCGTTACATCCTAAAAAAAAATCCAACCTAAAGAATCGCTGTTTTTATTCGCATATTTTTAAAATAAATCTGCCTCGATCAAAAAGTCTCATTTGAATCCGACAACCACACCGACTGGTGCTCTTTAAACAGCTTTAACCTTTCGAACAAATGTGCAGAATTTTAATGTTCTAACGACAGATACCCTTTTGAGTTTCAAAAAAAAAAAAAAATCCGTTGTTATTGTTCAACTTGTTAAAAAAGAAATTTTCTTTAAACAATCCATGAACGAAGTATCCTGGCATAAGGAATAAAAAAAGAGCATTGAATTTGCAGTCAGTAAAAGTTTTCCTATCTATCAGAGTCCTTTATTTGTTCCGGGACAAAAATTAATGCAGCTATTGAAAAAGTTCCATCCAGCTTCCTTTCACAGTGTGTCCTTTGTCTCTCACAAAAAAAAGAAGAGGACCTAAAAAATTGCAATCAACTGCGGTTGGCCGCTGGACAAGTGTCCTCAATAGTCTTTTTGTTTTTTTTTTATTTGTTTTATCTCTTCTTCGTTTTTGCTTATGGTTATTCTTGGATCTTACTTTAAATCCTAATCAGTGTTTACCCTCGAAGAATGAACGCAACGAATGAGGAAAGGATAGAGAATGACAAACATCTTAACCCTATTACAAGAAACTAAACCAGCAAAAGAGGACACAGGCTCAAATTGAAACACACACTCGCACACACACATACTACAGCTTACATTATGTACCTATGGTGGTATATATATTTATAAAACGCAAACGTACTTTGCGAAGCCTCATGGAAATTAATTTAAAGCTTACTGCCAACTTTTATAATTATTATTATTTGTTAAAATGATAATCGTGTCGAGCAGTTAATTAGAGCAGCTAATTGTATGCATGCATACAAACTCATAAAAAGGACGCTCTCACGCAGCTATACAGCACACACATACGAGGGAAGCCTGCTAGGGTGCTAGGGCACTGGGTAGTGATGGGTAGAACTAAATTGAAGGAACTTCTACGAATGCCCGCCCCATTGCCTTATAGTAGGTGTAAGTGGGGAGTAATTGGGTGATGGTATATGTTGGAAGATGTGTCACTTCACAGAGAAACTGCTGATACAGATAACAATGTCACCAATGCTAATGGTTATCGTAATGATGACGAGGACCGTGATAGTGCTGATGACAGCTTTTAACAATTTTTTTTTATTATGGCTTGCCTCTCAGTTATACACTGCATTCTTACTAGAGAGCGAGAGAGATCGAATGAGTACCTCGATTGGTAACTGCTATACACTTCTAACACACACGTGTAGATATACATACTTAACCTACTCCCGTGGAAGCAATCTTTTGCCTGGTTCCATTTAAAAAAATATGAAAAAAAGTCAATGGGTATAATTTTATATGAATCCAAGTGGTGGTGGTTGAATGGAACTACTCAAGCTCAAAAGCTGTTGAACTTAAGTGGGAGGTGGCACTGATAACTATATTGCTTAGATGGAGTATTTTCCATGAGCACCACTACAATTTATGATGTCCAGATGAATGTATGAATGTCACCAGCCATTTCTTCATGTTAGAAACCAGAAAGCTGTCAAATAATTGAAGGACCTCTACAATTTAATTATAATTAAATTCGAAATAGGACGATTCAATTGAGATTTTCAAAACTTATAGATGTAGGTACATCACAAATATATTAATGAAAAAAAGTACCTATTTTATTTTATTTTTGATTTTTGATTTGAGTGCATTGAGTGCAGAATCAAATTATTTAGACTAACTCTTCTGGTGCACTTCATGGTTATATCCTTAAAAGTTGGTTGGTTGAGCCATTTAAAGAGATGAATTTCATAACAAGGTATTTCATACATAGATCGCATAGATGGGGGTGGCCGTTGCGCGATAGTTGTGTGTTCGCCTGTCAATCTCATGGTGACAGGTTCGATCCCTGCCGTAATCTATGTCTTCTTATTTTTCCATTAAAAACCAATTCTAAAAATAAATGTCACAATGAGTTGCTGGTTAACTCATTACATGCTGTTTAGGAAACGAACTAACAACATGTGATTGAGTAAAACTAGTATAACGATAAAATATGACAAAGAATAAAAAAATTAATGCGAATTATAAAGGGCATAGATAAATAAGACACGGACATTTTTCCGCCATCCCTGGAGATAAAATCTGAGACAACAACCCCCTTCAGTCTCAAAACATCGCGCCACACATCTTTCCTATCATTCTTTCTTTCTCTTCCTTAACTTCACGACCGCGCTGTGTTGAAACATTTAAAGGGTAGTATAATCCCTTGAGCGCGTGTAGATTATAAAAAAGATCGCTAGGAAACAAAAGATCAGAATCGTCTAAATCATCCTTACACAATAAGTTACTTGAAGAGAGGCTCATATGAATGAACGCTCGGCATTCTTCATTAACACTTTTGGTATCCTTTATGGTGAACCTTGACCAATAAACTATTTTAAAATGAGCTTATAGGAAGGAATTGACAATCGAAAACATCGATATGATCCTTGTCATATAAGCTATATTGGTAGATGAGCTCAGATTAATAAAAATGTAGGTACTGAAAATAGTACTATAACGCCTGCTAGTTTTCGGAAGCTATTATATTCTCCCTTCACAAAGAAGGAGACTACAATGAAGCATCGAACTATCGTGGTATTTCGTTTCTAAACTCTTCCCTTAAAATATTTAAACCCTGAAGATGCTGAGAAACTCCAGCGAAACGTCGGGATAGAATTTATGTACGTGTTTTCATTTACATAGTCAGACAGAATTGACCAAAAGAGCCTAATCAACAACTATTAAATTCAAAAAGAATTGGTCACATAGATAATCTTAAAATTTAAAATTATTATAATTATTTATATTTTGAAAAACTTGCCCTCGAGTACGCGTACCTATGTATATCGAAAGTAAAAAGCAGCACACCACTTCTGAATTTTACTGGCATAAAGAAGTGTGAACTGAGAGAGAGGCGAGATGCAAACTTGCTCAAATAAACGACTTTTATAAAGTATAGTATACTTGTAAGGGCGTATGTGTCGGTGACTAAAAAAAAATAAAGTCAACATAAAGGGGAAAAATTGTGGAACAAAGAAAAAAGTAAATACATAATAATATTAAATTGTTAGTGGAAATGAAAAAAAACTACCACACCCACTTTTTTCACATCTGAGTTTTGAAGCTACCTATCTAGAAAGTAGCAAATATGTTTCAAATAGTTACATATCTTCTATCAGTGGGGGTTAGAAAATGGTTCTAGTAAAATAATCTAACTGCTAACTTTTATTATATTATTATTATATGTATTATATATATTAAGGGTATACATGCAATGACGGAAAACCCAGATAAACCTCAGAAACCAGATAATTTTATTTCCGCAGAAATAAACTGTAAAAGTTTGTATAGGAAAAATATTCTATTCAGATAAAATTATTTCACGAATTTGATGTAGAAAGAGAATAAACAAACCTTTATGAATTTATTTCACTGAACATCTGATTATTTCCCACATTTAAGCAAGTATTTTTATGCAAATGTCTGTCGGAAAATTATATCTTTCTGCAAAGCGGAAAATTATTTCGTTGCATTATACCCTTAATATATTCCGCCAGAATTTTTATCTGGCTCAAAATTGGAAAAAAGAAAAGAATTTTTTTTGGAAAATAAACCAGAAATACAGACATTTTGGAAATATTGGAGCAGATAGGTTTGGAAAAAGAGCATGAAAGCAAAATGGAAAGTAAGCTAGAAAAATTGTATATTCTGGCCTAATTTCCAGATAACGTTTTAGAAAAAAAGCCATGAAATGTTTTAAGGTATTTCAAACAAGACGAGGATGGAGAGTCGTCGGTCGTGGCGGCCTCACATGACACATTGTCAAATCCTTATTCAAAACATAAAATAGATTTCAAATGTAAACAATAAATTTTAAAAGCTAGAAAAAAAATTCGGGTTTGTGTGAAGTGTTTTTTGCAATTAGGTCTACGGCGTACAAAAGCTCAGCGCGTAAGGGAGTCATTTTGCACCCCTGCATAACCCTCCTGCTTGGCGCAATATATGATTTGGGGTGGGTACAAGTTTGGGTATATAAAAATTTTGTTTGGAACTTTTTAAAAAGAAATCTTCAAATCCAAACAATTTTTTTCCATTTCCTAAAATGGAAAAAACGCCAGAATTTTTTTTTGGAAAAAAGTCCGGAAATTTGGAAAATCTTATTAGAAAACTTTGGATTTTTTTCCTTAGCAAAAAAGACCAAATATTTGTATGAAGAATTTTTTGGCGTATTTTCCAAAAAAAAAATCTGGCGTAATTTCCGGGAGCCAAGATGAAATACATTTATTTTGAAAGGTGTTTGGGTAGCTTGAGTTTAAAAGTTGATTTATTGACAACTACTTGTAAACCTATTGGGTGAGTAGCATATATCCGAACTAAGCAATCTTCAAGAACGTCCGGAAGATCATTCATACAAAACAAAATAAAATGCACGACTGGATCGCACGCACTTGCTTCTACTGTTCGATCACATGACATGCAAAAGATTCTTATTGGATACGGCTAAAAGTATTTTTAAAGTCGTTTTCACTTTATATATAAAAATTCTTAATTTTTTTCTTAAAAAAAATTTGTATGAATATTTAAAATATTTAATAATAAAAATTTAAGAACCAAATTTCAGAAAAAACACTCACCCGTTTTCGAAATATTGAATTTTTTTCAAAAAAAAAAATATTTTTTTTCAAAAATCCAAAAAAAAACTAGTTTTTGAAAATTTTGAAATACAGCATTATTTAGAATTTAAAGGAGATCCTGCATACAAATTTTGATCGAAATCGGTTGAGTCGTTTATTAGAAAGTCGAAAATCAATAAAATGGTTGTATTGCCATACACCGTTAATAACAAAATATTTTTAATTTTTTTTGACCATACTCAACGCAGTACCAAATTCTATTAAAACCGTAATAGCCACTTTTGAGATAATTAAGAGGGTAGACAAATTTGTATGGCAAGTACCGTTATTTTTGGGGCTAAAACAACGATTCAAAATCACCTAAAACACCTAACCACAAAGTTTGAACAAAATCGGTTCAGTCGTTTTGGTTGTAGATCGTTCTACAGACAGACAGACGGAATTGCGGGACCTACTTTTTTTGTGGTGTACTCTATCTTCGTAATGTCAACTTTGATTAAAATCTCAAATTCGATTTTTTTTTCCAAATTCAAAACTTGCCCTATAGTACCTATATCGCAAGTAAAAATAGAAGTGGACCCAAACCAGACCCCTGAATTACTTCAGAGCTTACTATGAATAGGTAATATGTACCACTCTCACTTCAAGAGTTTTATTAGAAATGAGAATAGAGTGATTTATACAATCAATTGTATTTATGAAGTCAAACAGCACGATAGCTGTTGACTGCCAACTGTGATTGATCCGAAGACCAAACTGCCATTTGGAGAGATTGTGATGTGTTTTTAAGAAGGTTATCATTTGATTGTACATGCGTCTTTCAAAAGCTTTCAAAAGTTAAGATAAGACAATAAGACGTCTGAAATCAGATGGGACACTTGGTTATTTTTTTTTAATGCCGTCTCTCATTATCACGCCTCCTTTTAACATCTTGAAATGTGCTTCCTATCATGACACATCTAAACAGCCACACCCACTTTGATTACATTTTTTTGTTTGCATTGATACTGAATTCACGAGTTATGTTGTGTTGATAGATGGCTCTGCGGATCGTGACAGAGTTAAGCTAGACTACTTAGAAATTTATCACATAAATTGCTGGCTTATTTTGGGTTGTGCTGGTAGATTCATTTATTTTTACGTAGGAATCATAATACCATTTCTAAAAGGTACATATATATTTTCTATAAATTGTAACGAAAGGTAGGTACCTAGCTATGTATATCGTAAAATTTAATTTATTTCTCCTTCATAAAATCTTATATCAAAATTATTCACAATAGATCTTATCATAGAACTAAAATGAATATTCCACATCCGCCCTGCCCCTTTTCAAAAGTTGGATTGGTTCTCCCTCGTCTTTTTCGTCAAATTAAGCACAATTAAGTCATAAAACGGTAACCAATTTCCGTTCAATGTTTTTCAATTTCATCATTTTATAGATAGGTACCAACTCGTAGCAAGGTAAGTAGGTAGTAAGCATCAAACTATTTGAGTTTACTACCAAATTTTACTCCGCAATCTAAGTACTAGTAAAACTTTTAAGCTTTAATACAAAATGAAGGAATTTTTTATTACCACTAAGTATACCATAAATGCTGGGATTTGATTAAGTCTGTGTTACATAAGTTTCCCTCAACCGTCAACCCTAACCCCATTCCATAAACCCAAGGCATCCTCGTGTCATTCATTAAAGCCATGTTTCAACGCCAAACACAAAGGACACATCACGTAATCCGGCAATCTACCAAAAAGCTTACTTCTGTCTGTTGTCGCTGCTTACACAACGCACATAGGCACCTATATACCTATTTGGATCCTTTTTATTGGAAAAGGTGTCTACACGTATATCTGTCATTTCTTATCGGGCATAAGAATGAAAATACGAATTCAAACCGCGCACATTACAAGACAGGAGTTAGGTGTATGTACCTACATCAGTTTATCACGACAACGCGCCGCACCGCGGTGCATAGGGATAAAACTTTGAGTAGCGTCCTTATAAATTGTTTTTTTTTAGAACTGTTTTTCGCATGCTCATAGCTCTGTTCCATCCCCTCTACCTATATGTGTCCCATGTGCCTATTATATTTGCACAACTATTTGGGAAGCATTAAGCTCCAGCTTTATGAAAGTTGTTCAAATTGATGTCATTTTTTATTCAGGAATGTATATAAGTACCAATGTCGATATTATTTTGTTGGCACGTGTTTCCTTACAGATGTGTCTCAAAATTTTAAAGCTTTAATTATAGGTAGGTATATGTACATGTAAAGAGTAAGGAGTAAATAGTAAGGAGTTGGAGAAAAAACAAAATTAAGGAAATCATTCGAATCGCACAAAGAGAGAGGAAGGAAATATTTTTCGATTCTCTTGTTATTTTGGAAACTTTTTTAAGCTTTTGTGACAATTTATTATATCCTTTTTGTCGTCGTCGCCTTTCGAAGGATAAGAACCTATAGGTATTACATTTGGACCGGTGTACGATGGGGGGGGGGGGTATAAAATTTCTTATGGACATACATCCTACCTCTGAGGGAGATTCTTTTCGCTTGTTTTAAATTCATTGACTTCCTTCGAAGTAAATGTCCTTTTCGGCAACAAATTCATACAAAACCTACCTGTATACACTACTTTCTGAAACAAAACAAAAAAAAAAGAATCATTTCCGAGGAAAGGCAATCATTTTAATAAGCACAACCGAACCTTCCAGCTACTGTTGTCACGGCAAAGTCGTTTGTCTTTTATATTGTTAGTGTTTAATAAGAATGGCATTGGAATTATTTAATTTTAATTAAAAATATATGTTTTTGTAAGATAAACGAAGCACGAAATGAATGTGTCCTTGTAGGTCTGCCTCTTATTATATATTTTATTTCTGCGAAAAAATATATATTTATCTACTTTAAGGTAGATACTAGGTAGGCATATCTTTAAAAAAAAAAAAGGAAAAAAAGGTGTATCTATCTCTTCTATTTAGATATCAAAATACACGCCTGAATGATTAAAATGGGTTAATTAAATTTTCTCGATGTACATATATCTAATCTTTTTACTCAAATGAATTCTTAATTCTCTCATGCAAACTGAGCTGTGAAACAGTTTATTTTTTTCAAAAATAAATTGTTTTTTGTTGCTCAACTTTATTTTAACAAAAAAAAAGGTAGGGATGAAACTAATTCAGGAAAACGGAGTTAGGATAAAGCACTAATTGAAATAGCACATTTACATAATTAAGCTGGCACGAAGGAAATAGGTAGATCATTTACGTTAAAGACTGGGTAATTATTATAAAAAGTATTAGTATTCCTTAAGTTCTGGCTTTAACTCAAAAATTAATTTTTTTATTGACGATTCAGTTTATACAGTCGAATCGACTGTTATTTGAGTTACTTTTTAGGATAAGATAATAGTATCTCTTTTTTGTTCCACTGATGACGTAGCTTTGTAATGTGTTTTAATAAAATAAAATAATTTATTAATGTACTCATTTATAAAAGCAATATATGAAAATAGTCAAATGTGTTAAAAAAATTATTTCGTCTTTGAGAGAACAGACCTGCTATTTAAATTTTTTAATTGAATTGTGTGTGTTTTTACTTTCAATATAAATTATGTAAGGCCGCACCAACTATATGTGCAAGATGTTCGAATGCACAGGGCGCAAAATTCTGGGGGCGCATTGACAGGAGCAAAAAATGTAATTGGATCTTGCGCAAGCAAATACTTCCATTTCCATTTTGACCACAAATCTTGTTCAAATAATACCAAAATAGCATCCATCACAACCTGTGCTGTTCCCCTACGTGTCGACTTTATTTGTCTACGTTTTAACGAGAGAGGTTAATTTAAAATGAGTTAAATAAAATTTGGACAGAAATCCCCTTTTAGAATCTCATAATTGGGGTAAATAGTCGTGTTTTGGTAAAAATAATAAACGTCAAAACAAATAAAGATTGAAAAAAGACGATTATGTCCACTTTTACATAATTCACTGGTTGGTCAACGGTCAACTCGACTCTGAATTCAAAATGAAGTAAGATCGTTAAAATCTGATTTGAAACAAATTTAAGGATCAAGTTGATTATCTCCGACATCTATCAATAAAATTTGACATTTTCTGACTAGGCAATAAAACATATTGTGAAATTCTTAGAACGTAGCTGTTTCTTGCCTAATTTCGCCGGAAAACTCAAAGCTATCACCCTTTTCCGCAGATGAAATTAAATCTGCTAATTTCCAATTGTTGGCATATTCATAATGTTCACAATCAATTTCGACAGTTTATGTCTTGCAATTTTTATAAGTGCTCTATTGATAAAATACACTTACGTGCTGCTAATGGGTGCTTACTTATTACTTTATAGCTTTGGTAAGGGGCGTTGCTCAAGTCTGAGTTACGCAATTTTGTAAGCAATTTGACAGCAGCTGACACAAAGCCATTCAAACATCTTTTATTTAAGTATCTTTGATCTGGCAGTTTGCACGAATAAGCTAACTTTAACTTTTACCTAAAGTGGAAGAGCGCCCCCTTCATATACTTATTAATAATATTTATCAAGCAACAAAACAACAAACAATTTTTGGCCTAGTTTGTTGCGTTAGTAATTTTCATTTCCTGTACGTGAATAGATATGCAACAATTTTTTTAAGAAAAGAACACATAATTTACCAAAAATTATTGATTTTTGACTGCTTTCAGCTTACTTTTCCGACTCGTTCACAAATATATTCAAATTGTTTGGTTTCCGAGATAACTTATCTAATAAATGGGTAAACGTACCCATTGACAGAAAGAAGAACTCTATGAACAAAGACTTCGAGAATCATCAAAGTCATCGGAACTACCAACTAAACAATATTAAATCATTCGATAATCGAATAAATGTAACAAATCTATCCAAAGCAGACTTCTGCTTTTACTTTTATCGAAAGCAGCTTCATGTATTTGTAATGTGTGTACATTCTGCTTTGCTGTTGCTGCCGATGGCTATTACGAAAAGAACACAGCTACTGATTCAAAACTAAAGCCTTTGTTTACATTTAGCAATAGAAAGCGCTTTATACATCTCTATAATCTCCATCGCACACTGTTTGTGGACGAGTTTGAAGATACCACAAGAGCACAGGCTTATTACATGGCTGTGTGATTTTTACAAAAATATTTGGTCATAATCAAAACTATCTACTTGGCGATGTTCCACGAAAAATTTACCTAGTTTGTGACCTATTTCGCCAGAACTATTGAACAAATGTATGTGGAACTCTAGAACTCTTTGTTTGCTACCGGGAACTCTCATTTTTTATTTAATCTTAAACAATTTATTGCTAACTTCACATGACTGACGAACCGCAACCAACCATTTATACGTTTAAGCCACTACCTCATCGAGCATATTTGCCAGATTTATCAGGCTGTGACTATTTTTCGTGTCCAAACATAAAGAAACGGCTCGGCGGTAAGAGGATTGGGTTGAATGAGGAGGCATTGTTGGAACACAAGCCCAAAAATAATTGTATGAAAGAAATTATCAACAACGATTTAAAAAAAAAAACTGTGTTATCGGTTGTTATCGATAGATTGTATGGAAATGTCAATTTGTTTTTCTTAAGACCTCGTCTCCACTTGAAATATTTATTTCGGACATTATTCCATACACTATTACTGAATTCTATATTTCTTCGACTTTCTTGCACTCTAAAAATAAATCGTGTAATTTTACTATCATAAAGCGAGGAAAATTATTGCCTACCATAATTGCAGTATTTTTACACACGTATTAATTCTAAATATTTAATGTGTAGATGTTAAATCTTTTATGTGTAGTTTCAAATAAAGATTTAAAGTACAAATGTTTATTTCTACACCTGAGATGTTTGAACTTAATGTATATTTACATAATTTATACTTAAAATTCAACAGAATTAAAGCAAAAGTCCTTATATTTATAAGCATACAAGTGTAAATTTAAACTGTTTATTTATAAATTTAAATTTTTTATTTGTAAATTTATATCGAAATTGGACAAATAATGTGTAAACTCACAACAAAATTACATATAAAATCTCTTAAAATTAAACATTAAAAAAGTTCACGTATTACAGCGAAAAAAGGTTCAGAAATTGGTAAATCTTGTGTAGTACACGACCAGAGAGAAAATGATTTTATGTACATACTCAGTGTTCGCCAACGGTCTGATCAAAATGAAATGATCTTGCACGAATATCGTCATCGTCACAAACGAATTGCAATTTACACATAAAATCTGTAACTTTCATCAAATGGTAGTAAATATACCTAAGTATTGATTGTTTAATTACAAACACTATATGTGTTGTTTCCATTTAAACAATATGGCGCAACATTTTAAACAACCTATTATTAAGGCCTTAACACGATACTAGTTAACAATTTAGTATATACATATATGTGTTCCGGTCGCTGCAGCCTTCGCAGCAACACTTTAACTCCTCCTGGAGCATAGGGCAGCAACAGATTCCCTCCATCTATCTCGGTTCACGGCATGGTGCCTTAGCTGAGCCCACGAATGGAAGTTAAGGGACTGAGCTTCATTAAGTACAGTTGACCTCCATGTTGTTCTTGGTCTACCAACTCTCCTTACACCCTGAGGATTCCATCCGAAGGACTGCTTTGCTATGTTCTCGTTTGGTTTCCTCAGAATATGGCCAATCCATTGCCATTTTCGTTGTCTAATCTCAAGATCTACCCTTCTCTGGTGAGTCCAATGCCACAGCTCAACATTTCTTATGATTTGTGGCCATCGAATCTTGAGAATGTATCGAAGACAGCGATTGATAAAAGCCTGTAGCCTGCTCGAGATGTCGGCGGAGCATTTCCAGGTTTCACAGGCGTACAGGAGGACGGATTTCACGTTGGACTCGAAGAGTTTTAGTTTTGTGCGTAGCGTTATTATGCTGGAGTTCCACACGGGAGAAAGCATTCCAAAAGCACTACGAGCTTTGTTTATCCTGCTGACAACATCAGATTCCGTTCCACCATCAATTGATAAAATACTGCCTAGGTAGTTGAACTGCAAAACTTTCTCAATAGGTTCCTGTCTCAGAATAATCTCCTGTTGAGAGTTGCGACCGGTCTGCAGCATTTTTGTCTTTTTGGCGTTGATATTTAAGCCAGCCATCTAGTGCAATTGGCACATTTGGTCCAAGCCGCCTACACTGTTTGACATGAAACATATATCGTCAGCGTAGTCCAAATGACTAAGTTTTTCGAATGGACTCCATTGGATGCCATTTCTCTCGTTTGTACCAACTGTGGCAGTCAGTACATCATCTATTGCCAATAAAAACAAAATTGGTGACAACACATCTCCTTGTCTTACTCCTTGACGCACCTCGAATGAATCGGAAAGCTGTCCATTGTGCAGCACGCAGCACCTTGCATTATTGTAAGACTCCTTAATAATAGCGACTAGCTCCTCAGGGATACCTCTCATGATAAGTGATCGCCAGATGCATTCACGATTTACCCTGTCGAATGCCTTTTCAAAATCGACGAACATGAGATATAGAGGCGACTGGTACTCAGCTGATTGTTCAAGAATGATCCGCAGGGTGTTAATATGGTCGACACAAGATCGGCCACTGCGAAATCCAGCTTGATGTCTCTTGAGTGTTGACTCTATCCTTTCTCTTATCCGCTCGAGAACAATAGTTGCCATTAATTTTGAGAACACAGACAGGACGGTTATACCACGCCAATTATTGCAATTTCTAAGATCGCCTTTCTTTGGTATCTTAACAATTACACCATTTTTCCAGTCTTTGGGGTAAGTAACTTTCTCCCAAACATCCTGAATTAGTGGAAGCAAAATTGCTGCCGTTGTTTCAGGATCAACCTTCAAGAACTCGGCTGGTATGCCATCAAGTCCAGCTGCTTTGTTTGTTTTGAGGAGAAGAATCGCATGCTTAACTTCTGCACTGCTTGGAGTATATACATAGTAGTCTACTAATTTTTCATAAATTTTAAACCTTTTGTTAATAAGCAAATGCTAATATACCGCAGTGGATATAGACGCTATGCAGAATTCTTTTCTTTACCTCCACTTTTAATTCGATGCCACTTATTGATTTAGAATGACATAGTTAAGACCTAATTCTCAAATACCTGTGCTAACAAAAATTCTTTCCTATCTCTCTATTACTTCTAACTAGTGCCGTGCAATTCAGGTTGCATTTAAAAGACCTTAGGTCTTAATTGCATATACATAGTTAAAATTACTATTATTATAAAATGTTGGAATATAACTAATAAAAAATAAAAAATCAATATCTTGTGAGAAATGTGTGCACCATAAATATGGAAGGTCACGCTCACGAAACGTCAGTTTTTTTTCCCATTTATTTCGTATTAAAAGACAAGAAAAATACATAAATTTATGCCTGAAAATTAAAGAAAACCCAGACATAATTGGCCTCCATAAAAAATATTGACTTTATGACTCTTGTTTTGAAAGCATTTATTTCAAGTGGAGGCCTAAGCCTTCCTAAGGTAATGGCATCGCTTTTTCCCGAGGTCGTCTTTTTACGAAGTTATTGCCTGAGGGCTTACTAAAAAAAAAAAAACATGTCTAAACTTACACCGACAAATAGAACACAAATAATCTTCGCTGAGATGTTCTAAAAATTCTCCAAATTCAACCAAAAGCTTTTCTGATAAGCCCTGAATGGCCTTTCCCTACAATAAATTGGTCAGGTCCTAAAATCAAAGTACCTACCTCCTCTAATTAGTAACTATGAATTCTGTTTTTTTTTTTGTTGTTGTTTTTCAGAAGCTATACCTAGTATGAGGACATAACTCAAAAATTCTCTCATAATATTTAATTGCTTTGTTGTCCAAAACATTGGTAATTGTGTAGGAGATATATTGGACAGTACTCCTATTAGGAATTAATTTAGCAAAATGGCGAATTTACCAAATGTACGAGCGAGTACAAGCAAAACCTCACTCACGATAGGATAACATAAATTCTATTTATTTATTGATCAATTGTCTGCGTCCAACCGAGAATCCAACCATAGGACATAACCGGGATTTGGCTTCGTTATTATACAAACTCAATGTGGCTATGCTATACATTGGAGATTTGGCCCGTTTTGCGGATCGAATCGAATCGAATCTATCATCTGGTTATGACAAGAAAAATTGCTCAAACAATGTATTTTTGGTTCATTTAAAATGAATTACATTTTGTTTGCAGGCGAAAAACTGATATGAAAAACCAAACGACTTTTTGGTTTTTGGTTGTTTTTTTTTTTTTTTGAGAATTTTCGAAATGCGAATCTAATAATAATATAATGAGAATTGCAGAGAACAATGGCAAATAATAATAATTGTTTTTAATACTCATATATTTTAATCAAAATTTCACTATGAAAACACACGATGACAGAAAGGATGTGAATAAATTGGATTTTTTTAAATTTACGATGATATTTAAAATTCAGATTATTTTATGGGCTGCTGTGTTCTATGTTTGTGGTATACTCGCACCTTACCTACCTTTTGTTTTGCTGCCAAGGGAAACAAAAATAAATTCGGATGAAATGGTAATTCTGACAATTTTAATAATAATTTGATATGATTTATGAACTACAGAGCGCTTTTATATTTAAAAAAAAAAAAATGTTTTAAGCCTTTTACCAGAATTAAGATAATGATGTAGGTCGAAATTTGAGGAGACGAACATTAATATTCTATTTAGCTTCTCCGTAGATTTTATTGTGAAATATATAAATCAGTTAGATTTTTTATAATTTGTGAATAAATGCATAAATACACATGGGACCCGATTTTGGTGACAACTTACTGTCTTCATTTTTTAAGCAATTCCAAGCATTATCCTCAAGTTTTGAAATAAAATAAAATAAAATAAAATAAAATAAAATAAAATAAAATAAAATAAAATAAAATAAAATAAAATAAAATAAAATAAAATAAAATAAAATAAAATAAAATAAAATAAAATAAAATAAAATAAAATAAAATGAAATAAAATAAAATAAAATAAAATAAAATAAAATAAAATAAAATAAAATAAAATAAAATAAAATAAAATAAAATAAAATAAAATAAAATAAAATAAAATAAAATAAAATAAAATAAAATAAAATAAAATAAAATAAAATAAAATAAAATAAAATAAAATAAAATAAAATAAAATAAAATAAAATAAAATAAAATAAAATAAAATAAAACAAAATAAAATAAAATAAAATAAAATTAAATTAAATAAAATAAAATAAAATAAAATAAAATAAAATAAAATAAAATAAAACAAAATAAAATAAAATAAAATAAAATAAAAAAAATAAAATAAAATAAAATAAAATAAACGAAAATTAAATTAAATTAAATAGAGCCAAGAAAAATAAAAAAATAAATTAAAGTAAAACAAAACAAACAAAATAATGATTTAATAAAATTTGATAAATTAAGAAAACTATGTTAATATAGAAAAGTTCGTTTATTCGTTTATTATACATTCAACACAAAATTCATTGCACACATATTTGATATGCAGAACTTCCAAGCTAATGTGCCTCGGGCTTATGTTGTTAAGGATTGATGTGATAAAAGGAAATATCTCCTTGAAAATAATAAGAAGGTGTTTTTTTATAATACAATTCTATATACTACTGAAATTACTCAGCCAAGTAGAAGACTTAGCATTATATTTAATTGGACTTGTTAAATTATTGATACAAAATAGCTTTTAACGGCCTTTAGTCCACAAAATTTTCGTTTCATCCCAGCAATCTCACTTGCACTCATCAGTTGGTTAGTGAGCGCCTTACCAATACGCAATTTTTGTTAAGTTCAGTTCAACTTACTTGCATTTTTTGACAAAAAAGCAATGTGAACTATATCCAACAAGATTGAAATTATTATAATCATTAAAATTGGAAGATTTTGTCCTTGGCCAGACATGGTTCATAAGAAGGTGTTTTTTTTATAATACGATTCTATGTTCTACTGAAAATAATATCCTTACAAGCTTCACGTCTCTTTGCACAATGAAGTAGTTCTCAAGCATGGTAATTGTAACATAATAGTAAAATAAAACAAAATAATCAAAAATAGATCTGAATTAAACGGTATTCGTTTTTTATTATCAACAGATTGATTGCAGAATTCCAATCAAATTGCTTTAATTTATAGCCAACGAATTAAGAATGTAATGAACCAGGCAACAATAAATCAACCAAAGTCATTAAATTTCTTATGAGTCATTACTTTGTTGTTTCTGATGCTTTTGTAGTGTTTGCATCGTCTGATCCAGTCTTCATCTAGGTAATAGTCTTTTTATCAGTGGGCGTCTTCCTGTCTTAAAGAACTATTTAGTCTACTAAGATTCTTCTTTAAGCCTTAAGTATCTAAAACTTTTATTTTTCATAAATGTTCATTACGAAGCATGTTTATTTTTTTGAAGTACATATACCTACCTGCTTTAAGGCCGGTTTGCCGATACGAATCATAAATATTTATGTTCAACTTAAAACGCTTAATTAGAACTTAAATGCTTAAGTTATGTATCACCAAACGGGTCTAAGTAACTTAAAAAGTAATCACTTATTTATATATATATCAGTTTAGCATAAACAAGTTTTTTTTTAGCAACCGATAAAAAGCATTATGAATTAAGAAACATTTTTGATATTTTGGAAGAAATCTTCTCTGATTCTGAGTTTAGCAAGGGTAATTTTTAAACATTTCGTTAATGAAAGGAAACTATAATGAAAATGATCTTTTATAAATTGTGTACATGGAGAAATGCAGAAAACACATTATTCATTTCACCACACATGCAAATAATAAAAGAAAACACAAAACCGAAAAAAAATATCCTCGAGCACGTAAGCTTCCATTCAATCTTTCCGAGAAAAGTTGTGTAGGAGCTAGTTCTAGCTATCGTGTGGATGAGAAAAAGTGTATCCCTAACTAAATCATTCGAACAACAAATTCAACATTTCAACAAACAACAAATTGAACAACTAGATTCATCTTTTTATTCTATTCTCCTGACACCTGACAGGAAGATAATCAACTGAGGTATTGAAAAATCTCGTTCTATACGAGTAGGTATACCACCTCTATACTTTTATGCATACATATGCAACTGCTCTTATGTACTGTAGAGATTCAAGAAGTCCTCAATCCCATGTTTAAATTGTTGGATTGTTGTTCGCTTTCGGCACGTGAATTCACTTACACAAACGCACATTATCATATTGTCGTCCTTTCCTTTTTTTATCTAACATATGTGTATACGTATGTACCTAAAGTAGATTGTGTTGTATGTATAAATATATGAAAAGAGTATGGTGGCCCTATTTCCTTTTTGCAGCAAAGTGTTTCCGACACCTTTTTTGTATACCACCTATACCTTCACCATATCAGGAAAGCACATACCTTATTAGTACTTAGACTCTGCATCCAGCTTCAGTTCGAGTTCGAGGGTCATTTGTAGCATTGAAGTGTTGTAAATTACATCACGTTACAGTGATTGGGTGTATCCATCTATTACACAAAAGAATCCTAGATACATCTACAACTATAACAATAGTGTGAGGACAGAGGAGAGAAATGAATGGTTATCCACTTCAGATAATTCAGAGGGGAATTGAAGGTTTTTTGAAGGAAGTACCATGACCAATTTAAAGATACAAATCCCCCTGTAGCTAGTCCCAACTCGTAATCAATTTGTATAGGTATATGGATGAAACTCAATGTAAATAATAATAAAGTATTTGCAGGTATAACAGGAATACTTTGGGATTGTCAATAATTTTTTTTTTTTTTTTGTTAAATTTTAGCTTTTTATAAAAAAAATGATTAAGTTTCTTACCTTTTTCATATAAAAACATGAAACCCTCGTAAGCCCTCAGAATTGTGAGGATAACAACTTGATACCTATGAACGCGACAGCTTAAAGTAAGCAGCACCATTTTCGACGAGACCAAATTATGAAGCCATGTTCCATAGAACCAACAAAAAAAAATTGCGATTTTTGTCTTCTCTTCGCGTCAAAGGAGCACAATTTGCAAATGGCGATACTAACTTCACAGACATTGAATTTCGAAATTATGTATACATTTTACACTGAAATATTTACATATATACAGCAAATTTCGGTTAATTGTGTCGCGTCGCGTCGGCTTAAATGTAATTCCCCATGAACAGGCAAAAAGTTTATTTTCTTTTACTGTGTTTTCTTGTCCACGTTCACATCTAGCTTTGTCCTAAAGTTTACGTTAACCGAAGTTGGTCATCACTTTAATTTTCTGACTTCAAATTCGTGTAACGCAGGTGTACTCGTCAACACATTGACAATATTTTTCGTTGACAATAATTACTAGATTTGTCAGAATTAGGAATTACTTTTACGTCATTTCTACTTCAGAGATTCAACACGTTGACCGTGTTATTCCAGCTTTAACAAAATGCTTTAAATCTTTCACAGATTACTAAAATAGAAGATATTCGAATTTTATTTTTGGCAAAGAATAGTTAGGTGTCTCGATGGGCGAATACTCGTGGGAACTCAATATTTTTATTTAAGTGGGCCGAATTTACTCGTTTTTATATTTTTTTTTTGCTTTTGTTATTTTGACATTGTTTGACAGGACAAGTTTATTAAATTCAATCCGGAAAAAGAGCACAAAATTTAAGCACGGAGAAATGAATATACTCGTGTAAATACCAAAGAGTTTACTATAGATATACCTAGGTACACAAAGCATATACTTTGGCATACAGAAAGAAGTGAATCCCAGCAGCCATTTTTCCATATTCAAAAAAGAAGATTAATTTCAAAATTATAAGGAAATAAAATGCTCGACTGGATTGCAAGTATTTGCTCTTATGTTCGATCACATCGTATGAAAAAGATTCTTAATAGAAACGGCTAAATATGTATGTTTTTAAAGTCGTTTTTACTTAATTTCTTATATACAAAACTACTTTAGTTTTTTTTTATCTAAAAAAGAAAAAATTGGTGTTTCAATTTTAAATATTTAATAATATAAATTTAAAAACCAATTTTCAAAAAAATTATCCACCCGTTTTCGATATATTGAATATTCAAAAAAATTTTTTTTTTTCCAAAACGTTGGTATGCAGTATTATTTATAATTCAGAGGCCTTCTTATGTAAAAGTTTTGATCAAAATCCTTAGAGCCGTGTATGAGAAATTCAGGTACCGTTAATAACAAAATATCTATAAAAAAATGTTTGACCAAAATATAGACTATACCTAAAGTAGCGCACAAAAGCTGTATGCCAAGTACCGTTATATTTGGGGCTAAAAAAACATTAAAAAAGATTACAATCTAACTTGCATGTCATACAATCACATCATTTTATTTTCAAGTCCGATCTTTCAACTATAAGTTGACAAATTACACATTCGTTTTACATTATTTATTTAATTTTAATGAATTTGTGTAGGTTTGCTTATACTATTATTTAAGTTCAAAGTGAAGAAGCAAAAAAAAAATTGGGAAAAGCTCTCGGTGCGAGTGTACCCCACGACCGACGCGACGTTACGCTTGGCTTAGAACTCAATTCAACTCTACCTCACTGAAGATAAAACAAAATTTCACTTTATAAAACCTTTTGTAATCAAATTTTTCGTATTATTTAATGACTTTGAATGCCCAACAACAACTTGAGTGTGCTACCAACAAGTTTTTCTCAATTATTTTTGGCTGGAATTATAGCTATTTCACGACCTGCCAAGGTCGATCATCAAATTCCTTTGCACTAGTGGTGCTCGTCTACTTTTTCATTTTAATTGAAAAACTTCTTGTGCCTTCATCGTGTATTGAACCATGACCAGCCGCTTTATAGCCAACGCACTTTTTTTTTTTTTTTTTTTTTTAAATTCATTTTTATTTCATTTTAACTTATAACTATCTTAAAGCTAGACAAAAATGTTTAAAACTAGCCTAATTATCAATAACTTACAACTAATTTACTGGCCCTTTACGGGCGCTCTAAATTAAACTATAACTCTTAAAACTAATGTCTTTCGACCTAAAAACTATTTTAATTAAATCTAAATTTTTTTTTTATTTTATTTTATATTTCAAGGAAATTTCACAAAAACTTGTTATCTGATCATTTTTTTTTTTTTTTTTTTTTTTTTTTTTTTTTTTTTTTTTTTTTTTTTTTTTTTTTTTTTAACTTATAAACTAAACCTAAATATATATTAAAAATAATTAAAACTAAATAAAACTAACTCATACTAACTAAAATAACTTACACTACTTAAAATACCTAATAATACTTAAAACTACTTAAAAACTAGAACAGCCACAGCAGCATTTTTTTCGTTTTTTAATTTTTTTTTTGTTTATTTTTTATATGCATGCAGACACATACAAACATGCAACCCACCCATACATGTACATACGCACGTACATATACGTACGCACATACATGTACAGACACGCAGATACATGCACGCATGCCCCCGCATACATACATATTTTTAATTTTTTTTTTTTTTTTTTTTTTTTTGGTGCCACCACAACTGTTCCCTATACCTAATTCCCTAAATCTATGTAAGTCGGCCAAGATATACCATCTTCATCGACTTTAAATATATATAAATTTACCTGAATTCTTGTCTGTATGTGCTGAAATCTGAAAATTAAATATGAATAATAGCCAAATATGCTATGAAAAGATATTTTGATATCAAAAATGTTTTGTAAAAATATCGTTGTGTACCATTTATATTTTGTTTCCAAAAAAAGCTCTGGCAATCAAGTCTTCCCAAAAGTATCAAAAATGGAGTGTCTATGGTGATATATTTTGGCAAGGTTATTCTCCATACTATTTTCATTCGCCTTTCAAATGATTTTTGTTGCTGTTGATAAATACATAAAACTAATTTGGAATCAAATATATTATTAAAATTATGATTTTAAAATCTACTTACCTTATCTCGAATCTGCTTTACTCTTTGGGTCAAATCTACTTCGCTTTTTTATTTTGAAATGGTAACGCTGTTCAATGGGTATTGGTAACTCTGTTGGAATGTATATTTATTCGACAGTATACACCGGTATCATTTGGTTTGAAAAAAGCTCGCCAATAAGCCCTGTACTGACTATTTTTGTTCGACAGAGTATAAATACCAAGTTTGAAGAAAATCGCTTCAGCCGTTTAAGCTGTAGATCCTTCTACAGACAGACAGATAGGCGGGAATTGCGGGACCCAATTTTTTGGTGCTCTCCATAATCTTAATGTCAAGTTTGATCAAAATCTCGAGCTCAATTATTTTTTTCAAATGCAAAACTTGCCCTGTAGTGCCTACATAATATCGCAAGTAAAAATGGCATCTATCAAGTTTTACGTTTAAGTATATGAAATTACAATCAAAAACAGGAGCACTTACACGTCTTCTGGTTTCGATTGTGATGTTAAATACTGAAGCAAATTTCTATTTTCAGTATCAAAACTGTCATTTTTACCCAAGTGAACACTTTCCATATTTCCGTATTGCAAAGTAAAAACGACATAAACTTTAGCTTCGATAAGGCTTCCGAAGCCATCATAGTTTCGATAAGACCTAACCGAATCTACGAGTAAGTAAAGCGAAAGTTCTTTTCTGGGTTGAACCAGTATTAACAGTTTATTCCAACGCCAATAAGGTTGCAGAAATATTTCATAAACCTTGGTATTGTAGGAATTGATGGTTCTTAGAGTCAGAAATAAGGAACAACGTCCCTGACAAATATTTACACGATATAAATCTACCAGTAGATATTTCCACTTTTTTATATTCTGTTAAATATAGTGATAACATTTCTATTTAGCATCAGAATGTTCAAAAAATTTGTATTTTAAAATCTTCATATAAATCCAGTAGCTCACAACAATAAGTTTATTATCTATTTAGTTAATGCTTTGAAAAGAATCCTTGCCATTTTTAACTGGCTTTCAAACAAATCAAAAAAAAGAAGAAAAACAACATCAGTAGCTATGTGTGTTTTGATGCGCTAAGTGCACGAACGTCCATTAATTAAGTATACCAACTAATTCATAGGTAAACCCTTAACTGGCTTAAACACATTTCGTTTGGATACTTCTGTCATTTCCAACGACTTGATTCCTTTGTGCCATCAGTGGCATGGCAAACTGTGCTTAAACTTCTACTATTCAAAAGTTGCCTGGGTGGAAACTATATTATGTATAGGTATTTGTATAGCTATATGGCTTGTCATGATGGGCATCGTATCGGGGCAACCCAACCAACTATGATGGTGACGAAAGCATCCCAGTGAATCATAAATTTTCTGCTCTAATTATTCCCTTGCAGAATATTGTTCGTCCTTGCTTTACTTGTCATACCGCTGCCGCCACTGTCACCAACATTACCGCCGCCGCCGCTACTCAGCCACTTCTATAGTTGTCAGAAGTTTTCTCTGTCTGTGAGCGCGCCTTATGCACATACCTAACTCCATACAACCCCTAACCAACCCCTAACAATTCACACCGAAGCAAGCACAAGAACGACCCACATTTTTGAACAAATCCTCGTGGGTAATTTAATTCATGCGGATGAATATGCGGTGGGTGATGTTGATGCGATGGGCAAGGGCGGAATGAATATTATGTGAGTAGAGTATAGTATACTACCTTGAATTCCCCAGTGGCTGGGATGTCAACCCTCGATTTTAAATTTGTACAAACTCGCTTGAGGAAAGGCAAGTTTGTGGCATCTTCTATGCCATTTTATAGTCTACCTGCAGTATAGGAGAGGAGCCCATTTAAAGGGGGTTGTGAAAGATGTGTGTCATCTCATATCAACCCTTTAAAAAAAAATGTAAAGAAAGAACCATTTCAGATTCGTTTGCATGTTTAATAATAAAACACTTTTGATTTATACATACAATGAAAATTGTAATTTTTTTCTACCACCACCGCATTCCTCCTTAAGACTGATCACCATGCTATCAAATTTAAGCCAGAAGAATCCAAGAAATAACTGTAATTTTATTTACATTTTGTGGCACAGGAAAAGAAGAGCAAATAGAACTGTATTTCTCAACAAAATTACAAGAGCCGTTGACAATAAAAAAAATGGCTCCCCACTATACCTAGGCGGTTTGTTTTTTTTTTTTGTTGTTAAAGGTTCTTGCCAATTAAATTGTGTTGTCATTATTAATCGAGGTCTATGGCCTCGGGGGAGATTCAGGTATGCAATTAAATGAACCTTCAGCAATGAGAGAAACCATAAGTTCGAAATGTTTCCCTGAGGTGGAATAAAATAGAGAAACAGTCAGAGTATTCTACATACATAGGTATATATTCTTTATGGACTCTAAAGTATCTTAAAGTCGTTGACAGTTGTTTTTTTTTGTTTAAATGAGTGTCGTATCACTCATCCCCTCCCATTTATACCAAAAATTTGTATTTATTTTCGGTTTTCTTTGCTATTGGTGATATATAGATTACATTGTACCATTTAAATTTTAAGGGAATGTCCGGAATATGACCGTTAGAATGAGAAATGGGAAACTTCAGTACTCTGTCGGTTTTTTTAAGAATGCAGTAAGCATATCTTTCAAAAGATTGTTGCAAATATGTATGCGATCTTCAATTATGAATACACAGTTTTGTGTTGATTGAACAATTTGTGGAGTTCCTCAAGGAAATCAATTAGGACCACATTTATTTATTTTTATTTTGAACTTCTCTATATAGGGAATCACCGTGGAAACTTCTTCCGATTTGTAATCAATTTTGTAATAGTTCAGCAAATAAAGGCAATCAACTATCAAGCAGTGTGACCTTCTATAAGGTCATTCATCAACAGAGGGTCTAACCAGTGGCGGCTGGTGGTTTCTGGAACTAGTGGTGCTGTAGTGCACCTTACTAACTGACCAATATTAATATTCAGAAAAATAAAAAAAAAGATAGTTTCTAAATAAATAAAGAATAACAAACCAACATTTTCCTTATATACTACTTTCATGTTGTATAAATATTATACCAATGCATCGTTTTTTTCAGAACAAAACAATTTTCTCCTACACATATCCAAAAATATTAGTTTTTTTTATGATTATGTTGTTGTCTCTTATTTCTTTATTGATGTTATCTCTTTAGATTTTAGTAAGGTCTTTGATTAAATTTACTTATATTTTTGAAAATATAAAAATCTTAAATACAAATTGGGCACAATAACAAAACATAAAACAAAAAGAATAAAACACAATATGATGCACTCACCATCAACATCTACACCACAAAGCGAGCGGCAAATTTCCTTTCCTTCCAATTCATAGTCACTCGCAGTTGCTTTGACATGCAGTGTGTGGTCATCATATACAATGTTGGTAATTATTGAGTCAAAGTAATATGAGACATATTGCTGTTATTGGCTTTGGGAATACAGGGGCGGATCAATTCAATTGCTGCTAAGGCATAACACTAGTAGTAATTTTATTGTGAAGTTCTATTTGGTACCCAAACCTAAAATTAGCATAGTTAACTGTCTGATTTGGTTTTATTTATCTTTATTTTTTCGTAATGGGTAGTAAGTTCCAGGTAGAGTATTGTAACATAAGTGGGCTTAGGAAGAATTTCTATGCTGCGTATGTTCATACTGCGAACAGGAGGCCAGCTGTTTTTGCACTGAGCGAAACGCAAGTAGTTAAACCAAAGCAACACAATCGACTCTTTCAAATATCTTGAAGTCTACTTTCGGAAGAGCTTCCAAATCTTTTCACTATCTTCAAGAGGTCATTAAGACCCAAAAGGGACCAAAGGGGTGGAGCCAACTCCATACGAGGAAGAGTTCTTATTATAGATCTTTTAAAGATGTTCTTACGATGTTTTTCGTTTCAGTGAATAATTTATGTAAGAAAAAAGAATAATAATGACAAATCTCTATCTCTTTTACACAAAAGCAAATTTAATACAATTGAAACGAAAAAGAATGAACTTACATAAAATGCCAAATCAAGATGCCTTTTTTTCATCACTTTCAATGCCAGATTTATTTAACAATTTATAATAGAAACTAAACTCATTTTTCTGGTGTTGTATATCTGTGTTTTGATGAGCCAAAAAAGCAATCATAATATTTGAATCACATAAATAATAGTGGTATTCAGGATCCGGTGTGTCTGGTCTTGTATCATTGTAAGAGTGTAAAAGTGTAGCATTTTTTTGCACTACAACAACAGAATATACTGAATGTCAAAATCTTACACTTTTACACTTTTACAATACCCGAACCCTATTGTAACAGAAAAATACAAGGGCGTACGATTTTTTTAACACAAACTTAAGCCTTCTTCAGAACAAATGTGAAAGAGATTTTGACATTTGCTTCAGTGTTGCTACAGATTAGTAAAGGTGTGTTCACAGTCTGTTGTAATAAAATAAAATTTTACAATTTTACAAGACTTGGTACACCAGATCGTGAATACCCCTAATAATTTGTACTGAAATTAATTGAAGGTAATATGGCGACAACAAGAATATTCCAACAAGGTGCCTCATTTTTATTTTTAAACGGTTCCATAAAGTGTTATGGGTTTTGAATAATTTTATTTTGTAGTTAATAAAGTGAGAAGTGGACTCTTGGAACAAAATATATATGTACATATATTTATGTACGTATGTCAATACGATGTCGATTGATTAAAAAACCGCTAAAAATCCGTAATTGTTTAGGTTTTATTTTCTGCTCTGAAAATGCGATTCTGGGGCTTTTGGATAACATTCAGAGCAAAATATTCAAAAAATTGTTAAAATTTAGTTTGTATAGCCATAAATTTGTAAGATTTCCCTGAACGAAAGCTAAAAGTGCTAAACAGAAGAAACGTCTAAGATATGTACATACATAAATAATAACGGGTCCGCCATCTAACTTTTTTTTTCAACTAGTGCTTATTTCGTGAATGGTAACATTTAGCTCATGTCTGATTTGACAGATAATTAGTTTTATCCTTCCGCTGAACGAATATGGTTGTGTATACGCTTGAACAACTCTCGCTAATTGGGCCTGCGATTGACTTAGAGAAGATGCCGATTTTGCCAAAAAAATCATGTTTTCAGATGAAGCTCATTTTGATCTTGGCGGGTACGTAACAAGCAAAATTGTCGCATTTGGGGCACATAAATCCGCACGCATATATTGAAAAGCCGATACACCCAAAACGAGTCACTGTTTGGTGCGGATTTTGGTCCAGAGGCATAATTCGAAAATGAGCAAGGAGTGGCCGCTACAGTCAATGGCGATCGTTATCGGGCCATGTTGAACGAATTTTTGTTCACAAAAATTGAAGAGGAGGATAGTGGCAATATTTGGTTTGAACAGGACGGCGCTACGTGCCACACAGCCGAAGCTACACTCGATGTTTTGCGCCCATTTTCAAAAAAAAGGTATTTGGCGGACCCTATATTATTCAAATTTAATAAAAATACAAAATAAACATTTTACCTACACATTGTTTTATTGTAAGATATTAAAGAAATAAAATAATACAAAAAATAATATTTGTGGTGATAATAAATAATATCTGAAATTTAATTTAACAGTGTCACCCTCTATATAAATGTTTATGTGTTCGACATATAAATACATTTTCCATTTTTATATGGACTGCTTAAAAGTTCGTTAAAAAGTCATTAAGACATCTTTGACATAATCTCTCTTCATAACCACACATGAGCAAGACAAAGATGGGAAATTTCGGCAGCTGATAGATTTGCCGTACCGCTTCTGAAACTGATATTTTGGCATCTGTATGTAGTTTCATTACACTACATATAATTGTTGTTTTTTTTCACATTTATTCATCGATTTAAAATCAAATATACCAATACAAGGCAAAGACGAAACAAACATTTTTTTTAGTAACCTTCCTTAAAGATAAAATATACACTACTAGAATGTGGGATGTTAAGTATTTATAAAGATGTTTTAATAAAAGTATTAATAAAATAGCTTCATAATAATGTTTGAAAGAGTCAAATGAAATACTCTTAATACACTCTGAACTTGCTTCATGTAAAGAGGTTTTAAGGAGGACCTATAAGGAGACATAATAAATATAAGAAAGAAAGAAAGAATTTTTTTAATAGTTGAAACAAACAACACTTTCAAAGAGCAAATTAACAGGTTATTAAGTGCAATGGTATTAAGATGATTGATTTAAGAGATTGTTAAGACCTGATAAATTTATTCGAAGAAATCTTCCAGAGTTTATGTGTTGCTTGGGAAGATTCTGATCCCTCAGAATTTAACCTACAAGGATATAGTTTAGTGCCAATCTCTTACTCTCTTTTTTTCACATCATAGTATCGCCGTATATGTGAGAAAATATGTTGCTTAGCATCAACCACAATATGGCCATTGTTTGAATACAAATTTTAACTTCATGTGGTTCAAATTCACCATTCATAAGCACATCATTCACACATGCTTTATTTATCGTAGCCCAAGTTTGGACGGTAATTCGACTTTTAACGAATTTGATGCGCTGTCCGACTCTATCGAAAGAATTGTTTCCCAATATCCGCACAGTGAAATCATTGGTACGGACGATTTCAATGCACACAATTCCAAGTGGCTACGCTATTCTGGCCAGACAACACCCGAAGGAAGCTATGTTGAGCACTTTGCTGAGGTGGTATAATCTGACTCAGATGTTTGGATTTTCTGAGACGATGGAAGAAATATATCTTCCCTTCTGATCTAGCTATAATCTATAAAGATATCATTCGTCCAAAGCTTGAGTACAATTGATATATTTGGGCAGATGCTCCCATGTCTCCTGGACAGAATGCAAAAAAGAGCTTTAAAAATGATAGGTGTAGATTCTATCGGAATCATTATAGACAGTGTTCTAGTGAAATAGCCAGATGTATTCCTCCCCTTAAACTATTCAACCGTAACACTCCCGCTTCTAGGAATGCCCATCAGTTTACCCTTAAGTCCAACTTCGGACGTACTACCAAGTGCAGAGATTCTTTCTTTAGCCGCACACACGAATGTGGAATGCTTTACCCGACCGAATTTTTCCCTCCCATCGCTATAATCAGGCATTTAAAACCAATGTACATCGGTACCTCCTGTCTAATCCTATCCCATTTTCCTAATCGCTCGCACTGTGTATACACATTTTAAGAGTATTCATAACCCCTTGAGTGCGCGCATAATTAAAAAAAATAAAAATGCATTCCACTTCATCTACAAAAAAATAAGTGTCTAATAAATAATAACATGCAATTCATTAAACTTAAAAAACAAAATACTGAAAAAAAAATATCCCACTTCTGAATATTATCTAATCACATTATTATTTTCATCTATTTCTTTTAAGCAGAAGATGCTGTACACATTACAGCCATCCTTGGTGAAGGAGTCATATTCAATTGTCACGTCGAATTCCCCAACGATCATCCTGTGCCATATGTCCTGCAGTGGGACAAGAAGGTGAGCGAAACGGTACGATATCAAAAATCTTCTCTATACTCTCTTAATAAAAATATCGTCTGTTTTTTTATTCCATATATTCTAAATGTAAAATGCGTGTAATATGAACGTAACAATACCGTATCCCCAAGCAAAAACAAACAAAAAAAAAAACAATAAAATAATCAAATAAAATATTAAACCAAATAAAACCACGATATTATTTGACATAAAAAAAATATATACAAACAATATCCACAAAAAAAAAAACAATATACCAACATGAAAATCAAAATATTTTATTATTTTTTTTTAAATAAAACTTCCGTGAGTATCTTAATTGCTTGATATAAAAAATAAAAAAAAATAAAAAAAACATGAAAAACGTACATTTTCTTAGAAATATTTTTATAATTTTTTTTTTCAAACAGGTTTTATTATTTTTGAACTTGTTTATCATGTCGCGTTGGTGTGTCCATTTTTTTCTTAACGGTTCCTAATTTTACTTTTTTAAGTTTAAAATTTCATTCAATTCATAGCTGATATGTTTTCATTGTATACTTTTGTTTTTAAATAATTTTTTTTTTAAACAATCCGTTCTAAATGTTTGTCGTTTAGAAAAAAATTAAACAGTTAAATCAATTAGATTTCAAAATTTGTTATTTTTTGTGTTTTTTTATATAAAAAATGCAAGAATGGTGTATAATTTTAATTTGCGTGGTTTATTGGCTTAAAAATTGTTTAAACAAAAATTGTTACTAAATTGGCTGTCAAATAAATTGTTGTTTATTTAGTGAATTTAATTTATTCATTATCCATATGAAACGGCATTTTTTTCTAATCAGTTCAGTTGAAAAATAATCCTTTTTAAAAAAAGTTTTAACTGACATTTTAAATTATTATACGTTTTTTTTTGTATAAAAAATACAATTTATTTTACATTTTTTTGAAGTAATATGATCGCTTCATAGTTAAATACAATTTATATATATATATATTTGCTTTTCCATAAAACAAAAATATATTTTACACAAAAAAATTAATAATAATTTAAATAACCTATAAGCTTTGAATTTCGCTTAATAAATTATATTTTCCAAGACAGAAATTTACACGAAAACATTTTTTTTACAGAAAAGAGACACACAAAAATCGAAAATTTACAATTTTTTTTAATAAAATAAAAAAAAAATAGAAAAAAGAGAGTGAGAGAAGAATTAGGATTTGAATTTTTTTTAAACTAATTAATTTAAAATTTCATAAAAAAAAATCATTTTTCATGAAAAAAAAATTCCATCGAACACACAGACAAATACAATTCACATACAAAATAATGTGTTTGTTTATGAATTTTATTTATATTGTGTTTTTGTCCTTCCCTATAACTATGGCTCTGCGCATACTAACAAAAATTTATTTAAAATTCTTATAATATTTTGTTGTTTAAAAAAAATGTTCATGTGTGCTGTATGTAGAATATTGAGCACACAACAATTATTAACAAATGAGGGTTTCTATAATTTTCAAATACTAACAAGAATTTTTTTAAAGTTGATTATAACAAATATATGATATATTTTAATGCAAATAATACACTTTTCACTCTTTTTTTATATGTAAAAGAATTCTCTACTATTTTTGTTGAATTTTTCTTTTTGTTTACCAAAGCACTAGATTTTTGTTTGTTTGATACATATTTCCCTATTTTAGAATGGTCTTGAAAATCAGTTTATAGAGTTCCTAAAAAAAGTAACAAAACTTAGTTTTAAGTTTTAGAATAGTTGAAAACTTTTTTAAAAATCGTAGGTGCATCAATTTTGATAGATTTGAAAACACCGAATTTGAAAATACGAACATCTAACTAAAATTTCAAATCTAAATCTAAATAATTTCTTTAGTTTAAAACAAAATAGTAGAAAAATAATTTATATTAATGTTTTAATCGACAACTTAAAAAAAATTAAGAACACAAAATTCTCATCCCGAATTTCAATCTGAGAGTTACGAACTGTCAAACTCCATTCATTGTCCACATATCACCCACACTTCAACGAATATAGTATTAATGCGCAACATACCTCAAATTAAGAGAGTGAATACAAAATGTCTGATTTTTATTTCAGCAAAGCGAAAAATAGCTGTCATTTATTTCTTTTAATAATGAACTCTAGGCCCAAAGTTGTTTCTTTATTGTGCAACGGAATTGTCAAAAAAAATTTCAATTCCTCATTGATTACTGCTTGTACATATAGTGGATTTAAATCAAAAGTTTGGAATAAGATGTGTTCCACCATACGCATATCTTCAATTTTGTGCAAAACAATTTCGGTTGACATGAGAATCAAATATTGAAATTGATGGCAGATGCTGCCTCATTTTCAAAGAAGAGCATTTTAGTATTTTCTACACGACCAATAACATAGATATAGTTTCTGAAAAATCTACAATCTACAACATCAAGACGCATTCAACATAATATGCAAATAAAGAATTCGTGCAATTCCAAAATTCGCGACAATGCTCAATTCGCAGTACAAAGTTAGAGAGAGACTCATTTCCAAAGCATTCAAAGTAGAAGTAGTAGTACAATTAAAAAATCTGTCAATTGCACCTTCGACATATTCATGAATGGCAGCCATATTTTTTATGTAGAGTTTGAAATTTAATGGTGAATGGGCCGTCGGAAATCCAGTGTGTCGGATGACAGTAAAGTTTGACGTATATAAATGATAGAAACTGGGATGTCAAATTCGGACCATGAATTGGATGGCTAGGTGTGGACTCTGAAATTATAATGTTCACACTTAAATTTGTGAATATTTAAATTTTATTTGAAATGTGTATGGATAAGAAAAATTAGACTTTTTAGACAGAGCTTAATTTTGGTGCAGAACCTTATTGTATTGTCCTAAACATTTTCTTAAACGTCCTATAAATTTAGGTAAGAGCAGGGTTGGCTGAACTGTCAATTTTTTGTATAAACTACATTAACTACGTCTGCTATGTAGTCAATGTAGTTAAATATATTTAATGTAAATGTAAATGAAACGAATTGTAGCAGACGTATTTTCAAACGTCAAATCGTAGAAATGTCATTTTATTTTGAACTTTGAACTCATATATAATTATCATTTCTTTTGTGTTTGGCGACTAGTGAACAAATTAAAGTTTTTATCATAATGAAAATAAAGACTTGGACAAGAAAAGTCTAAAAAACTTGTTCTCATTGACCATAACGTGAAAATGAATGATAAAAATAAATGCGATGGTTATTAAATATATTTTTGAATTTATTTTGTTCCACTTTTTATTTCTTTTTTGCGATTTGGAAAAAAATGCAAATAAATATAAATAGGGGTATTCCAAACAAAATTTGGGATAGCCCTATTTCCTTTCATATGCTTATTCATTCCTATGTCTGGTATTACACGTTGAAACCAGATGCATGCGACTTTTCCAACAACGTAAGTGTAAGAGAGAAAATAAATTCAAAAAGATTAGACAAAAAAAACAGCCGTTGCTGTCGTTGCAACATTTTGACGTCTCATCTTTCGAATATTTTTTCTCTTTTGCACTTTTACTATGTTCGAAATGTTGCATGCAATTTTTTTCATATCCGGTTGAAATTCTATTGATTTTCTTAATTACTACGTTAATGTAGTAGACTTAGCAAATTGTAGTAAATAAGACGCGTAGATTTTTTCTATTTACTACATGTAGTTTTTGATGTAGAAAATAGAATGTAGTTAATTCGACCAACCCTGGGTAAGAGCTAAAGTTCTTAGTAAACGTAAAACGGGTGAGATTCAAATGGAACCTGCTCAGGTAGGTAGGTTACAAATGCGCCGTTTTGATACCAACAAATTCATAGCGGGAAAAGAAGAATAGAAACCACTTAGCCGAAGCAGGTGGCTAAAGCCATTTCGTATAACGTTTAGCGAAACGAGTAGGATTTTGATTTTTGTATCAGAAACTTCGTTTACATCAGAAAGAAAAGCTTTTACAAAAGATTGCATTCTCAGTTTCGCCTAGTCGGAATACCTGAAGAGGAAGTGAAATACTGATCTTTTTCAGGCCAGGTTGTTAGCCCGTTCATTACCTACGATGCCATAGTGTCCTGGAACCCAGACTAAAGCGACTCTATAGTTAATGTCCACGTTATCAAGCTCATTTCGGCATTATGGATCAGGTTAGAGGATATTTTTGTCGAATTTACGAAGGGCTTTGATAGCCGCTTGGCTGTCGGTGATCATTGCCGTCTTTAGATTTTGAGTCGGATTTAATGTAAGAATTTTGTATGCTTCTATTATTGCCGGTACTTAAGCTTGAAAGACGCTAGCAAGTTCGAGAGATCCTAGAGACATTCAGTAATTCTAAGAAAATACCTGCCCCGACAATGTCCTAAATTTTAGATCCGTCGGTAAAGATTATTGCGTCGAAATCTTTCGACACCTCTTTTGAATGGAAAGATAACTTCAAAACATTTGCTTAAACTTACGGTAGGGGTTGCAGTTGTCAGTATTTGTAGACAGAATATCTGGTGGAATCAATTTTGATGTGTTTCTGTGGCCGTAAGCTTTAGAAAATTACTATTTTTAGTCTTTGGGTCTTAGCGCGCTTCAAGATATAAGATATTTAAAGTGAAGGTCAAGTGGTAAAACATATAATGGTGCTTAGGCATCCCTTGGACAAGATATTAAGGCCCCTGTGGCGCCAAGTGTACCCCATTTCTCTGAACTATCTTAAGTTTCTTATTGTCAAATTGTTTGTTTAATGTGGGCTACCAGACAATCTAACCATAAGTCAGAATTGGTCTACTGCCGCAGTCTATGTCCATTGGTTTATATTCAATTGAAGACCCCACTTTTTACCGAATGTGTTACTACAAACTACAATCGTAGCATGCAATACTAATCTTCATAACACGCTCTTCAATGTTAAGTTTCCAGATTAATTAAGGGTCGAGGATGACTCCTAGATATCTCGTACTGTGTTCGGATTGCACTATTTTGATTAAAAAAAAGTTGTATGTGCTATTTTTTGTACACATTTTGGTCGAAAGCAATAATGTTGGGCTTTTTCATTAACGGCTGCACTGCATATTAAAATTTTCTAAGAAATATTTTTTTTCTGAATTTTTGCAAAAAAAAAATCTAGTTTTTATGAAGATATAATATTTTAAAAGCAGGTGGGCATTCTTTGAAGTTATTAGAATATAAATATTATAGAAATAATTAAGTAAAACACGTAGTCTTTAAATAATACATTTGGTAAGTCCCAAGTTTGGATTTTAACTCCGAAAAAGAACTAGAATCGGTCCCTGCTGCACTAGAGATCTTAGGATGTATTAGAAAAAAAACTTGGCACATGAATAAAATAAATAGAAAAATATATTTTAAAATAACAAAAAAAAACTCCAACAAAAACTGATTTTCAATTCCATTGCACTTTCATTTACATGTTTTATTCCTAAACCTATAATAACATATTTTTTTTTCGCTCTTTAGGTTTATATATACCTATTTCCAGCACAAAACTGTACTTAAATTATTAAATTAAAATTAAAAGATACAAAATTTATCAAACTCACTATAGTAAAACTTTTGCACAAGATAATCTAATTTTCTTTAAGTTTAAAATTAAAATTAAGAAAAAAAACAATTTAAAATATCCTCACTTCAATTATTGCAATTTCATAACTAACAAAAAACCTATACAAAACGAAAAGTCCTTTTCTGTACAAAAAAAAAACTAATAATAATTACGATAAAAAAAAATAATATTTATATGCAAAAAACTTTTGGTAGATAATATAGCATTAAATATTATAACAAAAACACAAAGTCGGTTGATTTATTCTTAGCATTAGCCGCGCCGAGTCACACCACAAAAAGCAATAGACCATAATTATCAAAAGCTTATCCTTGCCACAATTCACACACAAAGCACCAATAAAACATATGCTTTTTTTCTCACCATCAACTTACCCCATACACATATCCTTATACACACCCCCACTTCGCCATTAATACCGCACACATAAAACACTTCTTATCCAAAACTCTAGCTCTAGAGAATAAAATAAAAAAAAAAAAACTAAACTTATCTATCCCCCACTCCCTCCACAATCATTCCAAACCCCATCTACCTATAGTCATGAGTTTTTTGTGTAGTTTTTTGGTCTTCCATTCAATTTATGTTGTTTTATGTATTGTATATCCTTAAAGTGAAATCCTGTAAAGATGGAAAGCGAGAGCTAATAATAAGACAAAAGAAATATAAAGGATCTGAAAATATTTTTGCTTGCTGATGTTTCTGTATAGTTATAGCTAGTGCTTGTGCTTGTGTTATAGACAAAAATTTTTGTCTGCATTTTATGTGCTGCATGTGTTGCGAGTGTGTGTGCGGTGAGTGCGATGTATTGTCTATATTATCCTTGTGAATAGTAAAATGTAAATACTATTTTTTTTTCACTCATACGTGTTATACTTTTAATTTAAATGCGGCTAATAAAACAAAATAATAATAAGCAAACGAAAATATTTTGCTTTTTGTTGTTGTTTTATTTAAGGTCCTTTTCATATGAAAATAAATAAATGTAGGTACAATGTGGATTCATGGATTGTGAAATGCATTTGTACCATCAAATGGGAGATGGAGATGGTGCGGTTATGGTATGTCCTTTTGTTGTGTTTCTGTTTTTTTTTTGTTGCATACTTGCAGGATGTGATAAAGTTTTAAGGAATAAGAAAACAAAACCTCTTCTTTTTTATTTTTCTTATTTTCAAAGACGACTAACAATGGGTGTCCTGTATAAGTGTGTGATTAAATCGTCCTTTTGTTCATTAGCTGAATAATGGCAATTCATTTGTGGGTAATTAGATTGTAGACACATTTGTAGGACATGCGGTGCAAGAATATTGTGTTCTCTCATTCGAATAGATCGTATAATGGACAGAGTGACTATAATGGGAGAGCGCAGGGAGCCAAACGAACCAAATAACAGACACAGTGTCAGAAACAAGAGAATGCAATTTATTGGTAAACTGAGAGTTTAACTGACAGCTAAGACATTTGCCAAGTGAAACAACAGTTGCAATGCATTTGGTCTGGATGCTGGTCAAGATGTGCTGTATACTAGTGGTGGTGCATATATCTAGTTATGGTTGTCTTTATCCTTGCAATATTATATGGGAGATGGATAAAGGATAAAAGTAAATCAAAACTTGAAATGAGGAGATAACCAATGGCTTACACGCCATATTATCGTCCTTTTGTGCATTTGTTTGATGCATTGTTATAATAAATACAATTATACGATTCGGTTAGACAGCACCTTCAACCAATAAAGCCGAGTGGTGAGAAATTCTTATCCTTAACACATTATGCAACAATCTATCTATAGGTAAATAGATAAGTGCGAGAAATTTCTGTGAGTAAGACAATAATTTACACTTGTAAGGGTATAGGTGTAGGTGGGTACATATAATACATACAGATATATCTTAGCAAGGATCATGAATTAAATTTATGGTTACAATCAAGTTTTCAGTGAAATTGTCTTCTTGGAGTTTCATATTAAGTACCCACATAAATACACCATGTATGTATGTACATATGTGTGTGTGCAACATTTGCATGTGCCTGTATACTATATAGATTCTTATTTGGGCCTTTTGGTTGTGAGTCATTGCCAAAGTGTTTGCATACATATTCTAAATATAGGATGGGATTGGTTTATTTATGACTTTAATTTCGGTAAAATTGTCTGACGTTTTCGAGGATTTGAGATGTGAGTTGGGAAAATATGTGGGTACTTACTAACAGAATGTACCTACCTACCTACTCAGCCCAACGGTGCTTTTGCTTTCATATAATTGCCTGACTAGCAAACGACGACGTTAAGGTACCTACCTTCCTTTTCTACTACCCGTATTGCTCTGTCGTATGTCGCAAGTAAGTATTTTCAAGAGATTGAATATTTAATGCTTTATGGACCTTTCATTTTTACTCTGTAAATTTCAGCAGGAATTATAGGTACATTATAAAATAGGTATGAATTCACACACAAGACAATAATTTATTTTTGAAATACATTTACAACACAGAGACTGCTACAAATTAATAAATTCTGTTAAATGGCGCCCGGGTGAAAATCATAAGACGAATCAGTTTGATAGTGTATAGTATTATGAATCAATATTCCAAATAAATTGATATCTGGTATGTTTAGAGTATTAAGTTATTCTCTAAAGCTCTATGTAAGCATAATTACTCTAATTATGGTGAACTTATTTTAGGTGATATGTGGGCGTGTCACTTTTATTTCAAAAGCAAAACAGGTTCACAATTCCGCCGCCTTACTCTCGAATGAATGGTTCTAATTCATATATTGCATTTCAACTGAAATTTAATCTCATCATTGAATTTTCTGAGGTTTTCGATTACTCGTTGAAAAAAGTTTTTATGATTAGAATTTAGTTGGCTTTAATAGGTTCAATGTGACTCTACAATCCAGCATAAAGAGCTGTGGGTACTGTTGCTGAAGAAGTTATATGACTAGAAGTTTTACATAAAAGAACGACGGTGAAAATTATAAATAGAGTAGGTGACAAACCGGAACCCTGTGGAACTCCAGCATTTTAATGAATATCAATCAATATAATCCAAAGCGATTAATATTGAGCTTTTTTGATACCAACTGTACGGATTTTTAAACGTTTTTTTTTAAATATCAAGCGGAAAAAAATACTTTTTCCATAAACGAAGTAAAAATTGGTGACACTCTGAAATGTGTCTGAAATGAAAAGTGTTAGCTGAAAAATAGCGAAGGTTTCAGGTGACACGGAACGATAAATTTGAAGTGTACCATGATGAGGGATTTGAGGAGTTTTAAGCTCAACATCTAGTTGATTAGCTACTTTCTTGTAAGAGGCTTGCAATTTGTTAACCATATTTATCCATATACTCCCCGCAGTTATCAAGCCGCCGATGTTTTTTAACAATTTTCTTAGAGACTAGGTTAGAGATAGCACAAAAGCATAATATTGACAAAATGAACTGTATCTTACATAAAACTATAACAGATAAAGAAGAGTTACCATATGTGTTCGGGTCAGCTCACTGCGAAAATGTTTGTAGAGTTTCCACAATCTGGAGAAGGTCTAAAGAAATTTGGAGTACAACTTCAAACCTCTCTATCCATTTGGTCAAATTAAGTCAAGTTAGTGGATGACGATTCGAAGAAAGCATTATCACCTTTTTTTTATAACCATCACAGAATCTTGAACAGGGGATACTTTTGAGCTTTGTGAAAGGAAATTATGCAGTTTGGGCTTGTAGTGTTTTTACAGGGTTTTTGGCTTTCCCTATGGATTTCTAAGAAAGCACATCGAATTTAACTTTTTTCACGAGACACGGCTAGTGGAAATATCAGCTTCTTCTTTTTAAGCCGGACAAGATAGGTTTAAAATTGCATTTCCAATTAAAGCCACTCAAGATTTTAATCAAACTTGTAAATAAAATTCAAATTCAAATAAAATTCAAATTCAAATTCAAATGATGATAGAGGTCAAGAAAAAAGTTGGTCTCAAAATTCCGTCTGTCTATATGTTTGTCCTCATAAAGGTTGATCTACACTCTAAGCAGCTGAATTGATTTTTCCAAACTTGGTCCTAAGCTTTTTAGGTGATTACTTAATTTTTTTTCTTTCTAATCTTTTTCTTCGTAGCCCCAAAAACAACGGTACATGCCAGATTTTTCTTTTACCAAATATGGTAAATCAAAATTATCTCGAAAAGAGCTCTAATGATTTTGATTTAAAAAAAAATCAGTTCATAGTTAACTGAGGTCTAGTTTAAATTTTACATTCAAAATTTGTTTGCAGAACGGTTGTTTTTTTTGACTTGCGGTTTTCAATTTGGCAATACTTTTTTCGAAATTGGTCTTTTTGACAAAAAATTTATTAATTTATTACCAAAATAATGGTTCGGTTCGCACGACGCATCACAAGAAAATTTTGCTCAGCGATGAAGCTCACTTTTGGTTAAATGGGTACGCTAGTAACCAAAATTTTCGTATTTGGAGTGATTATAATTTACAAGCCATTGTTGACTCGGTTACGTCCTCAAAAAGTGACTCTTTGGTTGGTTTTTAGGCTGTGGGGATCATTGGTTCATATTTCTTCAAAAATGAAGCCGGCCATAATGTTACAGTCAATGGGGAATACTATAGAGCCATGATTAATGACTTTTTCGGGCCTGAATTGGAGGATGTTGATGTGGACGACCTGACATAAGATTCCTATGGGCTGCAAAAAGTAGTCAAAAATTGGGCCTCTTGCCCGAAAGCATTCTTAAAACATAATGGAAAACCCTTACCTTTATAATAAAGCTAAATTATTGGCCATAACATTAAATTATATGCGATTTATTTCTTCTTGAAAACCACAAGTCTAAAAAACACCCGTTCCATGTTTTTAACAGTATTGTCAAGAAAGGTATTGAATTGAACTCATTAGGTGTGTTTTATTGGGAATATATCTATTGTACCGTAAGTAATTCCCAAAAAAACGCATCGACCGTAGCATGGAACGTAGCTTTTTTATTCTTGTAAAAATGGTACCCCTGCACAGCAGTCACAAGTAAGGAAAGAGTCTTTTGCAAAGTAAAATTAAGTAAATATCAAAATTATGAACAATTATTAGCTTTTATTCATATAAAATAGAAAGTAGAAAAACGTACCAATATTTAATTTATGTTTCAAACCTATTTCTTGTTTTCATTTTATCTCCATTTGTTATTTTAAATTCGAGCATTCATTTTGCACCAATAGAAAGGAAATGATAAGTGAATGGGTTTGTTCATAGACTATGGTCAAGTCTCTTTTTACACAGGGCAACTTTTGTATTGCTTTAAAAATCGTCTATGCCTTTCACACGAGGAAACAAAATTGCCGGAGATTGGCTTGTTTCCTTTTGACGTTTCTTGGTTTTGAACGCACACTACAACGTAGTTTAAATTGTTCACTCCCCTTACATTTCCCCTTTATATTTCAAGCTTTTATTTATTTTCTGAGTAGATCGATAGCTATAGTTTTATTTTTCAAGTCAATTTACAAATTTATTTTCTGAGTATGTTTTGCTTTCAATTCAATATTCACTCATCAGACTGCACGTAACATACGCGGAGTAAGGAACAAATAGTTAACATTTGGTTTGCCATTTCCATGCTCATGTCCAGAAAAAAAAAATGGGATCACAAAAATGTACCCTTGTCCATATAGTTTTGCCATCCATGGCCAACGTATATTAAACAGTGAAGAAAAAGCACATTTTGTGAAGTTCAGTTGCCACTTAGTGCGTTTAGGCTAGGCGCGCACATGCAATTTTTCCGAAACGAAATAGTTTAATCAATAGTTGAACGATGATCTCGCACATAATCGACTTAAAATAAATCAACGAGATAAACCAACACACATACAATATTTTGCTTTAATGTGCGCGCAGTTACATTATAGTTTGGTGAAATACTACTGAAGAACTTTTAAGTTGCTCGAATTGCGGACTGCATGTGCGCACTCTCATATAAGTCCATGGTATTCACTTTAGCAACAGAACTGTTGCAAAACTGAAAGTTGCATATGTGCGCGCCTAGCCTTATAGCTCATAGAATTTCATACGAATAAATATTTTGCGGCGCAATGTCCAGCAGTTCCTCTATAGTACAGTTCCACCCAATGCGGGTTGTCTTCTCAAATTGCTTTTTTGTAGATCTAAATAAAAAGATGATTTTTTTTTCACCAAACTCCGTTTATTTATAACTAACAATAAAAATTAAACACAAAATGAATATTGGTCTTAAGTTAGTCAAAAATAAGAAAAACTGAATTCATTCGATAACTATTGGTTTCTTTTTCAAAATGGATATCAAAATTTGTTAAAATTGATTAATTGACATTAGGGGTATGCAAAATTGCAGATATAGGTGCTATTTTAGACGTACTTCAGAAAATAATTGAGCAAAGAATGCAGTTTTTAGTAGTAAAAGTCAGAAACTTTTCAAAAGAACAGCTTATAATTTATTAAAAAATAGAGTTATCTAAGATTTGAGAAATATAAACTGGCCAACTATTAAAAAAAAAGAACCATAAAGATCGATTTGTCTTACGAATGAAATTAATAATTATAACACTCCATGAACACATCCATCGAGATTCTATTCAATTATCAATCGTACCAACAAAACTAACAAAATCAGAATCGAGACTCGACTGAACGTCAACCAGCCATCCACCGTAGCTTCTACTTTAGCTTTTTACCGACCGTAGCGAATCGTATGTTAAATATTACGACGGATAAACTTACTGCGGATAAATTTCCCAATAAAACACGACTATTAACGACTCAACGGATATTGATAAAAATGTTTACATATTAGATTCTTAAAATTAAAAATGATACTGCTTGCTAAAGTTTTCGAAAAAAATATTTTTTTGAATTTAAAAAAAATCATTTTTTTACTTAAATTCAGTTCTTAGAAAATTAGTTGACTATGTTTTTTGAAATTTTGTTTTTAAGCTTGTATAATTAAATACTTAAAATTGTCATACCAAATTTTGTACAAAAAAAAATAATAATATTGACAATTAAGTAAAAAGTTACTTTAAAAATATATCTAACCGTTTCTACTAAGAATCTTGTTCTTACGATATTATCGAACATAAGAACAAGTACGTGCGATACCGTCGTGCATTTTATTTAGATTCCACAGGATATGGACAGAGGTAATCCTATTTTACCTCCACTTCAAGCTTAAAAGTGAGTTTCTTTTATTTGTATAAGCATGAAATTAATGTTACTTATATATCGATGGTATTGCGCAAAAAGGGCCAATGTGTATTTCATGCAAACGGCCAATCTATTTTCGCTTACCGTCTTACAAAAAATCAAAAGGGCCAATCTGCAATGGCAAATCTGTTTATATCGTAAGATGAGAAGTTATGTTTGGTGTTGAAGAGCAAATCTCCTATTCAGCTATACTAATTATACTAGTTTAACGGTATCAAAAACTATATAAACGGTGTTAAACTATAGTATTTAAAAGCAAAATTCAGAAAGCAGTTTTTCAGAAATCCTTAAGCATTTCAGAATATTTTAGCATTTTTAGCTCTGCCAATGAGCCTACCGAAATCAAATGTTGCTTCGAAGTTAAAAGAAGATTGCACACTGGACAATTAGAAGCTCCTTCAGGTTTACTTTTCGGAACAGCGAATTTCCAAACAAAAAATATATCAAAATTGCCGACAAGTTTCGTCTTCTTAGGACATCTTGAGCGCACTGACATTAACCTACAAAATTAAGTGTTCGTGGTCAATTATTACAATAGATTTTTTTTATTATTATTTTTTTTATTTTCATTATTTTTACTTGCGATTATAGGTACTATAAGGCAAGTTATGTATTCGTAAACAATTTTTTTTTCTAATAATCAAACATGACATTACTATCATAGAGAATATCAAAAAAGTGGGTTCCGCAATTCCGTCTGTCTGTCTGTCTGTAGAACGATCTACAGCCTAAACGGTGGACCGATTTGGTTCAAACTTGGTACTTAGGCGTTTTAGGTGATTGTCCAAAATAGATTTTGAAATCGTTGAATGGTACTTACCATACAAAATTTTTCTACCATCTTAATTATCTCAAAAACGGCTTTAACGATTTCGATAAAAATTGGTGCGTGTACTACTTTGGGTATGGTCTACTTTTCGGCCAAAAAAGTTCTTAAAATATTTTGTTATTAACGGTACCTGCCATACAACCATTTTATTGATTTTCGAGTTTCTCATAAACGGCTCAACGGATTTCGATAAAAGAATTTTATACAGGAGTTCCTTCCAATTCTAAATAGTATTGCATTTGAAATTTTCGAAAAATATTTGTTTGGATTTTTGAAAAAAAAAATATTTTTTTTTTTTGAAAATTCAATATTTTGAAAACGGGTAGACAATTTTTTCTGAAATTTTGTTTTTGTATTTATATTATTAAATATTTAAAATCTATTTAAAATATTTAAATATTTAAAATCTTAAAATCAATTTTTTTTTAGAAAAAGTTTGAGAATTTTTATATATCTATAAAAAATTAAGTGAACAACTTTAAAAATATATTTAGCCGTTTTATTAAGAATCTTTTGCATATAATGTGATCGACCATAGGAGCAAGTACATGCGATCCAGTCGTGTATTTTATTTATATATTTTTTTAAATAATTTTGTAATTAAAAACAATATAAGAACGTTAAACTGATTTTTTTTTTAATTTAACAAAGGACTGCAATTGTTCAAGTCTATTTGGCAGTTGAGAACATTAAATAGTTTGTATTTGTTAATTTCAAAAACCTGATATTGTTATTATACTCTGCCAGGCGGAAGGCTATGTAGCAGTGTGACATCGTCGAATGAGCATCCATGACCAGTGTTTTTCAAATGCCGTTAGGGTCATGATATGCTGAGGCTTTGAGATGTTCCATTATTCTTTTTTCCAGTGATCTTGAAGTTTTTCCGATGTAATTTTACATCCCAAATATGCTTTGAAACCTCCCTAACCTAAACTGCACCTTGTTGTTAGTTTTATTTTCTAGTTGTGAAAAGTAATGTTTATGTTATTTAATTTTATTCTAATATTGCTTAAAATTTATTAATTCAACAGACTAACACATATCGGTGCCTTAAATAACTTAATCTGATCCACAAGAAATTAACAAATCTTAGAAACCTGATTGGAAATATCAGATTTGCCGTTTTTGCGCAACACCATCGATATTTATAATTTGGAAAAGTTAATTCTTCCGCAAAACTCTTGTTCGATTTTGACAAAAAAAAATTAATTCCATATCGCAATTTTTACTAGTTTCACTTTAAATTGAATTTCTAATCGTTAGAGGATATCTATTAATGATGAAGCAGACTTGACGAAATGTTCTTTTGCTATTGCGATTGCTCTCGTGGGCTTTTCTGTCATTTTGATAATTTATTTGAATATATTATAGCTTTCCTTGATATGTGTTAGGTGTTTCAAATTCTCAGAATCATCCAAAAGAATTCCTAATTTAATTCTCAAGATCCTTAACATCTTTTTATCTTAAATTTTTGTATACATATACTACATATCTATCTAAAAGAATTCAGAATTGTAGCATTTGGATCTAAAAGAATTCAGAATTGTAGCATTTGGATACAAATCTATACTCTATATTAATTTCTCTGATTTAAGGACGCAATCGACTATAAAAAAAACAAGGTTAAGCAGCTTTGCCATAAAGATGTCAGAAAAAAACCTGATATAAAATTCTATTTGCGCCAGGATCTTCCTTAAATCTCCTCAATTCCTTAAGTGTTTTCGTATATTTTTTCTATCATCTCTCCATGACATCATTTTCTAGGTAATTTTTTTATTTCATTTTCATATCACATAACTACAATAAATAGAAATCGCCGTAATGTGTACCTATAGCTTCACTTGGTCATCATACAAAAAGTCTATTAACCTCGATTATTATCGCTGTGAGCATCAGTTGAGCACACACTTCCATATTCACATGGAAGAAGAACAAAAAAAAAAAAGAAAAATGTCAAATGACTTATTAAAAATGTCAACGTCATTGCAATAAGCCAGGACACCTCTGCCCTAGACTTGAAAGTGTCCACTTGAACGAAAGTGGAACTAATTGTCCTCCTCATACTATATCAAGCAACCAACAACAAACAAACAAATGAATGAAGAAAAATCAATATGTGTAGAGGTGGTATAAGGATATATTTAGTTTTCTTCCATTTTATGGGCTGGTCGACACTGAGGGGTAGTGTGTATGGAACTTTGAGCTGAATAATACAGCAGAGGTTACGAGGTCAAGCACGTACTTACCCTGAATAGGTGAAAGTGACTTTTAAATCTAGTACAATGCCAAATTAGTCATTGCGCGAATATGTGGAGCGTAAAAAAAATAAAAAAAAAGGTAAAAAATGCTTTGATTTAGTCAATAGAAAAGGACCTCACACCTCACTTTGCGAGGCCAAATTAGATTCCAGATTGAGAAAAAAGAAATATTAGTCAAGTTGTCTGTTGGATTTATTATAAAGCCAGCCGTAATAAATGTGCTGATTTATGTTCCGCACTGTCCCTCGTTTTGATAATTCAAACGGGAACCCATTCTATACAAAAACGATTATATATATACAATGTTTTTGAATTGCAATCCTGTCAGCCTGTCACACATTTATACAACACTAGAAAAGTTTCCCTTATACGAGCGAGGGTTCGAATTAATTTTTCGTTGAGTTTTCTAATCGTTAGAAATATGTACTCGTATTTGAAATAAAGCTGAGGGGGCATGGGGCAGATATAGAATTTCCAAATGACTAGGTTTTTTGTGTATTATACCAGAGATTATATATGTACATAGGTTCAGCTCAATGACATAGTCTAGCCGTTTATATGTTTTATTTTTATTAATTTTTACGCTTCACATACAAGTCTACACCCTCACAAACCTACACACACTACATAGAGCGAGGAACAAATCCATGCTTTTAAAATAAAGTGTCAGGAGTGTTTATTATCAGTTCACAATAATTCGGGCAAAAATTATTGAAAAAAAAACTCAAATATCCTGCCATTAATAGATACAGATGGCAATTACCATGTGTCAAATGCATTTAATTTGCATTAATGGCGGATTTAATGGGCATACAAATAAAAAATAAAAAAAAAATAAACATCATCAGCTTATAAACAAATTGGCATCGAAATGTACAGCTTTTAAATTAAATTATCTGGCATTTGGTGTCAACAAAATGGTCGTCCATTTAGGGATTTCCTGTAAATAGTACAGATGGGAATAAAAATAGCAGTTTATTTTTTTTTTAGAAGTAAAACTTAACGAGCAGCAAAGTTTAATTCAATGGAATTTTTTTTTTATTTCGAGTGAACTGGTACAGTGTAGAATAGACAGGACGAGGAAGGATCCCAGTGACCATAACTGGGTGGAGAGAAATTTGAATCATAGCAACAAAGTTGTTGCCATAAGAGGATGACTGTTTTATTTGTGTCTGCATTCGATCTCAGTCATACTAGTACTTATGTGTATATTTAACAAGGTCTTAGAGCCTGTTTTATTTATAAAACAAAAACATTAAAGGGAGAAAGTAATCCAAAGTACTTAAGTTATGCATTTTCACAGAGAAAAACATCCTATGTTTTATAAATTTTCTTTGGAAAAGATCAGAAAAAAAAAAAAGATTTGTATCTATATAAATTGCTTTCTGATGCTAAGCTCTGTAAATCGTTCTTTGTATACTATATAGGTATTTACTTACATAGATGAAGATGATGGTACCACTATAATCAGCTGCCATAGATACATAATTGCAAAAGGAGCACTTCAATCAAAGACTTGAATTTATCTCATATAATTATGTATAGTTAAGTTTTTTAAATGAAAGAATGTAAAACAAAATTTTATTAGGTAATTGTTTTATTGTAGAGAAAACGGAAGAGGGCAGGTAAATAAGGAACTTATATAAATGTCATATATTAATTATATATATTTTTTTTAATAGAAGAAGAATTTTTTCTTCACATTTTTTCTTTATAATCGTCTGCGATGTTTCGAATACAGGATGTGTTTTATGACAGATAGACGAGACTGGTAACGAACGACCTATCTACTACCATTCCCCCCAAAAACTTAACTCGGTCCAGCGCAATTACTGATGCTGTCATGGGAGTTCAGAAGTTTCGAGGTTACGTCGTAGGACTTTCGTTCAAAATTGCGACCGACAATGCGAGTTTGAACTGGCTGATGAGCCAGAGAGCTCTTAGTGGGCTATTAGCAATGTGGAGCTTAAAGCTACAATGATAAGATTTCACCATCGAGCATCGCAAAGGATCCCAGAATGTCGTACCCGATGCACTTTCGCGCGTGCATGGAGTCAACACTCTGGTATGTGATGTTTCGATACTGAAAGAACCCTGTGATGTGTTCCATATTGATCTTGGGGACCCTAGTTTTCAATCTACGGAATATCGTAAGATCATTGACAGCATCAAAGAACAAAGAAATAAGCTACCTAATAGTAAAGTGTCGGAAAATTTCGTTTACAAAGAAGAACAAACATTGCACCGGGAATCCAGTTGAGGATGACCTAGTATGGAAGCTTTGGGTTACGCAACCGCTGACTGAAAACGTGATTGCCCTCGCTCTCCAGCCGCCTCGAGCCTTTCATGGTGGCATCGCAAAGACGTTGTTCCGAATATAGCTACAATTCGTCTGGCCTAAAATGGCAGCCCAGGTAAAAATGTTTATTGGGATGTGCGACATCTGTACTGCTTCGAAAGCCCCAAATGCCACCCTAAGGCCTCCGATGGGTAAAGCATTTGTGCTAGATAGAGAGACCTTTTCAGATGATGTACATCGATTTCCTTGGACCATACCCTCTCTCGAGAGACGGCAACACGCACATTGTGATTGGGCTGGACCAGCTGACGAAATTTGTTATGATCAAGGCACTACAGTCCATTTAGCCGCCGCCCGTCGAACATCAGTTAACTCGGCCATAAACATGTCACCATATGAAGCTCTTTTTGGACAAAGTTGCATCGAACTTAACGTGAAATCTGCAAATTTTATAATTTTGACTTATTTGTCAACGATCCAATTTTCGTCATACAGTTCGAAGCGTCGCGTCCTTTTATGTGCCAAAACTGTGAATTATGAGATTTCGAACAAATTTTTCAGCAGTCTAGTCTGAGTAAAAAGTTGAGCGCCACAAATGCCACATTGACACAATTACAATTAATGGTACAAAATAAGCCATTTTCGGAATCTCTTAAGTCGGAAATGAAAACCATTATTTTTTTTAGGTTTGACAAATACTGAATAATGAAACACAACTAGAAAGTGGATGGAGTCTAATATCTGAGGGTGTGTGTGCTCATTTTCTTTCTTAAAATTGCAATTACATTGAGATATTTTTCACGTAATCAAAATAGTTACTTACTTAAAAAAAAGACATAATAATGTGAAAAATAAAATGCCAGATAAGGCTAAGATGTAAATGCTCAAGTCAAACATAGACCAGTCGACAGATCATTCAGAATACGCTTAGTTCAGAACTGAATTGGAACAGCTGCAACTTTGACCATTTCGATGTACTAACTTAAAAAGATTTCATCTTCAAGTTGTTGTTGAAAAGCGTAAAAAGAAGGCAACATATAAGATTGATGACAGAGGTAAACCAATATATAGACGAAGAAATTTGTATAATTTGGAATTTGCAAAAATTGATTACCTTACGTTCTTTATGAGTTACTAGCAGATATCCGTGCGATGCTACGGACACACGGGAATCTAATGAAATAATCTATCCACCTACAAAATTTCATTCAAAACCCTTCAGTCGTTGAATGTAGGCACAAAGGATGAACATGCTCGCCTAGCATGCTAGCGCTCGCTGTGCTCTTCTTGTATGTGGTCTGGTTCGCGAGCCGCTTGCTGTTGGCAAAAAATTTAGATTTTGTCGTGTTCGTTGGCTTCGATGTTCGTCATGTATGGTAATGTTCGCGAACAATGAATTCAAAAAGTAAGAACTATAAAAATAAAGTTGGGAAAAACAAATCATGGCTAATCTTAAAGCAGCTTACCAAATTTCATTAAAATGCATTCAATGGTTAAAGCATGAATGCGGAACAAACAACCAAGTATATATTTTTTTCATATAACGGGTGATTTTTTTGCTACTTGGTTTTTGACGTTTATATTTTTGACAGATCACACATGACAAATTCAACGAACATTTGACATTTCGATTCAGTATTGTTTGCCATTTCATCATGAATAGACTTACGCCTAAACAACGTTTGCAAATTATTGAAATTTATTATCAAAATTCGTGCTCTGTGAAAAATGTGTTTCGCAAGCTACGTCCGTTTTGGTCGTCATAATCGACCCAACGAGCAGGCTCATTTTTGGCTAAATGGATACGTGAATAAGCAGAATTGCCGTATTTGGAGTGAAGAGCAGCCAGAGGCAATTCAGCAGCTACCAATGCATCCCGAAAAATGCACTGTTTGGTGCGGTTTATGGGCAGGCGGCATCATTTGGCCGTACTTCTTCAAGGACAATGAAGGCCGCATGGTTACGGTCAATGGAGAAAGGTACCGTTCGATGATAACAAATTTTTTTTGCCGAAAATGCAAGAATTGAACTCGGTCGACATGTGGTTCCAACAGGACGGTGCCACATGCCACACTGCACGCGAAACCATGCATCAATTGAGAGGCGAATTTGGTGAGCAGTTGATCTCACGTTTTGGCGCAGTCAATTGGCCACCAAGATCATGTGATTTGACCCCGTTAGACTATTTTTTGTGGGGCTATGTTAAGTCTATTGTCTATGGGGACAAGCCAAACACGATTGCTGCCTTGGAAGCCAACATTGAACGCGCCATTGGTGAGATTCCGGCCGAAATGTGTGAAAAAGTTTGCCAAAATTGGACCTTCAGAATGGACCACCTGAAGCGTAGCCGCGGGCAACATTTGAGTGAAATTAATTTTAAAAAGTAAATGGCAGAAATTTATTTATCGATCCAAATAAAAATTTCATTCACTTTTTACAAGTTTCTGTGTTTTTTTGAATTTTCAAAAACCAAGCTCTTAAAAAATCACCGTTTATAAGCCTCAGCCATATAGGCGTAGGAACTGTTCGGTTGCATTTTTCGGCATAAAAATGACTTATGTGATAATCGAGTATGTGTGTTTCCATGTGCCAAATTTTATCCAGATCCGCTCAGCCGTTCCGGAGTTATTGAGCAACAAACATCCATACATCCATCCATCCATTCATCCATCCATCCATCCATTTAGCCATCCATCCATCCATCCAAACTTTCACATTTATAATATTAGTAAGATGGGTAAAATATTGTTTTTAGAGAAAAGAAATGTGTGGTTTGATTTGAGATGAGCAAAAACTTTATTAACAGGATAGCGAAGTAAATTTCCGGAATTTTACAAAACCCCACTGAAGAAAACCGCAATAAGTTCAAGGAAGCTAGAAAGGTTAACGTTCATATTTCAAAAACCAAATTTTTGGGCAGCAAATATCTCAAAGGTAGTAAAAATTGTGGAACATATGCAAAAACACACATTCGAAATTCCACTTCGCCTTTGGTTCCAACGCTCATCTTGAATGACCCAACTTTTGTCGGTTCACGTGAAAAAACCAATTTGCTTGAATTACAGTTCGCTGCCCATTCGACGATGCCAGAAAGTGTTATGACTTCTTCAGTACTTGAGAGCGAAAATAATTTCATTGGATGAATCTTTTTTCGCAGTCATGTAGTTGCTAGAAACCTTAAAGACACAGATAAGACACATAAGTCGTTCAGAATAGCATTCCCCCCAACGTTCTGTAGAGGTGTTCCCCAACACTGATGGCAAAACTAATTCAATCAAGCTTCCTATCTGTCCTACTATGCTGGTCTATTTTCGTGTGGATGGGAAACAGCATTTGTCCAGATTGTCCTTAAAACAGGCGAATCTTCAGCTCCCTTTAATTACAATTGCGCTTACGCCTCCTACTTTCCAAGTTCATGGAAACGCTGATTAATTATCAGCTTCAGAAATATATTTAAGAACGGAAGGTCCTTAATAACCGCTAGTATGGCTTTCGTAGTACTCGTCTCGTAGGTCCATTTGTGATCTGATATTATATATCTCACCGAACAAATCTTTGTGTGGTTTTGGAGAAAGTAAGATTAAGCATTTGGTAAAGTTTCGTATCAAGCTCTCTTATCGAAAATGCGTTTTGGATCGTTGGTTAAGAAATAAGAGCCGCGTAGAATTTAATGCTTCAAATACTCAATGCTGTCTTCTGTCATTAAAGCACACCCTAACCCGATCAGCTGTCAGTCCTTGGTATGTACCACAGAGCACCTATTATATAATAACCACATACTTATTCGACGACTGCAAGAATGCTGCAAGGTATTTGGGCTTTCTTCGAAGAAGCAAGAAATTCTTCTCCCCTTCTGATCTGACTGTTATCTATAAAACCGTCATTTATCAAAAGCTCGAGTATAACTCGCACATTTGGGCCAGGAGCTCCCAAAACTCATTTGAATTTCGTAGCTTTTATTCAACATAGAGCTGTAAAAATGATAGCAGAGATAGAAATATAACAGGAATATTTACTACTCTTGAACGACGCGACGCGATGCCGCAATGTTTCATGCCTTTCATTATTTTATCGCTATTTTAGTAAAAATAATATTCTAGAGAAATAGCCAATTGCATTTTATTAACATTAATATTCGCTCTTCTGGGAATATACATCAATTCACCGTTAAATCCAAATCTTACCTATCACATACTGTTTAGTACAGATATTCTCTCTTTAGCTGTACAACATTAATGTGGAATGCTTTGCATGGCTCTAATTTTCGCTCTCATTTTAATACATCTGTATCTCCTTTTAAGTCCCTGCCAATTTCCTTAATTTTAAGGGTAGCCTTTAGTGCCCTCAAAATTAACTTTTTAATTGCAATTAGGGCAAGTGCACATTTGGACAAATAAGGCTAAATCGAAAATTTAATCAAACTTGGCATTAGGATGATAGGAAGTACAACAAAAATTCTTAGCTCATTTTCGAGAGGAAAATTTGAATTGCTTTAAGGCCCAAAAATAACGGACCTGTCATAATACAAACACAATAAAAAAAATTAATTTTCTCGAAAACGACTTCAACGATATTGATAGAAAAAAAATTCGTTTACTTGTATAGTTACCGTCTTACTTACTTACTTAGGGTGGAGCTACAGTCCGGTGTGGACCAGGGCTTCAACCAACAAACTTCTAGTCGGCTCGGTTTCTAGCTATCTGTCTCCAGTTTCGCACGCCAAGTGGGTTGAGATCCTCTTCCACTTGTATGCGCCACCTTTAACGCTGTCCACCTCTAGCGCTATCCCACGGGGTTGGATTCAAAGACTTTCCCGGGCGGAGCAATGGTGTCCATTCGCTCTAGTTGACCCAACTATCCAAGTCGTTGGCTTTTCAATTTTGTGACTAGGTTGGTGTCGCTGTACAGCCCGTACAGCGGGCTGTATCTTCTTCTTCAATCTTCTTCTATGCAACCGGGACCAAAAAAAAACACGGAGAATTTTCCTCTCAAAACAGCCTAACGCATTTTCATTCACCGTTAACATTGTCCATGGCTTTGCTTCTCAATTCCATCTTTGCCCAAAGAAACAGCGCTGGTACCTTTCGCTGACCTTATAGCGGATCCTAGGTATAAAATGTCTCTAACCAGTTCAAAGTTATAGCTGATTATAATGACGTTTTGTCCGATGACGGACTTTTGAAAGATTGTACCTCTAGTTTTGACGTGAAAGTCCAGAAAGATGTTGAAGAATTCGCATTACATGACAGCACGTAGCCCTGCCTAAGACTTTTTTTACATCAAAGTTGTCGGTTATGTCCTTGCCAACTTTGTTGGAGCAGCGTACATTCTCCATTGTCATCCTGCACAATCGGACGAGTTTTGTAGGGGCAAAACTCTCTAGATGCTGTCATACTTGGCCTTGAAATCGATGAAAGGTGCTGAGTATCGATTTGAAACTCCTGGATTTTTTCCAAGATCTAAAGCCACACAGAGAATATCTTGTAGGCGATATTAAGAAGACTGATGCATCTGTAGTTGGTGCAGTCCAGAGTATCAACTTTCTTGAGGATCTGGTAGACAATGCTGAGGTTCCATTCATCGGGCATGTTTTCCTCCGTCCATATTTTGCAGATAAGCTGGTGCATACTGCTAACGAATTTATTGCCAGTCGCTTTGAATAACCCGGCCGCAAGACCATCAGCTCCACCAGCTTTGTTCTACTTAAGTTTAGGTATACCTATCTTTACGTCGTCGAGATCGGGTGGACGGTATTGTTGAACTACGTGCGTAATCCTGGTTGAATGGTACAATCAGCATAATAGCGGAATGCATTTCATCATCGCCGTTATAAAATGTGCAGAAATATTTTTTCCATAACCTTGACTGCGAAGCCCTTGCAGGCTTCGGTTCCGGCCTGGTAACCTTGGGAGGTTCTGTTTACTGCAATGGCATTCCTCTTCCTTTCTTTTTTCTTCTTAGAAGCTTTTGTTCCTCTCTCCTCTTCTGTTCGTAGAGCTCGCAAGCAGCTCTGGTTCTTCTATGCTGTGCCGCTTTGTATGCCTGTTGTTTGGCTCCATGTACTTGACGGCATTCTGCATCGAACCAGGGGTTTCGCTGGAGTGGTCGTGCGAGGCCAAAAACGTCAGAGGCGGCATCTCTGATGGCTTCCTGGCAATTTTTTCACTAGTCCTCGATACTTGCAGTTGGCGGCAAAAGACTATTTAAGAAGGCGCGGGAGACTTCATCGAAAAGGACGTTGTGATTTCCTGCGCATGTTTCCGTCTGACGTCGATTTTTCTAACGGTATTTCCCTGTGTTGCCTCTGGTCTAGATATCCGTAGCATTATCTGGGCTACAACGAGGTAGTGGTCAGAGTCGACGTCGGCTCCTCGTTCGTACCTTGTTACGCATCTACATTTTTGGAAACAAAATTTTAACATAAAATGTTATTAACAGAATACCTAGCATATAACCGTTTTTTTAGGCTTTCTCATTATCGGCTCTACCGATTTCGATGAAATAGTTCGTTCAAAGTAAGGAATTTTTTTTTTATTTTTGAAAACAAAAATTGTTTTCCTAAAAATGATGGACGGTTTTATTTTTAAATTACCTTTTTAAATTTATATTTTTAAATACAAAAACAAATTAAAGAAATTTTGTATTTAAAAAAAAGTCTTTGACAGCTACCTAAAATCATAAATGTATCAATAAATTGGCAGAAATGGAGGGACCTACAACTTTTGGCTAGATCCAAACGGATAAGCAATTTGTCGCTCCTTGGAAAAATAATTATTAGTTGGAACAGCTTGGATTCGAACCCATATTCTTGGCGTGGTAACTCAATACACTATCCAAACCATGATACTATACATATATATAGCTTTTTTTTCAAATTAAAACATCGGTGAATATAATCGCAATACCTTTTATTCCAATAACTAACTAACCCATTTAAACAAATCAAACAAAAAAGAACACCATCTATAAAGTTATTATACAAAAAGAATTAAAAAGTTTTTCAAGAGCTTCGTATACATAGAACCCACTCTGTTTAACCGTGGTGGCTTGTACGTCGTCCTTCACAAGGATAAGGATAGGTAAGATAAAAGTAAATACATAACAATAAGTGCGGGCAAAGTTTTTTAATTAATCATCATCTCTTGATTCTCTTTGAATACAAATGATGCTTTGGTATGCGCGGTAAGGTAAAATAATATCATGCAATCTCTAGCAGTTGGTATAGGTCCAGCATTCCATAGGTAGGGGGTATCTTATATGCACACACTACATCGTGCTCGAAGCTTAGAATACTTATCCGACAGGGCAACAAAATAAAACAAAACCAACCAAAAATTTAAATATTTCATCTATGTTTTTTTTTGCAATCGTCCTTCTACATATATCTACTACATCGAGAGTCCTTGAAGATGATCCTATGACACTCGTAGATTTCTTGAGAAACTTTTCTCAAACTAACAATTTTTGTTGTTTTTTTTTTTTGCTTCAGATACAAACGCAGGCTAAGGCTATATAGCTAACATCTTGCAACAACTTGAGGCACTTTATTCTCATATCAAGCAGACATAAGGATACGTCGAGGGTATATCGTTTGGCCATAGTCTGTTGACTTAAGATCTCACATTTTGTGGTGCGTCGTCGTCGTCGACGTCGTTGGGCGGTATTGCTTTTGTTTTTTGGAAGAGCATCAGGAAAGTTTTCTCAGCAGCAGCAGTGGAAAAGACGAAGAAAGAAACAAAAAAAAAAAAGAAACAAAAACAAAAAGGATTCAATGTTTTGCTTTCAGTTTTTATGACACCCTGAGGTTTCTGAGGTTTTATATCCGTAATTATTGTTATACCCCAAAGATGGACATAGTTTTAGCCAGAGATGAGTCCACCCTTGGGTGTAAAGAAATTTATATATGACAAGTGAGCCATTGTGGAATAGTGCGGTTATGCCAGGTTTTGGTTTTCTTTTGGCTTTTGTTTCTTAATAAAATTATTGTCTGAAATTTTATGCGGCTTGGGCATGGGTCTGGTCTTCATCATTTGTCTTTTTTGTTACTATACTGCATGCAGAAAAACTAGGACATCATTTATTTTTTTCTTCGAGGAAAATTCTTAAATTGGTTTTTTTCTCTTATGGTTATGACTTTGAAGAATATCGAACGATATTCTTAACGATAGATTTGATGGAGAAAGTTTTGACTTTATGGCTTTTTAATTGCGATGGATGTTTCTAATGGCTTTTGTGGCCCTTTTGTAAAAGGATATTGATTCTTAAAATGAAATTGAAGAAGAAGAAAAAGAATACTCTGTATTTTGTTCTTACATTTCAAATATTCGTACATGGTGTTTTTTATCAACTTAAATGCTTTAGACTTTAAAATGTACTTCCCGAAGAATTTTTGTCATTCCTAATATGAAATAATCATAGCTCTTCACTGATCCACATGTCATTTTCTTCCTATTTCACGGGAAATATCCTCTTTTTTAAAAAGAACAAAGTGGAGTGAAAAATGAGTAATTAAATGAAATTGTTTTGCTTTGATTTAATATGTTGGCCCTATGAAAGTGATTCACAGAAATATAAATTTTTATCTTGAAGTCAAATATTAAATAAAGTCAATAAAGAATAATTGTGGAACGTACTCATTTTCCATTTCATTAAAAAAAAGAAAAAAAGAAGTATGGTATTTGAATGAAGAATTTCGTTTCTATTCGATTAAAAATATAATTCACATGAATTTTTAAAATGTACTTTCCACAAATTGCGGTGTGACATAAAATATATTATTTTTTTGCAATTTCACAGGACCAAGAATATGAAGTAGTTTAATGATTTATTAGAAGTTTTCCTTATAAAGCTTAGCCTGATCCTCATGTGGAGTAAAAATTGAATGGGTTCCATACTTGAATACGAGGAATCCTTAGTAGAGTGAACAAGTAAAACATTTTTTGATTAACTCATTTGGATCGAAAATGAAAGTTGAGGAATGTAGAATACTAAAAATTTCACATATACAATAACCAACTTTTTTCACTGGAAAATGGTTAGTAGTGGGCTTACAAATTTTGATCGTAAAGTGAAAATTAAATAGTTATGGAATGTAAAATTTTTGAGAATCTAGCCGTTTTTTATTGAAATTTTTGTGAGTTTTCACTTGAAGTGTGGCTACCAGAGGTGGTAAAGTTTTTTTTTTCGTAAAATGGAAATTAAATGCGTTCCAAACATGAATTTTTCAGAAAAACATTGGTAATGCGGACAATTAAAGCATTTGAAGATAATCTCATTTAGATCAAAACAGACGTTGTAATGTAAAATACTGAACATTTCATAGCGACGATCAGCACCTTATTTCGCACGAAAAGTGGCTACAATAGGCTTTAAACAAATTATTTTTAAAGTGAAAATTGAATTGCAGTGGAATGTAACATTTTGAAAACTTCAAACTGACGATTTTTTTATGAATATTGAGTTTTCACGTGAAATGGGGCTACCAGAGGCTTTAAATGATTTTTTTCTTAAAGCTAAAATTTAATTTCGAAAACAAAACTTGGTAGTGCGGGCAATTAAAGCATTTATAAATAAGCTCATTTTGATCGAAACAAACTATGTAGAATATAAAATACTGAACATTTTACAACAACGCGACGGTCAGCACTTATTCACTCGAAAATTGGTTACAATAGGCTTTAAACAAATTATTCTTAAGGTGAAAATTGTAGGTATTGCTGTAAAATTTAAAATTTTACAAACTTCAATCCCACGATTTTTTTAATGAATATAGAGTTTTCACGCGAAATAAGGCTACCGCAGATGCTTTAAGTGATTTTGTTCGTAAAGTGAAAATTAAATGCGCACACTTAAATTCAAAAAAAAACCTTGGTAGTGTGGACAGCTAAATCATTTGTAAGTAAACTCATTTTGATCGAAACAAACGCTGTAGAATATTATAAACTAAATATTAGACTCTTTTCACTGGAGAAGTGCCTACACTCAAATTCTTTTTAAAGTGGAAATTGAATAACTGGGGAATGTGAAATTTTGAAAATTTCACGAAAACAATTTTTTTTGTGAATATTTATTTTTCACGCTAAACAGTGCTACCAGATGATTTAATAATATTTTCGAGTGAAAATTGAATGCGTTTCAAACGTGTATGTGAAAATAAAGACTTCATAGTGTAGAAAAGTATTTTTTTTACAAAAGTTAAGTTCTTTCACACTATCTTCCATATTTCTTTTAAAGTCATATTAGTAGTTAAATTGTAAGAATGGCTTATTTTGTCGCCAAAGGCTAAATGATTGAAGAAAATCACATATACGATCCACCATCATTTTTTATGAAAAATTGAACAGAGTGAAAATTGCTGAAGCCGAGTGAAAAAAAAAACGTTTAATCAATAGATTCTGCCTTAACTGATGAATTTTAATCAATACTTCGGGCAGCTCCATGGTTACTATACCTAGATAATGTCTTCTGCTTTTTGAATCCTTTGAAATCGTGATTGTAAAATTTTAAGCTCCAATCCCCTCGTTATTCTATAATACCTTAGCCATTTCATTGTAAAACTGCCAATTGGAAATATTTAACTTCCAGCTTTAGCTCAAAAGAATTAATGGAATTATTCCTACCGAATAGATTTATGTATATTTTGTGTCCTTATTTATAAAGAATTCCCTGGAATTTTTTGATAAAAATTTTCCGCATAGATATAATATAAATACCAAACGTTATAGCTACGTTATTTTTATCTCTTATGAAAATATGTATCTACAGATTTATAAATTGAATTTATTTTAATATGAATAATAAAATGAAATATCCTCGAAGAACTATACCTATACCACCTATACAATTCAGTGCATTCAAAGTGTATAAGGATATAAATTAACAATGCCATACACACATACAGATTCTCCCACCAATTATATCTCAAAAGCCAAAAAAAAAAAATAATGGTGAAACTGATGTACCTTTATGCCCGCTGAATATACAATCTCTTCTCTGGTCGGCTTACCACTTTTTTGGTCCGATTTTCCTGTCACATTTTTGTTAGTTGCCTGCCTGCCTATTCAAGTAGGTATATCTGCGAGGTCGATTTTTTGCCTTTTCCATTTCCATCCATTGCTCCTTTTCTGCTCGCCAAAAGCTCTCTCGTCCTCGCGTGTATAGCATTATACAGAGGAACTTAATAAAAATAAACAACCAGTTGGGGGACACTCGCAGTGATTATGGAGGACCACACCTGTGAAATAATTTCAAATATTCCACCAGTGACGATTGGAATATACGGCTTACCAGGGTTTTTATATAATATATTTTTTTTTTAGTGTAGTACCTGAGATCCTGAGTCTGTCTTATTTTTAAATATTTTTTTTTTCAGTTATAAAAGAAATAGGTTGTCCTATAGACCATGCTATAGTAGAAGTACCATATAAGCTGGTACAAGGACAACAAAAAATTTCAGGATCCAAAAACCGTACGAAGGTATTTGTGTGTACGTTTTGCAAAATATGCAAGCATATTAATTTACATAAAGGATGCGCTATGAAAAAAAATGGTAAAAGCGTATAGGAAAACTGGAAAAAAGGATTCCGTGTTGCAGCCTGATTGTCCTTGTTATTGTCTGGGCCAGAATGTACATTTATGCATGTATGCCAGTCTATAGTGTATATTATTTTGTGTTGGTTTATTGAAAGGTAGGTAGGACGAAAAATGGAATTATTATTTTAAATATTAAAATTAAAAGCATTCAGATATCTGATGTCAGGGAAAATAATACAACAAAACTAAATGTTCGGGATTTCATCATGAAAGGTCGGGGGAGAGAGAGTTGGGTATTCGAAGTTGCACTATTGATATTTTTTGTTTACTGTCTGATATGTTGGACAAACAATTCGAAAAATCCGAAAATCTCATTCCAATGAAGAAACTTTTGCTCATCATTATTGGAATATGAGAGAAGTGAAGGGAATCGGAAGCAGAATCAGTTTTTTTAGCAATTTTATACAAATTTCTTCATAAAGTATGCATTTTTTATGTTTTCAAAACCACTTTAAATGTTATCAAAAGCACTTCTTTCTGGGAGCAAATATTGCTGTAGGCTTGCACAATAGTCCTGATGGAAATTGGAAAACCATGTTAAACAATCACTCCAGTTAATTATAGATTTTCACTTTTACCTCGAACAAAATCTGAAATATCAGAATGATGACGTAGGGTACAATTTTAAAACATTAACATTATTCGCCAATTTTAATTTGTTTCCAAGAGGTCTATTCTAGACACTTGGCATATTCCCAGAGATTTGCGCCTAATCGTATGAAAGATAAGTAGCCAAAGTAAAACTGAGTTTTAGTTTCTCGAATTATTTGATCTGGTCGAACGGAATATGAGTACCATAAAATTGCACGCAATGCCCCTGAGTGAAGTTTTTACTTGCAATTTTTGCATCTGAAAAAAAAATCGAACTCGAGATTTTAATAAAACTTGACATTACAATGATACAGAACACGAAAAAAATGTCTGTCCGTCTATTGGTCCATCTACAGCCTAAACGGTTGATGCGATTTTCTTTTCTTCAAACCAAGGTGAGCTTAGATCGATTCTTTTTTTGAATCTTAAAATTTGAAAAACGCCTTAAGGAATTCGATAAAAAAATATCACTGCACTATCTTAGGTAGTCAAAAATTTTTAAAAATCACTGCAGTCTACATTTTGGTCTAAAAATGTTATTAACTGTTTTGTAATTTATTTTTTACTTGCGATATAAGTACTATAGAACAAGTTTTGCATTTGGAAAAAAATAGAACTCGAGATTTTAGTCAAAGTTGACATTACGATGATAGGGAACACCAAAAAAGTGGGTCCCGCAATTCCGTCTGTCTGTCTATCTGTCTGTGGAACGATCTGCACCCTAAACGGCTGAACTTATTTGGTTCAAACTTGGTGCTTAGGCGTTTAAGGTGATTGTCCGAAATAGATTTTAGAATCGTTGTTAGCCCCAAAAATATCGGTACTTGCCATACAAATTTTTCTGCCATCTTAATTATCTCGAAAACGGCTCTCTCGATTTTGAAAAAAAATTGGTATGTGTTGTAAGTTGAGTTGTTCTACATTTTGGCTGAAAAAAATTTTAAAATATTTTGTTATTAACGATACATGCCATGCAAACATTTTATTGATTTTCGACTTCATCATAAACGTCTCAAAGGATTTCAATCAAAATTTGTAAACAGGATCTCCTTTAAATTCTAAATAATACAGCATTTCAAAATTTTCTGAAAAATAGTTTTTTGGATTTTTGAAAATTAAATATTTCGAAAACGGGTCGGCGATTTTTTCTTAAATTTCGTTTTTAAGTTTATATTATTAAATATTTAAAATGTTCATAAAAATTTTTTTTAAGAAAAAATTTAAGAATTTTTATAATAAAAAATTAAATACAAAACGACTTTAAAAATATGTTTAGATTTTAAATAGAAATCTTTTGCATACGATGTGATCGAACATATGAGCAAGTTCGTGCGATCCAGTCGTGCATTTTTTTTTTTTTTTTAGAATTGACTGTGATAAGCTTGGGAATTTAATGATCGATTCAGTACAATAAAAAGAAGCCAACATTGTTCAATTTTGATTTTGAAAGTCGATATTCAATTATTAAGACATAAAGGTCATATTGACATTTATTTCATGTTCGATGTGGTCTCTGTTATCCAAAAAAATTACTAATTGGGGTTGTCTGTGATATTCAGCCTGTTGGTCCTCGAACTCAAAACAACCCGTATCATCGCTAAGACTCGATTCAAAAATCTATTTTGGACAATCACCTAAAACGCCTAACCATCAAGTTTGAACAAAATCGGTTCAGCCGTTTAGGCTTTCTATAATCGTAATGTCAATTTTGATTAAGTTCGATTTTTTTTCCAAATGCAAAACTTGCCTATAGTAAATATATCGCAAGTAACAAATACCTAAAGATAAAAATTATTGAAAAATCCAATCATAACGTTGGTTTGCTTGTGCTCCACCCTGTAAATTTTAATTTAGTCGAAACCACAGTACACATATTACAAGGTATCCTCTTCCAAATTTCCATTTTCGTGCAAGTTCGCAAATGTGTCAAAACTCAGAGCCCACTGTGTCACTCTTGGCATATTTTATAAAGTTTGAACGTTCACATTTTGTGTTAAACACTACATCATTTAAATGACCACCACGCGAATTGTTGCTAGCATCGATTCTTTTGAGGTAATTTTCGACCACTTTTTGACACATATTGGGCGGTATCTCAGCTATAACTTGACGAATGTTGGTTTTCAAGTGCTCAAGAGTTAAAGGTTTATCTGCATAAACACGGCTTTCACGTAGCCCCACAAAAAAACACAGCTGTGCCAAATCCCATGATCTTGGTGGCCAGTTGATATCGCCACGACGAGAAATTACTCGTCCAGGAAATGTCTCTTGCAATAAAGCCATATTCGCTCGAGTTGTGTGGCATGTGGCACCGTCTTGTTGAAACCACATATAGATCCAAATGCAAAATACGCTATAATGTGCCGTAAGACAGTCCTAATTCCTGAGAACGAAGAGGAATCGACACATTCGGGTCTTCGCAACACTTTCACTTACAGCAGCGATATTTTCAGTGGTGCGAACGAAACGATGATGCACAGGCCTTACAATATCTGTAACCAATCCAGTCTCTTCAAATTTCTTCACAATTTTGCCAATTGCTTGCATAGTTGGACGATTATGTAAACAATAATCTCCTTTTAAAGCACGATATGTGGCTGCGGCAGAATCACCATTTTTGTAGAAGGTTTTAACAATTTTTATGCGTTGTGCGATAGTTAAGCGATCAATTTTCGTAAATGTCAGACTATCAACGAAAGAAAAAAGTTGGTTTAACAATTTAGTTTAACAAATGTCAAATTCCAGCCCTATATTTTTGAAACCGCAAAATGGATAACCCTTTAGTAGTGGTGGAGAACTATTGATAGTATCTGCCATCGATAGTTATCGATAGTTTGCAATAAACAATGATTAAAATTTGAAAAAGATAGCTACCGAAGTTCTGAATTTAAAGATTAACGTTGATGAAAGTTAACTATATTAAACTATCAAGCAAGTAGTGTCGAATCAAATGAAGTTAATTTCAACTCAACACACCCATGTTCCTAAATGTAAAGTATGTTTAGCTTAGATTAAGAATTGAACTATAGATAAAACCGTTGGCTTTTTAAAAACGAACTTTTTACTGAATTTTGGGCTTATGTATATAACTATCGATATGGCTTCTTACTATATATATGACTGGCATGAACCAAACTGATCGATTATTATAGCTACTTTAGAATAATAGTTATAAAAATACCTATTACTGATATAACAATTATGGAACAAAAGTTGTCAGGAAAATATCAATTTTAATAAACTACTTTCTACACTTGTTTTAGAATATTAATTATTTATTACTTTATCATCTATGTATGTATATTCCGCTTTTCTGTTCCATCAGAATAACGGGTGTTTATTAGACGTATGGTTTTCAAAGAGAAATAAAAGGCATATAATTTAATGTTATGGCCAAGAATTAAGTATAAGTCACCTATCTTTATAATTATGCTAAATTCTTGGCATTATGTTTTAAAAATGATTTCGAGAAAGTAGCTGCCGCGAGTAAATTCCAGTCGAGATTCCCAATTTTTAACCACTTTTTGCAGCAATTTGCAAAAAACAAAAAATCCATATTAACCAAATTGATTCGTTGATCGCTAAAATGCTAATAGTCCTTTACACTGATCATTATCAGCCAGTTTTTTTTCATGCCAAGTTATGTCTCCTCGAAAAGAAAAACATGTTTGTATAAGAAAACGCTAAGATCTTATTCCCAGAGCACTCTTAAATGAACTAAATACTTGAACTATATTCAGTTTTTGTATGATTACATAACTTTTTCGTATCATTTAATGACTTTGAATGCCCAACAACAACTAATCATACAAAAACTGAATATAATACAAATAAAAATGACCAGTGTCAAAATCTTTCCCAAAAAAAATCTCTCTCCTTATATGAACAACAAAAAAGTTAGCTTATAAACGAGTAAGGAGAAAATAAGAAAGAACCCGAATAACCAACAACAAACTTGTGTGGCTAATAAAAGCGCTAGTCGTTTTAATGCAATTGATAAACAGTTCTTCCTATCTCTGTCTCTCTCTGTTGTATTAATGTATGTAAAAAGCTTAAGCCAATGGGGACGTTCACTCAATTATTCTCAGCAATCTGGAATAACTTTCTGTTGTTGTAATGCGTGCAAAACCACATCTGATGAACAAACAACTGCTCTCATGAAAGCTATCTTCAGTTATCCCAAAACATTTGGAATAACTACCCAGCAAACATTTATCTGAAGGTTCAGATTCTAATCACCAAAAATGAAGAATAATATTCAGGAAACCTTCAGTTTTTTGAATGGATTATAAATATATACAAAGATCCTACAAATTCTTACCAGAGAGACACAGAGAGATATGTATTCTGTGTCAAAAAAAAAAAACAACACTCAGATTTTGTTGTTGGATCCTTCATATGGAGATCCTTTTTTATTCGTCCTTTTACTTTTCTTTTTACCAAGGGGTAATGATGACGCGTCATTGTAATGACAAAAGTTTCGTTTGCATAGTCGATTATCAGTTCGGAAAAGTTTTTCGAAAGATCGGTTTAGATAGGTATATAACCATCAGCTTGTGTTTAAATAGTAAATGGGTACCTACTTACTAACAAAAAATATATATAAAAAAGCAATGGCAAAACATAAAGGTATGTAAAAAATGGTGTTAAATTTTCCTAGAAATATAAAAATCATTTCTTTAAATTAAGCATCGTGTAACAATTAAGAAGTTCTGAAAGCTATAAAAGCCAAACAAGAGGCAAATCAAAAAATGTTCCAGAGTCTCACCGATGGAATATTCAATGATAAATGAATCAGAGATAATGAATTCACTTATGATGCAATTTGAATCCTTTTACTTGTTCTTGGACACCGATTTGAATCATTTTAATGATTCATTTATGATCTGAAAATTCTGCAATTAAATGAACGTATATAAGGGCTCCATATATTCCTTTAAATGATTAATCCCTGAACCTTTTCTGAATCGCAAAAATGATTCCTGTACGATCAATTAATGTGAAGTTATATACTTAGAAATCCTTCACTTAATTGAATTTTATTGGAATTATTTTTATGATTTAGAAAAGATTCAGGCATTAACCATTTAAATGAATATATGGAGCTCTTATATACATTCATTTAAATGACCAATTTACAGATCATAAATGAATCACTACAATGATTCAAATTGGTGTCTAAGAGCCCAGGTAAAAGGATTCAAATTGCATCAAAAGTGAATTCTTTTTCGGCCGGTTTCTTCACTTTTATGAATTAATTATCGTTCATTTCTGAATAAAAATGTTTGCTGGGTAGCTATCCGAGAACAAATGTATAGAACCAGCTGACTGCAAAATTCATTGGTATGCGTTTTGCTTTGATTTTTTGACAGCTTTCAGCTAACCTATCTGATTCGTCCACAGATATACACCGATAGCTTTCTATCCGAGAATAAATGAGTGAACGCCCGCAATGGTCAAGTGTCTCTACTTTGTAGATTTATCTGCGGAGTAGTATAAAATGTAATGTAATGTAAAAACCTGCATTAGGTTGGACCTGATCATGTAGGCTCGGTGGCGTGATGCGAAGTGCGTTGGCAACTAAGCGGCTGCTCATGGTTCAATACACGATGAAGGCACAAGAAGTTTTTCAATTAAAATGAAAAAGTAGGCCAGCACCACTAAAGCAAAGGAATCTGATGATCAACCGTGGCAAGTCGTGAAATAGATATAATTCCAGCCAAAAATGATTGAGAAAAAACTTGGTGGTAGCACACTCAAGTTGTTGTTGAGCATTCAAAGTCATTAAATAAATACTTGAAACGTTATTCCTCATAAATAAGTATCTATCGTTAGTGATTGATTCTTTCTTGAGATAAATATTATTAAAATCATAACGTTCGCTTCAAATGTATATGTATTTTCAGTAGATTGATCAAATAATTGTATACAATACCAATAAATTGACTTATACCATAAAAGAATATAAAAACACTTGTCTTGAGTGTTTTTTCCATAAATAATCATTATTCCGTATCACGTCCTCTTAGGCATTTTCTTTTTCCAAAAAGCTTTTAACAATATTTTGTTCTTGATTAACGAACCTTCTATCTGAAAAGCCGAACTAGCAAAAAAAATCCCTGAAACTACTCTTCTCTTAAAATACTCGAAGTAAGTACCTACACACACAAGTAATGGCCGGTAGTATAGAAAACAAAACTTTGATCGTAAAAAAAAATACCTATCAAAATATCCCTTTGGCTTATTAAAGCCGATTACAATTCCGTCAATCATTCGATGAACAAAAACAAAACAAAATATACAAACTTGAGAAATAACTACTCGACTAAAGTCCGGCCATTTATATTACATATATCACTGATTTGAAAATGTCCTATATACATTGCCAGTATATTTTATGGCAAACTCTATAACAGCTTACGTGCTATAGTGTAAGCCTAGAAAATAGCCTTCGTCCACCTTTTTTTCCAACAAATGTCTATAGATATTATGACCACAAATTCTATGCCAGAGAATTAACAATGTCCAGGATATTGTCGCCGTTACCGTGAGTCGGCAGTGGCAATGGCGTCGCGTGTCATTGTTCGGCTTTTTGGCAGAGTATATACATATTCGTTGTTGCCGTCATCATCGTCCACCGAAACAGAAGCACAAGCTTTTTGGAATTATTGGATTGGAAAAACCACCAACTAACTATCAAATGGATAGGTATAATAACGATAATAAATTTTTCTCCATTTTGATGAAGTGTCCTAATATTTTCGGGCACTGACTGGCAGTGTTGCCATAAGATATTTTTGTAAATCGGGAGATTTCCACATAAGAAATCGGGGAATTGAAAGTAGAAATAATTTCACCTACTTTAAAAAAATTTGTCTGTTCATCATTTTATTTTATTTAAATTCATTTTTAAAATTCATATTATTTGAACACAGTAGGTAGATAAGATAATATATTCTTAAAATTAAAAATAAATATTTCTCCTCTAAAATAAACATTCTTGCATATGGATAGCTTATAAAAAACTTTAACATTAAGTTCTTCTAGCTTAAAAATTAAAAAATATGACATAAGGGTTCAAGTTGAACTTATGTATACATACATTATGTACACATATGTGTATATTTAAAAACATGCGTTTCACATCGCACCCACAAACGATTTTAGTGTTTCAATTTTTGGTTAAATAAAATATATTTGTTTTTATTGAATTTTCTGAATAAATCATCAGAAACCTTAAGGTTCAAACATTTACGTTCCTTATATTTCACAAAATCTTTAGATAGTAAAATTCCTTGTAAAGTTTCAACAATAAGGCGATTTCTGAGTTTTGTTTTATTTAAATTATTTGAGAAAAAGTTCTCTCAACATTAGCTGAAGAGTTTGGTAATGTTAATATCGATGAAATAAAGTTAGCCATCACTGGAAAGGCCAAACTTTGATTGCTCCTTTTTATATAGTTTAATAGCATCATTTTAGTATTTTAAGTCAGTCATTGCTAAGATGTTACAAATATTTAATTAATGTTATTTCAAGAGCGGATAATATTTATATGAAAATATTTTTAAATATGAAAATCGGGGGAGAGTGCCCTATTAACATAGAAAATCTGTGTAACGGAAATAGGTCTAAAAATCGGGAGAAATACGATAAATCGGTGTTTCTGGCAACACTGCTGACTGCTACCGGACTGGTAAACACACGAGCAAACCAACACACACCCATACCCACATTTCCATTCTTAAGCAAATGATAATATTTCGATATTAAAGTAAATTTTACTCTAGGTATTGGTTAAACTATTGCTCAACTTTGGGGACTAATAAAGGAATTCCCAAATAACCAGGATAATAATGTATATAATGTGTCCCTTTCCACAGATTGTTTATAGCTTGAACCATATGCTAGTGTGTATTTTGTCGCTATGCGATTATTATCGGAATAATAATCTACTAATGCATTTGTGTGATATGATGTGATGTGTGAGTGGTAAAATTGCTTATTGTATTGTATTGCTTTGAATAGAAAAGCTTAAGTGTAATGAAGAGGTATAACTGAACGAGTATTTGTGCGTGAATAAGATAATGCTTGATATGCTTAGAAATTCTCAACAGAATGGCTATTTTAATTACAATTTCGAAGATTAGTGGTTACCTTAACTAACAATGGGGAGAGCATACAAGATGGTCTTGAATTAAAAAGGACTTTATCATCACGGTTACGGTTGCCAGATCGAGAAAGTCGAGTGAATGAAAGAATTCAGCCAAGAAATAAGAAAGTAGTGTCAATATTATCAGCATAAACTTACCTATTGAAACTTTAATTCCGCATAGTTAATTCCAAATTCTAGTAAAATTTGTCATAAAATGCCTAATCTGCCATAACGCTGGCTGTTTTGTCGAAGAAAAATATTAAATGTATTTATAATAGGTCTGTTCTTTTGGTAAATCTATCGACAGCATGGGGGTGGCCGTAGCGCGATAATTGTGTGCTCGTCTGTCAACCTCGTGGTCGAAGGTTCGATTCCTGCCGCTGTCTTTGTCTTCTTATATTCCATTAAAATCGAATTCTAAAAATTGTTATAAAATGGGTTGCTGGTTTACTCATTACATGCTGTTCAGGCATAACAGTAAACTACTCATAAATATGACAACCATATAAAATAAAAAATAATGCGAATTATAAGAGACATACATAAATAAGACACGGTAATTTTCTCCCCATAATTTCAGCCACCATCCCTGGAGATAAAATCTGAGACAACAACTACCGTATCAATACATCGCGTCACACATCTTTCTATCCTTCTTTCTCTTCTTTCACCGGATGCCCACGCTGTGTTAAGAAACATATAAAGGCTATTCATAATCCATTGAGCACGTGCAAAATTATAAAAGAAAGCAGGTTTCCCAAAAGAACGATCCACAGCAGCCTGATTTTTTGTATCTTTAAGTTGGTATTACCGAACTTGTGTCTAATAACTAAATGCAAAAAAGATTAAAGGCATTTAAGAATACTAAAATTTTAATTAAAAGATGCAAATAAAATGGAATATATATAATGCAGTATGAAATAACAAAAAGTTGAATTTTCTACATCTGTGTGTTCCAAAATATTCATTTTAAAATTATTTTATGTGTTGACGTTTCTTTTCAATAAATCAGATCTTGTGGCAATGAAAGGATATGTTTGCATTGTGCTTCCTTGAAAAAATGATCGCATTCATTATTTAACTATTAAGTATTTTTAAACTTCGCTTACATGTGGCTCAAAAGTAGAGAAGTTAATTAAAAATGAGTTGTATAAAATATGGACAGAAGTCCCCTTTTTGAATCTCATAATTGGGTAAATATTTGTGTTTTGGTAAGAATTATTAACGTCGCAACAAATAAACACTGAAAAAAAAGACGATTATGTCCACTTTTATGTAATTCACTGGTTGGTCAACGGTCAACTCGACTACGAATTCAAAATGACGTGCGATCGTCAAAATCTGTTTTGGCACGAATCTTAGGGTCAAGTTAATTATCTACGACATCCATCAATAAAATTTGACATTTTGTGACTAGGCAATAAGCTATATTTTGATATAGTTAGAATATATTTCTTGCCAAATTTCGCCGAAAAGCTCTAAGTTATCACTCTTTTCCGCAGGTGATATTAAATCTGATAATTTCCAATTGTTGGTATAACCAAATTAAGATTTTTTGGACTGAATCTTAATAATCTGCACAGTCGACTTCGACAGTTTATGTCTTGCACGTGTTATAAGTGCTCTATCGATAATTTACACTCAAGTGCTGCTAATGTTTGCTTATTTATTACTAAATAAAAGATATGCACTGACTTGCTCTTTCGATGCTTGTTGCTATTCCAGTTTCAGAGATTTGGTAGGGGCGGTGCTCAAGTTTTAGTTAGCTATTTCTTTTAGACAATTTGACAGCAGTTGATACAAATCCACTCAAACATTTTTGATTTGAGTATCTTTGATCTGGCAGTTTCGCACGAATAAGCTAACTTTATATTTTACTTAAATTTGAAACGCATAATTTGGACTAAAGGTCACAAAAGAAAAAAATTAAAAGCAGAGTCCACAAAGAAAGAACAAAAGCAATGCCTACGTATGCATATGCGTTTGTATTGTTTTTCCATTTCTTCATATATAAAAAAAAAGAACGCCCCTACCTATGCTTATTAATATGATTTATAAAGTCACAAAAATTAATAAAACGTATTTTGGCCCAGTTTGTTGTGTTAGACTTTTTTATTTCCTGTACGTAAACACTTTTTTAAAGAAAAGAACACATAATTAACTAAGTATTATTGATTTTTGATTGCTTTCAACTAACTTTTCCGAATCGTTCACAAATATATTCGAATTCTTTGGTTTCCGAGATAATTTATCTAATAAATGTGTGAACGTGCCCTCAGAGATTCATTAAACTCATTCATCGGAACTACCAACTAAACAACATAATAGCGCTCGATACTCGAATAAATGTCACAAATCTATCCAAAGCAGACTTCTGCTTTTAGTTTTATCGAAAGCATGATGTTGTATTTGTAATGTATGTAAATTCTGCTTAACTGCCGATGTCATTTTTCCAAAAGAACAGCTCTTATATGTAGACTTCACGGATTTCCGACCGATGAATAATCCGAGCCCGCCACACGGGATACATTCACCTTCCTCGATCACATACCAAGCACTCTGGCATTCCCATCAGCTTAGTCTTAAAATCGATGTTTGTCGCCTGGAAAGTGGTTGCTGGAATTCAAAGACTATCTTGACGGCTGGAGCATTATTTTAGAATGTTGAAGTGTTTTGACTTTTTGTACTTTTGGACACACACATTTTCTATCTTCACTTCGATATTCTCCCTCTTCCCACGAATGACCAAATATTTTTTCTTTCAAAAGAGCCCTGATTCAGATTTTTTTTTCAGTTTATGGCGCTTTAATCGATTCCGTAATATTAAAGACTGGCAGTATAAGTGTTTTTTAGGGCGAGTACTTCATCTTTCTGGGAAAAAAGTTTTAATTCAATTGGTTATTCCAGCGGTTTACTAAAATAATTCTTCATCTGATTTGTTCTAAGGTATCATTCCCAGAGTTGATATTCACTCCAAAGTGTATGAACTATTTAACTTCGTCAAAATTGCTTATCTAAATTATCAACAATGATCAATAAGCGATGAGCAGATGCTTGTTTTTTTGTTCATAGACGACATTTGGTCTTGACGTCATTTACTTTAAGATCAACAAATTTCGAATGATCTTCAGTCGCCATAAAGGCCGAATACAATACACGGCGGCGGTCTGCCAACCAATATTTCAGCTTCGCTAAGCCTTCTGAAATTCTTTTAAACTTCGACAAGACCTTACCGAAATCTAATACAAGATGTGAGGACGAAGTTCAACAACGAAGATATTTTTCAAGAACTACGTCTTCTGACGAAATGGTAAATCTCAAATATTATAGTATTTTTTTAGCCGCCTAGCAACAGACTCACTAGTAAAATTGCTTGAGAGTTGTAAGATACTTATATCCTGATTATCCACTGTCATATCACCATATTTTTTAGTATGCGAACTAGGTGCAAATGATCTTAGCTTCCATTGAGTTCCCAACGAATTTATCTACTATCTTTGAATATATTTCGTTTATGATACAAATCCTAGAGATTTAGAAAAAATTAACTCTCAAATGACAATATTATCAGTTGATTATTTTTTTTTAACGTAAGAAATTGATAATAATCACGACACAACTCGAGAAACTCGAATTTCTACACTTAGGTACTTAAATGAGAACATTCATTGTGAAATATAAAGGAAGACAAGGTTAATAGCACTGAAGACAAAATTATTAAATCGCTGACCATTTTGATAAGTGAAATATATTCAGGACACTAAAATATTCAATGCTCCACCAAATATAGAAGAAGGGCTACCTTTGCTTTATAGTGATGTGGTAGATGAACTGCTAGAAAATCTTACTTCTCAAGGCATTCTCTGCACTGACTGCACTTACTATATCTTTCTACAAATTTTTGGAAGCTCGAACAAACATCTATAGAACACTAACAACTGCATTGGATTATCAATTATCATTAATAAATCTAGTATTATTCCTTCTAAGAAGGAAAGAATTCTGGCACATATGAAATCTACCTTGGCTAGGTGGCGAAGTAATCGAGGGAAACAATGAGAAATAGTCTGCTAGCATATTTTCAGCAGAAATACATGTCATGGGAAATGTACTAGTCGAAATTTCGTAAGGAATTATCGTATACCCAAACACAAACTAACATCCAAATTGGCTCAGGAACATGACAATATTTTTTAAGAGGTCCTTTTCGTAATTGTGGATCTATATAAGTTCTAAGAATAACAAACTTTGAGGAATAGACGTACGATGAGAATTCTATATCTTATGTTGCAGTACACTAAAATCCCAAATTTTATTCATTCATTCAAATAATCCCAAATTCGGAAACAACGCTCCACGCTAAGCCAGCCTTAAACTCTGACTTGGGAACTATAATAAGCAATGTTTTTCTTTTTATAAGAATGTTTCATTCGAGCTTAGATATGGATACGGAATTCTCAGGCTTAAATTTTATTCCGCAAAAGAAACGAAAGAAATTACCTCTTTGTTATCGATAGCTTGTATGGAAATGTCAAATTTTTCCTGCAATGGTGTCTTTATTTCGCGATGTCATGTATTTCGACCAATTCTTCTCGCCTTTTATCAGCGTAAGATCTCATTTCTGCCTTCTTCTGGGGCTAGTAAGTAGTGATGTTAGTATGCCAATTCATAAGAAAAACTCGAGACCACATGCTTAGGCGCAGCAATGAAAAAACGGCCTGGTATACCAAAGAATCAATTTTCTCATTTTCTCAAAGAACAAAGCGAAAGATACAAGTACTCTCTTTCGTCTGAGATAAAGACACAATTAAAATCAAAACACTGTACACTTCATGTATATACCAGAAACTGTATAATTTGAACACAACTCGAATAAGCCTTATCTTGGGCTTATTCATCTCAAAAGGGAAAAGACTTCATAATTTCAAATTCAGGATAGCACTTAAACCATATCAAATTTGGATAGCATACACCATTTTATAAGACTTTCAATTCTAAGTTTGAAATTTTGTAATCTTTTAAAAAATCTAACGCGCTTCCATTGTATAAACCTTTAACAAACAATTACTTAATCTATAATGGAAGGGAAATTGTTTTTATGACTTTATCTTAACGACAAAACATAATATCGATACCAAAAATAACACAAGCAAAAAATTCGCCTAAAACCTGTCAACGGTTTTCATTGCTTTCAACAGAAAAAAAAGGATTGTGTTTTTCTTGGATTATTATGACAAAAGTGATAAAAACCTGTTCATGCACACAAATCAATTTGAGATACATAAAAAAAAGAGAAAAAAAAACTCATAAAAAGTTAATCTATTAAATATTTATGACTTTATATTTCATTTGGTATATATAGTATACAAAAATAAAATATGTGCGGAATTTTGCATTTTATTATCTAATTTTAGGCTTCTTTGTACGAAGAGGCCATCGTAAAACAAAGAAAAACAGTAATGGAAACGGAAACAAAATTAGATATTATATTTTGCTTTCATTTTATGAATTTATTTAGCTTTTTTAACAAATAAAAACGACAGTAAAAAAGTTTATTGTTAAACAAAAAATAACTTACCGAATAATGTTTTATTTATAAATTCATAAGGTATCCTGCAAACAAAAAAATTAAGGTTTAAAAAGTAAACTTAATCATACTGTAGTTAAGCTTCGGATGGTTTATATAATTCACTTCGACGGTTGCTTAAAAGTAGCTCAAGTAAATTGTTTTTGAATTTCAGTTCAACCTTTGAATATCCCAACTAACATACTCTCAAGAATTAAGCTCCCAAAATCTGAAAAAATAATCTTGTGAGCCTCTTTTAGGTCCCATTGCTATCCTTAGAGTTAATTTCTTGTTATGAAACTTAAATTATTCTCATAACGTTTTTTTTTTATAAGAACTTAGCTCTCTACAATTTTCAAATAATTTAAATCTTATACTTAAAACAAATTTGTCTCCCTTAACAAGATTCTTAGAACTAAGAGTTCTATAAAAACCTTGTTATGAAATTTAAACACCTATATACCTTCAATCCCATAACAACTGACTTGTCGGAGTCTAAGCTATTTTAAAATTCTATAACGAAGATTATAGAATTTAAGGTATACAACATTTTATTACAGCATTCTAATAGGATTTGCAGTTTTCCAGTTGCCACATGGAATCGCAAACTTACTCGTCACACGCTAAGTCAGTGACGTAGTCGAGATTATTAAATGGATGTGAATTGTCTGTTTAAAAGTTTTTATGGTTCTAAAGGTTTTTTCAAATATTTGAAAATGCAAGTGTTGTTAAAAATGTGAACGAACAATTAACTAATAAATACGCTCTCTTCCGTTTTCAACATTGTTAAAGATCGGTCGTTTTATTTCAAGCTTCCACAGTAATCCAACTTTAACAAGTGTTTCGCGACCAAAAATTAGCACATATCAAATAGCGAAGCATTCAACATTTGTTGTTAAAGGGCTGTGGATTTGATTAGAAGATAAATCGCCGCCGTCGACTAAAACGTGTCATCAAAAAAGAAACATTTTTATAATTTTGTAAATCAAATTTACAAAAAGTGTATGACTTATATCTCTATTGGGCTCGATATTTTGAATAATAATTGAATATTTCACACTTTCAATGGCAAACAATTGTAATAAATTGGCATTCTTCTAGTGTCGTGCTATGATACAAATAAATTCATGTTTTACTTTTGTAGCTGAGGACCCCTTCCTTTACTACATCCGTGATTTAATAGTTCAAAATATATGTAAATTGTTATCTCACTCGCTTTTTTTTTAAATAATCCAATAATATAATGAATATTCCCATAAGAAGACTTAATATAAGCTTACTAAATGAGAGTGAGTAAAAGTAGAGGAAACCAAACTCTTATAATGGTCTTATTGTAATTATTAAAGGATTCTCTCATCTCGACAGCAGCCATATTTAAATACGCAGAAAATATTCTCATACAAAATAAGGATATGTTGAAATTAATTCTAAGAATTATTTATTTTAAAAACACTTTTTTTAAACAATCTAGTGCATTATAAATTTCACAAAAATAAATGGCAAAACAATAGCATGTAAAGGATTTTTTCTAATCTCGATACAAAATATTTAACAATCGAAATGAGTATTACTTTAACTTTTCGACGTTTCTCTATTGAAAACTTTTGTGAGATGAAAAATATTTCTTGGGTAATTCTGTTTTGTGACATTAAAATATCTACCAACAATTACATTTTGTCATTTGTGTAAATGCGAAATTAAGGCTCTTTGTGTGTCATATGGACCGCTTTTCAGATTTAATTTGACTCACAAGTTAATTTTTATGCATTAAGGATTGCATATCATCCTCTAAAATTTCAAAAATTAATTGATTCCCAAAAGTATCCAAGGTAATCCTATCCTTGATAAAAAGTATAAATTAAATAATTTAAATATGCATTTTTTTTCGAGGTAAAGTCTATAAATTATTAGATACAATTTCAACCGCATTAATTTTTAACTCACATATACGAACAAACAATGAAATAAAATAATGTATCGCCATTATAAAATAATGAATAATTGACTTACAAAATAAATACTACCACAAATACATATCAAGCCCATCAGTTTTTAGCCATGACATATGCACGCAAAAACTTTAAAAGAATTTGCTTCTTTCAAACAAAATTTAATGTCATCCCATAAGAAGAATACAACTCTGGTAGGGAGTATAGAGAGCTCTCATAACTAGGTCATTTAACGCTTTTAGCAGTATTATAATAATCTAGAAGAATTCTTCAAAATTTTTATGGCTTCCTTACATTAGTCTCATTAGGTTATTGGAGAATGTTATGAGAGGAAAAATGTTACTTGGGATGTATAATATCTATATACAATGGTTCAACATTAATTGCATTCCAAGCATTTTCAAATTCTGCCCTTAGTTTTTTCCATTGTTTTGATAAATTTATTGTTCTTCATTGCGACTATTTCTTCACTCTCATTTTAATACTCAGAATTTCAAAACCAATGAGCATCAGTAACCAGCCTAGTTTCACCTCTTAAATCCTTACTTATTTTGTCAACGGGTTTTGTTCTGTGTACTAGGTATTTTTGTGTGACTAATTACTCGCGCAATGGAAATCCCAACTGACAAAGCACAAGGCTGGGAACATACATTCATTTTGAGTCGCTGTGATTAAAATCTTTAGATACAGAAAAAAAATTAACTAAAATTAAAAATAAAAATAACTTTTGTTAGCTACAAGAGTATGACAACTTTAATGTAGCGAAGCATTGACGCTGTTAGTAAGTAGCTAGTCTATAGGTATCCTTAAGGAGACCTAAAAATATTTTTTGAATAACTTAGTTATTAAGGTTCGAGAGAAAAAGATGTCATTTGAATTATTGGACAATAATGAATATATCAGAAAAAAATTCAATAAGCTTTGGAGTGGCTTTTAAGAAAATATATTTTTATGTATAAAATTTTAAACATTTTTAGAAAAAAACCTTTATTCAGAGTAATTATTAATATAATTATAAAATTTTAATATCAAAAAAAAATTGTATGATTTTTTTTTTAAACATTTTCATGGGAGGTAGGTTTGGTTATGTAAATGGGCTGCCAGTTGATCTTGTTATCGGCACACTTAGATCAAAGTAGATCCTTTTGATACCCCGAAGTGTTGTAACTTCGAATTGTATAACCTACAATTACTATATGGATTGTCATTATCGAGCCATTTAGAGGGTTTTATGAAGTTCAACAGGCTTTTGCATGAAAGATTCGAGAGCTCTTCTAAATCGTTGTAGAAATAGCTGCCCAAAAATTTGTTTTTTATATGACAAAGTGCTGGACAATGACATGGGAAATGAGTGGTGTCCTCATGTTCGTCTTCGTCATTGCAACCTCTGCATAGGTCATCATTACTAAGCCCCATTTTCTTTTTATGACAGCCCAGTAGATTATGTCCGGTGAGTATGCTTACCAGAGTTCGAAGGGAATTCTTATATATGTGGGTAATACTTTCTGTTCTTTTCTTTTCAAAGTTAGGCCGTAGTTTCCTGGTTGTAGCACAGGTGTCGAGTCCGTTCAATCTTGCATTGGTTTTTAAAATAATCTTCTTTCCAACGTTCTGTTTTATGACACAGAGTGGGATTTTAATCGACAGGTCTATTTGGGTACTGTCAAGGGTTGAACGCTTCCTCGGCAGTTCATCAGCTCTCTAATGTTGTGCTATGTGCCAAGAACCTTCAGCTCTTAGTTACAAGTTTTGACTTGATAACTGCAGCCGCAATCGCTTTTATTGCTGCTTGGCTGTCGATAAAAAAGGTGTGACGTCAGTATATGGTATCTCCAGCTTTGATACTTTATATTTTTCACTGCCAGGACCTCAGTCTGGAAGACACTACTGTGATCAGGTAGCCTAGCGGAACTGGCGACTTTAAGGTTTTCTGAGAAAAAACCTGCGCCAACTCCAGTGTCCATTTTTGAGCCGTGGGTATAGATAGATACTGTCGACCCCTCAGTTTGGTCTTTTAAAATCGATTTTTGGTAACATGTAGTCTGAGCACACATTGTTGCCTATAATTTTCTGCAGAATCTGAGCGTGTCCTATGTGGTTATTGCTCCAGGCGTTAGCTGCTGATTCCTGTACGTATATTAATGGGTTTTAAGTTGAGTATTGCTTCTAATCCCGCTGTTGGGGTACTCCTCATTGCTCCAGTTATACATATACAAGCAATTATTTGTACTTTTGTTAGGGTTTTTAGGTTCGTAGTTTTTTATGGGAGGTAGGTACCGTTGTTGTTTGTTTTAGGAAAATAGTTTTTTTTTTTTTTTAATGTAATCAAAGTTTTGGAGAAATCGATTACGTCGTTTTCGAAATTTGTTTTTCTTTTCTAAAATAAACATTTTTTCAAAAAAAAATTAACGAAAAGTACTTTTTCCCTTAATTAATGCAATAATTTTAATAAAAATCGTTGGAGCCGTTTTTGAGAAAACTAAGATTTACCTTTTTATCTAAAAATAAATATATTGGTAACTATATTGTTGGTGTTAAAAAATGAAAAAAAAAACCCGTTTGGCTTGCGGACCCACTTTGTTTTACGAATCCAAAAACTTGTCACATAGTACCTATATATAGCAAATAAAAATATTCTTTGAATTGTTACTTTCGATAAAGGTATTATGGAGCAAGTTTTACATTCGTAAAAAAATTTTAATCAAATTTTACATTACGATGATAGAGAACACCAAAAAAGAGGGTCCAGCAATTCCGTCTGTGCCTCTGTCCTATACGACTGGTGCGATTTTCTTCAAACTTAGAACTTAAGCGTTTTAGGTGATTGTCTCAATTAGATCTTAAATTCCTTTTTCTTGGGCCCAAAAATAACGATACCTGCCATAACGTGTTTTCTATCTTCTCAATTATCTCGAAAACGGCAACAAAGATTTTGATAAATAAAAATATGCCCATAATTTGTTTGCATAATTCGTTATTAACGGTACCTGCTATACAGCCATTTGTTTGACTTTCTCATAAATGGTTTCACTGAATTCGATCAAAATATTTACATATTATTTTCAAAAAAAATTTTTTTTTTGATTTTTGAAAAAAAAAATCAATATTCTTTTTGAAAACTCAATATTTCGAAAACGGGTGAATGATTTTCTTTAAAGTATGTTTAAAAAATTGTCATACCAAATTATTTTTTGGAACTAAACTAAAGAAATTTTGTATATACAAAAAAAATTAAGAAAAAAATTACTTCTAGAATATATTTAACTTTTTACTATTAATCTTTGGATTACTATGTGATCGAACAAATGAGCAAGTACCTATGTATACGTGGGGATCGCACGCCGGGGAGAGCAAAAAAAAATTCAATAAAAACTAAACCACCAAACCGATTTTGTTTAAATTTTCACGAATGATAATCAATGGCAAGAGAAATTTTTTCTATCAATTTCCGCCGACTGGAATGCCTACATTTTGTTCGTTTTAATGAAAACTATAGCCCTAATCCGATTTTAATGAAATTTTTAGGAATGATAGTCAATAATAAGACAAAATTTAGACTATTAATTTCTGCTCACTGCCCTGCTTAGTTTTTTTCCCATTTTAATACAAAGTTTTTTATTTTTTTTTTAATAGAATTGTTCTTAGTTCAATAAAATTTGAACTACTTGAACGATTTTCATGAAATTTTCAGGCATGTGGGGGATAGTATAAGAAACAACCAGTGAAAATTTCAACCATCAAAAAATGGGGGAAACGGCAAAAAAATGGAACAACTCTCTTTAATTTTATTTTTTATGATTAGTACATAATGTTATTCTATAATAAGACTTACAACTTAAGTAATTAAGTTTCACTTAATTTTAAATCAATTTAACTCGATTTAATTTCAATTTCACACACAGATCAGCATATTTTATTTGAATTGTGTCCATAATGATAAATATGTTTACGCTCTTTAAGAACAAGTCTGACTGATACCTAATTATATAAATTAACAAAGATAATTATCAACTGACCTAGACAAACCAACGCCAATGGTGTAAACAATTTAATTAGTTGTTGCTGAAGGTGTTGAATATATAACAATAACCAAATATACTCTTTTCCGCATTGCTTTCGGACCGTTATATTAACATTGAAAGTTTTTAATGCAACAACAAAAACTTGGTGGTCTACCACAAATTCATACTTTTTTATAATAGAACAATAAATTGTTGTTGTGACATTAAAAACTTTCAATGGTTATATAACGGTGAGAAAGCAGTGCGGCTTGCAATTAAATTTTATAATTGAGGAGTGAGTTTTCAAAAGAAAATATAAATACTTATAGTCATTTTTCAGAAAATTGTAAAAAAAAAACATAAGCAAAAGTGTATTTGTTTATATATTTTCAGATTTTCACTTGTTTTCAAAGTCCGATTTACAGTTTTAAACTAACTTCAACCACTTAAAAAAATGATTTTATATCCTTTTGAAAAGTCACACCGCAACTCTTATTACTTTCTTCGGCAGTTGTCTGCAGTTGTCAATGAAATCTATAGAAATATTAGGCAATAGTATAAGCTTTAAGAAAATGGCAATTTTAGACCGGAGCTCAGCGGAGCTTATTTTGTAGGTTACTTACTCACTCTATTTGTACAACTACATAAAGCTAGCAATCCGTTATAGAAAGCGGATCTTAGAAGAACTTTTTTAATTAAAAAAAAAATAAATCAATGTTAAGTTATTTAATCAAATTTAAGTTTTGAAACATGAATGTAGTATAAATTGCCAACTGACAGACGGCGTAAGCCATGTTAAATAATGGAAAATTTGTAAATTATGTACTTTACTTTTTATGAAATAAAAATTCCTTTGAAATTGAAAATTGAAAATTGAAATTACTCACTCTATTTTTTGTAATGTCATATTTTAAAAATTTGGGCTATTTTATATATCATTATTTTTCTTTAGTGATGAACTACAAACATGGTGAGTTTCATAATTGTATCTTTACAAATAAAACCACAGTAAGCCAAATTGTTCATTGGTAAAAACAGATGATTTTTCTGTGAAATAGTATTGTCGTATTTCCTAAGTCCCTCAGAGCCCCAAACAAAAATGAAATGAAAATAAAACGAATTATAACTGATTTCTCTGATTATTTATGAAAACAATAGAATATCAAACACCACAAAAAATAAATAAGAAAAATTTGAATTTTTTCCCTGTTTGCCCCACTGTGCGCGGTGCATTTTCGTTTGCCTGTTGCGATTTTAAATTCGAATATCTGAGCATTTGTAAGTAAAATCACGTCATAAGTGTGTAAAATATAACATAGGGGAAAAGTGCTAACAGTGAGACAGTGCAAACAGTGGGACAATTCATTTTTTGTGAAAGCATGTAGAGCCATGCCAGTATTGGTAAAAATGCTTATTCTCCCCTCCACGTGTTTTTAGTTTGTTGTGCACGACTTTCACTTGCGCGCCAACCTCCACTGATTATTGTGTTTAAATTTAGCAGAGTAACTGGAAATAACCAGGTAAATACACAGAATTTTTTTTACATATAACATTTATATGTGTTCTTAGAATTCTTTGTCATTTTTGTAATATTTTTGTTTTTATATGAAATGACAAAAAGCGAACAGTGAGACATTTCCAAAAATATGCCTTAAAATATACTCCAAATTTGGTTAAGATTGCTTGAAAACTTTTAGAGGTATACCAACTTAAAAGATAAGTGTCTCACTGTTCGCACCTTTCCCCTACGAGGGTGCAGCAGAATTAAGTAAATTTGACTGTTGGTTGAAGTAATAAATTTAAGAGTACTGAAATAATGAAGTTTTTTATTAGTTTTAACTGAAAGGCGGTATTTAAAAATAAGTCAAATATTGCGAGATAAAAAACAGCCCTGTGACACATTTTATTTTATTATTTGTCCAAATTTGAGAACAACACAGTCAGACAGTCCAAATTTTTCCGTTGGAGGTTTTTTTAAATATCCCGTTTATCACAAACTTTTCAAGTCTTTAAAGGCCAATGTTGTAAAATAAATCAGTGATTTGGAAACAGAAATTTTAAGAGTTACAATTCAAAGTATAGTAAAAAGAGCACAAGATACATCAAACAATAAAGTTGTCCGTTGTCATAATGGTAATTATGCCAAAGAACTGGTATATGCCATTACAAAGCAAAGCGAAAAATTTACACACTGAAATGTGTGAGAGTTGTAAGTCACAAGCGGTATTGGTATATTTCATACAATGCGCTCTCGTGGCATCAAATTTAATTTTATTATCTTAAATAAATGGATAACGCTGCCAACCCTATTCAAAATAAAACTGGTATTTATTATACTAAAATAATAACAATTGAAATGACTAATCAATATAATAGATACCACCTTTTTTTATTTTTAACCGGTCGCTATGGATTCTAAGTTGATGTTTTTTGACGTATGTAAGTGAATGTGAACTGTATTGTTCAGAAAAAGGGAACTATGATATTTTTGTTTTCTACTTCAGAACTATCCAGTGCTGTCTACCAATACGGCAAAAATGGAAAGTAGCATTGAACGCTTTATTTCAGACTTTACTATAGTAAAGCTTACATAAGATGGCTGTACACAAGCTATAGCTTGTATAAGATGGTTACATAGAAGCTATTGATTTTTGCACTCAAACTAACAACTTTGGCAGTCCTGTGGATTATATAAGTTATTTTCTTGAAAATTTATATAAATAATATGTTTAATTTATATAAGAAAGCCATATACAAGCTATATACAAGCTATTCTCAAAATGGGACCTACTGCAAGCTAATTGTTAGTAATGTATTTCTATTCAAAATTCTATCTAATGCACAAATCTGCCTGATATGGCACTATTAGCCTGGATCTTTTTTGATATTATTGTTTGTATCGTCGATGTGCTTCCATCCTTGTGGTTAACTTGTCTAGTGCATATTTACAATAGCTAGTTGTTAAAACAAAAACACTAAAACCATATACTAAATTAAAAGCTTATTGCAAAATTTTGAAAGAAAGTGGACTCTTTTCTGTTATTTTCATTTATAAAAAAAAAGCTTCAATATTGAAGCAATCTTAATCAAAATCCTTTGTCCTGTGCCTTCATAATAGCACTACATAAATATCATTGGGAAGTATTGTGCGTGGCTTCGTGATATTTTGTGCAAAATCCTTCATTTTCATATAAAGCACGTATTCTGATTGATTTATGAATATTTAAAAAAAAAAACACAATTTATGGGGGAATATATTATAAAAAATAAAACCTAAAAAAATTATACTATAGAAAATCAATTCTGAAACTCATCTATCTCATCCCAAAAAAAAAAAAAAAAACAGCTCAAACCAAAAAAAAAAAATCAGCACATGTGTTCAATATAGGCGCAAAAAAATCCCTCAACCGGACACCATTAACCACAAAACTGATCCAAAAAAAAAACTCTCGCACACACAGTATGTACAATATAGGCAGCTATGCAATGAATTGGAAATGCAGCACAGCATACCCTATACCAAACCGACCACCCTTACCGAACCATTCTCATAATAGAGCACGTGGAGTGAAAATAAAATATGTAGTTCGATTATATCCAAAGGAATATATATTATTATCCTTGTTATGGGTATAACGTTACATATTATAATATCGGGCTGTAATTTTAATTTTTATTATTTTGTGTATAAATAATTATATGGGCAACACCAAAATCAGTGTTGAACTAATTAAATTACACGACATTTTGTTCGAGCCATCGAACGAATACCCTCGTGTGTACCTATAGTACCTACCGTTATACCTATATTCGCAACACAGTCATATCACAAAGGACAAAACACAATTTTCGTTGTTTAATTTTGACACAATCTCCTTATACAGTATATAAAATATTGCATCCCAAATAAAACGCATGGCACTAAAGTTTATATTTATTTTGTATAATGGTATAGTTGCCAGCATGTATGCAACGCTTTTCATATGCCAAAAAATAAAAAAAAAGCTTTTGCTAGTATATCTACATTTTGAGATATATAAAAATTTAATAAAACAATTAAAACTTAAATCAGCATACGCATAAATATACATTATCATATAAATGTATTTTGTATATAAAATAATACAACTTTATGTGTATAAACATTGCTTTCATATTTTGTTGATAATAAAAATAAAAATTATGTATATTATCATTTAATTTGTTTCTTTTTATATTTTTTAAGATTTTTTTAAAAATAATAATATATATTTTAATAATTATTGATGTACTGAAATTGATTGGAAATTATTATTAAATTTTCTTTTATTCCAAAAAAAAAAAAAATGGATGCATATTCATATGTATAGGGATCTGATTTACCCATATACATTTGGTACGAAAGTTATCCGGAACACATCGAAGAGGGATATAAGGGACGTGTGTCTCGTGTGTCACAGGACTCACCGTTCGGTTCGGCATCGCTCAACTTGACCAATATCAAGGAAGCGGATCAGGGATGGTACGAGTGTAAAGTTGTATTTTTAAATCGTGATCCAAAACAGCATAAGAACGGTACATGGTTCCATTTAGATGTACATGCACCGCCACGTTTTAGTGTTACACCAGAAGATATTATATACGTTAATTTAGGTAAGTTTTTTTTTTTAATTTTTAAATTTTAAATATTATTTTTATTAAATATAAATGGGGGTTGAAATTAGAAGATCGTAGTTTTTAGTTTGCAGAAGTGTTCGTATTTCAACACTGTTAAACTAGAAAAAATAAAATGTTTGTCGTTGGGATTTTTGTCAGTTTAAAATGTCAGTCCAATCTTTAAAAAATCAAATAATGATCAAGATTTTAAATAATTGTGTTTTATGTAAATATATATATGTAAGGCCTGTCAGTAGAGGCAGTATGGAAGCTCTGCAAGCCGCCGTGCCGGCCGGTAAAAAATCTTTGGGCATTTATATAAACGGTGATTTTTTAAGAGCTTGGTTTTTGAAAATTCAAAAAAACACAGAAACTTGTAAAAAGTGAACCAAATTTTTATTTGGATCGATAAATCAATTTCTGCCATTTACTTTTTAAAAATAATTTCACTTAAATGTTGCCCGCGGCTACGCTTCAGGTGGTCCATTCTGAAGGTCCAATTTTGGCAAACTTTTTCACACATTTCGGCCTGAATCTCACCAATGACGCGTTCAATGTTGGCTTCCAAGGCAGCAATCGTGTTTGGCTTGTCCCCATAGACAATAGACCTAACATAGCCCCACAAAAAATAGTCTAACGGGGTCAAATCACATGATCTTGGTGGCCAATTGACTGCGCCAAAACGTGAGATCATCTGCTCACCAAATTCGCCTCTCAATTGATGCATGGTTTTGCGTGCAGTGTGGCATGTGGCACCGTCCTGTTGGAACCACATGTCGACCGAGTTCAATTCTTGCATTTTCGGCAAAAAAAATCTGTTATCATCGAACGGTACCTTTCTCCATTGACCGTAACCCTGCGGCCTTCATCGTCCTTGAAGAAGTACGGCCCAATGATGCCGCCTGCCCATAAACCGCACCAAAACAGTGCATTTTTCGGGATGCATTGGTAGCTGCTGAATTGCCTCTGGCTGCTCTTCACTCCAAATACGGCAATTCTGCTTATTCACGTATCCATTTAGCCAAAAATGAGCCTCGTCGCTGAAACGGACGTAGCTTGCGAAACACATTTTTCACAGAGCACGAATTTTGATAATAAATTTCAATAATTTGCAAACGTTGTTCAGGCGTAAGTCTATTCATGATGAAATGGCAAACAATACTGAATCGAAATGTCAAATGTTCGTGGAATTTGTCATGTGTGATCTGTCAAAAATATAAACGTCAAAAGCCAAGTAGCAAAAAAATCACCCGTTAGTTTCTTTCGAGTCGTGTAAAAATTGTAAATATTTCAGATACTGGCAGACTTTTCCTGATTATTTGTATTTCCAAAAATCCACTATTCACGGTTTCGAAGAACTTAGTTTTCATAAATCTTAATTCTTCATTTAGTACCTATATCTGCTTTTCATAACTGACGGTATATTCTATCAAACTACCCTAAACTTAGTTCAAAAATTGAATGTTGCATGAAGAGGTGGGCCGTGGCGCGATAGTTGTGTGCTCGACTGTCAACCTCGTGGTTGCAGGTTCGATTCCTGCCGTCATGTATGCCTTCTTATGTTCCATTAAAAACAAATTCTAAAAATTGTCATAATATAAGTTGGCGTTTTACTCATTACATGTTGTTTCGGCATAACACTTACAACATGTGATTGAGTAAACTAAAATAAAAAAATAAAATAAAATATGAGAATTATAAGGGACATAAATAAATAAGACACGGTAATTCTCTACGCATTAGTTCAGCCGCCATCCCTATAGATAAATCTGAGAAAACAACAAGCTCTAGTCTCAGAAAATCGCGCCGCACATATTTCCTATCCTTCTTTCTCTTCTTTCACCGGATGCCCGCGCTGTGTTAAAAACATATAAAAGGGTATTCATAATCCCTTGAACGCGCAAAATTATAAAAAAAGGCATACAAATCTTCATCGGCTTTTTAAGTTAACCTATCTCATTTCTAATCCGCTGGGTTTGGAAGATGATGCTATCCATTTCGATGCTATGGATCAAAAATTGATTATGTGATCGGTGGGGGTGTGCACTCAAATAGACTTAAATTTAGTCTCTCTTTCCGTCTTATGGAGATGGCGCAGCAGTTCAATATTCACCTATATTGGGTGCCAGGGCACAGGGATATTTCGGGGAATTGTAAGGCTGATGAACTTGCCAAAAGTGGAACTCAACAACCTTTACATGTAAATTAATGCTGAAACAAGATGCTTAGAAAGGACAAACTTAAAAAAAATGGAACCACCCACCTGTCTGACAATGACAACAAAATAGTTCTGATCAAAACTTGATCTGAAACACTCCAAGTGCTTGATATCCTTAAGCAGATTTTTTTTATAATCTACACGCGCTCAAGGGATTATACTACCCTTTAAATGTTTCAACACAGCGCGGGCGTTAGGTTAGGAAGAGAAAGAATGATAGGAAAGATGTGCAGATTGCACATCAGTTCCGTAACTGCCTCATAGACAAGCAGCACGCAACGAGCCTTGACGTTAATTTAAACGTATTTTGCAGAAGCTGCATGGATGAATGAGAGGTGAAATCTATTCCTCATCTCAGAGACATAAGTTCCATCTTTGAGACTTTTTCTTTGCTGATCTCAGCGATCGAAACAAAATATACATCTACAGTCTCTTATGCTTCATAAGGGGCTCCAAATGGTTCAACGAAAAAGGGAGATGATCCCAGGATTCATGTGGTATTACAGGGACCAGCTCTGTTGTTAGTGAGTCAGCCGTAATGCTGATAGTGTTACTTTATCCTAACCTAAACCCTTGGGTTCATCCAATAAAACTAGAAGTATAGTGGGACTCGAACCCATAAGTCTAATTTAGCAGTTAAGCGTTATATCCACTGTACTATTAACATTTACACAAAATGGAGCTTGAGCCTTGTCTTAACCCTGTACAATTCGTTAAAATCTGTTCTTCCAATTTCTGAGTAGACTTAAACCAACTATTTGTTCAATAGCAGCAACTTTACGGTGGCGGCGGCGGCGGCGGCGTTTCTGTAAGCTCACGTTTTTAGATCCGATGATCGAAGTCGCAATTATGTTTTAGTGGCTGATACTGGCTGATTTTTTGATTTGAACGAATTATATGTACTCCTAGTCTCTATTGGAATCTTATCTCAGTGTGGACTGGTCACATTTATTGCTGAAAATATATTTTGTAGTTGAATCCCTGAAATTGCTTCACTACCGATCAATTATTTGGTAATATTAATATACCTCAGCAATGACTGTCTTTTCCTGGTTTACAAAAAAATAGCCATCGATATTGGAAAATATTTCGCCAGTCAGGGCTACCAACCGTATGATAATTATGCTACATGTAGAATAATGAGAACGTTTGTAGGATGTGAGATTGAATATCTAAATGTTGGATAATTTCAAATTCAAATGTATGATAATTTTTCTATTTGAATACAGATTAATTTTAAGCTAAAGGACAACAACTCATCTTACAAAAATATCTTCTTGCGTAGAGGCGTGTTAACACATAAACATGAAACAGAAAATTAAAATGTATCTCGTTTATATAAATTTACAATTGCCTGGCTGACGTTTATCATAAACGAAGAAAAACGTTTCGTAGATGCGTAGTTGTTGTGGGAAGATATTTCTTGAACAAATAAATTAATTTAGAAACATACGGCTAATTTCTTAAGAAAGTTCTAACCTCTAATACTCGGTTTAACAAAATAAATAGAACTTGATTGAGATCTAGCTCATTTCTCCAACAAGTTCTAACGCCTTACAACCCAAATTTAGAACTTTGTTTTAGTTAGAACTTCTATTTATCTGGACCCTCAAAATTGGGGGTCTAGCTCGTTAGAACTCGGTTTAACTATAATTTTGCTTCTTCAGCAAAAAAGATGCTACAGTTATGTAGGTATGTAATGTATTCGTTTTATATTAAATAAGATCTGTTCTTATTTTTTCTAAATTTTGATTAAAAATGATTTTGGTTTTCGCCGATTAGATTTTTCTGAGAGAGAAAATTATGTTTAAAAAATGCGTACTTATGTCCCAACGTGCTACTATTAGATACTGGGACGATATCGATGACGATTTTGCTAGACGAAAACAACGCTTATCGAGGTGCTTGAGTTAGTTGCAGATGGTTTGCTGCATCCTCAACCAAGATAAAAACACAGCTGCAATTAATATTTTTTTTTCTTTTTCAATCCTAATCATTCTGCCAAATATCAGAACGCGTTTTAACGGGTTATCCATTTTGGGGTTTCAAAAGTAAACGTAAATACAACACATATAAAATATTTTTTTTCATGATATTTCTTTTTTATTATAAAGTTTGAACGTTCACATTATGTGTGAAACACTACATCATTTAAATTACCACCACGCGAATTGTTGCAAGCATCGATTCTTTTTGAGGTAATGTTCGACTACTTTTTGACACATATTCGGAGGTATCTCAGCCATAACTTGACGAATGTTGGTTTTCAAGTGCTCAAGCGTTGTTAAAGGCTTATCTGCATAAGCACGGTCTTTCGCGTAGCCTCACAAAAAAAAGTCCAGCGGTGTCAAATCGAATGATCTTGGTGGCCAGTTGATATCGCCACGACGAGAAATTACGCGGCCAGGAAATGTTTTTGCAATAAAGCCATATTCGCTCGAGTTCTATGGCATGTGGCACCGTCTTGTTGAAACCACATATTCTCGAAGTTGTATTCTTCAATGGCAGAGAAAAAAAGTCGGTTATCATATGACCATAACGCTCCGAATTGACGGTGACAGTCGTTCCATCGTCGTTTTCGAAGAAGTAAGGTCCAATCACACCTCCGGACAAAAGAGCGCTTCAAACAGTGAATTTTTGTGGATGTAATGGCCTCTCTTCAATTACTTGAGGATTCGCAGAACCCCAAATAGGACAATTTTGTTTATTAACATATCCACAGAGTGGGAAATGTGATTGGTCGCTGAAGAAAATTTTGTTCGAAAAATCGACGTCCACCGCCTGTTGTTCAAGCACTCATTCGACATATCTACGACGTTGTGAATGGACAGCTGGCTTTAGTTGTTGTATGAGCTGGACTTTATGTGGATGTAGGTGTAGATCCAAATGCAAAATACACCAAATTGTGCCGTAAGATAGTCATAATTCCTGAGAACGACGAGGAATCGACACATTCGGGTCTTCGGCAACACTTTCACTTACAGCAGCGATATTTTCAGTGGTACGAGCGAAACGATGATGAACAGGCCTTACAATATCTGTAACCAATCCAGTCTCTTCAAATTTCTTCACAATTTTGCCAATTGCTTCCGTAGTTGGACGATTATGTCAACCATAATCTGCTCTTAAAGCACGATATATGGCTGTGGCAGAATCACCATTTTTGTAGTAGGTTTTAAGAATTTTTATGCGTTGTGGGATAGTTAAGCGATCCATTTTCGTATATGTCAGATTTTCAACTGAAAAAAATTGGTTTAACAACTTAGTTTGACAGATGTCGAATTCCAGCCACATACTTTTGAAACCGCGAAATGGATAACAGTTTATTTCGACACGAAAACACTTTGCGCAAGATGATTGCCGCGTTTGCTCACAATCGCCAACAAACCCATTCCTTTGGCACTTCAAAGTTGTGTTTGATGAAGTATTATTCCCATTTTACAACTGTTAGAAATACTGGTTTAAGCCATCAATTTTATCTAGCAGAGCAAAAATTATTGAACAAAAGCTTATTTAATAACTGAAGGAGATATCGAATAAATCAAATAAAAGAATATGGCCGCCATGAACTGTTAAAATCTAGCAGTACAATAATAAAAGGTTTTCTTTAACTATTCAATTCCTTATTTAAATGTAAAGTTAATCGATTCAGTAAGTTATGTAGCCTGTGTAAAAAAATATTTAAGCATAAACAGTCGAGTCACTCTAAGTCGAACTTCCACTTTATATCAAAATTAGTTCGAGTTAGGAGGATTTTTTTTAATAAAATCCAAGTGCGAGTTAGATAGTTTTATAATTATTTGTTTGCTTAAAAACATTTATTAAATGCCAAAGTGATACAAAATTACTTTTAAAAAATTGGTAATTTTTGATTGAGACGTGACAAATTTAAATCTTATACTTAAAACAAATGTTTCTCCTTTAACAAGAATCCAGGGACATAGAGTCCTTATAAAAATATTGTCATGTAATTTAAGCCCCTCTTCACCTGGTAAGGCAAGAACGTAATCGAGAATATTAAATGGATGTCAATTGTGTTTTTATTTTGTAAAATGTGTTTGTTTGTGGTCACGTTTTTCAAATATTTGAAAATGCAAGTTTTCCATAACCAAAAATAAAAACAGGAAATAGCCATGCAATCAACATTGTTTTCCAAGGGCTGAATATTTGAGTAGAAGGCAAGTTGTCAAAAAAAAAACGATGCTCAAAATTTTGATTATTTTGAAAATCAAATTTACAGGAAAATATATTTAACATATCTAATTATACATTTTTTACGAAATAATGCGAAATTCGAAAACTATTTCACACTATAGCATTTTTCTTGTATTCATAATCTTATGTCACTTTTGTAGCTTAGACATCTTACATAACTACGTCCGTCATTAATAGTCAAATACATAACTTATTTTCTCGCTCGTTCTTGCGCAAATATTCGTATAGTAGAATATAAAAACACTTTAAATAAATCTCTAAACTTAGAGGAAAAAAACCCTGATAAGGGTTATTGTAAGTCGTAAAATATCGGATCAACAGCAGCCATATTTAAGTGCGAACAAAATCTTTTCTGAGTATATTGAAGGTTACCACAACATATTAAATGTGATTGTGTTTAAATTTATTATTAAAACTATTTTTTGTTAACCTTTCTGTTTGGTTTAAACAAATTACTATGTGCGTTAGAAATAATATACAAATTATGGTTAAAACAATACTATTTAAATTATTGTGAAAACTTCTCTCTGATCTCGATACCTAATACTTATCTATCAATCAAAATGGTTGTTCTTTTACGTTTTTTAACGTCTAAAGTCTAAACGTGTCATTATACTGCCTCTAATTTTTATTTCTTGATAAAACTTCAATATAAACGGTAAGACTCTTGAAATCTCTTATGAGATGAATAAATTAACTTGGGTAAAGCCTTATTAGATTTAGACAAAACCCAAGTATTGCAAAGAAACTTGTGTTGTTGCTAAGAACTCTTATAACAATCTAGCAGAATTCTTCAAAATTATTTTAAGCTCCCCTAAATTTTGAAGAGTCTTAAGAGAGGAACATTGTTACTTGGGAGTGTTCGTCCGGTTAGAAAATGATTCTATTTTAAAAAGACAGCGTTGACCCCCATTCGTATTAAATTGAGTGTCATTTCAATTTATAGATTGCAATATTCCAAGTGCTTTTTTTCAGACACTTCTTTAGCTGCAGTTTCATCGTGCGTCGTTTGAATCTGCAGAATATTCTGGAATTTTCAAAATTGATTCGCGATCACATATTTCTGTGGCTAGCCTATTTCAGATCTTTTCAATTTCATATTGATGGCCTCGTTTACACATCTCAGTTAGCTTATCGAATTTAGAATTTCCATTTAGAGGGAGTCGACTGTACATATATAACTTTTTTTTTTAATAGATAAAAATGATAAATTTTTCATATAAAATAATTTTATTCTCTTATATAGAATTTTTGAATCAAGTAATAGGCAAGAAGTTATTTCAATTATGTTTGACATTTTATTCATTCGAAGGATATATGTACCTATCTAATCTTATAATGCTCTCATTGAGCAAAGTATGGAATATTTTAATAAATCATATAAAATGTATGATATCTTTGTATATCTATAGGAAGAGGCATAAATAGATTTATAAGATAAGCCAATGTATAACATTTGCGTAATTGTATTCCTTTTGCAAAAGAAGCACTTCTCTATAGCTTCTACAAACGTATAGTCAATTTATTTTGACAGGCAACATAAATTGCCAACTTGGCAAGTCGTAAGTAGTTTCTTATATAGAGATACATTTTGACAGCGTCTCCTACTTATGTACATAGCAAGCATGCATATTATGAAGTATCTCCCACCATGTCAACCTATGAGAAATTGTGTAACAAGAACTACATAATCTCAGTCATAAATTATTACTCAAAAGTACTGAGACTGTACACACACACACACACATGTAAGTGTTTAAGCAACTCCACACGGTTGGAGTTTTCGAAAAGGAACTCCTGTCAAATATTATTGCAACTTCTTGTCATATGTACAAATAGTAGATAAAATGTTCATAACATCAAAACAAAGACCGATAGTCTGGAGACTTTATACTCACTTTCAAAATCTACAAAGTGTATCCTCTCAGCAGCACATAAAATAATGACGTACGTGAGAAGAACACATAATCCACATTTTACCAAAATAACAAAAAAAGAAATAAACAAATCCATTCTAAGTTTAATGACAAATGTCAGCTTTGAACAGCTTCACTACTGTTAAGTGTCAGCATATCCTTTTTGGAAATAAACTCATTCTACAAAAAAAAAAAAAAAACTACAAGAAACATCATCATCTTCTCTTCGCATATATATATGTATATGTAGGTAGGTACCTACTTTCTCAGAAAACGAAATGAGTAAAATAAATATAACACTTTAGATTCAAAGCTTATTTTTTGTTCGTATAATGTGAAGCATTCTAAACAGGATAACACACACCGGAAGGAGAGATAGAAAGTGGGTGATAGAGCACCTCTATTTTATATAAGTTGAGAGGAGACAAGTCAAAGTATTCTTAAGGACATTAGTGATGTTCCTGTTATAGTTGGATGGACGTTTCAATGCGTGCTATATTTCTGTTTTGACATCCTTCCGTTTTTTTTTTGTTGGTTGCCTTACCTTTTTTTTTTTTACTGACAGATAAAAGATAAAATAAAGGAAGCTTTTGATGAGAGAAACAATCTAAGAAACCCATCTTAGAAAATTTGTGTTCTATCCTTATTTTCTTATATTTTATCATATACCAAGATAGATACCTAGGTAGTATAGGTATATCTAGTGTATGTAGATAGAAATATCCTTTCTGGTAAACAAAAGGAATATGTGCATAATCGCGTGCTTGCGCAAACTGACACCGTTCCTTGGAAACATTAAAGCAACGAAGAAAAAAAAAATAGAAAATATAAAAAAAAATCACTAAAGGATATATCCAAGAAAAACCAGGATAAACAACCTCGGAGAAAAGAAACATCGTAGGGAAATTACTTTCAAGTAGATAACAGCAAGATGTAATCTCGGGAAGGAAGTGTCATTTCATGCTGCTCCAGCATGGATGCTTTATAATTATTATACTCCTTCCCGACCTAACCCACATGCGATGCCCATCGAAAGCATTCAGGATTCATTCAGAAAGTGGGTGCTGTCTTCTCTGCTCGAGACTATCAATTGCTTTCTAAGAGTCCACCCAACCAACCGACGAACCAAACCAACCATATCACCAGCCCAGGATATAGTGTCTACCCCTTGTTGGCATTCCTGCTGTGCACTTTTTTTATTTTGCATCATCTAGACTATGGTGGCGTAATCATTATCCTGGTCCTGGAATGAATTCAACACTATACCTATGAATTTGCCGAGATACATACGCAGACTTTTTTAGTGTGTTTTTTTTATTAGGTTCGCGCGTGTTAGTTTTTTTCTTCCTTGTTTTTTTTTTCTCTTTTTTTTTGCTCCTTGTAAGAAACCACTGGTATAATAATGTTATTTCAAGAGGTTAAAGAAGTCACAGCATAGATGCTGTCTCTTTTATATATAACATGCATATTTCGTTGTCAGACAAGCGACAACAATACAAAGAAATAGGGAAATCGCACAAGGACTCACGATCTGTAATAGAAAAGGCGACAACTTGAATGAGTTGAAGATATGGTAAAGGGATTATTAAGACGTAAAGCTTTCTATTGTTTGTTTCATTCCGTTATAGGGAACTCTTTTATAGATTGCAAATTCTTCGCGAATTATGATCTGTCCTTTTAAACAGGGATAATTGTAACAATTGTACTAAATTTATTTGGCGTAACTATATTTCCAAGTAAGGTATAGCTTAGTAAAGCAATTGGGTTATAGACTTGTAAGTTGGTGTCGAAAGTCGACTAACTGGATGTTTGAACAATATGGCGAGGAAATTGAAATATTTGGAAATTAACATTTCACTACCAAAAAGGCATGAGTGTATTCTTAATGAATTGCAAAATCAAACTAACCTCAAAGCAACCGCAAACTGTCAAACTTGCTGACACAAAAAACAATGGTGTGAAAGGAAACCATCCACAACACACACAAAGTGAGCGCATATTGTGCCAGGTTTGTCGAACCTATTTTACGCTATAGAGTTATCTGTGAAAAGTAAATTTTCGCCTTCAGTATCACAATTTTTCTCTTAAGCCTAGAACGCTTCTAGTGCGAAACGAAATTTTGAAGCAGTTTTTCAAGTGTAGAGCAAATTCTGAAAGAATTTTTCCATATCTAGTTTTTATTTTTCCCAGATTTCAAAGTTAAGCGATTGCCAAAAATCAACTATGATTAAAGTCACAGTTAAGCAAAATAAGCAAGAAATATCATGAGTCTGAAATCACTAATAGCTAGAATAACAATAAACAGAATCGCAATTAAACAAAATCTGTGAAGAAAGTTAAATAACTTCTGGTTATTGTAAAAAAAAAGAATAACACAAAACACAAAAAAAGTATTAGATAATTTAAAAGTTATTTCTGCTAATACCTGATACTGAATAGCTGTTACTGAAATACTGACTCATCCCTAGCCTTAAGAAATATTAAATGTGAAAATTTCACAAGAACTGAATGCCCAGCCAGGGCTATTAAATTAGAACGAAAATAAAATGCACGACTGGAGCTAACAATTTAAAAGTAGCTAACCATTGAGGTTTAGTTAGTTAGGTGTAGTTATCCTATGCAATTTTAAAGCCTATGTAGGTAAGATTACCTTGATTCTTAGTATAATGAATTGTCGATTGGATGATTCAAGGAATAGCTACATAGGTACCTGCCTACAAATGTATATTTAAATCTAAGTTATGGATTTTAATTATGTAAGTTAAAAGAGTAAAATGTATCTACACATATATACATATTGATGGAACCTAAGTATGTTAACATGTACATATAATAATGAAAATGAAAGATGTAGTTAGGTAGGTAGCTATATAGATACAACTTCATAATTTAGGTGCAATATGCATTACATAAGATTCATGTGAGTTTTAAAGACACATATGTATATATAAATTTATGAGGGCCTATATTGCATTTAGTATTCAGGGACGTACGCAAAAATTCGTAAAAAGGGAATAATAATCAGTTAGAAATAAATGGATAAACACATAATTAAATGTTCTTATACTGCTTAGCCGTTATAGTTTTAGGGAAAACGAAGATGCAGTTTGAATTCATTGATAAACAAGAATATGTCAAAAAAAAATCAAAAATCGTTGGAGCGGTTTTTTAATAAATGAATTTTGTATGTATAAAATTTTGAAAACATTTTTAGAAAAACAAATTCAAACGCCATTTTGAAGATATTATTAATATACATTCAAAATTCAAATTTAAAAAAAAATTCTGTGACTGGTTTTTGAAAAATCGATTCTTCAAAAAAACATTTTTATTTATTTTTTAAAAATCGAAACATTTTTTTTTTTTTAATTTGAGTATGCAGTTTTATTAACAATTTTAGGGAGCATTTGTATAAAAAATCTATTGTAATCGGTTCATCCAATATCGAGAAAGTTGAAAATATAAAAAGTGGTTCTATGGGATGTGCCATTAATAAGTACGCAAAAAGAAATATTTTTATACTTAAAATGGAACTGTACTAATTTAAGAACACACACATTTTTTTATAAAAATTCTTGGAGCCGTTTTCGAGAAATACATTTTTTTCTTAACATTTGTCTGGGAGGTACCGTTGTTTTTTATTTTAGAAAAATAGTTTTTTTTAACTATTCAAGATAATGTCAAAAAACCACTAAATACAAAGTTTCGAAAAAATCTATTCAGTCGTTTTTATGTACCAAGTTTGACGCAAATCTCTCCAACCGTTTATGCTGTAGACTCGAGGACAGACAGACAGTCTAAAAGAAAGACAGACGGAACTGAGGGATCCACTTTTTTGGTGTTCTCAATGATCGTAATGTCATGTTTGATTTTTAGAATTTTTTTTTTAAGAATACATAACTTGCCTTATAGTACATATAATCGCAAGTAAAAATGCAGAAATGTTATAAGCAATCTACTACAGCCTACACCTAAGATAACAAACTTCATCGTTATTGAAATAACATTCAAAATTTCTAGTTTTTTTTTCTGATCGAACCGAATAATGAAATATTGATGAATAATTAATTGTAAAATTTGAGTAGTAAATAGTAAACTGAAAATTGTTATTATGCTGACATTTTTTCTTTCATAATTATTATTTCAGTAACACTTATTTATAACTGTTATTTTAAAGTAGAAATAACCGATTTGTCACATGATTAAGCCCATGTTCATACCATGTGTGGTACAATGGTCTCAAAGTTTTGACACATGCTCGAACTTGAACGAAAATGGAAGAGCATATACCTTGTATTATCTCTACTGTATCAGTAGCGTACCAGACTATCGGGGTTAAAATAGCCAGGTGTTTTAAGCACTGAGTAGAGCACCGAACATAGCCTGACTGATCATGATCAGAGCTCTGTAATTAACTTAACTTCAACGTGAAAAATTTGACTGCATTTTTCTTATTGAATTTTCGACTGGAATAGAACTAAATAGTTCCGCCGAGTTCCGACTCGAAAATTGTAAAAATTAATTCTGTGGAGTGTTGGCTTTGAGGTAAAACAAACACTTTTTGCGCGTTTTTGCGACGCCCATACAATTATTTTCAATTTTAAGAATTGAATCCCTAATATCATGAAAGCAAATTTTTGATGTGGTTAGAACAATTATTATAGATAAGTTTAAGCTTCCTGAGCTGCCTGAAGATTCTAATAAAAACTTAATATTTCCGTAAAAAGTTTCCTGTCCAAAATTGGTGAAAAGGCGGGAAAAGCGGTAGACATGTTAACCGATTTTTAGCTGCAAACTGAGGCTAGTTAGAGGAAACTTATACGTTGCCCGACATATTCTAAAGACAAATTTCAAAAAAAAAAGGTCGGAAGAACTAGAAATTCGCTTGAGGAATGCTGTGAAAAATCTACCAAAAACACAAAGTTCAAAATTTAATTACATCAACTAGCCTTAGGGAAATAATAAAAGCTAGTGAAATTGTGCTTTGGAAAATTGATAAACGGGATTCAGCAAATATCATAAAGGAAGCTTCGTGAGGTAAAACATTATTTAAAAATCTCATATGCCTCTGTCTCCCGATGAAGCATTAGATTTAATGATTGTCATAAATCTTTCCAACCATCAATATCAAGGTCATATGCCAAAAATCAACGCTAAATAAAAATATAATGTTCTCTTCTCTTAAAAAAGTGCTTAGCACAAAAAAGAAATTTTATCCCACAGAAATTGAGGTCACTGAAGCATATGTATGCTAAGAGTCAACTTCAATCCTTGGTTGATCATACTATAGATCGACTTTACTTTGGTCGGTAATTGGAAGTAAGTGAACTTCAAGGTGTTAAAAAATATCTTAAAATTTTTATCAAATGGGGATGCGATGGATATAAGCAATACAAATGATGACAATACTGCAAGACGTTTTTTCCGAGCTACAGAAGAAAGTTCAGAAATAAATGGAGTTTTCAGATTATTTTATTTTAAATATATTTGAAAACTATGTATCTGAAACAAGATACCTTTATTTAAAGGAGTATTCATATTACACTATTCCAGTGAGTAATCACAAAGTGCTTACTCACTGGAATAGTGATGAAAAGACATCATTACATCTTGTATTCTTTCTACAGGACAGCTCTCAGAAGAGGCTAGAAATAAGGACACAAGAAAATATAGAGAAAGGCAGAATTCAAGATTGAACACAAACACAGATCTCTTAAATCGGCTATTGATTTCTTCAGATCCATATATCACGTTCCAAAACGAATACGTGGCATGATACTATAAAACAATTCCTTTCTTTGTTATCAATCGATAACAACCAAGACGAAATTTTGTCTGATGAAGATGAAAGCAAATTATTTAACTACAATATTTTATAATAATTTTTTAAGGAATACAACATTTTATTTTTTCTTGTATCTATATATTGTGTGATATGTATCAAGCGAAAGTCACTCCATGGCTTGATTATTTATTTATTTATTTATATATCTACAAGCGTTGTGCTTAACAGATGTTTCTTAATAATCTAGTATAATATATAATAACAATAATAACAAAGATAATAATTATAATAATAAATAATACCCTTCGAATACTCTCACAAAATTATAATTATAGATATTAGTTGATTAAAAAACAAACTTTAAGAATAATTCATTTTTAAATTTATCACGCGATAAATGCAAATCAAAAGAATCACAAAACTCATTAAACGAGGAAATAGCTCGTGATATAGGTTCATTTTTCGCATAATTCGTTCTATGAGTTTGTTCATAAAGAAAATTTCTTGTTCTTAAGTGCCTAGAAGGTACATAAAAGGAAATCAAAGAAAGCAAAAACGGACTTTTTATATGATAGCATAGAATATCTCTTACAAAAACTACATCATGAATATATCTTCTAGATTGAAGTGATTTAATCCCTAGCAATTGGCATCTAGCTTTATAATCAGGAATAAAATTCCAGCGCATTTTATAGAAAACGTGTCTAGTAAACAGCCTTTGAACTTGTTCAATTCTAGTAGAGTGAACTCTATAGCATGGATTCCAAATCACATCTGCATATTCGATTACTGATCTAACCAGAGAGGTGTAAAGGGTTAATAGAATATACGGGTCACTAAAATCTCTACTATTCCTTTTAATGAATCCAACTAATGTATTCGCTCTGGAAACAATAAAATCTATATGTTTTTTTGGAGAAAATGTGTTGTCAAAAATAACTCCAAGATCTTTAATATCACTAACTCTAATCAAAGAACTTGAATTAATATCATAAGAAAACTTAATTACAGATAGATATTTGGAAAATGTAATTGTTTTACATTTTCCGATATTTAATTTTAAGCTGTTAAGAGAGCACCAACTAGAAATACGGTCAAGGTCATTTTGAACTTTCCGGCAATCATCAATGCATTTAATTTTTAAAAACAATTTTAAATCATCCGCGTAAAGTAGATAATCGCAGTTTTTTATTACATCAACTATGTCATTGATATAAATTATAAAAAGTAAAGGGCCGAGATGACTTCCTTGTGGAACACCGGAAGTACAATTTATACTTCTAGAAACTTTACTATCGACTAGAACACTTTGAGTTCTATTCTCCAAATACGAAGAAATCCAATTAAGCATCTGAGAATGAAAGCCAAAACATTCAAGTTTTTTCAATAAAATATTATGATCAACTGAATCAAACGCCTTACTAAAGTCAGTGTAGACTGCATCAACTTGATATCTATCCTCCAATGCATTTGAGACATATGACGAGAACACCGCCAAATTAGTTACAGTAGACCTACCAGATACGAAGCCATGTTGTGACTCAGACAAACATTCCTTTGTCAAAAACTCAATTTTGTTTTTAACCATACTTTCGAAAAGCTTAGGAATGGATGAAAGTTTGCAAATTCCTCTATAATTTTCAACAAGATTTTTTGAACCAGCTTTGAATACAGGAACAAGAAATGCTTCCTTCCACTCAGTTAAAAACAAACCATCTGACAAAGATTTATTAAAAATTTTTAGCAAAGGCAAACAAAGAGAATCACTACAATACTTCAAAATACATGATGGTATACCATCAGCACCACAGCTATAGTCAGGTTTCAAAGTCTGAACGGCCAAAGACACTTCATCAAATCTAAGTTGAATTATTCCAATATCAATTTTTTCTTCCAGATTAGACATAAAGGAATTGTTACCGCATGAATAAACAGACTCGAAAAAACTAGCAAATAACTCCAAATGAGAGTCAATATCTGACGAATTAACTCCATTATAACTTAATATCTGAGGAATGCCAGATAATTTTCTCTTAGAGTTAATGAACGACCAAAATGATTTACTATTGTTTTTAATACTATTTTCAATATTCATAATGTAATTTCTGTAAAGAAATTTACTTAAAACGGAAAAATCTTTCCTTAGGCTACTAAAACCATCATAGTCCGATTGGTAACCCGTTATTTTGAATTTGGAAAATGCTTTATTTTTAACGTTCTTGAGATGTAAAAGCCTTTTATTGTACCAAACAGGCTTCGAGGATTTCCTTTTATGGTCACGAGGAACAAATTGATTAAAACCCGTAAATAAAATTTCTGTAAAACGTTTATACATTTGTTCTAAATCAGAATAATTAAGTTCGATATTCCAATCTATACCACTGAAGTAATTTCCAAGTTCAATGAAGTTAGTTTTAGAAAACTTAAAACTATTTTCAATTGAATTTACTTGAATTTTATGGTAATCATACATGACAATTTCAATAAGAATTTTTTTGTGGTGAAGAGAATTATTTAGTAAAGAAAATGGAGCTCCAGTTACATCTACGTTAAATTCATCACAACAAATAAAAGCAAGATCTAATATTTTCATTAAAGAATTTTGAACAGAATTGACTTGGCAAAGACCTAATGAATAAATATAATCAATAAAGATAATTTCAGAATCTTTGTTTAAATTACAACCAATAAGCGTTTTTTCATATTCAGACTATGTCCAAACAATGTCAGATAAATTAAAATCACCTAATATGATTAAATTATCAAAAACTGAATTAATACCATTTATAAAGTCAATATTATGAATATGCTTTTCATATAAATCCAAACTACTTTTAGGAGGAACATAACTCACTATAAAATAAAGATGATGCTTGGATGCAATTTTCACACGAACGCAGATTTGTTCGATGTCTTTAATAGGCAGAGTTGTTTCATCGCTGCAAAGAGTAGTTCGGACAGCAATTATTATTCCACCACCACGTTCGAGAGAGGTTTTACATCGGTCAGAACGAAACACATTGTAAAAGCGACAGTCAAATATTTCTGTTGATAGTATTCCATTATACAGCCAGGACTCCGTGATGATAATTATATCATATTCAGTACGGCAAGCTAGATTGAACAATTGAGCTATCTTGGTTCGGATTCCACTAGCGTTGTGATAGTAAATTTTTAAAGCTGGGTTTGTATCTATTTTTTTTACGTCATTCCTTGATCTGTTCCCACAGGCAAGTTTTTTGGCATATACACAAAAGGACGAATTTTCACCCCAATAGGCCAAAAAGATGGGTCAAAAACTTTCCTTGCCATCTCAAAAGTAATTCCAACTTTAAAATTAACCCTGTTGCGCACAGGAAGGGTTTTATTTTCGAGCTTATGACAGAAAATTGATGTTGGGTGTATGCTCAAATTCGTCGAAATGAAGTTAATTATTTCATCAGTAGTAGTAGACGATAGAAAACTACCCAAATGATACCATTTCAGGTTTCTGGCAATTTTAAAGCTATGACGTATATCAGAATTTGTCCCTCCAATTTGTTTAGGTCTTGTAGGTATTTGGTTATTTATAGAGGCACCACTAACGCCATTATCAGAAACAGGCCCTGAGGGAGCTTCATTAATTGCACTTCTATCGACCGGAGGCATGGATCCAACGTCATCAATACCACCATGACTAACAACAACTTTACGATCATTATCATCAACGGCAAGAGCAACAGCATCATCACCAGCACCATCAGCAACCAAATCTGCATCAACAGCAATTGTAGGTACAACCACAACTTCCCCATGAGCAGTAGAAGGTTTATCATACATAGCAGAATAATTGTCGACGTTCATCAAAGCACCCACACCATGAGCAGCAACAGCTTCACAACCATTATCATCAACGTTATCAGCAACAACAGCAACATCATCCACACCACCTTCAGCAACAAAATCCACATCAACAACAATTGCAGGTACAACAACAACTTGTCCATCAGCAGAAGAAGGTTTATCATACACAGCAAAATTATCAACGTCCACCAAAGCAAAATCACCCACATCTATTGAATTAATATCAACGGCCACCGTCATCTCAGCAGGTAGACTGGGTTGACTCTTATCAATCATATCTACATGTGTAGATAGTGAAAGAGAACCAGCAACAGCATCACCAACAGCAGCTTCAGAAGCATCATCATTTTTAATCCCACAATTATCTTTTGGTAAAATACCTACATTCTTATCAAAATCAGAATTAACCGATGAAAGATTTGGGAGAGAAGATGAGAGATTAGAGATTAGAAGATGAGAGATATTCTTATATATCATATACCTGCGTAATGGCATTTAAACAATGTCTTAAAGTATTATTCCAATAAACTTGAATTGAATTGAATTTTAAATCCAAAAACGTATTTTATAAAAAAATAAAAAAAATCATTCTTTTTTTTCTTATCATGAATTCGATAATAGTTTGGTTATTTTTCGTTAAACCAATATTATTTCTAGGAAGGAACGTACAGTTTATCTATTATTAGCCTCAAAAAAACATCAAATCATTAATTTAAAATATGATTTTCATATTCAAAATAATTTTGTTCCGCTAGATTGGTGAATCCGACCACTGTGCGTCGCTGTCTAGTCCAAAAAGGATATCAGTGAATATTCGCCTTCACACTATTTTGGTACAGACTGTACCAAAACCCACTAAAAAAAATTCTCTCAGAGCACTCCTTCTGATTTTTTTGTGATTTTTCAAGGTCACGTGTGCTGAGTATGTATTGGCAAAAAACAGATCTCTTTTTGACAGCTCGTGCTCAGTTCTTAACTAAAAATTAAATATGTATACACAAAAATTGAAGTTTCTATCATTTGCCATATATCAAGTTAATATTATTTGTAGGTTAATCCTAGGTCATCGGTAGCTTACAGTAGCATCTACTATCAAACTTCACTCTTTGTAGAACCACTTCTTCAAAGAATTGGTCTAAACACAACCCCCCTACGCCCTTATAAATGAAAACTTTTTAATATTTTTGTTAATATTTGGCATTTAAAATATAAATTTTTATCCACAAATTATCAATAAACAAAATTTATATTATTTTTGTTTGTTCTCTAATTACAGGGGATTCAATTATTCTTAATTGCCAAGCCGATGGCACACCAACACCCGAAATTCTATGGTACAAAGATGCTAATCCCGTTGATCCATCCTCTACTGTTGGCATCTTTAATGATGGTACCGAGTTACGGATCTCCACCATCAGACACGAGGACATCGGAGAGTACACCTGCATTGCACGCAATGGTGAGGGACAAGTCTCCCATACGGCCCGTGTTATAATAGCGGGCGGCGCTGTAATCATGGTAAAAAGAAAAAAGATGACAAAACAAATTCAAAAAAAAAAACAAGAAAAAAAAATTAAATAAAACACAAAATTTTGTTTAAATTTTATTTTCTAAATTAAAAAAAAAAACAATTTTTTTCTCTAGTTTACATTCTTCTTTTTTTTAAATTTTTTTTTAAATATTTTTTTTTAAATGTCATAATTTATGTTTTGTTTTGTTGTTTTATAAAATTTTCATTTCGATTTGATTTCTTTTTCAATTTATTTTTTTTTAATTAAAAAAAATTGGCAATTTTTTTTGTTTTTTTTCCATGATTTTCCACACTATAGTAAACAAAATATGATTATTGTTGAATTGGCAAAATACTTAAATTGAATTGAGATTACCAAACAAAAAAAAAAGAATAAATTAATTAATTAATAATTAAAAGAAAAAAGAATAATTAATAGCCAAAATGAAATATTTTCGGTAGTTCTTGTGTTGTTGTCGCCCCCTATTGAATGATTCGTGTTAATTATCCCAACCCCCTTTCATTTACCTTTTAACATTTATTAAATATAATCAAATTCATTAGATTTAATGCATTTCTGCATTTTCAGAGCATTAATTTTGGAAAAAAAAAATAATTAAGAAAATATATATTTATGTATTTCCCATTTTATTTCATATAAATTCAAATCAAACAGAAAAAAAAAATTAATTGGAAAAAGCTGAGAACAAAAAATCAACCTACTTTTTTCAATTCGTTTTTTTTCAATCACGCATATTTCATTTGCTTTAATTTCTCAAAGAAAAAAAGCAATATTGTTTAAATCAAAAACGACAGTATTCATATTTTTGTTTAAGCAAAAAAAAAAGAAATATATTTTTAAAATCATCATTTTTATGTTGCTTTTTCGAAAAGTCTTGGGTATTAACTTTGATGGTGCTTTTTATCAAAATCATGAGGCGAATCATTTATTATCACGAGCTTTTGCAGATGCAAATATTCTAGGCGTTTAAAATGATTTCATGTTTTATCAAATCACATCAATCGCTGTTAGTTTTTTTCTTAAACGCAAACCACATAAACAGTGACTTTGTGGTTTTTATTTGCTAATTTATATTATTTCAAGACGTACTTAGTTGTCTTAGGCTGAGGTTACGCTCACTGGACATCAGGGCTCTATACTTAAGTAAGTAAGAAGCTTTAGTTCAAACGCCGTTTTTATATTTATTGATCCTAATTTTTAATAAAGTACAACTTGGGTATATATAGATAAATATATTATAATAATTCTGAATACTGGATGTTATCCTTTCCTGGTCCGTGAGTGGTATTGATAGCTCATCAGCTCGGTTTGGTCTTCAATGGGATCTTAAAGCTTTCGCTTAATAGCAGCACCACCACATTTCAGGCAGCAACGTCTTTCGCCGCAACTCAACAACTTTCGCTGGCACTGAAATAAACCCAACGGTTGTCATCTGTGCTCAACGGCTCTAGCTGGCACTCAACAGCTGCTGCTGTCTTAAATTATATGTATTCGTAAGGCCCCTTACCGCTGGTGTGGGGAAGTCTATATATCCCAAGTAACATTTTTCCTCTCATGACATTCTCCAATAACCTAATGAGACTAATTTAAGGGAGCCAAAATAATCTTGAAGAATTCTTCTAGATTATTATAATACTGCTAAAAGCGTTAAATGGCCTAGTTATAAGAGCCTCTCTATAATCCCTACCAGAGTTGTATTCTTCTTATGGGATGCCAGATATAGAATAATGAAAAAAGGCCTCTTATATGACTCTAATAAAGCTCGGCTAAATCTTGTTGTGAGAAAGCGATTCTTGCAATGGGAGTTGCTAAAAGAGAATAGAGAAAATGAGAAGAGTAAAGAGAATAACCTCAGCAAAATTATATCTTTCTCATTAAATTTTGTTTGAAAGAAGCAAACTCTTAAAGTTTTTGCGTGCATATGTCATGGCTAAAAACTGATGGGCTTGATATGTATTTGTGGTAGTATTTATTTTGTAAGTCAATTATTCATTATTTTATAATGGCGATACATTATTTTATTTTATTGTTTGTTCGTATATGGGAGCTAAAAACTAATACGGTTGAAATTGTATCTACTAATTTATAGACTTTATCTCGAAAAAAAATGCATATTTAAATTATTTAATTTATACTTTTTATCACGGATAGGGTTACTTTGGATACTTTTGGGAATCAATTAATTTTTGAAATTAGAGTGGATGATATACAATCCTACTCGTAAATGCATAAAAATTAACTTGTGAGTCAAATTAAGTCTGAAAAGCAATCCATATGACACACTAAGAGCCTTTATGCTGCATTTACACAAATGACAAAATGTAATTGTTGGTAGATATTTTAATCTCACAAAGGTTTCAATAGAGAAACGTCGAAAAGTTAAAGTAATACTCATTTCGATTGTTAAATATTTTGTATCGAGATCAGAAAGAATCTTTTACAATTAAAGCTATTGTTTTGCCATTTATGTTTGTGAAATTTATAATGCACATAAATTGTTTAAAAAAAAGGGTTTTTAAGATAATAATTTTTCTAATTAATTTCAACATATCCACATTTTTTATGTGTGGTAACCCTCAAAATACTCAGAGAATATTTTCTGCGTATTTAAATATGGCTGCTGTCGAGATGAGAGAATCCTTTAATAATTACAATAAGACCATTATAAGAGTTTGGTTTCCTCTACTTTTACTAACTCTCATTTACTAAGCTTATATTAAGTATTCTTATGGGAATATTCATTATATTATGGGATTATTTAAAAAAAGCGAGCGAGATAACAATTTACATATATTTTGATCTATTAAATCACGCACGTACTAATGGAAGGGGGCCTCAGCTACAAAACTAAAACATGAATTTGTTTGTATCATAGCACGACACTAGAAGAATGCATATTTATTAAAATTGTTTGCCATTGAAAGTGTGAAATATTCAATTATTATTCAAAATATCGAGCCCAATAGATATACCAATCATAGATTTTTTTGTAAATTTGATTTACAAAATTATAAAAATGTTTCTTTTTTGATGACACGTTTTAGTCGACGTCGGCGATCAATCTTCTAATAAAATCCACAGCCCTTTAACAACAAATGTTGAATGGTTCGTTATTTGATATGTGTTAATTTTTGGTCGCGAAACACTTGTTAAAGTTGGATTACTGTGGAAGCTTGAAATAAAATGACCGATCTTTAACAATGTTGAAAACGGAAGAGAGCGTATTTATTAAGAATGTTTTATACGTAATATATCTGTCAGTTTTATAAAAGGCAACTGCACATACGAGTAACTTCACTTAGTCTAATTGTCCGTTCACATTTTTAACAACACTTGCATTTTCAAATATTTGAAAAAACCTTTAGAACAATAAACACTTTTCGGAAAATTAAAACAATTCACATCCATTTAAAATTTTCGACTACGCCCCTGACTTGGCGTGTGACGAGTTAGTATGTGATTCCATGTGCCAATTCGAAAATGCAACTCCTATTAGACTATTCTAATAAAATGTTGTATACCTTAAATTCTATAAGGTTCGTTATAGAATTTTAAAATAGCTTAGACGACGATAAGTCAGTTGAAGATATATAGGCGTTTAAATTTCATAACAAGATTTTTATAAAACTCTAAATTTTTAGAATCTTGTTAAAGGAGGCAAATTTGTTTTAAGTATAAGATTTAAATTATTTGAAAATTGTAGAGAGCTAAGTTCTTATAAAAAAAACGTTATGAGAATAATTTAAGTTTCGCCACAAGAAATTAACTCTAAAGATAGTAATGGGACCTAAAAGAGGATGACAAGATTGTTTTTCAGATTTTGGGAGCTTAGCTCTAGAGAGTATGTTAGTTGGGCGGCTATCGAAACTATAAACCCACTAGGATCTGATGGTATATCTGGACAGCAATGGCTTTACATTGTTTTGGAGATGGTAAGATTTTTGATATTTCAAAATCATCTGATAGAGCTTGCTTTTTAATCGAAATTGCGTACATTTGGTATCAATAAACCTGGCCTTCGTTAAGATTTTGATATTACTCCCGCAATATTATCAGATTTAAATAGTATAATTGCTGATATTCATGAATATGCTGGTGTCCCTCAAGGTTCCGTTTTGTCCACAACAGCCTTTCTTATTTTTACTAATGATCTTTTACTGGCGATGTGACAGTACTCTCAGCTATATCGATAACTTCTGTCAAAATATAAGAATGTAGGTATGTTCATCTGTAACTCTAATAAAATTATTACTAAACGTAATGTGATATTGCCAATCCAATCTAAAGACTAGAGGTATTATTTAGACAACTTTTTACATAGCAGTAATTTTGTACAACTGTACGTTTCTCTTGTGATTCCTTTGCTTCAGTTACAAAATGTGAACATCTCTAATGAGTTGTTATTGAGTCGTTCTTCCTTTTCTTCTATCCATTCCCCAGAAAAGCCTCAGAAGTTTGGATAAGTAATTCAAGTAAGTTCTTAGATCTTAGATCTTCAATCATGAATAGCACTCTTGGCTTTAGCGCACTCATGAAGCCCGATAAATAGAACAGGTTTTCACAGGACGCATTCATGAATTACGCGCCGCCGGACCTGGAGTATTGCTTATAAGTGATCATGGATGCCCAGGTTCATTGAACATTCAGGCTTGGAACCTCAGTCCTTTCCGATATATCGGCAAAGATCTGTGACTCAACCCCACAAGATCTCCTCTGTGAGAGATAACCATGGTTTTAAATCACTCGTGCAGAATTTCCATTTCAGCATCAGCAGTGGGACACATAGCGCCATCTTTTTGGAATCTATATATCAAATCCATATCATCAATCAACTTGACCAATACATGTCCACTTGGTGGACCATATGTGGACTGACATTGTCCCAAACAGGGAAATATTGCTCTCTTGTACAAAAATGGACCTTGTGGCCGTTTGTTTCCAATACTGCTTCCGTCAGCGAACACACGGTGGCGTTGTCTGTGGTAAAGTTCCTTCAGAATCTCTTGGTCTTGGATGTACAGATATATGTATGTACAAACTTCGACGCGAATTTTTCCAAGTTGATGTATATATGAAATGCCAAATTTTAATGCAAGCGACAGATGATCTGCGTCGGCCACTGGATTTTCACTGAAGAGAACGACTAACGTAAACCGTAGTTAAATGTCCGCATCGTGGCACAACCATTTTATTAATAAAATGTCATCATTTGCGCACTGTTACTTGACATATGGAGTATAAAACAACATGGCCCCGATGGACTGTCAAAATATACCCGTTACGTTATTTAAGTTTACGAGTCACACAATTTTTTTTAAATTCCTATTTGTCTACTGCCTATTTGTCTATTTTGAATTCTATTCAAAAATATGTTTTTCAAAATATGTCAGAACAACAATTCAAATGATGTTTTGTTTATCATTATCCATGTAGAATTCTGTCATTCGTTTGCATACAAAAATAAAAACACTGTAGTACACAACAGCGTTTCCAAATTATTATCATTACCTACCTACCTACTCGAAACAAATGTTAGTTAGTTTTTGTAATAGTTTCCGGGCAACCATTATAAAATAAATTAAAACAATGATGCTTTTAAAATATTATAAGAGTCTTCATTAATAATTTACATGCTCGTATTAACACAAACCTCCGTCAATTTAGCAGCGCAATACACAACTCAAAAAAATTCAAAAAAATGCAAAAAAAAACACAAAAACTAAGGTCCTTCAGAGTCATTGTTTCACCTTTTGCTATTCAAGAACCACAAAATAAAATTACGAATAAAACAATTGAGTTTCAATACATAGAAGAGTACCTACATACTTTTGTATATTGTGTAGATATATAAATATAATGGGGCATTCAACAACTTAACAAAGGCTCTCATTTTGTTTGCACCATGAATTATAACAAAATACCAAAAATTCCACTCAAACAATGGAGGCATGTATATCAACATAATGAAGGTACTCCTGACTTAAAAAAAAAATGTCACAGTCTCTACTAAAAATTAACTATAAGAGCGCACGTCTGTTGTAGGGACGTCTAAAATGCAATTGTTTTTATGTAGGTACTTTAACAATGAAACAAAAATTAACTTTTGTTGTTGTTTAATTTGATTTTAACACAAAAAAAACCATTGCCAGTTATTTAATTAAAATTTTAACCAAACAAAAGATGTAACAATACAATATATACAAATTTATCACAAAAGCAGTATAAAATAATTACAGTAAGTTTAAAAAAATATATATATAATTTAATTATGTATATAAAATATTATGAAGTGCACAATGACTCTTTGACCGACTCTTTCACTGTACTCAATCTATTCTAAAAAAAAAAATTACTTCAAGTATTTAAGTAGGTACCGCCATTTTGCGAACTTTGGGAGAAAATGACAATAATTTGTGGAGAGGGTGTTTTCCACGATAGGAACGCGATGATAAAAAAGTTTATCTTAAGCGTCCCAACCCAAACATACATCATGTGTTGTGCACAGCTCAGAGATTGTGGTGAACACGGAGGCCTATTGTTTCATTGTGATCCGGCTTTTTTTTTTTTATAATCTACACGCGCTCAAGGGATTATGAATACCCTTTAAATGTTTCAACACACCGCGGTCGTGAGGTTAAGGAAGAGGAAGAATGATAGGAAAGATGTGTGGCGCGATATTCGGAGACTGTAGGTGGTTGTTGTCTCAGATTTTGTCTCCAGGGATGGCGGCTGAACTAATGCGGAGAAATTTCCGTGTCTTATTTATCTATGTCCCTTATAATTCGCATTAATTTTTTTATTCTTTGTCATATTTTATCGGTATACTAGTTTTACTCAATCACATGTTATTAGTTCTATGTCTAAACAGCATAAAATGAGTAAACCAGCAACTCATTGTATGACATTTATTTTTAGAATTGGTTATTAATGGAAAAATAAGAAAACATAGACTACGGCAGGGATCGAACCTGTGACCATGAGGTTGACAGGCGAACACACAACTATCGCCTAACGGCCACCGGCGTATGATAGAGATGTTTCTAAATTAATGTTTGAAAAAGACTGGTTCATTTACGAACCAGCCCATGCTCTCTATATACTTTTTTAATTTTTTTTTTCATTGAGACCTGCGCTAGTGATCATCTAGTTCTCCATCAAACCTGTTTCCGAAGTGACTGACGGAGGCGATATGTTTGATGGTTTGGACAAACAAAGAACAGGCGCTTAAAGTTTTCTATTTGTTCAACAGAAATCGGATACGAATATACCTAATCTAGTAGCCATTTTACCGAAAGCACAATGTCCCGTTAATACACCTCTAAATGTTCGAATATTCTTTTTTTTCACCGATAAAGTATACTGGATTTCCTTTTCATTTATTCCAGGCCATAAGCTTCCAGCGATAACACAGTCCTTCCTGAATATCCAGGAACTATTGTTTTGACCACGCCAATCGGCACGTCTGCAGTGCTTGTAAGTTACGCGAGTTTTACACATTTTAATAAGTTACGAGTAACTAATGTAACTAACGTAACTAAATGTAACGATTTCGCGTTTTTTTTTTTATATTTCTTCACGGAAATATTCACATTAATTAATAAGCCGCGCCTTTTGAGTTCTGAATTCTCACTAAAAACTTTAAATGTCTGAACAAATTCACAAAACAAAGCGTCACTATTGAAGGCATATGCCCACTTCACTCGACTGTCTGGGACTCATACCTCAAAGAAGTTCTGAAACTTCAAGATTGGACGTGTTGTGCAATATTGTTATGGTCTATATAGGTAGGCGCACTCTGCAAGATACCTATAATGAGTAATTGAGAGTGACAAAACAAATATTTACGAGTAGTTGTTTGATCCAATTTAAGAATTGATAAAAATTGCCAACATTCACTGTTTTAATAGGTGACGCTGGCAAGTTATTATAAGAATAAAAGGTTTTAAATCAGAAGGTGCCTTTTTTATAATACAATTCCATATAAAGGGTTATCCATTTTGCGGTTTCAAAAGTATAGGGCTGGAATTCGACATGTGTCAAACTAAGTTGTTAAACCCATTTTTTTCAGTTGAATGTCTGACATTTACGAAAATGGGTCGCTTAACTATCGCACAACGCATAAAAATTGTTAAAACCTACTACAAAAATGATGATTCTGCCACAGCCACATATCGTGCTTTAAGAGGAGATTATGGTTGACATAATCGTTTAACTACGCAAGCAATTGGCAAAATTGTGCAGAAATTTGAAGAAACTGGATTGGTTACAGATATTGTAAGGTCTGTGCATCATCGTTTCACTCGTACCACTGAAAATATCGCTGCTGTAAGTGAAAGTGTTGCCGAAGACCCGAATGTTTCGATTCCGCGTCATTCTCAGGAATTAGGACCGTCTTACGGCACATTATAGCGTATTTTGCATTTGGATCTACACCTATACCCATAAAAAGTCCAGCTCACACTACAACTGAAGCCAGCTGACCATTCACAACAGATACGTCGAATGGGTGCTTGAAAAACAGGCGGTGGACATCGATTTTTCGAACAAAATTTTCTTCAGCGACGAAACACATTTCTCACTCGGTGGGTATGTTAATAAACAAAATTGTCGTATTTGAGGTTCTGCGAAGCCTCAAATAATTGAAGAGAGGCCATTACATCCACAAAAAGTTACTGTTTGGGGCGCTCTTTGGTCCGGAGGTGTGAATGGACCTTACTTCTTCGAAAACGACAATGGAACGACTGTCACCGTCAATTCGGAGCGTTATGGTCATATGATAACCGACTTTTTCTAGCCTGCTATTGAAGAACGACTTGGAGAATATGTGGTTTCAACAAGACGGTGCCACATGCCACACAACTCGAACGAATATGGCTTTATTGCAAGAGATATTTCCTGGCCACGTAATTTCTCGTCGTGGCGATATCAACTAGCCACCAAAATCATGCGCTTTGACACCGCTGGACCTTTTTAATGGGGCTACGCGAAATACCGTGTTTATGCAGATAAGTCTTTAACTATTGAGCACTTGAAAACCAACATTCGTCAAGTTATGTCTGGGATACCGCCCAATATGTGTCGAAAAGTGGTCGAAAATTACCTCAAAAGAATCGATGCTTGCAACAATTCGCGAGGTGATCATTTAAATGATGTAGTGTATCACACATAATGTCAACGTTCAAAATTTATAACAAAAGAGAAATATCATGCAACAAATATTTTATATGTGTTTTATTTACGTTTACTTTTGAAACCACAAAATGGATAACCCATTACTGAAATTACTCATCCAAGTAGAAGACTTACCATTATATTTAATTGGACTTGTCGAATTATTGATTCAAAACAGCTTTTAATGGCCTTTAATCAACAAAATTTGCGTTTCGTCCCGGCAATCTCGCTTGGGCTCATCAGTTGGTTAGTGAGCGCCTTACCAATACACAATTTTTGTTAAGTTCCATTCAACTTACATGAATTTTTTAAAACAGTTTGGAAATCACTAAAAGTCCCGTCTTGATACCTTCTTTAATATATATGCACTAGCATCTTACTATTTGCAGCGGACAAATTAAATAACAACTATCTTTTTGAAATTAATAATTTTCTTATGTTATATTCGTATGGAAGTAATGAGTGGGATCAGTTTAAAAATCCAAAGATGTCATTTTTAAAACATTGTACGAAAAAATGTTACGAGCCCAATTTCGTTTTGGAAGACAGACGATTTGTATGCTTTCAATCTTTCAAAATTTGCTCGGAAATTGCTAAAAATTCATACTTCATCCGCCGAAATTGAGGTTAGCTTTTCAATAAAATGTAGGTTTAGTATCTGTATAAGTTACGTGAAAAATGAGACGTAACTAATTTCAATTTGTTACACATAGTTAAGCGTATGGGGTAACTAACTCAGAGTATCTTACGTTGCCAACACTGCACGTCTGGACCCATAACTAATAGGCTTCCACAATCCCTATTTGACACTGAACCCTTCATTGCGAGTATATCAGCCATTTCGTTCCACTCTATATATCTACGTCCAGGAACTTAGCAGTTTCATTTTTGGTTAGTGTTACCAATGTTATTGGCTGGGTTGCGTTCGGTATCCAGATGATTGCTTAGTGTTGTTGTAAAGCCTAAGGCAAATCAGCTGATTAACTAAACATATGTTGTCCAACACAAGTCTCACGCTACCCAAAAATGATACGACTCGATTGGAAATTTGAAGAGCAGCGTAGGTGTGTATGTAATACAACTGACTGACTTAGCAGAATAATCTACCTGGATCGCCAGAACTGTACTGTATCTTTATAATAAATAATATAATATGTAAAGATTTTTGCCTGCCAGTGCGTTGTGTATATTAATTCTTGTTTTTAAAATAATAAGCATTCTGGCCTACAACACATCTAGTTGAAGAGTGATCATTTCTTTCTTTTGAGCCTGAGAATTAACATATTGTCAATCGTGTGTTAGAGCTTAGAGCTTTCATGTTTTTGTGCTTTTTTGAATTTTGTTGAGATTTTTGAGCTTATGAGAAGTGCTGATGTGTTTTTCTGCCCTTGATTTATTTGTATTCCTGAATAAGGCGCTAAATCACAGCTCTAAGTTTTTGACTTTTACACTTTCAGAAGAAAGAAAATATTTCTGCCAAGATTTGAAACATTATTACAATTCACTATGGTAATTTGTAGACAAATTTCGTTATTTTCCTAATACTATGTTCTCACCGAAGCAAAATCTTGGATTTCGTCGATTTCAATCTAAATATTCGCTATATAATTTTTGATTTCGAAATGAGAGATTTCGTTAAAATCACAATGAAATCACATTACACATGTGCGCCATTAGTAGTGAACGACTCCATTTTAAAATTCACCAGACGTCAAAAGCTTTATATTATCAAATTACGAGCTTTCAACTTTCACTTTAACCTAAGATGCTAAAAAGAGAGAGTATGCACTTTTATTTGACATTTTAACTTTGTGAAATACAAACACACATGAGCGCGAGGCTTGAATTGATGGATTACAAAAACAAAAATAGTGGTTGTTTGTGCTTTTGAGAGACGAAGTAGTAGATCTGGCGCTGTGAACACAACTTTGAAATCTCGGAAGCTTCCTGCTGAAATCTCAGATTTCACTTTATTGGAAACATAGTGTCAAACATTTTTTTCTGAAAATAAACCCAAATCGCACATCGTCGAAACCTGACATGTGATATTTATTGACATTTTCCATTGGCAGCTTTCAGGAAACTCTGGTGTATTAAATTTTTTTTTAACATTGAGGTGAAAAAGACAGTGTCATCAAATGTGGACAAAAATGCCTGAAGCTACACTAATGTCAGTAGAAAATATTTTAGCTTCGATAAGATCTTACAGAAACCTAATAAAAGCTGAAATGTCAAATTGGTCTTGTGACCGGAGTTATCGAATTCACAGTTTATTTACCTAAAAAGTATGCGACTCGTAAAAGGAGTGTTTCTAAAGCGAGTTTTCATATCATGTCTAGTAAGGCCAATGTAACCCATTCTTTTAAGGATGTTAAGGCTGGGTATCAATCCCAAATCTATGTGAATACAAATTTCCTTCGAAACCATCTTTTATCAAATCTGACTGAAATTTGGCCATCGCCTAGACTTAACTGAGAGTTAGTTAACAAAGCCAAAATCCAACACAGTGAACCCCTATTTGTTGACTGTAAAAACTTGATAAGAATTTTGTAACCTACTGAACTTGGTTCAAGTATTAGACGCTTATGAAACAACAAGGACGCTTACTTAATTAACATTTATTCAAATGCCTTCAAATGGTTTATTTCATAGATTTTAAATTGAGTCATTGGTCTTAGCATTCACCAGCTTCTAAAGGTCTCTTGAATTCTTTAAACAAAAGTATCTACAGGTTCCATCCACCCATAAAATCACCTCAAAGAAACACTTTCTAAGAATTTTGAATTTACATTTTACCATAGGATTACGGTGACCAACTGTGCTGTTTTTCTCCTTCTGGGTACTCATGCCAATTATTTCATTTTTAGTTTAATTTTTTTTTGTATTCATATCCAATTTCTTCACTTACCCTTAAATTTAGAATCGCTATTAAAAAATTAAATAAATTTTGCATTTTTACCAGAGAGTTTAAACTAAGTGAATAAATTGGTCATAAAAGAGTTAGTTTAACTGAAGGCTGATTTATTAAAGAGAATAGAATAATATATCACAAATGTCTCCAATCTAAAATGTAGAGGGTGTTTTTTTAATCACTTCGGGCTTGCAGTTTCGGAGTGTTTATTTTCAATTGTCATTATGATATTGGTTGAGAGAGACGGAGTTGCTTTTAGCCTAGGAATTATACATGAAGGATATTTTGTCTTCGTGCAATTGTTGTTTATAGGTCCTCCTAACAGAGGACTCGCGGGTGAAAAGATTCTGTAGGTATCTTATGCTGGATTAAGTTAGGTATCTGCCAAGTTATGAAACCGAAGTTTTAGGGTATATACTACTGAAGTGTAAGTGTAAGCATTTGACGTATTTTACGTTTTTACGTTGCTGGAATTTATGGCGTAGTAAATTATGTTTGAAACAACATATTTAATAATAGGTACTTATTAACCCGGTACTATGTCAGCTTTCACTCTTCTGACGGCAAATAAATCAATTTTTTTATAAGTGTAAAAACCCCCCTTTATAACCGGAATCAAGTTTTGCTATCACATTTTGAAGCCTGACACGCTGTTGATGCAAAACGAGATTTTCCATCGGTTTCCAAATGCAGAGCAAAATGTAAATCAAAACCACATCGCGAAAAATATTTGCTGAGAATTCTGGCAGCTGTCAGAAACACACCTAAAAAGTTGTGACTAGGTATGGGCCAAAATGCTAGTTTTTATTCTTCTTAGATCTCCAATTTATACGATTGCTTAGAAATCACCGATATACATTGAAACAACTTTCCATTACGATTTCGAGTTTATACGATGACTTTGAAATTACAATTAAGCAAAATCAGTAATGAAAGTAAGATAACTTTTTGCTATTGTAAAAAGATTAACACATAAGCAATACAAATATTAAATCTTATCTATATATCATCATCATCAAATGTTATTTCAGTAACAGGTTTTTTTTTTAATCTTCAGTAACAATTTGCTATTGCTATCTATGCTAATAGCTGTTACTGAATACATGTTACCTAAATATTAACCCAATACATGACATTTTACCTGATTTCGCAAGCAATTAACGTCCCTGGCAAATGTACTAAGAAATCTAGTACAGCTATCCACTAAAATAAGACATTTCGTCGTTGAGCAGTGTATTGGAAAAAAGTGAACTTTGGGAACTATGGGATTTTTCTAGGCTGGAAATCTGTATTTCACATACACACACACTGGTATTACAAACTTGAATTGGCTAATTGCTTATTTTGTAATTTCTTTTCGTCATTAACTCTTCATTTTTATTCACTGTTTCTAGCTTGAACTAATTTGCGTGTTGGTTTAATAGTAGCTATTTTGTTTTTCCTGCAATAAATAAAATATATTAATTAAATAATCCAATACAAAAGTTCTTACTAAGTTTTGCTTAGTTGTGTGTTGTTTGTTATAATTTGCACTTTTTGTTTTGTCACGGGTTTCACTACCCAAAATATGGTCACCATCAATCACCCTAAATATGTATTTCTAAGGATAGGAGTGTGCGGTTGAATATAATTTGTTTCAACTTTTTGTCACAGTTCATCCCACTTTCACTGCAGTTAAGGCCACTACGCACTCTTTCTAACATTCTATTCAACCCACCAATAAGCCAAAGACGCCAAAAACTCACAAAAAGTTTTTCCGAAGAAAATTGAGCAAAAAAAAACAAGAGAAAACTTTTTCTAACTCTTATAATGAGTTCGCTTATTTTATGCCATCGCTATTGTGACACAAAGTTTCTAATTTAATAAATTTATTCGAGCTCATATGAATTTTTTGCTATAAGTTAAGGATGGTTGGTTTTTTTTTTGTTTCAAAGTATGTATGTGGGTTGTGTATGCGTGTTGTGTAGTGTAGAAATTAATATTAAACTTTTAATACAAAAACAGAAGAACTCAAAAAAAAAATCTGAAATAAATTTATTCAATCTCCCTATATATGGGGGTTAGAATGGGAAATAACTTGAGACGCGATTGAATTTTGAATTTCCTTTTAATGTCACAAAGTAACCCGCTGATTATATTAAGGACTAACTAAAGAGAAACTTAATTAGCCTCCACAGAGGGTCCTTGTGTTGTCAGTGAAAATTTGTTATATACGAGTATTCTTATAGTATTAGATGTTGTTTGTTTATGTATAAAAGTAAATTCGAACTCGTTTAAAGCACTTTACGTTCTTGGCATATTAAGATGAGGGCTTCAGAATTCAGGCTTCTAAATTTATATGTTGCTTTTTATAACGGTTTATGAAATCTTTGAAACAAGTTAGTAATCGGACTTTATTTATGTACAAATATTTTACGATTCTTAGATTTGGTTATGCTCATTAAAATTGTTTGTTTAATTTTTCTTGAATACCAGTTTCTAGAATTGGAATTTACTCTTAATCCAAAAAAATGAGATTCCTAATTTCCATTAAAAAATTCACTGATTGATAGTATGTGCCGAACTCATGGCCCGTTTTGTTGTGGAATAAAACCAATGGGCGATAATAACGACAGAATAATCAAATGTACGATACATAGGTCCCTTGCAATCCTCGCCTTTCCCAACATGGTTTCCTTTAGGAATAAACAAACTATTTCCAAAGCACACGAGACAAGAAAAGACTAAGGAAAGGCTTAGGCTGGTATGCAGGAAGCTTTGGCTCAGTCTCAAATCTCATTTTAGTGTTATTTTTGTATGAAAAAAAAAACTTAGAAAAGTGAGATTGGGACTGGAATAAATCTTCTGGCATACCAGCCTTATTTATAGAAGACGAGAGTCGGATACAATACCTATCTAGGAAACCGAAATCTAGAAAATCCCGAATGAAAAAATTGCTTAATCTCAAAGTGATGTTGTCCAAAAGAATATAACTTTATTCGTACATCAATGCAGAGCAGCGTGAGCGGTAGAGAGAACCCAAAAAAAAGGGAGTTTAAATCCTCGGAGCCATGCATGTTAATTCTGTTAAACATAAAATACAGCACAATTTTTTTTTTCATTTTATATAATTTTTCAGAATTTTGAGAAACAAATTTCGGAATTATGATTTTTCGAAATTCTGATTCAGACCCCAATCGAAGACTGATACTGGGACAATAGTTAATTTTCAGCTGTTTTCGAGGCCAGCCCTATTCACGATTGAAAAATTAAACAATTTTGTGGTTTTCATTGTGACCTACTCCAAAACGCTTCATTTGTCAGTTCCGAATAAGGTTTTTGAAGAGTATTTTTCAGTTTCTGATTTCTCATATTCGTTTGCACATTCACCTCCTTTTTCTTCGGATGTGGAACTGCAATGGCAGCTTATGATAAGCTCATTAAAATTCTGATCTTGACATCATTGTCCAATGGGGAACAAAAAACCGCGTAGAAATTAATGCTTCAAGAACTCAGTGCCGTCTTCAATCGTTAAAACAAATCCCACCCCCCTATGTCGTTCTTTATTAGCGGTACTTGCATTGATGAAAGCGGTCAGCTTTTAGCCCTTGGCATGTGCATCACAGATCATCTCTTGTGGAATGAACACATAATCGATGTCGGCTTTCTTTGAAGATGCACGAAATTCTTTTCCTCGTCTGATCTGGCTGTTAATCTATAAGGCCTTCATTCTTCCGGGTATTACTCGCACATTTGGGCAGGAGCTACCAATACTCATTTGAGTATTTTAGATAGAATTCAGATTAGAGCTTTAAGAACGATAGGCGATAGAACTATACTGGAAACGTTTACAGCTCTAGAACACATTCGAAATTTTACATGATTCTCATTATTTCATCACTATTTTTATAAACAATGTTCTAGCGAAATAGCCAGTTGCATGCATAACCTTAAAATTTTCAACCGTAATAATCTCGCTTCCAGGAATGCTCATCAATTTCAACTTCGGACGTACTCATAAATACAGAGATTCTTTCGTTAGCCGTACAACGCGAATGTGGAATGCTTTACCCGGCTTTATTTTCCCCTCCCATTTAAATATGCAGAAATTAAAAATCAATGTGCATCGGTATTTCTTTTTGCATCATACCCTAATTTCCTAACGCCCGCAATGTGCTTGTTCATTTTAAGGGTAGTCAAAACCCCTTTAGTGCGCGCATCATTTTAAAAAAATAAGGGTGTATACTTATAACACACATACATTTAAAATATTTTGTCGAACTTTCAAAAGTGGTAGATACATTTGTGAAGAAGCCGCAACTTGGATAATATGATATTTTCGAATCGAAATTGGTGGAACAGTCCGAAACACATAAAAGTGCAATATTGCTAAATATTTTTCACAGCTAAAATGAATCATCTTATTCTCAATTTAGTTTAAAATCGCTGTAAAACGTTTTTTTTTTAAATATACAAATGCCGTGAAGTTCCCACTTTTAAGGGAGACATTAAATTTAATGGAACCTGTAAAAAATGGGCCTTAATTATTTTCTAGAAACTCTATATTACGGTGAAATTATTGTAGGGGAAAATGTTGTTTTTGACTAAACCTAAATTGCTTGGAGTATAGATTTCCAATCACTACAGAATCAAAAGTACTGTCTGTAAAGCATGTAAGAACATTTTCAGTCATATACTAACTTATGAATGTAAAACACAAAAACAGAGTTGGAGTTAAAACGGAACCCTATGGCACACCAGAAATTTAATTCGCTCAAAAGGCTTGATACCAAAATTGATGAAGAAATTGGTTTCATTTTTCCATGGCCGTCCAGTTAAAAGTACTCGTAGTTGTAATGCAGCTTATTGACAACTTTTCGTCAGTAGAAATATTTGTTAAATAACTTTTTACTAATCTTTTGCGACATCGTTGATTTTTTGCTTTTATTGGTGATAATAAAAGAACTGGGTTTGGTGAATATGATGGTTTGTAACATTTTGAGCACATACATACGTCCAACACTCTATTTAATTTGTGGCCAAAAAGATAGTAGACGTTAAAGTTCCCAATATGAATTTTTGTTTACTTCAATGAATAAATTTAAAAAAAATGGAAAAATAGGTGAAAAGATGAAATGTAAAAAAAGATGCACGTATAGCCACAAAAATCTACATATATATGTAAAGTTTATAATAATTTCTTGTAAAAATATGTGGAGGTTTTAATCAAGCTTAAGACTTGATTAGTCCAAAAAATATGCTGGCTTCCTTAAATATCCAGATTTTTTTATATCCTGCTTTTTTATAAATAACCCCCTTTTTTAAAATCCCGGTTTATATATCCCGCTTATTATAGTTTTAATTTGTATAATCCCGCTTGTTTAAAATCCCGATTTTTATTACCCCGCTTCTAAAACACCCGTTTTTTGCCATCCCGTTTATTATTTTCCAGTTTTTGAATAAAAAACAAAGTTAAAAACAACGGCGGGTAATAACCCGCTATTTGTTTTAATATAGGATTTGGTGTGAGGTTGAGTTTGGGTGTATGCAAAGTGGTTTATGCAACACTTATCAAAATACAAAACGGGCTAAGCGGGGTTAAACGGATTTTAAAAAGTGGGGTTATAATAGATCGGGATTTTAAATAAGAGGGATTTTAAAAAGCGAGATTTAAAAAGCAGTATGTTAGAAGATGAAGATTTTAAAATGTTTTTTTCGGAATTTTTGAAAAAAAAAAATTTATTTAAAAAACCGGGATTCCGATACGCTACTGTTCCTCGTGCTAGAGCATAAACTAATCTACTGATTTGTTGATTTTCTGTTCTTGAGTTGTGTTCTTCAATTTTTGTTCGAACGGTAGTTTTTTTATTTTTGAGCAAACTAGAAAATGACAAAAAATTACTGCAACAAATACTCAATTCCCTGAAAGTCTTAGGGACGGTGTAAAAAAAAATATTCGAAATACTATTCGTCATTGGTTTTCACGCTTGTATTCAATTTTGCTGGAAGCGCAGTTCGCTTTAATTCGACGCTGGCAGAAAATGTTATAATTCCTCTCCACCTGTACTCGCACTAATCCCTTTATTGGATAATTCTTCTTTGCTTTTTCGCATGGATAGTATCACTCCTTCCGTTCTGAAGGATGTTCTTCAACTCTGGCAAAACCATTGTATACCATCTGTATTTTTCCAGGTGGATGGATAATACTATCCACTAAAAAAGCGAATTTTCATCATCCAATAACGTTCGCCCAATTGAACTTATGCCCCTGATCAAAATAAATTCTCATCTTTTTTACAAGAAACTTCTTAAAGGACGAAAGCAATTTAATGACTGGCAGTATGGCTTTCGTATAGCAATAGGTTCACTGGTGATCTGATGGTATATCTCAAAGAAGAGAAGCACAAATATTAAGATCCTTTTGGAAAAAGTTAGATTATTGCACTTGATATTTCCAAAGTATTTCATAAAGCTTAGCCACAAACTCCATTATCGCAAATACGAGCATTTGGTATCAATGAATCTTCTATTCGCTAGATTAGAAATTGCCTTTCGATCTGCTTATCCTTTTATGATATTTTCAAGACTTACTATGGAGGGCATGCCTGAATTAATAAGTCAGACTTCCATCTACTGCGATCCCGTGCATGCTATTTAAAGTCTTAGATTCACAAATTTAAAGGTATACCAAAGGGTTCAGTTTTCTCTCCGACACTCTTACTCATTTGTATTTTATTTCTTATCTGGAGCTTCTAATCAATTAAATTGTTTTTTTTTTTTGCGACAGGTCTTTCGTATCTGTTTTCAGATTTATCTTCTCTTATCTATTGTGGTAGGGATATTCTTTTCTTATCCGCACTACCCGAATGTGGAATGCTCTATCCGTCTTATTTTTTCTCTTCCATTTCGAAGTTTAAAGGTCTGAAAATAATATACCAGGGTATATCATTTTAAGCATTCATTCATTATTCATTTCAAGGGCAGTAATTACCCCTTTAACACTTGTAAAAAAATCATATTAAAAAAATGCGTGTGATTTTAAGAAATACAGTCAAACCCGCTTAATTGAAACTCTTTAAGTGAAAAACCCACTTACCTGAAAACATTCACAAGTCCCCGTATATATTTACATAAAAACTACCTCGCTTAACTGAAAACTCGCTTTAATGAAAAACCCGCATAACTGAAAAAAATTCTTTCAAGTTTTCTATTTTTCTATAGAAATCAACTCGGCTAAGTGAAAAATTAACAATCGAAAAAAATCAGGTGCCGAATTGTTTCAGTTTTGTATATGTTTACCTACACTTCCACATTCATGACGCATATAGATGCTAAGTTTTAAATAAGAGGGAAAATCCCGCAATATCCATTTACTTACGTACATTGTTGTTTTTTATAACACGAAATGTATCCGTGAAGAAAAGAAACTAAGCTCAAAGTAGCGTTGTTAAGGTACAAATTCGTTTTGTTTACAAATAAAATATTTGTTATTTAATAACTTGGCCCTGTTTTTTTTATTTAGATAAGCCAAATTTAATTACAAAAGCAATTGGTAAACATTTAAAACGGGTTGTTTTTCAGCTGTTAAAGTTCGATATATGTAGTAAAAATAGTTTAAGTAAAATGTATTTTTTATTATCCGACATCCGTTTAACTGAAATTTTTTTTCATTTATCCGAAAGTGAAAAACCCGCTTAACTGGAAAAAAATGCCTGACTTTTCGTCGTTTATCGCTTTTTTGTCGAATCCGTTTAAAGTGTCATATTGTCATGTTGTCTTTTAGAATTGTAGTTGGCTGTTCAATTCGCTGAAATCAATCGAATTTGAAATACATACATTAGATACATACATACATTAAAACTTTTACATTATTATTACATTTGTAGTATATTCTACAACATTTTACCCACATTCTACATTCTACTTGCTGCTTTTACATACCTCAACAATTAATTAATAATAATAGATGTCTACTCCACTTTTCTACATTTCAAATTAAAACCTTACATTTTTTCATACCCATTGTATAAATATTTACAAGAACACCGAAAATGCGCAATCACTTCTCTATAACCTAACCAATACTTTCTTACCTGTCATTCTTTTAATTAATTTTAAATGAAAAACCTAATAATTTTATTTATGCATCGTTTCTATTTTTGTCTAATAATAAATTTATTGTTATTAAGATTTTTACTACTTATTATTAAATATCTACCATTACTCGGTATGACAGATAGTATTTTTTTTTCTTTTTTTTTCTTCTTCTTCTTTCCAGCCGGATACCGGTAAAGCCGATGAAATAAAAATCGGTATTACTGTAAGTTTTCTTTGCTTAACACAAAACTTAACTTTTCAAATTCGTATACTTCCTGAAAAAAAAACACACACACCCATGCATACATACTCTGTAGAAACATTACATTTTCTCATTTGTTTTTTTTTTACACAAATTTCATACAAATGTCGATGGCCCCTGCTGCTTCGTAAACTATCTCAACTGCAATTCAAAAGTCTTGCAATTTTACGACTTTCTTGGAATCAAAAAAGACATTACAAAGCAGGAGGAGCTATCGAAAAACAAACAAAAAAATATTTAAACAAAAACATAATATCTCCACGACATTGAACTTTAAGGCATGGTGGTGAAAGCTTACTACAATGAGCTTTTTATAAAATATTTTATAAGTTGTAACTTAAATCTAAAAATGGCAAAAAGGTTAATTGAATTTAAATTGAATGTTATTGTTTTAAATGAACTAGCATGACTTAAATTTATGTACATAAACATTACATGCCTTAATTTTAATTGGTGTTGTTTAAAAATTTTGTTTAATCATGCAGCTTCAAATTGTTAGGAAAAAAATTAAAAAATAAATAAAACAAAAGCTTTTGAACTTGTGAGCTTTAAAGCTGCATGTATTAAGCTTCAATATCAATTGTGCAGTGCAATAAGTCCTACCGGATTGTAATCCTTATTTCCCAAAATGTATGAAAATAAAAAATCACAAAGGAGCTCATCAGTAACAATTTATTTTTGGGAAAAAAGTTCTAAATTGAGCTTTTTCACAGCTGGATCGACTTGATTATTATAAAATTCTGAACAACTCCTTAGTTAGAAGAATAATCAAAAAAATATGATATACCTATTATTTTTTTTTTTTTGCTTCATGAATTGACAATTTTTTTTTTGGAATTTCATCTTGTCAAATTGAACCCGTAATTCGTTTATGGAAAATGAAATTTAAAAATTTGTAAGCAAAATTAGGAGCCTAAGAAAAGTTCATAGCACCTCAAAAATCTCTAGAATCCATACCTTTTTTAAAAAAATGTATTCATAGATTTGACTTGAAAAAGTCACTAAATTTACACAAATAGTTATTTTCAAAACCTATTCCAAGTTTTGGGTGTCGAACTTCAGACAATTGTGGCACCGTCAAGCCTTATTTATGAAAATGTTGTCTGGATTGTTCAATTGTCCAAGTATAAGTAAGGCATCAACACATTTTTTTTGTGTGACACTGTTTTTTTTAAAATGGGAAACGCTAAATCCTTGTCCACTGACATTTAAATTGACTAGTTATCTTGAAATGAACAATTTTCATTATCAAACATGACATTACGATCATAGAGCCTAAAAAAGTGATCGACAAAAAATGTCTGTTTATCTGCCTGTCAGTCTGTCCGTCTGTATGTATAACGGGCTGCAGCCTAAACGGCGTAAGTGATTACCTTCAAATTTAGTATGGGTGATTATTTTGGCATTCCTCAGAGGGGAAATTGAAATTTTATTTTGAACCTACAAATAACGGTACCTGCCATAATATGAATCAAGTTTACGGGAAAATTCTATTAACGGTACTTTTCACATAGCGGTTTTTTAAATTGTTGGCTTTCTCAGTAACTGTACATTGGATTTCTGTCAAATTTTATATCTGAGGTAATCAAACTAATTCTGCGCGTCAAATTTTTAAATAACTTTTTTTATAATTAAAATTATTTTTTTTTTTTTTTTGAAAAATCAATATTTTTAAAACTAATCAAAAAAAATAATTTCAAATTTTACAGTCAGATGTATATTAAAAAACTCTAAAAAAAACTGCATACCAAAGTTTCAAAAAAAAAAAAAATGTGATGGTGTTCTTGTTTTTTTTTCGAGAAACCGATTGAAGTGATGGTTTTGCCATTTTGTATATGTTTAAAAAACGATTTGCACCCACCTATACAGCATTCACTTTCATTTATTTATATGCATGTACATATCTACATAACTAGGTTCTCTATATGTACATAGGTAGGTTCATATTGCCCTCCTAATTTTCATAATTCAAATCCATTTTAATATACATTTGTAGGTAGGTACCTATGTAACAATTCCTTGAATCATACATACTCCACAATTCACTATATTAAGAATCAAACTAATCTTACTTTCATCGGCTTTAATCCTGCAAAGGATAACTAGACAACATATACCTTCTAACAGCGGCAGTGGTTAGCTACACTAAAGTTGTTAGTTATTAGTTACAAGAGCAAGTTCGTACGATCCAGTCGTGCTTTTTATTTCACCTCACGTTTGCTCAATTACATTTGCTTATTCCAGAATACAGGTGGGCCAGTTAATTAACATATAAATTAGGACAAACATTTAAAATAAGGAGATGGATAAATCAGATCAATTGAGCAATAAGACAAATAAGTATGTAAATTAGCTGAACATAAACTGACATCTGTCATGTCGAAAACTCTCAAAATTTGGAAAACAAAATAAACCGTCTTTTTTGTTTGTTTTTATATTTACAAATATTATGCGATGAAAGTCAACCGGTACAGATTTTTACTTCAGCAAGTAATGAATTGCTTCAAAGAAGAGTCAAATATCTACAGTCGGTTCCTTCATTGCATTCCCAAAAAGAGTGCAATATTTTTTTTTGGTACTTCTTGCGAAGAAGTTTTCCAAGAATGTAATTAATTAAATTAATTATTAAAATTTACATTTTTAAAAGAATTATTTATTTTTGTTGTTTATTTTTCTTTATTTTTAATAAAAGTAAATAAAATTTCTCAAAAACTTATTTTTTTAATGAAGACAGTAGAAATAAGAAATATGATAAATTATTATGTGGGATAGGCTTGACATAACCCCATAAAAAAAAGTTTGGTGCAGTCAGGTCAGGTGACCTTGGGGGCCAGAGGAAAGTGCAGTTTCTGGATATCAATTTGTTTGGGAATTTTCGTTGGAGCCCCGCCATAACTTGTGTGGCTACGTGTGCACTTGCTCCACCTCTGTGAAACCAAATCCTGCTGAAAGGGATACGTCTTCGGCGAAGTTCTAGGTAAAAAATCTCCTTCAACTTCTTCAAATAACGGTCCCCATTTACAGTTTGTGTTACACCGTTTTCTTCAAAGAAGTATGGCCCGACAATACACCTTGATGAAACTGCGCACCACACATTCACTCGTTCTGGGTGCAGTTCCGTCTCATGGAGCATTTCTGGATTAGATTCACTCGATATACGTCAATTTTGCTTGTTAACATTGCCGTTTAAGCCAAAATGGGCCTCATCACACATGAACAAACAATTTATAAATGTGTTGTCTTCTTCGACCATTGCTATCATTTTTCGGCAAAATTCCAAGCGAACAGGCAAATCCTGGGGGTTTAACTTGCTTGTAATTTGGACTTTGTGCGGAAACAAGTTTAAGTCATCATGATGTATCCGTTGTAATGACAGTCTGCTAACTCCAATTTGGCCGAATAAGTTTCGAGTGGAAACACTTGAATTTGCCTGTATTGCCGATGCAACAGCCACGATTGCATCCTGAACCCGAATATTGGGATATCGATGATACGGTCTTCGTTCGATGCTTCCAGATTCGCCAAACATGTTCACCAGCCTCATAATGGTCCATCTACTCCGGGGAGTACCGCCAAACTCCAGCCTAAATTCCATTTGGACGGAAATGATTGACGGCAAAGAATGGTATCGCTGCACTATCCAAATCCTTTTTTCAGTATCCGAAGCATTCATTTTGATAAATCTAAATAGTAGCCTATAAAATAAAAAAACTGAAAAAAACACTGAAAAAAAAGTTATTACGTTTTATTTTTGTAGCACGCTTCGTGGGGCACCCTGTATATATCAAGTATAAACAAAATCGCTTGAGCCGTTTAGGCTGTAAAGAGTTGTACAGACAGACAGACAGACGGAATTGCGGGACCCACTTTTTTTGTGCTTTCCGTCATCGTAATGTCGAGTTTGATTAAAATCTTGAAATCGATTTTTTTCCAAATGCAAAATTTGCCCTATAGTACCTATATCACAAGTAAAAAAAGGTCAATGTATTTTTCTAAAGTTTGGGAATGAGTTTTATCCAAGTTTTTATTTTCCAAATTTTGCAAATAGCTTCAAAAACATATTTAAAGAATGCATAAAAAGATAACGATCATGATATTTAACGAAGATGTATCAATACAAAAATTGTATGTACCCAATTTGTGATTAAAAAACTATTACCTTGGCTTTAAAAAAAATGACTGTTACATTCGTTTCTATAAGCTCGAAAACTACCAAAAACTGTCGATCATCTATTTCACACGGAAATAGCACAGCAGCTAAACATTTTAATCATTTGGTATACAGGCCATCAGGGCATCTCTTCTCACATTTCAGCTTCTATTAGATTACGGTAAGGTCTTATCGAAGCTGATCTGACTTACCGAAGCCTTATCGAGGCTGAAATCTTAACCTAATTTTAAAGCTAACCAAATTTTTTTGACTTTTATAAGATTAATAGATTCCTGAATTCAATAGATATTACTTGCTTCATACATAATTCTTAGTAGCTAGACTTAAAGGAAGTTGGCTGGTATTCCGTATTTAAACTGGAAATTACTTTTTTCTATTTTGCTATTTTGCAAAAAGTTAATAATGGTAATTCCTTAAAAACCCTTTTTTCTTATATACAATAATTATAATGATGTGAAACCTTTGACAGCATTGTAATACATCATTGATTATTGGCTTTTCTCCAACAACATTGGCAAATAAGGCCAATATCGCCATTCAACTCACTCGTGCAGAGGCAAAGGTGCCCACAAAGTTCATTTTCTTTGAATTATTTATTTACGCTTTCTTTTCCTTTTTTTCCAAATAAAAATCATTTACTTACTATGCAAAGTATAAAATGAGACACAAACACACACCCATCCCTAAAAAGCCAAGGTTCTACATTTTGTATTTCTATTGATTTAATATATGTAAACGAGCCTCATGCTAAAACACATAATGCATACACTATCTTCCCTAATATAATATAAATCCACCAAAGTCAGTTCTATCCAAAATGTAAATAAAAATTAACAAATCATCTCAGGAACCTGCAACCCTACAATAAAATTAAACGAGAAAGCCCCTAATAAGATAGGCGCAGCAGAGCTAAAATAAAATGCGAGAAGAATACGAAATTTTATTATATAAATTCAGCTATCCCAGTTTGTTGAAGTCAAATTGTCTATTTTATCCTTATCTCCCATGGGAAGAATATATTATATGAATCAATTCGGTTTTTATGTGTTTTTCAGGTTAGAGTTACCTTCGTCACAATACAATTTTTTTTTTTTTTTTTTTTTGAGATTTAAAAAAAAACCTCTTAAAACTTCAGGATCTGTCATTCCAAAACGACATTCAAAGTCAAGTTTTTTTTCCTTCTTTTCATTTTTTTTTAAATAAAAGTTTTAAAATAAGTCGTTTAACAATAAATTTCAAAAACACAATATTTGACAGATTATAGTTGTTTGATAAAATTTGACAAAAACCACCCAATCATTTGTACAAGCTGAAACTTGTCAACTATACTTGCTTAGATAAAACAAAATTTAAATCATTTAAGTTCCTCTGTTCATCCATTATCAACTATTAATTGATAATTAACAACACAATTCGTAAAAGTTAAAATCATTGTGAATGTTGGCGACGACTGTTAATTATGTAGGGATACAAAAATGTGTTTTAAAATACCAATTTTTTGTATTGGTCAATTATGAATTAACTGGTAATCGGATAGATGAAATAGAACTGGAATTATCTATTCTATTTGATATGTGATTGTCAATTTTTTACTTGCGATTATAGGTACTATATATAAGGAAAGTTATGCATTCGTCGAAAAAAAGTTTTGAGATAACAATCAAACATGATATTACGATGATAGCGAAGGCGAAAAAAGATTGTCTAAAAATTCTCTCCGTCCGTATGTATGTATAGACAGCGACAGCCCATTGGGCTGGGCCGAATTTCTTCAAACTTGGTATATAGAGTTTTTTAGGTATTGTACAGAAGGGAAATTGAAAAATTTTTCTTAGCTCAAAAAATAACTGTACCTGCTATATAACCGCTACATTAAAGCCTACTTTTCTCGAAAACGGCTCTAACGATTTTGATATTAAAAAAAATCATTGCAGCTTTTTAGTTATGACCGATCGTAGGGTTGAAAAAAAAATGTTTAATGTTTAAAAACGGTACATAGGACCGTTTTTGTTTTTGATATCTTATAAATGGATTAACCGATTCTTTCTAGGAACCCCAATTTATACTGCTTATTATTTCAAATTAATATTTTTTTTGTATTTTTTAAAGCATTAAAAAAGAATTTTTAATTTATATTTTGAAAACTGCTCTTAAATTTTTTTCAAAAATTATAGTTATATTTATTTGCTGAATAGCTATGAATTTAGCGTTTTTGATTTTTTTTTTGAAAATGTTTTCAAAAAGTTTAAAAAATAAAACTTATTTTCTCAAAAACCGCTCCACAGATTTTAAAAATTTTTTTCTCATATATTTAAATTTATCCAAGAAATAAAATGGCGTACTTTCTATTTAGCACAAATTAGTTGATGTATTTATTATTAAAGAATTTTGAATTATTTTTTCTTTGATTAAGCCGTTTTAATCTTTTATTTTTAAGTTTATATTATTAAAAATTTAAGACTGACATACTAATTTTTTTTAGAAAAAAATTAAAGAAATATTTTATAAACAAAAATGAGCAAAAAAACGACTTTGAAAAGATATTTAGATTTTTAATACGATATTATCGAAAATAAGAGGAAGTTCGTGCGTTCCAGTTGTGCATTTTATTGATATTTGTTTTGACGATACATGGCTGTAACAGATCTACAGGAAAAAGTAGAGAGAATAGTCAACAAAACGACAGTTAGTCAATATTGAGATCAATTATTGATGAACAATATATAAAATATTTTAATTAAGAAAAGATTCTCCACAACACTGACTTGACATTATTTGTAAAAGCTAATAACCAAATAGTAAATCAGCACAACTCTCCCTGTATGTTTTTTTTTTGTTTCTTTGTAATTGTGTCCCATCCATTCGCCTACTTTATTTACAGAATCCCACATCTGAAAACCCCAAAAACTCAACCACCAAAAACAGGGCTCGCCCCAGCTAACATTTGAAATTGATTATTTGGCAATTCACATCCCAACATTGCTTATGCTCCTGGTTTGATTCAATTTAATTGTCCTTTGTTAGCTGAGGGCTAATTAAAAATGGCAAACAAAAAAAAAATCCAAAAGGAAGGGGGAAAATAGGCAAGGACACTTTACGAACCATGCCACCACATACATATATAGCCTTCCAGACCGGAAGGAATTCAAGTTGGAATAATGAAAACGAACGAAGGAAGCAAGGAAGGATATGAATTCCAGTTCTCTGTCTCTCTTTCTCTTTGTCTTTGTTTCTTTGTATTCATTCTCCCAGAAACCAAAGTCAATCCTCTTTCATCATGCAAATTTATATTAGTTTGAACGAATAGAATTTTATCAAGGATGTGTAAACAAACACACATCACCAACTCCCAACTACACATATCATCCAGGAGGTATATATGAAGGTACTCGTATGTATGTAACTCTTCGCTGCACATTAAACATGACTGATGTGACGAGAGAAGAATCGACTCGAGTCAAACTGGAGCTAGAGCTGTAGCTCGAGATCAAAGTCATGTATTGTATTTAACATATACTGATGTCCTTGGATGATGTTTTGTCCTGTCGCCCATTTATTTCATTCTTTCCGGTAATGGATTGATCCCTAAAGGAAGGTGGGGGAAGGGGGCATTTTCCGACTATCTGATCTCAATTTCGGATGACACTGCTTGTGTGTGGTACATATATCTAGTATAGGTAGTGGTTATCTCATTTGAATACACTCCTGTCTACACCCTCAATTCATCATCTATCAATGTTCATTAGAATAGACAATGTAATGTTCTCTAACCTCCATTATAGTCATGAATTGATTGATCCAACATTGATTGGTGACTAATTAAATTTTGGTTATTTTTGATGAGAGGCGTATATGTACATACATCAGTGCATCATATGGGGTCGAAAGTGATATTTTGTTGTAGATACAAAACAGACATAGAAAAACTATATGTAGATGTAGATACTTAAGTTGTTTTTGTTGTTAACTTAATAATCACATATTGATGTGAAAATTAATTTAAATTAAAATAGTACGTGTTTTTGATGCTTGCGGCTAATTTCTATATTATTTCGGTTAATAAATGAAATTAGGATACACGAGATAATATTTTGTTTGAATTAGGATATCCCATCAGAATATTAAATAGGTTACTTATATAGCATTCGAATAAATTGTTATAGAAGTTTTAAATAAAGAGTAGGTATACGTTTCATAATTTAGCAAATTCAATTAATGTTTATAGAAATTTAATATTTTCCCTAGAGAGTATATAATTATAATAGAATAGATTTTTTTCAATAAATATCATACATTTTGTACAGGGTTACCCAAAAATATTAACTTCAATTCATTACATTTTTTATGAGGCCTTTTACAGAGGCTTGGGAAATGTTAAAAAGCGCGCGCTTCATACTTAGGCTTATGTAATAATTGTTTTGTTTTATTTTTGTTTCTCGTTTGCTATTGTAAATAAAAAAGTTCATTAAAAATTTAAAAAAATAAACAGAATTTTTTCTTTTTTGTTGACGGGCAGAATTTTGAGAAGCAGAATTTTAAAAATTTACAATTTTTTCTTGCGAACGTAATTAATAAATGCCTTTAAGTGACACGCAGCCCCCATGTAGCTATCCATAAGTGACATTCTTAATCATGAGGAAACCGAATGATCACATATCCAAGACTTGCCAAAAATGCTAATAAGTGGTTAGGGTCTCTTCGGCGCGGCGGGCGATACAAGATGTGTTTCTTCCTTTTTGAACTGGCTATAATCTTATAGGGCCCCAGATGGACTGTGATATAAGAGGCTCAAAATTACTACTATTTTACTATCTGAGGTGGGTCCCCATTAGTTTTGAAGCGTCATTGTATCCCTTCAGACGACAAAAACTTTAAATTTACGTGGGCCTCCCTTTCAGCCCAACACACCTCAAACGATAAAAAAAAGATCAACTGTTATTTCTTATTCTATTAATTATTTATTTGAAAAACATGAAGCGATCTATTAAAGATTTCTAACCTCTTTGCATGATTATTTTTCGCTTATTGTGCAATCCTTCATTTTTAGGACATGCAGAAAGGCTTAATTGAAGTCAAAACCGAATTAAATATATTGAATTAATATAAGCAGTTCTTATGGCGTTGTCCCGTTGTGTCAAGGAGTGTACGGACGCTCTGGCAGTTCCCCTTGAATTTATTTTTAATCTTTCTGTTCGGGAATCTGTTTTATTGGAGAATTATTTTCCCTAACTTCGGTTTTTAAGTCAGGGTCGAAAAGTGAGACAAATAATTACCGCAAAATATCAGCAATTAATATTTTTGAGAAAATAGTCTCTAGTGAATTGGTTTGTCTTTTAAGAGAAATTATTTTTCCTCTGCAACATGACTTTATCTCTGAGATCTACTACAACATTTGCGTTTGAAAAAAAATTGTACTCGAGATTTTAATCAAACTTTAAATTACCATGATAGAGAGCACAAAAAAAGTGGTTCCCGCAATTTCCTCTGTCTGTCTGTCTGCCTGTAGAACGAATTAGAAGCACCAAAAATAACGGTACTTGCCATACAATTTTTTCTTCCATCTTGATTACCTCGAAAACGGCTCTAAAGATTTTGATGAAAAAAAGGGTTTGCAATAGTATAGGTATAGTTTATATTTTGGTCAAACATTTTTTTTAAATATTTTGTTAGTAACGGTGCCTGCCATACAACAATTTTTTTGATTTTCCAATTTTTTATAATCGGCTCTACAGACTTAGATCAAAATTTGTATATAGGAGCCCCTGCAAATTTTAAATAATACTGCATATCAAAATTTCCAGAAAATATTGGTGTGGAATTTTATAAAAAAAAACAATATTTTTTTTAAATGCAATATTTCAAAAACGGGTATATATATGTTTTTTGAAATTTTGGTTTTAAATAAATATTATTAAATATTTAAAATTACCATACCAATAATTTTTAGACAAAAAAATTAAGAAATGTTGAAATTGGAAATTATGTAGAAAGCGATTATACAAATATATTAAGGCGTTTCTATTAAGAATCTTTTGCATACGATGTGATCGAGCATAAGAGCAAGTACGTACCACCCTATAGTTATTGTGATATTCAAAAAATTTTTCAGTGTGACTTAGTCTACATTGATTTGTCTAAAGCGTTTTATAGGGTAAATCTTGATCATAAGACTGTTTGTTTCATTCATCGCATGTCCACCTTAGATCGTTACTTGCCCATTACCGATAGCCGTAACGTGTAGTAAATGATCAAAGGATCCTCTTAGATCAGTTTGAAAATATTAGCTTAATCTCCAGTTTGGCTATAATTTTTATCAGACTGGAAACATACCCAAGTGAATTCTGGGATTTGTATCCCATTCAAATACAAACAAAGATAACTAAGTAATTTTATCCTTTTAATTTGAACGTCACTTTTATTTCGAGTATCGAACTTTTCATAGAAATTAATTTTTGTTTAACATTTATTTCAAAGCAATAATTTTTCAAAGTGTTTTTGATATCGAAAATTGCTATTTATTTTTTTCCTTAGATAACTCCTTATTTCATTCTAAAATGAGCAGATAACTTTATTCCTAGATTAAGTTGTATCTGACTATTAAAAACCTGATGTTTGCTCTATCTCGAGAACATGTACTAACTGACTGCTTAACTCACTATTGAAAAATTGGCCCTTCATAGAAAAAAGAACTGTTTGAATTTGCTTCGGCGGATTTGCCTACAAAATTTTTGATAGAATTTTAGTTTTACATAACCTTGAAATATACAAATTTCGAAATCGAATTTTAGCACATGCTGAATTATGTATTATTATTTTTCAAGTTTTTTTTTTGAATTTTTGGAAAAAAACATGATTGTCTTCGTACCTAGGAGACGCAAAATGTTATGTTATTAGTTCCCGTACTATTAGTTACTTGTATTCGAATAAGACTTTTTTTTATATAATGTCTTATTTTAATTTAAATTAAAAATAAATTTTATACATAGAATGAGAAGTAAATTAGTATGAAAGGCTTTCGTGAAATTTGTTGATGTAGCTTTGAAAATTTCATTCACATCGTTAGAATCGTTCGCATAAGAACATGAAATAATTTAAAAAAATTTGCCGTATCTTACTAAATCAAAGTTTCTAATTTTATTCTTGTTTATCAAAATAAATTCCGAAGAATTCCTTAAAATCGATTGAGCCGTTTCCAAGAAACTAAGAAATGATAAAAGTTGGCGAGGCAGTGAGCTGATTTTACTTAATTCATTTTTTACGAGCAAACTATGATAATTTCATCTTAGCCGTTATAACAGTTTCCGGGAAGCTTAGCTCGTTTAAAGTAATACGATTTAGTACACTCAAACATTTCTGTTCTTTTAATATAGTGTCAGTGTATATGCAAAAAAGGCGGTTTAAAAACTTAGCTTGAAAAATGATATAAAATTACTAAAGAATAAATCATTACATAATTTATTGATTTAAATAATTAATAACTTTTGCTTGAATCTGTGATTTCATTTTAGATATATGTACCAAATTTAGGCAAAAAAAAAATTACCAAAATCTTTTAGTAGTTGCCAAATGATACAAACTGATGACAACAACTTTCAAAATTGTTATTCATCAGAAAAAAAAACAACAAAAATTATATACTCAAATGTCAGAATTGTCAAACTTCTATACCTAAGATGAAAATTAAATAACAGAAAGACTTATTCAATAATGTTTCAAGACTGTCAAAACATAAAATCTGTAATATTTCCTGGATTAGAAATTTTGATATTAAACTTCCGAAAAAGTGAAGTTAGTTATGCATTAAGGTATTACGGTAGAGGTTTGAGGTTCGAACCCCAGTTAATTCCACCTAAAAAAAGTGTATAATACTGGAATTTTTAAACCTTCAAACATTTTTCTTGTTTTGCAAATTCACTTCTCTCTTTACCCGTTCTGTATCAGAAAAAAACTCACCCATACAGGAATGTTTGAAATTGTTGCGTGTTAATAATCACTAAGACTTGTATCGTTACGGACCAAACTTATTTATTTTTTGATAATCTTGACTTCTGGATTTCAACACACTACTAATGTCCCAACATCAATATGAGAAAAGATGTAACTCATTTATGAATTTGAACGACAAATAAGTTGTTTACATCTTGCCTCATTGGGTAGTAACTCTTTGACAATATCGAATTGAGTAATAACTCATTTATAACTAAAACTATATTCAGATATGGCAGTGGAAGAATGAGTTGCATTTGTTCTAATAAATACTATCGAAGGAAAATGATTATCCAGTATCTAGATTTTTATTTTGTATTCAAACGAAAATGTGACCCATTTAGAAACACTTTAAGACCCGCCTTATTTTACGGGTTAGTTATAAGTAGGACTCTTGATAACAACATGGTACATTGTACCAAAAGTTGTTCTCGAAAACAAGCAACCCAATGATATTTGTATGGAAATATTCTCCTACCCACTTCACTTCTCAAGGTATTTATATACCTGCATTAATTTCTATCTAATTGAATACAAATTATATATTCGTGACCTTTTTAATTAACTCTAAAAAAAAACATAAAATGTGATAAAATGCAGCCATCCAGTAGGTATTCCATAAATTGCATATAGTTTTCCGAAAACAACTTTTCAATATTTGAAAATAATTTATTTTTTTAAGTAGCCTAACCATTGAATGTTTTTTTATAAAAAGAAAAAAAAATTATTGAACTTTAAAAACGCCATGTTGTTTTTATATGTCAATCAACCACCACAGTTATAAATGATACAAAACATAATAAAGCTTCCTCATGTGAAACGCACCATAATTTAAAACATTGTTGTTGGGGATGAGGGAAAAAAACTTAGGTATACTTTCAGCCGCTAACCAAGTTCGCCCTCTGATTAAGGGGCTTAATTTTTTTTTTATAAGCCTTAATTGCCTTTCATGTATTTTACCTTCATTATATGATATTAATTAATTATATTTTTTTTTAAATTTTAATTGCCAATCATTCCATATGCACATTTTTTTTTAAATCACTTCGATGTTTGTATTTTTTTTTTTGTGTTCGAATAATTGAATCATTGAAAAAAATACGTCTCATTTTTCGATTTTCTCTTTCCCTTACTTTATTTTTTATATTTTTGTTGTTGTCCTTATTAAAAATCTAGGTGCCGCCCACAAACCAAACGAAGCTCGAGGGCGAGAAGGTGATGTTTTCATGCGAGGCAAAAGCCATGCCTGGTAACGTCACCGTTCGATGGTTTCGTGAGGGTTCACCCGTACGTGAGGTGGCCTCGCTAGAAACGCGTGTCACCATTCGTAAGGATGGATCCCTAATTATTAATCCAGTTAGTGCTGATGATTCCGGACAGTATCTGTGCGAAGTATCAAATGGTATTGGAGATCCGCAAAGTGCTTCGGCTTATTTGAATGTTGAATGTGAGTTTTATTGTTGTTGTCTCTAAATGCGTGAGTGCAACGGGATTTTAACGATTTTTTTTTTGTATTTTTTTTTTTCTTAAAGATCCTGCCAAAGTGACCTTCACACCAACTGTACAATATCTACCCTTTCGACTAGCCGGTGTCGTTCAATGTTATATTAAGTCGAATCCACCCCTACAATATGTGACGTGGACCAAAGATAAGCGTCTCCTCGAGCCATATCAGACCAAGGACATCGTCATCATGAATAACGGTTCGCTGTTGTTTACACGCGTTAATGAGAATCATCAGGGGCGTTACACATGCACCCCGTACAATGCTCAGGGCACCCAGGGCTCATCCGGTCCCATGGAGGTGCTGGTGCGTAAGCCGCCCACATTTACTGTCGAGCCCGAGACGCTGTATCAGCGAAAGGTTGGCGACAGCGTGGAGATGCATTGTGACGCCATCGAAGCCGAAGGCACCCAGCGGCCCACAATTAAGTGGCAAAAACAAGACGGACTCCAGCTAACCGAGTCGCAGAAGAGTCGTGTCAAAATCAATGGCGGCAACATAACCATCGAGAGCCTGAGACGTGAAGACTTTGGCTATTATCAGTGCGTGGTGTCGAATGAAGTGGCCACCCTAATGTCGGCAACCCAGCTGGTCATCGAAGGTACTCAGCCGCATGCTCCGTACAATATCACGGGTAAGGCGACCGAGTCTTCGATAACGCTGCAATGGATGCCAGGATACAGTGGCGGTCAGGAGTATAAGCAAGACTACACGATATGGTACCGGGAGGCTGGCGTCTCGGACTGGCAGACGATATCCGTAACTCCATCGGGGAGCACTCAGGTGACGATCAACGGCCTGGCGCCGGGAATGACGTACGAGTTCCAAGTTGTGGGGCGTAATGCACTTGGCGATGGTATGATGAGCAAAGTCATGACTGTACGGACACTTGGTGAGTTAAAAATTTTTGAATAATAATTTATTTATTTACAAAAAAAAAAAAAAAAATCTTCTCTCTATAACTTGCGAAACTACATATGTGTGTATTATATTTCCTTTTATAAAATATCTTTGTCTGGTTTGCGTGTATATTCTTTTTTTAAAGATGCCCCAGCAGCGCCTCGTAACGTCAAAGCTGCAACCCAACCTCCAGATCATGTGTTTCAACTTATGCCAGACGAGGCCGGTAAGAAGACACACAAAAGATTTTTCAACAGAAAACACAACTGACAAACGACTCTAAAACGCACACACAATTAATCATTTAGCCACTGACAACTGTTTTTTTTTTTTTTGTTACAGTTACATACATTTGTCTATATACATACATACTTTTTTGTTAAGAAAATTAGAAAATGTATATGTGTTGTTTTATGTTGTGCGATGTGACGCGACTTGACGTGCGAGTGTCACATGAGGATATCACATCTCATGATGAGCTCTTAATATCATCATTTTGTGTTTCATTTACAATTCATCTTCACAACATATGACACATTTTGGCATGCTTCACAATGACATTACATACAATACCTACACACCCACATATCGCAGTTAAAATATTTATAAAATCATTAGCTTTGCTTGGGACGATATACATACATCTCTTCGTTACATACCCATTACCTATACTTACCAAAGTGTACCAATACATACTTTTGTCGTGGTATTAATAATCAATAGCATACGATGGAAGAAGCATGTTCTTTTCTAAAATGTTATAAATGTTTTATATTCAAAATGTTAACTGTTAGCTTTTATACCTGGTTTTCTGCACATAAACAATTTTTTTTAAATTCGTTTTAGCCCTTAATTGCTTTTCGTTAAATTTTTAATCAGGCACAGCGTGTCGCGCAGTGGCCAAAATTATACAAAAGTATTTTTATCCAAGTTGTATATTGTTTTCTTGTTATTTATTTACTATTTAGTTTAATCTTTTTAGATACTTGCCCAACCTCCAGATTTATCCACCATTTCGACTTTCGGAACATATGGAAATTAAAAAATACTAGCCGACCCAGCTATCGAAATTCGAGTGTCAATTTATTTATTTAATTCATTATCATTCAATAAAAGACAGAGAATTCATGATTTTTTTCATATTGTTAAATGCAATGAGAGGTACCTACTAAGCACCAAATCCTGGAGTCCAAAGGAAAACAGTTAATGATAGACAAATTTTCAAACCTATACACATTTTTGACACACTAAAAATTTTTGTTTCGATTCTTTCATGTCATTGACCATCAGCTGTTGTTATGGTCATAATATTGGAATCGAACCCACGTCGCCGGAGTGACGCCAACCTGGAATTTTGTGTTACATTTAAAAATTAGGGTTGTTGAAAAAGTATCGATATATCGATGTCTTAATTTCAAAATAGCGATATTTTTGGTCGATATAATTTAATCCAATATATCGATACCTCGACACAAAAAACTCAATATCGAAAATTGTATAAAAAAACGATATTTTTTTGTTACCAAAGTTCCGAGAACCCAAAGCCGAATAAGACAGAAAGAAACGAACTAAATTGTCTATGTTTTGTGTGTATAACTGATATAACCCGATATATCGATATATCGACATTTATTCCTTAAAATATCAACGTCGATATTGATATTTTTTTCAATATCGATATATCGATAATTATTTCAACTTCGACATCCCTATTAAAAATTTCACTCTCATAATTTTTTCATATCACGGCAATACAAGAAATATTTATCATTCTATTGGGACCCGAACGTCGTTGCACTGACGTCAACCTATGAATTTTGTGTTACAGGCATGTGAACTTTGCTAAATTTTAAAATTTCACTCTCATCATTTTTTCATAACCCGACTAAAGAAATATAGCTAACTACAAAAACATAAATTCGATTTACTTTTATAAAACTTTTTTGTTTACACATCGATCGGCCAGCTGTTTATTGTCAACAACAAATGACATAAATGGAAGTGTTCCGAAAATGACGTAGGTTTGTGCCCATGGAGATTTAAATTTGAACTTTAATTTTCGAAATTCATTTTGAAAATTATTCCGGAATAAGTTTTGTTCTATGGAGCTGTCAGTGATATGTCAAACCGATACGTTTTCTGTCAAAACTTTAAGAATTATTTGCGACTGAATTATCGTAAAAAAAAAAAATACAAAGTATACTAAACTATCCTGTTGACAAACGTAAGCCAACATTGCCAGGAATCCTGAGTCCGTTGACAAATCTAAAATAGCATTTGCCATACATATGGAAGAATTTTGTATACTTAAACAAAATTTATGCGAAAAAAAGACCTGAGTATGACGAGTTTTCGTCTTTCATGTTAAATTATTGTCAAATTATGACCAGGAAACACAGAATAAGACATTTCATGTCGTTACGTTACGTTAAATTAATTAGTTAAGTAATTTAAAATCAGTTAGCTTGAATACTATTTTCTTAAATATCGTTTTGAAAAGTTTACCCCCATCGAATTTGGGTTGGGGAACGGTTTCACAAATTAAATAATACGTACAGTGAATCATTTCACGCTCTCGTCTCATTTTCTTGTGTATAATTGTAAATAAATTGTGTTGAGGTAAAATGGGTGAGCGAAATGAAGCTAATAACCAGTTTGTGAAATTATACAAAATATCTCCTCATTTGCTCAGTCAGCTTAGGGTATATTCAGTTGTAGTCGAAAGTAATACTTGGAGAATTTTTTCCTGAAATAAAGCTTAATGTTTATAAATTTAAAATTCTAGAGTTTTCTGGCTTAAGTTTCGAGAGTTCTTTGAGATTCGCAATGTGTACATAAAATTTAATTCAGGTTTTTTGGCAGAAACCCAATATTAATGTGTATACTTTATTCAGTTCCAAGGTATCGGCTTATCACGTATTATTTTGGTTCGAACATGCTACGAATCGGATTGCGTATATTGGTTTTTAAAAGGGGTTACACGAGCAACCCAAGCCGGAGCAACCACTACAAGTTGGTCACCTGAATGTGATATATTTGAGGCTTGAGCACTTTACTTAGAACAAGTAATAAATAATGGTCAATGTAGAATTCAAATGTATATATCTGCAATGCTGTAGGTTGTTAAGCAAAGAAGTTTTCGAAAGTAGCTATCTAATTATACGTGCTCAAGTGAAACAAAATAACACCCTATTTTATTCATCCAAAAGAATATTGTTAGAAATTTATAAAAACAATAGAATGTGTGAGAAGACTTTTGACGCAGCAAATAATTACAAGCCAGTCAGAAAACTTCTAATCCGAGTCAAGTCAATCGAGAATCTCAAAACATTACCATAATCTTAGCCTTTAAATTGAACGTTTAAAAGTATTAATCTATTTTGTTCTAAGGCATATCAAATAGAAAGCCTAGAACCTGAAATATTTCGTTCAAGGCTGCACTTAAAAATTACTGAAAAATTAATACCTTAAATATGATGATTAGATCGGAAGTTAGCAAAAGTGTTGAACTAGTATTAACATTCCATAAATTGAAGATTGCTCCATTTCTTCTTTTCAACTGCCACTAACGGGCATAAAATGTAAATGCCGTTTCAAAAAAAAAAGTTAGGTTTCCTAGTAGACTTTCTCACAAGACCAATATCAGAAGTTAACCTTATCAAATAGTTTTGTTAAAGTTTCAAATCCCAAAAACCGAAATGTGTCTCCAGAAATAAGTACATACATCTAAGGAAACTTTAGCGTCATCAGAAGAAAAAATATTGCTTTAAATAGAAACTGAAATTCTTTTATTAACATGAGAAAGAGAGTCCGATATAAAACTGAACTCTGGAGAATGCCAGTATTGTTTCAGGAACATTAGACCAAAGCTATCCAATAACTTTCTAATAATTTTCAATATAGCAGACTCCTGTACAACAAAATCTTTTAATATTCTGGCAACTACTACAACTACCAACGAAAATGTACAGCTGGGAGCTGCCATTAAATACGATAGAGATGCCATATGTTTTATTGTGGCAGCCATTTTATATGGACGCCTACGAGCATTTTCATTAAAATCGAAAAAGTGAATTCTGAGTGCTCATTAAACAATATTTTTTGTGGAAAAAAAACTATTACGCAAACTAAACAAAAGCTAGACAAGTATAATGAAGACTCTCGATTTGAACCATTCACCATAGGTTATTTAATTTGGGTGCAATTTTTCTAACACAAGTGATGCCCGAACGTTTTGGTTGCCTAATTTTTGACACCATTCCAGAAACCGTCGACAAAAGTCATGGTTTAATAATAGAGTATCGCGAATTTGAAGAGGCCACAGGTTTATCACATGAGTCAGTGGTTCGATTTTACATAAATATTTGGACGTGATAAAACCTTCCACAAGTTGTATGCCATTTTTGCTTACAATCGACAACAAACCCATTCGTTTGATAATTTCAAAGGTGTGTTTGGCGAAGTTTCAAAAAAATTCCACTGATGTTTTGCACCGTCTTGTAACCGTGAATAAAACCTGGAATCACTACAACACACCAGAAACTAAGGAACAATCAAACAGTGGAAACCACAATGTGTGTTTGTCAGCAGACAAAGTCATGGTGACAGTTTTTTTTGGAAGCACGCGGTGTTTTTCACATGGATTACCTTGAAAAGCGTAAAACGATAGCAAAATTTCCTTTTATAAGGACAACGATCTTGACCACTGGCCAAATTACATGAGTAAGGCTACAAACTCCTCCCTCATCCAGCGTATTCACCAGATTTAGCTCCCTGCGACTATTTCTTTGTTCCAAAACATGAAGAAATGGCTCGGACGTAAGATATTTAGATTGTATGAGGGGCTGAAAAAGTAGTATTATTTTTAGGGCATAAAAAAATGGAGAAGCCTGGGATGAATTTTAATGAGCTAAAAGAAATAAGATGCTTTTATTCGGAAATTTTTCAGGGACCAACAGTGTATCCATATAAGACTTCATAAGAAGTGACTGAATTTTTTTGGTTTTACCTAAATTCAGTACAAGGATTTATCTTATAATTGACACAATTTTGTTACACCTCTTCACGCACAAGTAAACAATTTGTATCATGTTCTAATTAAATCAGCAAATCGACATCAGACAAAACTTCTCAAATGCATCACCTCGAAAAATAAGTTAAATCATTGAAAATGTGTATGACATTTTGACATTGGGTTCTTACATCAGAACTAAAGTCTGTTGTGTAACAAAATGGAACAGGTTTGTGTCGACAACCTTTCGATAATAAGTGCTATCTATCATATTTATCAACCCACCGTCCATTTTTTTTCTTTTTCCCAACTTGTCAGACCCATTCCAATATAGCAGAATTAAATGAAGCGAGTTTAATATTTTTCGTCCTTCCTACGAAAAGTCAAATTTAAGTATTAAAGAATATCGACAAATCTCTATTCTACCGTATCTATCAAAGGCGTTGTAGGTAAGATTGTAAGTCAACAGATAAACACTTTTCTAGACACACATCAACTGCTTACACCTACCCAATCAGGTTTTAGGCCATATCATAGTTGCACAAGAGCGCTTCTTAAAATTTGGGACGACATACGACTGCAAATAGCTAAGAACCTAATAACAGCGTTGGTTCTTTTAGACATCTCGAAGGCGTTTGACACTGTTTCTCATAGAATACTCTTAAAGAAGTTACAACATTTTTTTCTATTTTGAAACCTCAGCCTTATCTCTTATTGAGGATTATCTAACCGACAGAACCCAAGCGGTTTCTGCAAATCCCAAGTTATCAGAGTTCCTTTTCACTCACGCTGGTGTACCACAGGGATCAATTTTAGGCCTTCTTCTTTTCACGCTGTTCAATAATGATCTACCTTCGGTTCTTAGTAATTGCGAAATTCACATATACGATGATGACGTTCAGATTTTTTTGAGCTACAATATCGGAATGGTTAAAGATGCAACTGCCCGAATCAACGAAGATCTGTTCCGTATAGTAGAATCGTCACAATCAAACCTTCTGAAGCTCAACTCAGAAATGCCAGCCATTGTTATAAGTAACAATGTTCTTGACACAACAAATTTACCATGCGTGGAAATAGATGGTTCAATGTTGAAGTATAAAAAAACATTGAAGACCCAAGCAACACAATCGACTCTTTCAAATATCTTGAAGTCTACTTTCGGAAGAGGTTTTAACTCTTTTCACTATCTTCAATAGGTCATTAAGACCCAAAAGTGACCAAAGGGGTGGAGCCAACACCATAGCAGGAAAAGTTCTTATTATAGATCTTTTAAAGATGTTCTTAAGATGTTTTTCGTTTGAGTGAATAATTTATGGAAGAAACAAAAATAATAATGACAAATCTCTATCTCTTTAACACAAAAGCAAATTTGATACAATTGAAACGAAAAAGAATGAACTTAAATAAAATGCCAAATCAAGATGACTTTTTTTCATCACTTTCAATGCCAGATTTATTTAACTATTTATAATAGAAACTAAACTCATTTTTCTGGTGTTGTATATCTGTGTTTTGATGAGCCAAAAAAGCAATCATAATTTGAGTCACATAAATAATAGAGGTATTCACGATCTGGTGTATCTGGTCTTGTATCATTGTAAAAGTGTAAAAGTGTAGCATTTTTTTGCACTACAACAACAGAATATACTGAATGTCAAAATCTTACACTTTTACACTTTTACAATACCCGAACCCTATTGTAACAGAAAAATACAAGGGCGTAGGATTTTTTTAACACAAACTTAAGCCTTCTTCAGAACAAATGTGAAAGAGATTTTGACATTTGCTTCAGTGTTGCTACAGATTAGTAAAGGTGTGTTCACAGTCTGTTGTAATAAAATAAAATTTTACAATTTTACAAGACTTGGTACACCAGATCGTGAATACCCATAATAATTTGTACTGAAATTAATTGCAAGTAATATGGCGACAACAAGAATATTCCAACAAGGTGCCTCATTTTTATTATTAAACGGTTCCATAAAGTGTTATGGGTTTTGAATAATTTTATTTTGTAGTTAATAAAGTGAGAAGTGGACTCTTGGAACAAAATATATATGTACATATATCTATGTACGTATGTCAATACAATGTCGATTGATTAAAAAACCGCTAAAAATCCGTAATTGTTTAGGTTTTATTTTCTGCTCTGAAAATGCGATTCTGGGGCTTTTGGATAACATTCAGAGCAAAATATTCAAAAAATTGTTAAAATTTAGTTTGTATAGCCATAAATTTGTAAGATTTCCCTGAACGAAAGCTAAAAGTGCTAAACAGAAGAAACGTCTAAGATATGTACATACATAAATAATAACGGGTCCGCCATCTAACTTTTTTTTTCAACTAGTGCTTATTTCGTGAATGGTAACATTTAGCTCATGTCTGATTTGACAGATAATTAGTTTTATCCTTCCGCTGAACGAATATGGTTGTGTATACGCTTGAACAACTCTCGCTAATTGGGCCTGCGATTGACTTAGAGAAGATGCCGATTTTGCCAAAAAAATCATGTTTTCAGATGAAGCTCATTTTGATCTTGGCGGGTACGTAACAAGCAAAATTGTCGCATTTGGGGCACATAAGTCCGCACGCATACATTGAAAAGCCGATACACCCAAAACGAGTCACTGTTTGGTGCGGATTTTGGTCCAGAGGCATAATTCGAGAATGAGCAAGGAGTTGCCGCTACAGTCAATGGCGATCGTTATCGGGCCATGTTGAACGAATTTTTGTTCACAAAAATTGAAGAGGAGGATAGTGGCAATATTTGGTTTGAACAGGACGGCGCTACGTGCCACACAGCCGAAGCTACACTCGATGTTTTGCGCCCATTTTCAAAAAAAAGGTATTTGGCGGACCCTATATTATTCAAATTTAATAAAAATACAAAATAAACATTTTACCTACACAATGTTTTATTGTAAGATATTAAAGAAATAAAATAATACAAAAAATAATATTTGTGGTGATAATAAATAATATCTGAAATTTAATTTAACAGTGTCACCCTCTATATAAATGTTTATGTGTTCGACATATAAATACACTTTCCATTTTTATATGGACTGCTTGAAAGTTCGTTAAGAAGTCATTAAAACATCTTTGATATAATCTCTCTTCATAACCACACATGAGCAAGACAAAGATGGGAAATTTCGGCAGCTGATAGGTTTGCCGTACCGCTTCTGATACTGATATTTTGGCATCTGTATGTAGTTTCATTATACTACATATAATTGTTGTTTGACTTCACATTTATTCATCGATTTAAGGTTAAATATACCAATACAAGGCAAAGAAGAAACAAAAAGTGTTTTTTAGTAACCTTCCTTAAAGATAAAATATACACTACTAGAAGATGGGATGTTAAGTATTTATAAAGATGTTTTAATAAAAGTATTAATAAAATAGCTTCATAATAATGTTTGAAAGAGACAAATGAAATAATCTTAATACACTCTGAACTTCCTTCATGTAAAGAGATTTAAAAGAGGACCTATGAAGAGACATAATAAATATATTTGTCAAAGAGGTTTTTAAGATGTTAGAAAAAAATTTTTTAATAGTTGAAACAAACAACATTTTCAAAGAGCAAATTAAGAGGATTTTAAGTGCAATGGTATTAAGAAGATTGATTTAAGAGTTTGTTAAGAGCTGATAAATTTATTCGAAGAAATCTTCCAGAGTTTATGTTTTGCTTGGAGAACTTAGGCGTAACTTTTAGTCAGACTCTGACTTGGGATAGTCATCTCGCGTGCGCACTCGGAAGAACTTATGCTACCCTACGGATATTACACCTAATAGGTAGTTGTCTTCCAACTGCAACTAAAATGACGATTGCCAAAACCCTTGTCATTCCCGTTCTGCTTTATGGTAGCCTGATTTTCTGTTGCTTGGATTATATGAGTTGAAGGAAGCTTTAAGTTATATTCAATAACACCGCCCGATTTATATATGGCCTGCAACGTTTTGACCATGCTTAAATGTCTTTGGTATGCCCCTGAACAAACATCTACATTTTTTAGTACAGACTTTTTCCTTTAAACGCATGTGCACTAAAAATCCTGCATATTTATTTGAAAAACTTAGTTTTCCTGTATCTCAAAGAAGTAAAGTTATAACTGTGCCTCCTTTTAAATACAGAAACTCTAAGCAACAATTTTTTGTGTGTGCGGCAAATCTTTGGAACTCCCTACCAGCCGAACTGAGAAGACTAAACAATTACAATACTTTTGAAGTTTCTTGAAAAACCATTTTAGATGCTAACATTTTTTCTAAACGTTTCTTTTTTTTCTTTAAAATTAAATTTATTTTAGATTTTCAAATTATGTATATTCTGAAATTAATTGTTTTTTTTTATTATTTTATAATAATTATAATAATTAGTTGTTCTAATTAATTTTGTTAACCTAATGTACTAAGTGTAACAAAAAAGACACCACGTCTTAATATGCTTACTGTTTTATTTCAATAAATACAAATACAAAAAAGCTATTTAACTTCAAATCTATGTCATAAATAACCTTTCCAGGCTTATTTCTATTTAGCGCCCATATCGAAAAGTTTATTTAAATAAAGCCTCTGTTTAAACTTAAATTATAATCCCTCTAAGGTACACCACTATACTTGATGTACTCGTATACAAAAATAATGAAAGCCTTCATTTTTATTACCATGCACTTACATATCGACCAAAAAAAAAACCATATATGTCAGTCAATGTTTATTTATAATTTCAAGCCAATATCCTTCAAATATCACGCAACATCAGTCACTCATATTGCATACTACAAAAACCTTTCAATCGAACAATAACATTTAGTTGCAGGAGGAAAAAAAAGCATGAGGAACAAAACCCAACAAACTTCTATTAACTATGTATGCAAATGAGTTTTCAAGGAAAAAAAATAATATACACATACACAATACACATACAAACAAGCAGTGAATTAGAATATAGTTTTCTCCATGAAGGTAGGAAAAAATATGAACCTTAACAACAAAGTTAAAATGGTAATAATAAATAAGGAAAAAAACAACAACGAACGAATAGTATGCCAAGGTTACCAATTAGATTCAAACAACCGTGTATATGGAGTTGAACATACTGTGGCGTATACGTAATATTTTTTTGTATCACGCAACCTTGTTTTATTTTATTTTTTGTTTATATCGTGAGGGGAATATACCTTTACGTACTTTACATATATTTTAATTATAAGTTTCCTTGTTTCAAATTATTATAATTTTATTTTATTTATTTTTTTTTATTAATTATTATTCCAGACAAAATATTAGAATTCTATGAAATGCACTTTCGAACAGACTCCAATGGCTCTATAATTTATAATCCTCCAAAACTAAAACTAATAGGTATACATACATGCAACAAAATTACACATACATACATTAATGTGCACAAGAGCTAATTATAATGATATGATTTTTTTTGTATCCTTGCGAGGGGTGGTATTTTTTGAGTAGATTTTGTTTGTCTATATTGGTTGGCATTTTAAGTTAATTAGTTTAATTTTTATTTATGTAGAATTTGGTTGAGTCCTTAGCCTCATATTAAGTTAATGATTTTTTTTTCTTCTGTTTCTTCTGTTTTCATTGAATACACGCTCAATTAAATCCTTTTGTGGTAAATGTCTCGTAACTTTATTTAAAGATTGACATGACACACACACAGTCTTATGTATAAGAACACTTGTGATAAGGGCTTAAGAAACGTTATTTATTGTAGAAATCCATTTTAATTTCTGTTTAGACACAAAACATAAAATGAGAGTCCTTAAAATGAGAAAGGAAAAAATTAAATATTAACAAAAAGCATAACAAAAAAAGAAAAGATCAAGAGACACAAACAGACAGGGATAAGACAAGGCAATTTAGCCAAAAAACACTCTCCCTTCTCTCTCCCTTTCTATCACTTACCCTCTGTGTTATAAGGATAAGATATACAAAAAAAAAGGATTTATTTTCATTTCATTCTTAACAAACACACACAAAATAACAAAATGACAACAACAAGCAAGTTGAAGTGGATGAAATGACAAGTGTTATAGTGGCCTTTTTGGTACAAAAAGGATTTGCATAACAACACACATACCTACCTACTCCCATATCACAGAAGAAGCAAACGAAGAAAGGAAGGAACAAAAAAAAAACAAAACACCCAACTTGAGTTAAATTAAATCCTTTTTTTTTGTTCTATTATTTTTGTTTGTGTGTCGCCCTTGTCTGTTTTCTCTTATTCGATTGAGTGTGTACGTATACGACGTATCCTTGGTTCAAATTCAAAAATTAAAGTTCGCGTTTCGAAGATGAATGCCATATCTTTGTGTTTTTTTTTTTTTTTTTTTTTTTTTTGTACACATTTTCCCTTTCACATTTTACGGGTGTCCTGTGGAAGAATGAAAGCACTTGTAAGACAGAATGTAAGAGTTGTTTATAATGTACGTGAGCATGCTGGTAGTTGTTACTTGTGACCTGTGTAGTAAATTTAGATTTGTGCGTTTTTTTTATGTTCTGTTTAGTAGGTATAATTATATTTTAACACGAATCCTGTTGAGCCATTTGCATGTTTTTCTAGTTGTTGAGTATTTAATTTATGAGTGAGTGAGTAGAGTTAAGTAAAGTTAAGGTGTATGGTACGGTTTTAGAATAAAACTTTCTTTTAGTCTTGTGTTTTTTTTAGGGGTGAAAAGCACTACGAAAATAAAATATGATATTTAATTACGGAATGCTTAGGGTAGATAAGCACCACTTGCTATTATGATCCATTTCTGTATTTTTATTTATAATTTCGTATTTTTTTCTCTTTACTTTTATTTCTTAACGCAAAAAAAAAAAACTTTTTATTAGATGGATTTGTGCTGTGGGAAAACAAAGGGATAAAATATTGGCGAAATTAGGGAAAAATTTCGTTTGTGTTGTTTTTGTTTTTTTTATTTTTTTTGTATTATTTTCACCGCTATCCCAGATAACTAAGGGGTCTATTTGGTAGCTAGGTATACACTACCTCGGTCTTACACTCTAAAAATTCAGTCAAAAATAATAATTATAATAAAAAAGGCAGTTATTTATGAGAAAAGTTTAATTAAGCAATTATGAAAATTTTTCCTGTGCCGCTTATTAAATTATCATCGCATGAAGTGAAAGTAGAAATGTTTGGAAATCTTTTTTTTTTGTTTTTGTTCGATGGCCTTTTTTTGTGTTTTTAATTATTATTTTTTTAAATTTCTTTTGTTTCATCATCCCTATGAAGAATTCATTTTATTAAACTGTTTATTTTTGTTTAAACTTTTTTTTAAACCACCATGCCTGCGAAACTTTGCGAAAATTCTTATTTTAGCGAAATAAAATTAATCATAAAAAAGGTTACTTTCAGGACTTGTCGATGGTGTTTATGTTTTTTTTTTTTTGGGGTATGTACCTACTTTTTTTGTATTTAATGAATAAATAATTCAATCACAGCTGTTAAGAGAGTTTTCAACAATTTTGATTTTATTTTCGCAAAGGGAGATTATGTATGTCACAAGGGCATAATAATGAATTAGATGATTATAAGTATTTTTGTTACAAACATTCTGAACGGAGTATTCATTTTTTGATTCTAAGACAAATTAATTTTTTAAGAAATTTAAAAGAAAAAAAGAAGAATAAAACAAACTCATTAGGAGGAAAAGACGATTCATCAGCAGTGGCGTTACAAGCAACATTTCAGGGGTTAGATTTCCATACCCTGCCACTTTCAAATTAATGGTATTTTTTCCGTACCTTGCCATGAAGTGACTAATATCCAATAGCTACAGAGTCAGTAAAAACTTGTAGGTCCCATCAATCCTGCCGATTAAAAACACAAATAGAAATTGTTGATGCACGTCACTGTGCACTAGTCCTCCGCACGAGTTATTGCTCACGAATTTTATGGTTTCGACTTTAACTTTTAAGAAAACATATTTTAATCAAATTTATATTTCGAAACCTATACTTTAAATCATTCCATAATGATTGGAATAAAACATCATTCAAAGCGAGTTCTTTGCAGAAATCGATTTTGAAAAGGTAATTTTCTATGACTTGTCGACACATATTCATTCTTAAATTTTCAGGAGATTACGGGTCTTTAGCGAGTTCAATACCAGTAAATTAAGTAGCGTATAATCATATTATCTTGATTGCTAGATCACATCACCAAAACGTGAAATAACTTATACCGGAAATTGCTTTGTGTGAAATGTGGCACCGTCGCATCAGGATGAAATAACATTGCCCCACATCTGAATATATAAACGGTTTCAGGCTAAAAATTCTGTTAATGTTTCTTTATAGCGACGTGTATCAATAATTCCTTATTTTCGAAGAAGTAAAAAAAAAAAAAAATAGTACGACCTGAAAATGAATTCCTTTGAGGAATTTTAGTATTTGGGGTATTTTAATAGAGGGTAGTTACTTTTTCTTTATTAGGTGATACTTAGTTTGTTTCTACTAAGGTAAGTACAGGATAATAACCGTTTTTGGTTGTAGTTCCCAAGTAGTAGCCTAGCTATTTTAGCGTGTGGAGTTCATTTCAAAATTTTGATCTCTTGGCCTTATCTTCAGATTTGATCTTGTTTTTGATCACATTTTCTCCCATTCCGCACTTGTGTGCTTTGGTACCGTTAAAGGTGACGTCAATCCTAATTTTCCTAGGGAGTCAGCTTTTTCATTCCCCAAAATCCTTCATGCCCTGATATCCAATGAAGTGAGACATAAGCCGTGTTTATTATAGCTGATAACCCATATGGTTCCCCCTTGGAAATAAACCGATGTTTGATATGTACTTAAATGTACCCCCAGGTTAGCTAAGCTTAATACTAATATTTGCAAACCCAGATAGGAACCCCGATAGAAACCTAGATCTCCTGTTGTTTATGTAATAGGTGCTAAAAAAGATAACCCAGGCCCAGACCCACACCCACACCCGTAGGATGATTACAATCAACATGAGGTTTATGAAGTGCGAATGCATCTAAATAAAGTTATTGTTTGGTGTGGATTTTGTGGTGGAGGCTTTATCGGTCCTTACTTCTTACAAAATGATGCTGGCCGGTAGGCGATCACCGTCAACGGCGATGGCTACAGGTCAATGATCACTGACTTCTTGTGACCTGAATTGGTTGATATGGACACCGAAGGTATATGGTTGCAAAAAGATGGCGCTTGCCACACACCTCAAGACACAATAGATATTCTTCACTAACGGTTCCATGACAAGGTTATCTCGCACCGAGGCGACGTGAATTGGCCACCAAGATCGTGTGATTTGACCCCTTTAGACCTTTTCTTGTGAGGCTTTCTTAAGTCGTAGGTCACGAAAGAGGCGCAAACCGCCGCGGTCCTCAAAGACAACATAATCGATGCCACCGCTCAAATACAGCCTGATTTATGCGCCAAGGTCATCTAAAACTGGACATTTCGAATGCGCGTCACCTATCGAATACAGCCTGATTTATGCGCCAAAGTCATCTAAAACTGGACATTTCGAATGCGCGTCACCTATCGAAGCCGCGGTGGCCATTGAATGATGTTGTATTTCACACATAATTAAGGCTCTCAAATAAAGATAAGGGCTTAAACTCATAAACAACTTGTTTTATTCAATTTTAAAATCGACCCGCCCTTAAAGGAAAACCCTATACAACTCAACAAAGAAAGACTTTTGTTCCTCCAAGGAGAATCATTCTTCGGAGAAGTATAAACCAGACTAAATTACACACCATGAATTGATTGTCTGTGGATTGTGGACATAATTGTCTTTCGACAGTTAAGGTCATGCCAATGACTATTCACTTGGAAGACACCTACAACCACAAATATTCGTCCATTTTGACCTTTCATTGAAATAATTTTTTTTATTCTTAGCGAATGATATTTTATAATCATCTCTGATTTTATGTGGATTGTATGTGGAACGCGAATTGAGTTGGACAGTTCGCAATCAGATTGCAAAGTTTTCTCAAATTTGTCTTAGTTTAACAATCAGAAGCCAAATTAGAACAATAAAAGTAGTAAACATTTTCTAACGGTCGTATTCGTCTTTGATACGCCAACTTGGTAAAGTCAATTTGCTTCTAGCTAAGTTCGCTTTTAATTGAAAGCTGCCAAAAACTGTTTTGAATCCTCTTGTTGCTAGAGTGAATAAAAGCCTTTATATACATTGTCCACTGGCACAAATAGTATCCCTCCCATCGTTTTAAAAAGGTTGTCTACTGGCAAAATCACTGCCTTAACTTCTTTATCTGTGCTATATACTACCAGTCCTTTTCCGAGTAGATGAAAAAGAGCGTTTGGCGGGGCTGTTCCAAAAAATGGCGACTTTTGTTCCCCTTTATTTCCTTTTTCGTGAAAACGTAGACTGACAATAAGCTTATGAAATATCTTGAAAGAAAGAAGCTTTTTAATTAAGAGCAATATGCCTTTGTAACAACAATCATTATTGGTTGTTTGATGGTATCACCGAACAGTGCCACAAATATTTACATCGTTTTGGAGAAGGTCATATTATTTTGCGTGATAATCAAGCTCTTCTTTCGAAAATGTGAGCCTATGGTTTCGATGAGTATCATCTTCGATGGATTAGAAACTTCGTTTTCGACCGATCTGATATTCTAACACATTTGTTCAACTTTAGGATCTGTTCTGGTATTTTCCTTTCAGGGTTGTAAAAAGAAGGCTAGCAAACTATAGACTCATCTCTTTATTGTCTTCTATTTCAAAAATCGTTTTAAAAGCTGTTAAAAATAGAATGTTCCGTTACTTGAACAGAAGTAAATTCTTCAGTTCATCACAATTGGGCTTTAGAGAAGGACCTTCCACCGAAGATAAGCTCCTCGACTTCTGCTTACTCATTAGCAAGGTTCTTGATGAACAAATGTATTGTGCTGGTCTGTTTGTTCACATTAGTAAAGCGTTTGATACTATAGATCTTGCCGTTTTCTTATACAAATTGTGTTTTGCTGTTTTATTTCCAATTAGCTCGAGTCCTATCTTAAGGAAAGAACTCAAAAAGTTAAAGTTGATGACAAAATGAGCGGCATTAGGGTTTTGAACATTGGTGTTCCCCAAGGTTCCGCCCTAGTTCATATTTTGTTCCTAAGATATATAAATTCATTATTTTACCTTCCATTAACCGCTAAAATTACAGCCTATATACAACTCTAAAAGTGATCTCGATCTTGTGGCGGATTTGAGCCGCGATATTTATTTTTTACGTATTTGGTTTGCCAAACATAAACTTAACGTAACCAACAATGATTCAGAAAAAATTGTAATGCTAATTGCTTCAAAGTAGATGAAGTTATTGAATTCAAATACCTCGGTGTCTTATTTGATGAGCTGGTCTAAAGATATAAAAGCTTTGAAGCAATATTTAAGCTCTTTAGTGCGCAGTCTATTTCACCTCAGAAAATTTTGCAAAACTCTACATTAAAAACTCTTGAAAGTATTTTAACTTTCCCACTATTTCGTACCATTCAAATAGGAATTTTTTTTTTTAACGTTGCACGCGCTCAAGGGATTATGAATACCCTTTATATGTTTTTCTTAACACAGCGCGGGCATCCGGTGGAAGAAGAGAAAGAAGGATAGGAAAGATGTGTGGCGTGATGTTTTGAGACTAGAGCTGGTTGATGTCTCAGATTTATCTCTAGGGATGGCGGCTGAACTAATGCGAAGAGAATTACCGTGTCTTATTTATGTATGTCCCTTATAATTCGCATTATTTTTATTTATTTCGTTGTCATATTTTATGGGTATGCTAGTTTACTCAATCACATGTTGTTAGTGTTATGCCTAAACGGCATGTAATAAGCAGAGCAGGAACTTATTTTATGACAATTTAGAATTGGTTTTTAATGGAATATAAGAAGACATAGACAACGGCAGGACTTGCAACCATGAGGTTGACAGGCGAGCACACAACTATCGCACCACGGCCACCCCCAAAATGCATTATGTCCTGCAAACCATTTAATACGTTTCTCTCCGAGAAAAGTGAAAATTTGGCTTCCGGAATTGGATCCTACACAAATCGAGATTGTGTTCAGCTACGTCCTATAATATTCAATGTTTAAATTATTCAGATATTGCGTTTTTTCTAGCAATTTTTTTAACAGTTTATTTTATATATTTATTATTATATTTGTAATTTATTAATTTTTATTACATTTTCATTTCTAAAAATGTGACTATAAAATCATTAAAAAATAAATTGAAATATAAAATAAAACCGTGCACATAATACATTATGCAGCATTATGTTTAGTTATTCTGAGGTCAAAGACATCTGACTACTTTTAAATTATTGAAAAATTTTCGAAAATATATTTGTTGCTAAGCTAATAAAATATTCAAATTTAAACATTTTAATAGTTTTTTTAGGATCATTTTTCTCATGATTTGCCAATTCTTATTGTCTCCAAAATATGAAAAATGCATTTCAAATATTTTGTTAAAGTGCTTACTGCATGTTTTTTTAAATAAAGTTTTAAGCTTTTCTTTAATTAGAATTATAGAGAACACCTTTTAAATAAATATCGCACAACTCTTCAATTTTAATTATCATATAATTTTTTTGTAGATTTGCATGATGTTTAATAAAAATTTAACACAATCAACAATACATACATTTAATTTAAACATTTTTGTTTGTAAACCAAAAAAATATCACAATTTCATATAATTCTTATCACAAAAAAACTGTTTGATTTTTTCTTCCAATAAAGGTCCAAAACCAGGTCAACCACGTAACTTAACCGTTACAGAAGTATCAAATGGCTTTTTAATATCATGGCAATCACCACTAGAACGTGCCCATATCGTAAAATTCTACACAATTAAGTATCGCACCGATGCCCAATGGAAGACGCTTAATCGCGGCCAAATTCGGCCCGAAGAAACACAATACTTAGTTAAGAATTTAGTCGGCGGTCGTACATATTATTTTCGTGTTCTAGCAAATTCTGAAAAAAGTTACGAATCCAGCGACGAAGTTAAATTCCCTGTGCCGGCTCGTGTCAAACATAAAGCAATTACAGCCGGTGTCGTTGGGGGAATCCTGTTTTTTATTGTTGCGATCATTTTATCGGTTTGTGCCGTAAAAATTTGCAATAAACGTAAACGACGAAAACAGGAAAAAGGTAAAACTGTTATACTAGCCTAACAAAGTAAAAAAAACTAATAAATTTGATGGCTTATTATCTGGGATGCTGTTGCGAATCCAATTAAATCAAAAATTAATATTTTTTTTTTCCGAATTAGTAGTTTACTACCAATTAGCTGTAATTGTACTAAAACAAACTAAACAAAAAAAAAACAGTAATTATTGGCTTGGAGAAATTTGAGATTTTATTATAATTCGTATAAAACATTTTTTTCTAACACAAAACTAATTAAGGAAATTATTAATATTTAATTTAGCTTTGCGCGTTGTTAGTTACGAGTAGTTAAGCTAACAACCGAAATTCGATACTGACGCATTTTGTGTTTTTTTTTGTGTTTCGTATTGAGATGCTTTTGAGCTTTTTTAAAATATTTTTTTTTAGTTGCGTTTTTTTATGTTTTGTGTAATATTTTTGGTGTGCTTGATGTAGATATTAATAATGGGTGTTTGCTTTGCTTTAATAAAATAACAGAAAAATGAAAACAGACCACAACTCACAAACTTCAAAGCAAATGTGTACGCTTACCAAAGCACACGCTTAATTTGAAAAACATTTAACAAATGCCACAATAACTGGAAATTGTGTTTTTTTTTTCTCAAATTTGAAATAGCAATGCAATTTTTGAAAATATCAAAATCAATAGGTGGCTATTGCAATTCATTCAAACTGGTATCAGCACCTGCTAAGAGCTAACTACTAGTTACATATGACACCAATCACTGGAAGTATATATTAAGAACTATAGTTAAGTAGTGTACATATATAATTATTTAAAGTTTAATTAAAAAACCTTAAGTCGAAACATAAATGTATTTACTTAGTTTCAATACAAAAAAGAACCAATGCATCAAGCTAAAAGTTAGTCTTTGACGGAATCATCGATTTGACCTTCGATTTATAAAAACATAATTTTTTAATCCTAAACTGTTGTTCCATTGAAAAATTCTCTCCAAAATAATCTAAGTCAATATTGGGACATGAATTTCCGTCGAGCTCTTCACTGATCAGTCAAAATTTAGTTCTCGAAATTATTGATCGCACTTAATTATTCAAAAGAAAAACTGACACATTCTGTCAGTAATACAGTGTGTGTCAAATTTACGTTTTCAAAGCAAAAATTTTATTCAAGAAATAATCCTGAACACATATTCTTTGGAATGGTTAAATGAATTTTTTGACAGATATTTTCCACAACGCTCTTATGTCAAAATTGATTAACGAAATTTTTATTTTTGCATACATTGAAAATTAGTAAATTATTTGTCATAAAATATTTTTTTTATATGCATACATTTTTGTTCTTGACAACAAATTGACAACAGTTTTTTTTTTAATTTATCTCCAGAATAATGTGATAAGCAATTATTTCGTACGCCAAATGTTGACGGTCAACGCGTTTATTACTTTTTGGACATTAATAATTAGGAATTGCTTACAGAATTATTAGATAATAATGTTTATGAAACATTTTACAAACAAATGATATTTTATTTTAATTTTAAAATAATTTTAAAACATTTTTAGTAAATGTAAGTTTATATATTTTTTTTCTTTACATAATTAATATTATTTTATTTTTATTTTTTAAGGTGATTGCTTTACTAAAGTTCATCGAAATCCGTTTCCTGTAACTTTGGGCTGTTTTTAAGTTTGTATAGAAATTCTCTCAATTCTCAGTTCTCTCCCATAGAGTAGAGAATATCCAATCATTCTATTTTCTACGAGTATAGAAAATCTACACAGAAACTTTAAGACGTTCTGTCTTTCTCTTAAGATACATAAATCGCAAGTTCCTTGTAAGTCGCACCAGTGTGGTATAGTATATAATTCAGGGGTAATAACTCTCCTCGTGGTTTTACTGTTTTTGATGTTCTTTTGAAAATGTTATAAAGGGTTATCTATTTTGCGGTTTCACAAGTAAACGTAAATATTCGTGATATTTCTTTTTTATTATCAAGATTGAACGTTGATATTATGTTCGAATAAAACGCAAACAATATTTACATATTATTTTTGTTTTGATATTATGTGTGAGAGACTACATCATTTAAATGACCACCACGCAAATTGTTGCAAGCATCGATTCTTTTGAGGTAATTTTCGACCACTTTTTGACACATATTGGGCGGTATCTCAGCCATAACTTGACGAATGTTGGTTTTCAAGTGCTCAAGAGTTAAAGTCTTATCTGCATAAACACGGTCTTTCGCGTAGCCCCCCAAAAAAGGCCCAGCGGTGTCATATGATCTTGTTGGCCAGTTGATATCGCCACGACGAGAAATTAGGCGCCAGGAAATGTCTCTTGCAATAAAGCCATAATCGCTCCAGTTGCGTAGCATGTGGCACCGTCTTGTTGAAACCACATATTTTCCAAGCCGTATTCTTTAACAGCTAGCAAAAAAAGTCAGTTATTATATGACCATAACGCTCCGAATCGACGGTGACAGTCGTTCCTTCGTCGTTTTTGAAGAAGTAAGGTCCAATTACACCTCCCGACCAAAGAGCTCCCCAAACAAACTTTTTGTGGATGTAATGGCTTCTCTTCAATTACTTGAGGATTCTCAGAACTCCCAATACGACAATTTCGTTTATTAACATACCCACCGAGTGTGCTTCGTCGCTAAAAAAAATTTTGTTCGAAAAATCGTCGTCCACCGCCTGTTGTTCAACCCATTCGACATCTCTACGATGTTGTGAATGGTCAGCTGGCTTCAGTTGTTATGTCAGCTGGACTTTATATGGATGTAGGTGTAGATCCAAATGCAAAATACGCCATAATGTGCCGTAAGACAGTGCTAATTCCTGCGAACGACGAGGAATCGACACATTCGGGTCTTCGGTAATACTTTTACTTACAGCAGCGATTTCAGTGGTACGAGCGAAACGATGATGCACGGGCCTTAAAATATTTGTAACCGATCCAGTCTCTTCAAATTTGTTCACAATGTTGCCAATTGCTTGCGTAATTGGATGATTATGTAAACCATAATCTCCTCTTAAAGCACGATACGTGGCTGTGGCAGAATCACCATTTTTGTTGTAGGTTTCAACAATTTTTATGCGTTCCATTTTCGTAAATGTCAGACTTTCAACTGAACAAAAAATTGGTTTAACAACTTAGTTTGACAGATGTCGAATTCCAGCCCTATACTTTTTAAGCCGCAAAATGGATAACCCTTTACTTTGCGTTTGTGGATCTTTAAATTAGGATTTGTAAAAAAAACCGCATTCCAAGATAATTCTTATAATGTATACTCACTAACAATTTCAATACATCAAACTTGATTTTTTCATTGCGACAGTTTTGATGTCTACCTTTGCAAAATATCATTATCTTGTAAAATGTTAAGGTTCATCTGGAGCCTACATTTATTGCAGTTTTCGACCAATCTATTGATCATTAATTGGAGACTTTCAAGCGACTGTAAAGCCCAGCGATAATGTCTGCTAACATAAGGACTTTTATCAAAAGGTCTGCTGAAACTCGTGCTCCAACTGTAAAGTCTTTTCAATATCATAGGTAAACAATGCAAAAAGTAGACGACTTAATCAGGATCCCTGTTTCAATTCTATCTATACTGCAAACTGTTTTGATATATTTCTGCCAATGGCCAATGCCAAAGTTGTTAAACCGTATAACCATTTCAAAATGTTTCCAAATTTTGTTGAAATTCTAATATAAGCTTCAACGTAAGTGTTTTCCTGTCGATAGTTTCAACTATCGCCTTAAAGTCAATAACAAATCCAGATTAAGATCACAAGCAAATAGAGTGATATTTTGGACATTTGCCACATTTAAACTGATCAAAACAACTTGCGAAAGTAACATAAATTCAACTTCTTTTCATTTAGATGTCATGTCAAAAAGTTGATAGATATGTCAAACATTTTTTTTTTTATTTTAAAATTAACTTTAGAGAGGAAAATTGTTAGAGATCAAGCATTATGCATACCGCACACTCTACGTGCGAACTGGCGACCAAAGAACACATGCGATTCTATGATAAAGGACCCCTAATAACAATTATTTTCTTATCCAATGGGGACATAGAATATACTCTATTTATGATCTGATGGCACTAAGCTCAGTTGGGCTCCTAGATCTTACCCTAGCTTTGGACTAAAATAACTCTTTAGTTTTTTAGGTTCACCTAGAGCTAACCTAGGGGGTAGCAGCTCAATAATAACTCAACTTTTATGAGAAAGTTTTCTTATAAAAACTTCAGACTTATTAATTCTCCATTAAATTTAAAATCTCTTTTAAATTTTAGTGAAATTTTATGGATTTCCTTTTTTTAACTTTTTGTGCTAAAGGGTATTTTTTTCTTAGCGGCCGGCTTTAAATTGGAAACGCTGATTTTTGTGACATATAATTTGACAGTTGCGATTGTTTAGATTTTAGTTTAATTTGGAGCAATGTTTCCAAATTGTTTAAATTAATTTTTAAAACAATATGATTCAATTCGATAAATATGTTGTTATGTTACCAATATGTTACTATATGTTACCTTATACGAGTAGTCATCTCTTAGGGCTATTATTCCAATAAAGTACAGATCGTTTTCATTTCCCCAAACTTATTTCATGCGATCTGAAGCCTTTAGATCAGTGTTGTCACTTTGCTACAATTTTAGTAGATCTAATGCATTTTATTCGAAAAATCTTACCAAAAAGTTAATATATTATGTAATTCACAAAATAGTTTTTTTTGTTCTTCTAATTTTTAATTGACACCTCTTAAAAATTCTATTTACATTAATTTGGCTTTGGTTGGATTGTTGAAAAAGGGATACAATGGGAAATATTTTATTTAAGTCTACACGCAAAAGGTAAGGTTGTTTTAAGTGGCTGCAATGTGAAAAAATTATAAAATCATTTGCATTTATGTATTTGGTAGTGATTTTCAAAACAAAGCAAAGTAAATATGTGTATATAGACCTAGGTGCTCCGTCTGGCATAAGGGGCTAAGCTTATATTTCTCAGTACTTTTTAAAATTGTAATATGCAAGCATATTTTCTGGGTTTGATTTTTAAAACTAAACGTTTTTTAATAACGATATATGTAACTTTTTGTGGGCTGTAGGTTAATAAATTGAAGATGTTATTATTTAGTGTGCAACGTTTCGAGCATGTTTATGCTCTTCATCAGGCAAACAAATTTCAAGGAATTCAAGTAAGAGCAAGAAAATTACACATTATACACAAAAATCTCGAGCAACAAAATTGGTAGACAGGAGAAAACGTCCATTACTATACACAATCACCTATACTTAAACCTACTGTGTACACAGTAAGATAAAAGGTCACAAAAATTATATATAATTTTATTGTTTTTTAATAACCTACTCGAGGACGTTCATGGTCGAGCAATTTTAATCCTTCAAAATAAATAATAGTTTAAAAGTTTAAGTTTTAAAACGACGAACAAATTTGAACTACATATTGCTTTTTTTTTAAACGGACTTCAGAAATCATTTTCAAAAAGTGACAACACTGCATTCGAATATTGTCTCTACTGTACTACTATTCGATAATGAATTCAGCTGAGAGTACGTAAAAACTTACACACACGCAACAACTTGCCACATGTCTGAATTCATAAATTAATGACATAAAGTTATCTGTCAAAAAAAAACTATTTCATGGATCTTAAACAAAATTCCCTTGTTTTAAATTCAATTTATTAGCCTTTTCACTCCAGGTTTTCGTAAATAACTGTTTTTATTTTCGAAAGGCAGTCAAAATGCAAAACTCAAACTGTTACGTCCTCAATTGGATTTTATTTCATTGTTTAAAATGTCTACATTACAGCATTAATCCTATACTAAAATTTTCTACATCACAGCTGTTGAGGTAGAAGTTAGAAGAAAGCCAGGTATCAAAACAATTGATCTCACAATGTAAATAGAAAAGCCTCTTAGGCCCGTTTTCTGATACACAACTTAAGCATTTAAGTTCTACTGAAGAACTTATGTGACAGTTTACGCAGAGGAAAAAGCAGCCCTTAAGCGTTTTAAGTTGAACATAAATATTTATGATTTGTATCAGCAAACGGGCCTTAATGTACAGTGTGAGCTGTTTTCGGCTTTTTGAAAACAGTTTACAGGAAAAAGGGGGTTTTGTTCGATGTGAAAGGATTACAAACTTTAAGAAGCAAGCTTAAGGAGCGAATTCTACACTAGTTTCATATATTACTTTTCAATATTATGTAAATAAAGAGGGTTGTTGTTAACGAATCCTAGATATCAAATATTGCTACGTTTAATTTCTTCACTCTGAAAAAAAAGTTGTAATTTCAAGAACTTTATACTTTGGATCAACAACTTTCGTAGGTTAAAATGAACCCAACAACTTGCGATTCTTGTAACAAGAACGCAAGTGTTAGCTATCAAGTAAGAACTTTTATTCTTGCTTTAAGAATGAAAATTGTCAAAATTCCAAGAATAGAAATTGTTGTTACAAGAACGCATTATTGGTGAATTTCAACAACTAAAATCATAATAACCAGAACCTGATTGTTAAAATGCCAACAACCAAAATTCTTACTGCAAGAACGCATTGTTAACTAAATTTAAGAATTAATTGTTGGTTCAATAAAAAAAGTTAAGCTTTTAACAGTATAAACTGTTGTTAAAAAAAAATAGTCAACAATTTATGAAATATTATTTTCATTAATTTTTGACTATTTATTCTTGTAGGTATATTAATAACCTGAGGTTACATTTCTGTCGAAGAATTAATTTTTTTTTTGAATTTTGTTAACGACGCGTTCTTGAAGTATGACTTGATTCAAATGTTTTAAATTTCTCTGAATTTTGAAAGTAGAATCCATTCTATGAAAAATATAAAAGAACTATTTTCAAATAAAGAAAAACACTTACATAGAATTCAAAAACTTAAAATATTTATTTCATTTCATTTCGTAAAATAACATACAATCTTTCTTACATAAATAACTTAAAATATTTATTTCATTTCATTTCGTAAGATAACGTACAATGTTTCTTACATAAAAAACTTAAAATATTTATTTCATTTCATTTCGTAAAATAATATACAATATTTAAATAAAAGATAACTAAAATCGAACAACTTCTTCTGAACTGTTGAGAGTGACACTCCTTACACACTTCGAAAAATTTACAATATTTTTAATGTAGAAGCAGTTCATAGGATCTTCTATTTGAAATGACTGAAAATTTTCTAAGAATAAACTTTTATATAATTGGCATATCAAAAAACAATTGCTTACAGAATCCAAATATATTTTTAATATCTTAAGTGTTGAGTTTTCGTATTTAACAAAATTATTAACTCTAAAAAAGATACCTTTAAAAAAAAGACTGTCTACTTGCATCCCTATAGAAAAATCAGTACAAAGATTTTCATAATATGGCAATTCAGTAAGGTCTATGGGACAAGAGGAGAATTCGGAAAAATCATTTTGGAAAAATAAATTTTGTATGTTTATATGCGAACATTGAAGGGAACTTTTAAGACATAAGGTGTAGGGAACATTGATTCTTGAATTTATAACATGACAATATTGCTTAAAATATTGATGCTTTCCTTCAAATCTAAAGCACCAAATATTTTTTAAGCGACCAACTTCTTTTATTACAGTGCTGTAATGCAACATAAAATGAAATTTAGGCTTCAATTTTTCCTTAAAAAAATCCACGTAAAATTGGTTGTGACTCCCAATCATATTATCAAGTTCAGTCAAAATAACTGAATTAAAGGTATCAAGAGTTATAATGTCAACTATTTTTATAAATTTCACCAAATGCTGGTAAACTTCATCTGAATTTGGAATCAGATCTCCAATAATGAGTAAAATGAAATTTAAAAATGTTTTCATTTCAGCTGCGTTCATCTTTATGCTTGAATTTTTGTTCTGGCTTGCATCAATTGGGCGACTAATGTTGCCAAGGTAATGGGAATCGTAACGAAACATCTGTTTTCTACAATTGAAAGCGTCTAAGGAAAAATATTTTTTATGAAAAATAAAATAATTTAAAATTTTTGACAGGTTATATTTCGCAACGCCTAGAAAAATGTCATGCATTATCATATATATATATCACAAGCCTTGTTGTCAACTATATGAAAATTTGTCAAAGTATTCCAGATAGAGTTTTCTTTTACCGAGGAAATTTCTGGTTGATTTAATTCTAAACTTGTTTCACGGACGTAAACATCCAAATTCCGTATGTTTCTTTCTCCTCAACGAAATCATTTTGACAAGTTTGTTTCGTTCTTGTGCAAATTCTGCAGTAGTGTCTTGCATTAAAGCTTGGGACAAATCCTAATACTTCGTTACCGGATGGGTGCTTTCCGTTTTCTCGAGGGACGTAATAAGTGCGCTCATCCTCGTTGGGAAACAAATTGACAATTTGTTTTGCTACTCTATGCATAATTTTCGGACACATTGTTGTACCTTGTTGATAAAAATGGTCAACAATGCATCTGGATAAAGCATTTTGATCGCTGCTCGTCAAGTTTGAAGTTTCTTGATACATTTTAATTCTATCGTTTCCAAGAACAGTACTTCTTACTATTTCTTCGATGTTGAAATCGATATCTAAGTTCGGTTTTCCTTCGACGTATGCCACTGTGTGAGATGAAGATGAGGAAGAAAGCCACTGTGATACCATAGATAATGTCTTGCCACTTTGTCCAGAAATCATCGAGAGATGGGTGCCTTTGTCGTAAAATTATACTAAACTTGACAATGGAATTGTGCGTGCGTCACTTAATAAAACTTGCTTTTTCTAAATAGTTTGTACTTACATTATTATCTGCTCTCCATTTGTTTAAACAATATCGAAACTTTATTCTTTCTGCAAGCAACTCTCTTTTGTTGAAAATATTTTCGATTTCGTGTGAATCAATTATTTTCAAAAGATCTAGGGATGCAATATGGCACTCTTCTAATGCGGATATTCCATCGAAGGATAATCCCCAACTTAAAAATAGTTCAAGGGTTTCACGGTTAATGTTTTTAATCACCGTTTGTTCACTTTTATCACCACTTTCCATTATAGTTTTGTTTTTTAGTTAATTTCAATTCCTTAATTTTAACCACATTGCACTGCAGCTGGGCCACATTAAAATAATGACGATTTGTGCAAAGCAACAGTTTAGCAGTTAGCTTTATCTTATTTTAAGAATAAGGTTGTGGTGTCAACAATTTATTTCTTGTTCCAAGAACTAGTTGTTGACAGCTTAACATTTTGTTGTTAAACGTCAAGAATGCATTTTTAAAATAACAGTTAAATTGTGAGAACACGATCGACCAAAAAAAAAATAACATTTTAGATTCTTAAGTCAACAACTTTCATATTTGGTACCTTAAGAATAAATTGTTAAATCAAAAATTCGGTTGTTGATAGGTTCAATTGTCTTGAAAAATACTTAAGACAAGAATTTAATTGTTGAACTAACAATTTTTCGGTTTTTAAAAAGTTTTAAAATATTAAGCATTTGATTTCAACAATTTCTTTCTTAAGCTAAGAATTGAATTGTTAAAAGAATAAAAACCCGTTGTTGTGCTAAAAACTTTTTGTTGCTCTAACAATTTTTAGCTCACAATCATTTAAAAACGAAAAATTCTTGGTTTAACAACGTTTTTTTTTCTGAGTGTTACATATTTAGGTGACCTGCAATAATTAAAGAATACAATTTGGGCAAATCTGTTTTTTCAATTGACATCCATTTTCGGCCATAGTTCCTTGTGAACAGAATTATTACTGGGACCGCTAAGCTAAATTTTTTTTTTTTTTTTTTTTATAACTTTGCACGCACTCAAGGGGTTATGAATACCCTTTATATGTTTTTCTTAACACAGTGCGGGCATCTGGTGAAGAAGAGAAAGAAGGATAGGAAAGATGTGTGGCTAAGCTAAATAAAAGGTATTGTTTATTTATTTATTTATTATTTTTTTTATTTGTTTTGTTTTTTTTTTGTTTTTTGTTATTATTTTTCTTTTTAATTTATTTTTTTATAAGGGTTTGGGCCCAAAGGCCCACCCTCTGTTTTTGAAGAGAAAACTTAAAACTAAATCTTAAACTAAAAAGTGAGGAAGAAGCAAAAGGTCAAGGATGAGTTGTAGAGAGAGCTTCTAAGTGAGGAAGTACTAATATGGAAGTCCGCTAAGCGGAGCATTCTTGAAATAGGTTCAAAGAGACCGTAATTTGTGCGGTGATGGGGGAGGCGGAAGAGAGGAGCAGATCTTACGTCTCGTGGGTTAGTGTAGATGGGAATCTTTTCCAAAAGAAAAGATGAATGTATGGTCCCTGCTAAAAGCTAGTGCAGAAAGAGAATATCAGCGACTTCACGGCGTTTATGTAGGGTTTGCAGGTTGATCTTTATAAGGGGGTAAGAAGAGATTATCAGAGCAAGGAAGACCACGGAGTGCAAATCGAAGAAATCTACGTTGTACAGTTTCGATTCATGGAGAATGCAAGTTCTCCTTGAATACTTGACTAGCGTATTCAAGGAGGGGTCTAACGAAGGTGATGTATAAGGATTTAGTGACGTAGGGGTTCGAGAATTCCTTAGACCAACGTTTGATAAAACCTAGAGAAGAGTTGGCTTTGTTTATAATATGATCAAAATGGGCTCGAAAATTTAACTTGCTGTCGCAAATAACTCCAAGGTCACGAATAGAGAAGACAATTTGAATAGCCAGTTCGCTTATGTACAATACAACATTTCATGCGTTTCTTCATTTTCAGTAGAATATTTACATAATACACGTTTATAAAATAATATGTAAGCTGCCCAAATTAGTCAAATTGAACTTTTTGATCCTGTGTATAATATTAAATGCTTCAAAACCACGAACAGAACATCTGTGTGTCATGCTTATCAAAATTGATTTTAAATCTGTAGAAACAATCAGCATAACAGATTTTCCAATTATTATCTGTCGGTGTATCTTTTTTTTCGGTTTTGTATTCAATATTGACTCTTTCTCTGTCACAATGAAGATACGAATCCTGGATATACAAAATAATTATAATATATTATGTGCGTTGTGTATCAGTTCTTGCTCATATGTTGTGTATCTGTTTTTGTGTATATTGTCATTCTTTTTGGTTGACACAAAAAAAAAACACAAAGGCGATTAAAGTTTTACAATTTATTAAGACCACCTACCTTAACGCGTGATACAGTTTTCCTTTTTTGTTGTTAATTTTTCTTTAATTCAATCCTTTGTTAATTAAATGACCCATCTGCTGATTGAAAAATCTCTGCAACACATCGCGGATGGTCGATACAATCACAATCGAAATGGCCTCGAATTCAATTTGAATATTAAACAAAAAATTTACCTTTTTTTAATTCATCTACACGTACTCGTACAGTCAATTCCGCTTATTTGAACTGCGTTTAATTGATTTTTTTCGGTTAACTGAAATACAATATTAAATTAACACTTACGCGAAAATAAAATATTATAAAAAATTGTTTTCTGCACTTGAAAGATGCGTCCTTCACTAAAGATGTTTTGGATAATATGTCGTAAGCTGAATTATCTGCCATTTTGTTAAACTGAAAAGAACTACTGTTTTGAAGGAAAAGGGGTGAACAATTGATGACACTAAACAGAAATTATACAAAACCTCGTGTACACATAAAAATGTTCGATTCTGCACTGAGGCGAATCATTTTTTTTTTTGACAGATGACGTGTACATAGCTAGGCAAATTTTTTCACGTATATTTTGAAGTGAATTCCATGGAAAAGAATTTACACTTTCGAAATTTGTACAATGGTGTATGGCACTTTAAATTGTTAATCGCAAAATGTCTGCCTCAACAATAGTTGATGTGAAAGACATATGTAGATACAATGTTTGTGATTTACACATCAGATCGGTCAATCTGTTCGCATTCAGTTCAATATGCCACAACAATAAACCATACTGTCTCGCAATTACTTACCAGTTCTCTTATTTTTGATGACGCTACAGGCCGAGGTGGACTTATGCATCAACCAACAAGGTTCCACACTTCATCAGCCAGTTCGGTCATTGACTAGCTGCGCCGAGTTTCGCACGCAAATTTTGTTGGGTTCCCCTTACACTTACACTTAACCGGATGATTTTCCTGGCTAAAACATTAATACACATCCGCTCTACATGATCCAGCCATCTAAGTCGTTGGATCTTAACTCTTCTAGATATCACGGTTACACTGTACATTCCATCTTGTTCATTGTTATATCTCTTCCTCCTTCATTCACCGTTTAGGCACATGGGACCAAAAATGAGCAGCCCAATCTTTCTCTAGAAGCAACATTAATTTAACCTCATCCACCTTCGAAGTGCATGCGCTTCTGGGATGCTAGGGTCTTATAAATAAGACACTCTAGTTGCAAAATAGAACTCTATGCTACTCAGTTGCCTTCTTAGTCCAAAGAAAAAGCAATTGAAAGGAGTTATATTTCGTTTGGTCTCAGTGTCGTTGGTTATATTTATAGCAGACAAAAAGTAGACAAAGCCCTTGATGGCGTCATTTCCATCACACTATGTTTTTTTAAGTTAATATATTCTGCGTATTCAAGTAGTTGAACAGACTTTTGAAAAATAGTTTCTCTTGTATTTGCTTGGATGTTCACTTTACAGCGTCTCATCAAAAATATCGGTGAGGTTTTTTCCGACCTTGATGAAACAGCGTGAACTTCCCATTGTCATCCTGCACAAACGGACAAGCTTGGCAGGTATTCCAAGACTAGACAATAGTATATATAATTCGTCTCTTTAGATGTTGTTATAAGCGGCTTTAAAAACTATTAAGAGGTGGTGGGTATCTATTTGAAGGTCCTGCTTTCTAAGATTTGCCGTAGTGGGAAAATTTGGTCGATGATGGTGGTTTTTCTTCTGGCATAAGGACATACTGATATCGACCAGCAGAAGAAATAATGTATGCGATGCTAAGAAGACTAATACTTCTGTAGTTGGTGCAATTCAGAGGCCTTTGTTTGAAGAATGCCGCGAAATTTGTATTTCAAAATTTCCATTATTCCATGAGGTGAATAGCGGTTGATCTGTCCTGATGGTGCCAAAAATTCCTGCGATCCAATTGAGCAAAAGTTTCCAGAAAAGGAAAAATATAAGTCCAAAATAGCTTTTAACGGCCTTTAGTCCAACAAAAATTGGCGTTTCGTCCCGGCGGGCGATCTCACATGGACTCATCAGTTGAGTGAGGACATTTGTCAATACGCAATTTTTGCCAAGTTTAGTTCATCTTACATAGATTTCGTGATCTTACTTTCTCCAAAATGATGTAAAGATTTGAGATACTGTTTGGTGAGATATACCATCAGATCACCAGTGGACCTATTGCTACGAAAGCCATACTGCCGGTCATTAAATAGCTTTCGTTCTTCGTTTCATTCTTGTAGAATTTTTTGCTTTAATTTTTGGTCATGCAAAAATTTGGTTCTTAGAATGTGAACGTTGCAAGTCTTTCTAGCTTGTTGAAACTTTTTGCGGTTTTCTTCAGTGTTGTTGGCTTTATAATTCCGGAAACTTACTTCTCTAACCCTAATAACCTCTTTACAGCTCGAATCAAACCATGCATTTTCTTTCGGTTTGGTAGATTTCACCCTATTCGAGATAAAATTTCTCATTCCGTAAAGGATTAAATTTGTTATCATATCTGCGCTGGAGTCTGTGTCACTACGGAGGAAGCATAGTGACCAGTTAAAGTTCCTGAAAAAATTATTGATTCCGTCCAAGTTGGCTTTCTCATGTTGCCAAACGGTTCTCTTAGGTGACTTTTCTTTAACTGGGAGGTGTTGGCATGAGAAATTTGCGGATATGACACAATGGTCTGATGTGCCTAGAGGCGATAATACACTTACAGAGTATTAATTAAGGTCAGAGGTGAGAAACAAGTCTAGAGTGTTAGCGGTTTGACCTTGAACGTCAGGTAGTCGTGTCGGCTCATCAACTAGCTGAGTCAGTTGGTTTAACTCAGCAAAGACCTCAACATACCTTCCTTCCGGTGTTGTCTGACTCAAAAAGCGGAGCCAGCTAGAATTGTGTACATTGAAATCCCCGTAATGACGAGTTCAGTGCGAGGATAATGGAAAAAAATTCTTTGAATGGATTCGGACAGAGCATCAAATTCGTTTAAAGTTGATTCTCTGTCCAAATTTGGGCTCCGATAAATAAAACAAGTGTGTATGATGTGTTTATTTACCGTGAGCTTTAGCCACACGAAGTTAAAATTTGTGTTTGAGCACAAACCATATTGTGGTTGAAGTGGGTACGCAATATTATTTCTTATGCATACGGCGAGACCATGGTGGGAAAAGAATAATGGCACTAAGGTATACCAAGGTATTCCAAAGAATCAGAATTTACACCTATTTGGGTCTCACTGAGTGCCAAAACAGCTGGCCTGTTTTTAACAGTGTGAACATACACGGCAGAAAAAAATTTGTCTAAGCCCACGAATATTGGTAAAGTCGACCCTAAATACACCATTTAAAAATACAAAAACAAATAAATCACAAGATTTGAAGCACCTATCCTTTGAAAAATTCCGACAATAATTATTCGCATACTGAAATTAAGAGAATGAAAAATTGATTTTTCAAGACTTGCATTGTATATTCTCCCAATTAAAAAAATGTGAATATTCGTTAAAAAGACAATGAAATTAAATATAAAGTTATTGTGACAGTTATTGCATGATCTTTACAAAATATTATACAATATTAAATTTTGTAATTAGTTCAGTTTTTTTTTTGTTTGTTCATTATTATTGTTCTCTTAATTTTATATTTTTGGTAGAAATTTTTAAGAAAGGGTTATATTTCTTTTTAACAAAAAAAAATTTACAAAATTGAAATTGGTCTTAGTTCAATCGTTCTAACTGCCCAGAACTAAGATCCTAACCAAATTAGGAAAAATATAAAATTTAAGAGAGCATCTCTCGCATTTTATTCAAAATCATTTTCAAAATGGGCAGACGTTTTTTGTAAACAATTCACGCACAAAATTGGTAAAATATCTACCCCGAAACGACAATAATGTTACGCAACTGTATAATATTTAAAACAAGACAAAAAAACAACAACAAGTATAAAAGAAAAAAAAAATAATTTTTCTCAACTTAAATTAAATGAATTTTTTTTGAATTTATTCATGAAGGTGGGTGTTAATTGGGTAAGTTTAGCAAAACCTATTTCAACTGATCTGATTTTGATCTTAAAAATCAATTTGCCTTCATTAAAAATTTTAACTTAATCCCAAGCATGGACTAAATAAAAATTCAACAAAAAATAAATTTATAATTCCAAAAAAAAGTAAAAAGAAAATAACCTTCAGAATTCAGATCAGTGTTAGTTTTCAACTCTTCCTAAGTTTTGTAAGACCTTATACAAAAAAAAAATAACCTATATGTTAAATTTTAATTATTATTATATGTAAAAATCTAGCTATACTTTTTTCCATGTGTTCCATTTGTTTAAGAGAAAACATTTTTATGATCAAATTTTAAATTAAATACAAGACACAATATGTTGTTTATGGCTTTTGTGTTGCATGAGTGTTTAGTTGAGTTTATTGTTGTAGATATGTATGTATATGTGCACAGATGTATTTTTGTATATAAATATATTAAATGTACTTCATTCTTTGGTATTTTAAGTTATGTATATATGATCTATTGGTGTTTTATTAATATAAGATCCCGATTATTAAATTCGCTGCGAATCACAAAAAAGTGTTCTCTTTTCGATTTATGGAGAGATGCGATGAAGAGAAACGAGAATGTAGCACTGCCAATCGTGAATTGCGAGTTCCGTAAATAGGATGCATATTCTATGATTTTAAATTTGTTCGGTCATAAATGATATAATATAATTTAACTAAGGTTTAATTTAAATGAAATTTTAATTTTATTAAACTATGTAATAGAGATATAAAAAAAAACTTAAATCAAGATGCTGAACGTAAGCGGATTTTTGGAATTAAAATTTTGCTCTGGCAAATCTCTAGATTTGCAGTTTTTTCTGAAACGGCCAATTTGTTCATATTGACTATCCTATTTTAATTTAAGTTCTCAAGGGTTAGGATTTAAAAATACATTATATGTTAGCACAGAGTTCGAAAGTCATAAGTATGAAATTTTGGATTTATAACCTATTTAGGTGATTCCAAAATCAATTATAACATTCGTTTTCTGTACTTATAACACTGCGCCAATATTTATGCGTCAGATAAGTTATCAGAATTTCAGTCATGCATTTTGACATATGCCCATAATAGGCATTATCGACAATCTCCCAGGGAAGTTCGTTTTGCAAGGAATATTTTATTCCCTCGAAATTTTTCCAGTGATCGTGAATCTCCAATACGGAATAAATTTTCCTCGAACAAAAAATCGTACGAAATGACTGCAAAATGCCCTGGGAAAGCTTATTCCCGATATGAATAAATTCCATGGGAAGCTTTTGAGCATTATTACCGTTGCAGAAGTGAAACGAAAAATGATATAAGAAATTACACGAAGACATTACAAAAAAAAAACATTCACCTTACTGTTCGTTTTTCAACACGCTGTTGAACGACGAAATGTGTTATTTTTATAGACAGCTGTACTAGGCTTCTTTCGTTATATTCTCTACTCTTTTCATTCACATTAATTGCTTCTACTGCTTTTACACCAACGCTATTTTTAATCCATGTTTCTGTTTTGACTTCTTTCGGTTGCAAAGACACTTTTAAAGACTGCGATATTTAATAGTTGCAAAAGGTGCCGTCACACAATGAAAGGAAAGCAAAAAGCTTTCTGAAAGCTAAATTTTCATTGTGTGACGACCCGAAAAGTATTTTCTTGAAACCGTTTTCTGAAAGTGATTTGCTTTATTTGAAAGAAAAAAATTTATTGCGTGACTAGTTCATGAAAGCGTTTTTAAGAAAGCAAATCAATTCAAATAAATTTCTGAAAGCGCTTTCCGCTTTCACAATCTGCTTGTGCAAGCTTGTTGCTTTGGAATTGCTATGCCAAATTCCTTTATGTTATAAAGGAAGTGGGTCATAAGTCCGCAATTGTTTTTTGGGGGAAGTGTAACATTTTTGGTGGCATATCAGTAGGTAAATACCAGTAGCAATAGTTTTCTTGGACAACAGTTTTCTTGAACAGCATTATCTTGGGTGACCCCTTAGCGGTTTTAAATGATTTTAACTCCCTCCAGACGAAAGAATGCGTATCCCTCTGCGCTCAAATCTCTTATAAGTGTGGGGTGGTACTGATTTTCAACAACACGTTCCCAGAATGGTCGCACCCAGTCACATGCTGCGCAATCCGTATGATGATTTCCATTAGAGTTAATTGCCTCAGTTCTAATAATTCTTCTTTGCGAAAAATTTCGCAATAAAACAATTAACAAATCTAAGGTCAAAGTGGCAAATATGACACCCGTTTACACACAAATCACTTTCAGAAAGCACTTTCAGAAAATACTTTCATTTGCGTTTCAAAAATTTAGCTTTCCTGAAAGTAAAAAGTCGTTTTCTGAAAACACTTTTTTTCATAGTGTGACTGCTCTCTAAAAACAAAAAACGAAAATTTCAAAATCGAAATTTTCGAAACGCTTTCTGGCAGCACTTTCCTTTCATTGTGTGACGGCACCTCTACTCTCTCCAAAAATAAATATCCGCACTCCTTACTCCACTTAGTTTACAAAACTTCAATCGTACCATAATACCACGTTTCCACCGAGATTTAAGTAGATTTAGCTAAATCTCCTACAAATCTTGAGGATTTACCATACAAATTTTAATCTTCTCAGATGAAGATTTAAAATAAATCTCATTTTAATCTTCAATCGAACTACCCTATTTCCATATCGAAATGAACACATTCATCGGGAAAGTTAATTTTTCCCTTCGGTTGACACAGGTGAAGCTGCCTGTCTCATTTCTACATCATAAGAGAAAATGAATCGATATATGCATTTTGAATAGTGCTGTCAAAATTAATCTACTTTTGGAGCGGCGGAAACACTATTTGAGATTATTAAATTGACAAGAGGTTAACGTTCGGTGGAAACGTAGTATAACGCAAATTTACAAAGAAGAAAGTGTGTCACACATATGTCCCCCGCCATCATGTTTAAAAATCGCAAGCTAAAATTTCACGTAAAATCAGTCTTGTGAAATGTGGTTAACTGTCAGAAGTAGGGACGGGTCACTATTTCGTTCACTGCTATTCAGTAACAGGTATTAGCAGATAGAAATAATAAATTGTTTAAGATCAAAAATACTTATTCAAAATTTGTATTTTTATTATGTTAATCTTTTAACATTAACAAAAGTTATTTAACTTTCATTACTGATTTTTGGATTCTAGTTATAGTTTTGATTTCAGAAAAAGTTTAAATATTTTTTTACCAAAGTTGTTTCATTTTCTTGCTGATTGTGCTTAATGGTGACGCTGTATATTATCGGTGATTTTTGAGCTCATAAATTTATATTCTTGGGCCCAGGTTTTCAGGTTTTCAGTGGTTGAGTTAAGCCAACGTTAGCTAATCCCTTAAATTAAATGATCCACAGTTAACTCACCAAGCCATATTTTAGAGGGATATGAATGCAGAAAGTCTTACACAACTTACATGATAAAAAAAACTGACGATATTTTTCAGTTAATCCAAGGTTACCCCAACATATTTCGTGAGTTAACTCGGGTTTAACTTTAATTTCCCACAAAAACTGGGTCTTAGGAACCCATCGCTTTCATCTGTGATGATGGCACTATATTAAAGCCCTTTATCCTCAAACGAGTCTTACCAATCTTGGTGAAACTATCTGTTAGATAAGTACCAATGATGTAGTATATTTCTCGTCTCTCAAATCATGAGACACCTAGGCTTTAAGGTCGAAACTTACGAAAGGTAACTTTTGCGAATTTTTGAAAAGAAAAACCAAACTAAAATTTCAGCTTCGGTAAATCACTTTAGCTTCGGTAAGACCTTACTCAAAACTTATAGAAGCTGAAATGTTGTAAGAAGTCCACACCACTTAAATGATTAATTACGTGTCTTTTTTTCATTGCAATTTCATCAAATGTCAATTTCACTTAAGTGATGTGCGGGACCAGATCTCACATATGAATACAAAATTTAACGACATTAAATTGAAAGAAAGTATTCTTTTTCCTCTATTGGCATTTTAATATACCTCTATTGGCCCAATCAAGCAGCTACATGGGAAATTTTTTAGGGCAATAAATAATTTTACTTAATCAAATATTTCAAATAGAATAAAAGCTTTGGCGAAGGCAATAGCAGAAGCACAATTAATTCGTTTTTTTTTTTAATGGCAGAATATGAAATAAAAGCATATAATGCTTCACTTTTGGGATATTTATATTTTTTTAAATTTGACAATGAAATTTCCAGAAATGCAATATCTCTTTAATACTGACTATCAAGCTACAGCCATGTTATTTCTAACCCTAATGGTAGAAGAACTCCCTACGGTTTACAGGCTTAGAAAAAAATAAAACATTTTAATGCGAACTAGAGCTTTTTTTCATTTTTGGTAATTTGTAAGAAATGTTGCAAATTAAACAAAAAACAAGAAATATTGATTCAAAATAGCTTTTAACGGGCTTTAGTCCCCGTTTCATTCCGGCGATCTCACCTGGACTCATCAGTTGACTATTGAGGGCCATGTCAATAGTTTTGTTAATTTCAGTTCATCTTACATGCAATTTTTGATAAAACAAAACAAGCAAGTAAAATGGAAATTATATTGGCGGCGAAATCCATTATTCAAGATCTTTTCCTGAAGCGCCACATTTTGTTTCTTGTGTTTTTTCCAAAACTTAATAAAAGATCTGCCGTTAAATTACATAAAACTTCTGTATTTTGTGAAAAAAAAACTTTTTAAATTATGAAAACCGCCCACAAAAACCACGCCTGCTGCACAAGAACTCAATTGATTTTTATACTCTGCCACATTAAGAAAAAAAAAACACCTTAAATATTTGATCATAAAAATGTGTTTGTCCTTCATCCTTTTTATGAATAATATCAAACCTATATGTAAGTTATACCCTAGATTTCAAGCCGTAGCTTCACTATACATACACCCTCACATATACAAAATATAATGTAAGGTGGGTAGTTGGAGAGAAAATTCATCTCACCTTCCAAAAAAACTATTTCACAAATAAATTTTCATTTTATCATATTTTCTATTTATTTCTATTCAATCAATTGAAATCCCTTCAAATAAAAAACACACTTTCACATGCACACACATATACACACATCATCATTTTTTTGATTTATACAAAATTACAAATTGAAACTAAAATAATAATTGAAATTAAAAAAAATTAAAAAAAGCAAAACAATTTAAACTTTCACCCGGCAAAACCGACCTCGAAAGTTCTACTTTAACTTTCAAGGAAGGTATCATCAGCATCCTGGACCATCAAATTTCCATAACTTTCAACCAGAGCCGTGTCCTAATATATATATTTTTGTGTGTGCTCCCCTCCATGATATGCTATATAAAAAAAAATTGCCAAAACAAAAAACATAGAATAAATAAATCTATTTATCATTACATACTCGTATAGTGGGAATGGTTAAATTAAACAGTAACAAAAACAAGTTACTCATAAAATGTGTGTGTTTACTTAGAGATAGTGTAAAATTTAAATAAATTAGACATAATTTAAATGCTAAAATTGAGTAATGATAATGAGTATATTATAAGCTTGTTTTATATAGAAATTATATACTAATTGCGCTGGTGATGATTATTTTTTTTTATTGCGGTGGTGTTGGTAAATAATAATTAAAAAAACAAATAAATAAAATACCTAATAGTTAATATACAAATGGAAAATAAATGCATCCCCTATCATTTGTATCGTATATCGTAGGTGTAAATGTAAATATTACGTAAATTGTAATTTAAATTAAACTAAAGCTTAAATAACAATAACAAATATAAAAAATAAATTAAAATCTGTGCAAATAATAATTTTAGATTATAAATTAGATACTCATTATATAGTGAATGTAATGGTGGTGGAGTATAATATTGTTTGGTGTTCTATTTATTATAGCAGCATAACAATTTAACAAAATATATATATTTTAAGGATGGCCAATGCTATAACCAAATTAATTTTAGAAATAATTCGATTACAGAGTTCAACATGGTAGCTTGCAGGATTACTGATGCCCGTAACATTGCCGCCAATCGTACGGGCTGTAATTCCAGTGGTCAAGTGCCTTTAAAAAAGTAAGTACAAATTACATACATTTAATATTATAATTATTTAAATCAATATTATTTAAACATTATTACGCGCCGCTCTGCAAACAAAAATAAACCTACATAATTGTATTTATATCTTTTTGGTTATTTTATTCCTTTCGCCATTTGTATTTATTTTTTTTTTTCATCTTATCTTTTATCATTGAAACATTAAAATAAAAATTTTAAACCAAAAAAAAAATCATTACCAGGAATGACTCCGAATATTATCGGGATTACGAAACCGTTTTTATAGTTCCAGGCCCATCATGTCATAACCAAAATCGTAAGCAAATCATTATATCATTATTATAATATTGGTGTCATTGTTTCATTGTGTCATATAATTTTTTTTTAAATGATAATGCTCCTTCATCATTTTATTTTGTGTTCCTTTTCAAATTTGATTTGATTTTAATCCTTCTCCCATTGTTGTCGATTGATCCCGCAACGCAATTGAGAAGAGTATTTTTGTTTTGATTATTATGTTTTATTTTGATAGTGTACTTGTATTTCTTTTTTTATTATTTTGTTTAATGGGTTTTATTTTTTTGGGGAATTTAGAGTTTTGAAGAATGTTTAAATGAGGTTGTGATGATAGCGGGTTCTCCAATAAGAGGTGTTATTTTGAATAGCCCGCTATTTCGGTAGCTGTCACTTTTGAAGCTGTCATTTTTTGACATTTGACAAGTAGAAACTACGCTATTAATAAAAATGGAACGATACACGCTTCAACAACGCATTGAAATTATTAAAATTCACTATAAAAATGGTGAAAATTTGGCAGAGACGGTTCGTAAAACTAAAACATTTTTGGGTCGTCGTGAAGCACCTTGTCGGACCGCAATACAGAAATTGGTGGACAAATTCGAGCTGTTGGGACAAGTTAGTGATGTGAAGAATAAAACCCGTGCACGTCGCTCAAGAACAACTGAGAATATTGCTGTTGTAGCCCAAAGTGTTGAAGAAAACCCAGGTTTGTCCATTCCTCGTCGTTCTTTGGAATTAGGCATTCCACAAACGTCATTACACCGTATTTTGCATAAAGACTTGGGTCTTAAGGCTTATAAAGTTCAGTTAACACAAGAACTCAAGCCGGCTGATCATCAACAACGTCGTGTCTTTGCTGATTGGGTCCTTGAAATGCATGAAAATGAACCGGAATTTCATCGAAAAATCATCTTGACTGATGAGGCCCATTTCCACCTCGGAGTCTACGTCAACAAGCAAAACTGTCGCATCTGGGGCTCGGAAAACCCAAGAGTTATTGTGGAAAAGCCTCTCCATCCTCAACGCGTGACTGTTTGGTGCGGTTTATGGTCCCGCGGTGTCATTGGACCTTACTTTTTCGAAAATGAGGCAGGAGCAACAGTTACGGTCAATGGATTGCACTATCGAGAGATGATTAGTGATTTTTTATGGCCTGAATTGGATGGTATTGATCTGGACAACGTTTACTTTCAAAAAGACGGCGCTACGTGCCACACAAGCAATGAAACCATCGATCTTTTACGGGAAAAGTTTCCGGACCGTGTTATCTCTCGAAGAGGTGATCACAATTGGCCACCGAGATCTTGTGATTTAACACCTTGCGACTTCTTCCTTTGGGGCCACGTGAAAGATAAGGTCTACGCCAACAGCCCAGCGTCGATTCAAGACCTCAAAGATGAAATTCGTGAGGCTATCGAGGGCAGCCACTTTGCGATTTGGTTATGGAAAATTTCATGAAAAGGATATGGTCCTGTAAGCGTGGTCTTGGCGGCCATTTGGCTGATGTTGTGTTCCATTATTAACGGCATACCTTCCTCTTTATAATGAAATAAACATCCGATCATTTATCTCCAAAAATGCCATTTTCCTTTGAATATCAAAATAACACCTTTTATTGGAAAACCCTTTATAAAAGAGATATGAACATTTTTAGGTGCAATCATTTTGATAGTTAGTAGGTACTTACTGGGTAGAACATGTCAACGCCTTATGCTATTACCGTCAAAAGGATATTAAGAATGTTAAATTTATTTTTCTTTAGGGATGAGACATTATACTGGGTGGGGCTAAAGATGCTCCCGAGTTAAAAAAAAAAAAAACGGTTGAGTACCCTGAATTCAAGTCTGTGTAAGCACCTTGTGTAAACACCTTTTAGTTCAATTTCAATTTAATTTATTTATGGTTCTGTACAGTGTGAAAATAATTCATTTAGGCACATTTGGTGGTACGAAAATTAAGAGTTTATGTCCAACATAAACTCTTAAGTAACACATATTATGTTTTGCACAGAACTCAAACCTATATACGTAAAAGTCGTTAAGTCAAACATAATTTATGTGTAGAAAGAAGTGACACTTAAAATATTTAGGGACAGCATAGTTAATTTTTTGGTGGCTGATTGTTAACTTTTTCAATAAAATCAATTTAAAAAACAAAATATAAAGAGATTTCGAAATTCTGGATGTGTTTGATGATGACGTTGAAATTCTTGAAATTGTTCAACTTGTAATTCCTCGTCAAATGTACGAGAGAAATCAATACTTTTCTTCGTTTGATGAGTCCTAATTTTATAACAGATTTCGTTGAACTAGAGAAATAACTTTATAAGTTTTGGAGAAAATAGAAATCATTTTAGAATGCCCTTCAAACAGGTAAAAATAATTATGAATTTTATGAAAGAAATTTATTTCTATCTGTTTTCTCGGAAATAACTCCATTGCTCCTATAAACCAACTTTTGCTGGTCTTACGGTTCTTTGCAACTGGGAACCACCTTCTAAGCATTGCTGATCTTGGCGGGATGCATGTATCGACCAGTTTCAAGTTTCGAAAGCAATAGCTAGACTTTTCAATGACTATATCAAATTTCCTGAAAGTACGCAGGATATTTTGAAATCTTAAAGGAATTTTTTTGAAATAGCATCTTTTCCAAATGTCATTGGCGACATTGACGGCAGGTAAATAATTCTTGTTCCAATTTATTTAAAAATTGATTTTAAATATTATGTATGGTGAGGTGGTCTTGATGCAGAAGTTTACGAAACAGAAAAAGTTGTTTTTCTATAAACGGCCAGGCAATTTGCAATGCTAAAAAGGTAGTAGGTGTAGTAAGGTGGATCAAGTCATGATGCAGGATAAAAAAGTTGTGGAAAGACAGTGGCAGATAGTTTCATTTTGTGTAGGTTCCATTAAATTCTCTATAATTTGTTGATGAATGTTATTTTGGTTAAATATTAGGTAATTCAACTTATCCTCAAAAATCTTATTTGATGACGCCACTTTTAAATCAACATAGCACAGCAGAGCAGTTGTATAATGAGTCTCAAACTCGTTCGAGAAGTGTTATCGAAAAAGCTTTTGGCATTTTAAAACGAAGATTTCCCATTCTCTTCAAATTATTCTCGATATTTCTCTGATATTTTTACTTGATGGCTTCTTCTTTCAGGGTATCATACTGAAGTTTGGCCAACTCAATTTTAGTTCTTGAAAGTTCCGAATACTGATAAGTTATTCTGCTGCTTGGTAGACTTGAGGTAACGGGTCTTCTTCTACAAATCCACAGCGTTTTCATTTCGGACTCAATGTTTTAATAGTTTGAAACCTTTTGACAAAACAACTGTTAGTGTTTTTTTCATTTTAGAGTTCAGGCAAGATAATTTCATCATGCCCGCCGTCATGTGAATTGGTCTCAGTGATCGAATGTATCACGGTTTTTAATTTAAGATGAACACTATGCTCAAGAAATAGAGGGTTTGTAACTGTTCCAGTCATTGTCTTGAATTTTCGTCAACCTATAAAAAAAATAGGTAGTCTTCAGAAAACATTCAAGTTAGTTGAATCTCTTATAAGTTACATTTACATTCTCGCCTTGTCGTTCTTTAACTCCATTATCACTTTCGAACAAATTCTCCAAGCCATAAGCAGTTTTTGTGTTCATAATGGAGATAGTGAGTTCAAAATTTGGATCTGTAGGTTTGAATGCTTTTCCATCTCCAGTTTGCAAACTAGAAAAATTTTCTTCAGCAGCGTTCTTCCGTGTTTCCGTGTTTGTAGTTTCCGTAAAGTCTTTTCAGAGAATCGCTACTCCTATAACATGAAAGTCCGTATTGACCATTCAATTTCTTTTCGATAAAGTGAACTTAGATGTATTTAAAATCTGTTACTTTGCTAAGTTTCACATAGAATTGTATGTGCAACATAAATAAATTTAAGTGTAACTTAAAAGTTATGTTGAACTTAGCTAGCTATTAACAGGATTTATGTTTCGAATCAGCAAACGGGCCTTAGTAGTACAGGTAATATGTGAAAATAAATAACTATTACGTTAGCAACTTAGAAGTAGGATAGGTTAGGTTAGGTTGAAGTGGTCGCCAGGAAAACAGCTGACATACTTAGACCATAGACAGATCCATTGACTTACCACATGAAGAGAAATGAAGCGGTGAATTCGGTGAATCTCAATGTGTCTAAGATCACTGGTGTCGTCGAAAAAGTATTTCCCCAAGTGTAATATTCGTCCTTGGGAGAGCAGGACTTGAACAAAGAAGATGTGAGACAGTCTCTTCTTCCTCCTCGTCCATGCAGCTTCTGCAAAAGTCATTGGAGAAAACCCCAAGTCTTCTGGGGTACCGATTAAACAGTATCCAGTTAAAACACCTATTACGGAGCCAAGATGTTTCCCGCTCAAAGAGAGTAAACTTTTTGATCGTCGTTTTGAGAATAGCTTATAGTCCATTCAACTAACGAACTTCTTTTGAAATTTTATGCAAATAGTTTATACAGATGCAGTATGCAGACTATCATTGTCGATACTTCGATTAATACTAACAAATTATTGTCAATCAATAGAATCTCGCTAAATTCATATTTTTCTACTAATATTTCACCTTCTATAAGGCTTCGGTAAGGTCTTATCGAAGCTAAAAGTTGAACAATATACTAACTTCACTTTGCTCTTTTTATAATAAATTGCTTACATAAATGCGAACATTTTCTAATTTTTGTCAGTAAAAAAAAATTCAAATACTCGTATCTTAAAATTATTTTTTATGGATTTAAAAAATTACGACGACGCATTATTTTTAACGAAGCTCGTCTAGAGATTTTCATAAATATTCTTGGAAATACATGTTAGGATTTTCCAAAAAAAAAAAACTATTTGTGCAAGAAAATAAGGCATGATTTGTTTTTTTAATTCTTTTGACTTTTTCACAATTTTGTCACATTTTATTGAAAATGGCTTTAATAATTTTAGTAGAGAGAACACGGTCTTAACGGTTTGATATCTTTTGGCAAAAATTTCTTCATAACCGAAGATAGGATTTTGCTTTTTTATGGAGAATGTTGCCTTATTTTTTTATTAAGCAATAACATACAGAATTCAGACAGATATATTTTACTCTCCATTAGGTTTGTATTTAATTTTTTTACATTAACTACTTGAAAACTTTACCTCATTTCCCAATTTTTTCTATTGAACTATCGCATCACCCAAACATGGATGCGAAAAAGGCTCCAATTACAAAAAAAAGTCCTGATATAATCAAAAAAAAAATAAAAATATTTTTTTGGGCTCCATTTTTCATTATTAGGTTGTTTCCATTTTTCATTCGGGCCAAAATTAATTTCACGCGAGTGATTAATATATCGTTCTAAAAATTCACGGTATTTGCCAAACTTGAGCACTTTACTTGTTTATGTAAAGAGGTGCTATTAATAATTTACAATATTTACAAGCTCTTACCTATGCATATTTTTCAATAAAGGTAACTTTCACTTTTCCGAATATACGTTACAAATTTCAGCTAAGTTAAAGAACTTCGACTCGCCCCTTTAACGCCATCAAATCAACTGCAGAGCTATAATAAAACACAAATAGTTCAAATTACAATACGATTTATTTGAATAGAATAAAAATAATAAGCAATGTTTTCGATTTGTTTTTTCGGCGCAAAACAAACAACAAAGACTGTTTATCAAGCTACAACGACGTCCTTCTTCTTCGCTGTTAGTATTGCCCGTTCACAAATCCAATGGATATTTTTATAATTTTTTACAATGCCGGGGAACACTTAACTTTGGTATTGAGTTTCTCCTTCGACGTTGTTAGCTCGCAAAAATTTGCCAGGAATGATATCAATCCAGTCGAGACATCAACAGAAAATTGGCCATTGCCAATCGCCAGCAGTTGTCTTGAGAATTCAGCAGCCGATGGGTCGTTCTGCAATGCCACTCATATTTGTGGTCAATTTCAACTTATTAAGATGCCGGCACAAAGACGACGATTTTAAGCATCTATTAACTTCATCGGCAGCAGTAGATTTCAGAGTGACGGGAAGCGTTTGACGAAAATCTCCGCTGAGCAATATCATATCCCCAGCAAATCATCTCGAATCACCTTGTAAATCCTTCATTGTTAGGTCAAATGCCTCCAAAGCTCATTTATGCGCCATAGTGCATTCATCCCAAATTATGATTTTGCATTCTCGCATCAACTTCGCCATCGCCGAATTCTTGGCCATTGTCCACGTTATTGGTAATGGAATGTGCAGTTCGACCGCCTTCAAACGGTGTGGTATCCATGCCATAAGATGCAACAAGCAACGAAAGCAATCTTGGCCGAATTGTTGCTAGAATCAACTAAATGACGAATGTCTTGCATCTCCCACCGGGAGCATCTATTGCTAGAGATATATTGCGGAATCATCAAAGCAGCGCGATTGAAGTCTATATTTACAACTTTTCTGCGACTAATAACTTCTTTTCGAATTTGTGGTGTTTATGTTTAATGTTTATGTTTATGTGTATTAGTTCATGAGATTGAACAATTTTAGTAAGCATTTTAAAATTTTAATAGCTCACAAAAACAGCCATTAATCGAAAACCAATACACATAAGCACATATCACATAGCTTAAAACCATCTTCTCGGCCATATCTTTCATAAAAGCAAAGTATATTGAAAATGGTCGAATACCAACTGAGATCATTAGCGTCATGCGTTTTTGACAACATTTTTTTTATATATAAAAATAAATAAAAGAACAAGATAGGGGTCTATCGGAAATCTATAGAGACATTTAATTTCCCTCTAAAAAGTAATACATTTTCATCAATCAAAACATCGTATAAAATAACAGATAAATTTCCCTGCAAAGATTTGTTGCCGACACCAATAAATTCCCAGGAAAACATTCTCAGTGAAATATTTCTTCGCCGTTGTTCAAAATTTTTCACGTAATGAAAAAGTAATTTCTTTATTTGAAAATTTCACATTGTTTGGCAGTATAAACTATTTCTGAATAAAATTGTTTTCGCAAACTTGTAAGAAATTACAGACTAATAGATCTAATTTTCTTGAAGGAAATTTTATTTAATGAATTTATTTTACTTTTAATCTGGCAACAATAGGTTGCTTATAAAGCCATTTTAAAAGATTTGAATTGAAGAGATTTCTAGTTAAATTCATCTAGGTACCTAGTTATTTTTTAGTTTCGAAAGAAGGTTAAAGAATAAAAACAATAGGAGAAAAAGAAATGGGTATACAAATTAGAAGTTGTAGGCAATGTGGTATGTAGTTGGGAAAACTTTTTTTTTCAAGAAATATTCGACAGCAGTACGCGATGTGCGCTTTTTCTCGCAAATCTGGTAGATCATGAACCTAGTTTAAAAAGAATAAGCTCTTATGTCTTTGTTTTTATAATCCTATTTCAAAGTCAAATCCCAGTCCATTACTTCCACAATGCTGGGTACTATGCGTACCCTATTTTACTGACAACGAAGATGGCTCTGTTCGACTAACAGGAATACTCTTGATACCATAGCTCTAAAGAAAAAGTTAACAGGATATCAAATAACCCTGTCCTAACGAGTTTTTAATCTACAGACATTATCTACTGAAAGAGCACTCACAACTTCCGCCGAGCATGCAGCGCACATCCACCAAGACCAAATTGTCAGAACCTCCACACTATACCTATAACTACTTACTCCTCGATGTCCTCGTCCTCGTACGAAATAAATTTCTTCAATTTCATGGTTAACCCAAATTGCTTTAAAATTCGGCTTTTGTGGAACTGAAAACGCACTCTTTATTTCATTCCTTTAATTTTGTTTTTGTAATTTAAAGTGAAAGAATATATAACGAAACAAGCAGACTAGCTATATAAGCTTAATTTGAATAAAACCACTCATTTCACAATAAAATTGCACTCTTGTTGCCGTTAATTATTCAACACCCTGTTTTGTAATGAACATTTTATTCCTTACACATACATACACAGATACGCGTACATATTCTCCTCGCCGTTCATTACCGCATAAGTGTATAATGTGTTTAACGTGTGTATTCTGTCATGTGTGTGGTGTGTGCGTATGAATATGTAGTTGCATTGTACAATCTCAAAGGATATGTTGAGTTTATTTCTATTTTTTTTTTTCATTCTCCCTCTGTGAGGCAAGGCCATTTCATAATTTTTACCGTCCGCTTTCCCATCATCAGTGCAACATTCCTCTTCCGTCCTGCCACTTAAAACTGCTGCCATTGCCACACTACAATATAGACACACTATGCGCCACCCACTGACAGCTTCCTGTTGATGGTTAATAATGTATGCATTTTGCAAATGTGTATATGCATTAAGGTGGAATTTTCTTTTGTTTTAATTTTCACATTTCTGAATTTTATTTGTGTTTCCCTGCAATAAAAATGCACAAACAAAGAGAAAAAGATTAAAATTATGTGTGTAGGCTCTGCAGCAGCAGAGACATGCATAAAGTAGTTAGAGTGCAGTTTTTTTTCTATTACACAAATTAGCATTGAAACAAGGACAGAAAATTTAGCAAACAAAAAAAAGGAATACACAAAAACAAGGATGCAAAATTAAAGACTTTATAGCGGGTGGGGGGTATTTTTTGTATAACTGCATTAGAGGATTATTTATGCATTTAGATGAATGTGTGGAAAGTCACACATATTATGTAGTTCCGATTCTATATTGTTTTTGAGTATTTCAAGCGCAATTCTGTCCCGGTAATATTCCATATGAAGTAATTATATTTAATTTGTGAGAATCATTGAAACAATATATTTGGGAAATGGGCTTAAAACACAGTGAAATTTAATCTTTGAACACCCACAATAATCAGTATAGCAAGACATTTTTCGACTACCAACAATTTAGCTTGCAGTAGTTTCAATTTTATGAATTTCAAAAGCAAAACTTGTATATAGCTTGCATATGGCTTCCTTATCAAATTAAGTATTTGTTTTGTATAGCATAGCAAAATAACTTACATAAGGCGTCCCACTAAGGTGAGACATAAGTCCTAAAAACTTATGTGAATTATATGACTTATGTATGTATGTCCCTGCGCCTCTTTTATATGTACACAAAGGTTGTCTTTCTAAATGCTGTCATTTGCGTCCTTAATATAGATGAAGAAGTGGTGGGGCATCGATTTTAAGCTCCTGTGTGTTTTCCAAGATATGCCGTAGTATGAATATTTGGTCAATGGCGAATTTTCCTGGTCTAAAGTCAGGATTAGGTTGTTCATCCAATACAGCATAAGGAGACTGTAATTTGTATATAACGTAGTTCGGAGTGTCATCTTGAAGAAAAAACGACCTATTTATTTATTCAGGGACTGCCACAATAGATCCAATTTAAGACAAGGTAGTACAACAACGATTTGGCGGTTTGAATAGTTATTGACTTATGCAGATATTTAAAGAATTTTTAATTTTTGTTTATTTTGTGACCTTCAGTCCAAAATATGCGTTTCGCCCAGGTACTACAGTTAGGCTGTAGTACCCTTCTAAGATGCAAAATATTAGTTGATGGCTACCGACACAAATAAAATTTACAGCTTTCGAACACGGTGAATTAAACTTTTCTAGGGGAATTCGGTCGAATTCAGACACCTAGAAAATAATGCCCGTGGTCTGGCTTGTTTAGTTTTAAGAAGAAATGTAAAAATCAATCCCAATCAACTAAGTTAAATGTTTGAAAAATATTCAAGTATAAGTATTACTTCAAATCGAACTTCTAACCGTGCATTTAACTAAAGCAGTTAACAACCAATCATTGTTAATATATTGAACAGTAATGATTGTGAATGGGTTTTCGAATTGATATTTCAGTTGTGCAGATTGAATTGATTTATTTTGTTGTGGTTTTTCTAAGACCATTGTACAAATTTGTTTTTACAAAGATTTAACGCTAGAAGGCCAACTGGGACCGTCTAAATAATTTTTTTCAGGATCTCTAATTAGTCACTATGCTTCCTCGATAGTGACGTTCGCTGCCATGATTACAAACATAGATCTTAAGGGGATGAAACTTTTATTCCAAACAGAATCAAAAGCATTAACAAAAAGACGTGCAATAGTCATATTTAGCGAATCAAATTTTTCATGAGCAAAAATTAAGACAAAAATATTACAAAGTCCCAAAAGTAGTAAGAATTGGTCATTTCTTTCTTTAAGAAAGTAAGATTATTGTGCTTGATATTCCAAAAGCAGTTGATAGGGTTTGGAACCAAACTCCCTTATCGAAAATGCATGCATTTGCTTCGTTGAATTAGAAATTAACATTCGGACCACTCAATACAAGTCGAATTGGAGGGTTTCAAGTCTGGTCTTCACAAAATAAATGCTAATGAGACCCATTTCTCCATTTCTTTTCCTTTTTCATTTTCATTAATGATGTGTTATCTGGAACTTCTAATCTTCGGATGTGAAATTACAACGGCAGCTTATGATAAGCTCATTAAATTCTAATCTTGACAGTATTGTCAAATGGGGAATAACAAATCGTGTGTAATGTGATGTTTCAAAATCCCAATGCTGTATTTTGTGGTCAAGGCGGGACCCAACCCCAATGCCCTCGTCTATGAGCGGCGCGAGCATCGAAAAAGCCCGAATAATTTTCAGTTTTCGGTGAGTGTATCACCGATCACCTTTTGCGAAATGATCACATATTCGTTGTCACCAAGCACTGTCAACTTAAGGGATAACTTCTTTAGCAACAGCATATGAATGCGGAAATCTTTACCCGACCTAATTTCTCCCTCCCATTTAAAACCAATAGTATGCGGTGTTTCCTGCCTAATCCTGTCCCATTTTTCTAACTTAATTATATTTATTCTTCATTTTCAATTACAATTGCCTTTGAGTAATGCATCAGTCAATTAAATAACTACTTTTACGCCTGTGATATAGGTACTATAGGGTAAGTTTTACATTTGGAAAAAAAATCAAACTCTAGATTTTAATAAAAGTTGACATTACGATGATAGAGAACACCAAAAAAGTGGGTCACGCAATTCCATCTGTCTGTCTGTCTGTCTGTATAACTCTCTACAGCCTAAACGGCTGATGCGATTTTCTTCAAACTTGGTGTTTAAGCGTTTTAGGTGATTGGCCAAAATAGATTTTTGAATCGTTGTTTTGCCGCAAAAATAACGGTACTTGCCATACAAAATTTTCTACCATCTTAATTATCTCTAAATGGCTCCAACGATTTTGATAAAAATTGGTGTGTGTTCTACTTTGGGTATGGTCTACATTTTGGCTAAAAAATTTTTTCAATAGATCAACGGATTTCCATTTAAAAAAAATTTATACAGGAGCTCCTTCAAACTCTAACTAAATAATACTGCATTTCAAAATTTTCGAAAAATAGTTTTTTTTGGAAATTTTGAAAATTTAATATTTCGAAAATGGGTGGACGATTTTTTCTGAAATTTTGTTTTTAAATTTAATTTATTAAATAATAAAAATGTTCATACCAATTTTTTTTTTTTTTTTTGAAAAAATTTAAGAATTTTTAGGTATAAAACCTTAACTGAAAAACGACTTTAAAAATACATTTAGCCTTTTCTATTAAAAATATTTAACACATAATGTAATCGAACATAGGATCAAGTACGTGCGGTTCAGTCGTGCAATTTATTTTTATATGCGATTATAGGTACTAACTATAAGGCAAGTTATGTATTCGTAAAAAAAAAATTTCTAACAATCAAACATGACATTACGATCATAGAGAACACCAAAAAAGTGGGTCCCGCAATTTGGTCTGTCTGTCTGTCTGTCCTCGAGTTTGCAGCCTAAACGGTTCGGTGGATTTGCTTCAAACTTGGTATATATTATTTTTTCGGTAATATGCCCACACGTTTTTTTCATTTTTTTAAGACGACAAATAACAGTAGCCCCCATTTTTCTCGAAAACGGTTCCAACGATTTTTATAAAAAAAATCAGTTCATTAATGAAGAGAAAGGGTACCTTTTGATGATTTTTTTTATTGTTATTTTTGGTACATCTAGTACAAACATTGTTTTGGTCTTCGATTTTCTCGGAAACGGTTAATTTGATTTTTTTTGAAATTTTTAACGCAGAAGCTCCTAGAAAGTTTAAACACTATTGTCTACCAAAATTTTTCATAAAATTTTTTTTTTGGAAATTAATTTTTTTTTGAAAACTTAAAATTTCGAAAACGACTCAATAGATTTTTTTCAAAACTTCGTATTTGGTGGTTTTTTGACATTATCTTGAATAGTTAAAAAAAACATTTTTTTTTTAAATAAAAAACAACGGTACCTCCCATACAAATGTTAAAAAACCGTTAAGAAAAAAAATTATTTCGCGAAAACGGCTCCAAGAATTTTTATAAAAAAATTGTGTGTTCTTAAATTAGTACAGTTCACTTTCAAGTATAAAAATATTTTTTTTTGCGTACTTTTTAACGGTACTTCCCATAGAACCAGTTTTCATATTTTCGATTTTCTCAATATTGGATGAGCCAATTAAAATAATTTTTTTATAAAAATGTTCTCTAAAATTGTTAATAAAACTGCATACGAAAATTTTCAAAAAAAAAGGTTTTTTCGATTTTTTAAAAATTAATAAAAATTTTTTTTTTGAAAAATCGATTTTTCAAAAACCAATCACAGAATTTTTTTGAAATTTGAATTTTAAATGTATAGTAATAATATCTTCAAAATGGCGTTTCATTTTTTTTTCTCAAAATGTTTTCAAAATTTTCAAAAAATTAATTTATTAAAAAACCGCTCCAACGATTTCTGAAATTTTTTTTTGATATATTCTTATTTATCCATGAATTCAAATTGCATCTTTGTTTTCCCAAAAACTATAAAGACTAAGCAATATAAAAACATTTAATTATGTGTATTATCCATTTATTTCTACCTTATTATTATTCCCTTTTTACGAATTTTTGCGTACGTCACTTAATACTAAATACAATCTAGGCCCTCATATATTTATATGTGTATATGTATACCTACAAATGTGTAATTTACCTATATAACTATTCCTTGAACCATCCATTCGACAATTCATTATAATAAGAATCAAGGTAATCTTACCTACATAGGATTTAAACCTGCATAGGATAACTACACCTAACTAACTAAACCTAATGGTTAGTTCGTGCGATCCAGTCGTGCATTTTATTTAAGTCGCTTACCTTACAAATAGACTTTAACTACATAGTAGTACAGTCAGAAGTTATTTTGAAAATTCACATGACTTAAATCAGTTCAAAGTATTCGTTACTTCTAAAATTGTTTTTTCAGTCAAAACGAATTTCGGTAAATTAATTTTAGCCAATTGATTGATTTTTTTAACTACAGATTTCGAATGTCAGCACTTACTGTGAATTGAATGATAGAAGAGTACTAAATCGTAGTCAAATGACTTACAGACCGTCAAATTTAATGATGTTGCAGTAATATTTACCCAAAAATGATTGTGAATATAAATAACAGTAACGATTGTAAAACGATATTCAAATTGGCATTTTAGTTCTACAGAATAAACTTATTTATTTTGTTGGACTTATTCCTGAAAGCATAGTATAGAGTTCATCGACGAAAAAGACCTACATGTATTTTTATGGTAGTGATATTTATTCAGAAAAGAATGTTTGACATTTAAAAATCGAACTGTGAACTAACCCGGAGAAAAAAATTATACCCACAACGAATATTTTTCAATGATATTAATTAAGAAATGAGATTTTAGAAATCTTAGCATTCTGTTACAAGAAAAAGGTTCCTCAGCAAAACTGAAATTAACGCATTCAGTTAAAATGTTTTTAAAAGTTATCGCCTGATTTGCAGAACATGGGGGTTGGCCAATTATTTCATCATAATAGGTTCACCATATCTGACGAAGTTTTTACATCTCTGGGACTGCCATGACTTTTGGGCTGTTAATTTGGGAAATACTAAACCATGTGGATTGGGTTGAAAAGATTTCGTCGCCTTCGTATTGAAGTGCCGTATACGCCAAATAGCATTTTTTGAACTGGGTATGCAGTCTTATGTTTTCGGGGCGCTCTTTTCAAATCTATTATCCGATTTATTCTATCTCTTTTCGTTGCTGAGATATTTAGAATGGTTTCGACGTATATCCATCAAAATCATCAAGTTCACGTATTGTTTTGACGTAAACACCAATTTTTGGCATATACGTCAACATTTTCATGCAATTTACGAAAAAAAATAGTTTGAGAATTGTCTTGCAACGTAAGTCATGAAAAATCAAATGATCGTTCCCTATTGACTTGAGGTATGTGCACGCAAATTGCAGTATAGTGCTTAGAAATCGTATATAAATACGCCATAAGCAGGAAAAATATTATATTTTTCATTTGCGTATGTGAATACAAGTCTAGCAGTGTCGATAAAAAAGTATAAATATCACTGCCGAATATAGTCTGCTAAGAGTTGTGAAGGAAGTGCTAAGACTGAATTCTCCAGTGCCCGATATGAATCCGGAACCTCTTTCCTAAGGATTTATAATTCAAATTGAATAAAGCTTTATTCAAATAATTCACATGTTATAGATTAATCGACGGGGTGGTCCCAAATGAGAGGATTTTCGGGATGATGTAAATTATGCTTCGAGTTCAAGCGGCTCAGACTTTTTTATACAAAAAAAATAACACCATTTTTTTTGGAAACTTATTGTTCTCAAAATAATATTTTAATACGAAGCGATGTTAATGTTGAAGATCATGACTTGCCACGGACTTTACTGAACATTTTCAGAAGTATTCCGTCTGAATATGACACTTCTGTTAAAAAGTTTGTTAAAATAATTTTAGTTCTTAATCCACTATTTTTCTTTACAGAAAGTAATGTGCCTTCAAAAATTTATGCAGCTATATATTTTAACTAAAACAAACTATTATACGAAAAGCTAGATAATATTTCATTCAAGAAAAATGCGAGTGATTTCAGACATTAAATGAGCTCAATTATTTTAAAAACAAATTTTTGAACGCCGAAAAATGTATGTAATCATGAGTTACAAGTTATTCAGAAACCAAAAAAAATATATCTAAGGGAAAAATTGAAGATATAAAAAAGTCTTTTCTCTTTTATGTATTCGGAAGATAATACAGATAATTATGTAAACAAATTGGGGCATATCCTTAGTCGCTGATAAGTACAGGTTTTACTAAAATACAGCTTAGGACAATTTTGTTGGTTTTATATTATTATAACTTTATGTACTTGTTTTATTACATAAATAGTTTCAAAAATTTTGGAATGATAAACTTAAAAAAATAGAATCAACGTCCGAAAATTAAACTAAACCTAGGTTTAACTTATACTCAGTTTAAAAATAACTATGAATACGCCCAATTATAATTAATTATTTATTCATTGAAAATATTAACTTTTTGTTAATTTTGAATTACAAAAGTGCTATTTTTCGTCCTCCCTTTAAGAAAACAAAGCACAAAAATGTATAAAGTCACTAAGCTTAAGTTTATTTTTCATTTTTTCTATGTAGGTATCATTACTTGAAGTGTTATATACTTTTTGAAACACTGTATGATAGTTTTAGATTAAAAAATGAACTGAGGAAACTTTAAGAATTTTGAAATAATTTTTATTTTATTTTTCGTTTCAAACTGTGTCTTTAATTAATAAGAATCATTTAAAAAGTGAGAACACAGAATCTTAATTTACTTTATTACTGTAATGTCGTACACGTTTTTTTGACGTACATGCATGAAGAAAAGAAACTTCTGATTTTTATGGCGTATACGGCAAAATCATTTTGGACACAAATTTAAATATTTTGAAAACGAAAAGAGTTTCAGATGTCCAATAACATTTGTATATAAAAGAGAATTCTTAGCTACTCGTATATTATACTAAAAAGCTGTTGGTTTTTTCGAAATAGAATTCCAAACATTTATACGCGATTTCCCACAAATGTAAAAATGGCGTATACGGGACTTCAATACTAATGCGACGATTTGTTAAAGTTTTCAAAAATCATTTGTCTGTTTTGACGAGGTTTTTTCTATTTTACTTCCGGGTGATCACTTCGATCAGCTAACGATCTGCACTGAATTTATTTTAAGAATTGTAAAGACGTATAAACAGGTTTCTACCACAAATCAAACCTTTGTTCCTGATTCAGCCTATTTCAATTATCTACAAAGTTTTTCTCTTGGACCGCTTCTCCCTCGTTCCATCGATCCCCATCTCATCGAATATAAATCGAATCAACTTAACGATGAATTCAATCCTGGTCCAGATGGTCTCCCTGCCATACTTCTAAAAAAATGCTCTTCCATCCTTTCTCTCCCTCTCTCAAAAATTTTCAGCCTTTCCCTAAATAAAGGAGAGTTTCCTGAGATATGGAAATCATCTTTCATAACCCCTATTCACAAAAAGGGTCCGAAAAGCGATGTTAACAATTATTGTCCCATCGCCAAGCTTTCACACATACCCAAATTCTTTGAAAGTATTTTGTATGAAACCTTAAGTTTCCACTGCAAATCACTCATCTCCTCCTCACAGCATGGCTTTCTCAAATGCCGGTCTACAACCACTAACCTTGTTGAATTTGTATCCGTCACCCTTTCAGCCTTAGAAAAATGCTACGAAGTCGATGTTATCTCAACCGATTTCAGCAAGGCCTTCGACAAAATTTCCCATAAGCTTATTCTTTTCAAATTGTCAACTCTCGGCTTCGAACCCTCTTTGTTACAGTGGATTTCTTCTTACCTTAAAAACCGTTGTTACAGCGTTCGATTTAGATCTGCTACTTCTTGCCCTTTCTTAGCTACCTCCGGTGTCCCCCAAGGCAGCCACCTCGGCCCACTTTTGTTTATTCTTGCTATTAATGATATTGATAGAGTCATCAAACATTCTTCTGTCTCTCTGTACGCCGATGATACCAAGTTTTTCAAGACCATTTCCTCAACACATGACTCTTCCCTTATTCAAAAGGATCTAGATAGTTTTTCAGTTAGGTGTCTAAAAAATTGCCTGGAGCTTAACGTCGTCAAATGCCAATCAATTACTTTTTCACGCAAACGTAACAAATCTCCTCCCCGTCTCTACCTGCTCCATAATCAACCTATACCCACCGTTGATAATATTCGTGACCTTGGCATTTTATGTGTCCCAGAGCTTAATTTTCTCACTCACATAGACGAAATCATTCTCAAAGCAAACTCAATGCTCGGTTTCGTCAAAAAATGGTCCAAAGAATTCTCCAACCCCTATGTAACCCGGTCCTTATACATATCATTTGTTCGTCCACTGCTAGAATACGCCTCTCAAGTTTGGTCCCCTTACCAACTTACTCATATTTCCAGAATCGAAAGCATCCAGCGTCGATTCCTACGCTTTGCTCTTCGAGGTCTATCATGGAACAATCCTCTGATTCTGCCTCCCTATCAAGATGGACTTAAACTAATCAACCTGAATTCGTTGGAAGAACGAAGAGATATAGCAGACATTCTCTTCATTCATCGATTACTCTCCGGTTCCGTTGACTGCATGTCGCTCTACAACTCCATCTCTTTTAATACTAATCCCCGTAATACACGTCACCCTCGTCTCTTTTATATACCCACCCACCGAACATCTTACGGCTCCAACGAACATGTCTCTCGCATGCTACGGGCTGTTAATTCAAACATATGTTTCTTCGACTTTAACCTGAGTACTCCTTCATTAAGACTACGGCTTCTGAACCGTCCTCCCCCTCACTAACCTTAGCATAAGTTCTTAGTTCTTAAGTTAGATTAGGAATTAGCTTGTATTAAGCCGAATAAATGGGGGTTTTGCCCCCACCAAAATTTGTGAAGTTTTAGGGACATCGGGTTTGCCCCGTAACTCTATCATACATTTCCTAGAATTCATCCACATATGGGCTTTAATCTGAAAAAGAGACTACCCATACAAGTCTAGATTAGTTTTTTGATCGGGTATTTATTTCAACGATAATGCTTGAATCGCGCGAGATTACATATTTTTACCAACAATCAATACTTCTACATCGAACTCTGTGGGAGCATTCAATTGTTGTACATGCATGCCACCTGGTCATCTTTGAACTAGAATTGGGTAGTTCAATTTACAAGTCCAGTTAAGTGAACTAGAGACGTTAGTTCAACGTTTCAACTATTGAAGTGCACTAATTCACTTTATTTTGTTTGGATGAAAAAAAAATCCGAGTGTCTACACTCAAATTCCTATTTTCTACATTTCACTGGAATGTAAATGAGACAAACGGATGAGCTGAACTTTCTGTATTGTCGTTGTCAGATTGTCTTTTTTGCCAAACACAAAGACGTATAGTGAAAAAAAGAAGCATACGTCATATCCTCATTACAGATATATTCTTAAAAGATTTTGCATTCAGTAAGTTGCCAAATTGTTAATGACAGACGAACTTTGATACACCCAGGAAATGTCAAGAAACTGATGTTTTTGCATTCATTTACGAAAAATGTATCTATAAAATATTAGAATGTAACGCAAAAGTTTTTAATGTATGTACACATGTACGAGTACTTGTACATTGTATTTGAATTTTTAAACCTATGAATTATAATGTGGGTGGTAATGGCGCAGTGGATAAAGTGCTTGATTGCTAACTAGGACGCGTGGGTTCGATCCCCACGCTAGGCGCATTCTTTTCTATACCTCCAATTTTAATTGGATGCCACCCATGGGTTAAAATGAGACAATCAATACCTGGTTCTCAAATCCACTGGACCAAAAACTAGTGCCGTGCAATTCAGGTTGCATTTAAAAGACCGTAGGTCTTACAGGCATATAGCTAAATTTAAAAAAAATAATTGCAAAATGTTACATTCGATTCTAAAGACGTACGGCCCTGAAACCTGAAACTGAAAAATGAAATATTCTGCTACACAAAACCAAACCAGTTTTCAAAAACTGTGCATTACATAAGGGAGTTTTTATTATAAATCAAATATTTAATGTTTTATTATTAATTTGATGTTTGTTGTGATTTTAAAATTATTCTGGCAAAGGTAGATTTATTTGGAATTATCATTGAACTGAAATAAAATTAACTAAAATGAACGAACTAGTCAAGCAACAAGATTTGAACTAAATTGATGGATCACTCAAATGAACTAAATTGCCTAACTTTAGTTTGAACACTTTAACGAACGCATTCTGTTTGTGTAGGAATTCTGAATTCTTGCAGTTTTACGATAATCCCGCGTTATATCGCACAAAAACTTGCACAAGCACTTATTGAGTTCAATATTTAAATTTCTTAGAGAATTGCAGAGTTCGTCGGATGACATATACTTAAAAGTGAGAAGGTAATCTTGTTTGAGTGTTAAACATTGATAATGTATCTGACAAACGTGAGTTAGAGTGTGTAACGCTGTCTGCAGCTGCTCCTATTGTTGTGAGCTACAAAATTAGCCATTTGTCAATTTCGTGGTCATTCCTGAGAATTAATACTTTCTCCCTACTCACTCCCATACAAAATAGAATTAGCAGATATTACCACCATCAGCTCCTGACCTTTCCCTTTTCGATTCGTGATGGTTTTATCAGCTTGAATGGGAATTTAGCAAAAAGTTCAAATTGAATGATGTTGAGCCAAGTTACATACTTGTACGAACTGACGCCATTCGCAATAATTTCGATGCCGACTTTAAATGTCAAAAATTATTTGTACTTTGGTAATACAAATTTTTGAAACTATGGTTTTGATATTCAAATTTCCTCAGTGGTTTTAACTCCTTCCGCAGCTTATTCATCAGATTCTTAAGCCTGAGTGAATATTACCAAAAAGAACATTAAACTACAATAAATAAGGTGAAAGGTATGACTTCATTTTCTTAAACGATTTCCCTTCAGGATTTTGATACGTAACGTCATTTATTTCCGATAAATGAATTGTAATTTTAAATTATGTACTTCTCATTGTTCTTCATAAAACCTTATGCTGCCATATAGCGACAATCAATCATAAATCCCCCAAAATATCATATTGCTAATATTTGATATTTCCTTATTTGCATTTATTAAAAAAATAATCCTCAATTCTGTCGATGTATAGCTTAGCATTTTTTTCACATAAAGAAATTTCTAAATATCACAGAATTCCATTTCATGTTTCATATTGTTATTTACCTCAGCGAAAATTGACATTTGAAACACCACTTTCCATTAAGCTAAGCCCACTGAAATCTCTTCATTTTTTTTTTTGTTTTCACTTCAATCAAAATATAATATAATATTTTCATACATACATTCATATAAATCCCTATTATCTGCCTTCCAAGAAATGATTACAAATAAAAGAGAAAAATCAAGAAGGTTTACGTTACGTATGTACCTACATCGCTTAATCCTTGCGCAATTGTTCATCGTTGCTTGAATCTTCCAAAAAAGCAAATATAAATTTCATACAATTTATTTTCCTGTGTGCCATTATTTTAGCGAAATGTGTGAGCCTGGGCTTGTACGGTGTTAAACAAATACAAAATCACAAGAATACTATACACACACACATATTATATTCACCTTCTAGGAGTCATATCCTTTTGAATCATATTTTCATTCCATCTCCATTTATAGATGGATATTATTTTTTTTATTCAACTTACTGTTTGTTTTGAAAGTAAAGAAAAAATAAAGCGGATAAAAAATATAAGCGTTGTTAAAGCGCATACGTTCGACGAAGGAAATCGACAAGGACACCATCATTGACGTCATATTTTATGTTTCTTTAATACAACCTCATCTTTTTTACCAAAACAAAAGCTGGGCAATTATTTAAAACGTCGATTTAAATTACATTGTTCAAGACTCATTGTTTATTTGCCATTTGAATTTTGGTATTGGCTTACAATTTTTTTTTATTTATTTTACTTCTCTACTCGTAGCAATGTCCTTTAAATATTCTCTGTGATTTACGATCGAAATAAAGTGAAGGTGGTGGAGCATAGCGATATATGTATTTACGAAACCTCTATACACACCAAAAGCCAGCAACAATATCATCATGGCTCACCTAAGCGGCTTACCCAACCACCCATTGCGAAAACAACATTATTTCGTATGCGGAAGTATAACATAAAGTGGCAATAAAAAAAGGATCTCTGGCCCATAAATACCATATCGGAATCAGTTTTTAAGTACGTTTCGATATTTGCGCCTCTAATGGCTTTTTTCCGTCCGCGTTTAACAGCACTCTCTAATACCCGCACATTCATACTAAGGAATAACAGGGTACAATGGGGTATTTATGAGGTCTTGGAATAAAGGTTGAATATTCATTGAGCAAATACTATAACTATTTTTATGAGCTTTTATTGAAAACAGTTTTTAAAAGCTTTCAGTTAGCAAAAACATGATAGTTTGCTTTGCGGAATCACTAGTTGACTATGAGATATCCTGTTATTTGATATTTATGGACCACAAGCAGAAAACATTTCAATAATTATTCTTCTAAAAGAAGTTGCAATCTGAATTTACCCTGTGAATGACAAAATCAAAGGAAAGAAAATCAGGAAAAATTGTACAAATAATGCCCCTGTCAAGCAATATTGTAGCACACTAAGGCAAGTATACTTTCTAACCCCGCATTATTGCATGGGTAACAAAAACAACTTGCTAAAAAGTCCACTATTAAAGTTCTATAAATGAAATAATGACCCATTCAAAAGGGAACATATTACTTATTTTCTGGAATATCCGTCCAAAAAATTTACTGGATCACTCTTCAGACCAAATTCAACAAATGAGCTTCTTATTTAGCTTAGATTTGTTGTCGAAATAGAACTACCGTTAATTTGGTCCAAATTAGCTGAAAAGTTATAATCTTCTTCTAGTCCGCAAACAAGAAAAATCAAAAGTCGATAAGTCTTGCGATTTCAACACCTTCTAATAATATTTCCTATAGCAAGCTATAGTGTGAACTGAGAAGCAGCGAACGAAATACTTTTAATTTGACTGATGACGTTGACTTCGCCGAACATTTATGTGTACGAGCTGCATATTGTTTTGTGCACAATTCGGTAGGTGTGCTTATGTATTATAGTCGGATAATGCTGCTGATTTGTGTGCAGAGTGAGTATATAATGTAACGCTTCGTTACTAATACTGCTATATTTTCTATCTGGTCTAGTGTTAAAATGCTCAAAATTTAATCAATGGATATTTTGTAAGAATTCGTAAATAAACCTTGAACAGATCGCCCAAAACAAAAAAAGCCCAAAATGCAAAAAAAACTTAGCAAAATGTCAAATTACCCCAAACATTTCTTTTCACAATGCGAGCGATTTAACAAAAGTTTGCCTTTAACGGCCGGCTTCGAAGGTTCCACAAGGGTTTGAACTGCTCGTCAAATCATCTTGCTGATCTCTGATTCTCAAAGTCTTATCATTTCATTGTTGGTTTGCGAAACATCAATTTTTTGTTAAAAATGTTCGCTTAGTTTGCACTGTTTAGGAAATGCGTAATTTTCAATGAGATTAACAAACTTTGCGACTTCGTGCGAATTACATTCGCTTACATTTGGTTACAATAGGAATTGCAGTCTAATAGTTCAAATATCTGGCATAGGTACATCTGTCAAACGTTTGTTGACATCTGCCATATTGTCAAATAATCCAAACATTTTGAATGTCTATTTTTATTTCGGGATAGTTGACGTTTTGATTTTGGACTTTCTGTCAATTTAGTGCATAATGCATATTTCTAATTTTTGGGTCATATTTTTTATTGGTTTGCAAAACTCAAACTGACAATACAAAGTCATCTAATGTCAAATCACAAAAAAATGTATAAGAATGTAAAATTGTTAAGAACTGTCAAACTCTTTCGCGTTACACATACCATCCACATTTTAATGAAGAAATTGTTCGCGCGCGATTTAACCTCAAAAACAGAGATTCGTTAATATTTAACATCATTCGTGACGAATAAAAATTAAATGCACGACTGGATCGCACATAATTGCTCTTATGTTAGATCACATTGTAAGTACAAGATTGTTAGTAGAAACTGCTAAATAACGTTTTTTAATTAATTGTAAATATAACAATCATCGTAATGTCATAAGTTTGATTAAAATCTCGCGTTCGATTTTTTTTTCAAATGAAAAACTTGCACTACAGCAGCTTTATCGCAAGTAAAAAGCTATGTGAACGAAATGTCAAAATGGTCGAATATTTATTCGCTATTATTTGAATAATCTTTAAGGATCAGCTTTTCAGTGTCAAAGTTAACTCTAAGTTAAGGTTGAGTTAGTTAATCCTGCAAATAAATTAACCTCGAGTTAATTAGAAAAACAATTTTCACTTCACTGTAGGATGAATTTGAACTTTAAATTAGGAAATTCGACTATACGTCAAGGAACTGGGATGTAGACAAAATTAGTTTGGTATAAATGCTGGGATGTGCAAAATTAACTCTCGATGAAATAAAATAGATCTTGTTGTTGTGCAAATATCAGAATTAGAAAGGGAAAGATAAATTAAATTTCTGGAATTGCCTAATTTCGCCATTTAAATGAAGATGGCGACACGATTAAAATCGCCCTTTCCATTGTTTTCTATAAAATTGATTTCAATCGTTTTCTAGAGTTAAAACTGCTAGTTTTTTTTAATTAACTCCTGATTTCAATTGGTATTTTTCAGGAGTTAACTCGGAATTAACTCCGAAATTAAAATTATTTCGCATTGAAAATGAGATTGCATTTCGTTTTGCTTTTGGATATTTGACCTGTGATGGTTTCATCTCTTGCTCAGTAAAATTAACGATGTACATGCCCAAGGCATCCATCTGTTTTTCAGAAATCAAAAAAACATACCTGGGATTGGACATATTTATTGGTAGGTTACAAACCTTCGGAGTAATGGTTTAAACGTTGGACCATTACGGAAGAGGTGTACATTCGAATCCCAGCCTATGTATTCCCGTTAAAATTTGTTTTCTTAAGGGTACTGCCTCTTGGGATAAAAGAGTATCTTCTCTTATCATGATAAAGTGCCTCTCACATCACGACCTGTCGTGCCACAAAATTTATTTGTTTATTCTTAACTACCGTCATGACAGTGGCATTTTATAACCTGAGTTTTCTATATCCGTCCCGAACGGAATAGCCAACAAGGATTTGAAAGGTAAAAAGATACGTTCAATATAGATCCGAGGAAGAAAAACAAAACAACAAAAATAAATTGTATGTAATCCTGATGGGCAATAACGAGATTTTTTTCTAAATAGAAGTGAATGGCCCAGGAAAAAATACAAAATCGATTAATTTATCTCACTAATCTAACATAAAACATTATTAAAGAAAATCTCAACATTCTCATCTTACTCTGATGTGCCCTATATATCACATACTCGCGTTCTATTATTAAATCTCTTAAATGGCGCCCAACGTTCAACTCTTTGTTTTTTTCTTCCTATTTTTTTTTCACATTTCATCGAATATTTGAAATAGCTACAATGGCGTTGGCATTAAAAGAGCAATTTCAGCACAAAAAGTCATAAAATCTGGTAAATACGCCAAATCCGGTAATACCAACTGTTCACTATATTCAAAGACATGTTCTTTTAATGAAGGGTTTATATGTTGTTGTTTTTGTTTTCCGTTACTATTTGCTGTGTAGATTTTTTGAATTTTACATATTCCCAGGTGTAGCAGAGTAGGGACAATTTTGTTTGCTGTTTTATTTTTATTTTTTTTTTTGTGAAAGAATAGAGATGGTTTTAGACGGAATTCAGGCATAAGCAAACGGGTTTAATGCAAAATTATTTATTAAGTTTTTTTTTCTAAGTTTCTCAATAATCCACATTTTTTTAATAGGATTTTTCTATCGGGACTTTTCTGTTTGATTTAGATTTTTTTTAATATACTTTGTTGGTTTATTGCAATGAATTAATATTTGTTGTACATTTGAAAATCGTTATTTCTCCTTAAATCTATATACATTGTTTTTGTCTGCTCTTTTTTTCTTTTATTTTTGTGTTTATTTATTTCCGCTTTTATTGCCTTCGAAACGGATTCTAAATGGATGTTTATTGCTTTTATTGCTACACTATACGCAAACATACATTCATCCCAATATCCTGCTCCAAATATGCGTATTGTGTTGTTGTGTAATGGAAACATGGTGCATCATTTTTTCTGCTCGGGTATTTTTTTGGTTGGTTGGAAAAATAATATAATGTAACTGTGGATATTGGGACATATTTAAATGCAGATTTAAAGGTTTGTTGTTATTCTCTTAAACTGTGTTTGTTGTTTACTTAGTTTTTGTTTTGAAATTTGCTTGTTATTGTATTGTTTTTGTTTTTTTTTTCTATCTGTGTTAAATGTGAAGTATTTTAATTGAATTATTTTAAAACTTTTATATGCAATAAAAATTAATAATAAACATTTTTATACATACTATCATAATTGGTCGAAGAGACCTTATAGCAAGCCCCGTCTTGCGACCAATGGTTTTCCAACACAGAAAACTGCGCTCATAGGTACTTATACCATCGGCTAATTATTGAGTGCAGAATAAGTTGTTAGTAAGCAAACTATTACAAATTACACTTGCTCAAGTACAATACGAAAACATAAACAAATAATATTACGTCAATACAAGACAAGAACATAACATGAAACAAAAAACATTTAGGAGCGTGGAGCCTGGTTTCGAGCAGTGTTTTTTGTTTTAATTTAACTGATATTGAAATCAAAAATGTTTCAATTCCAATTTATAAGTCTGCCCATACGTGTCAAGGGCTCATGCATCCCATAGTTGGTCCTATGTGTTGAGACTTTAATCAAGTGGAGGCAGCTGAGATTATAACCTTATAACCTCCTCCCCGATAATTAAAAAAAAAACTGAACATAGTAGGTGTGATGCACCTGTGTCGTCTTTTTATTATTTGGTGGAAGAACACCAAATCATTGTTTGTTCTTCTCTATGTCAGATGCCAGTGTTTGCATCTGAAGAATAGATGAACGTTGGTCATAAGAGAGGGCATTATAAGGATCAATCTATTGAAGTCATTGTCTTAGAATAACATTTTCTACTCTCATCAAAAATTTTGCTATCCACGTTCCTCACATTTAAGCTGCTTCTTAGAATAACATTTTCTACTCTCATCAAAAATTTTGCTATCCACGTTCCTCACATTTAAGCTGCTTCAAGCTCCGAATACTTACAAATTTAAAGTAACGGGTGTTTTTTCAACGTGTGGTTTTCAATCTGGTAAAACTTTTTCGGAGTTGGTCGTATTGACAGGTGTCATTTGGTTTATGCTCAGTTTGGTTTGCCATTTCATAATAACGAATGAGCGCGTCATATGTTCGGTGAATAGGCTCAAAACGAGAACATTTCTTTCAGCGATGAAGCTTACTTTTGGATAGGGGGTACATTAATAAGCAAAATTGTCGTACAGGGTGGCGCACGAATCGAGCTACAATAAGAAATTTAAATAACTTTTATTTTAATCGATGTATTTCATAAATTTTTTTTTATTGGATTAAAAATTAAATTTTATTTTAAATAAGTAATGCTGTTTAACGATGATAGACCGCAAATGACCTCTACGCTCATCCAGGCATTTGCGGCACCTGATCAGGAAATTGTTCATTGCGACCTGAAGGGTCGAAATTGGGATCCCCTCAATTATTGTTGAGGCATCAGTTCAGTCAAATTCATGGGTTTCGTTTTGTACACTTCCTGCTTGACATAACCAAATAAAAAAAAGTCTGGTGCAGTCAGGTCAGGTGACCTTGGGGGCCAGCGGAAAGTGCCGTTTCTGGATATCAATTTGTTTGGGCATTTTCGTTGGAGCTCCGCCATAACTTGTGTGGCTACGTGTGCATTTCCTCCATCTCTGTGAAACCAAATCCTGCTGAAAAGGATACGTCTTCGGCGAAGTTCAGGCTAAAAAAAACTCCTTCAACATCTTAAAATAACGGACCCCATTGACAGTTTGTGTTACACCTTTTTTTTCAAAGAAGTATGGCCCGCCAATACACCTTCATCAAACTGCGCACCACACACTCGTTCTGGGTGCCGTTCTGTCTCATGGAGCATTTCTGGATTAGATTCACTCCATACACGGCAATTTTGCTTGTTAACATTGCCGTTTAAGTCAAAATGGGCCTCATCAGACATGAACAAACAATTTATCAATGTGTTGTCTTCTTCGGCCATTGCTATCATTTTTCGGCAAAATTCCAAGCGAACAGGCTAATCCTGAGGGTTTAACTTGCTTGTAATTTGGACTTTGTGCAGAAACAAGTTTAAGTCATCATGAAGTATCCGTTGTAATGACCGTCTGCTAACTCCAATTTGCCCCGATAAGTTTCGAGTCGAAACGCTTGGATTTGCCTGTGTTGCCGATGCAACAGCCACGATTGTATCTTGAACCCGAACATTGGTATCTCGATGATACGGTCTTCGTTTGATGGTTCCAGATTCGCCAAACATGTTCACCAGCCTCATAAATCTACTCGGGGGACTAACGCCAAGATCCAGCCTAAATTCCCTTTGGACGGAAATGACGGACTGCAAAGAATGGTATTGCTGCACTATCCAAATCCTTTTTTCAGTATCCCAAGCATTAATTTTGATAAATCTAAATAGTAGCCTATAAAATAAAAAAAAATAAGCCAATTACTCACACTGAAATAAAGTTATTACGTTTTATTTTTGTAGCACAATTCGTGTGCCACCCTGTTTTTGGAGTGATCATAATCTACAAGCATGCGTTTAGACACCGTTACATCCTTAACGGCGCGTTATTGTTGACATATGGCCCTAATTTCGGCAAACCATTTACTAATTTACTAATATTTTGGAATTTTTTTAATTCAAGATTAAAACGCTGATGCCACAATATAAAAACAAAAAGAAATAGCAAACAAACCAAAGACACTTAAATACATAAGAAACGTGGGTTGTCATATCTGTTTGGCTATAAACTCGTAAAACAGCCGAATTTTTGCAAAAGTATGCGGCATATCTCTTCACAGTCATGAACTAAATTTATTCATACATTAATATGAAGAGTGACACGTACGAAAGAGTTCTACACAAGCCAGTAACAGTAGTCGTCAGTATAGTCAACGCGCAACTAAATAGAAAATAAAAAAAGTCTATTCTCTCGCTTACGATATTTACGATCAGAAGTTGCACAAAACTTGAGATAATATTTCGCTCTACTTCTACTTCACATGGCAAAGCCCCAGAAAGTATATAATTTTTTGAAATTTGTGGAACTTGTTCATTTTTTTTTATTCCACTAGTGCCTACTATTGTTGTATCATGTAAAATATGCAGTTGATAATTTCTGATTAAAGATTCGCTTGGCATCATTCAACTCTTAGCCGTTGCATAAATATGACATTGCAAATAAAAAGTTGGGAGAAATAATAGCGAAGTACAATCATTTTTAAAACTATTTTTTATGCAATGGCCTTGCAAAATGCTTTTTCGATATACAAGAATTATATTTTTCATACAATTATACGTTTTTTCCTTTGAAAAAATTGTGGACCGTATTCATTTTTAATCTCGTAAGATAAGAGTTATATACTTGTCTGGTACCACCAAATTTTTGGCAATAATATGAGTTGAGGCAATTCAGTATATTTTACTAGAGGATTTAGATTTTAGAAACTTTTTTTTAAGTTTCCTCTAAACCTCTTCAGCCAGCAACATTTTCTGTAAACATTTTCTGTAAAGTAGAAGGTTGTGTTTGTGCAATACTTCAAGATACAATTTAAGGGCCTGTTCCTTTTAACTATTTTGAATAGTCAGATATTTTACTTAGGCCGATTTTTTTTGTACAAATTCTGAAAAATCCTTATTCTGTTAACAATTATAAAAAAATTTTTGTAAAAAAAGTATAAAGTACCTAAAAAAGTGCGCTCTAGTTTAATTGTATTTCAATAGTTTTTGAATTGTCAATGTCAAATAATAATTTTTAGGAGTTCGCAAGAACGCAAATTTTTTGTCCAGATAGACATTTTTTTCAGAAATATTTCATGAATTTTATAGATTGTTGTTTTCGAATAGCTTTAGTTGCATGAATTCAGCTCGGTTTATTTTGCTACATTGATTGTTCTTATTTTTCTTGTTGTTGTCCCTTAACAATATATTTTCTTAGTCATTTTATTTATTGTTTGTTTTATTTTTCAATTTCGTTTTGCAGATATAAACAAGCCAGAATATCAAGTGTAACCACTGTCTTCATAACCATACTTCATTGGATTTGGCCATCAGATCGTTGCTGCACGAATTGTCAATCTATCTATAGCACACCACACATTGATGAGAGAGACGGTACCCGAAGCGTTGGCCAAATTCATCGTTCTGTGGATGGACGTTTTGTACTCTCCGAAACACCAGATGTACAACAGCAATCTAAGGGCGCCCAGCGTCGCAATAGCACAGGATCTCAAAGCTCCAGCAGTGATGATGGGGGATTTCTTGCACGGCGAAGTTTTATTAATTCGCGTGCATCATGGCGACGTCCACTAGTCGCCTCGCCAAGTCAGCTCAGCCTTCAGTCGAATGGTTCTGCGAGAGGTTTTCTGAATAATTTGGGCGGTTTATTGCGTGTTGGACCTGGACGCTATCAAAATGTTCCTCGTAATCAACAGTATGCCAATGTTTATAGAAACCTGCCGCAAACAGCGTCGAGACCATTACATCAAAACCTTCATATTAATACACTGGCGGGCCCACAAACTCCAAGTGCAGCCAACTTGTACACACCTTCCAGAGTGTCACGCATATTTTCAAGTTCTCCGGCCAGCACCATTGGTATACACTCGCCGTGGTCACCGGCTGCCAATCAGTTTTCTGATCTGAGTACCGTTTACCCAAGTTCGGCTGAAAGATCGTTCCCAACGCCATCTAGTGGTGGACTTGGCGGAACTGGTTCTCTCGGAGGAAACGCTGGGAGTCGATACCACCGCTATTATTCACATGAGCTGCCTTCCCTGAGGACAATTCAAGAGGAGACTCGACGTATGAATCAAGGTTTTGTTCCACTGCATATACCACCCTCACCGTCATGGCGGGGATACTATCAATCGCAGACCCCATATCACAGTTATCGGCCAAGAACGAGATGGTATCCGCGCCATTCACGCGTGACGCGTTCCCATTCTGAACTTCTATCCCCATTGCCTCACCTGAACTTCGCGGCTCACTATCGGCCATCAGGTGGCATGGGGCTAGAAGCTTCTCCGGAAAGCCGGTCCAGTTCGAGTGGATTCGGCAGTAAGAATACATCGAACCAGCAGCATGGATCTCATCATTCGGGGAGTACAAGTGAATGGCGACTACTGCCTCCATATCGTCCACCACCACCGCCTCCATCCACATCATACTATTATCAAGACCCGCACTATCACCATCACCATCTTCATCATCCTGCGTCAGCAGCGTCAGCCACAGTGGGTACACAATCAACGTTGCCATACTACAATTACACCGGCAGTCTCAAACGTCCGACGACACCACCTTACACAATGGGAAACTGGTTGGACATGATATCGCGTTTGAATGCCGCCACCGATACTGTGAACGTGCACAAGGCAGTCGACGTTGGCAGTGTCGACGGACATTACGAATTCGATCCGTCAACGCCGACACCAAGTGCCTCCACACCTACTGGTGGTCCCCGCGATGATCTAAACTTGCTCAATATCGACACAGGAAGCACAGCCGGTGGAATATTCCACACTGCGACATCAGGAATGCCACCAACTGCTACTATGACTCTTGGTCCTATGCGTAAGCAACGCTACGGCGCAAGCACTCGATACGATAACATCGAATCTCGTGTTCAAGCCATGAAGGAAGAGTTTTATGCTTATCGAAAGCGTCAGGCAATGAAAAGGGCAGGAGTCGTGGAATTAGAGAGCATGTGTTAATACAAAAAAAATATATTAATCAGCACGCTTAGAAAACCGCATCAACACCAAACCCTGACCGATTTAGAGCAATACAACAACAAAATAATAAACACAAAAACATCGCAATGGCTATGAACTACAAAAATAATTAAAATAACACGCCACCCAATCCTTCGAACTTTTTAAAGAGCACTCGAATTATTTCTAAGTAGATATAGGTAAATTTAATTATATAAAAAAAAAACAATATAACATTTCTAAAAAGAAAAAAAACTTAGACATACATTTTAAAAATAAATTAAAAAAAAAACGTACACAAAAAACAAACCATAATTATAAACTTAATTTTAATTGTAAAAACAAAATAAATCAATATAATATTAAAACAAAAAAATATACAGATTATATTATAAATTTAACTGTAAAAATATTGTAGAACTTTAAAATCGATAAGATCGCAATTATTATACAATTAACTTATAAATAAAATTTTAAATATATATATATATATATATATATATATATATATATATATTAAATGGCTATGGTTATAAATTATGAACAAAATTCACATAATAAAATTTATTTAGGGTAAAACAAATTACTTTAAATTATAAAAACAAAACAAAAAACATAAACTGTAAATACTAATTATATAATTTAAGATTTTAGAAAACAACAACAAATAAAAAGATTCTTATTAAAATTTTCAAAGATTCGACACAGAAAATAACTTAAAAAATATATATATATATACATAATATAAAAATCTTTTCAAACTAAACATTTTTTTTTAATTTTTCTTTCATAAAATATTAAAGAATAATATATATATACAATATCTCTGTATATATATATTAAAACATAAAAATATTTAGAAAGAAAAATTTAAAAAAGCAACTAAATAAAAAATAACATTTTACTTTAAGGCAGTAAATCCAAATAAAAAAAATTATATAGAAAACCACAATAAAGACAAACGTTTCATAATTTTAAAAATATAATAAACAAATTATATAATATATAAAAGAAACTAATATGTAAACTAAAAGTATCTCTCAATAAAATTTTTATTTGGTTAACTTTACTAGAGAAAAGAAACCAAATGAAAATTTAAACAAAACAAAAATATACAAATCAAAGTGAAAGAAAAAAGTGACAGAAATATTAACAAATGAATAAATTTTAAATATAATAATAGGTGCACATTTATTGATAAAAATTTATTTTAAATTTAAATTTAAAAATAAAAAAAAAATTCTACACTACACATCTAAAAATGAAAAAAAAAAGAAAATTACGAATCTTACTTGCGAATATAATATATTTTTATTTTGTTTAAATAGGAAATAACAGTAAAAAATATTTTTATTTTTTTTGTATTTCTTAATAAAAAGTTAAATAAGGGAATTTAGCAAAGTGACCTCTATCTCAGTCATGCTTGTTCTCAATTTTCAACATCTGATCTCTTGCAAACATGCATGTTTTTGGCTTATTTTTTAAAAGTTTATTTCAACATTTTCTAAGAACTTTATGCGTTTGCGTTTTTTGAAATTTGTTCTCATCGAAAACTTTATTTATTGAAATCAGCTAATTTTGCTGAAAACCGAACAAAAGTAGACTTTTCAAAGTAGGTATATTTACCATTGTTTCTGTAACACGTTCAAGTCCAAGAAAGTGAAAAATCCGTAAAATTATAATTTTCTTAATGAATGTTTCTCGAACGTGCTTTTGTCGTGTTTCATTCAATCGCAAAATGTCCTAGACAAAAATATGTTTTACTTTTACATCACATTCATATACACCTTAGAGTATGTATATAAGTCTATAATTTACGGAGCAATGACCCAAAACCCAAGTCATAAACTAATTCCTTCCAAACAAACTTAGGAACAGCTAAATTTTTATTTTGTTTCATTCTGACAGACGTAACGTGACGCTAATCTGCCCAGGGACATTGAAAACTATGCCGTTTAAATCTTGCCAGATTTTAAGTACTATATACTACATAACTACATGTTTTTTTTTTATAATCTAAAAATATTTATTTTTGAAATTTCAATCTTTCCTCAAAAACCAGTGTTATTTTTCAAAACTGTCAAAACTCGAATTGGTCACAGACAATTTAAATAAAAAAAGCAAATAGTTATCTCATCATTGCAAAAAAAATCAACAAAAATCATGTAACATTAAACAAAAAAAAAAGCAAGTATCTTGTAAAAGTTATTGGAACTTAAGACAAGCAAAACAAAATGTGAAAAAAGAATTACTAGGTCTTAAGAAAAAAAAATTAAATAATTACTAAAATATTAAAAAAAAAATAATTCTGACTTAGAAATCTAACGCTTTATCGACCATTTTATAATTTAAGAGAAATATTTCACTTCTTTATGGAAGAGAAAAATTATGATTTATCTTATCTTACAAACAAATCAACAAAAAAAAACTAACTGATACTTCTTAAACATCAAGCTTTATTAATTTTTTTTACCATAAAGAATTTGCTTTAAATAAATATTATCTATTTATTTGCTTAAGTTAAATTTAGGAAAAAAAACATGGCACAAAGTTAACCAATTGGTCGAAAATTTAAATACGAAAATAAGTAAAGATTAAATAAAAACAAAATTTATTTTATCCTTAATTTACCTTATATTTTATTTATATAGTACAAATTCTTTTTATGTTATTTTTAAATTATATAGTATTTATTTAATTATTAAAACTCATTTAAAAAAAAAATAGAAGAACATCGTAACTAATATTAAGAAGCACGCGTATCTTCTTGATTAAATTTTCAAAATCGAAACGATTTTTTCATGATTTCTAAATTGAAAACAAAAAAGTATCTCTAAAACGAACGGAAAATATGAAAAAAAAACAACTTCGTACATAGTTAAACAATCAAAAATAAGAATATATAACAAACAATATTGAATTATTTAAAACTACAAATGAAATAAGCTAAAACAGCAGAAGAACAAGAGTATAAAATTGAATAACACTATAGGTAACATTTTGAATTAAGAAAACTACCAGAAATTAATAGTTCACAATAAAAACAAACAACAAATTAAAGAAAAAAGCAAATCGATATATTTTTTATTTTTGTTATTTCCTTAAGTTTTATTTATTTATTGCTCATAAAAGAAAAACTTAAGTTAAAATAAAAATGTAATTTATTATTTGTATTGCTATTCTTATTTAAAAATAAAAATAATGAGAATTTGAAGTTATTATATTTGTACATACGTATTTTAAAAAATAAGAAAAAAAACATAATTATTTTATTTATATAGCTATGTTTAAATTATAAACTTAAGTTAAATTTAATATTTTTGGTACAAGTAATTTTTAATTTTATCATTAAACTTTATTTTAAAAGTAAAATATTTTACAAAACAAAATAAACCTGTGTAAAAAAATTAAAATAATACAATGATATAAAAACAACAAGAAAAAAAGAAATAAGGTAAAAATGATGTTTTATATAAATTACGTTCGAAGTACATATATGTTAGTGAAATTTAATGAAGAAAAAAAAACAACTGAAAATAAATAACAAAAAAATTATTAAAATAAATTCCATAGTGTTTTCAATATACTGTATGACGGACGGCCTGCGCAATAAAACAAAGGAACAAATTTTATTTGGTTAAAAAGAAAATAGGTAAGCTAACAAAATCTCTCTTCTATTTCTTCCAAGGGCGATTGAGGATATAAATTTTTAAAAAATGGAAGAAAATTATTTATTTGAATTTTATATAGATTTTTATTGTTACAATATTCATTTATGTATAACATTGCGATGCTTTTTCCTGATGATGAGGTGAGCTCGGCGTATCCAGGGTTTGTCCAAAGAAAGCAAAGTAAAACACGGATATGGAAGGAAGAATTCTCCAATTGCCAGTTACAATAATTTCTTTATTTAAATTCAAAGCGGGTGATATTAGAATTTTCTTAAAATAACTAACAAGGTATTTCATATAATCACAAAGCTAGTTATTTGAGTTACAGGAGTAAGCTCAGCCCCCAAGACGTTCACTTTGAAGAAGTGAACCGGGAGATAGTACGTTTTAGGAATATAATTCAAGCCCAAAGATAACCCAAAGGAAAACTACTTTGTCCTGAATTAATCCTGAACGGAAAAGTAGGGAAATCGGCGGTTTATAGGAATCTAATTCCAGTCCAAGGCTAACTCAAAGAAAATTACTTTGCGCTAAATAAACCTTGAAGGGGAAAGTAGGGAAATCGGCGGCTTACATGAATCTAATTCCAGCCCAAGGCAAACTCAAGGGAAAATCACTTTGCCCTAAATTAACCCTGAAGGAGAAAGTAGGGAAATCGGCGGTTTATAGGAATATAATTCCAGCCCAAGGCTAACCCCAGAGAAAATCTTTGCTTACCAAGTAGTCCGCCTTAAATGACACAACAATGTATCAAATAAAGTTAAACGGAATTGACCACCAAGTGTGCTGCTACTGGGGATCAATGGTAATATTATTTCTCAGCAATCACCAAAACTTAGAGCAAGGTATGCTTCAGAGTGTACAAGTTTCCTCCTTCCGTATCGTCATTCCTTACATTCACTTATTATAATTCTTACCTTAAGGCAGTGCGAATTGTAAGGATGACGAACGTAAATGTTAGGGTCATATTAGGGTCGTACGTTGTTGCTGGTAGTGGCACTCCACTGTATGAATGCTTAGGTGCCGGTAGTGGTCGCACGTTACTGTATTGTGTTATTTGGTGTCCGTTCGGTCTTGCTGGATTTATTTACTTTTGTGCGTAAGTGTAACGCTTCGCTTCGTTACAACATTTGTAAAGTGTACTTACTTGGAAGTCGAATATACTTTAAATTGACAACATTGGGGACGTTCACTCAGTTATTCTCAGCAATCTGGGATAACTTTCTGTTGTTGTAATGCGTGTAAAAGCACATCTGATGAAAAATCAGCTGTTCTCATGAAATCTATCTTAAGTTATACCAAAAAATTTGGAATAACTAGATATCCGAGAACAAGTGTATAGAACAGCTGACTACATAATTCATTTAGTATGAGTATGGCACATCTTTAAGAAATATAAAAAAGCAAAGTACGTTTAAATACAATCCGTATTAAAGAGGGTTATGTGAAATTCACACTTAATCATCAATTTTTCTGTACAAAATCGAACATTTGGTCTAGCGTCAAATCCTAATTTTCCATTTTATCTTTATGAAATTCGAATTTGAAGTTTCGGTTTAATAATATCTTAAAATAATGATATAATAAAATAAAAATAATTAGCTGGGTTTTTTTTTAACAGTTAACACGTAAATAAAAAACAACACCAAGTCTTGCGCTCTAATAGCTTACGAAATTTCGAAGTCTTGCTGTCAAAGTATAAAACAAACTCAAAAGAGAACACGAGAATCGAAAATTCAGCGGGGAGTTAAGTCTAGCCATTGTACAGCACTTCCTAGGAGTTAAGCCGAGTTAAAATATTGAACCGAAGATAAAACACGATTGTAGCATTGTTAATCCAGTTAATCGAACGTCAATTAATATCAATGTCAATAAAATTTAAAGATTTCAGATTGGAATTTTTTTTCGAAATAACCAAAATTATCTATTTTTGCATAATGTTGTTTTCATTTCAAACAAAAAATTGATTTCTCATGGATTTCTTGATCCCGTATCGGTTTTTATCACACACATTAAATTAAAGCTAAATTTGCTGAAACGTCAAATAGTTTTGTTTACTCTACAGAACTCACATATAATTAAAAGAAATGTTTTCGTTGTTCTTGCACAGAAAAATCCACAATCCCGGATCAAAATCCTTATTGGCAAATCTGGAAATTATCACAGAACAAAAAATCTGGTAACACTACAACAGATCTTTTTCATGCAACCAAATTTTTTTCACAAATAAAGTAGGTATGTCTACGCCATTAAAATTTGAATTTCTTAACACAACCCTAGTACATGTTTTGTTTGGTGGTTTGTTCGATTTAACATTTATTTATGGATAGAAAGTTTATAAATACAGCAATATAAACAAACCCTTTTTGGAGGGTGAAACGTGAGAAAGATTCCCATCTTGGTATTTCTCATCTGTGACGCAAACGAAAAAGTTTGGTGAGCATCTTCGTCGTAAGGGCTACCTTTAAGGTATATGCAAATTTGCAAAACTTTCACATCTCGAGTATTAGACATGCAATTTTTCCGAAACTTTATAATTCAATCACTAGTTGAACGATGATCGCGCCCATAAGCAACTTAAGCTTCAATCAATGAGATAAACCAACACACAGACAATGTTTATTCAGTGTTTGTTTTTTTTTTATCGAAGAACACACACTATACAGACCAAAACTATAAGAACAACAACTGTCAAATTAAAAAGAACACATGAGAAGAATATATCTTATGTGTTTATACTACTTAGCTCGTCACACTTCCAAAATCATCGGAATATGAAATTCACTTAATCACAAACTTCGCCGAGAAACTATTTAGTTACATGTGCGCGCATCTACGTTTAATCACATAGGATACAGGACTTTTTTCTTTTGGAACAACTATTCAATCTTGGCAATCAACAGATGAAAGAGAAAACCAATGAAATGATATTGGGGGTGTAAGGCGGTTCTCTTCCCTCTGAATTTTTGGTGAAAGTGAACTATTGACTGCAATGACTTTCTCTCTTGCACTCAAAGAAAAAAGTTATTTGGTTTAATGTGGGAGCAGATAGATATAATTCGGTGTGACACAAACTGATGATTTGATTTGGGGCGATCGCTCGATTTGTGTCAAAACACAAACTTTTAAGTTGCCCGAATCAAAGACTGAATAGTTTTTGCATGTGCGCGCACTGTCATATAAGTCCATGGTAGTCACTTTGTCAATGACTATGCGCGTCGAAAGAAATTGGAAAACAACTCCACGAACAAGAGCTTTAATAACTAGAATTTAGTAACTGTAGCCATGTTGGCAAAGACAATTAAAATTAAAAGTGATAGCCATACATTATAGCCTCCTGTTTATATTCAACAACGTAACTTAAGACAAAAATACACTGTATTTCAATTGATATTAAATGTAATATTCTTCTATAAAGACTCAATAAATTAACCTTACCTAACCTAAGTCACTTTGACAGTTGTGAAAACTTGACGGTATCAAAATACATATCACAATTTGTATGACCAGTTCATGCTACTGGCTGATCAGAATTGAAGCGCGGTCGATCTCGCGGCACTTCAAAAAACGCTCTGTCAAAGTTAAAATACATAGAAATTTGTTTGAGTGGATACAATTGAGCCACGTTCGAGAGTCGCAACGCTAGATATTGGTAAACTTTTAACTTTTTCCGCGCGTCATTTGACAGATAACAAAACATCTTGTTGGTTGTTGATCTTAGTCGGGTCCTCCGACGCAAAAACACACATTCACATCAAATTTGCAAATTAAAAGTTTGCAAAAATAACTACAAAATCAATTAAAAACAACAATTTTTCACCGCTGTCTTAAAACGACCGCGCGGTCCATTGTGTTCAATTTTTTTTCCATTCTGTTCAGCCAGTTAGACGTCATTGTTGCGCGTCATACTTTATTTTATCTAGAGTACATGCTACAAGATAAGAAGAATTTTATGTTTCCATAAATGGACATGCTTTGAAGTTATTTTTTCGTGTTCTAAAAGTAAACATTTTACTGTGTAACTGTCGGTAAAAATATTACTGAAGGAGAGAAAAAACGAATCATGCAAAGCATTTCACATTCTTGTTGACCGGCTAAAGAAAGAACATATGTATTTTACATGATGAGCAGAGTTGGACCCAAGAGTAAGCTAATGAGTATTTTTAGATTAGGGAGTATAACAGTTGCATTGTATTAGACCAAGTGACAATTCTACAAAATTACCACACTTACCTGACAAGCTTTCATTTCATATCATATTGACAGGTGACATAATAGTCAGTTAAAGACAATGACAATTTTTTCCTGACAATTTTGTCACTGTCAGATTATGACAAATTCTTTTAGTACAGAATTCTCTTATCAAGGGTATGAAAACGTTTAATTTAACACCGGTAAACACAACCGTTGCCACACATTTTACTGGAGCATCGCAGACCCTTTCAGATATTTTCTTTGTGAGTGATTTAAACGATGTCCTTTTATATGACCAGCTGTCAGCTGCAGCATTCTCAAAACACGACCTTATTTACCTTACTTTTAACTTTAAGGTCAAATATGTCGAGGAATCTTACGAATTCAGAGATTTTAAGAACATTAATTACTCAGAGTAGGAGCAAAGTTGTCTAAATGTGCATTGGCAATGTGTTTATAGGTTACAATCTCCCGATGATCAACTAGAATTCTCTACTAACAATATTACTAACTTATTTAATTTACCCGTTCCTTTGAGATCCAGAACTGTTACAAATGGTGAACATCAGTGGCTAAACAATGAAATTCGAAGACTCATTCTGCAACGGGATCAGGCATATAGCGTATGGAAACGTTATCGATTGCAAATTCACCATCAAATTTTTCGTAGGTTGCATGATAAAGTGGTTCACAAAATAAAAACAGCAAAAATCAGATTGTACAATAGGAACTTAGTCCCTCTTTGAATGGGCGTCAACTATGGAAGAACTTAAATGGCATGGGTTTAGGTAGAAGAAACCGGACATGTGAAGTGAATGGCAATGTCGACTCGTTAAATCAGGAATTCAACGCGTTACCGTTTCCAGCACTCTCTAGTCCCCCTCTATTATGGAAGTTGATTTTTCTAACAGAAACACAACATATGCTTTATTCGAATTTAGATGTGTAGATAGCATGGATATTGTGAAAAGTTTTTTATCGGTCAAATCATATGCTGTAGGTATTGACGGAATACATCCCGTATTCATAAAGTCCTTATTGCCTATTATCTTGCCATATATAACTCATACATTTAATTCAATATTAATGACAGGTTCATTTCCAGCTGAATGGAAAGTAGCAAAAATATTGTCTATTCCGAAAAATGCAAGGGGAAATGAGTTTAGACCAATATCTATACTACCATTTTTGTCGAAAGTATTCGAGATTGTACAGAAACAACTTAATGCTCACCTCAGAACACAAAACATTCTCTCAGCTAAGCAGTCTGGTTTCCGCCAAAATCATAGTTGCACTACTGCTATTGTCAAAATAGTTGAAGATATCCGACTTGCATTGGATAGGGATCATTTAATGTTCTTTGTAATGTTTGATTTTTCTGAAGCATTTGACACTGTTGACCACACTAACCTGTGTCATAAGCTGTCAGCATATTACGGGTTTTCAGCTTCTGCAGTACTCTTATTACCATCCTGCCTTCAGGATAGAAAACAAGCAGTATCGATTGGAAATAATATATAAAGTTTCCTTCCTACTACTAGAGGAGTTGCTCAGGGTTCAATTTTAGGGCTTCTCCTTTTCTCTCCATATATCAATAAGCTTCCCGAAAAGATTAATGAATGCTCCATCCAAATGTATGCTGACAATGTCCAATTATACAAAAATTGTCCACTTGGGCTTATTGAAAATTGATCGTACTTAATTAACAGAGACTTTGAAGTAATTAATCGCTGGTCAACATCTAATGGGCTGTTCTTGAACCCTATGAAATCCAAATGCATAGTTATTAGCAGGAAGGCTCTTAACCTTACACATTTTCCTAAATTATACTTAAACAACTCATGCATTGACTATGTTTCAAAACCGAGAAATCTGGGTATGTTGTTCAATGGTACATTGTCTTGGGATGCTCATATTAATGCTGCCGTTGGTAAAGTATATAGCGTACTTCGCAAGTTATGTACCTCGCAATATTCCACACCTCTTACTACTCGTTTGTTATTGGCTAAAATACTAGTTGTACCAATACTAACATACGGGTTCGAGAAATGTGATGCAGTCAGTAGGCGAAGGCTTAATGTAGCTTTTAATAATACCGTACGTTATATATTTAGGTTACGCAGATTCGACCGTATTTCAAGTTTTTCCATACAAATGTATACACTTTCCTTCGATAACTTATTGCGCTCCAGAACTCTTATGTTATTGTTCAATATAATTCATACCCAGGTACCATTTAGTCTATATAATAGGATAGAGTTTGGCTCCTCGAACAGACCCCAAAATCTCAGACATCCCCGTTATGCTTGTCTGGCTTCGGAGCAACAGTTCTTCGTTAATGCCATACGACTGTGGAACTCACTTCCTAGGCACATAAGGAGAGTAAGTGGTGAAGTTCAGTTTCGTAGAGCGCTACGTACTCACAATGTGTAGGTATTCATTGTATTCAATAAATTAAAATAAATAAATAAGAAAATTTAATGTTGACCTTCTTTACCCTAGGCCTCAACTTGAAATAGATGATTGCAAGAAATGTGTCATGAAGTCAATATTACTTGTGGAGGGCCCTTATGTTGGATTTTTTTTATTCTCAGACATAAGAATCTGTATTTATTGCTTGTCTTTTTCAGAAGAAATAAATGACGAAATAAAATTTGACGTATCATAAAAGAACGGGTTATACATATTCTAAAGTAGCTAAAGTGCTTAGAGCTCCTTGGAGAACAATGAAATTTCACGATTTATTTTTGCCCACATAGAAAAGAAATATAAATTTTAATAGTAGTGTCTGCAATAATGGCCAAAATAAATATTTCTAGTGAAGTCGCGGCTTTACAATCCGTTCCAGAGTATTATTTTCGTTTTTTTTTTTTAGAAACAACCTGTCCATCACCAGATATATACATGATACTGAGATCCACTTCCAAGTCAGTGTATCGCCCATTAAACTTGGGTCTTAGCATCAAGGGCAGGAATTCTGTTTGTAGGATGCTGGAGCTGTCGACCGATTTTTAACAAAATATACTCCGCTGTATTTTGCAGATTGCGAAATTGAGAATCACTTAATGCAACAAAATCATTTTAAATCTTTCTTTAAAAAATCGAAGATTTTCGTTAAAATGGCACATCAATATTAGAAATTTCTTACCGAAATTGTTACTTCACGATCGAGACTCAATTGCTTGTCACAATAATTGTCACTTATACATTCTGACAAAATTGTAATATGTATTTTTTTTCAGTTCCATAAAAAAATTGTCATTACAAAAAGTCCCTTTTTTATGATCCGATATCTGACTGAACTACGTGGTGAACAAAATATGTGGGCTTCTACGAAGTAATCATACCTCAGGCATTATAAGGAGTGCTTTAACCGGCTTTTTGTTATTGGAAGTTATATTAAGGATCTGGTATTCGGGCATATTTCATAAACATTGACAGGTGCGACAGGTGACAGGTAATAATTTGTAAATGACAACTTGACAATTGTCTTAATTCTGCCCCATAAAAAAATTGTCAATTTTGTTAGAATTATCTGGAAATTTGCGCCAATTGTCAAGTTGTCATTTACAAATTGTTACCTGTCACCTGTCGCACCTGCCCGAGTACCAGATCCTTAATAACGGGTTATACATTTTGCGGTTTCAAAAGTAAACTTAAATAAAACATATATAAAATATTTTTTTTAATGATATTTCTTTTTTATTATAAAGCTTGAACGTTGACATTATGTGTGAAACACAACATCATTTAAATGACCACCACGCGAATTGTTGCAAGCATCGATTCTGTTGAGGTAATTTTCGACCACTTTTTGACACATAGTGGGCGGTATCTCAGCCATAACTTGACGAATGTTGGTTTTCAAGTGCTCAAGAGTTAAAGGTTTATCTGCATAAGCACTGTCTTTCGCGTAGCCCCACAAAAAAAAGTTCAGCGGTGTTAAATCGCATGATCTAGGTGGCCAGTTGATATCGACACGACGAGAAATTACGCGGCCAGGAAATGTCTCTTGCAATAAAGCCATAATCGCTCCAGTTGCGTAGCATGTGGCACCGTCTTGTTGAAACCACATACTCTCCAAGTCGTATTCTTCAATAGTAGGCAAAAAATTCATATGACCATAGCGCTCCGAATTGACGGTGACAGTCGTTCGATCGTCGTTTTCGAAGAAGTAAGTTCCAATCACACCTCCGGATCACAGAGCGCCCCAAACAGTGACTTTTTGTGGATGTAATGGCCTTTCTTCAATTACGTGAGGATTCTCAGAACGCCAAATACTCGTACGACAATTTTATTTATTAGCATACCCACCGAGTGAGAAATGTGCTTCGACGCTGAAGAAAATTTTGTTCGAAAAATCGCCGTCCACCGCCTGTTGTTGAAGCACCCATTCGACGTATCTACGATGTTGTGAATGGTCAGCTGGTTTCAGTTGTTGTGTGAGCTGGACTTTATATGGATGTAGGTGTAAATCCAAATGCAAAGTACGCCATAATGTGCCGTAAAACAGTCCTAATTCCTGAGAACGACGAGGAATCGACACATTCGGGTCTTCGGCAACACTTTCACTTACAGCAGCGATATTTTCAGTGGTACGAGCGAAACGATGATGCACAGGCCTTACAATATCTGTAACCAATCTAGTTTCTTCAAATTTCTTCACAATTTTGCCAATTGCTTGCGGAGTTGAACGATTATGTAAGCCATAATCTTCTCTTAAAGCACGATATGTGGCTGTGGCAGAATCACCATTTTGTAGCAGGTTTTAGCAATTTGTATGCGTTGTGCGATAGTTAAGCGATCTATTTTCGTAAATGTCAGACTTTCGACTGACAAAAAAAATTGGTTTAACAGCTTAGTTTGACAAATGTCGAATTCCAGCCCTATATTTTTGAAACCGCAAAATGGATAACCGTTTATAACTCTAATAACAAAAAGCCGGTTAAATCACTCCTTATAATGCCTGAGGTCTGATTACTTCGTAGAAGCCCACATAAGTTGTTCACTAAGTAGTTCAGTCTAACTCGAACTGTAGACACCACCGTTGATTTCATCCAGAGAATTCTTCATTTTCTGTGCAACATCCTTCCAAAAGCGTTTGGGACCCATTATTCAGTTGAGATAATAATAGATGTTCATTGCGGGAAGGTGATTGTAGGACTTGATAAACAGAGGTGCTTGTGTCCTCTTTAATGCAAATGCGTATGGGAACTATTTGAACATTATTGGATTACTGACTTATTAATTGTTGTTGTTTGTTCAGGAAAATTTTGCTGCACTGTATTGCAACTAACAACACACGACTTTAATTTAAAAAAAGAAAATTTACAAATATATAGAAAAAATCCTGAGGTATTTGTATTGTGACTTTGTAGGGCTTTCTTCCCGCCAGTCTATTTGACATAGAAAAAAAAATGTTGTTCATTAAAATTTTTTATTAAATGAGATTATGTCTCTCATGTTATTACTAAAATTAGTTAGTAGATTAACACGTTGTTGTTTTTTATATAAGTATGTAGAATCAGCACACCTCCTCGGACCAGGAAGACCTTCTGCATTTCCTAGATCATAGTATTATAGACATATCGAATCTATAAGACACAACCATAAAGACAAACAAAATCTTACAGATCGTCTGTCTTTGTAGATTTATCATCATTTAAACTAAACTAAGTATAATCGCAGGTCTAGTAAGAAGATAGTAGATATACCTATCTAATAATTTCAAACTGACAATGACGCTCTTATGTATTTATATGGTACGCCTCTATGATAGGCGTTTTAAGTTCTTTATATTGAGTCTACTCTTCTCAGTTGAGTTAAGTAATATTTAGCTTTGTCTTTTGTTTTTTTTTAAATTTTATTTTGCAGCTGTATCTTATTTTCTTAATTGAATAACTGAAAGTGTGTTAGTATAATAATTTTTGAAGGAAAAGACCATCATCATAATGCAAGAAACTATTTGTTCTTATTTTTTTTTGTATGAAACGTTTGGGTTGTCTAATTTTGTTATTTGTAACAATAATTATGTGGGAGAGTGGGTGTATAGTTTGAATTACATCAATTTATTTGAATTTTCTTAGGTTCATGATAGTTATACGGTAAACAAAAGTTCATTAAGAAGGAGGTCAAAAAATCTTAAGAAAAAGAAAACAATTAAAATCGAAAATTGCGATTTTTCGCTTTCTAAAGGGTCTAAGCTTTATAATTTCATAAAGCGCATCTTATAACTCAGTTCTGAATTTTTCCATTGGATTCCGTAGTAAGTTAATACAGGGTGGCGCACGAATCGTGCTACAATAAGAAATTTAAATAACTTTTATTTTAATCGATGTATTTCATTAATTTTTTTTTATTGGATTAAAAATTAAATTTTATTTTAAATAACTAATGGTTTTTTAAGATGATAGACCGCAAATGACCTCCACGCTCACCCACGCATATGCGGCACCTGATCAGAAAATTGTTCATTGCGGCCTGAAGGGTTGAAATTGGGATCTCCTCAATTATGGTCTTAATGAACTGCTTCAATTTAGACAAATTCCAGGGTTTCGTTTTGTACACTTCCTGATTGACATAACACTTCCTGATTGGCATAACCTTATAAAAAAGGTCTGGTGCAGTCAGGTCAGGTGACCTTGGGGGCCAGAGGAAAGTGCAGTTTCTGGATATCAATTTGTTTGGGAAATTTCGTTGGAGCTCCGCCTACGTGTGCACTTGCTCCATCTTGTTGAAACCAAATCCTGCTGAAAGTGATACGTCTTCGGCGAAGTTCTGGGTAAAAAAAACTCCTTCAACATCTTTAAATAACGGTCCCCAATGACAGTTTGTGTTAAACCGTTTTCTTCAAAGAAGTATGGCCCGACAATACACCTTGATGAAACTGCGCTCCACACAGTTACTCGTTCTGATTGAAGTTCCGTCTCATGGAGCATTTCTGGATTAGATTCACTCCATATACGGCAATTTTGCTTGTTAACATTGCCGTTTAAGTCAAAATGGGTCTCATCAGACATGAACAAACAATTTATCAATGTGTTCTCGACTTCGGCCATTGCAATCATTTTTCGGCAAAATTCCAGACGAACAGGCAAATCCTGAGGGTTCAACTTGCTTGTTTGGACTTTGTACGGAAAGAAGCGTAAGTCATCATGAAGTATCATTTGTAATGACCGTCTGCTAACCCCAATTTGGCCCGATAAGTTTCGAGTCGAAACACTTGGAATTGCCTGTATTGCCGATGCAACAGCCACGATTGTTTCCTGAACCCGAACATTGGGATCTCGATGATACGGTCTTCGTTCGATTCGGCAAACATGTTCACCAGCCTCATAATGGTCCATCTACTCGGGAGAGTACCGCCAAACTCCTGCCTAAATTCCCTTTGGATGAAAATGACGGACTGCAAAGAATGGTATCGCTGCACTATCCAAATCCTTTTTTCAGTATCCCAAGCATTCATTTTGATAAATCTAAATAGTAGCCAAAAAAAAAAATAAGCCGATTACTCACACTGAAAAAAATTATTACGTTTTATTTTTGTAGCACGATTCATGCGCCACCCTGTATAAGCAATTAAAAATGTTGCTAAAAGTTTTTCTTCTCTCTCAGAATTCATTAAGTGTTTAAAAAATGTTCTAAATATGTTTAAATATTTGTGGATAGATTTTGCCAGTTCATTTTGTCCTGTTTTTTTTTTTTTAATTTGTTCAAACACTATATAAGATCCACAGGCTACACTGGCCATCATAGACAAAAAAATCATTTACTAAAGTCACTTTTGATGTATGTTGTACCTGAACGTACTATATCTGTCAGCTGTCAGAAGTCAGAAACCAATATTGGCAAGTTGTGGATAGGTATGAGCGAAACTGTTATTTTGTATTCTTCTAAAATTTCGAGCTTATACGATTGCTCGGAAATCATCGATAATTAGAGTCACAATTAAGCAATATCAGTATAATGAAAAAATATGTATAAGCTCACGTAAATTAAGATCGTATATCTTTTAAATAACATTTAAATCAATAACATATATTTTTGGTCTTTAAAAAGCAAGTTATTACTGAAATATATACCAATCATTAGTTTATTAAAAATAAAATACACGACTGGTCCGTAGGAACTTGCTCTTTTAGCTAACGATTTTAATATAACTAATTATTGACGCTGTTAATAGGTATGTAGGTATCATATACAGGATTAAAGCCGATTTAGGTGAGACTAGTAGATACGCATGGAATTTCTATCCCGCGGGAATTAATAATGACATCATCTATCTATCTCTCCCATTTGAATCGATAACTTTTGTAGGATGATCCAGTTTCTGATATATCTGCTTACCAAATTTCATTAAAATCCATTTAATGTTTGAGGGGTGAATGCGTAACAAACACCCATGTACATATATTATATATATTTTTTTTTCATATTTCGGCCTTTTCTATAGGATCTGTTAATTTGTTCGGGATAAAATGACATATTATGTACTATAATCCGGTGCCCCATCCATATACCTATCAAATTTCATCAAAATCCGTTAAGTCGTTGATGCGTAATTTCGGACCAAATGTCAAAACATTCATTCACGTTTATAATATTAGTAAGTCTTATCAATTGATAATAATTAACATTTAATTGCAAAAGCATACAACTAACTTAAAATAATTTACTTACGTTATACCTGAAATAAAACAAAACAGCTTGCTCGTAGCTTTGTCTGTACTCTGCACTCTGTACTACTGATTTGGTGTGGAGCTTTCGTATTGCTTTGGTTTACTGGAACACTGGATACTGGATGCATGTTGTATGTGTATGTGTATTTTTGGCTTCTTGTGAATAAAAGCCATGTTGGCTATTTGCATACCTAGAATGAGCAAATATGTTATGTGTGCTCTATGCAAAATTAAAAGAATCATATCCCACGGGAACCGTTCATTTTACCGGGATAAGAGTAGCCTATGTGCTATTCCAGACTATAATCTCTCTCTATGCTAAATTTCATCCAGATCCGCTAAGCCGCAAAAATGCTTTAAAATGAAATTTAATTATGTAGAAATAAATGGGTGATACACATTATAAAATCTTTGTAGATTTCTGAGTTGTTACCTAAAGTTTGAGAGAGGTAAAGATGAAATTTGAATTGTTGGACATATATGAACATAAATAAATAAATAAGAAAAATTAAAAAAATTGTTGGAGCGGTTTTATAAATAAAATGCACGACTGGATCTCACGATGTTCGATCACATCGAATGCAAAAGATTTCTGTTAAAAATCAAAATATATATTTAAAGCAATTTTTTACTTCATTTTTTATATATACAAAATATATTTAATTTTTTTCTAAAAAAAAATTGTATGACAGTCTTAAATATTATAATATAAACTTCAAAACAAAATATTAAATTTGCTTAATCAAAGAAAATATAATTCAAAATTCTGAAATAAATACTTAAACTAATTTAAGCTCAAAAAAGTACGCCATTTTATTTGTTAGATAAATTTGACTTATGAGAAAAAAATTAAAAATCTGTGAAGCGGTTTTTGAGAAAAAAAGTTTTTTTTTTAACTTTTTGAAAACATTTTTTCAAAAAAAATTCAATTTTTTTTAATGATTTTAAAAATACAAAAAAATACTAATTAAAAATATTGGTACGCGGTATAATTTGGGCAACCTAAGACTATATTGGTGTGAAATTTCGAAAGAATCGGTGGAGCCGTTTATGAGATAGTCGAAAGCAAAAAAAAAACGGTCCTATGGAAAGTACCGTTTTTAGATATTTTTCTATTTTTTTTTCAACCATATGATCGGTCGCAGCTAAAAAGCCGCACTGATTTTTTTATCAAAATCGTTATAGCCGTTTTCGAGAAAAATTGGTTTGAACGTAACGGTTATATGGGCGGTACCGTTATTTTTTGAGCTAAAAAAAATTTCAATTTCCCCTCTGTACAATACCTAAAAAACTCTATATACCAAGTTTGAAGCAATTCGGCCCACCCGTTTAGGCTGTAGGTGCCTATACATATGTTACAGACAGACTGACAGGCAGACATACAGACGGACAGAATTTTTAGACCATCTTTTTTCGTCTTCGCTATCATCGTAGTGTCATGTTTGATTGTTATCTCACAACTTATAGTACCTATAATAGCAAGTAAAAAATAATTGCGTATGTATAAAAATGTAAAAATATTTTTAGAAAAAAAAAAATGAAACGCCATTTGGAGTATTTATACAAACATTTAAAATTTTAATCTCAAAACATTCACTGACTGATTTTTGAAAAATCGTTATTTCTCAAAAAAATCATTTATGGAAAAACCATTTTTTTTGTTTTGAAAATTTGAGTAGGTATGCGACTTTATAAGCAATAAAAAAATATTTGAATCGGTTCATCCAATTGTAAGAAAGTCGAAAATATGAAAAGTGGTTCTATGGCAAGTACCGTTAACAAGTACACAAAACAAAATATTTTTTTCACTTAAAAGTGAATTGCACTAACATAAGAACACACACATTTTTTTAATCAAAATTCTTGGAGCCGTGTTTGAAAAATAAGTATGAGAAGTACCGTTGTTCCGAAAAAAGCGAAGTTTCCAAAATGTTTAGTTTTCAAAAAAAAAACAATTCTATTTTTAATTTCCAGAAAAAAAAAATTGTTTTGAAAAGTTTTCACTTACATTAGTGTTTATACTTTCTAAGAACGTCTGCATAAACATTTCAAAAAAATCAAAGGAATCGAAAATTTAAAAAATGTCTTTACTAACATTTTTTCCAAAAAGAAAAAAAATACCAAAATCTTCCTTTTCCATTTCTTCCTCTTTTTTCTGATAAAAACGTTGAAGACGTTTTTGAGAAAAAGAAGATTTACTTTTCTGGGCAAAAAAATATTTGGCAGGTACCGTTATTTTTCATCTTAAAAAAAATTAAAAACTTGTGGACATATTACCGAAAAAACAATATGTACCATGTTTGAAGCAAATCCATGCAACCGTTTACGCTGTAGACTCAAGGACAGATAGACAGACGGAATTGGGGTCCCATTTTTTTCGTCTTGAATATCATCCTATGTCAAGTTTGATAAAAATCTCGAGATAGATCTAATTTGGAATACATTTTGTTACTAAAAATATCGAAAGTAAAAATTCTATAAAAATGCATGTAAATCGTCTTCTGGGGAAAGTGGTCCTTCATTCAATTCAATCGCTGGTACAGACATTGGCTTGAAGTAGCGGAAAGTTGTGCCGGCACACTGAGCGACATGGACATTAGTAAGCTGGACGAACATAGCATAGACCAGGCAACAATATCTCGATGAAGCATTGAATAATTCACTGTCACCTGCATCATAATCTATGTCAAAATATGTACTTCAAGTTAATTTATATATATCCCCATCTACATATCTACATATTTATACAAAAGCTTAATTATTTGCTCATTTTTATTTTGATCAAATTAAATATACAAGAGGTTCTTCTAATTTCGTATACTTCAATTCTAAATAATTCACTACTGCATTTATCAACATTGTTGAAACAATTTTTTACTTGCGATTATAGGTATTTACTATAAGACAAGGTATGCATTCATCGAAAAAAAAAGTTTTGAGATAACAATAAAATATGACATTACGATGATAGCGAAGACTAAAAATTCTGTCCGTCTGTATGTATGTCTGTCTGTCAGTTTGTCAGTCTGTCAGCCTGTCTGTATGTATGTATAATATAAACACCTACAGCCTAAACGGGTGGGCCGAATTGCTTCAAACTTGGTATATAGAGCTTTTTAGTTATTGTACAGAGGGGAAATTGAAATTTTTTTAGCTCAAAAAATAACGGTACCTGCCATAAAACCGTTATGTTAAAGCCTATTTTTCTCGGAAACGGCTCTAATGATTATGATTGAAAAAATCAGTGCAGCTTTTAGGTATGACCTATCATATGGTTGAAAAAAAAATTTAAAAATGTATAAAAACGGTACTTTCCATATGAACGATTTTTTGCTTTCGACCGTCTCATAAATGGCTAAGCCGATTCTTTCGAAATTTCAAACATATATAGGTTTAGGCTTCCTAATTTATATTGCGTACCAATATTTTTAATTAATATTTTTCAGAAAAAAATTTAAAAAAAATTATATTTTGAAAACTGCCCATTAAATTTTTTTTTAAATGATTGTTATATGTATTTGCTGAATACCTATAAATTGGAGTTTTTTTATTTATTTTTTTTTTTTTCAAAAAGTTTAAAAATAAAACTTTTTTTCTCAAAAACGGCTCTCACACATTTTAAAATTTTTTTTCTTATAAATTCAAATTTATACAAGAAATAAAATGGCATACTTTTTTTTGATCTCAAATAAGTTTAAGTATTTCTTTCAGAATTTTGAATTATTTTTTCTTTGATTAAGCCGACTTAGGCCCATTTACTGCTACACAACTTTAAATTTAATATTTAGATTTTTAACAGAAATCTTTTGCATACGAAGTGATCGAACATAAGAGCAAGTTCGTGCGATCCAGTCAAGCATTTTATTTATTTTTGAATAAAAGGTCACAACATTTTTTGAGACTTTTTTTCTTTTTATTTATAAAGGGTTTTCCAATAAGAGGTGTTATTTTGATATTCAAAGAAAAATGGCATTTTTGGAGATAAATGATCGGATGTTTATTTCATTATAAAGAGGAAGGTATGCCGTTAATAATGGAACAAAACATCAGCCAAATGGCCGCCAAGACCACGCTTACAGGACCATATCCTTTTCACGAAATTTTCCATAACCAAATCGCAAAGTGGCTGCCCTATGTCCTCGATAGCCTCACGAATTTCATCTTTGAGGTCTTGAATCGACGCTGGGCTGTTGGCGTAGACCTTATCTTTCACGTGGCCCCAAAGGAAGAAGTCGCAAGGTGTTAAATCACAAGATCTCGGTGGCCAATTGTGATCACCTCTTCGAGAGATAACACGGTCCGGAAACTTTTCCCGTAAAAGATCGATGGTTTCATTGCTTGTGTGGCACGTAGCGCCGTCTTGTTGAAAGTAAACGTTGTCCAGATCAATACCATCCAATTCAGGCCATAAACAATCATTAATCATCTCTCGATAGCGCAATCCATTGACCGTAACTGTTGCTCCTGCCTCATTTTCGAAAAAGTAAGGTCCAATGACCCCGCGGGACCATAAACCGCACCAACCAGTCACGCGTTGAGGATGGAGAGGCTTTTCAACAATAACTATTGGGTTTTCCGAGCCCCAGATGCGACAGTTTTGCTTGTTGACGTAGCCTCCGAGGTGGAAATGGGCCTCATCAGTCAAGATGATTTTTCGATGAAATTCCGGTTCATTTTCATGCATTTCAAGGACCCAATCAGCAAAGACACGACGTTGTTGATGATCAGCCGGCTTGAGTTCTTGTGTTAACTGAACTTTATAAGCCTTAAGACCCAAGTCTTTATGCAAAATACGGTGTAATGACGTTTGTGGAATGCCTAATTCCAAAGAACGACGAGGAATGCACAAACCTGGGTTCTCTTCAACACTTTGGGCTACAACAGCAATATTCTCAGTTGTTCTTGAGCGACGTACACGGGTTTTATTCTTCACATCACTAACTTGTCCCAACAGCTCGAATTTGTCCACCAATTTCTGTATTGCGGTCCGACAAGGTGCTTCACGACGACCCAAAAATGTTTTAGTTTTACGAACCGTCTCTGCCAAATTTTCACCATTTTTATAGTGAATTTTAATAATTTCAATGCGTTGTTGAAGCGTGTATCGTTCCATTTTTATTAATAGCGTAGTTTCTACTTGTCAAATGTCAAAAAATGACAGCTTCAAAAGTGACAGCTACCGAAATAGCGGGCTATTCAAAATAACACCTCTTATTGGAAAACCCGCTATTATATATATTTAGCTGCATTTACTAAAAATCTTGTGAATTGGCTTCTAAGGCGGCTGGTCTGGAGGAAAAATAAGAAGTTTATCAATTAAAACGAAGAAGTAGACCAGCACACAAGTAAAATAAAGCAATCTGATGATCGGCCTGGCATGTCGTGAAATAGCTATAATTCCAGCTAAAAATATTAAGAGAAAAACTTGGTGGTGGCACACTCAAATTGTTGTTATTCATTCAAAATCATTAAATGATATAAAAAGTGTTTCGAAAAGCAAGTATGGACTCATACAAAAATTGAATATAACAGCGAAATCGAATATCCTTTTACTGTGTGTATTGTTTACAAATCTGTCATTATTCACTACACCAATATTAATCAAAATTCATCGCACTGACAGTATCTTGCACAAGCAAATCTCACTCACTCAATAATTCTACATTAAGCTTAAATCAAAGAAACAAAGCTCAACTCAATATTATAATGCAAGTATCCCTATTCATCATTTTGATGTTTGTACGAGTATCTGTGTATCCAAATAATTACACGACGGGCAATGATCATCATAATGAAGATATAAGCAGATTCTAAGCCACTAAGTGCGAATCAGTAGTATCTAATCGGATAGAAAATTTTATCAGTTTAGTTTCGGTTGTATTCTCGTCGTAGTCGGTTGCATTATTTGGAATTTATTAGCCAGGCACGAATTTAAAAGTCGTTAAAGAATTTCAAAAAAAAAAATAAAACACAAAGCGTATATCTAATAAAAATAGTACTATTATTGTGGAGAATTAATAGAAAAAAAGAGTACAATTCACAGATCTATATTGTGATAGCTTACACCATTTGTGTAAGTGCATAAATAAGATTTGCAAAAATAAAAAAGAACGCGAATTGATTGATATAAAGTTGTTGTTTTTTTGTTTTTTTTTTTTTCCTATGACAAACGAACGAGTATCTGATGTTTGTGAATAATCAAAATTATAAAGGATAATTGTGTCACCTCCATATTCTACTTCCGTGAATTAAAGAAAACAGCAACAGATAAAAATCTATTATGTTTTTTATGAGGATGTTTGAATGAAAACTAAAACCGAATATGAAAATACGATAGAATAAAATTATATATAAGAACAATTCTTAAGCTTAAAGCTTACAATTTAAATTAATTAGTGTACAAATGGCAGCAATAGCAACATTGCACTGTTGGACCATTCTAGATTAGATTATCTTGTTTGCCGTCAATTATGGAAAAAGTTCAGTCGCAGTAACTTAATTAAACATAAGCACAAATTATAATAAATTAACATAGATGGACTTTAAAACACTAAATACTGAATAAAGTTTCTTATATCAAATACTGTTTAAGAACAATTATATTACGAACAAAAGGATTTTGTATTCGAATAGTTTTTCAAAGGCTTGCTATAAGTTGAAATTCATTTAACCAAAATTTAACGAGCTAAATCTGAAACTATAATTTGTCCTACGTGTCGGTTAAGGCTCAAGCTCAATGTAGATTACAGAAGGACTTCCTCACATACCAGTCGGTTTCATTGTGTATTCGGTCATCCGGTCGAAAGGATATCGAAAATAAGGCTGTGTACACAGTAAAGCCAGAAGAGATGGCGAACAGTGAGGCGTTTAGTTGCGAAAAACTTTGTTCGCATCTATTCATTATGTATCTGAGGAATATTTAAAGCGATATTTGGAGCAACACATATGATATTGTTGTGTAAATATCGCATGCTTCACGCAACATACATTTTTCTGAAATGTATGAGCTAAAAGTATCATTTCTTAAATGATTTTTTATGTATAAAAGTTTTGTTTCTTTAATTTTAATTTTAAGACTGCAATATTATTTGTATTATTTATTTAAACATTGGTGAAAACTTGGACAAAATTTACTGATGAACTATACAGAAACAATCCAAAATTAAATGAATATTTACAAAAAATAAATTCAAAAAAACTAATTCCCTTTTAAAAAAATGGTTGAAATGGTATTTTTTAAACGAAAATTTGAGCTTCTCCTCTATGGAATAACATAATAACATAAAATTGATATTCTAAATTTAAAGCAAATTGGTCTACCTGAAGGCTTGTACAGTAAAAAATTTCACTGGAAAAAGGCTTACAGTCCCATCGCCCAACACCCTACTGCGCACGCAACCGAAGACAATTTTATTTCTTTTTACATAATTTGCAGAAGTTTCAATCGTCAGTATGACCATTGATTCTTGCAGTATATTTTGTATTGGTAAAAAATTATATCTCCCCCAGAGAGAGTGACCCCCCCACAAATTAAAATAATGACTTAAAATGAAAAAAAAAACGACTGAAAAACTGAATACTGAAATAAGAAATGATTTTTGTGAAGTTGACTTTTATTAAAGATATTCGTGCCACAGTTTCTTATTTAATAAAATTCTCACTCCAATACTCGAATCCCCCAAAATATCCTGTCGAATTAAGGTATAAATTCGATGAACGTCAAATGGCTTTTTTGCAAGAACATTTGGGATTTTCGAACAAAAGCTAAAATAAACCAAAAAACGTTTTTAACTGAAAACTTTTTTGTAAATTATATTAATAAGCGTGTTTTATTTCTAAATTGCTAGGCAGCGCAGTAAAAAAAATGTTTAACCCAGATTAATTGTGATTTGCTATATGGTAAATTTCTAAACTGTCAAATGCCAAAAAAAGGAGTGTGTGTACTTATGCACATGCGCTAGAAATAAAACTTCCCTAATGTGAAACAATTTTTCTTTCGTAATTATATGTCAGATACAATATACAAATTTTTATTTCATGCAAACCGGTCAAATTTTAACAAAGTTTACATTTTTTGAAACCGGCCCCGTACTTGCATACATAGCTGTCTCCCCCATAAACATTTTAGCTTGAACCAATTCCCTTGGCCATTCTACTGCGCAGCTCTCTTCAGAGAAAGTTTGAAAGATACTGCGCAGCTCGTCTCATTAATTTTGAAAGATACACACAATCACCTTCCAGGGATGGAATTTATTTGCATGACGTATGATCGTGGTTTTTTGTGCAGTTTTCAAAAAAGTATTTCATCTCTAGTATTGCACTTATTAAATCTCTTGCGCAGCATTTTTGTTCTCTTGAATCCCCTCTCTGCACAACCGAACGTTGGTTGACCAAGTGATTTGGTTCAAGCTATACACAAATTAATACAACAGATAAAGCCATAGAAGGAAAGAACAATATTTTGGGTATACATTTTTTTTTTTTTTTTTTTGAGATTGTGTCGTGTCGTGTTGTCGGCTTGAAACCTCCATGGAAAATGTTTACCCCAACGCGCGCCGCAAAAGAAACTTATACTTCAAAAATTCATGTGACAGCTGCGAATAACAAAAATTTACCAGTTTTCTCATCAATTTCGTAGAATTTTCAGATTCAAATTCAAGTTCGCCATCTGCGATCTTTTGCTGGAGAGTGTTCCGTTTTCAACACATAGATTTCTGAATTTCCTTTGCCATCTTAATTGAAAATCTTGAAATCTTAAACTCAATTGAGATGATCTTTTCGAACATATAAAAGCTGCCATTTTCGAACACAATTCTAGAAAATTTAAAGCTTGTATTTGCATCGTTTTGGAACAAAACACTTTTGTTGGTTAGGACATTTTAAAAATTGAGTTTTTCGAAAAAGGGATTTTTGAAAACTGCCGTTTTCGAACTCAATTTGGGAAACATTAAAATTTGGATTTGCGTTATTTTCAAACAAAACAATTTTACGATAAAAAATGAGTTTTTATAATATTAATATTAATATTAATATTGTGATAATATTTTCGAACAAGAGACTTTTAAAAACTGCGATTTTCGAACTCAATGTTTAAATTTGTATTTACGTCGTCTTCGAAAAAAACACTTTTACGATGTAGATAATATTTTTGATCAAGTGACTTTTAAAAACTATCATTTTTTAACTGAGTTCCAGAAAATGAACACAGCACTTTTACTGTTAATGACATTTCGCATATTAATTTTTTGACCCAGATGAAATGATTTATAAAAACTGCCGTTTTCAGCAGTCTTAAATCAAAATTTCTGTTTGCTTAGTTTTCGAAAAAGCCTTTTTGCGGCTAAGGACATTTTGAAATTTGAATTTCTAGAAGCAGATAATCGTTTCGAACATGTGCGTTTAAAAACTCCCGCTTCTAAAAACCATGCTGTGTACTTGCATCGTTTTCTAACAAAGCACTTCTACGGTGAAAATTGAGTATTTTGACGCATATGATCTAAAATTCAGACCTACATACATATCTTCAAAATATATATATGAAGAGCACAGAAAAACTGTCAATTCTGAGTGAACTGTCATCAAATTCTGTAATCGAAATCCATCGATCCAACTATTGTCAATTTAGCCTTAATAGAAATATTGATCTGTAGTCCATCAGTCGTCAATTTTTGTCTGACAATTCGTTTCGAATTAAAACCAATTTTGGATCCGTGTTGAATCTCTTTTTACAGACGGATTCAAAACGTATATGTACGCAGATTGTCACACACACTGCAATGTTTGTTTTGAAGTTACCATAATGTTGTGTTGTCAATGAAGTTGTTATTTGGTGGCAGTGTACAGACAAAATAAATTAATATTATTACAAATTTTAAATGTTGTTAAAAAAACTTTTTGGAAAAATATTAAAGAAGTATAATTGGATTTAGGAATTTCCCCGCGGCGGAACCAGAAAACAAAAACGAAATGATGAATTAACGAATTGAAGATTTTGTTTATTTTTTACAGCTGCCAAGTTACACACACACAGTCAAACGAATCGCCATAACGTATATTTAGTCGTCATCTATACCAAAGTTCATTGAAGTCCGTCAATAGGTTTGTGCGTGGTGAATGGGCTAACGGGATCAAGTATGTGCTACCCTGTTATAGAGTTTATTAATAATTTCTTCTTCATATCTCCCATTTTTGTTTATTATTATTTACTGATCTGATACCTATATGCATAATTATAAAGTTGGCTTATCTGGAAGTTGTTTTTTTATTTTTATTTTGTGCCATACGTGAACTTTTAATCAACAATCAACAGTGTGTTTTATAAGCCTGAGCTTACATGAAGCCTCTATTTATAGTGTGTTTTTTCGGCAAATTATCTAAAATTGTAAAATAATTAAGAACAAATAATCACAAACCAAAAATTATGCCAAAATGTACTCTAATGCCAGTGCAATAAATACTCAAAGTACAATATCGAACATGTACTCAATTATCAAAAGTGACGATAAACCTCGAAATTGTCGCAAGGACTGCAAATTTACGTCATCGAAAAATCATAACAATAATTTTGACAGTAGTTCACACTGTCATTCTCCTAAAGCCATGACGTTGAACACCGACATAACTCGAATGTCATTATTGTCAACAAAAACAACATCATCGCCGACACTAGTAGCGTCTTCTTCGCAAACCCCATCATCATATTATGCCATCGTAGTTGTTGGTCTAATATTATTTCTACTAATTAATATATCCTGTGTCGAAGCCAACAGAGAACACTCAAGTCCAATGAATCTGGAAGGCAAGGTCGGATCGTATGTCGTGTTCAACTGTCGAGTTGACTTTCCATACGATTATCACATCCCATATGTGGTGCACTGGAGCAAAGATGTAAGTAAGTTTGACTTTTGTTGAATCTATCCGTATTTCTATATCTATCCCTTTCTGATTTCTCATCTATCTCTATTCATGTAAGTCTTCTTTATGCTCGTTAATTGTGATGTGTAAACAAAATTATGACTCTCAAATTGTTCATTTTTATTTATTTTGCGTTTTGAAGTAAATTGGAAATTATGTCATGTTTGATATTGATATTGAATTACAATGGCTACCGCATGTGTCGTCAGGTTCTTAAAACTAATAAAATATTAACCGGGGGTTGTAAATATGAATAGCTGATTGTTGACTATAGTGTGTGGTTTGTTTTTCTAAATTATTGTAGATCAAGTATCAATAAAATGATGTGCATGCAGGGTGTTACAAAAACTATGGGTTATAACTATTTTAATGGATGCTATTTATTTGCATTTCGAAAAGTGACTAATCTCGTTTTTATTTGGCAATCCGGTAGCCTTCTGGACTCTTCTGAAATGGTTCACTTGGGTAAAAATGAAAGTTTTGATTCTGAAAAGAAGAGAATTTTGCTTCTGGAACTAAAATCAGAATCGAAACCAGAAGCACTCACACATTCATATACTTGAACGTCAAAATCGACTGTAGTCAATTTTTGTATCATAAGGTCTGGTCAAGACTTTTTTTGGGCAGAAATTGGTAGATTGTCAAAACTTGAAGAGTGGAGATAAAGTTCTCTCATTGAGAAATAAGGTCCGAAAAAGTCTGGAACAGATTGTGCACAATTTTCTGCCAATTTTTAAACGTCAACACATTTGTTTTTTTTTATTTCTTTATTTGCTGTAAATTCACATTTTTTCTCTTCAAACTAATTATTTTGTATTTTAGTGTTTCTAAATTAATTTATTTGTTCAACAAATATTTTTCAACGCCAACTACGAACCGTTTTTCTTCGTTTATGACAAACGTCAGTCTGACAATTGTAAATTTTCTGCCCACAAAATGCTGCCTACAAAAATTTATTAGGCAGGAATTGGCAAGAAATTGTAAGAATTTAATCTCTCAAGAGCGCTCTCTTCTGCCAAAAACTACCAAATTTGTAAGTCTGGAACAGGTTTTGGCAGAAATTGGTGCAAATTTCTGCCAATTGGCAGAGTGTGGATCAGACCTATAATTGTGCAACAGACATTTTCTTGAATTTGAATATTTCCAAGTACACAATTATTCTCACACATACGAGTATACTCCTACAATCTCATTCAAATTCAGAATCGTCAGAATCACACAAAAGTGTTCAGTGTTGGTATTCCGGATCGGAGACAGATTTCGGATTGCCAAATAAAACGACATAAATATATTCATATAACTGGGCTCCTAAGGCGAGTTTTAAATACTTGAGACGATTTTTAACTACCATAAAAATGACTTAGTGGAAGAGATATGTTTTTCTCGAATACGCGTAAAATGATTTTGATTATTTTTCTTCTGTATGAATACGTCCTTTTGATTGTTTATAAAAAAAATTCCGGCTTCCTTAACTTCAGTAGGTATAGGTAATAAAAAAATTTAAATTCAAAAACATACACTATATTGAAAAAAATACAACTTTTTGCTGTTCAATAAGGAATTTTCTGTCATTAAAGTTGAGTTATTTGAGTAATATCAAGTTAGATCAGAATCCTGATAACTGTAAAGATTATATTTTTCTGTTTTGTTTATTTGGTAGTTTGTTTAATTTTAGTTTGTTGTTAGTGATAATTTTATCCTCTTTCATTTTAATAAATATTTATATATATAAAATTAAAAAATTTGGATTATCAACTAGAAAAAAACACAAAAATTCCACTTTTTTTGTCTGACTGGCTAGTCTAGCTTGTTTTGAATTTTCTACTCTAATCCGTTCTGTCCTGAGCTGTACTGTTCTGGCATTTTCTTCACGGAACACAACTTTTGTTTCACAAAAATCATACACATGCGAAATACAGAATCAAACAAATAGTTTTTCGAAAAATTTTCTATGCAGCATTATTTAGAATTTAAAGGACCTCCTTGATATATCTTATCAGAACCGGTAGAACCGCTAATAAGAAAGTCGATAATAATAAAAAAAAACATTCTTTGTCATGTGCCGGTATACGAATATTTTATTGTAAATTTTTTATCCAACATGTGGAACATGCCCACAGTTGTAGGCCAAATATTGTTTAGGTATCAAAATTATTGTTCCTGTTTTCCAGATATTTAAGGTTATAACGGTTGTATAGCAGGTAGTACATTTCCCAGCTAAGGGCGTCCAAAATTTACAAAAACTATAACATAACTTTTCGACATTTAAAAATTTCAAAATCTTAAATGTGTATAGACTTAATCAGCCTTATCAGCAATTCCCGGGGGTATCAGTACAGATCTCGGGCGATCTACAATAGGCTATAGTATACTCATTCAAATTATGATCAGTCTATGTACTGTGTACAGAGCAAACGCAGTTTTTTCTGGGTTCCTTATTTTTTTAGTTCTAGGTTGGTTAGTACACTTTTACGTTAATAAGAACTCAAACGTACCGCACACGACACACAATAGATTAGATCGTAGGAGCTTTGCTATAATAGGTCTGAATTGGCAGGTGCTTTGCTCATAGTAGCCTGAATAACATGTACAAATTACTTTTTTCTAGCAAGGAGGCGACCTTGATGGAATAAAAATATTCGATTGGTGTTCGTCTTTTAATGTCGTGCTCTTTAGGTTTCATTTTGATTCTTCAAATTGGTGGTCACTCCAGACCTTAAGTTAAGAAATTCTGTTAACTTAAGATTAAAAGAAAATACAAAAAATACCTTTTTCCACTTAAATACAGAGTTGACGAGTTGAGTTGATGTCACTCTCAACCAGCTTTCAGAAATGATGGATGTTTTTATTCCTTTTATGATCACCTCTAGCTATGTATATCAGGATTCCTCTTCATGGCTCTATAAGCGCATTTGTTGTGAGATTGACATATTAAGGAAAAATACAAATTTTGGAAATCCTCCAGCTAAATGAAAGCGATTTTTTTCCAGCGACATGCCTCGAGAAAAATATATTGTGATGCCTTCTTTTTTCCTTGAAATTTTTGACCTTATTCGAAATTTATTTATGATTTACTCGGGAGATTTTATTCTCGATAAGGCCAAAAATGATGACGAAAAAATATCCTCTTGGTCATTTTATCTTTAGTAATTTTTTAAAAAATATTCCCACAAGATTTTCCACTATTTAAGGCTTATATAGGTACGTCGACAAACACAGAACAATTAAAAATTGGTAGATGTTTCAACTTAGTTTGAACATCAAATTAGAATTCGGTACATTCGTTTAGCATTGCGTAATCCATTATTTTTATTTAAATTATGCGTGCACTCAAGGGGCTATGACTACCCTTAACATGTTTTAATACATTGCGAGCGATTAGGTAATTGGGATAAGATTAGACAGGAGATATCGATGTACATTGGTTTTAAATGTTTCAATATCACAATGGGAAGAAAAAATAGGGTAGGGTAAAGAATTGCACATTTGCGTGGTGCGGATAAAGAAGGAATCCCTATACTTGACAGAACGTCCGAAGTTGAGCTCAAGGGTTAAATGATGAGCATTCCTAGAAGCTCGAGTGTGACGGTTCAATAGCTTAGGGATTGGAATACAAAATAAACTTGCAAACACCCTTGGCCAATGTCGCCGTATCGCGAACACACATTTTATTTATCTACTTACCATACCTGTATCATTGAGTCTCTGGTGTTGCTAAAACTTATCAACTTAAATACCAATCCACGAAATTTAAGATCCATTCCTTTCCTCCGCCTCCCTAGTACCTACTCACCGCACTATGTAAGGCTATTTCAATCCCATGAGTCGAATGCTATGTTCAGCCAACACAGGACAATAAGAGTACTCCATCCCTCCGAAGGAATATTATACCCCTCTTCTTCCCAAACCCTTTACTTCGAGTATAACTTTATTTTCCTGTTTAATTTTATTTTATTATGTTTTTTTTTTTATTTCTAGCGGGTTTTCCAATAAGAGGTGTTATTTTGAATAGCCCGCTATTTCGGTAGCTGTCACTTTTGAAGCTGTCATTTTTTGACATTTGACAAGTAGAAACTACGCTATTAATAAAAATGGAACGATACACGCTTCAACAACGCATTGAAATTATTAAAATTCACTATAAAAATGGTGAAAATTTGGCAGAGACGGTTCGTAAAACTAAAACATTTTTGGGTCGTCGTGAAGCACCTTGTCGGACCGCAATACAGAAATTGGTGGACAAATTCGAGCTGTTGGGACAAGTTAGTGATGTGAAGAATAAAACCCGTGCACGTCGCTCAAGAACAACTGAGAATATTGCTGTTGTAGCCCAAAGTGTTGAAGAAAACCCAGGTTTGTCCATTCCTCGTCGTTCTTTGGAATTAGGCATTCCAAAATCCCTATTACACCGTATTTTGCATAAAGACTTGGGTCTTAAGGCTTATAAAGTTCAGTTAACACAAGAACTCAAGCCGGCTGATCATCAACAACGTCGTGTCTTTCTGATTGGGTCCTTGAAATGCATGAAAATGAACCGGAATTTCATCGAAAAATCATCTTGACTGATGAGGCCCATTTCCACCTCGGAGGCTACGTCAACAAGCAAAACTGTCGCATCTGGGGCTCGGAAAACCCAAGAGTTATTGTTGGAAAGCCTCTCCATCCTCAACGCGTGACTGTTTGGTGCGGTTTATGGTCCCGCGGGGTCATTGGACCTTACTTTTTCGAAAATGAGGCTGGAGCAACAGTTACGGTCAATGGATTGCGCTATCGAGAGATGATTAATGATTTTTTATGGCCTGAATTGGATGGTATTGATCTGGACAACGTTTACTTTCAACAAGACGGCGCTACGTGCCACACAAGCAATGAAACCATCGATCTTTTGCGGGAAAAGTTTCCGGACCGTGTTATCTCTCGAAGAGGTGATCACAATTGGCCACCGAGATCTTGTGATTTAACACCTTGCGACTTCTTCCTTTGGGGCCACGTGAAAGATAAGGTCTACGCCAACAGCCCAGCGTCGATTCAAGACCTCAAAGATGAAATTCGTGAGGCTATCGAGGACATAGGGCAGCCACTTTGCGATTTGGTTATGGAAAATTTCATGAAAAGGATATGGTCCTGTAAGCGTGGTCTTGGCGGCCATTTGGCTGATGTTGTATTCCTTTATTAACGGCATACCTTCCTCTTTATGAAATAAATGAAATGAAATAAACATCCGATCATTTATCTCCAAAAATGCCATTTTTCTTTGAATATCAAAATAACACCTCTTATTGGAAAACCCTATATTTAATAATTAAATTTTTATTATTTTTATTTTTATTATAATATTGTAGATTTATAAATAAAATTTGTAAATATTTATGGTATATAAGTATTCGCTTGTAAAAACAAAAAAAAAACATTTTAGATTAGAACACCCTGTTTGATTCACATAAATCGCCGCCAATGAAGACACAGATCAAAAATGCATTCAAACTGTTGCAGACTTGTGAAAATTTTCTATGTGTCATATGCATATCATTAACTGTCTTACAGATAGAGCCCTAGCTCTTAAGGCCTGACAAAATCACAGCTCTATCGCGTGCTATACGCTCAGAAGTTCAAATGCGATTGAACTTTATAGAATTTCAAATATTTATTTAGTATTTCATTTAAATGCAATTTCCATTATTATGGTTTTCAATCGTTCATCAATTCAATAACATTTTGGCTAAAAATGTGCCAACATCGCTACATATATAGCATTAGTGTGCAAAATTAAAATTGATACAGGTTTGACTAGAATCTGTTATGTGATACCTTAATACATTATGTGCATCCATTACATTCACATAGATTATTTTGATGTATCCTACACCATATTTTGCATAAAATACTTAAAAACATCTTATAACATTTTAGAGCCTGTAGAAATAATTTGAAATTTTGTGGCCAAAACTCTTATGCAGGATGAAATTAGATATAATTTCCATGAAAATGATGAAAAAGAGCGTTAATTATTATTTTTTCAATTTGCATGCGGTTATATGCATTATTGGTAAATTATAATTGTTTTGTTGCAAAACTGAGCGTTGAGCACTATATAACTGCAGCTAAGCTGCATAAATTTTTAATAAAAACATTTTATGAAGGCGATAATGGTCTGCTAATGAAATAGGGGAAGAAAGAACTAGGTAAACAACATAACGGTAATAACCACCCAATTCTTCAGGACTTTTAAAAAAATATATTCAGGAAAAAAAATTTGCCGGAATTTGTAATTTAATTTTCCTGAAATGTACTCTCTAAAGTTTGTGATATTTGCTGTACACATTCACCGAATCAGTTTAAACTGACAATGGCAAGAGTAATTTATATCCTTAAAATATTAAAACACAGTGCGTGAGCACTTAGGTAAATGGGATAGGACTAGAAAGTAAATACCGATGCACATTGGATTTAAATGTTTGATTATCATAACTAATTGGGAAAGCATTCCACATTCGTGCGGTGCGGCTAAAGAGGAAATCATTATACTTCTCACTACGTCCGAAGTTTTGAAGGTTAAATTGACTAGCATTCTTAGAAGCGTGATTACGGTTATATTATTTTAGGGAAGGAATGCTTCTGGCTATTTCACTAGACCATTTTCTATAAGAATACCGATAGAACAATGAAATGCATATGAAACATTGCGTGGTTGTTTGAGGGGTGCAATTGTTTCTGTTATTTATTGTTCTATTACCTATCATTTTTGAAGCACTTTTGTGATTTCTGTCTGAGAGACTTATGTCAGTTATGGGAGCAGCTGCCCAAATATGGGGGTTATTATCAAGCTTTGGACGAATATAGGATTTTTAAATTACATCCAGATCATAAGGGGAGATATATTTCTTGCATCGTTTAAAAAACACAGACACTTTGCAGCGGTTTTTTGGCGACATAAAAAATGTGTTCATTTTTATAAGGTGGTGATGCACATACCGAGAACTGAAATTTGGAAGCATTGCAGGAGGTACCCGCTTTGACTATAAGAGAGAGTTTGAAGCATTCAACACGGTTCTTATTCCACATTAGACAATACTATCGAGAATTTAATGAGCTTATCACAGTCCTATGAAGTTAGCAAAACAATTGCTTAAAATTAAATACAAAATTAGAGTTCTCGGTAGCAAGAAAGAGTTCTAGAGTTTCGTAGTTCTGGCGAAAGGGGTGTTAAAATTCATAACAAAAAGTTTTTTGTGCTAACTTCACGCAGCAAGAACTTTCTTGAGAAGTTCTGAGCATGCTTATAATCGACTTATAATCAAGAGTTCTAGAGTTCCTGATGGGTTCTAGAAAGGGTTCTGCAAAATTCGAAAAGGTAGGGTATTTTAGGGCGCCCATTGACTTGGAACCAAAAATTTTCAAAATCCAAAAATCAACAAAAAGAATGAGAAAAAATAGAGAAAAAAAGTTGTGATTGGAGTTCCCGATAGCAAACAAATAGTTCTAAGCATTTTCCTTTCTAAAAATAATTTTTCAAATAATTGTTTTAAATTTTTTTCGCATCCACTTTTATAACAGATTTTGATTAAAAAAAAAATACTTCTTGGATTGGGGGGCGAATTAAAGTATATTATGTATTGTATATATGTACTTGAAACTTGAAATAACCGATCCGAAAAGTGGTATTACTTAAGCAGTTGTTCGACCACTTTTCAAAATTTTAAAACTAATTTACGACTGCAAAAACACTAATAGACCAAGATCCCATGGCCGGCAGACATACGTCATTTTATGATAGCTGAGTTTTTTTCTGTGAATACTCGTAGATACCAAAGTGGATAACGTAGTTGGGTATTCACTGTTAAAACTGCATATCTCCGAAAAGCGCAGGCTTTGAAAATTCGGAATGTACATTCGTTCTTATCCACTTTGGTATCTATTCACAGAAAAAAATTCAGCTATGATAATATGACGTATGTCTGCCGGGCATGGGATCTTGGTCTATAAGCTTATGTCGTATTATATTGTTCGATATAGGGCTTTTTGAATATATTTTTTTTAAATCTCAAAAGCAAACAAATGATGACCGTGTTTATTATTATTTTGTAAATGCTTAAAAAAATAAGCCACATTTATAGGTACATAAAAGTATATTTATAACACAAAATTTGTTTTAATTTTGTTTGTTTAATTTTTCTGGATTTTGAAAATTTTTTGTTCTAACTTGATGGAACTTAAATTTGCGAATGACTTTTGAAAAATTAGTTTTAGAGAAAAAAGTTATTAGGACAATTATTTAGAACTCTTTGTTTGCTACCGGGAACTATCATTTTTTATTTAATTTTAAACAATTTTTTTGCATACGCTGCCATTGTAGTTCCACATCAGAAGGACATGGGTGTGAATCTAAAAACGAATATAAAAAACTGAGGGTACAGTCGTCAACAAAACAATATTGGATTAAAAGTTTCAATATTATAGGTGTTCGGGATTTAAATATCTCTTTCGGCTGTTTTGGTCGTAATGTTTTTTTAATGAAACAATTTCATTTCCTTTCCCGACGTTTCGAGGGTGGTTGCCGTCTTCTTCAGGGGATATTTAGTACGTATTACAGATAAACGTAAGTAATACAATGAGAGATAAATATAAAGCAATATTTAAAGAAAATGTATGATAAAAACATTACCACCAAAACAGCCGAAAGAGATATATTTAAATCTCGAACACCTATAATATTAAAAGTATCAGACAAGAGATAATTTATGAATATGAGAGAGTCGGAGATTGGAACTGAGAGCGTCATTCAATTTTGTGAACTTCAGAATCACACTAATACGACTTATACAGGGTGGCGCACGAATCGTGATACAATATATTTCATTAATTTTTTTTATTGGATTAAAAATTAAATTTTATTTTAACAAAATAATGGTTTTTAAAGGTGATAGACCGCAAATGACCTCCACGCATATGCGAACCCTGATCAGAAAATTGTTCATTGCGGCCTGAAGGGTTGAAATTGGGATCCTGTGTTTCATTTTGTACACTTCCTGCTTGACATAACCCCATACCAAAAGTCTGGTGGTGACTTTGGGGACCAGCGGAAAGTGCAGTTTCTGGATAACAATTTTGTTGGGAATTTTCGCTGGAGCTCCACCATAACTTGTGTGGCTACGTGTGCACTTGCTCCACCATGTTGAAACCAAATAATGCTGAAAGGGATATGTCTTCGGCGAAGTTCTGTGTAAAAAAAACTCCTTCAACATCTTTAAATAACGGTCCCCATTGACAGTTTGTGTTACACCGTTTTCTTCAAAGAAGTATGGCCCGACAATACACCTTGATGAAACTGCGCACCACACAGTGACTCGTTCTGGGTGCAGTTCCGTCTCATGGAGCATTTCCCGATTAGATTCACTCCATATACGCCAATTTTGTTTGTTAACATTGCCATTTAAGTCAAAATGGGCCTCATCAGACATGAACAAATAATTAATCAATGTGTTGTCTTCTTCGCCTATTGCAATCATTTTTCGTCAAAATTCCAGGCGAACAGGCAAATCCTGAGGGTTTAACTTGCTTGTAATTTGGACTTTGTACGGAAACAAGTTTAAGTCATCATGAAGTATCCGTTGTAATGACCGTCTGCTAACTCTTGTTTGGCCCGATAAGTTTCGAGTCGAAACACATGGATTTGCCTGTATTGCCGATGCAACAGCCACGATTGTATCCTGCGCCCGAACATTGAGATCTCGATGATACGGTCTTCGTTCGATGCTGCCAGATTCGTCAAACATGTCCACCAACCTCATAATGCTATTGTTGCGAAAGCTAACTCAATGTTAGGGTTCATCAAAAGGAACTCCACTGATTTTTCAGACCCATACACCCTTGTATCATTATATACTTCTCTGGTTAGGCCAAATCTCGAATACGCGGATGTTATCTGGAATCCTTGTCAACAATTTTTATCGGATAGAATACAGAGAGTTCAGAATCGCTTTACAAGATATATGTTTTACAAAATGCGCTGGAATTTCTATCCATGTTCACAAGCCAGGCAAAGCTTCTTGGGCTTACAATCTCTTAAAGCCAGAAGAACAATTCACGATATTGTTTTTGTGCGGGATATTCTTTGCTACCACATAAGATGTCCTGAGTTACTCTCCTTTATGTGTATATACGCCCCATCGAGGCTGTTGAGAGAAAGATCCCTTCTTTTTGAGTCCAGACATAGAACGAACTACGGAAGTAACGAACCAATTTCAAGGTCAATTGGAGAGTTCAATAAAATTTATGATCATGTTGACTTATATCTCTCCAGAGAAAAATTTAAGAATGTATTATACTATTTATTCTTAAGATATTAAGTATTGTTATCTACTTTTAAGTAAATTTATAAATGTATACTATTTATTTTTACAGACATGTAATCTGTTAAGCTATTAAGCTTGTAGATGAAAATAAATAAATAAATAAATAAATAAATAATGCTCCATCTACTCGGGGGAGTACCGCCAAGCTCCAGCCTAAATTCCCTTTGGACGGAAATGATGGACTGCAAAGAGTGGTATCGCTGCATTTTCCAAATCCTTTTTTCAGTATCCCAAGCATTCATTTTGATAAATCTAAATAGTAACCAAAAAAAAAAATAAGCCGATTACTCACACTGAAAAAAAGTTATTACATTTTATTTTTGTAGCACGATTCGTGCGCCACCCTGTATAAAGCTGTCCGAAAATTAATTTCTAATCAAACGAAGAAGAGATGCTTCGATTATTGTCTCTTGTGTGCGATGACGGTGGTGACGACATCATTCTTCTACATTTTTCGTTTTTAATTGTCTATTTGGTTTTTTATTTGAACAAATTTGAAAAGAAATTTTATAAATTATTATGTTGTGATGTTGTGATACCTGATATATTTTAAAATACCTAAATAACCTAAAAAACCATCTTTCATTGACGCATTAACTATTAATTAACAACAAAATCATTGAATTAAATGTGATGTAAATAATTAACAATTTTGATTCTTCGATATGAAATGCATCGATAAGAAAGCTTGATGTCGAACTATATCAAATGGTTGTGAAATATCAAGCACAATAATCTTACTTTCTCCAAAACGATGAAAAGATTTGTACCACTGTTTAGTGGGATATACCATCAAATCATCAGTGGACCTATTGTTATGAAAGCCATACTGCCCGTTATTAAAGAGACTTTCCTAAGCTGAAAATTTATCAGCGTTTCCATGACCTTGTAAAGAAGGGACCTGTATAATTGGAGAGTAGTTAGAGGGTAAAGAAGAACAGGCTGAACAAATGCTATTTTCCATTGCGAAAGAAGATTCGTCCCCATATAATCGTTTACGCTCTCAAGTAATGGAGGAGTCATAACACTCTCTGGCAGCATCGAATTAACAGCGAACTGCGCTGCAAGCAAATTGGCTTTTTCACGTGAGCTGACAGAATGTGTGTCATTAAAAACGAGCGTTGGAACCGAATACGAAGTTGTGTTTCGAATATTTTTTTACAAATGACATTGAAGTATTTTTTGCCTTAAATTTTGGTCATGCAAAAATTTGTTTCTCTGAATATAAACGTTACAAGTCTTTCTAACTTGCTTGAACTTGTTCCACTTTTCTTCAGTAGGGTTGGCTTTATACTGTCGGAAACTTAGATACTTCTCTGGCCCTAATGATCTCTTTACAGCTCGAATCAAACCATGCATTTTCTTTCGATTTGATAGTTTTCACCATATTCGGGATAAAATGTCTCATTGCGTGAAGAATTAAATTTTTAATCATATCTGCGCTGGAGTCTACGTCACTACCGAGGGAACATACTCGTAGTATATAACCAGTTAAAGTTCCAGAAGAAATTATTGAGACCGTCCCAGTTGGCTTTATCATATTGCCAAACGGTTCTCTTAGATGATTTTTCTTTAAGTGAGAAGTGTTGGTTATATGTTTATACCAAAATTGAAAAATTCATATGTTTCTTAACGGACGCAAAATTCCACGCGATGATAAAATGCCAGCGCTATCTATCGACAGGGGGTCGGACCGCTCTATAAACCTTCCTTATGACCTGTAGAATAAATTACTTTTAGCACTCAAGAGGGTTGTGTGCATAGTTTTCGAGACTATAGCCTACACACAAACTTAAAATTATATGTATATATATATAGATTGTATCTTCCTAAGTAAAACTATGCAATAAATAAATAAATGAAATGAAATTAACCAAAACTTACATGATCAAAGTAATACATCATCGCATTGAATCTCTGACGTCACCATAATACTCATTTTCACTTTGTCACCGCACCGTCAATGGGTTGACCGACAAATTCGTTTCCAACGGAGGTGTTAACTTTCTGATGGGAAATACATTGGCAATATTATCGTTGATAATATTGCAAGACGTGGCACAATTAGAATAGATTTTGGTGTAATTTTTACGTTAGATAAGAAACGCGTTGTCCGTGTAAATCTAGGCTTACAAACTGTATATAAAATCTACGTGTTTATAAGTTAAGCTTAAAAACGTATATAGTCCTTAATTTCGATTTCAAAATATTGTATGACAACATATATCTACATCGCCAGAAAAAACCTTATGCTTTTTGACATTTTTAATAAAGATTAATCATAAGATGAGTTATCTGGAAGTGACTCTAATTTTTTAAGTAAATCTGAAGCTCTTTATTTCTTTTTTTAAATTTTTTTTTGTTTTTTTTTTGTAAACAATATTATAAATATATAATTTGCCACAAGCACCACTACTTATTTTTATAAAGATTGACATCCTTTGTTAATGTCAAAATTTTATATTTTTTTTCCAAAAACAAGCTCATAAAATATATTTGTTGATGAGAAAATAAAACCAAGAAAAATATTCATGTCATTAAATGCGGAGCACCAGACCTAATAAAAACTGATTTAATTCCCCCAAAAAACGAGCAAAGAGGCAAGATTTGTTAGTCTAATTGATAAAATAAACATCTTTTTGACCCTCACTGGCTTTAGTTATACGGGGTCTTTAGGCTCTTAATTATAAAATTTGTCGCATTTCAAATTCCTCTGTTTTATTTTACAATTATTAAATTGTCCACTGACCTTTGTATTATACTTATACGAACAAGACAAATACTCCTCTGCTATAACAGAATATTAATTGATAATAATATCTCATAGTCATAAATACTCACTAATATAGCAAGTAGGTATACCTATTAGATAGTTCTAATAAAACCGCTGTCGGGCATTATTTTCAATTAATTTTCTGAAATTGATCGAAGAAACTCATCAAATTGTACATTTAGCAGCAGTTTTCCCGATGATTTCCCACAGCTATTATTGCATTTGTCATCGACAGAAACATCGTCATATCAATCACATAATTAACACAGCCACACACATCCTAATCTAAGGATCTCTACTAATATGAATATAGTGAATCACATCTTATTCCTGGACATTTTCAACCTTATACACATATTTAATCAAACAAACAAAAAAAATCAGACACTGTCGAAATGGACAATGATTAGGTTAATTGAAAGGCTGGGCCCATGATCCCAGTGCCCCCCGGCTAACCAAAATTCTAAACCCAATCAGCCGGCAAGCAAACAAAGCATCAAAGTCTACGCAGCAACCGATATTATCAAATTGCGTTACACCATGTCGATTGAATTAAATTTAATTCGTGAGCAGGAGCACCCGACATGACATTCGACAATACATGCATCAAATAAATAAATTAAAGAATCACCAACATGAATAACGGATCAACCAGAGCCGGCTGGCCGCCGCGCTCGGTGGTGGCGGCAGAGCCAGAAGGCACGAGAGTTTTTGTATGCGTACGCGTTCGAATTTTCTGATTGACAATGGCCACCAACAATTGGACATTCGTGAATCAGGCAGCACAACACACAAAAATAAAAAAAAAAACACAAAACAACACTTGTCGTCCGCTTTTCAATCTGGACCAATGGTCCATGGAATTTCACGGTTCATAGCACTTTCATGACATCACCCGCGCGATGAACTACTCTTTTATGTGATTTTTTTTTCGAATTTCATTTTCTTTTTGAAAGTCGGAAACGGTTATGGAGGATGGTGCTTGGCGCTGGAAAAAAATTGATGGAAAGTCGCACTCACGTTATTTTGTTGTTGAATTAAAAAAAAGATGCTTGATTTGAGGGATTGACATACCATTTTGTGCTTTGCTATAGTCAGATACTTCAATTGAAGTGTTTATGTTCATTGTGTTACACCCTTCAGAGATTAGGGTGTGTTACAGAATGGAAAAACAGATTGTTTGTGACAAATTTTTGAGTTTGAAATTATTAATTGTTTAGCATGCTTCTTAATTTCCTCATATAAAGTCAAATTACGCCAACAAATTAGGTGTTTGGGGGTGCCAGTAGGAATTACAGTCCATGGCGGAACACTATTGATAGATAGCAAAAATTTTCTAACAAGTTGTGGTTTTGCATATTATTGTTCTTCTCAGCGCTTTGACACTACCAAAAATTCCATAAGCTTTAATAGTTGAAGTAAAACTTTTTTTCAGCGTTAGGGGTAAAAATTTTCTATGCAGTTGTCAGTCACATGTGAAACCTACAGAATTTTCGATAACAGCTTTTGCGTTAGCTCTCTAAAAAAATTACACAAAAAAACAACATTAAAGTAACCGATGTTTTTTCTTAGACGCGTGGTTTTCAATCTGGCAATACTTTTTTTGGAGTTGGTCTTTTTGACAGCTGTCACTTGATATATGCTCAGTTGGTTTTCCATTTCATAATGAATATACTTACTCCTGAACAACTTTTGTAAATTGTGCATGAATAGGCACAACACGAGATGGTCACTGATCCCGATTTTCACATGAAAATTTTGTTCTGCGATGAACCTCACTTTTGGCTAAATGTGTACGTTAATAAGCAAAATTTTCGTATTTGGAGTGATCATAATCCACATGACATTGTTGACAAGCCATCACATCATCAAAAGTCTCGATTTGGTGTGCTCTATGGGCAGAGGGAATCATTGGTCCATATTTCTTCAAAAATGAAGATGGCCATAATGTTACAGTCAGTGGGGAAAGGGGAACACTATAGAACCATGATTAATGACTTTTTCGTGCCTAAATTGGAGGATGTTGATGTGGACGACCTTTAGTTCCAACAAGACGGCGCTATATGCCATAATATGCCATACAGCCAACAAAACAATTAAATTATTGAAGGAAACTTTTGGTGAGCGCATTATCTCGCGTCGTCGTGGGCCTGTGGCGTGGCTGGACGCTGGACTATTTTTTGTGAGCTTATGTGAAGTCGCTTGTCCACGCAGATAAGCCCGAGACGATTGACGCCTTAGAAGAAAATATTAAGAGGGCTATTGCTGACATACGCCAATTGCTGCAAAAAGTGGTAGAAAATTAGGCCTCTCGGCTGGAATTTTTTCGAGCCAGCCGCGGCGGTCACTTGCCCGAAATCATTTTTAAAACATAGTGGAAAACCCGTATCTTTTTAATAAAGCTAAGTTCTTGGACATAAACTTTAAATTATATGCGTTTTATTTCTTCTGGTTTACGATTTATTAAAGGTGGGCCAAATCTTTCTTGAAATTATGCACTTGGTTAAACTATTCTATCTACGGTTAGAATCAATGATATTCGCTTCATAACTCCTAGAGGTCAGAAGAATGTTAACTCAAAGTCAATGGCACTATCTTTCAAACTGTTCAATGAGCAGAACCAAAACATCGCCTGAAGGCAGGTGTAAATGGTTCTCATTTACACTCGCATGACGAGACACATTTACAATAAATCTTAGTGTTATTTGTCAAAGCCTTGCTTTGGTCTTTGTTTTGAGAGAAGACGCTTTGGTGTGGTTCATGTCGAGGGCATTGAAATCGCCCCACTAACAATTTATCTTGCAGTAATTTGCTTTTTTTAGAATTTCGCAGGTTATAGCTTGTATATAGCTTGCATAAGGCCTACTCATTAATTAACAAATTAACTCTTTTTATTTACCTATTTTTTCTGGCTCCAAGCAGTTGTTTATAATTTTTTTTTGTGAAGGTAATAAATTACATTATATAAATAAATTGGACCAAACTTAAATAAAGATTTGATTTTTCAATGATGGAAAGCGTTTTCAATGATCATTGAAAAATTAAAAGTAAATTTACAAGAAAGTGGTAGAGCAAATAAAATATTTTCTTAACAAAAAATATTATATCTGTATCTTATTACCTTTTCTTAGTACCAAAACGACATCAGTTTTAACGGGTCCGCCATCTAACGTTTTTTTTTAACTAGTGCTTATTTCGTGAATAGTAATACGCAGCTCATATCTGATTTGACATATAATTAGTTTTATCCTTCCGCTGAACGAATATGGTTGTGTATACGCTTGAACAACGCTCGCTAAGTGGGCCTGCGATCGACTTAGAGAAGATGCCGATTTTGCCAAAAGAATTATCTTTTCAGATGAAGCTCATTTTGATCTTGGCGGGTATGTAAACAAGCAAAATTGTCGCATTTGGGACACAGAAAACCCGCACGCCTACATTGAAAAGCCGATACACCCAAAACGAGTCACTGTTTGGTGCGGATTTTGGTCCAGAGGCATAATTCGAAAATGAGCAAGGAGTGGCCATTACTGTCAATGGCGATTGTTATCAGGCCATGTTGAACGAATTTTTGTTCACAAAAATTGAAGAGGAGGATATTGGCAATATTTGGTTTCAACACAACGGCGCTACGTGCCACACAGTCAAAGCTACACTCGATGTTTTGCGCCCATTTTCAAAAAAGAAAAAGTTATTTGGCGGACCCTTTATTTGCTTAAGTGCCTCAGAATTGATAGTCAAAGTTTTCGATGATGAGTTCCAATGAAAGCTATAACTAGCGCCAATACACATATGGCTCCAGTTCACATTCTCTTAAACAAAGATCGAGCATAATAGTTGGACTACTCTCTCCGTGATGCAAATAAGTTGGACTATGACGATTTAAATAGATTTTCAATTAACCGTTATTAAAAAAATGACATGCACTTATTGTTTCATTGTTTATTGATCTCTTATTCTATGGAAGCCTGCAACAGTTTGACGTATACCATGGTGCGTGGCATTGCCTTATCGCACGAGATCTTAGGGAGCCCATAATTAAATCCTTCGAAACGGGACAAAACAAAACAAAAAACAGTAAAATTTACAGCGCTCATCAATTCACAACATTATCTTAAGGTTCACAAATAGTGGAAATGTAGAGATGGGTAAGCAAACGAGACGCCCCGAACTCGAAACCCCGAGATTGCCAAAGAAAATAATAAAATAAAATCAAAGTTAAACTCTGGCTGCAATAACTGTTCAATGAGGAGAGAGTATCAAAAAAAAGTGTTTCAGTCGGCACTTGTAAGCGGACAATAAACAAAATTGGATACAAATTTTATAAGGTTTGTTTTACATATATTTAAATTATAGCTATTTTAATTCGTTAAAAACATAGGCCAAAGAAAACCTCTTTTAACACCTAAACAAAAGAAAAAGGGAATTGAGTGGGCCAAACAACGTAAAAACTGGAATTTAATTAAATTGCGGTCCGTTATTTGGAGTGATGAGTCCAGGTTTGAAGTTTGCATGGGAGATTAACGAAAATGAGCCATTGAAAATTGTAAAAAGTCTTCACAAAAATTGCCTTAAAAAACGGTCAAGTTTCCAGCATCTCAAATGATATGAGATGCATGTCTGGGCAATTTACATTTTGTAAATGGAATTGTCAATGCTGTCAAGTATAGGGATATTCTGGAAAACGAGCTTCTCCTATCAATACTGTAACGAAGCGTTACACTTACGCACCCCAGCCCATGCCGGACCGGAATTATGCACCTGACCACCGCCAAACCAATCAACTCACCAGGCATATTTATTTATTTTCATTATAAAAAATAAATAAATCCAGCAACGCCGCACGACCACCACATAACCACAATACAACAGCATCATGCGACCACTACCGGTACCTAATCATTCGACTACAGTGGAGTGCCACTACCAGCAACAACGTACGACCTTAACACCACCCTAACATTTACGTTCGTCATTCTTATAATTCGCACTGACTTAAGGTAAGAATTACAATAAGTTGATGTAGGGAATGACGATACTGAACGAGGAAAGTTGTACAATCTGAAGCATACCTTGATCTAGGTTTTGGTGATTGCTGAGGAATAAGTTTCCCATTGATCCCCACTGGCAGCAAACTTGGTGGTCAATTCCTTTTAACTTTCATTGGTACATTGTTGTGCCATTTAAGTCGGACTTTATGGTAAACAAAAGATTTTCCCTTGGGTTAGTCTTGGGCTGGAATTAGTTTCCTAAAACGTACTATTCCACTGTTCACTTCTTCAAAGTGAACGTCTATTGACTGAGCTTACTCCTGTAACTCAAATAAACTAGCTTTGTGATTATAGGAAATACCTTATTAATTATTTAAAGAAAAAGAAAATTGTAATACTGTAAGTCACCCTCTTTGAAGTAAAATAAAGAAATAATTATAACTGGTAATTGGCGAGTTCTTCCTTCTACATCCGAGTTTTACTTTGCTTTCTTCGGACAAACTCTGGACACGACGGGCTTACCTCAGCATTAGACAAAAAAATATACAAGCTATAACCTGCGAAATTCTAAAAAAATACCACGACTTCAAGCTAGTAATGGGGACTATATTTTCCAACAGGATGGTGCTTCTGGCCATATAGCAATGTCTACAATTGCGTGGTTATCTGCTGAATTAATACTTTTACTGGAGTGGCCTTCCAGCAGTTATAACCTTTCACTAATTCAAACTAACTGGCATAAAATGAAGCAAAAACTGCGAAAAGAATCATGCCGGACTCTTAAAGCTAAAATCATAAATACTTGGGAATCTGTTGGTACCGAAGAAAGTCAAAAATTAGCTGACACTATGTCACGACGCAAAGAAGCAGTTATCAAGGCCAAAGGAGATGTAACACCATGGTGAAATAAAAATTAACACCAGGAGGCCAACTATTATGCGCTTAAAAAAATGTATCAATCCATCTTTTATTTTGTAAGACTGCTATATATAATTATTTTATTGAAGTCGTTTTATTTTTGTTACTTATTCCTATTCAAAATAAATGTATTTTAAGAAAAATACCAAAATATTGAATTCATTTCCGATGGAATTTAAGAATCAGCTGATTTTTATTTTTTAACATAGGTAGTCCAACTTTTTTGCATTTCGGCTCGTACTTCTCTAAACAACTTGCATAAGGAATTATAGGGACCTGCCAAGTTGGTAGTTAGAGCGTAAAAATGAATAGCTTGTATGTAGCCATCTTATACAAGATATAACGGGTCCGCCATCTAACGTCTTTTTTTTAACTAGTGCTTATTTCGTGAATGGTAACACCTAGCTCATGTCTGATTTGACAGATAATTAGTTTTATCCTTCCTCTGAACGAATATGGTTGCGTATACGCTTGAACAATGCTAGTTAAGTGGGTCTGCGATCGACTTAGAGAAGATTTGCCAAAAAAAATCATCTTTTCAGATGAAGCTCATTTTGATCTTGGCGGGTATGTAAGCAAGCAAAATTGTCGCATTTGGGGCACAGAAAACCCGCACGCATACATTGAATAGCCCATACACCCAAAACGAGTCAATGTTTGGTGCGGATTTTGGTCCAGAGGCATAATTCGAAAATGAGCAAGGAGTGGCCGTTACAGTCAATGTCGATCGTTATCGGGCCATGTTGAACGAATTTTTGTTCACAAAAATTGAAGAGGGGGATATTGGCAATATTTGGTTTCAACAGGACGGCGCTACGTGCCACACAGCCAAAGCTACACTCGATGTTTTGCGCCCATTTTCAAAAAAAAAAGGTATTTGGCGGACCCTATACAACGTGTATCAGTCAATCGCCCTGGAAAATCTTTCGGCCGACCTCCGTGGGCCAGTGCAAGGTACAGTAGAGAAAGACCACGACTTTAATGTGCAACTGTAGACGTGATAGTGGAACTTCATATGCACATGGCGTCTTAGTGAAGTCTAAAATAAGTTATTTCGAAATTTTTGTCGATATTATTCAATAACTGCTTTCTTGAAAAGATTTAAGAAAATTGACTAAATCGATGGTGAGTTTTCAGAAATAAATGTTGAAAATGTTGGTAACACAAATTTTAACTTTATAGAAGCCTTCGGACATCTCAAGAAAGTCGAACAAAAATACACAATAATTGCAAGACTCATTTGTTCATCTTCGCTGACAAATTTGATCAAAATCCCGAGTTAAATTTTAGTATGAATGCAAAATCTGTATCTGACATAAACATAAGTGCCCACGTATATCGCAATTAAAACACTAAGCCTTCGAGCAATCAATTCCTTATTTCACGTCACGATAGATTTCATTGTTACATTTCTCCTATGTGGAATTTGCTACTTCGCTCAATAAACAATATACAAACATACATACGTAGGCATGTATTAAGGTAGGTAGGTATAGTCTCCCTATTGAACCATTACTATAAATCAAAATGGCCTCCGTGCCATCAATGATGTTGCAAAATGATAACAAAACACAGCAAGCACTCAACACAGTGTCCACAATACGCGTTGATTGTGACTAATTTAGATTCCGCAATATTGCCCCACAATGCTACGAGTATACCCGGCTTGTCCAGGCGGCACATGATTTCCTACTCGACCAAGCTATACACCAAACTATAACTATATATATACAACTTGCTTACTGATGCCCCTGCCGTTCACCGACTGATAAGTTTTATAAACCTATAAAATTATATGCATGTGCCCACTGCACTTTTATTCAATGCGCACACTGCCTATGCTTGAGTTTGACGTGTCGCCTCTACTCACGGGCGGGTCTTCCGCTCGACTCATCATAATTTGAATAATTTGCATAGCAGTAGGCAAGGTAGGTATGCGTTTTATGATTTATATTGCGAGCGGGAATTATGCTCCCTAGATGCACTTAGATATATCAGTTCAAAGGCATGCGAATGGACTCCTCAATGTGCGCTAAAACAAAGCTCATATCCAATCGATGCCACACGATATGCCTAAGGGGACACTTAAAAACTGCCCCAAATACTGCATCGAATAATGAGGAGGGCTCCAACTGATGAATAGAATCAAATTAAGTCTACCACCCCCGCTGATAGTATAGTTGTTGCATAACACTGAACTTGGGAGAAAGTTTGACATCACTATGCGGCCATCAGCTAGCGCAGCGAATACGCCGCTTAAGGTTGGCAAATTGTACTCGTTCAGGTAATCAGCGGGTGGTGCCAAGAGCCAGATTTAACATATACGACTATACATTCGCTGATCGCTTCTGGTAAAATGACTGTCAGGGTCAACTGCAGGTCGGTTGTCATACAAAATGCCGAGTGCCAGTCCTAGATACTTTTGTGCGGGCCTGCTATATTTTCTGGACTTGTTTATGATAATTGCGATTTGATTAGCAAATTACAAGCGGGGAATATTTCCATAAATTAATTTTTATTGAGGCAACTTATGACAGCAACTTGGGAGGTAAAGACCACCGACTCACGAGGGGTGGGGGGTTGTTCTGATGCCAACGCTGAATGCCATGGGAAAATTTTTTTGTTTTGTTTTGCTTTTAGCAAGAGCAAAGGAAATAACTCAAGTAACGAGAGAGAAGAGTTCTTGGAAGATAAATGAACAACGTCTGAGAGGATTATGAATGATAAAACTGTCCAAATGGGTTGGAATGTTTCTATGTGTGGCGTTGGCTAGGGAAGAAGAAGGTTAAAATGCAAATTCTATTCACTTCACTCATATGGGGTTTATTTCTCTAGACAAGCACATCCATCTACATTTTTTTTTTGTAAGCCGTGGGACCGATTATGATCGATTAATTTTCCTGAAATTTTTATCAATGCCGGTAGTATCATTATCAATTTATGTATGCGTGTTCGTATATTGTGTGGGTAGGAAGTTCTACATACGCCCCAGTGAACAATTCTTAAATCTGTGAGTAACTTTGTGTTTTCTATAAATAGAAAAACGGCTGACGAATAAGAATGTAAAATATCAGAGGGAAAATGCAACTGCTGGAATTATTTAATTGAAACACACATACACATACATTAAAATAGAGACAACTTTCGGACTTGAAGTTCATTTTGCAACCTAACATTTATTTTGAATTCTGATAAATGTAAAAAGTGCGGTTTAATCTTTATTCATTATTTGTTCACTTGAAATCTTTATTATTAATCCAACAAACGTTTCTTCACATTCACTTTTTAAAGATAATGCCAGATGTTTGCCAAAACTGCACCGTAGCTCGTCCATGCGGAGGTTCCAATTTTCGATGACGCGTTCGAGCATATTATCGGGTAATGTTGGCCTCTAATTCTTGAATCGTAGCTGGCTTATAATTATAAGGAATAGAATGGATGGAAAAAACGAAATGTTTATCCAGACTATCCAGAATGGAATGAATAAAGAAACAAAAAACTATCCGGAATACAAAATAAAAAGTTGACATCAATCAGCTGTTTGAAAATGTTATGAAAATGACAAAAAAAAAACAGTTATCTCTATGGGAAATAGTAAAAATAAAATAATATATAAAAGAGAAATGTCGTCCGTATGTGCGCGCGCATAACTCGAGAATGGATGGTTCGATTTTCATGATTTTGGGCTTGATAAATTCGTATTGGCCCAAGAAAGGTCATAAAATAAGATACTGGAGGAAAACTCCGGAAAATTTCCAAACTAAAATTTTAAACCGGGATCGAATTCGAACTGAGACTAATGATAATGAAATAGAAATGTTAGATGAAATGCGGAACGAAGCTTTGATTTTGATCGAAGACATGACGTGTCTTCTTATGAGTCGCAATTTGTTTTGTGCAAATTGGGAATGTCACCATCAAATCGGCCAACACATGATGCATTTAATCGAGAAATAGAGCGAGAAAAGGATTACGATCGAGTCGAATTGAGTCATGCAGTTCGAACAAATTTGCCAATGTTGAATCAAGAACAAAAGAAATTGAACGATGAATTAATGCAGGCAGTCGATTACCGAAATGGTGGCATTTTCTTCATCAATGCACCCGGTGGAACTGGAAAAACATTCCTGATTTCACTGATTTTCTCTTCTATTCGTTCGAGATCTGAAATTGCTTTAGCACTCGCCTCTTCTGGGATAGCGGCTACGTTGTTTCAACGCGGTCAAACAGCTCATTCTGCATTGAAATTTCCATTAAACCTGCAAGTGAATGAAGAACCTATATGCAACATCTCAAACTTAAACTCTGCGATGGCGAAAGTTTCGCAGCAATGTAAGATTATCATCTGGGACGAGTACACAATGACTCACAAGCGTGCATTGGAAGCCTTAAATCGTACGTTGAATGATTTACGAAATGATAAACGACGTTTCGGTGGTGCAATGATTTTACTGTCAGGCGATTTTCGGCTAAGTCTGCCTGTCATTCCAAGATCAACTCCGGCAGATGAATGGAACGCTTGCCTGAAATCATCGGCCTTATGGCAATACGTGAATAAATTGCAATTGAAATCAAATATGCGAGTCGCTTTACGATATGACCAGTTCGCTGCAGAGTTCTCTGGGCAATTGTTGGCGATCGGCAATGGCGTGATACCAGTGGACTTAGTCACCGACCTGATTTAATTTCCGCCGAATTTTTGCCACGTTACAACAACGCCGGAAGAGCCCATCACGAATGTTTTGAAATCAATTTTGTCATTCAAAATAAAGTCGTCGGTGAGTTACATTTATTCAAAACCATGGACTCCGTGATGGAATTTTTGAATTCTTTGGATGTTCCGGGCTTTCCGCCTTACAATTTAAAATTGAAAGTCGCCTAAGTTATAATTTTGCTGCGCAACCTCAATGCACCAAAACTTTGTAACGTAACGCGTTTGAATGTGCAGAACATCAAATGAAATCTAATTCAAGCCACGATTATGCGGGGAAATTCAAAAGCGAAAATGTTCTCATTCCACGGATTCCGCTTATTCCGAACGATTTTCCATTCGTGTTTAATCGTCTTCAATTGCCGGTGCGTCTCGCTTTTGCTATGACAATCAATAAGTCCCATGGACAATCGCTGGATATTTGTGGCATCAATCTCGAATTCCCATGTTTCTCACAATTATATGTGGCGTGCTCACGTATCGGCAAACCGCTTAGTACGTATACGCACCCGAAAATAAAGCTAAAAATGTTGTGTACCATAAAGCACTTCAGTAAAAAAAGCTAGAGATGCCGCAAATAGTGACTCGGCCGAATACCGAATATTCGGCAGCCGAACATTCGGCCAAGTATGTGTATCTATCTCCTACTTGACTTTTGACATGTTATTACATGTGTCATTGGATTGCATTTCATTCTATCTTCCTACTTCGTGATTTTAGGCATGTCCATGACCTCATTGTATTGCATTGCTTGTGGGGCGAAAGTTTGGAAGTATTTGTTTCCATTTGCGAGTAGATCGTATCGTAATCGTTTGCTGCCAACGATTGCCGAAAAAGTAGTTTTTATTCAACACAACTTACCATTAGTAGATTTTAAATACTAAAATAAAAATTTTTGAATAAAAGAAAACATTTGTTGTAAGATAATAAGCGTTTTTACTTGCGATTATATGTACTAGAAAGCAAGTTATGCATTCGTAAAAAAAAAGTTCTGATAAAAATGTTTGAAAATTTTTTTCTTGGCAATAGCTATCATTTAATCTGAACTAAGTTTACGGAAAAGTCTAATAACGTTACCTTTCATATAACGGTTTTTTTAAATTTTGGCTTTCTCGGTAACGGTACATTGGATTTCTTTCAAATTTTATATCTGAGAAGATCTAAGTAGCCAAACTAATTCTGCATATCAAAATTTTGAATAACTTTTTTTTCTAATAAAAATTAATTTTTAAAACTTTTTTTTCAAAAATCAATATTTTTAAAACTAATCAAAAAAAAATAATTTTAAATTTTATAATCACATGCATATTAATAAACAACTGTTTTCAAAAAACCAAAAATAAAAAACAGGATTTCTTTCTTTTTTCTTTCTTTGAACTTTCTTATAAAATGTTTATTGATCCGTGGCATCTAATGGCGTTATTCATTTTTTCAAGAAACTGATTAAAATGATGGTTTTGGCAGTTTTTATAAGTTGATAAAACGATTTTTACCCACCTATACACCATTACTTTCATTATATAAATATGAATGTACATATTTACATACCTAGGTTCACTATATGTATGTATATATATATATTACACTCCTAATTTACATAATTCAAATCCATTCGAACATACATTTGTAGGTAGGTGTCTATATAACCATTCCTTGAATAATGTATTCCACAATTCAGTATATTAAGAATCAAGGTATTCTTACCTACATCGGCTTTAAACCTGCATAGGATAGACTACCTATACCTACTAACAGCGTCAGTGGTAAGCTTCACAAAAGTTGTTAACTACAAGAGCAAGTTCGTACGATCTAGTCGTGCATTTTATTTATTCTCCATTTGTTATTCGGTATTCGGCTGAATGTTGTGAACTATTCGGCCGAATACCGAATATCAAATATATAGGCCGAATAGTGGCCGAATATTCGCGGCATCTCTAAAAAAAGCGTACGGCTGGCCGACACGCCAATGATTTTGATTTGATTGAAAAACATAGACATTATTAATTTAGTTATTCTAATTGTATTTAATAATTAGAATAAAGAATTTTAATTGACCGCATTACATGAAGCAGCATTGTGCATTCTCGGAATTATTATTTTCTTGACATAAATGAATTTAGGCGGAACGAAGTTCGTCGGGTCAGATAGTTTAAAATAAATCTCATTTAAAACTTCATAGGGCCAATAGATGTAAAAATTAAAGTAACCTATTCCCATATCGAAATGATGACACAGATAAAACTGCCTGTCTCATACTTCTACATAATAAGAAAAAATTAAACTATATTTGCATTTTGAATAGTGCTGTCAAAATTAATCTACTTTTGGAGCGGCGAAAACACTATTTGATATTAGTGAATCTAAATCTATATTAACGTTCGGTGGAAACGTAGTATTATACTACGTTTTCACCTAAAGATAATTCGGTTTAAATTTAGTAGATTACAAATTAATCTTGAAGTGTTTTCACTAGAGAAAAATTACTGTCATTCAAAAGTTCAAATAAGAGTAAAACTAAATAATTATAAACAAGAAAGCTGTGTTATTCTAACACCTTAGATATATCAGTGCTGGAGTGCAATTTAGTGACCACAATATTGCCCGGTTTAGAGAGTTTGCTGGAATATAACAGGAACAATGTTGGCATCGTGTGGTGATGATGAATGTGTCCGAATTTGGAGAATGAACTATGCAAGAAACTGGAAGTTTGCTGCAGTACTTAAAGCTAAAGGTTATATACTATCGGTTGATACATTATTACAAACGCCTCCGTCATCGCATGCAACTATAAGATATGTTCACCAAAAATCTGAACTCATGATGGACTCTGCTGACGCAGACGATTCCCATATAATAGAGGTATTCGTCGAACAGAACGACGAAAATAGTTGTCAATTCCAACAGCAAATTATTCGGCCTACTACCTACAACAGGTACAACCTCAGAGGAATTCGAGTCACTGCGGGTAGAGTTGGGTAGTTCCGAACCTAAATAGTTCCAGACTCTATATCCTCTCTCGGATACGGTTCCGTTTATTGAAAGTAATTATATGCACATAGTTCCAACTTCACAGATTCAAAACATTCATTCGTTTGATATTATTCCCTCTTTCTTATATTTCATATTCCAGTATACGGGTATAAAATACACACGCGCCACTGTGTTTACCAATACATAAGCACAAAGCGCGAGTTTCACCACTCGCACGTTTGAGTGGTGAAATTCAAAGTGCAAATATAAGGTTTGCTTGTTGTAAATTTGTACATGGTACATGGGTTCCATCTTCCATTCCATATCTTTTTGAGATGGAACTAAATAGAGAATAGGAACTATCTTTCGTTGTTAGTTCCAAAATTGTATAGAACTAAATAGGCAAGCGGAACTATCCTTCGATGTTAGTTGCATCTCCTTTGGTTAATTGTATCTCTCATGCATCTTGTTGTTATTGAATATGAATATATTCATATCTACATTATAGAGTATATAGAACTACTATAGAAAAATAAGACAGAAATATAAATGTATGGGCTTTTAATATCTAACATTTTATTGTAGGTAGGTACTAGGTGCACCTCTTAGGAATTTCTTTGGGTTTTTTGAATATGAATTGAATGTCTGATTTCATTGCAAAATTCGTTTAACACAAGAGATTCCTTTTTCGTAGTGGTTTCATTTTATAATTGGGTGTCGTGACATTGTGCCAAGCATCATTGGGCCAAATTTAAAAATTACTTTGACTACGTTGACAATTAAATAAAAATACTTAAACTTATTTGTTATCTTGTTAGTTTTTTATATTTTCCTTACGCTTTAATAGCTATGTAGTTGCTAATACGGAACTTAAGCTCGAAGTTCGAAATTCTGTATTTTTTTTCTGTTTGAAGTTTTCGTAAGACATACATATGTAGATATGTATATATGGTGTTAAAGACAATTAATATTGATTATAATTAATTTACAAAGAAACTCCAAACTACTGAACACAATGTTAAACCAAATAAAATGCACGGCAAAATCGCATGTACATGCTCTTATGGTCGATCACATCGTATGCACAAGATTCTTAGTGGAAACGGCTAAATATATTTTCGTTCTTTTTTTTACTATTTTTTTTTAAAGGGGGGGGTGAATTTTTAAAAAAATACTACAAAATGTGTCCAATTCAAGATCAAATAAGCTATTTTTTCACCTGTAAAGGATTTTTTTTCTTCCATAGCTTCGACCATATAAACAGGCAGTGTAAGTGTATAAAAAAAACTAAATCGTTCCGCGGAACTAGTTCCGAAGCAGAACTAAACGTTTCGTGTTCGTTCCGCCTGTGGAAATATTTTGCGCAGCTCTACTGCGGGAGGAAATTCAAATGCTCAAAAATATTAACCGGAAATTGTTCTCAATTTCAACCAAAAATATAACACAAAAAATACTGTTTAGCTGAAGTATTTATTTACTTATTTTTTTAGAATAAAAAAAAATTATTCCTTACCAGGGTCACCCACCCTTTATATAAAAAGCTTATGTTTATATTCAATACTATGTTGCGATATAAGTACTATTTTAATATTTGTAAAAATACTTTGTCACTAATAAATTCATTCATTCATTCAAAGTACACATTTAAATAACAAGAAAACAAACTCCCAATCCTTCCAATATTTTTCTTCGTTTTCCGAAGGATGCAAGGTGGTTGTCTTTTCTTCAGCCAAGGATCGTCGGATCTCGGGATTGGAATGCAAAAGTTCCTCCAGTATTCCAGTTGGTCCATTATGTCGTCAGTGCTTTGTTTAGGGACCAGTTATAGCGATCAAGAAAACGCATCAGGAAAAGTTGAAACAGTATGAAAGGTAATATTTTTTTCTGATAGTCGTTTATAGCAAACAGGAATATTGTGTCAGTTGGTAAGCCTCACTTCTAGTCGGCCATCAAGTTTTCCTGATTGAAACACACACGAAAAAGTTTTTCGTCCACAATTCTGTCAGTGGAACGACAGAAATTGGGACCCAACTCATTGGAATAATTTGTTCTATTTTGTGTCAAATGGCAATCATCTAGCACGAAAAATGATTTATCATCAGGAAAATAATTAAATACATTTTTCACAAAAAATAATTGTTCTATTGCAAATATTTTTTGCAACAAAAAATTCCTGAGTAATTCGTCAACGATTAGTATAGCATTTGTATTTTAAAACGCGTGAAATTATCACAAATTATCCATTAGAACTTTTTTCCTGATTCGTTTTCCTGAACGCTATAACTGGCTCCTTAGAGTGCATTTTTAGAAACAAAAACAGAATTAAGGCAAAGCAAATTACAACAGACACAAACAAATTAAATATTGTATGACAGTTTTTTTTTTTTTTGTTTATTGTCAATGGAGAAAATGACATTTGGATAGGCCCGCTCCACGAAATAAGTTTTGTTTGTTTTTAAAATCTTCTACTTCGAAGAAGATTTCAATGAGATTAATTTTTAATCTTCATATAAGGAGATTAAAATTTGTATAGGAAATCTTCAAGATTTAGAAGATTTCAAAGAGGATTAATGGTTAATCTATTTAAATCTGGATTAAGTGGTATGTGAAAACGTAGTATTAGGTATAGGTTTGCGAAAATTTTGACTGCAAAATTTATTTGCTACATTTACTCGACTGGCAAAAATAGTTATTTCTTTCAAGTTTGAGCCATTATTAGGACAAACAATTGGTATAGAATGGTAAAATTCTATTGATTAAATTAATTCAAACTTAATACAATTTATAACTTTACTTATTTTTTATATGACAAGTAGTATTAAACTCATATAAATGTTGTCATATAAATATGTCGATCACACTTATATGACACTATTTAGCCATGTTTATATGGAGAGTTTGCCATATTTATATAAAAGTGTACTTAAAACTGCCTTTACTTTCTCTTATTTCATTTATCGAAGTATGTATAAAACAGAAAGCCTTATTGCACAACTTGTTGTCATAAATTTATCAGAATTAATGGTTCAAATGTGTATTTCAGAAAGTAAGTAGTGTAAACGTTGCACAAGCCCATCAAACATTTTAAGAATATATTGTCTATGTTTTATTATCGCCAATAACCCATATGGGTCACCCCGTAAAAATAAAACGATCTGGGTTATGTAGTGATATGTACCCTCTGTTCGTCGAATTTAATACTAATATTTGCAAACCTGGATAGAAACCGCGATAGAAACCTGGATCTCGTATTGTTTTTGTAATACGTGTTTAAAAATAACCTAGACCCAGACCCGTAGATAATAAAACGCAGCTATTGTTTAAGCATTCATGAGTTCTATAAGATACTTCAAAGAAAGGCCTATAAAAGCTTCGTGTCAATATTTTTATATAAAAACTTGTTATTTTTCTTGAGTAATTTAAAGACCTTTAAGATTTTTACTTCTTTCTTCATTTTTCTACTCAAATCATCATACCGAATATTTTTTCCATAAAGAGCCTCAAATAATAATAAACAATATAAAAATAAAAACAAAAAAATTTATTTTAATTATCTAATATATTGCAGAATAAAAAAATCTTCACTTGGTATGATGGCGATATTTCTACCAGTGAACTCTTCTCAGGTCGTTTGAGTCTGGTCGACAATCATGGTGACTATGGCAAAGCTTCAGCAAATTTAACTTCCATACGAGAATCCGATCAAGGTCTCTACCACTGCCAGATCATATTTCCAAATCGAACGCCTAGCTATCGCAACAATGGTACATTTTTTCAACTCACAGTTGAAGGTGGTTCCTTAATAAAAATCCCACCCATCAACCAAACCATAATGGAGGGACAAACTGCCTTCTTCCACTGTGTCATGAAATACCCAAACACCTCCAATGTAACATGGTACAAGGATGCAGTAGCTTTGTACGAACAACAAGACCTTCATCGTCGTTCGCGTATGGGCCCCGATGGTAGTTTGAGTATTGACCCGACTATGATGAGTGATTTGGGTGAATATGAGTGCAATGTGAAAAACAACGATGGCGAGGTGCAGACGGCAAAGGCATATCTCAACATCCAATGTAAGTTCGCAATAAAATTCATTTTCGCACTGATGGTAAATTTAAATTTTCATTTACAAAATCCTTTCAACCATATATGTAGATAAGGCAAAAGTGATTTACTCCCCGCCGGAAGTGTACTTACCTTATGGTCAACCGGCAGTACTCGACTGTCACTTCCGTTCCAACCCGCCATTGAAAAATCTTCGTTGGGAAAAGGATGGACTACTTTTCGATTCCTACAACGTTCCAGTAAGTATCGCAGTATAATATTTTGAAGGTTTGTGTTGCATAAGTCTAATGCATGTGCGTATTCTCCTTTTCCCTCTGCCACCCCCCTGTTAGGGTGTCTTTTATAAAATGAATGGCAGCTTGTTCTTCAGCAAAGTAGATGAGAATCACTCGGGCAGCTACACATGCACTCCATACAATGAGTTGGGTACTGATGGCCCATCACCAATCATTAACGTGATTGTTCAGAGGCCACCAATATTTACCATAAGCCCGAAACCGATTTACATTCACAAACTCGGAGAAAATGCGCAGCTTTCGTGTGAGGCCAGTGAACGTGACGGCAATCACCTGCCAACAATGGGCTGGACTAGGGTGAGTTGTGTTTACTTAAGATGCACTCGAATTTGCCGCTTGATTGGCATTTGTCTGCTTTACACATTTATCTTTATATATACAGAAAGATGGTATAGCATTGCCAGAGGGAAGATACAAAATCGAAGGGGGAAATTTGACCATCGAGGGAATAGTTGAGTCGGATCGCGGCATCTATGAGTGTTCGGCAACAAATGGAGCTGCCACTATAACTGCTGACACGGAATTGATGATTGAAAATGTGGCTCCCAGGCCTCCGCATAATTTGACAGCAAACAGTACTGAGACAGCAATTACCGTCCGATGGCAGCCAGGTAAGCTTTTGGGCAAATATATATTTAAAAAATATATAAAATATATTTTTTGAGGTGGAATCCTCGTAGGTGCTATTTTACGTAAAGAATGTATTAATTTTTACAGATGACTAAAGTATTTATGTACATAGACTGTAAATAATTATCCTAAACGTCACTTTAATGTTTAAAGTAAAGTTAAACTTCATCTTGTTCCTTGTGGCTTATGGGGTTTTCGTTTGGTAAATTTATATTTTGATCTATAAACTGATTTTTTTCGTAACGAAACGAATACGTTTTCAGATTGATTTTTATTTGCTATGGTATTGGTGTATATTTGTGTCTGTGAACCAGCTAGCGGTATCAGGTGTTTTATTAAACAGATGACTAACAATTATATGATGCATAGACTGGATAGTACCGTTAGTAAAAGAGGAGTAGATTTGCCGAAAAATCCAGATTTGCAAAATTAATTTAAAATCAAAAAATAAATCAATTTGTTTGGCCATTCGAAGGCAAAAATTGTCAAAATCAGTTTTTTACAGATCTAAATCAAAAAATGTTACCAAACGAAAACCCCATTAGCTTAAACGCGAGCTGGACGTTTACTATCCATTAAGAGAAAAACACAAATATTTTCTAATCAAAAAACGGTGTCTCCACAAGCAATATTTCAAAGCATTCTAAGGGCATCGTGAAGCGTGAAGACAGCTATAAGAGCATTTTCATAAATAAAAAAAAAATATAGCGATTTTAAAATTAATCTACTTTTGCAGCGGTGAAAATACTATTTGAGATTATTAAATCTACAATAGGTTAACGTTCGGAGGAAACTTAGTGTAACCAACTATATTTTACTCGCCCCCGCCTCGTAATTGTTAGCGAAAAGTTCCCGTTTCCAATGAATGTGTTCATTTCTTTATGTGCCTAATACTACGCTTAAGCCTAGAACGCTGCTTATGCGAAATAACGAAAAATCCCATACAAAAATGACTCAACGAAATCATTAATGAAAATTTTCATTCTGGAGTACGCTGTTATATGAATAAATGTAAAAAGTCTCCACTCACTTTCCTCAGACAATTTATTACCAAGACCAATTAATTGTGTGCGGAAAATTACAATTCGTGTTTTTTTTTTTGTTTCTTTCATCAAAACTTGTTTATTTGTGATTTTTTTGTGATTGTTTTTTTTTTTATAATGTACACGCGCTCAAGGGATTATGAATACCCTTTAAATGTTTCAACACAGCGCGGGCGTGAGGGTGAGGTTAAGGAAGAGAAAGAATGATAGGAAAGATGTGTGGCGCCATATTCGGAGACTGAAGGTGGTTGTTGTCTCAGATTTTATCTCCAGGGATGGCGGCTGAACTAATGCGGAGAAATTTCCGTGTCTTATTTATATATGTCCCTTATAATTCGCATTAATTTTTGTATTCTTTGTTATATTTTACCGGTATACTAGTTTTACTCAATCACATGTTGTTAGTTCTATGCCTAAACAGCATGTAATGAGTAAACCAGCAACTTATTGTATGACATTTATTTTTAGAATTGTTTTTTAATGGAAAAATAAGAAGACATAGACTACGGCAGGGATCGAACCTGTGACCGTGAGGTTGACAGGCGAACACACAACTATCGCGCCACGGCTTGAAAATTTGTTGGTTCATGTTTTCGTTAGCATTTCGCTCTCCTAGAGGAGGTGGAGACCACCGAAAATTTTCGTTTCGCATCAGCGGCGTACCTGGCTTTACATGTGCTTTTGAAGTGAACTTCGAGCATTTGTAAAGCCTCCATTGATTGAGTTGCAATAAGCTTCAACTACATCAATTCACCTTCAGGATTCTGCTTGTAAGCGGGGTATAGGTTAGTTCGATTTGTACAACATGTGGACAGATAAATAATTTTTTTTTTTAAATCTTTATCTAATTTATTATTTCCAATTTTGTATGACAGAACTTATGGCAATTATTCACTATAGTGTGAATGGATCATACATGTTGTCTACAATAGTTTTTTTTAATGTTAAATAATGTTAAGGAGAACCTTTTAAAGTAAAAATATTTTAGGGAAAACAATAATTGTATGTTGAAGTTTGCTAATGCTACGTTTTCGCCGACGTCTAAATCGAGATCTAATTAGATTTAACTTAAATTTCCTATTAATCTTGAGTATTTACCATACTACTTTTAATCACTTCAAATCCTCAGATGATGATTTAAAATGAATATCATTTAAATCTTCATAGGGCCAATGTAGATGTACAAATCGAACTAAGCTATTCCCGTATTGAAATAAAGACATTCATCAATAAAGTGAATTTTTGAGATTAGTACTACGTTTCCAACGAACTTTAATCTCTTGTAGATTTACTAATATCAAAAAGTGTTTCACCGCTCCAAAAGTAAATTAATTTTGACAGCACGATTCAAAATGCATATATCTTTTCATTTTCTCTTATGATGTAGAAGTGAGACAGGCAGCTTCATCTGTGTCAACAGAAGAGAAAAATTCACTTTCCTGATGAATGTGTTCATTTCGATATGGAAATAGGGTAGTTCGATTGAAGATTTAAATGAGATTTATTTTAAATCATCTGAGAAGATTAAAATTTGTATGGTTAATCCTCAAGATTTGACGGAGATTATACTACGTTTTCACCTACCAATTACTCCAGATTTAAGTGGATTAACCATAAATCCTCTTTGAAATCTTCTGAATTTTCAAGATTTCCCATACAAATGTTAATCTTCTTAAAAGAAGATTAGAAATTAATCTCATTGAAATCTTCTTCGAAGTAGAAGATTGTCAAAAGAAACAAACCTTATTTTATAGAACGCGCCTATTCTAATGTCATTTCCTCCATTGACATTCAACAACAAAAAAAAAAAAACAGTCCAACATTATTCAATTTGTTTTTGTCTGGTGATATTAGTCGTTGCCTTCGAATTCTGTTTTATTTATATTTTTCTTATAAAAATATATAAAAATAAAAGATGAAAGAAAGCTACAAAGACCAAAGCGGTGCCTCGAATTTGTAATGGAAAATGTTTTTGCAACATGTTGCAATCTCATAAGCGAGGTGGATAGTGTGGCTCGTCTTCGAGTGTTTCTTTTTTTCAGGTTGACAGGGAATCCATTAGCTGGGATAAAGCTGCAAATATTGTTCATTCAGCAAGTTGGTTTTTCATTTTCCTTCTAGATTATCGACCTCGTGTCCTGGCAAGATTTCATGCACCAGGAAGGTTATTACTGCTATAATTTTTAAGGATAAAATGTTCGGATAACAATATTTTTAAGCTATTACTCATTTTTATTTATTGAAATTAAATGTGTTCACTGCACCGAAATTATTATTCTTCTTTCTAATTATTATTTTGTTTTACTCTTGATTTATTGACTTTTGAATGCCAATTCAGAGTGAAAACGTCAAACTAATCTTTTTTTCTATGGTGAAAACTCTTCAAGATTAATTTTTAATCTACTCAATTTAAACCGGATTATCTTTAGGTGAAAACGTAGTATTAAGCTAAATCTACTTAAATCTCGGTTTAGTGGTCGGTGGAAACGTATTATAAGATTTGTAGGAGATTTAGCTCAATCTGATTAAGTCTCGGTTAAGTGGTCGGTGGAAACGTAGTATAATACCGTTTTCCATTTAGTTTCACTAAGGTATAACCTCATTCTGAATCCAATGGATCAGTGCTAATTACATTTAGGTACTTAATACTGATGTTTTGTCTTTGTGTATGTGTAGTTTTCAATTACAAAGACGAGAAAGACGAGGAACCAAATAGAAAATCATAGGTTTGACATTTGAATATGAATGCGACTCTCATTTCAAATCAAGAAGACAATTGCTCTTCTCAGAATGGTCAGAAGAGGTTTTTTTCCCAATCGAATGTTTTTAGAAGAATTGCGAACGCTTCGTAATGCTTCTGGATGTCCAATGGAATACGGAACATTATAGTAAATCTACTACATACGCCATTTAAAAAAAAAAACTATTTGGTGAGAGTTTATATTACACGTGGATTAAGTGCACTTATGTCAGTAATAAAACAAAATGTCTGCCATTTGACCTTCGCAAGCTTATTCCTTCGCTATCCCATGGAATACATATTCGACTTTAATTGGAAATAAAGCTTTAAAACATGTATCAAAACTTTCATGACAAATATTTCCACCCAAAAAAATCACTTTTTTAACATTCTTCGCAACTTGCTTATATTTTCATTTTCAATGGAGGTTTAATGTCAATAAGGAAGTTCTGAGTCAATTTTTTACTCAGAGTCTGGATTAGTGTGCAAATAAATTTAGATACCGACACATTTTTTATTTTAACCTTTTTATAATTTTATTTTTTTTTTACTCAGACTAAATTATGTCGTTTTCGATTGTCGTCCGAAAGAATTCAGAATGCTTTTAAAAGTGCTTGATTGGAATCGAGTTAGAGTTCTTCTTCTCGAAAGAACAGAAATTTGATTCTGGTTCTGAAGTCAGAATCGAAACCAGACACATTGTATAGGGGTCATGCTTACAAAATAAAATAATCACAAATGTGCGTTTCCCATCTTACACCTAGACTTACAGTCAACTTCAAAATCGAGAATATTGTGTTTACTTATTCGATTGGGTTTGCCGGATCGGAGAGTTTTTCCTGATTTCCAATCGAAAACGATATTACTGATTTAAAAGTTCTTGAGATCATTATGTTGTATGGTGTATATTTTTTTTATTTATTTCCAAAACTACTTATTCAGTGCTAGTTTTTTTTTGTGCTTCTGGAAGTACGTAAAAATAAATTGCCAATTATTGGTATTTAAAAATATAGTCATCCATTTGACCCACATTCAATAATTTGCATCGCCAATTTTCCACATCCAATCAGCGATGCCCTAGGTCATCTATCAAAATTCAAAAGCCTTTATATATATCCTATTCATATATACAAAGCGTATTTAGATTTAGAAATATTCGGAATTATGAATGTTGTGCTTTATCCTGCACTCGCTTATAACTCAGTCCGCGTGTCACCCCTCCAATCATAGTGCCTGCCTACATGTATAAGCCATTAATCGTTTGTGGCTGATTGTTACCACAAAACGCTAATGGCCTCTGGTGTACCCCGATCCGATGCAAGAGTCACAAAATATGATGCATGGTTCAATATACCAAATGGATATTATGACGCAAACAAAATTTAAGCTAACAAGGATGATGATGCTCGGTTTTTGGGACAATACTGGAGAGATGATTTGTCCAAGCCCGAGCGGTTCATCTGTCCATTGACAGCGCCAGCACCAGCACGACATATAGCGTGGCGTGCAACTTTATTATTATATTCAGATTCACTCTACTCACTCTCACATCATCAATAAATTTGTTTTGTTTTCTTTATGCACAGGCTATCTGCGACCCAATTTGGAATATATCGTTTGGTATCGACTGTCGGATGCAGCTGAATGGCGAACAATGCGAATCCTTACAAAGAACGTAATGGAGGCGACAATCAAAAATCTCATACCCGGCCGGGAATATGAATTTATGGTGCTTAGCCAGGATCGATATGGGGACGGAATGTTCAGTAAATTATTCCGTTATTCCACCAAAGGTATACATTAATTTATTATAAATTATGTGGTACTCGTATGTTAGGTATTAATTTAAATTTTACTCAATTAAAAAAGGTTCGGATTTTAGTGAGCCGGAGCAGTTTCAAGACCCGATAGCACCCTCAACTCGAATAGGTCCACCTAGGAATCTCACTGCTCTGGAAAACTCTCATGGCTATCTTTTGCATTGGGATCCTCCAGTTCATGGGCTGGACAGCCTTCGATTGTATGTGATTCAATGGTGGCGGGAACCGGAACACTACCTAATCGGATCTGCAGAAACTATTGACACCTACTATCAATTAAGACACCTTAAGGAAGATGCGATCTATAAAGTACAAATCAACAGTCAATCTATTAATGGTGACAAGGAACCAAGCAATGAGCTGGAAATAGTTGTTCCGTCTCATCGCAAAATGAGAGCTGTCGTTATAGGCAGTGCGGTGGGACTGATCTTCCTGGTGACAGCCTTCTGTGCATTTCTGTATGTCAAACGAAGCTGCTTTCGACACCTGAAGAGCAATAACGAGAAGATCAGTGATACCTAATCCAAATAATGTATACATTTATATAATTGTTTCCGTTCTTAAGTCTCATAACTTTTGTATCTATCTGATTTTTTGTTTGTTCCTCTTTATTGCTCTTCTATACTATCTATCGATCTTCAAAAAGGCTTATATCTATATCTGAATTTTCGTCTATTTATTTTATTAAAAGTGCTATGCACTGATGGAGAAAAAACTAAAACATTTTAATGTGTAATCAATTTTAATCGTGTAAAATTTGAATTGATTAAAAAAAAAATAAAAACATAAAACTACAATCCGTCTGATGTGGAACGTAATTTTGTTTACTTTTTTTTTGAGAGAGAGTACAAGTTTTTCTTACGAACGAATACAATTTATCGGTCTAAGATTGGAAAAATAACTATTCAGAAGCAACTCCATAAAGCGGCCGCCATTATTTTTAAACCAATGTACAATTAATACCAATTGTTTAGCTGACATTATTCCTGGGGCCTATAACAGAACATGACAAGTACTTATTAAACAATTAAAATACAAGTCTTTCAAAAATTGTTAAGTTGTAACACAAAACGACAAAGTCTATAAGCTCTGTGACAATTATCACTTTAAAATGTGACAGAGATTTTCCCCCTTTTTCAACAAAAAGTGACAAGATGTCACGAAAAATTTGTATAACAATAGCTAGCATTGACATACTATACAAACATTTTCGGAAAAGTTCACCATTTTTTAACTTTCTAATTTTGACAGCTCATTTACCATTTTACCACTTAACTTAGGCCGTATGTGAATTTTTAAAATGTTGGTTAAATTTTGTAACTTGGTTAAAATTTGACACAAGCGTGGTGAATAAAATGGGTTAAAATGTAGGCAGCTGTAGAGCAGGCTAAATTTGCATTAAAACTTAACGTTTTTTAAGATAGAGTAATTTGAAACTGTAAGCGATAACCGAAAAGAAAGATGAACTCCGAAAAGTCCAGATCTACTGGGAAACCATATAATAAATGTAAGTTTTAATTTATTCAATTGAAAAATTAAGTTACATTATTATTTTTGTTTGTGTAGGGTCTCAAGAGGAAAAAACAAATATTATAATCCGTTGATATTTTAACAAATATAAAATAATTAATTAAAATACTCCTTGTATTTCATTTTTCAAATTGAATACAAATAGATTGATTTGTCAGCTTGTCAAATTCTTCAGATGTGAAAACTAGTGTTTACATACTAAATCAACAAACTAACCATAATGGGAATTGTTTGAAAAGATTTCGAATTGTTGTTTTAAAATATTAAATTAACGATGTTTAACTGGAAAATATTAGTAAAACTGAAAATTCGTTACTTTTTTCTTGCCAAATTATTAACTTTATATCTTCTAAGTTTGATTTTGGGAAAGAAATTAATTAACTTGAACAACAAAAAAAAATGTTTTTAGGGAAATTTCTTCAATCTTGAAGGAATTTTAGCCAAAATAGTGTTTTAATAAATCCCTTTTAACGCAATTCACACAGCAAAAGGCTAAATTTGATCCCACCACAAACCAAATTTCAAAATTTAACCAAGGTAGAAAATTTAACCAATATTTTAACGCAATTCACACACGGCCTTATATTACGCAGTTGTGTTAAATCTTATAGATTTTATTCATTTCGTCGAAATGTTAAAACAAAAACTTAAATGTAGTTTAAACTTAAAAGCGTGTGCTAAATTTTATTAGTCGCGTCGAAAAGTAAAAAAAAAATAAATTGATATTTGATCTAGCCTTAAGTGTATTCCGCTCATCCGCAAATAACTACAATATAAAAAAAATCCCTTAAGCACTGGTACTTGATAATATTCGTGAATTCCGTTGGGAGCTGGGTGGCGCTCGTGTGGTCCTAGCTGAGGAGAGATCCAATGCGAAGTTGGCTCCCAGCAGTCCATGTATAGTATGTCAATGATTGCTAGTATGTAGCAGTTAATTTAAAAGATATCATTAGTTTTCTAAGTAAGGAATTTAAATTGTTAAAGAATAGACATACATACCGAAGTAATTTTTAAATTTGTTTCTAGCACATAATCAATTAAAAAGGTATTACTTTGATTCTGATTTTTATATTGACAATGACAATGAAAACAATAGGGGTATTCACGATCTGGCTTACCAAGTCTTGTAAAAGTGTAAAATTTTATTTTTTTACAACAGACTGTGAACACACTTTTACTAATCTGTAGCAACACTGAAGCAAATGTCAAAATCTGTTTCACATTTGTTCTGAAGAAGGCTTAAGCTTGTGTTAAAAAAATCTTACACCCTTGTATTTTTCTGTTACAATAGGGTTCGGGTATTGTAAAAGTGTAAAAGTGTAAGATTTTGACATTCAGTATATTTTGTTGTTGTAGTGCAAAAAAATGATACACTTTTACACTTTTACAATGATACAAGACCAGTTACACCGGATCGTGAATACCCCTAATGAATCTTTGTGCAGGGGCCCCAGCATGTAACTTGATACATTCGAGTCTTGTCAATACAATCGAGACTTGTTTTATCGTTAGAGAACACTTGATTGAACCAAAATAGTTGCTTCCAATTCTCGACTGTATCGACAAAGCTCGATTGTATCAAATTACGTGCTGGCGCCCCAGATTAAAAGTATTTAAAGTAAATATCTCTATGCACTTTTCACTTTTACTTTAAATAGAGTATTTTTTTTTCCTTCCGCGAATTTTTCCATTTTTATTATTGACCACTTTGTCATACAATGTGGACAAGTGACAAGTCAAGGGAAATTTGAAATTTTGACAAGTGTAACAGTCTTACATTGTGTTACAGAATACACTTGTCCTTGTCGTACAAGAATATTTCGATAAGTAAATTTAAAATGGTATACTTGCCATTTTTGCTATGGGCCCCGGCTTGCCAGAACGTCAATAATAATAATAAAAATAATTTTAACTATATGCCTGTAAAACATAAGGTATCTTAAATGCAACCTGAATTGCACAGAACTAGTTAGAAGGAATAGAAAGATAGGAAAGAATTTTTTGTTGGCACAATGGATTTGAGAACTATGTATTTACTATCTCGTTTTAACCTACCGGTGACATCCAATTAAGATTGTAGGTATAGGAAATAATGCTGCCTAGGGTGGAGATCTTTTTTTTAATTCGTCACAATGTAAGTGGATAATCTGATTTTGAGGTTAGTCGCGCGCAAAGAAATTATTCGTTCAAGTGTGGATGATATGTGGATCTCGAATAAAGTTTAACTGTTCGTAACAATCAGATGCAATTCGTGATGACCAATATTGTTTTCCCATTTTTGACAAGCGAAAAATAGACAAAACATGCATGAAGTTTATCTTCTACTTTGATATTTTTTTCTTTATCATTTTGCATTACAATATACGTATATACTTTATTATTTATTCATTTTTATTTCATTTTTTTATTTACCCTAGCGGAAGAAAATAACTTACCGCTGCTCCCGACTAAAAATTGTTGAACAAAAATGAAGTACAAATAATTAAATTTTCACAGTAATACATAGCGGCTCAGCATTTGAGTTAATTTACAGTTCATATCATAAAAAGCAATATAACACAAAACCTACCCTTTTGTTTACACTGATACACACCCAGGTACAGAAAATCAACAAGCGATCAACTTATTTCGCCAACTTATAGGCGTGTTTTTTTCTAAGCCCCGGGGAAATTGGACGAAAAAAACGATGAGTAGGATTAACAATTTGCATACTAAATCCAACAACAACTAATCTCAGGGTGTGCTTAGCTGAAACCCAGAGAATTCTCGGGTCTTAGCTATTGGAGAGGATAAAAACTGTGCTATCACAAACTTTTTCACTGAGTTATCAATAAAATGTATAGAAACTTCAAAACTGACAATTTGACATGTCAAATAATTATCAATTTTGTTTGGTTTGCTTGAGCTTTTGGTCTAAGTGTGTCACTTGTTTTCCTGACGACCATGTCAACCTAACCTAAGCTACCTTTTAATATACATTCCAATTTTAACATTTCCGCTTTCGTATTGCCTCTATGGTGTCGCAGATTTTTTCCACCTCGCCATGAGCACAACCTTCTACAGCGATTTTCATTTTTGCGTTTATTTTTATTATACATATGTATATTAAAACTTGACTGTGAAATTATTATTAAATAAAAAAGTATTTCCTGAAGTTGATATTCGTTCAATTAACAAGAATTGAATGAACTACAAAACAAAGGTTTCTCTGAGAAAATTGTGTTTTGATGCGTTTTGTTGTATACAGGAGCAACCCTATACAGATTCTCTGCTACATCCTAGACATACTTCAATCTTCTTGATCGTCGTCCGCTCTTGCTCAGACCTATATTCCTAATGACATAGGAACTGAGCGTCCCGTCCCGAATAGGCAACTCGTCCACTAATATCATGTCACCAGTGACCGACGAATGGGGTAGTTTTCAAGTAGTTGAATTCTATGTACCACTGTATTTCTGAAAATTAAAATTAAAAGAAAATCACATCGGCTAAAAACAATTTCCAAAATACTTGATTTCAATTTTCAAATTACTTGATTCACATTTTCTTGTATAAATAATAATTAACTTGCTTCTTTTTATGTTATTTTAATAGAAAAGTAGTTTAAATTCAATAAATATATCGAAATTACACAAAACAAATCAACCCGATGATTTTTAGAAGAATGAGGATGAGGCAAACAGTGATGTTTAATTTTTTCTTGCATTACAGCTGTTCTTCAAATGTTATCTTGCAATTTAATAGTGCTACCAAGTATTTCACTAAGCGCCTTGGTCGTTTTATTCAACCAATTCCCCCGGGGATTGCAAAAAAAAACACCTTATGTATATTATTATAGTTTTCTTCACATTTTCCTTCTGGACACACATGGCATTTGGTGCGTTCAGCAATTTACTCACATATGCTCAGACAATTACATGTTCAGAACGAAAAAAGAAGCACACATTTGGAGCTCTGCATGCACAAACAAATTTTTTGACAACTCAGACTCTGCTCTGAACCAAAAAAGAAAAACGACTAATATGACAACCGAATTTTGACACCATGCGCATGATATTATTTTGTGATCTGTGCACTGTGGTGGAGCTAATTGTCAGGGTAGGTATATACAAATGGAGTCGTTTTAATGAACAACGTGTCTACAAACATTCAGTTTAATGAGCCATTTTGAGCAGATCAAGGAACATTGTGGACCATAGTTGATGAAGAAATCCTAATTGCTTCGATTGCTTCACTTCTTACAAATACTTGTATACTTCTATTTGTCAAACCAAATGGAGATTTCTGTTATAAAAGGAACAATTTATACATAAGCCGAACATTACGGGTATTTTTTAGAGTGGGACATATGTAGGTAGATAACCTATTAAATCTACATATCTCACATGGCTGCGTCATTGGGTTACACTTTGCAGCAAGGCAGTAAGGAAATTCTATAAGCATTTTTTCTTTCTATTACTTTCGAACTAAATTCTTTAACTGTAAACGCATTTGGATATAGTTGTCACTTTTACTTTGACAGATTATTTCTCGCTTACGAAAAGTACATCTATTATAAAATATATGTATGTGTTTTAATATATTCCAAACATATAAGTTATTTTTATTTGAAATGTTTGTACAACCAAAAGGCAATAAATAGTACAGGTATTCACGATCCGGTGCAACTGGTCTAGTATCATTGTAAAAATGCAAAAGTGCAACTTTTTTTGCACCACAACAACAACATACACTGACCATGATTTTACAACGATTGTGCACTTTTGCTATACCGTAACCCTATTACAACAGAAAAATACAATGGTGCAAAATTTGCCTGGTGTCGTTGACAGTTTGGCAGCTGTTATTTTTTGTCAGAAATGGTTGTGTTCAAACTGATTTTGCATTTTTACTCCAGAGTTGCAATAGAAAAAAATTAAATTTCGTAATTTTACACCTTTTTTTTGCATCGGATCGTGAATACCCCTAATATGTAGTTATATCTATTTTCAGTAACTTTAATTTTGTTAGCAAATACAATCGTGCAAATTCACAATATATCACAAATGAATAACAGCTACTAAGAGTATAAAAATGACATATTTAGTGTGCAACATCAAATACACAATTGCAAAATTGTTCTCTGTTGTGTTTTTGTGTTGTAATTGAGTTTGGGTATAGTGAAAGTAAAAGATTGTCCACGCAAAAAAATATTTCTGAAATGCTTTTTAAGCAAATGTGAAACATTTCAAAAAAAGTGCTGCAAGAATTGTTTCCTTTAATGTTTCTTTTGTCCAGATACAACTAGAATTTTCCCACGGTTACTATGGTTATTCACAAAGGCCGTACATTTCGTTCCATAAATACCCTCAATAAAATCTCAATATACAAAAAGATTACACTTACACTGCTCTTACTCAAAAGCGATTTTTTAATCCTCACGCAAGAAAGAAAGCGCGATAAGTCTGCAGTTTTTCAACTTAAGCAAGCCAAAACATGTCCCGCTTGGTTTTTGCAACACTACATCTCCACCAACAGTTTCCAGTCGAGTGAATATTTAATAGATTTATAATAATATAAAAATCGATATTTATGTCAGAAAACGTTAGTTAGCATAACTTATTATTCCATTTTTGACAGAGGCTATTATGTAGTCCTATGTGCATTCTTAAAGCAAAATCATTTTCAATAAATATTTTTTTAACATAAACAATATTGTTATTTAGTAATTTAAATAAAAACATAAAAATTAAAAAGTAGACCACCGCACCACAAGAAAACCTAAGGAATCTGATGATCTAGACCTGGCAAAGTAGTGAAATAGCTATAATGCCAGCCAAAAATAATAAGCAAATAACTTGGTGGTAGCGCAGTCAAGTTCTTGTTTTTCATTCAAAAACATTGAATAAAAACAAAAGCGTGCGACTTTCCTTTAGGGAAGCACGCGTAAAACTTTGATTTTTTTTACATTGAGCTGGGGTTCTCTATAGAACAGCTTAAAAATATTACGATGAAGAAACACTGTTAAATATGATTAAAACATTGTATTAATTTTTCAATGTTGGCCTTTTAAGTAATGCACTTTTGTTTAATTTGTCTTTAAATTAGAACGAATTGCAAGAAACAGATATGCTTTTATTCGGTAGATTTATTATTAAAGATAATTATAATTATAATAGTTTTAATATGAAAATATTAGTTTTTTTTTTATTTTTAACATACTTATAAAGTTTGCAAAACTTCGAAATTTCATATTTTTCAAAAATTATGCAAAACTTTGAATATACCTACTCTCAGTGAAAACCAATTGCGAATTAAAATAAAACTTTCAGCAAAACGTAGGTATAGATAAATTATAAATAACTACTTCTGGGAAATTTTACTGTAATTAAGTTCACGGCGTTTTGTAGGCCGTGTAAGGGGCGGCATGCTGCCTCTGCCACACTGTAACCCCCTTTTTGTTCAAATTATAGGATTTCGGGTGGGGAAAGGTAAAAGCAAATAAGACAATAACAATTATAGTAGTTTGAAATCAATTTATACTGTCCCAAGAAAAATGAACATACCACAACCAGTGGTGTTCTTCTATGTATCGACTTATTAATTGTCTACATTTCAACGTAAACAATCGGTCGACAATTTAGTCAATGTATCGACAATATAAGCAATTACTTTCATATCTAAATCTCACAAATAAAATCATTGCAAACATTGGGCGGTTTGATTTAAAAAGGAATGCAACTACTGACCAAATTTTGATTTGGGCGTTTTAGGCGATATTTCCATTTTCGGGTGTTCATTTCACTTGACTTTTTATATTTGAATTTTGGGTGTTCTTTTCTTAAAAAAATAGAAAGATGCCATGTTTCCAAATCGATTTGGGCGATTTTTTTTGCGAAATTTCCTAATGCAATTTATGTTAAAAAAAGGTTTTTTCTTTCCCTTTTCGATGTATCAGAAATAGAATTTGGATCAAAATTTAATTTTTGGAAACTTTGGGACTTATTCACTTCTTTCAACTCTTGGATCAGTTAAAAAAAAGCTCTTGGGACTGATGTAGGATTAAAAAATAATGTAGATCGGTAGGTCTTGACTTAAAGTGCATATACCTACAAAAGAAAAATTGAAAAGTTTAGGACTTCCGTTTCGGGGCGTGGTATCAACTCACTCTCTTAGATTCGATATCAATTTTGAAGCACTTCGGATTGCTGTAGAAAAATGAAATTTGGTAACGTGATATGATTTGAGTTCATATTGGAGATTTTTGATTTTCGAATTTTTCTCAGATTTTTGTATAAATTATTAGAAGTACTTTTACATAGAATGATGACCTTTATACTTTATAGGTCATACTCCTGTTCATAAGGAATGGAAATATTGAAAATTTGATATTTAAGATTTAAAGGCCATGTCATTCAGCCATTTTATCAGAGTAAAAACAATAACTCTGCTAAAATAATTAAATAATTAAAATCGGACCAACAAAATAAACAACTCCAAATTATATGAGAAATTTGTTAGGTTAATGATTTGATTACTGAGCCAAATTTGCAAGGCTTACTGGCATTTTTTATTTATATTACTAAATTCCTCAAATTTAAAAGTTTTTTAAAACTTGAATAGTAGCAAACCAGTGGAGTTATTCAATAGGTCCTATCAGTAGGTTTTTTATAACAGATTTCTCCCATAGTTTTCGATATCTTCTCAAATTTTAATATTTGAAACTAAAAGTTTTATAAACATAGAACTAGTGATACGTTTATATTTAGATCAAAATATTTTTTCACGGCCGTCTTGTTCTTACATACATTATTTTGTATTATAGAAGAACTTGGTTTTTTTTTAAACATTTATGTTTAGTGGTTTGATAAATTTTAGTAGAAAAAATTATGAATTATGTTGGTTTTGCTAATTGTCTACTATGTCTACATTGTCGTCAATTTTGAATTTTCTACATCGAATTGTCTACATGTAGACAATCATGTAGCCTACATTTAAAGTCTACATAGCACAACACTTACCAAACTGAAGTTCCATACAGTCATCTGTGGATTAGTAAGCAACTGTCAAAACAAACAAAAAATTGTCCGTAGTCATTATTTGCATGCATTTTGTATTAACAATGAAAACTTTAAAAACTAATTAAAAATAGAAATAAAAGTTTCCTCATTTTAATATTGTTATATTTATTGTGTTTAGGCATAAATCTACCGAATAAAAGTATCCGCGTGTTAAAATTCGGCAACAAAAATTTTCGCTCAAATTAGTCAAAATAAATACTGCACTGCTCACTTCAGAAGTTCCCTCCATTGTGCTTCCTGCTTTAGAGATTATGTGTCCTACAATTTTTCTTCAACCATGAACACTCGCTATTTGTTCATTCCACCCCTACATGACATTTTATACAAAAGACATTCTTCCAAAACAAAAAATTGCATTTTTTCATTCGTTTCCAATTATTTACTTGAAACAAAAAAAATAAAACAAACGTAACTATCCAACTTTACCTAAATTTTCCTTATTTGATCAAGTTAGAGGTTAACAACAAAAATCCATGGCATGCAATTTAAATCGTCAGTAATAAACTTCCAACACTTGTGATCGGGTTTAACAAAGTTGAAATTTTATCCTAAAAATCCTCTATTCTCTTATCAACCAGCAGTAGCAGTATGCATCATCGTCGAAGAAATGTAAATAAAAACGATAACGAATACACCCGCATCGATCCATCAACCTATGATACCGCCGATGGAACTTATTCCGACCAATTTGAAGACCCACATACCGAAAGGAGATTGCCTTGGAAACAGATTATCCTCATTATGGGATTTATGATTTTGGGCGCAGTAAGTTTTTCATGGTATAGAAAAAAATACAAAACAAAATTTGTCTGTTCGTTTTAGATTTGCATCACATTCAGTATCCTCATATCAGCTAGTTACTTTGATGCAAAATACCAAGACCGAGTGTGGCCACTCCTTATGGTTGGAATATTAATGTTCATTCCTGGAGGCTACTACGGCTACATTTTAATATGCATTTTATTCAAAAGAGACGGCTTCACCTACGAGGATATTCCTATTTTTTAATATGTATGTTTTTTTATAAATCTTAATTCCTCACAAATGTACAATTAATAAAAAATTGTTTTCAATTTTACCAAATCCAAAGAAAATCGAATCCTTGTTTTTTTAACACAACCTTTGGATGATAGAAATGTTGCTGAATTCATTTTCAAATGAATTTTGAAGGGAAAATGAACAGCTGTCATGGATAAATGTCACCGCCAAGCCAACAGAAAGGCGTCAACGTCACAACTTTTTTTAATTTCCATTCCAAATCTACCGCTTCGCTACCGTCACTAGTCACAGTAGATAAAGCATAGCATTTATTCTTTTCTTTAAATTTAACAATAATTGATTTTATTAAAAGTTTAAGTAATTGCATTTAAATTGTTAACTCTTCTTGCAACCAAAATGTCATCGAATCAATGGGAAGTTGTAACCAAGTCAAAGAAACAGCGCAATCTCGAAAAGAAATTCGAAGCGCACAACGAGAAGAAACGGCTCGCTTTGGCCGGTCCGAGCTTAGAAGAAATTCGTAAGGTTTCTTTAATTTTCTTTCCAATTGCCTTCTTATAGCAGAACATTTCTTTTGCTTTTTTATTAAAATTTAGTTCCCCAGCATCAATTAAAAAGCATTTTTAGCAAAAGTTCAAAGGACAAGGAGAATAAATCTCCAAAGAAGACTAACGCTGTTAACAGCAGCAACAAGTCGTCTCCCGCAAAGAAGTCCAAAAGCAATAACAATGAAAGCAATAAGAAATCCACAACGCCGACTGCTCCACCAGCTCCGCCGAGACCAAAGAATTTGGAAACCGCTTTGCTAAAGATCACCCCAGATGAGCTAAACGGGCTCATGGAGCAACTGAGAACTTCATTCCCCGGAAATGAGTTGTATTGGCTGAGAGAGGTAAGATTCTTTTCAAGTTATTTTTTTTTTTTTTGCGAACTTCTGCATTTAACGCCATTTAAGATTTTGTTGATTAGATGTGAAAAGAATTAGAATTTGATTTGATTTCGTACAGATAAAGCGATCAAAGTTCAAGTGGTATGCCCAATGTTAAGGTTAGCGTGGGCTGCTTAGATTTTGTAACTAAACAAATAAGCGCTGTATAATTTATCACAATTCTTGTAGGAGAAATTTTGTATGAAACTAAGATTACTGACATATGTATGTATATTTGCATTATAATTAAAACACCTTTCACTATTATCAACTTAGATATAAGTAGATCAATTAGCAACAGAAAAGATTAACATATCCTATGCTATTCGTCTATTGGTTATTATGACAACCGAGGTCATTCACCATAGATCCCATCAGTACCATATCTTTTAACACAGACGTTCTTACAAAATCGGTCCACTTGACCTGATTATCTGTTTCTTTGCGTTAGGAAAAAAATATTGTTTAAAAATTTCTTATAAATGCTAATTTGATGCTCCCAGAAAGCGAACTGATTTCCCAGTAATAGAGAACGGATGATTTAATGACGAATCTTCTTTCGCACTCGTGCAGTTGCTAGAGTATTTAAGGACAAACCCGCAGGCCCAGATAGTATTCCTCCCACTACGTAGTATTCCTTGTCTACGTCTACGCTGGCACATCATCTGCGTCAGCTTTTCCATCTGTTCTATTTTCCCGGTCTCTTTCCAAACGGATGGAAAACAGAATTTTTTCAGCCTGTCCCTAAAAAACGGCGTATCTTCTTCACCTTCTTAATATGTCCCTTCTTTCCAAGGTCATGGAAACGCTGATAAATTATTATCAGCTTAAGAAATATCTTGAAGAACGAAAGCTCCTTAATGACTGGCAATAGGTCGACTGGTGATCTGGTGGTATATCTCGCTGAAGTTAGGTTAGTTTGAAGTAAAATAAAATTCATAAGAAGAAGAAGGGAACTTTGATGAATGGATCGGATCATTTTTCCCTTCCAGCTAAAATGTATGTATTAAATAATTATGTTTTTGTATTGCTTATTTTTTGTGACTACCGCCTATAGATTCGTTCATGGCTTCCGTATATAAAAAAAAACTCAAATTAGTATTGGAAACAATAAAACAGCCTAACGACTGTCGATCCATTTACATTCAAACAATGCTACGGTTCCCAAACTGAAGTCAGCGAGAGCGACAGATGATACGAGAGAGACATGGTTTCGTGAAGCAAACTTATGGCGACATCGTTCAATGTTATCCCATTTTATGGAGTGGTCGTGGCGCGATAGTTGTGTGCTCGCCTGTCAACTCATGGTCACGGGTGCGATCCCTGCCGTTGTCTTTGTCGTCTTATTCCATTAAAAACCAATTCTAAAAAATTGTCATAAAAATGAGTTCCTGGTTTACTCAGTACATGTTGTTCGGGCAAAACACTAACAACATGTGTATGAGTAAAAACTAGTACATATACGCATTAATATGACAACGTATAAAATAATGCGAATTAAAAAAGACATAAATAAATAAGACACGGACATTTTTCCGCATTAGTTCAGCCGCCATCCCTGGAGATAAATCTGAGACAACAACCACCTCCAGTTTTTTGAACATCGCGCCACACATCTTTCCTATCCTTCTTTCCCTTCCTTCAGCTCACGTTCCTTCTTTCCCTTCCTTCAGCTCACGTTTCACTTACCTGCGAGGTATTGAAACGTATAAAAAAGGATAATTATAATCCCTTGAGGGCGTGTAGATTATAAAAAAAAATTAACGAGTATCGTTCATTAAGTTACGTGATGAGGGCCCTGGAATATCCCAGCAAAGGTAAATATTAAACTGCTGTGTCATCTCTATAAGAGATGATCTACAATTATGGCTGGCTTAGAGTTTATAGAGATGGAGCAAAGAGATTTTATAGAAGCTTGACTATTTGAAAAGATGCGGATATCTGATATCACGTCGATATCACGTTTTTCTTAAGCCAAGATAAGACTTCTATTATCGCCAAAAGTTCCGCCTGAAACAAGCTACAGTGGTCAGTAAGACAAAAAGAGAGTCTTAAATTAAGTCTGTCTGAGTGCACGCATGCACCAACCTTACAATCGGTTTTTGATCAATACGTGTAAAAATGAATAGATTAATCTCCAAAAATGTCAAATCCTCCCATGTGGATTTGGAAAGATAGTCCACCTGAAAGTTTTTGTCGAAATGGAAATGTGGGATGGTGTAATCAATCTCACCGAACATTTGGCATCAAACATTTATCGAAAATACGTGAATTTGGTATCGATGAATCTCTTCTTCTTTGGATTAGAAGTTGTATTGGAGGGTTTCAAGTCTGATATTAATAAAATATATGCTGGTGTGCCCCAGATCTCCGTTTTGTCTTCAACTATTTTTTCTGATTTTCATTAATGATCTCTTATCTATTCTAATCTCAGCTTTTCATGTTCGTTTTCAGATGCAACTCCTTGTTCTTCGGATGTGGAACTGCAACGGCAACTTATGATAAGTTCATTAAACTTTGATCTCGATAGCATTATCTAATGGAAAATAAAAAAACATATAGAATTTAATGTTTCGAAAGTTCAATAATGTCTTCTGTCGTTAAGGAAGAACCCACCCCCAAGCCGCTATCCATGAGCGGCACTTTCATTAAATAATCCGATCAGCTTTCAGTCCTTGGTATGTGCATCACCTCTCTTTGGAACGATCACATATTCAATGTTGCCAAAAATGTTGCAGATTTGTTGGTCTTCGTAGATGCAAGAAATTCTTCTCCACTTCTGATCTGGTTGTAATCTAAATCTACTTAGAATTTATTATGCTAAAAAACATGGCTATTCTATCTAAATCCTCCCTTAAACCTATTTAACCGTAATACTGGCATTTCTAGGAATGCCTATTAGTTTGGGTTCTAGGCCAAACTGGGACATACTGTCAGGTATAGATATTCCTTCTGCTACCGCACTAAACGAATGTGGAATGCTTTAAATCCTTAACTAATGCCCGCACTATCTGGAAACAAATCCTAGTACAATGTCAGTTCAAAATGGTAATGTGGTTGTTAACGATCCTTGTGAAATAGCCAATCTGTTCAATAAATAGTTTATTTCAATTGGACAAATTTCCTTTCCTAATGTTACATCTTGTGGTTGCTGCTCTAGTTCAATTGCTTCAAATAGATTCTCGAACAGAAATAGTTTTTATTTTGAACCCATATCTGGAATTGAAATCTTGCAAAATATAAAAACACTTAAAAACTCATATTCTGTTGGTATAGTCGTATAGTCGTCCAAACGTTGTGCTAAAAAAAAACTTCTTTAAATTTAGTAGATGTTTTGGCACATATTTTCAATTTGAGCGTTTTTCAGGAATTTTCCCTGATGATTTAAAATCTGCTATAATAATACCATTACATAAAAAAGGTAACAAAAAAGATATAGATAACTGTAGACCAATCTCCTTACTGCCATCCATTTCAAAAGTTTTTGCAAAAGTCATCAAATTTAAGATTCTCCGGTTTCTGACTGATTTGAATTTTCTTGTAGTCCTTTGCAATTTGGATTCAGAATGGGTTTTTCTACCGAAGATACTCTGCTAGACTTCTGTAGCTCCATACAGCAAGGTGTTGATGGCAAACAAAAATATGGTGCTTTGTTCGTCGATATAACCAAAGCGTTCGATATGGTCAATCTCTCCATCCTTTTAAACAAGTTACATAGAATTGGTTTTCGTTGTTTTTTTCACAGATGGTTTGTTTCTTACTTAAAAAATCGAAGTCAAATAGTTAAGGCGAATAATGCCCTAAGTGATTCTATGAATATTAACTTGGGAGTACCCCAATTATCAGTCCTTGGTCCCATTCTCTTTTTAGTCTACATAAATTCTATTTTTGAACAAGCATTTGTGGGGAAAGGTAAAGCCTTTGCTGACGACCTTGCAATTGGATATACTGCTGTAAGTCCATTGAATTTGGTTGCTGACTTCAACCATGACGTGAATTTACTAAGGATATGGTTCGCTGAACACAAACTTGTCGTTAGCACTAAAACCAAATTAATGTTTTTCGGTCCTGTATCAAATTACTTAAAGGATATTAAAATCGCCTTTCATGCCCCTGAATGTAAGAGTTTTAGGCTATTTAATAGCAAATGCTTAAGACATATTTCCCAATTGCCTTTTAATTACAATGCTAAGTGTAGTAGTACCTGCTTTAATATTGAAGTAGTTATTGATTACAAGTATCTTGGTGTTACTATTGATCAAGACTTAAAATGGACAGAACACATTTCGAAATTGAAGAAATTCTTCCTCTCAACTGTTCGATGTTTTTACCGCCTGGCTTTTTCAATGTAAAATTTTTGAAATCGAAACTTTGTTAAACTACATATTGTTTGATTCAATTTTATCTAATTGTACTCTCCCTTTGTGGATTGAATGTTGCCCTAATAAATCTGTAAACAGTTTTGTATTTTGTATCTCCTTTTACTTTACCATATTGTAATTATAAATGTAAATTATGTAAATTTAAATTAAATGGAAACTCCGTTCAAAACGTCAATTTTAACTGTACACCCCACAATGTAAATTTGATTTCATAAAAAGTAGCAGTATTTATCTTGTATATAAAAAATTATGAATTTACCTAGTGAATAAGCAAAAATGTATATTGTTAACAAGATTAATAATTAATAAAATAATAATAATAATAATCTTGTTAAGGGTAATCAAACTTCTTTAGTGTGAGAACAATTATAAAAAATGTAAGAAACCAAACGCTTCCCATAAAATGTAGAAATTTGGAGATGAAAATTGCTCTTAAAAGTTATCACACCACATTCAGCACGAATCAATTTAATGCTTGTTATAAAATAAAGTCTTGGATGGTTAAATTGGGTGCGTATCACTTGCCCGTGCAGTTTAATCTGTTGAAGATCTCCATTCTCAATTTTTCTTATTGAGAATGACAAATTATTTGATCATATGCCCATATATTGCTTAGCCCACGCCGCGCCGGCATTGAGCAAAAACTGTTCTAATATAAAACTAAGAGAGGATTTTCTTACCGCATCGATCACCCCCTGGATCGAAATCAATACGAGTCAACGTCCCAACATTTTCATAAACCCTTCTTTTTTGTATGACTCATGAAAGGTCCCTGCATGTGGCACGGCATTCCTCGATCCCTGCTCCTTCCAATCAACCAGACCAAGAGCTCTGGCTATGGCTTGGTCTCTAAACCAGAGGTAAGGTCTTCCCTGTCATATCGAAACGGTGGATCGGTTTTAAAGGCTTCGGCTGGAGCATTGTTGTCCATTTGATGTGACCCAGCTATTTTATTCGACATTTAATTTGATTTCTTGGACTACATGCACATCTTTGTACAGCTCATAGAGTCCGCGGTTGTATCTTCTCCTCCATTCGCCCTCGCCGAACATACATAATATGTAGTGCCAAAAATATCCTTCGGTTAATTTTTCTTTTGAAAAAGCCCAGTATCAATACTTCTTTTTTGCTAGTTGTCCAGCAATCGATTCCGTAAAGCAAGACTGGCAGTATAAGTGTTTTTTTTTTTTTGAAGGTGCACTTAGTGTTTTGCTGGAGTAGTTTTAAACCCATTTGTTTAGCGTAACCGAATCCTTGGATTTCCTCTGGGATTATAATGAGCTCCTCAACTATATCGAATTTGATATTATTAATAGTCCTAATGCTTGTTTCTATGTTTGTTGATTTTGATCAGGGGATTAATTCCGTAATTTATAAATCGATAATTTTGTTGTTCATTCAAAAAATATTTGAATAAAACGATAATCGTGAAAACGGTCTATACGAACGATAATCGTCACAAACGATATTCGTTACGAATGATTACAATTTGTTTTGTTTATTTTTTTTTATTTTCTTGACTCATGCCAGTAGGACTCTAAATTCCAAAATGTAGGTTGTTCAATGTTCATTGAGCCGTGTAGCCACCTTAGTTCAATTCCGAGAACGTAGGTTTTGTCTGTGTACACATTGCATACTTGCCAAATACCCTAAGCGAATCTTGATTGCGACATATGACTTGCAAATCAAGTTTAGTACTTGGAACCCTGAAAGCAAGCCAGGCAAGTTATCCTTATCAAAAAAAGTGTTGATATGAGCCTCCCTGACGATTTGCGACCGTCGTATTACTTAGGTTATATGTATAAAGTCATTGTGAAAAGATACTCCATATATATGGTTTAAATTATCGGAGGTCAACCTTGGTAAATTTCAGTGAACGAAACTTGTATATTACTACATATACCAGATATTTTCGTATTTTGATAAGCTTGCTTTGAATAGCATGCTTATATTATTTAGCTATCGTCCAGATGATATATCCTTTAGACAATAGTTTTCATGATTTCGACTTACGTGAAGCAAGTATTTTAACGCCAAAGCGCGATCGTCCTTTTCAACGTTACGCGAAGTAAAACCATCATCGAAACGACATCGTCAGTCGATAATAGAGTTACAGAATTAGTTGAATGAATGAATGGGGGTTTTGTGCACTGCGACCTAAAGATCTATTGTGCCCCCCTTGCCCAGAGCTGTGTGAGGTTTCTCATTTACAGCTGTCCCTCCAGACTAATATCTATTTTAAGAATTTTAGTGTTTGGAGTGTATTTATATTTATAGAGGAAATCTTGTTTTCCTCTACCTGGTAATGACCTAGGTGTTTTTTCCTATGGCGCATTAGTGCACCGCATCTGCCTAGGATGTGATCTGGAGTTTCGTCCTCTTCCTGGCAGAATATACACGTCTCACTATCTACTAGGCCAAGAATACTTAGATGACTTCTGAGTTTACAGTGACCGGTGAGGAAGCCCGTTATGACTGTAAGTTTATTTCTACCTTTTTTGGTTGTATTCACCAATTAACAGTTTTGCCTGCCTTAACTTGGGGAGTTCCTTCCAATTTTTTAATCTTCGGGTCTCCTCTTCTATTTTGATTTTATTTTTAATCACATTCTCTCCTATTCCGCAGTAGGTTTCAGGGCCTGTTAAGGGCGTTGTTGCCCCTGTTTTTGCTAAGGAGTCAGCCTTCTCATTGCCCGGGATACCTATTTGGACAGGTACCCAATGAAGTGACCCCTTATTATTTTTGCCCAGTTCGTTCAGTTTTTCTACACATTCCCACGCCGTTCTGGAGGATATGACATAGGAGCTTAGCGCTTTCAGCGCGGCTTGACTGTCCGACATGATGGCAATATTTTGATTACGATAATTTCTTTTGAGATTGCGATCTGCATATTTTTCTATTCCGTGAACTTCCTCCTGAAAAATGCTTGTGGACTTTTCCATCGGTATTGAAAGATTGGTTGTAGGCCCAAAGATTCCAGCATCAGTCCCTTCAGACGATCTCGATCCATCAGTGTACCATTTGATGGCGTTCGTATTAAGTGTGTAGTTTATTGTTTCTCCTACCCACTTATTCTTGCAACTTAACTCCATTTTGAAGTTTTTCTCGAAGTTATATTTTTTAATCATTCCGTTTCTTGGAATGTCAATAAGGGTAGTTGACTTTGGCATGTAATCCTTAAACCTGAGGCTTATGGTTTTGCCAGCCCCAGTCCCCTCTTTTGCAAATCTCATTATGGCTCCCTCTGCAGCACTATTAATCACCTCGTGCAGAGGAGATAAATTGAGGATAACCTCCATAGCTGCTGTAGGGCATGTTCTCATTGCTCCAATAATACAAATACATGCGAGCCTTTGGACTTTTTCTAGTGATTTCCTAGTTGTTGCTAATTCGGTTCTTTTGTGCCATGCTACCTCACCATAGGTAATGATGGGTCTTACCATCATGGTGTAGATTCACCTAAGGATGTGTGGTTTGCAACCCCATGATTTTCCCGCAAGTCTCTTGCATATAATAATGGCCTTAGTGGCTTTCCCTATAGTCTGTTTTAGATGTTTATTCCATAGGAGTTTACTATCTAGTGTAATACCCAGATATTTCACCTCATTTTTTTAATTCTATAACTTCACCAACTAACCGCATAGGTTTCATGCGTGGTTGCAGGGTTTTTTATATTTCTATTTATATTCATATTTCAATTAATTATTGTTAATCTTAAACAAAATGTATATTTAGTAAATATAATCTATTTATTTTTTAATTGATTAGATTGCCTCATTTTTCAACTCCCACCTTCCATTCGATTGTGATCCAACATTCTCGGGCAAAGCTGTGCTCTACCCGAGCAATGTTGTTCCGAAAAACCTCAAGACTGCAATTATTGATATTTTAAAAACCATGGGCGATGTTAATCTGTCATATTTTTATGATACTTTAATAACGAGAATGACTGAAGAGCTATCCAAAAACAAATCTGTTCTTGGTTATAAGGTAAGAAGTCTTAAATCTTGATCGAGATTTTATAATTTTATATTCTTTTTAGCTTCTTCTACAAATTGTTGCTCAAAATTGGCCAACGGTGTGTTCAAATAGCCTGGCAAAGACTGCGATTTTGAGAAATTCTTATCAAAATCGAAGCAATATTGGACTGAGTATTTTATGGGGTGTTGGACAAGGTGGTTTTAGAGATATTAATGTTGGTGTTAAAGGTAATAAAAAATTTCTTATTTACAATTTATTTATAATTTTGATTGTCATTTAGTTTGGCAAAATATTATGCTGCCTGTAATTGAAATGAAAAGCTACTCCCGTTACGTTTGCGATTACATTGAAAAAGTTCTAACTTCCGGCAGTGGAAACCTAAAGTAAGTTATTTTCTTTCCCTTATCTATCTGTATCTATATATTTTTCTAATTCGAATTTTAGATTAGTAATGAGTCAAAGTGACTTTTTTGTTCTGTATGATGCATTAAAGGCTAAATATAGCATTCCAAGGGAATGTCAGTTGGTGCTAGCGAAGAGTTCTCAGCTATTTTTGGTAATTAAAAAAAATCTGAATTTTGAAAAAGAACTTTATTTTTGACTTTACAGAAAAAATACATCGAGAGCTCATCGAAACATACCAATGTCTTCCTAAATCTATTCCGTGATATAGAAAATTCCACAAAAAATCAAGTTGAAATTGATGGGTGCATTGATTGCCTAACAATCAGCGATGATTGTTTTAAGGTCTGGAAAATGAACTACAAGAAAAATGTGTTGCCATCATATTTGCTTTTACAACAAATTTGTAAGTATTTTTTTTTCAAATACATAAGTTTTTTTTTATATAATTTAAGATATTGTAGAAATTAATATACTAAGTGTGTCGTATTTGTATTTTGATTTCTACAATTCTGAGCTATTTTTCAATTAGACGGTCAACGAAATCAGTCATCGCTGATCATTGATATCTAAGGTCATCACAAAATCAATCTTAAATCTGTCACTACAGCGACAAAGTTTACATTTTGAATGTAGAAAACATTGTCGATTACACGAATGACGCAAGTCGGTCAATGCTGTCCCAAGATACGTTCGTTGACCTGCCATGAGTGTCAGTGTTATTTTTATTCTTCACAGTCAATGTGTTGACTCTCAAAACTTTGACTATTACATGATTAACCCCTTACCGCATACGAAGCCATCAGTGACGTTTATTCGTAGTTGCGCAGGTGTTCACCGCTTACCCTACCAAAATCATCTGTATTTTGCAAAATCCCTAAATGTTCTCATTTTTATTTGTATTCCAACTACCTGCCTTATTCAAAGATTTTCTCATAACTTCAACGCAGCGATTCCACGTTCAAAATAAAAAAAAAGACGAAATCACGAAATTCATGCTCCCTTATAAATCTTTCTATAACACTTGGCGTTCACCTTCAACAACCGCACGGTTTTCCTTTTTCGGACAGCAAGAGAATTCATTCTCAATCAAAAAAAACACAAATGCACACATTTGGGTGTTCTCCCAACATCAGCGCACCCAAGTGAAGCAAATCCCCATATTAAAAAAATATCAAACAGAAAGAGAAGAGATAATTACCAGTATAAGCCTATATGGTTAGGTGTTCAACAACGTTCAGTGCACCGTCGGCCAGCGTCGTTTATTCCACCATAGGTTTTCGGTATCTGTAGTGCAAAACAATCAGGATCAGTACACAGTACGAAGAGAATTGGTATTCATTTTTATTGAGCCTGCTCTGTGGTGCTGATTCATTCTCTGTACCTGTACGAAAACGTACCTTATACTTATAGATATAAAGATTGTCCAGTGACGAAAAAGTTAGAACAGAATAGAACAGAACAGGACAATACAGAACAGATTCGTGAGAAACTTCAGAACAAGATAGAACAATTTAGAGCAGTCAGTCATCTGACAGAGAATATAAAAAAAAATTATTGTTGTTTACCTACAATTCAAGTTCGTTTATTTTTGCAACTTCTTTCTTAAAAATAATCTGAAATGGAGTTGAATTTATTTATTTTTTCATGAAATTGAGATGATTCCCACACGGAAAATGATTTATCAACTAAATCTAAGACCGACAATTTTTGTTTAACAACAACACTTGGTTTTGACAGTTCTCACAAATTTGTTCTAAACTGTTCTACCTAAAAAGCAAGTGCAGAAAATCATGTTCTAAAGTGTTCGAAACTGTTCCAAACTGACTCATTGAACACCAAACCAGAACAGTTTAGAACAGAAAATTTCTCATTGAACAGCAAAATCCTGTACTTTTCTGTTATAAAGTGTTCTAATCTGTTCCGAACAGCCTAATTGAACACACATATGTACTACCATAAGAGAAACCAGATATGACAGCCAAGCCAATGACATGCCATACGAGATGTGACACGTGAAAAATAGGATAAAGAGAAAAGAGCTTTAATTTTTGTTTACAGTGTTTGGCTCTTATTTTGTTCATTGCGCGCATGCGGTGCGGATTCATTGCGTGTACCAAGTACAAATACAAACATACTCGAAAGCGACGTTCACGTACAGGTGTATATAAAGTGACGTCGAACAAAATACAAAATGAATTAATTAATGCAGTATTAAATGTTATTTCTCATTCTGATAACATTTAATGCACATTTCGTTGACAGCGCTAGATTTCAAATAAATAACTTGAGAACGAGTTTTCATCATATTTTTGAAGCATCCAAAAATGCCATTGATCCTTTTCCAAAACGAGGCCTAGAAAGTTTTGAACTGCGATATCGCCAATTATTTTTTTTAGATAATCTTCAAATTGAAATGCAGTTCGAGTCGTTGACAAAATTTAAGTTACTGGCTTTACTTTCTACGAAAAACATTGTTGAGTATGGAATAAAAAGTTCTACTGAAGCTTTTGAATGCCTAAATTGTTAATATGGTGAATTTTTTGATTTTTCAAGGCCGAAGAATGAATTAATTGCCTTTTTTAAGTGTTCTCAGTTTAAAAATATCTCCGTTAAATACATTCCAAGAATTGTTGATGCTCTTGAATTAAAAGAAACTTTTTCGAAAATTTTTAAATTAAGTTGACTTATGTATATCTTAAAAATATCCACATCGAGTGACTGTATTGAACTTTCTTTTTCTTCTCTTAAACACAAATCGTTTGATAGAAGTGGAATGCAACAGCAAAGATTATCGCAACTTGCAATTATCTGAATAGCAAAATCATTTTTAAAGGAAATCAAAATAGAAAACAGTTTCTATGGTGAAGTTTTGCAAGTTTTTTGAAGAAATCTCGACGAATTGATTTTTAATTGAAGTATTTCCCTTCTAAATTATAGTTTCCTTACAAAGAAAAACACAAAAAAGTATAAAAACAAAAACTCAAAAAAATTAATATAAAAAACACAAAAAAAAAATAAAACAACGTCCTCGTCGTAATCCTGAATCGTAACTAAGAATAGACAAAATGTGAAGGAGCAGTTAGTGAACTTAGTCACTGGAAGCCATATATAGTTTTCCTCAAATTTTAAGCTTTTTTTCGTGGTGGTTATCAATTTTTGTTGTGATTAACGTTCACTCTTAATAAAACATATATTTGTCTAACGGAATTTCGTAATTTTTGTCGATGCGACGCACAATTTGTCGAGCATTTGTGAAGCGTATTCGGAAACTAAAGTAAAGATCGAGGAAGGTGTATTTTAAGATTTAAAAAACTATAGAAAATAGTGAGTAAAAATAAAAAAAAAAAATTATATATTGTTTGAATATTCAAGAATTGGCAATGTAAAGGAGTTTGTGTTAGGCGCCAGTTATAGATTTCATTAAAACTATTCTTTGAAAACTTTGACTATCAATTCTGAGGCACTTAAACAAATAACACTGATGCCGTTTTGGTACCAAAATTAATGCAATAAGATTTTGTCAACAAAATATTTTATTTGCTCTACCACTTTCTTGTAAATTCACTTTTGATCTTTCAATGATGGAAAGCGTTTTCAATCAACAGCTGATATCATTGAAAAATCAAAAGTAAATTTACAAGTGGTAGAGCAAATCAAATATTTTTTGACAACAAAATAATTATGTATCTTATTTATTACCTTCATTTAAGTGCCAAAAACGACATCAGTTTTATTTGTTTCAGTGCCTCAGAATTGATAGACAAAGTTTTCAATGATGAGTTTCAATGAAAGCTGTAACTAACGCCTTAGTGCTAATTTTACTTGATTTTTGATAGTTTTTTAAAACTTGCTATATATGACTTCGTATGCATTCCCCACAAAACCCGGTCGATCTTTATATGGCTTTGTATGCATTCAAAGTTGCTTTCGTTGCTTACAGAAATGAAACCTTCTAGCTTTTATGGAAGTCCCAAGCTTGTTAATCGCATTCCTGGCGATGGACTTTTGAGTGATGATAAACTGGTTTCAGACTCGGATATTGAATGTAATACCCATTTTTCTCACCGACAAGATAATGTAAACATTCCAGAAATTCATTCTCAAATTTCCGATGACAACGAAAATAATAGCTGCGTTTTATTATCTACGGGTCTGGGTTATTTCCCAGGTTTCTATCGGGGTTTCTATCTGGGTTTGCAAAGTTTAAATTTGGCGAACAGAGGGTACATTTACGCACATGACTCAGATCAACTCATTTTCATGTGGTGAACCATATGGGTTATTGGCGATAATAAAATACGGCTAATGTTACACAGGATCAAACATTATCAAAAGCAAAAAAATGTTAGTTTGACAAACACCAAACTACAAAAAAATGATATTCTCGGCGAAAAAAAAACAATAAATGGATGTGAATTCTTGGAAAGCTGTAGATATTTACAACAAGTAGCGATGTGTAGATTTACTTGATTACATGCTTGGTTATTATGTCATCCATCTGCGTGTCCACTCATGGTATCTACAAACGATTTTTTTTTCCATTTTGTAGATATGCTTGGGTATCTACTTTGGCGCCGAATCCACGAAAATGAATACATGCCGTTTTTCAAACAATCAATTTCCGAACATTTGCGTAAATCAAGAAAGGTTTTAATTATGGCCCGAAAACGTGGTCGTCCGGCCGTCCTCCAGTGCTTCAACAACAAGTCGAGCAGCTACTCCACACAGCTTGTCAAATTTACCTATATGCCCAACAAAGTGCCACTGAAAACTCCATACTAGTCCATACAGGCGTCAAAAACTTACCTCTTGATACGGTACGATCTAACTGCTTTGATAATTTCCCAGAATGGAAGAAAAAACAATGCCAATGATTCCATAATTGTAACAAATATCGAGCCTTTGTAGTACAATGCAAAAAATATGAAGTATTCTATGCACGAAATTGCTTTCAAGATTTTCACAAGGCTTTGTCTTTAATTCATACGAAGCCAAATATGAACCTCTTGTTTGTTCTTATAACTAGCCACAATGCATACTAAGCCATATATAGATTGTTTATAAAATTAAACAAATAAAAAAGATTATTATTTTTCTACTATAATTTCCCTATAACTTAACCTACCTACTTATAAAGAAGTTATCACAAAAAACAATTTTTTTTCTGCGATTTTGTTCTAAAATTTTCCATGGGGGACAAGGGCATGTTGTTTTGACTACGTTTTTCAATCTGCGTTATGTTATTTAGTTACTGTTGACATGTGACTGTGACTGTCCCAAGGCAAGTTACACAAAAGTTCAAAATGATACAATTTTAGTTACAATGGTTTTTGGCCGAAAAAATCATTATTAGCGACATTGCTATATTATATGGAACGACATCAATCCATACGAAGTTCACCAGGTTGGAAAGCGAATTTTGTCCGATGCCAGCGAAGGCTTAACTTCAACAGGAAGCTATACACATTAATGAAAACCAATTTCTTTTCGACATTACGAACTGCGGCTTTCGAAATCGTGTGATTTAATCTTGTAGAATTTTTCATATGGGGTTTTCTGATGCTGCAATTCTATTCCACTAAACCGTAATCGCTCAAATTCGGGCCTGCTGAACCTCTAGACTCCTTGTTAGCGTGCAATGTCGCAGCAAACGCTGGTTGGGCATACAATTGTGCCATGTCAATGCGATGAAGAATAAAAGAATGAGAAAGTCATTACACGGTCATCGAAATGGGTCAATGCTTTGACCTACAAATTCGAGTCAACAAAGGTGTCAACGTTCTCGTCAACGCATTGGCAATGTTTTTCGTTAACAATTCCCGTCAATTAGGACATATTTTGACGTCATAGAGTCAACGCGATGACCGAATACGTTGACTGTCTAATTGTAGCTTAACCTTTTTAAAATTGTGTTAATCGTAATTTAAGGAATTTTTTTTTTAAATTAATATCTCAAAACAGATCAACAATGGGATGGTTCTGCTATTAAACTGCGCGACTCGAAAGCTTTTGACGAATTCCTTGTGGTGGCAACGCAGCTTAACATGGATTTAACTGTGTCCAAGAAGAGAGACCCACATTTGGATGATTTGCTTTCATTGTTTGGTGTAAGTATTTTAATTCCTTTTGATTTTGTAGAGTTCTGCTGTTTGGTTTGAATATATTATACAAATTACTTTTGTAAGAAGAAAATTACTACACATGCCAATTTAAAACAGTTCTGTTTATAAAAGTACTGTTTATGCGGCTAATCAGGGCTAGAAGGCCATTCGACATCCAGAACTTAGTCGTTTTTTCTATTATTGGTGAACAACTGCTAAATTGGAATTTCTGTAGTCTCGTTCTTATAAGTAAGCTTAAAACTTTCTTAAAGATTTTTCCACTTTGAGGACAAAATTTCGAACCTATTTTTTTTTGTAATTTTATTTGAAAAACAAAAAAAAAAGACTCATGACAATTTTGATTATGTACATAAAAACATGCATATGAAGATGTTTTTCAAATTAAAGAAACTCTTTCTGAAATATGCCTAGTCATACGTTGAATAGCATTTAATATGTTCTTATAAATTCGGTCGAACATGTGTTTATAGTCTGATTTTAGTATGGTAAGTTGAATTTCTCAGCACTTTATATAAATAGGGTTTGGTGTAGAGAAAACTCTAATAAGCGGACAGTAACTTTCTACCAATTTTTTTTTTCGGTTATGAGTACTGTCTGGTTAAGTGAAAGAAATAGAAGTGAAATGACAAATTAATATTAGAATGAAAGGAAATGACAGGTGCAATAACGGGACGCGATGAGAAAAGGAAACCATAGACTCTCAAAATTAAACTAACTTAGGTACTCAGGAAATTTTCCCAATAAGCTTTCAACATAACATCGCTCTATCTAGTTATTAAAGATTCGTACCTAGTTATCGGAAATTTCTATGGATTTGCTTACGAATTTAATATAAAACAGAAACTCTACTGAGAAGGGACCTTCTATTTTTTATCTGTTTCATTTGTTTATACAAAATTATTTCTAAATAAAATTATGTGTCCACGTTAGGAAGATCTTCTATCTAAAAGAACAAAGAAAAGAGTCCGCGTCCGTGTCCGTTTATGAGAGTGTATATTTATAGGAAAGTAATTTGTATGAGGTTAGGTTAGGTTTGGTTGAAGTGGCCGTCAGGAAAACAACTGATACACTTAGACCTTAGATAGGTCCATTGTGATACCACATGTAGAAATATTTACTCTTTAATTAAACCAATTGTAGCATCTAATTAAGCGGTGCAGCCGGTTAATCTCTATTAGTTTAAGATCACTGGTGTCGTTGAAAAAGTATTCCCCCAGGTGCAATCTACTTCCTAGGGAGAGAGCAGGACATGAGCAGAGAAGATGGGAGATAGTCTCCTCTTCCTCCTCATCCATACAGCTTTTGCAAAAGTCATTTGAAAAAACGCCAAGTCTTTTGGCGTGTCTGCCAATTAAACTGTGTCCAGTTACGACACCTATTACGGAGCCAAGATGTTTCCTGCTCAAAGAGAGTAGACCTCTTCAGCGTCTTGGGTTTATTACTGGCGAGATTTGTGTGGTAGCCAGGCAAGTAGTGATGTTTGACCATCTAAAGTTTGTTTGTTTTATGGAGTATTGATGTAACATGAGTTTGCATGTAGCGATATGCATATCGATTTCTTCCATTTAAGATAGAATAGGTATTTGGGTTCCATTTCTGGCGAGTTCATCGGCTTTGCAATTTCCCAAAATATCTCTATGTCCCGGCACACAAATCAGGTGAATGTTAAACTGTTCTGCCATCTCCCTGAGAGATGATCGACAGTTGCGGGAGAAATTCTAAAAAGAAGTTGGTTCCCGAAGGCCAAAATGTATATGTACGTATACATTTTATTTAGTATTTAAAAACTATTAATTTTACAATATTTGTATCTGTTCGTATTTGGATTTACTTGATTTTAACGTCTTTAATTGATTTATGTACAAAGATAAATTTGACTATATGTATTATGTTTTACAATGTTAAGTTATATGTTGAATCTTTACAAAATGTACAATATTACGTTTATTTTTATGATTGATGTTAGTTTCTGTTTTAAATTGTACGAGTATTGGCAACCCATTGAAAATGTGTTGTCCTTTGTAAAACAGACTTTTTTGTGGTGCAATTGTTCTCATAAATGGTAGTCTAAAGTCATTGTTGTTTCTCAATATAAATGGTTGCGAGGTACTCACTTAATTGACAAAGCGAGATAGATGAGAAGGATTTAAATTATTTTTTATTTTGAAATCAATCAATAAGGCATTCATCAAAATTCTTTGTTTGACACTAATGTCGAATTCCAAACAACCATTTCAAATAGTTTTCAGATCGATTTTTTATTTGTTGTAGGCATATTTCAAAAAATAGTGTGCTTGTAAATTCTATGAAATCTTGCTAAAAATTCTAAAAAAAGATTTGTTTTGACAAATTTTGTTTAGAAATAATTGTTGTTTGGAATTCGACATAAGACACGTCAGCATATTTAACATTGAATTTATAGGAGCATAACTATTGCAGATTGATCGCATATTGCCTTGTCTTGAAGTATTTGAAGACGATTCGTTATGGGTTGATTGAACAAAAATATAATTGAAGGATAATTCTCAAAATGGGGTTTAATTATCGTTGTAAATTAATTGTTTATTGCTTGATATGTTTTTTTCGAATTCCTAATAATAAATAATTACAACTCCCAGATATTTCACTTCAGATACAACTTCGAGATTTACATTATCTATACATACGAACATCAATTATTTATCACCTTTTTACTTATTACCTTCAGAGGCTAGTGGTTGCTTCGCAACTTATTTTTTTTGTATACATGGTGGGTTTGTTAATTGTCCCAATGACCTTATCACCAAATACGTCCAAGTAGCTCATTAGGGCATCTGCCTTTTTATCTGAAGCCACTGTTGGTCCAATTGCTTGGGATCTTTCTGAGGGTCTCGTGCAAGATTCTGCGAGTCGATCAGAAAAGTCATTAAAGCAGAGCATTATAGTGTTGCTATATTTTCGGAGTTCAACACTCGCACTTATAAGTTTAGTAGGAATGTCCTGATGGACAAACCAATAACCGGTGGTTACCGCAGGTAGGTAAAACACAGAGATAGTTACAACACTGGGCAGATCAGGGCCTACCCAATTCATACAGCACCAAACTCCGGCTCGCAGGATCTTCGATTCTAACCCAGAGGGAAGACGTAGTCAATGAAGACTTCGCCTTAGGTAACGCGCTTAAGCAGAAGATAATCTCAACAAACTTGGTGTGCGAAACTGGAGGCACCTAGCCGAAGACCGAGGCTAGCTGGAGAGGCATGTAGGTTGAGGCCCAGGTTCGCCCCGAACTGAAGCGCCATCTATGTAAGTAAGTAAGTTAGTTTGAGCTTATTTGCTTTCAATCATTCGCTAAGATTATCCCTTTCAGCTTGCATTTTGAAAATGCCTTTATCTAAATTGTTGCACTTAGTAAACAATAGCCCATAATCTGCAAATAAAGCAAATTCACTGTTTTTCGTTTGTATAGATATTGAAGAGAAATGTCCCGACGATGGATCCCTGGGTAACACCAATGTATATTGAAACTGTATCTAATAATGTGTCATTCACTTTTGTGTTTTATTTTCTATTTGTTAAATACGATACCATCCAAGATAGTACTACTTTAAGTACTATGCACATGAGAGCGACAAACGACCAACGATTTTACGAATATTCGTCCATTTTGACATTTCGTTCACATGGCATTATTCGTCGCTAATATAAGGTGAAAGTCTGATTTTGAACTTATACGCACACGAACAAATTACTCGTTGTAGCGTGGATGGTATGTAGAACGTGGTTCCAACCAGATGTTTGTAACAATTTTTATCGAGTTCATTGCTATAGACTTTTTCGGGCTGTTCGTATTTCAAGAACTAGTGGGGGTGTGCTCTGTAGATTTGGGATGGGTTAAACTGTTGACTTGTTGGCAAATCAGATAATGGATGTCCTTTAGAATTCATATTTGTCAGTATTAAATGTAACTCTGAAAATTTCTTGGTTGGCTCGGTTTACCGACCCTAGAAAAACATCAGCTTAGTACCGTTAATAACTAAACTAGAGACCTTTTCCTGCAATTTTTCTTTCACAATATTGTGCGGTAACTTCAACTGTAATCTACTAGATAACCAAATTTCTGACTCTTTCTTAAGTACCTTTGAAGCTCTAGATTTGAAAACAATCAACTGTACATCACCAACCCATTTTACTGAATCTTCTAGTACATTACTTGACCTCTTTATAACAAGCGATAATGATAGAGTTCTTCTTTATAGCCAACTGCAAGCACCCGGTTTTTCCAAAGACGATATGATTTTCACATGTATTAATACGTTTTGCCAAGCCGATCAACAAAGTTTCAAATTTTGTGATTTTAAAATGTTTAACGTATCGGAGTTATTGCTTGATTTTCATCGCTTAAACTGGAATTCAATCTATTTCATGCAGAATGTGGATGAACAAATATCTTTTTTTAACCATGATGTTAATTTTCTGTTTGATACCCATGTTCCAATCAAAACTCGTTTTATAAAACATAAAGCTTCACCCTGGGTGAATGGCGACATCATTTCTGCAATGTCAGAACGAGATGCAGCTTACAGTCAGGGGAGAAGATATCGAATAGAAGCTCTTTATCAAAACTACTTCAAACTACGGAACAAAGTTGTGAAAATGATTAGATCGGCGAAATTGATATTTTATGAACAGAAGCTCTGAACATCAAAATCCACCAAAGACACTTGGAAGCATCTTCGAGAAGTAGGTATCGAGAAACAACAAACGTTTCTCACTGATGAGATTGACTGCAATGCCGTGAATAAGAGGTTTAATTCATTACCGTCTTCTCCATCCGATGTGTTTCTCAGTGAACCATTTAATGTTGAACAATCATTTTCAGCCAGTTCTTTTAGTTTCGACAGATTATCCGAGGAAGATGTTTTAAAGACTATACTTTCAATGAAATCAAATGCTATCGGACTTGACTTAATTAACCCAAAGTTTACTAAACTTTTGCTTCCCTACATTCTGAGATTTGTAACACATATCTTTAACCATATTTTGACAACATCTGATTTCCCTACAGAATGGAAGAAAGCAAAGCTCATTCCCATTCCCAAGAAATGTACAGGTACGGCAATAGATTTCCGACCAATAGCCATTCTGCCTTTTCTATCAGAAGTATTTGAAAAGACAATTTCCAAGCAAATACAAAATTATCTCACTTCTCACAACTGAGTCGTGCACACTGATCCGCTCATATCTCAAAAGTAGACAACAACGTGTTGTACCAAATGGTAGATCGTCTAACTTTGCTAATGTACTTCACACGGTCCCACAAGGATCAATTTTGGGTCCTCTATTCTTCTCTATGTATATTAATGATTTGCCAGACATAGTTAATTGCTTTATCCATTTGTATGCTAACGATGTGCAGCTTTTGATCAGCCGGTCCATAACTGCGAAGGACGAGGCAGTCTCTTATGAACAAGGACTTGCAAAACATCAGACGTTGGTCCTTAATAAACAATCTCCACCTAAACCCTTCTAAGTCAAAGACATTTCTATCGTAAGATTTTCGATAAAACTATACTAAGCCCTCTGCAGATAGAGAATCAGACCATATGTTGATTCTGCACGTAATCTAGGTATGGTTTTCAATCGGACTCTCACTTGGAATAACCATCTTAACAGCTCTATAGGGAAGCTTATGGAAGTCTTAGAGCTCTTCGCATCGTTCAAGGATTCATTCCACAGAAAACTAAGTTTCTGTTAGCAAAAACCGTTTTGCTTCCAATATTGCTTTACTGTTCTGAGGTTTTCGGCGATTTGTACTATGAGACGTCTAGAAAACTTAATGTAGTCTATAATTACATTCCCCGTTTCGTATATAATGTTCGCCCTTTTGATCACGTTTCTCTCTTTTCTGATCAACTATGTGGTTGTAGTCTGAATAATCTATTGAAATTTAGGTCACTAAAATATCTTCAACTCTTAATTCAGACAAAACAACCCGATTATCTACACAGTAGACTGTACTTCCCTCATTCAAGTAGGTCACTCATTCTCATAACGCCAATATTTAAATACCTGAATACTCAGCGGCAATTTTATATTCATTTCATTAACCTTTGGAATTCTCTGCCAGTTTCCATAAGAGGAATAGGAAGCACAAGGAAATTTTCATCTTCAGTTTTTAAGTATTTTTGCAAATCGTTGAATTATTATTTTTTTCCTATAACTAAAAGTATATGAATCTTATTCATTTATTTTGTGTTCTGTTATTTATCTTTTAATTTTTACTTACATAAAACTAAACATTTACTGAATTTAGTATTATTATCTAACATCATTATTAAAGGTTTACAATACTTTACAAGATGTATATCTTACTTTGTAAGCGTTTTTAAATAAATAAATAAACGCGAACAGGGTTTGACTGTTTGTAACAATCAGATGCAATTCGCAGAGGCGTTACTATACCATCTGAGGCCCATGGCAAATTTTTTGAATGGCGACTCAGTAAAAAAATTCACGTTAGAATTTAATTTTAATAAACCACTGATGTAAGTAGTTGCCCAAAACTATTAATAACATTATGTGCATTTTAGTTAAATGTCTAATAAGCCTTATTTTGAAGAGCATATGTTTATACAAATATTTATAATGAAATAACAATTTACTTTCAATAGGATTTTTTTATTAATAAAATTCTTTTCTCCGAGCTTTCTGTTCCGCAAAAGTATCTATAACATCATCAAAGTTTAAAGATCGGGCCATAGAATTTTCAATAGACAGAAAGCCAAGTTAAATAGCCTCTCTTGTGCCATAGAGTTTCTTATATAACATTTAATAATTAGTACATATTTTTGGTCCTATGCACAATCCACAACTTCAAGGATTTCCATTTTGAATGCCTGCGTCTAAAAAATTATTTTGAGTATTCTCTTATTTCCGTTTTTAAAATAACAAATCAAATCCAATCTCATGTGACTTTGACGCTTTTTTATTTACCTCAACTTACTCCAGCTAAAAACCTAGTTCTACTTCAGGGCGAGTTTAGCCAAGCAGAATGTTTATCAGGGCGACTTCAGGTGTTTCAAAAAACGCTTTAAGGCGACTTCAGGGCTCAACGAACAAACCTTTTATAAACAATCTCATTCATTGAAAGGACACTGAATGTACAGTCACGTGGATTTAAAAAAAATTAATGTAAATCGATAGTTAATAGTACGCGTTGATTAAGTAAGCTAAAAGTTTGTTAAATAAAATTTTCTAATATAAAAAACAAAAATGTTTACTTTACCGCAGTTTTTGATGAATTGCGTGATTTAAGAGAACAATTTTTTTACCACCTATTAAACCGTTCAAATAGGCACGCTTTACCCTTCCGGCCAAATAAAGTTTGTCAGCAAAATTTTCGGTTAATTTGCGGAATTTCATATCGAATGAACTATAATTCATCAAAATCCGCGATAACAATAAGATACATTTTTGATTTTTTACAATAATAAATTTTATTTAACATATTTTCGGCTTACTAAGCCAACGCGTTGATTTTATTCGTTACATTTTTCAAATCCGCGATAACAAGATTTTCAGTGTCATCTGCTTCTAACTTATTTGGTTAATAAAATGTGGGAATTCCCCGACCGTCACTAGCTCGCCCGTGTTACCAATGTACCGCGATAAAAACTGAAGCAACTGAAAATTGACATATTTTTGTTTTGAATGTTAGGTTATTTCTGAGCTCGTTGCCAGCCCTGCTACACTATAGTTACCCCACTGGCAATTCGCGACTACCAATATTGTTTTCTCAAATTTATCTTATTTTGGTGATTCAAAAATGCCTAAACATTAATATAAATTATATTTCTATAATTTTGTTTAGAATTTGTGAAGAATATAGGTTGGTAAATGGAATTTATTCGTTTATCGCAAAGAATAAATGCATTAATCCATAAATGTTCGTATTTTTAACCGTTTATCAACGAACAATAGTAATAAACCATTTTCCTACTAACTATATAAAGAATATAAAAACTGGACTAATCGCAGTTTCCCAGAAAAAAAAAATAAAGTTAAAAATAGGGTTCGGTTGTTGTAGCGTAAGAAAATGCTACACTTTTACACTTACAATAATAGAAGACCAGATACATCGGATCGTGACTACCCCTAATGTTTCGGCGCAGCAATTTTCTTGTGTTAGAAAGTGGAAATGAAAACGCAAGTTGGGAAAAAATACAATTAATACGAATGCGAAGACAGTGGAGAGACAAATCGGGTTGTTCATCCATATATCGAGTCAAAATACCAGTCTGAGACTGTGTGGCTGCCCTATATATAAATTGATGTATTTACATTTATACATATCAATTTGTAAAAAATATTACAATAAAATAATTTATATTTTTGTCCAATTACATATATAACTTTATTCGCACCAAATACAAAACAATTCACAACTTTATTGACATTTATGGCAGTCCAGTTGATAACCCAACAAAAGTTTGAGAGTTTCTGAAATGTCCCAAATGCTCTCAAATTATAAACGATTGACGAGACGATAGTGGTTGAATTACATGAAGCAAATTAAAGACGATCTCGTCGGCAACCATCGTTTTGAGATTATCGTTTTGAAAATTACGAAATGACCCTCCAGCAAAAAGGCTCTATAACTTTATACTTTAAAGTGAGACAAGTAATATGTTCTGTTCATAAAAGTTTATAAATATCTCCATGGAGATACATTGGTTTTTTTTTCTTTTCAAGATGTTTATAATGCGGAATAACGTTCTCCATGTCCGTTCTTTTATTCATTATATAGGGCAGAGCTTTCCATACATTACAACAACACTAAAAAGATCTTGATATTTATCCAGTTCAATATTCCTGACCCAGAATTTAATTACATATCTCACCACCAGGGTTAGCTTTTAACTTTTACAAGTTGGTACTTCAATTTTGAATTGTCAACCACGGTGCTTGCCAAAGAACCAAACAACTACTTATAATTTATTAAATCTGCTTCTACGCTAGTGCAATTTTTAACTATGTGGTTTCCCATTGTTAAAAGATATCAATTTTGCCATGTTAATTCCTTCCATTGGGCAAACAAAAATTTGTTTCTTATTCTGAATCAATTTTGCAGATCCGTATTTTTCTGTTGATCAACCTATCTTTTTACTAACACTAGTACAATTGAATGCATTTACTTTGACAACTAGTAGTTTAATATACACGAATACAATCCAATAACATATCGAAAACAAAATCAATTCAAATCGCATTCCATCAAATTCTATATTTACCAATTGAAATGGAAAGTAAAACTTAATTTTGTTCACGTAAAACAGAATCATCTCTTCGCGCTCCTTATTCTTTACTCAAACAATAAGGAAAAGCACAACGAAAAAAGAGCGATAACTCAGTAATTTTATTTACCCCTGCCACCACCTTTCGAAAGATACTATTACGCGGTGCAATACAATTCAACCACCCCGTAACTGGCTGAACAGAATGGACACGCGGTCGATCTGGCGGCACATCAAAAATCGCTCTGTCAAACTTAAAATGCATAGAAACTCGGTTGAGTGAATAAAATGCAGCCGCTGCCGGGTGTCGCGACGATAGACATTATTTAACTTTTTCCGCAACATCTTGTTGTTTGTTGCATCCACACAATTGTTTATCTTCGTCGGGGCCTCTGACGCAAAAATACACATTCAGAATAAATTTGCAATTTAAAAGTTTGCAAAAAAAAACTACAAAATCAATTACAAACCTAGGGTTATATTTTTTTTAGGCAATTTAAAGATAAGGCAAATACATTTTAGCATAATTTATTTTTTTTTTAACCAGGGCCAAAATCTTTTTATAGAGGAAATCTTCGCGTCCGGGTTTGCATTGAACTCATGCATATGAAAAAGCATTGTGTATTCATTAAAGTTTTTTTGTTCTTGTCTATTCTCTACCTTTTTACTTGAGCTAAGCATAACATGTTACTTAAATGGTGAGCGACTGCATTACGTTTCATGAGTGAAATCAATGATACAAGGGCGGGTCAATAAGTCAGTGACTTTTGGAATAAAACACAGATTTTTTGATAAAAAAATAATTTTATTTTTCAACGTAGTCTCCCTTGAGCTCTATACACTTTGTCCAACGCTTCTCCAATTTTTTTATCCCTTCCAAAAAAAAATGATTTGTCGAGGTCCTCAAAATAGGCCTTTGTTTGCGAGATGACTTCATCATTGGAGTCAAATCTTTTTCCACCAAGCCATTTCTTCAGTTTTGGGAACAAGAAGTAGTCGCTCGGAGCCAAATCTGGAGAATAGGGTGGATGAGGGAGCAATTCATAGCTCAATTCATGGATTTTTGCCATGGCAACTGCACATGTGTGCACCCTTGCATTGTCTTGGTGGAAAAGAACTTTTTTCTTGGCCAAATGAGGTCGGTTTTTTTTCAAATCGTCATTGAATCGGTCCAATAAGTTGGCATAATATTCCATTGATTGTTCTTCCCTTTTGAAGGTAGTCAATGTGGATTATCCCGCGTGCATCCCAAAAAACAGTCGCCATAACTTTATTGGCTGACAAACCCACCTTAGCCTTCTTTGGCGCCGATTCACCCTTAGAAACCCACTGTTTTGACTGTTGTTTGGTCTCTGGTGTGTTGTGATGGATTCATGTTTCGTCCACGGTTACAAAACGGCGCAAAAACTCCTCCATATTGCGATTAAACAACGCCAAACCTTCCTGTGAAGTTGTTACACGATTGCGTTTGTGGTCGACTGTAAGCAAACGCGGCACCCATCTTGCGGAAAGCTTTCTCATGCCCAAGTGATCATTCGAAATTGAAACCACTGAGCCATGCGAGATCCCTACGGCTTCCACAATCTCTCGCACTTTCAATCTTCGGTCGGCCAACACCATATCGTGAATTTTTTCGATTGTTTCGGGTATAGAGACCGCAACTGGGCGTCCAGGACGTTCGGCATCTTCAGTGCTCGTACGGCCACAACGAAATTCAGTAAACCACTTTTTTACCATTGAAATCGATGGTGCAGAGTCCCCATAGTATTTATCAAGCTTAGCCTTGGTCTCGGTAATGTTTTTTTTTTCGCAAGAAATAATGCTTAATAAGCACACGAAATTCACTTTTTTCTATTTTCTCCTCAAATTAGTGAGTAGTCTGATACAAATAGCTGTCAAACACAAACTAACTGACGCAGCAAGTTTAAATTTTGACAGGAGTCAACTGACAGATGCCTGTTGACAGGAACAGTGTTGCTGTTTCAGTAAAGAGGTCAGAAATTCAAAAAGTCACTGACTTATTGAGCCGCCCTCGTAATCTCTCCTATATGACCGCTGTCATATAGGATTTCATCAAGGTATGTTTTCAGTGAGGAGTGAATTTCCTACTGGGTTAGTGTATTTGGAGTCGAATGTTTCGCTATAGTATGGGGGAGACTTAATTGATTTCTTTTATACACAACTGGCAATTCCGCTTTGACAGAAATGCAAAAAATAATCATGTTCTAATTATTTGAAGACCATTTTTATTTTCAAAACACAAATTTGGTTTGATTTTCTTTTTTCGATGCTGTGGATTCTTGAGCACCTGTGATTTGTCAACAAGTATTAGCATTTTGTCAATAAGATCCTCTATTGGACTGGTCTTAAGCAGAACTTTCAGTTCTTCTTTCACTTCTTTTATTCACCATTAAACTGAAATCAGATTATATTTAATCTAACGACATATATTCACCGGGATAGAGCTTACGATTTAGTATTGTTCCAAAATCAATGGGTTACTGTAAAATATCTAGATAGAAGTGCACTTTATTTATTTATTATAGTTTATTATTTTATATTTATTTAACTAAAATAAAACAAGAAAGGACAACTTCCGAGCACCACAGTAAACAATTTATTTAATGCAAACAAAAAAATGAAATGTCAAAATGTCACAGCTGCCAACCATGCAAAGTAAAAAATGTTTATGATCCAGATTGTTTTATTTTTACGGGGTGAACTATATGGGTCATTGAGCATAATAAAACGCGGCTATTGTGTGGGTATATTATGTGAAGAGTTTCAATCATAAACTAATAACTTAAGGACCCGAAATCTCTGCTATCATTTGACATTTGCCCACAAGCTGAAACACGCACACAAATAACTTTTCTGTTCCTCTTCCAATAGACACATTGATAAAAACGCATACAAGAATCTTTTCTGTTCCTCTTCCTATAGACACATAGACACCACAGCCCTAGTAATTTGTTTTTGTTTTGTTTTTCGATTTCACATCTATTCATGGATAGAGTTTAAAAGGTACAAATACAACAATGTAAACAAATGGGTTTTGGGGGGTGAATCTCTTGTTTTGGTTCTGTTCTCTTTGTTATATCTTAGTGTCGTCAAGATTAGGATTGTGGCCGTGTAGGAGGCAATGTGCTGCCAGTGCTGCAAGTGCTGTCTTCTGTGATGCGTTGTTTTTGATGTCCGATTTATGTCCTGCAAGTCTCTTTTTTAGTTTTCGTTTTGTTGACCCAATATATATTTGGTTACATTCCTCGTTGTCTTTGCCTTTGCAATTTATCTTGTAGAATATGTCTGATTGTTCCATTTTGTCCGTTTTTGTTTTAAGTTTTGTGTATAATTGGGAAGCCGTGTTGGTGAATTTCATCGCCATTTTGTATTTGTCGGTATCCAATTAGAAAAATCAAAACTCTACATTCATAAACATCGTAGTCATTTTGTCTAAAAAGTGAAAACAAATTAATTAAAAATAGAAATAAAAGTTTGCTTACTTTAAGATTGTTATAAACGGTGATTTTTTAAGAGCTTGGTTTTTGAAAATTCAAAAAAACACAGAAACTTGTAAAAAGTGAATGAAATTTTTATTTGGATCGATAAATCAATTTCTGCCATTTACTTTTTAAAAATTATTTCACTTAAATTTTGCCCGCGGCTACGCTTCAGGTGGTCCATTCTGAAGGTCCAATTTTGGCAAACTTTTTCACACATTTCGGCCGGAATCTCACCAATGACGCGTTCAATGTTGGCTTCCAAGGCAGGAAACGTGTTTGGCTTGTCCCCATAGACAATAGACTTAACATAGCCCCACAAAAAATAGTCTAACGGGGTCAAATCACATGATCTTGGTGGCCAATTGACTGCGCCAAAACGTGAGATCAACTGCTCACCAAATTCGCCTCTCAATTAATGCATGGTTTGGACGTGCTTGCGAAACACATTTTTCACAGAGCACGAATTTTGATAATAAATTTCAATAATTTGCAAACGTTGTTCAGGCGTAAGTCTATTCATGATGAAATGGAAAATAATACTGAATCGAAATGTCAAATGTTCGTGGAATTTGTCATGTGTGATCTGTCAAAAATATAAACGTCAAAAACCAAGTAGCAAAAAAATCACCCGTTATTTATTAGCGCAAAACTTTAAACATTTAAACCCTACTCTAAATAAATTTTAAAATGGGAGTCGACTCTAAAAATGAGTTTCAAAATGAGGGTCGACTTTTTGATAATTTTAAACGACAAAAAGTATACTTTAACGTTAAAAAGATTGTCTAACTTTAAACAAAGCAAAACGCTTCTTTAACTTTGTTAAACTATAGTTTTTCCCGTTAACATTTGACATTTCATAACAAAATATGAAAGAAAAATGTTTTTTGAAGAAGATTATACTATTTTTGAAGATTTTGAGCTTTTTAGAAAGCATATGACCACCGACAATTAATAGCATTCCTAAACGATGATATTGAATTATTTAACATTTATGTTGAACCAGCGATATCCGGGGTCGGCATAGTCCTCGCTGATGTCCTCTCTGCGATGGTCAGACCTACTAATAGCATGACGATCAATTGTCGCTTCTTGTTCGCTCAATTCGGAATCTAAAAATTCCTGCCGCGAGCTCTCGTATTGGAGAATCTCTGCGTAGCCGAATGTGCGATTCCCCGATTTTTTAAGACAGCTAATTCCTCTGGTTGAACAATTTGTTTCTTTATCTGAAACGAATTATATATATGAAAATCTTTTTCTGGAATTTTAAAAATCTTACCTGAGGTTCTGTAAATATACGAATATATTTTTGTGTGCTTATGTTTAATTTTCGTTCTGTTTCATTACTCTTTCTGTCAAAATAAGGTGTGTTTAATATAAGTTATATTAAAATAATATTTATAAGCCCTAAAGATTTACTTAAATCAGAGGAGTTGTTAAGTGTATTTAAAATTAAGGCAAAGTTAGACAAGGGCTGGCAACTAAACGATTGCCTTAAATAGAGTTGGGTTTATTCTCTAAACGAGCACTGTTTGAAATTTTGTGCATAAATCTTCAAAATAAAAGTACCTGTGTATTAAAATTCGTACTCCTAAAGCAAAGTTCAGCACAGACGAAAATTTCGAAGCAGTTAATTACTTTTGTTAAATGATGTCGTCTCCATGTTGTGTATGATTTTGTTAAAAAATGAAAATATAAATAAAAATAAAAATAAATATTTACTAGCTAAATTTTGGTTTATTTTTTATTTATTTAAACAATTGTCACAATATTAATATAATTATTCATCCATCCTTCGTCTTCAAACAAGTCAACGAAGTAACCCCGAAGATGAATGAATGAAAATTATTATTATTATTATTATAATTTATTAACTTATAATTAAAATTATAAAGCTAATATAAAAAACGAGCTCAGGCTGCTGAGGCTTTCGGCTCTGACAATGAAGTTTTGATTAAATTATATACTTTTTTAAAATTATAACGATTTGAAAACGAAGTGAAAATTATATATTAAGCTTGTAACTTATTTTCATGGCTTGGGCTTTTTAAGTATTAGATGATAGCTGATTCTTGTTGTTGATGAGTGTTTGCACCTGCACAATTTTGTGCGTTCAAAATATGTTTGAAGTCTAGTTGAAAGTGACAAGATGGACATGTTGGATGGCTCTCATTGCGAAGAAGGTGTCGATGAGTGCAGGCTGTATGTACGAGGCGCATTCTTATGAAGTGAGCATTCATTGATTTAGTGGTTGTTGTTGGATAGATAGGTTGTGTTTTTTCTGATTGATGTTTGAGTAGTGATTACTGTAGTTATTCCATTCTATTTGTGTTGGATGGTTTCAAGTCTGATATTCACAAAATAAATGATGGTGTGCCCCAGGGCTCCGTATTGTCTCCGACCCTTTTTCTCATTTTCATTAATGATGTCTTATCTGGAACTTCTAATCCACTTAATTGTTTAGCTGACGATAGTACTCTCAGCTTTTCATATTCGTTTTCAGATTCACCTCCTTGTTCTTCGAATGTCGAACTGCAACGGCAGCGTATGATAAGCTCATTAAAATCTGATCTCGGCAGCATTGTCGGCATCGAAGAAACCGATCAGCTTTCAGTCCTGGGTATGTGCGTCACACACGACCTCTTGTGGAATGAACACATATTCTATGTCGCCAAAAACGCTGCAAAGCGTTAGGTTTTCTTCGAAGATGCAAGAAATTCTTCTCACCGTCTGATCTGGCTGTAATCTATAAGGCCTTCATCCGACCAAAATTTGAGTATAACTCTCACATTTGGGCAGGACCTCCTGAAACTCATTTGAATCTTTTGGATAGAATTCAAAATAGAGCTCTAAGAATGATTGGCGATAGAACTATAGTAGAAACATTTACACTTCTTACATCGTCGAAATGTTTCATGTATTTCGCTATTTTATCGGTATTTTTATAAACAGTGTTCTAGCGTAGTAGCCAGCATTCCTCCCCTTAAAATATTCAACAATAATACTTGCGCTTCTAGGTGTCAAGTACAGAGATTCTTTCTTTAGCCGTACAACATGAATGTGGAATGCTTTACCATTCTCGATTTTTCCCTCCCATTTTTATATTCTAAACTTCAAAACGAATGCACATATCTCGGTATCTCCTTTCAAATGCTTCCCTATTTTCCTAACGCTCGCACTGTGCTCGATCATATTAAGGGTAGTCAAAATCCCTTTAGTGCGCGCAAAATATAAAAAAAAAGTGAATTCTGTCTTAGTTTTTGTTTGACATCGCGGAGAAGGTCGAGTTGAGTAATTGGGTGAAATCAAAGAATTGGATATAGATAGGCCTGATCTGCCGCCAAATCGGCTAGGCTAGTTCATTACCTTTAATACCTTTATGGCCTCACCGTTTGTTGATGTTTTATTAGAAGAGCGAGATAATATTTGTTGAATGGTTAGGATTTCTTACAGCCTGAATAACTGAAAGGCTATCTGAGACAATGATGAATTTGTCAATGTCAGTGTTTGTTATGCAGTAGTTTATGGTTTTAAGGATTGCGAAGGCATCTGCGGTGAAAAAAGATACCTTGTAATCTAAAAGTCCGACATACATTACCGAGCTATTTTCCAAAACCGATGCAAAGGATGTATTGTGTGGTGTTTTGGATCCATCGGTGAAGACCAAGTCCCAAACATGTAGTTTTAGTTTGGATGTAATACTAACAAACATTTGGTTGAAAATCTCGTTAGATGTACTGTTTTTGTTTAAACTTGACAAATCCATTATGGTACGAGTAGTATTTGGGGATAGAAACCATTGTGGGAACAATTGGGAGTATATTGCCATTTTACTCACATATATTCCCAACACTTTAGCTAATGTGATTGAAGCGGAAATTGTTGATTGAACTCGTTTTGAAAGTTTGCTTTTCCAAGATCCGTTTTGTCCTTGTAAATGTGATTCTATCCTCAAGCGATGTCAGACCAGCTTCCACAAGCATATTTTTAATTGTGATTGTAGGGAAGGCATTGAGACTTCTTCTGATGAGAGTTTGGCTCCAGATAGCCTGGACCAATTATTTAAGAAGGTTAGTAAAGAGTAAGTTCGTTGTTATTAGATCTTTATTTTTGGAAAGAATATAAAAATCATCAGCGTAGCACGTATGATCTAGTTGTTATGTTTGGAAATGAACAAGCTCAAATCATCGAACGCTATAATGAAATCACCACGGATAAATAGGGGTTCCTGAAAATAAGAAACGCGTCGCTTTTTTAAAAATTAAAAACAAAATTATATTCATGTTGTGACAATTTTTTAAATAAATAAAAAAAAACCAAAAGTTAAATAGTAAATAATAATTTTTATTTTTACTTGCGATTATAGGTAGATCTATAAGGCAAGTTATGCGTTCGTCGAAAAAAAAAAGTTTTGAGATAACAATCAAACATGACATTACGATGATAGCGAAGACGAAAAAAGATGGTCTAAAAATATGTATAGAAACCTACAGGCCAAACGAGTGGGCCGAATTGCTTCAAACTTGGTCTATGAAGTTTTTTAGGTATTGTGCAGAGGGGAAATTGAAATTTTTGTTTTAAGCTCAAAAAATAACGGTACCTGCCATATAACCGTTACGTTAAAGCCGGAAACGGCTCTAACGATTTTGATTTAAAAAAATCAGTTCAGCTTTTTAGATACGACCGTTCATATGGTTGACCAAAAAAATGTTTTAAATGTCTAAAAACGGTAAGGAGAAAATAAGAAAGAAAAAACCCGAATAAACAACAACAAACTTGTGAGTCTAATAAAAGCGCTAGTCGTTTCAATGCAATTGATAAACAGAAAAAAAACCTGCATTAGGTTGGATCTGATCATGTGGGCTCGGTGGCGTGATACGAAGTGCGTTGGCTACTAAGCGGCTGATCGTGGTTCAATACACGATGAAGGCACAAGAAGTTTTTCAATTAAAATGAAAAAGTAGACCAGCACCACTAGAGCAAAGGAATCTGATGATCGACCTTGGCAAGTCGTGAAATAGTATAATTCCAGCCGAAAATAATTGAGAAAAAACTTGGTGGTAGCACACTCAAGTTGTTGTTGGGCATTCATAGTCATCAAAAACGGTACTTTCCATAGGACCGTTTTTTTGCTTTCGACTATCTCATAAACGGCTTACCCGATTCTTACAAAATTTCACACATACATATATAGCCTTAGGTTGCCCAATTTATACTGCGTACCAATATTTTTAATTAATATTTTTTTGTATTTTTAAAAGCATTTTTAAGAAAACAATTTAAAAAATTTACATTTTGAAAACTGCTCATTAAATTTTTTTCAAAAATTATATTTATAAATGTATTTGCTGAATACCTATGAATTGGCGTTTTTGATTTTTTTTTAAATTTTTTTTTTAATTTTTTTTTATCAAAAAGTTTAAAAAAAAAACTTTCTCAAAACCGCTTCACAGATTTTTAAAATATTTTTCTTATAAATTCAAATGTATCCATGAATTAAAATCGCCTACTTTTTTAGAGCTCATATTAGTTTAAGTATTTATATCAGAATTTTCAATTATTTTTTCTTTGATTAATCCGATTTAATTTTTTGTTTTTAAGTTTATATTATTAAATATTTAAGATTGTCATACCACTTTTTTTTTAGAAAAAAATTGAAGAAACTGTGTATAAAAAATAAAGTTAAAAATGACTAAAAATATATTTAGATTTTAAATAGAAATCTTTTGCATACGATCTGATCGAACATAAGAGCAAGTTCGTGCGATCCAGTCGTGTATTTTATAATTTCTATTTTCACTTTTCAACAGTTATTTACATACAAACGTGGAAAATACATATTTGCTCTCAAAATGTAACCCACATAGTTTATTTGAACAAACAGTGCAACGGATTTTCCAAAGCACCACCTGTTGAGAATTTCTAGTCTAACTAACTATTCCTTCCTCATGCACGAACCTATTCACCATAAAACCAAAATGAACCAGAATTCATTCTATTTATTGTTTGCTTGCAAGTGCCAGCCATTTTTATCGATTTTAATTTCTATTCCATTCAGCCATTTAAATACAGAGCTGAAAAGAAAAAAAACGGCCATCTTCGAAAGTTTCTCTTCACCACCACTACCAACACCGTCGCCGCCCTGTCGAAAACAATAAAATAAATACTAAATAGTCGTTTATTAGTTGACGTGAGCTAAGGTGAAGATAGTTTTTTTTTTTATTTTACTAAAGTTCCACCGAAAAGAAATTTTACACCTTAAAAAATTGCATTCATTTATTTTTTTTTAAAGTAATCTTGTGCTTTTTGTCGAATTCGGTGGTTTCTCTCCCAATCATACTCAGTGGAATTTTGCTACAAAAAAATTTCAACAAAAAGTGCGTAAGACAAACTAACAAAATGGACCGAAAAATTCATGTGCAATAGAAAAATTTGATGAGGAAGTGCTTTCTGGAATGATTTTTTTTTTCGTTATACCGTCATACTTTCAATAATCGATCATTTATAATAAATCCCCATTTCTATTGTTCTGGTCAGCAAAAAAAAAAAAAACTACTACAAATATGTACCTACCTATGTGTAATTCATTTTGTATGGAGGAATCTCGGTTCCTCTTTCTACAGATCAAATCATTAACACCCGATCCGAGTGAGCTGAGCATCCACAATCGTTCATTTTTGTTTTTTTTTTCTCTGCGCCATCATAACCATAAGCGAGATTAGTACCTATTCGTTGCGTTGACGACGTCTCGTTACTTCCTTTCCTCCCGGTGCGTCATGGTGGCAATAACGTGCCTACGTGGAGCAACCACAATCCAAATTTGGAATATTTTTGTTCAGTAGAATGCGAAAAACGGTGGTACATAATGATACACTTTGCCCACTTGGACCTTTAGAGTGAAATAATTTATAAATCATAAAAAAAAAAAAACACCTTGATAAGGATAAGAACCGCTTGACTGCCATTAGTTGGTAGTGGTGGTAGTAGCAGCTCAAGGAGAGAAAACAACTTGTCAGTCAGTGCAAAAGCCGGGTTGTTATCTGCTTGTGCTGCCCCTTGATTACCACTGAGGTGATCGACTGATATGCTATGTTTAACTTGGGTGTGGGGACTTATCTTAAATTGCTACTGTTAAACTGTTAATTGCATTTTTTTTAAAGTATTCATGTTTAATTAGCAAAGATTGTTGTTAATGTTATAATAGACAATCGGGTGCCACCACGTGGCACAAGTTTTTCATTTTTTTTCTTTTCTAAAATTAGAAAGTTTAGATCATGTTAGAGGAGAGAGTGAAGAGCAAAACAACTTGCTGTTGCTTTGCTAATTCCGACGCTCGTCTCGTGTGTTGTGCCAACTTTTAATCAATTTTCTTTCATGTTGCTAATATATAATTGAAGGGAGGAATAATGCTTTGAAATAATTTTTATTCAGACATGCTCATTTAGAAATATGGGTCATTCGAAAAATATGTATAAAAAAACCTACTAGTTTAATGTTTTTTTTTTTTTGTTAAGTTGATTCCTTTGAGAATTTAAAGCTAACTGAAAGCAGGTTTGTCATAGACAGTTTTTCATTAACACTGGCTTGTTGGGTCTCAGGTCAGATATTATCTGGTTAGGGGGGAGTAACACACATTTATTTAATTAAAAATGTACTTATGTATGTATTTAGCTTAGAGTTGTACTAAATTTGGCCGGATACCGGATATTCGGCCCGCAGCTAGGCCACACAGCCGATTATTCGGCGGCCGGATATCTGCCTTAATGAAAAGTATAATCATTTGGTGGTTTGATACTCAAATCAGACCGGTACAAGTAAAACCAACTTAAAAAAATTGTTTCCTTCTCCACCACTTCCACAAGATATTCTTACTCTTTACACTGTAAATATATGGCGCATTTGTTGTAATTATTGTTCTGTCATTTCATATACTGGATGAAGATCAGCATTGCCGGAAAAAAAATTGTAAGTACCAATCCTGACAATAGTGCCATTTAAGCCACTGGGTGCGACTAACAAAAACGTAAAAAAATTCCGAAGATTTCATATGTAATTTTTAATTTTATTTATTGCACGTCAAAACTTGTCGAGCAATAAGAATAAATAAACAAAAAATTAATAAATTATAAATTAATAGGGTAAAGGCACTAGTATCCGGACACTTAACACATTTGTTATCTTTCGAGTTTGATTCGTCGACTTACTATAAGATTGTTCAGTGACGAAAAAGTTAGAACAGAATAGAACAGAACTGAACAGATTCGTGAGAAACTTCAGAACAGTCAATCATCTGACAGAGATTATAAAAAAAATTACTGTTGTTTACCTACAATTCAATTAAAAATAATCTGAAATGGAATTAAATTTTTTTTTTAAATTATTTTTCATGAAATTGAGATGATGCCGACACGAAAAATGAGTTATCAACTAAATCTAACACCGTAATGTTATTTTTTACAACAACAATTGGTTTTGACAGTTCTCACAAATCTGTTCTAACCTGTTCTACCTAAAAAGCAAGTGCAGACAATACTGTTCTAAAGTGTTCCAAACAGACGCATTGAACACCAAACCAGAACAGTTTAGAACAGAACATTTCTCATTGAACAGCAAAATCCTGTACTTTTCTGTTCTAAAGTATTCTAATCTGTTCTGAACAGCCTCATTGAACACACATTATGAAAGCTTCGAAATATTGTTATACTGCACTTGAAATTTCGCAAATTTATCATAATAATTATTTAAAACATAAAAATCTGAAAATAGTCGATTTGCACTACTATCCGGACAGAAAAATTTAGTTTCCGGACAATTTTATTCCAGTATCCGGACACCACAATTTTGTACGAATTTATAGTTCTTTTCGTTTTTATAAAATGAAACATCTTTGTTTTTGAAAAAAATATATGAACATTAATAATTTAATATTTTTTTTTATTTTTCTTAAAAGTGTATAAGGAAAAACAAAAAAAAATAATCAATTAAACAATTCAGTTTTGTAATTTTAAAGGTTAAACAATTATTTTTTTTAGTAAAAGTTATCACTAAGCAATTAAAAAATAGGGACACACTAACAGCTTGAAAAAAAAATCATATTTATCATATTAAGGCGACAATAAAATGGGTCCTCAATTATACATAACAGTTTTCTGGTATATCTTTTTCTAGAGATCCATTAATATAAAGATTATAACCCCGTGCTTAAATCTCCTAGGACTCCCGGGACCTTATCAACAGCAGAATCAACCGTTATGTTTAGCGATGGCGGTGATATTTCTATTGCTTTTGATGCTTCAGTTTCAATTACCTTTAAAGTTGATGTTGAACTCCAGCATTTTGTAACTGCTCTGACAATTCTCTTATTACTTCACCAGCGATCTTCAACCTATTCAATTACGTAGATTGGTATTTGATGGATGTGGAGCTTCCGAAATCAGCAAATATTCAGCGTTAATCCTGACGCATTTTGAGTAGTACACAGCTGCAGGGTTCAATGGGTATAAACCAAACTATCTACGTTTTATATCCTTGCGAGCTTAGTCTTCATCATTGCTTCATTTAAAAGTGGACAAAAACTTCGTTAAGTAAGTGCATGGCCTACATTTTTTGCTTGCCAAGCACGAAGTGTTTTTTTTTTTAATGGGATGAACTAACACCAGCCGACTGCATGATTTTATAATGATTTACTGTCGAAACACCTGCTCTTCCCTTACTAATGTTTTCAGCTTCTCTCAAAGTTAGATTTAGATTTCGTTTCAAAAATGCCCGCGACCATGTCTCATCTGCTCTATAGTCCTTAAATGGCGTTTTTCTTTTTGAATCCTTTTAATATTTTTTGTACGGTATACAGAAAGTTATCAGTTTTTAAAGCAAAGCCACGTTTACCACTTAGCCTTATTTTCCTCCTTCTCAGCTGTTAAGTAAGGATCTGGGCCCATTTTAGCTTTGTTTTCACCAATTAAACTTCTGTTTTTCAGCCTGTCATGTAGTTATGAACGACATGCACCATATTTAGTTGCAGCTTTTCTTAACTTAAAATTACATTAAAAACAAAGGTGTCCGGAAACTGAATCTAATTTTTCAGTATCCGGACACATATATTTTTACCCAAGTAACTCTGTCATTCATTCATTTAACCCTGTTCGGGTACTGAAACATTGAGAGAGAAATACAATTCTATTTCATTCAGACACAAAATATATTCCAAACTACCATTTATCCGCCTTAGAAAGAGATTTTTCCTTTTCCCTCATATGTTCAGTATCCGGACACTGTGTCCGGGAACTGAAAAAATCTTAAATCTTAGTTCCAGTATCCGGACACTAAGAAAATATAAAAAAAAAACAACTTTTTGACTATGGTTTTTATTAATTATCAAAATTTATTATATTTATTTAAAACTAACAACTTTCTTTTGTAATAAAATTAATAAACAGATCTTAATTAACTTAATTTTTGCAGTTGCAAAACTTAACTAACTATTTTTTTCTTAGACAAGACCGCTTCACAACCTCACCCCCTAATATCGCACACTTAATTAAAGTATATCTCTTAAACCATTCAGGTTATCCGCTTAAATCTGTGCATGTTAATGTGAAATGCATCAGAGAATGTGAATTTGTTGTTTTATTCGCATTTACAAGGATGATTTACCTATTAATCGCAAAAAAATCACAAAGTGTCCGGACACTAGCACTGTCCGGATACTAGTGCCTTTACCCTCGGTAAAATAAAAGAAATTTAACAAAAAATAAATAAAAGAATCAATTAACAATATAAGTCTTTAGGTGGTATGAAGTGCTGGCAAGTTTTATAATTTCATTAAACGACAGAAGTGATTTTATAACTACATATAATGCCGGTCGTCCACTACGTACTTTTCATTGTACTCCATCTTTGGATGCAAAAATTTACAACCTTGATCAACTCGTTTAAATGTTGGAGAACTCTGTATATCTTGTTGATCAACGTATTCAATTGTTGAATAGCTTCGTACATATTATAGTTGATAAACTTACTCAAAAGTTGAGTAACCTCGTAAACTAGTTGATAAACTTGTTCGATTTTGACAAAAAAAAAATTTCAAGTTGATTAACTGCGTTTTGATACACTTGTTCAACAAGTTGATGGACGCACTCATCCAACGCAACACACAACAATTATTTTAACCTCAACGGCAACCAACACCAAACAAAATTAAAAAAGAACTTTAAAACGTTTCTCAAGGCGTTAAACCAAAATTTTCAACCAGCAACACGTACTCGAGCAATTCGCTGAGCAACGATCTCCAACCGGATTAAACTCGTTGGTTGAATGGAATTGAGGAAATCGTACATTAGAGTTGAATGTGTTCAACTTGAAATTAGAGCGTTAAACGCCTAGTGGCGACCGGCACATTAAGAAAGTCGATTTTTATTATGGGTTTTAATGTTATTAATGCGTGAAACAATCCGTTTCAGCTGATGCAATACCATGTGGTAAAACTAAGTTTGATCATGAACTTGGATATATTTGAAAACATTTGCTCGTCGATTCGTGCCGTTTTATTAAAAAGTGCACGACCGTGTCAATTCGGCAACGTTGATGAAGATTGAGATTGCTAGTTGAGAAGGAAAGTTTATTACTTTTTGGATTTTAAAAAAAATATTGCTAGTACGGTTGTTGACATCGTATTCGAAAACAAACGTATAAACGTTTATTATTTATTTAAAAAGATCTTGGAATTATTTTTATTTCCAAACTTTATTAACCAGGAGTTTCTCGTTAATAAAGCCAACTCCATGTTAGGTGTCATATACGCTTTTGATTTAAATGATCCTTATACTTTAAAATCCCTTTGCGATGCATATGTTATGTCGATTGTTTCATTCGACACGAAATGTTCAAATTTTACATTGATTTTTTTTTTAATTATCATTAATTTTACAATAAAATATAAAGGATTGCAAGACAATATTGAACAACAATTAAATATGACTTCTAGCCGTTGCAATCAATCCATTTATGCCTAATTTAATTAATTTAAAAAAATCAATATTCCACGTTTAAATAAACAACCCATGAAAAAGGTGGGAAAATCCAACGAAACGTAGGGTAAAAATATGAAGTAAAGTTATTTTATTTGCATACAGAAGAAAAGGACCAAAATAGCCTGAAAAAACGTTTGAACATCAAGTCATACAAATAATTGGTCGAGTTAATAAATTAAATTAACAACATATTACGTTTTTTATTTTCTGTTTTAAATGTAGTATTAATTAGTCTAATCTGAGTATTTTAATTTTGTTTTTTTATGACCTTTAGTCCAAATTATGCGTTTCGCCCAGATACTACAGTTGGGCTCATCAGTTAGATGCAAGCCAGACCACGGCATTATTTTCTATGTGTCTGAGTTAGGGATGGGGGTTATTCAAAATTAACCGGTTTTAGGTTTTTTCGGTTATTTTCGCTCCCGGTTTAACCAGACAAAAAAACGTTTTTTTTTAATAATCGGTTTTCGGTTTTATATACAAACATTGTTAGTTTCTTATTTGCTTTAAAAAACGATCATGTCAAATAAAATATATTTACATACGACCATGTACAAGCTATTATTTTAGAAAAAAAAACAACACTTCGTTGAATACTCCCATACAAACGAAAATTGTAGATGCGACAATATATTTCAGTTAATAATTTTATTTTAAGTAATAAATTATGTTCAAGTTCACAAACCTTAGACGGTCAATAATAACCGTATCCCAATGAGATGAAATCAGCTGACAAATAGGAAAGTAAACATACTCGTAAACCGTCTGTAAATCTCATTGGAGGAAAGCCAAGATGATAGGTTAGCTACTTTAAAATAGTGTTGGTTTCGACATTAAACAACTCAATTTTTCGAAAGTGTGTGTAGTTCAAAATGATTTCACCTTCCTTCCACTATAGTTAATTCCTCTATAAAAGAAAAGTTGGCAGTTGTGAATAGCGTTGAAGGTTGCACACACACAAATTCATATTTTATGAAACAAAGACAATTTTTTTGCAAGACATTTTATATTTCAGCGGTGATAAAAGTGTCAATGTATATAACCGGTTTTTTCAGCCGCTAATTGGATTTCTGGAAAATCGCCGGTTTAACCAAGACACACAAATCTCCGGTGAAAACCGGTTAACCGAAACAAAATAACCGGTTTCGGTTTTAACCGGCCGGTTTTTCCTATCACTAGTCTGAATTCGACCGAATTCCCCTAACAAAATATAATTGACAGTGTTTGAAAGCAGTAAATTTTATTTGTGACGGTAGCCATCGACTAATATTTTGCGTCTTAGAAGGGTACTACAGCATCTAACTGATGAGCCCATCTGTAGTACCTTGGCGAAACGCATAATTTGGGCTAAAGGTCACAAAAAACAAAATTAAAATTAAAAGGGTGGCAATGGCGCAGTGGATAAAGTGCTTGATTGCTAACTTAGACGTCTGGGTTCGATCCTCACGCTAGACGCATTCTGTTCTATACCTCCAATTTTAATTGGATGCCACCCATGGGTTAAAATGAGACAGTCAATACCTGGTTCTCAAATCCACTGTGCCAAACTAGTGCCGTGCAATTCAGTTTGCATTTAAAAGACCTTAGGTCTTACAGGCATATAGTTAAATTTAAAAAAAATAGTACCTACGTATACAAATGCGATTGTATTGTTTTTACATTTCTTCTTAAAATATAAATAAATAAAAGAATGAACGAATGCAGAAAAACTAATTTTCATTCACCATAATGTGGCTGTAGAAAACGTACAATATTAAATGGCTGATAGCCTATCTTTGTGATATGAAATAAAATCAATCAGATCATAAAACTTAATATTTTGTTTATGTTTTTCGTACTAAAAAAACGATTATCCGGTATTCGGCCGTATGCAAAAAAATTATTCGGCTCCGGCCGGATATTAAAAAAAGGAGCCGGATAGGATGGATACCGAATACCTACCGGATATCCGTCACATCTCTAATTTAGTTATTTAATGCATCAATTGAACAAAAATTCAGTATGTCTGTACCTATAAACAATTCAAGAAAATACCTTATCTATCGTTCGCATTTTCCAAATATTATTTATATAGCTATACCTACCTAACCTACTAAATAATGCTACGTACCTGTACTGTAGGTAAAAATTAGGTATATGTACATAGTATGTACCACCTTACCTACCTACCTATTTCTGTTTTGCGATTAAGATCTTAAGTAGAAATATTATTTGTTCTCAAGTTGTTCGTTAATTAGCAACTTATTCTCTATTTCTTTTTCTATTTCTTCTTCTTATACCCGAAGTGGTTTTCCTTTAAAAAAAATAAACGGGTCGTTAACAGAAACTGTATGAGAAGGTGATGAAATGGATACTACCTACCCAACTAGCTTTAATCTTGTGTTTCATCAATGGTTTTTTTTAAACAATTTATTAAGTGACTTTAGAGATAGTAGAATATTGCACTGTTTTCATATTTGATTTCTTGACATACATAAATATGTAGGTAATTATTTTATAATCACATAGACGTAATGTAGAAAGATCTTATTTGTCATTTGAGACATAATGTACATATGTACCATTCCAAAATATATTAATGTACCTTGTTCTTGACTCATTATCATATTCAAATTGACTGCAGACAAAAGTCCTAATTAAAATGTAAATTTATTTGCCCAAAAAATTGCAATTCCACCCTAGGCCAAAATTTAAAAGAAATTAAATGCTCCACTGGATCGCACGAAGTTGCTTTTTCGAGCACATCCTGAGAAAAAGATTTCTATTAAGAATCTAAATATATTTTTAAAATAGTTTTACTTAATTTTTTATATACAAATATTTTTAACTTTCTAAAAAAAAATTGGTGTGACAAATTTAATCATATAAACTTAAAAACAAAATTCCAAAAAAAAATAATTCAAAATAAGTGTTTTTCGAAAATGTTGGTACGCAGTATTAAGGAGGAGTGCGGTAGAGATTGGAGACCAAAATGCAGATCGTCTTCATGTATGAAGATTATAGGAAGTATGAATGTGAAGATTGCAGATTATAGTGAAGATGAACATGTTCATCTTCATTATAGCATTTTCATCTGTACCATAATTGGTTCCGTTCAGTTAACGAATTTTCGAGTTTTTTTTTACCATTTCACCTCTCATGCTTAAAAACAACGAAAATAGCGAAAAATTTCTTCAGAAAACTACGCACCTGAACGCTAAGAACATGTGATTGTGAAATGTGACAAGAAAGTTATAACAAAGTTAGAGTAAGTTATTAATGTGTACCCTGTCTTGCTTTTATGTTTGTTTTATATTACGGTCTCGCTCTACTTTTCTTCAAATCTGTAGTTGGCGATCCACGTAAAGCCTCCTTTATTAATAATTCAACGGACTTCCTATAAAAAAAATCGAAATCAGTTGAACCGTTTATGAGAAAGTCGAAAATCAAAAAAATTGTTGTATTGGAGGTACCGTTAATAACAAAATATGTAAACAAAAATTCACCAAAATGCAGACTGTACATAAAGTAATGCACACACTTATTTTTCAAAATCTTTAGAGTCGATTTCGAGATAATTAAGATGAAAAAAAAGGTCTGGCAATTACCGTTATTTTTAAGGACTAAAAAAAAACGATTCAAAAATCTATTCTAGATATTCACCTAAAACGCTTAAGTTTGAAGAAAATCGCTTAAGCCATTAAGGCTGTAGCTAGTTGGCAGATAGACGGAATTGCGCGACCCACTTTTTTGGTGTTCTCCATCATTGTAAGGGTAAAACTTGCACTATAGTAACTACACATACATATATCGCAAGTAAAAAGTGTATAGGGTAAGACACCCAGTCACTGATTTATAAATATTTACGTGCTTCTTAGGGAATTCACAAGTTGTCTTTGATCTACAGAGGTTTTTTACTTATTTCTTTTATTACAAATCAACGAATGGCTACAAAACGTCACACTTGAACCACACAACCCAGAATAAATATTCATTTTAACCATAAAATACAATACAGCACAAAACAATCCTTATTTTTTACACATACATATACACATAAGATACAGAATATCAGAAAGTGACCAACTTATTCCGGCATTTTAATTGTCTGATAATTTTTTTCTTCACATTTGCCTTCTTTACACGCAGGACATTTTGTATGCTCAGCAATTTACTAAAAATGCTCAGATGATTATTCCCGTGCACATTGATCGCGCTCTGAACAGAAAAAAGAAACACACATTCGGAGCTCTGAATGTTCTGAGTGAAAAAGAAACAAACAGTTTTTTTAACAACTGAGACTGCTCTGAACTATAAAAGAAAAACGCCTTAGGTGTTTTACCCTATAGAAAGCTTTTAAATATCCTATTAACTCAACGTAAAAATATGTCCTTAGGTCGATATACATATATGCCTTTTTCGCCAAAAAGATAAATATTTGTTCTCTAAAAAGGCTGCAAAGATTTTTATAAAAAAGTTCAATAATCAGGGGGTAATGTACATTTTGGTTATTTTTCTTCCTAGATATTGAGGGTTATCGTGAATACAAATTTCCACTTTTCTACAATTCCATTCTTGGGAACGTGAAAGATGTTCAAAAGTTTCCCTCGGGATTTATTGGTATCGGGAATAAGCTTTCCCAGGGAATTTTGCTGCCATTTCATTTGATTTTTGTTCGAGGGAATTTATTCAGTGGGTAATTCACGATCGCAAGAAACATTCCGAGGGAATAAAATATTCTGTGTGGAAACGAAATTCATGCACTTTACCGAATCGAAAACAATAATTTTAATTTATTTAATGATTATTGAAGTTCTGGCGCTCAAATTTAACTACGACCGACGGACGACAAAACAAATCACGACTTATGTGCTTGTATGCACGAGGAAGCGACTGACAGCCCAAAAGAAATTCGAATTTGAGTTCGAAGTGCAACTTGAATGCTTTCTGAATTGACTAGCTCAGCTTAATGTGGTGGGTTCAGCAGGCGGACACGACGGTGGTATCTTAAAATAAAAACAAACGAAGAAATTATGTTAAAAATATGTGAATTATTTTTAATGAAAATTTAAGGTTTGGAAAACCTTGCAAGTAGGAGTAAGACCCAAGATCAAAGAGAACAAGGTTGAAATTTTAAGATGAACAAAAGTACGTTAATTACGGGTCGCGAGTTCCGCTTTATCGGAAAATTTTCGAACAAAAGCCAAACGAATTAAATAATTTTGAAAAAAAAAAACGAATTAATAAATTTGAAGAAAAAAAACACGAATAATTATATCTATATATGTATATCTTTCGACAAAGAAAAAAATTAAAAAAATTAACGCTATTGTACTATCTTTTCCTGCTGCTACCTCTCCTTCCTAGGAAACTATTTTTCCACTTTAGCTTGATTGACTCAATATCCTTTTCGAAATTTCCTTTATTATCTTCAATTCGCCAAAAGTTTCAATTCCTTTCCTTTTCCCAACACTTTCGTCTTTTTTTCTTTTACCTTTTGTATTCTAGAACATCCTGTTCGCTAAACGGGTAAGAAGTGATCTTCCAGCCTTTTACTTTCACTGGATGACCTCTTCTTTTTTCCATTGCCGAAGTGCTTTCAGCGAGTGCAACTCAGCGATCGTGGATTTCGATCGCATCATCATTCAGCTACCCTCCGCATATTTGTGGGAGGGATCAAACGCAGTTCAGATCCAGTAGCCCTTCCTACTCGCGCTTTAAACCCCAGCTTCATGCTTAGTCATCTTCGAGTTTGTCGAACTCTGGCAGGACTTCCAGTGGGCGGCAATTCAAAGAGTGCATTCAGCCACCTAATTTCACCCACTAAGCTTTTTAAAAGAACATTTTTGAAAAACCGAAAAGAAACTGAACTTTTATATCGCGCACATTTTTCCCCTTTCGTTTATAACTAGTAAATAAAAATGATACCAAGCTACTTCAATTATACGTTTTAAAGGAAGGAGAGTTTAACTTATTTTATTTCGCGACTGTAGTCTAAATCGTTGGGCTTTTGCGCAGATTTGGAGAATAAGGACTAGCAGTTAACGTTCCATTTATTTACATTAAAATATAAATAATTGAGTTAGGTTGGGCAAGCAGCCATCCTCGCAACGTAACTTCAGCATCGGAGATCAACTGTCATCCGTGCTTCTTTTTGTACCGTCAATCGAATGAGATGAAGTGGATCACCCATCCACTTAAATGTCAACCTTGGCAATCTCTATATTTTGTTTCTTAACTTTACTGAGAGAAAGAACCGATGGCTATGGACTGGCTGCCCTCTCTCGCTCTCAGTAAGATGAAAGAAACATCTGTAAAAATAATATGGAAAAAAATTGGAAAAAGGGAACGTAAAGAATAGTTTTTCTTGCGGTAATTTTTACCGTGACAACTTCTTCAGCTATTAGCCTGTTAGGTTCCAGCCTTCCCTAATTGTTTTCCTTGCAAGTGGTATTATTGTTGGTTTTGTGGGATTGATGTGTATACCCACTGATATACACCATTTCAGTGTGCTGTTCAGTTCTCTTTGGATTATATGTCAAAATTCAATCAAACTTAATATCAATATTTAAATGACAACGTAAAGTAGCATTGAAATGAATTTATTTTTGAAATTATAGCATTAATGGTAGTTTTCAACAATTTTTATAATTGAATTTGCATGTAAATACCTACATACATATAAGATGTATTGTATAGAGCTAAAAACAAATTGAAGATTGCTTTTAAACTTGTTTTCGATTTTACCCTGTCTCAACATCAGTTAAACAATGACATCATGGATCCATATACAGATATGTATCTAAGAAAAGAACACAATTGACATGGTGATACGGTCATCATTCGGCAGAAAAAAAAAATCATAGCCGCGGGGGCCTGGTTAACACCAAACTGGAAAGCACTTTCTATAACTTCTTTATTGCTATACCTCATTCATATGCTAATTTTGTCCTAAACATCTATTTATTGTTTGCAGTTTATCTCTTTTAATACTAAAAAAAAACGAACAAATTTTTGCTACGTACACTTTATATTACAAATAAAATAAGAGAAAAATGGCACAAAACGCAAAAAGTCAAAAAGCCAAACAAACCAAACAGCAGGCCAAGAAGGTAACAATTTAAATGATTTTTTTAATGTAATCCTTAAATCCGTTTTAAATGTTTAATTAAAATAATTTAATCTTTTGTTTGTTTGTTTTAGAATGTTCAAGACAAATCAACACAACAAAAAAAGAAAACAGCATCAGAGAAATCTTCGTGCGGTTGCAAATGGTTCCTTGGGAGTATTGTGTTATTAGCAGTAATCGCTGGCGTACTGCATTATGATACAAACACAAACGGCAAGGGTGTATTTGCAAATTCAGCAACAGGAAAGATGCTTAATAATATCGGCGTATTGCCCCATGTGGAGAAGACCTATGTTGTTGTTATGACAAATACAGCACGAGGTTATAAGTGGGCCGAACAAAGGGTACCGGGATATATGGCTCCTGTTGGGCGCTTGGCATGCGATTTGTTTAAACTTGCTCGCAATACAGCGTGCAATGCGTGTGGAATGGTTAAAAATTATGCTGTGGCTAAATGGCCTGTAGTATCGTCAGCAGTAAGTATACATTTTTTGTTTGCTCTTGAATATAAAGTTCAAAATGATGTCATAAGTTTATAAGGCGGTCAGAATAATATAACAAATTAGATACCACATACATACATACTCGTACTTGTGAAATAATAAATATTTACATTCATTTTGGTTATAAACTTGAACTAATATTATTCTGAACACCTCAAAATATTTTACATAATCATGTATATTATATCATTCTAAAATCAGTTTAGGAATATTGTTTTATGTTGGGTTTAAAGTCCCTACCTGAAAATGTAAAAACTCACATTGTATTTCTTGAGCACTTTGATAGTTTTTTCTGGTTATTTAGTCAACTTTGTTTCGTGTCAGTGGTGTCGGGACCGAAAATTAAGTAATAAGCTTAGATGGAATTATTTGTAAAAATTGATCCGAAGAAATAATGAATACTGACAAAAAGTTGGGTGAAGAATGCAATACATACATAAGTAAGAAATAAAAACCAAAATGACCAAAAGATCATAACTACTTGACTGCATGGTCGTTTTAAGGACTAAGCATATGAGAGCGACCACGACCAACGAATTAAACGAATATTCGTCCATTTTGACATTTTTTTAACTCCTGTACAATTTGATATCTAAGATAGATATAAAATGTGGAAGAATATGTAGCCGAAACCTGCACTTCCCTATTCGGAACGATATGTAGCAGGTTGAACCATAATCTCGCATAGCTTTTTTTTGGGCCAGTTACGGCAATCAGGAAAAAAGTCTCTAAATAAATCAGAGAATTTTTTTGGCAATAAATATTATCAATAGAGCAATTTATTTTTATTGAAAATGTATTTATGTATTTATTATCCTGATGCAATTTGACACAAAATAGAATAAATCGTTCCAATGATTTGAGTTCAAATTTCTCTCGTTTCACTGACAGAATTGTGGACGAAAAACTTTTTCGTGTGTGTTTCAATCAGGAAACTGGTGGCAAACTGCTAGCGAGACTTACCAAATGACATAGGCCCACATTATGAATAGCGAATCGAACATTCGATAAGTTGCGAACAATTTATCGAACTTCGATTATCACAGTATTATTAAAACTTTATCTTTATCGTTCGCTTAAAAATAAATGGTGTCAAAAAAAAAATTCCAATAAGAAAACATATGTTAATATGCTGTTTGTGTTGCGTTAAATTGTTTGTAAATTTTTGTTTTGTGTGCTTAGTTTTATATTTTTCGAAGATTTAATTTAAAAAAAAGACAATTTATGCTAAGCAACATTTTATTTTTTGAGGTGATTAAATTTGAAACGAAAATACAAGAAAAAATAAGCATGAGCCGGCTGAGAAATAACATTCGTTATAGTTCTAATACCTTAGAACTCCTGAACAATTTGTATGTCATCAAAATTAAATTAATTATTCAAAAAAAATCAATGTTTTGTCTTCCATTAGATTTATTTTGTACTTCCGATTATTTAACTATACGCTTTTAAGACCTAAGGTCTTTTAAATGCAACCTGAATTGCACGGCACTAGTTTAGCATAGAGGATTTGAGAACCAGGTATTGACTGTCTCATTTAACCCATGGGCGGCATCAAATTAAAATTGGAGGCATATAAAAGAATGCGCCTGGCGTGGCGTAATGTCCCCAACCAAATAAAGCATGTGTTAAAGCTAAGAACTTCTATGCAGTTCCATCTCTTATAAAACTGGCTTGCACATTGAGATTTCTTGGGAGTAGTTGCTGGTGTCGGTAAACCGTGTCGGTAATGATTTCGGTTTGAGTCTTTCACAGTGAACTGTGTCAGGCGACAACGAAATTAAGCAGTTTCGCCCGCCAGCAGTAGCAGTCAAATTTTTAACTTAACTGCAATTTTTGTTTCAGTTTTAACTTATAGTCAAACCTGTGTACAAAAACAATCTTAGGTGCAAACAATAAAACATTTTCTTACTAACGTATGCAACTCTTTTCCATCACGAATGGAAGGCTCAAGAGAGTTTAATTCGACAGGAAATTGTTCCCAATAATCTTTTTGGTTTTTCTTCGAAGAACCAAACACACCTATACCTTTACATACGTCCGGATTTGGTACCATCACATTAACTAGTTTTGCAATTGCTTTGCATTGCACACAAATACCTTTTTCTTTTGTCTGTCATTACGAAAAATAACTAGCTACAGGTTAATACAATTAAATTTGAAACTTTTATCAACAATAAATAGAAAACATTTGCCGGTACAACAATTCGCTAACGTTATCACTAAATATTTTGATTCGATAGTATATCACGCTTACATGGGTTAAATTAGCGAAGATTTGCTATTTGTAATCCCTCGATATTCAAATTCACTAAGGTTTTGACATTTGAATCGAGCTAAGTTCGAGCGAATCTCTGTTGGTAATAAGAAACTAGCGAACTCGTAAGATTTTAAGTTTGATTCGCTACTCATAATGAGGGCCATCATTTTCCTGTTTGCTATAAACGATCATAGGGAAATAATATGCCTGTTCCTAACTATCAGATTCAATTCGCGATGAACAATATTGCCCCAGTTATAGCTTTCATTGAAATTCATCATTGAAACACAAATCAGTGAAACCATCGGTTATAGCTGTCATTGAAACTTTCATAGTCAAATATAATTTTGAGGTTAGAAGGAAATTACGGAAACACAAAACATTTGCGTTACACTTGGAAACAAAATGTCAGCTGTTCATTGAAAACGTTTTCCATCCTTCAAAAGTGATTTTATAAGAAAGCTGTTGAGCAAATACAATATTTTTTTGATTGTTTAAGTGCCTCAGAATTGGTAGACAAAGTTTTCAATGAAAGCTATAACTGACGCCTAAAAACTAAATTTTAGTTTAATTTGATGTTATAGTGGGCTTATCTCATCTCCCAAAGATTTGTAGATTTTCGCGACTTCTTCAGGGGCTTATCTTTTATTGTGGAATTTTTTGTCGTTACAGTTATTTACAATTTATTTTTTTTATAATATAATGGAAATTAGTAATAGAATTATAGTTATTTTTAAAATATTGTCATTTGTTGATTATTACTCATAATAAATTAACATAAAAAACAAGACTTAATGAATTAAAACACTGAGACTAAAAAGACTTCCAAAAAGAAACATAAATTATCACAGTATTGTTTGTTCAGGTTTTGATGGCTAGAGCGTAGCTTACGATGGTGTTTTCCTTATCTTCTTTGGTGTTCATTGTTCTCTTCAAGTTTTGTTGTATTCGCCAGCTTTCCAATGTGTACCTTGCATTAGCTCTCTTTTCTTTATATCCTCAAAATTGGGTGTGTGTCCGCTTTCTAACTTTTAACTTTCTCTATTTTAGTGTTTCAATATTAATATTAATTATATTTCTACGATTTTGTTTAGAATTTGTGATGAATTTAGATTTGTAAATTGTTTTAAATCGCAGAGCTATCCGTTGGCTTTTGGCCGCTCCAATGCGAATAGTTCTTTACTGAAAACTTATTCGTTCATTACCATGAATGATGCGACATGTTATCATTTCAATTTATCTTTCCCTATCTTACGCGCTTATAATCCCTCTCAATCACCTAATACAAAAATTCATGATAGACACTTAGCCCAAACTGGATCTGAAGCTCTCCAAGTGTTTGATATCTCTCTAAGCAGATTGCACATTACCTCTGTAATTGGTGTTATAACCTGGCACTGTCTTATAGGCAAGCATGCAACGTCTTTTGGAGTATTCGCAAATTATTTTTGCAGAAGCTGTATAGACGAAGAATAGGAACAATCGGTCCTCATCTTCTGTGCACATGTCATGCCCAATCGCAAGGACACAGGCTCCATCTGGGAGATCACTTCTACTAAGATCCAAGTGATCTAGTTAACACAGACATTAGTAGTCTCGCGCGCTTTTTAAGAAGCTCCACCTGGTTTTGACGATGAGTTGATAGGAAATTTCCAGATTCACGTCGGTACTTTCCGTTGGCTGTCAAATCAATGTAACCCAACCTGACAACAAAAGTTATTTTTGAATTTGGACTGTAGGTAGATTTTAAGAATTAAATTTTGTTTTTAGTAAAGAGAAGGATTTGTCTAGTTTTTTTTCTTTTTATAAAATCTGCTGATGAAGTATCTATATTGAAAAACGATGAACGTTAAATAAAACTGATTTATAATAAATAAAGATTTCATGAAGAACAAAAATTTATTCGTAACGTTACAAAAATTAAAACATGGTATATCTCACTGAACAGCGGCACAATTCTTTACATCGTCTTGGAGAAATTAAGATTATTGGGATTGATATTTCAAAAGCATATGATAGAGTTTGGCATTAACCTATCTTTTCGAAAATGCGTGCTTTTGGTTTCGATGAATTTTTCGTAGGATTAGAAATTACCTGTTAGAACGTTCAATATATGTAGGTCGTATTAGATGACTCAAAGTCTGAGATTCATAAAATAAATTCTGGACTTCGTTTTGTCTCCTAATCTTTTTCTCATTTTCATTATTTATTTCCTATCTGGAACTTCTAACTAAATTGTTTTGCTGAAGATGAACTATTATTATGGATGTGCAACTTCCACTGCAGAGTATGATAAACTTTAATTCTGATCTCGACAGCATTGTCCACTGGGGAATAAAAACTAAGTGTAATTTAGCTCTTTAAAACTTAAGCTGTTATTCTCATGTCCTCTCTATGAGCAGTACTTGTATTGAAAAAACCGACCAGTTTTACATTTTACATTTTTGAATTAAATATTTAAATGATCTTTAAAGAAATATGTATTTCTAAAACCATAATAAAATGAGGAAATTATAACGAAACTAGATTATTTTAATTACGATTCAATAATTTCAAATTCACGAACTACTTATCTGCCTTAAAAATAGACTTGTAGTTTTTTTTGTATATATATTTAACTTATGCACTTCCATTTTTTTGGCCAGAATTATACTGAGAATTAAGTCTTAAACTAAGAGAACCGTAAAAACCTTTATTAAACTAAGTACTTCTTATGTGAGGGAACTTTTATAAACAATTCCGATTCGAATTAAAGGTATTTTTTTGTTAAATTTTTAATTTTAAATTTTTCATTTTCAATATTTTTCATTATTTAATATGAAAAAAAACATTATCATTTTTCCGTGCTTTTTATTAACTTAATAGTTATGGAAGACGATGGTAGGTAATGCATTTATATTTATTTTCATTTTTCTTTCCTATCAATTATAATATAATTACGAAAAATATATGAATCCAGTGCTTTGATATTCTTCCGTAATATGCTTAGCCATGGTTTAGGGAATTAAACTGATATATCCATGGGAAAACTTCAAATTCGTTTATATAGCTTTCGCATAGGTATGGGAGAGATGTCTATAACTATTTCTGGCTTTCTCCATACTTATATTTTTTTTAAACAACGGTAACATCAAAAGCCACCAAAGTATGTGGTCTATGAAACAAACATGCTTTCTGTAACTTACTTAATAATAGAGCTAGTACAATGGGGATACCAGCAATCGATAGAGAAAATTCGAATTATTATAACTACATCATTAACTCATTTTCCTGAAAAAAGTGGTATATGGGGCGATGTGTATCACAGACCACCTTTTGTGACATGATCACATAGTCGATGTTGCCAAAAAAGTTAACTAAGTGAGTGTTTTTAAACTTTACTCGAAAATGCAAGAAATTTTGTCCCTATCTTTCTATCAAAGATTGAGTATATCTCCCATATTTGGATAGTAGCTCGCAAATTTGAATTTTAATCTCTTAGATAGAATCTATAATAGATAGAACTCAAAAGAATATTTTTCTTCAAAAGAGAATTTTATTACATTAGCAACTTTGTGTTGAACATACAAAACGTTTTAAAATTTAAATGTATACAAATAAATTGCGGAAAATGTATGCTGCGTGACGTAGATAATGTTTTTTTTTTATAAATTACTAGCGGACCAGGCGAACTTCGTCTCGCCACAATTTAACGCCTTCAAATCAACTGCAGAGCTATAATAACACACATATAGTTCAAATTTCAATGTGATTTATTTGAATGGAATAAAAATAAGGAGAGAGTGATATGATCACTTTTTCTTCGCTGCTAGTATTGCCCGTTCCCAAATCCAATCGAGATTTTTATAATTTTTTGCAATACCGGGGAACACTTTACTTTGGTGATGAGTTTCTCCTTTGACGTTGTTAACTCGCAAAAATTTGTCGGGAATGATATCATTCCAATTGAGACATCAACAGAAATTTGGTCATTGCCAAGTGCAAGCAGTTGTCTTGAGAATTCAGCAGTCGATGGGTGGTTCGGCAATACCACTCATATTTGTGGTCAATTTCAACTATTGACATGCCGGCACAAAGACGACGATTTTAAGCATCCATTAAGTTCATCGGCAGCAGTAGATATCAGGATGACGGGAAGCGTTTGACGAAAATCTCCGCTGAGCGATATCGTATCCCCAGCAAATCATCTCGAATCACCTTGTAAATCCTTCATTGTTACGTAAACTGCCTCCAAAGCTCGTTTATGCGCCATCATGCATTCATCCCAAATTATGATTTTGCATTCTCTCATCAACATTGCTGTCGCCGAATTCCTGGTCATTGTCAACCGTGAAAAAATTCATCGCCAGTTTCAAAGCGGAATGTGCAGTTCGACCGCCGTCAAACGGCGTGGTATCAATGCCATATATGCCATAGGATGCAACATGCAACGAAAGAAATCTTGGCCTAATTGTTGCTAGAATCAACTAATGTCTTGCATCTTCCAATGGGAGCATCGAGCAAGTTAATGTGATTGCGGAATCGTATTCCAAAGCAGCGCGATTGAAGTCTACATTTACCACTTTTCTTCTTCTAATAACTTTTTGTCGAATTTGTGGTGCAGTTTGAAGCTGTGCAATATGGACACGTCTCCATTTATTTTCTCTGCACGTACCTCTGGCGTTTGATTATCACGGACATTCTGATTAATTATTGCAAGACGTGTACGTCGTCCAAGGTTAGATCGGAATCAGTGTAAACGTATTATTTAATAATTGTTTTAATTTTTTACGCAATACAAAAACGAATTTTCACTTAGCGGTCATACGATGTGTATTGAACAAACTCAAAATAGCTTATGTCAAAGAAATACACCGGCTGAACTAACAAAAGCCAAATCAGGAATTATACGTTTTTGACAAAATTTTTTTTATATATAAATATTTTGTTGAATTACTATATTTATTCGTCATTTTCTAGATGCTCTTAATATTTTGTCGATATGTTATTACCAATGGTTCCAATGCAATACCACTATAAAACTCGCACTCCTAAAAATTATTTAATTTAAACCTATCAATAGCGAATATTTCATTTTTATCCAGCTCCCCATAGTGGAACTATACAAAACATCAAAATAAACGTGTATTGATATTTATTTTTAAATTTAACCTATAAAAAGATTGTTCAAGCTTCTTTTACAAACATTAATAGCACAGCTTGATAAAGTCACCCTGTGACATCGACATTATATAATTGTGTATTGAATTCATGTCCATATATTTCGTTCCACAGACTTTAATTTCTTTTTCAGAAGTTATAAATAGAAATCCTTTTATACAACAGTACATTTTCCTCCCTTTGTTTGGCTAGTTAATTTATCTGTTGTCAGAAGTGTGAGTCAGTTAATACGATTTTGAGTTTATTAAATTTTAACTGGGTTGTTTTTAGATATACAGTAGTTTATTTCTGCAATTTGGACATTTTAGGTGCCAGTTATAACTTTCATTGAAACTCATCATTGAAAACTTTGTCTATCAATTTTGAGGCACTTAAACAAATAAAATTGATGTCGTTTTGGTACCAAAATGAAGACAAGAAGATACATATATATTTTTGTTTTGTCAAAAAAATTATTTTATTTGCTCTACCACTTTATTATAAAACCACTTTTAATTTTTCAATGATGGAAAGCGTTTTCAACGAACAGCTGACATTTTGTTCCTAAAATGGGAACACAATCGTTCCAGTGATTTGCGTTTCCTTCTTTTCCTATTCTCATACGTCAGTTTTTCTTTCAATGATGAAATCTGACATCAAAATTACTTTTGGATATGAAAGATCTTTTCAATGACAACCACGTTTTAATGATAGCTGTAACCGACTTGCCAAAACAAATTCACTGATTTGTTTACAATGATTTTTTTTATATATAATTTTGCACGCGCTCAAGGGATTATGAATACCATTTATATGTTTTTAACACAGCAAGGGCACCCGGTGAAAGAAGAGAAAGAAGGATGGGAAAGATGTGTGGCGCGATGTTCTGAGACTTGAGCTGGTTGTTGTCTCAGATTTATCTCCAGGGATGGCGCCTGAACTAATGCGGAGAAAATTACCGCATTATTTTATTTGTTTCGTGGTCATATTTATGAGTATACTAGTTTACTCAATCACAAGTTGTTAGTGTTATGCCTGAACAGTATGTAATGAGTATACCAGCAACTCATTTTATGACAATTTTTGAGAATTGGTTTTTAATGGAATATAAGAAGCAATAGACAACGGCAGGAAACGAACCTGCTGACAAGAGGTTGACATGCGAGCACACAACTATCGCTCCACGGCCTCCCTCAACATGATGAATTTCAATGAAAGCTATAACTGGCACCTTAGTTCAAAGATGACTATAACTGTAATAAAATAATGTACCCATTTGCTATATCCTTGTCATCTTCAAATTGAACCCACAAAATCGCAGACCACTAACTTCTTATTTCTTAGCTAAACATCATCCAGAAACTCGAGAAACAGGCCAATTAAGTTTGCTGATTTGAATTTTCTAACAATTCACAAATAACTTTAAAAACAGTTCTGCCACTAAGATAGTAATATAAACAATAATAATAGCTTCAATTTTAAAACTATTAGCGCAAAATTTTAAATATTTAACACCTACTCTAAATCAGTTGGAGTCGACTCCAAAAATGGGTTTTAAAATGAGAGTCGACTTTTTCATAATTTTGAACGACAAAACATATAATTTAACGTAAGAAGTCGTGTCACTTTAAAAGCAGCAAAACTTATCTTTATCTTTTTTAGTGTATGCTTTATCCGGTTGACGTTTGAAATTAAAAGCGCAAAATTGTAAACATTGTTTGTTTAAAGAATAAAACCAGATCTAGTTAAAGTAGTTCTTTAGATCTGAGCCCTGTCTAACTATGTCATAATTTTAAACCTTAACAATAACTCCGTAACGTAACGTATTAAATTTAGGTTTAACAAGAACAAAATATTGCAGATAAAAGTTAGGCACACATGCAAAACGACTTCAAAACGAACATTTTTTCGCAAAAGAAAAACAATTTACAAATAACGGAATTAGGAATATTGATCCTAAGGAAAACAATTTTGTTGTTTCTCTCCAGTGAGCAATTTTTTTAGATTTGTTCAAATTCCTGGGAAAACATTTTGGTTATTTTTTTTTTGTGAAATGACTATACAACTCTGTCCAACAAAAATAAGCAATACAGGCTTTATGGGAGAGCTTTTTGAAATACTCTGGTGCATGTTGCTGAAATTGCCACTGAGAAATTATTTTAGTAATCTTGTTAAAACCAGCGTCTTTTCCAGCATTACCTACCTACTGCACATCCAAGCGCACACTGCTGCTTGTGTGCCTTCACCATGCACTCAACCCTCGTTATGTGCTTTTAATATAAACACATTGACTTACCACTGCTAAGTTTATTGTAATTTAGTATGATTACCAATACAACCCTGTAAGAGCATTAAGACAGTACGAACTTATTGGCATCTGTTACAATCAGAGTGAGAGGCAAGCGTCCTAACTTCCATATGCCAACTTTTTTTGTTGGTCATGGTATAATTGTTAAAGGAGGCTTTACATGGATCTGCATCTGCAGACTTGAAGAAAAGTAGAGCGGGGCCATAATATAAAACAAACATAAAAGTAAGAACACTAATAACTTACTCGAAATCTGCTATAACTTTTTTGACACATCTCACAATCACATATTCTTAGCGTTCAGGTATGTAGTTTTGAGAAGAAATTTTTCACTATTTTCGTTGTTTTTAAGCAAACTGAGGTGAAATAGTAAAAAAAAAAAAAGTTGAAAATTCGTTACCTGAATGGAATAAATTATGGTGCAGATGAAAATGCTATAATGTAGATGAACATGTTCACCTTCACTATAATCTGCAATCTTCAGATTCATACTTCCTATAATCTTCATACATGAAGATGATTTCCATTTTGGTATCCTCTCTATCGCACAAGTATGATTTTTTTATTTTGTTTCCTCCTTTTTTGCAGATGTCGATACAGATGAAGATGAAGATACATGTAAAGCCTCCTTAACTCGATAAACTATACCTTTGAGATAAAGAAGCGTTTAGCTGCTTTTAAAGTAAAACGACCTCTTTGGCGTTAAAGTATACTTTTTGTCGTTTAAAATTAGTCATGTTTTTCGTTACATGAGTACTGTTTCAATTTGTTGCTATTATTTTTACTTGCGATGATAGCGAAGACAAAAAAAAGTGGGTCTCACAGTTTTGCCTGTTTGTCTGTCCCCGCGTCTACAGCCTAAAAGGTTGGATAGATTTTCTTCAAACTTGGTACATATTGTTTTTTGGGTTATATATGCTCACACGTTTTTTTCACTTTTGTAAACACCAAAAATAAAGGCCCTACCATATATTTTTTAAAACAATTTTTTTTTATATTAAAAAAAAAACAATTTTTGAAAACTCAATAATTTGAAAACGAATCAGTCGATTTTTGCGAAACTTTGTATTTAATAGTTTTTTTTTTTTAGTTTTTTGACATTATCTTGAATGGTTAAACCATTTGCTTGAAACAAAGCACAACGGTACCTGCCATACAAATGTTAAAAAATGTTAAGAAAAAAATGTATTTCTCAAAAACGACTCCCAAGATAAAAAAGTGCCTGGTTCTTAAATTAGTGGAGTCCACTTTTAAGTAAAAAAAAATATTTTATTTTGCTTACTTGTTGTTAACGGTACTTCACACAGAACCACTTTTCATATTTTCGGCTTTCTCACTATTGGCTGAACCGATTATAATAATTTTTTTTATCCAAATGCTCCCTAAAAGTATAAATAATATCGCATATTCAAATTTTGGAAAAAATAATAAAAATTTTTTATTTTTAAAAATCGATTTTTCAAAAACGATCACTGAATTATTTAAAAATTAAAATTGTATACTCATAATAAAAAACCGTATAAAATTAAACCCAATGCTATCTATTGTTGTTAAAGTGGAACGCTGCCCCCAATTCCGTTATCCATGAGCGGCGGTTGCATCGAGAAACCGTACAACTTTCAGTTCTTGGTATGTACACCACCGAATACCTTTTTGTGGAATGACTCCAGTATGTGTTCGCCAAAAATGATGCAAGGTGTTTGTGTTTTCGGAGAAGTTGCAAGAAATATTTCTCCCCTTCTGATCGACTTTAATCTATAAAACCTTCATTAGGCAGGTGCTCCCATAGCTTACTAAGTCTTACAGACATACAGAATCACAAAAAAGAGCTTTGAAAATGATAGGTAATAGGTAATTCATTGTTCTGTCGGTATTTTTATAGACAGTGTTCTAGTGAAGTAGCCAGTTGCATTCATCTCCTTAAAATATTCAACCGAAATACTCGCGCCCTAGGAATGCTCATCAGTTTACCATTGAGTCTAACTTCGTACTGTCAAGTAAGAGATTCTTTCTTAGCCGCACAACAATTTTCCGAAATGCCTTACCCGATCGAATTTTTCCCTCCCCTGGCGATATTGAAGCATTTAAAACCAACGTACATCGGTATCTCCTATCTCAGTTTCCTAACCGCTCGCACTGTGTCTAAACATTTTAAGGTTATTCATAACCCCTTGAGTGGGCGCGCAAAAAAGAGCAAGTTCGTGCGATCGAGTCGTGCATTTTATTTCTTACTTCTTCATTTTGTATCATAATATTATATTACGTTTTAATGGCTTTGAGGAAGCAAAATTTCCTAATTTTAATGAAGAACTTCCACCGCCTAGGTCAACATTTTTTTTTTTTGCAATTCGTTCAATTTCCATTCTATTTTGTTATGTTCAATGAAAATTCTCCAGCGTTTTCAATTTTTATACAAAAGCTATATAAACCACGAAAGTATCAAAATCCGGTCAATGGCCTTTGGAACAAACAAGCTTATTCATTCATTGGAAACAAATATCAGCACTTTCAGCAAGTCATTATTGTCGTTTAGACTCATTCAGTAGATTAGTTCCAATTTCTTTACCATTCGTATCGCATTAGGTTGAAAATATATATTATTATGTCTGTAGAAGTAAATGTTCGTGTTTCAGTTCAGTGTGAATCTCAAATTCTCAACTTTTTATTAAAAGTGGTAATTTCGTCCATGATATTTTGATCTTTTAATTTGTTTTTAGATTTTATCGGATGATGAATTTCTTTGCCTGATTTTACATCAAATATTATTTTTTTCATTACAGCTGGAGTCATACATCCCTGGTCTGCCGCAGAAGCTCGAAAATGTCTCAGTATCGACACGTGTGCTAATTTCCGATAGTTTCGGAAAAATAACAGAATTTTTGAAAGTTAATGTTTTTGTGTAAGTTTAACTTAAAATCAATGCAAATCAATTTTAAATTAATTTTGTATGTCACATTTTAATTACAGAGGAAAATTATCGCCTGAAAATCTTGGTAAAGCTCTCAACCAAACACAGATTGCAGTTGTAAAGTACGCTAATGAGTTTAGTCAACAAATGGACGCATGGGCGAAACGGAAATGATTCGGATAGAAAATTATCCGCTTCATCGAAAGTGAATTATAAATAAATTGAATTTGAAATTTTAAATAGAAGAAAATAAAATGAAAAAAAAAACAGAATCAACAAAAACTTTACACATCAAAATGAAAACAAAACAAAAGAAAAGTGAAAAAAAAACAAATTTTAGGTCTATTTTTTAAGATAAAAAATAAACAAAAAATTTAATAAAAAAAAAAACAAACAAATCTAAATGAATTGTGTGATTGATTACGGTGGAAATTTTTTGTGCATTTCTGATTCTTAAATAAAGTGGTTGGTTCTCTTGATCTTAAATATACTTAGTTATAGTTATTTGTTTTTAAATTTAAAACTAAGAATATTTGAATGAAGATTTTTATTTAATTTGGCTAGTGGTCTCCGCTTTCTGTAGAATTATTTTTTGTTGGGAAATATCACTTCATTAGTCGTATAACTATGTGTTTTTTTTGTGTTAAAAATATGGCCATTATACAATAACCAAATGCAATAATATATATATACATTTCAATCATTCCCTAAAAAATAAAATACAAACTATTCTAAATGATCGATCAAAACGTATTAATGTGCCAAGTCTGGGAGTGGGTAGGTAGTTTATAAAATCAGCTTTCGACGACGAAAATACACATGTTTTAAACCTATTTGAATGATATAAGGTTTATTGTTTGTCTTATTGCTAAGAGTACATCGTGCATAATATTAAATGCAATACAGATTGGAAACATTAAAACATACTAAAGAAGAATATGCAAGTATTCTCAAAATTGTATTTAATCTTGATGGATTTATTTAACCAATAATATAGCGAATGATTGAAATGAATTGTTACACAATTGTATCGTATTATCATTTGAAGAGGATTTTGTAAGTTTTATTTTGTCCAGTCATTTGTAGCTTTATAAACAAATAAAAAAATAACATTAACTTCTTAAGTATCAAAATAATAATATAAAAAAAAATCGATGCGTTCCAAAATCAGCACATTTTATTATATGAGTATAACATTTCCAGAACTGAAACTTTACCATTATTATCGATTATGTACTATCTCTTTATTATAATTACAAATTAGAATAAATTAAGTTAACTAATTTGCTTAGTAATCAACATTGATTTTTTGGTTTGTTTTATAGAATTATAATAAAGGTTTTTTAATTTGTTTAAAAAATTGTAATAAAAGATTTTTGTTTAAATATTCAAGTGATTTTGTGTATACATTTATTTTGGATAACAAAATGGAACTGTTTTTATTCTGTGATCATGAACTTGAACTTTCCATGGAACAAAAAAAAAATTGTAAGAATTTACAGCGAAATTCCAGAACAAAGCTTATTCCCGATACCAATAACAGTCGGGAGAAACTTTTGAGCATCATTCACATACCCTACGTTCAAAGGAGGGAATTATTTCCAGAGAAGTATTTATTCACCGCATTTTTACTTGCGATTATAGGTACTACAAGACAAGTTATGTATTCGTAAAAAAAAAATTCTTTTCTAACAATCAAACATGACATTACGATCATAGAGAACACCAAAAAAGTGGGTCCCCCAATTCCGTCTGTCTGTCTGTCTGTCCTCGAGTCTGTACCCTAAACGGTTTGGTGGATTTGATTCAAACTTGGTACATATTGTTTTTTCAGTAATATGCCCACACGTTTTTTTTAATTTTTTTTAAGATGACAAATAACAGTAGCTCCCATACATTTTGTTTGGCCAAAATCAAAAATCTTATTTTTCTAAAAAAACGGCTCCAACGATTTTCATAAAAAAAAATCAGTTCATTAACGAAAGGAAAGGGTACCTTTTGATAATTTTTTTTTGTGAAAAAATTGTTATTTTTGGTACCCCTACATAGTAACGGTACCAAACGGTTAATTTGATTTTTTACGCAGAAGGTGCTAGAGAATTTAAACACCACTGTGTACCAAAATTTTTCAAAAAATTTTTTTTGGAAATCAATTTTTTTTTTTGAAAACGAATTAGTAGATTTTTTCAAAACTTCGTAGTTGGTGATTTTTTGACATTATCTTCAATAGTTTAAAAAAAACAATTTTTCTAAAATAAAAAACAACGGTACCTCTCATACAAATGTTAAAAAACCGTTAGTAAAAAAATTATTTCACGAAAACTGCTCCAAGAATTTTTATAAAAAAAATTGTGTTCTCAGATTAGTACAGTTCACTTTTAAATATAAAAATATTTTTTTTGCGTACTTATTAACGGCACTTCAAATATTACCACTTTTTATATTTTCGACTTTCTCAATGTTGGGTAAACCGATTAAAATAATTTGTTTTATACAAATACTCCCTAAAATTGTTAATAAGACTACATACTCAAGTTTTCAAAAAAAAAGTTTTTCGATTTAAAAAAAATTTTTTTTTTGAAAAATCGATTTTTCAAAAACCAGTTAGAATTTTTTTTTAAATTTGAATTTTATATGTATATTAATAATATCTTCAAAATTGCGTTTCAAATTTTATATTTCAAAAAATGTTTTCAAAATTTAATACATAAAAAATTAGTTTTTTTACGATTTTTGAATTTTTTTTTTGATATATTCTTATTTATCCATGAATTCAAATGGCATCTTTAATTTCCCTCAATCTGTAACGAGTAGGCAATATAAAAACGTTTAAATATGTATATTATCCATTTATTTCTACTTTATTATTATTCCATTTTTATAAATTTTTGCGTACGCCACTGAATACTAAATTTAATGTAGGCCCTATACATATGTATATATATACATAACATGTGTCTTGAAAATTCACATGAATCTTATTTATGCATATTACACCTTAATTATAAAGTTATATGCATATAGCTACCTACCCACCAACATCCTTCAGTTTTATTATTATATGTACATGTTTACATACTTAGGTTCCATCAATGTGTATATATATATAGATATATTTTACTCTCCTAACTTACATAATTAAAATCCATAACTTAAATTTAAATATACATTTGAAGGCAGGTACCTATTTAACTATTCCTTGAATCATCCATTCCACAATCCATTATACTAAGAATCAAATTAATCTTACCTACATAGGCTTTAAAACTGCATAGGATAACTACACGTAACTAACTAAACCTCAATGGTTAGCTACATTTAAATTGTTAGCTACAAGAGCAAGTTCGTGCGATCCAGTCGTGCATTTTATTTTATAAAGCTCACCATACACATTTCAATTCAGTTGTCAACTTATTTCGTTTTTATTTGGCTATCTGGAAGACTCATCTGAAAGTGTTCGTTTTGGAAAAAATGATACCTTAAATTTTTAATTTGTTTGACTGGGATTTTTCAATTGAAGGCGATAAATTGAAAAATTCGTCTTGGCATCTTAAATCTTAATAACAAAACAAACATTTTTTTTTTGTTTCTCGACTACTTTTATCGACTCGAAAGTTACAGAACATGGGCCCAGGAGCACTCACACATTCATATAATTAAACGTCAAACTGGACAGATTTCATTTCTTGTATTCTAATTCGGCAGCAAACTATTACATGTGGCTCAAACACGTAACTTGCTACAATCCAGAATTGTTTTGGTTCAATCGAGTGTCCTCGATTGTATCCTTAGAGACAACTCGACTGAACCAAAATAGGTGCTACCAATTCTCGATTGTATCGATAAAACTCGATTGTATCGACAAAACTCGATTGTATCAAGTTACGTGCTGGGGCCTCTGCATCTGCATTTCGATCGAAATCGTATTCAATTCACTTTCAATTTCACGTAAAATGAAAATAATTGTTCTATTTATACTTAGATCGATTTCGAAATATATTCGAATTATCCAAACTGTGGGTTTATCGATTTTGTTTTGTCACTTAAGTTAAAGTACTACTGCTTCATAATTGATTTACAATTTTATTGCCGATTTTAAGAGAAAAAAAGCAGAACTCGACCAAATTCATAAACGCAAGATTTGCAAAACAAGTCTTTTTTTTTTTTTTTTTTTTTGTAAATTCATTTTTGTTTAATATTAACTTATAACTATCTTAAATCTAGACAAAAATGCTTAAAGCTAGCCTACTTATCAATAACTTACAACTAATTTACTGGTCCTTTACGGGTTACTAAACAATAACTCTTAGAACTAATGTCTTTCGACCTAAAAACTATTTTAATTAAATCTAATTATTTTATTTTTATTTAACAAGGAAAACTTTTTTTTTAGAAAAAACTCAGTATCAAATCATTTTCCTTTTTTTTTTAACTTAAAAACTACCTAAAGATAAACTAAAAATAATTAAAACTAGATACAACTAACTTATACTAAATAAAAATAACTTAAACTACTTAAAATACCCGAAACCATTTAAAACTACTTAAAAACTAGAACAGCCACAGCAGCATTTTTTTCGATTTTAAATTTTTTTTTGTTTACATTTTGCATACACGTGCAGACACACAGCTACATACACCCCACATATACATGTACACACGTACTTACATATACGTACGCACATGCATGAACAGTTTCGCAGGTACATGCACACATGCCTCCGCATATATACATATTTTTAATTTTTTTTTTTTTTGGTGCCACCCCGACAGTTCCCTATACCTAATTGCCCTAAATCTATGTAAGTCGGCCAAGAAATACCATCTTCATCGACTTGAATGTTTTTGTGACCTTTAGTCCAAAATGCGTTTCGCCCAGGTACTACAGCTGGGCTCATCAGTTAGATGCTGCAGTACGAGTACCTTTCTAAGACGCATTATTTTTTGATCGATGTTTACCGACTTTAATAAAACTTACAGCGATTACTCACTGTAAATTATATTTTATATATAAAACAAAAACAAAAATAATATAGACATATTGTTTGTGTTTTCTTCTATTAAACCATCTTCATCGACTTTAAATATTATGATGCTGTTCAGAGAGCCAAGAGAACTGGTTCTCCTGTTTCGCCCTATCCCTCCGGTCCCGATCGGACACAGTCCTACTGAACCGAAGGCGCTCTTCTCCACCTTGAGCGATGACGTCTCGACTATACAGGAGTCGCCTATCCACAGTTTTCCGGCTGACGTGGTAGATGAGCGGAACCGCCCCTCCATCCTGCATCAGCCCTGGACTGTCTAAATAGAGGAATGCTTCGGGAGGGATGTAGCCACTTAACCGCGCACTCTCCAAATATTCATTATTGGGGTAGTAAGCCCTAAAAATTAAGCTGTTGGTTGATGACATCGCTCTTGCAGTGTGAATGAGCTTAAACAAAAAATTATCTATTCTGTTTATGTTGGCTCCGTTGTATAGAACCTGGTTAGAATAATATCTTGTGTACTCCGACTCTGGTGTTCTGTGTAATCCAAGGCAACGTCTAAGACATTGCCTCTCAAACACCCGAGTCTTTTCCATTTGAGATGGGGCAACGTTGAACCACACCGGGCATCCGTAGGCAATCATCGGCCTGGCCATGTAACAAATCACCTTGACCCTGCTGTCAAGACGGCTGCTATAAAACAGTCGTTTTGTCAAGGCAAAGGCTACCCTAGCCCTGGCCAAGGCAGCACCTATATGTCTGTCGAAATACAGGTACTGATCCAACCAGATGCCAAGGTGCTTTACTACACTTTTACTCGCGAGTGGATGTCCATGTGGCCCTACGATCACCAGCTTGCGCCAGTTCTTTCTCGTATCCCTTGAGGCGCTAGACAACGCAGTCCTAAACAAAATAGTTTCAGATTTCTGGAATTTGATTTTCAACTTCCAGTCATCATAATATCGCTGAATCTTGTCGAAGTCACTCTGCAAAGAATTTTGATGACCTCAACTGTATTAGCTGTTCTGTACGCAATTAGATCGTCGGCGTAGGCAATTGCCTGAGTTAGACTACCTATCAGATCGCTGGTGTAAATGCTGAATAGAATCGGCGAGTTAACCGCTCCCTGCTGAAGACCATTGTTAATATTAAAAATTGCGTTAGAAGTTACATTGCCACTCTTGACAACAAACATTCTACCATTTAGCATGTCATAAAGCATATACAATAGAGGTTTACTTATACCTAGTCTGGTTAGTTTTAGATAGTGACCTTCTAACCATACGGTGTCGAAGGCCTTCTCCAAATCAACCAGACAGGCACCCGTACACTGCTTTTTAGTTTTGTTCCATTCAGAAACTAGTTTAGACGCGGCATGAGTTATGTCATGTCCCGCCTTAAAACCGAACTGATTATCCGGGATAATATTTTTGTCCTCCGCCCACTTGAAAAGGGCTCTATTAATAACCTTTTCAAATACTTTGCTGATACTTGGAAGAAGACTTATCGACCGGAGATTCGCCGGATTGGAGTTGTCCTTTCCCTTTTTTGGGAGAGGGTGCACCACAGCTGTCTTCCACCGCACTGGATGATATGCATTATTCAGCGCGTTGTTAAACAGTGTGGTATAAATGTCAACTGCTTCTTGAGGCAAATGTCGTAGTACAACGTTGGATATACCATCGACTCCTGCTGACTTCTTTTTCTTTAATCAATCGATGATGAGCTGGAGCTCATTCTTCGAAATTAAGAGGGGACTGGCGCCATTTCGGTCGGCGATTATGGCGTTTGCCAAATCTTCATCATTAAACCCTGTAAAACAAAGGTTCTCAGATCGCCATTCGGATATATCGTTCCGGAGCCATAAGTGATGAAGCAGAGCTCTGTTCTCCAGGTCATGATTCGGGCGAATGCTGGCATTCACCTTGTACACTTGCTGGAAAGCAGCCAACACGCCTCCACTCTCTCCTGCGGATCTTCGATTATATAGAAGTCATCGTCCAATACGGCATCCTCTGGGTCTGTGTCTGCTGTCAGAAGTACGTCTCTGTTCTCTGTCGTCCTCTGGAGCTTAAGACACGGAAGATCGTGTTGATCCTTTCTTCTAAAAATCTTATTAATTTTTGGGAACATACTTGGATCGCTAGGGTTGACGGCACGAATTTTATTGTCCCAGAACAAATTAATAGCCAACCTATAATTTTCTTTGATCAATTGGTTGATGTTTTTGCAGCGTGACTGCATTTCGCAGTTTGCTGCGGCGTGGCCGAACCTTTGGCAGCGCATGCATTGAAGCATGTCGCCGCGCCTTTTTAATTTGTCCCAAGATACAACCTGGTAGTTGAGGACGGAGATACTCCTCAAACTTTCCAGTTTGCTGCTGGGTGAGAGTTGAACAAGGAAGAACGGAAGACTCCGCTTCTCCCGCCTAGCTCTAGCTGTAGCGAACGGGTTGACCCCGATAAAGTCGAGATCGTCATTCGCTTTTTGAAGGAGTTCACTTAAGAGCACCTGTGGTTCCGTGCAGGAATCTATGCCCTTCAAAAGGACCGTTTGAAATTTTTCGGTCTTAGGGGTGAAACTAAAGAATTCAGTAGTGGTTTCTTTTAGCAACGCTTTAATTTTTTTGTGCTGTTCCAGTGTGAAGCAATGGATAGCATGCCTATCGTTATTTAATCTTTTTATAGTATAAATTTTGACCTATGTCCAACTTACACAGATTTATGGTATCCTGTAACTCCATTTTATAAGTATTTATGGGTGGCACCTTTTCTTTTTTCAAACGTACAAAAAATCCCAAAAGGGAACTTGCCAACATTCAGATAAATTCCTGTCTGGCTTCCCCCAACGATTCGGGGAGTCTAGCGTCTGGCGTCGAACGGATCACACGCAATTAACTTTCATTCTCTTAACTTAAATAAATACTTTTAATTATCATCTGTAAAGAGGCGTTACGAAACCTAATAGTTGGCATCAAGGAAATACACCCAATAGAACGCGGCATTGGAATTTCTACTGCGTAGTTGCAAATATCGAACAAATAAGTTAGTGTCGAAATACCTGTGACACCACATTGGTGACCCCGACGTGATCTTGTAGCCACTCTACAATCAATGCAACCTACGCAGCTTCCATTCGAACGCCACACCGACGTGATCTTGTAGCCACTCTACAATCAACGCAACCTACGCAGCTTCCATTTCACTTCCACACCACGTGATATACGCAGTTACATTTCAAATCCACCCCACGTGATCTACGCAGTTACATTTCAACTCCACACACCTGATCGACGCAGCTTCAGCCAGCTACACATTTCAACTCCACACCACGTGATTTACGCAGCTACAGCATCCATTTCAACACCCCAACAGGATGCCATTCGATTTTCTCCATATGGACACATAAGCAAACCTCAGAACTTCTGGTGTGCATTCACCGAGACACTGGCTCATTACGGAGGCAACAAGCACAACAACTAGTTATACCACGGCTTTACCACTCCACCTCAGTCCATCGTTAGCGGACTTTCGACGCTCAAACGGCACCGCAGCAGCCGCCGCCGACACACAAACCAGCCTGTAGCTATGCATAGCAACCAATACAGCATAAGCTACACAATCAAATTCGGTTTACTCCCCATCGACACAATCGTAAGCCACAGATTTCTGGTTAGCGGTCGCCGAGACACTAGCTCATTACGGAGGCAACAAGCACAACAACTAGTTGTACCAGGGCTTTACCACCTACAACAGCCACAAGTCTCACATCCACATGCATCGTGCGCCCCACGGTTCCACCGCAGTCCATCGTTAGCGGACTTTCAATGTGTCAAACGGCACCGCAATAGCCACCGCCGACAAACAAATCCGCCTGTAATTATGCATAGCAACCAATACAGCATAAGCTACACAATCAAACATACCATCCATTACGGAGGAAACAAGCACAACAAGTTGTAACCCAGCTTCAATCAACTCCTCACCAGGCAACAAGCACAACAACAAGTTGTACCTCAGCTTCAACCGCCTGTCTACCAATCGACAATCACAACAACTAGTTGTGCCACAGATTCAGGCCACTCGCCACACAACAACAACGAAGACTTCGGCGCTCGTCGACAGATCACACTTGGGTACGGACATAGTCTACCGCAAAAGTGACGCCTCTTCAGCTTTACCATGAGCATGCGACCATACATTGGGACAAAATACAGCAAACTCATCAGCGTATCAACAAGCTCATCAACGAGCTCATCATCCTCATCCAACCAATGAGCTAATCATCATCATGAACACAACGAGTTCATCATCATCAACAGCATCTACATCAAGGCAACAAGCACAACAACTAGTTGTACCACAGCTTCAGGCCACTCACCACACCACAAAAAGCGAAGACTTCGACTCCAAGTTTAATTCAACAGGTGGACTCCAACTGTACCAAAAAAGGAGACCAATAAAAACCCTAAATTCCAAACGTACAAAAAGTCCCAAAAGGGAACTTCCAACATTCAAATAAATTCCTGTCTGGCGTCCTCCAACCATTCGGGGAGTCTATCGTCTGGCGTTTAACAGATCACACGCAATTAACTTTCATTCTTTTAACTTTAATAAATGCTTTTAATTATCATCTGTAAAGAGGCGTTCCGAAACCTAATAGTTGGCATCAAGGAAATACTCCCAATAGAACGCGACATTGGAATTTCTACGGCGTAGTTGCAATATCGAACAAATTAGTTAGTGTCAAAATACCTGAGACACCACAGACTTCCCGTAAACTTGGTTCAGATTAAATGATAGCTATTGCCAAAAAAAAATTCTCAAAATTTTTTAGCAAAATCTTTGGAGCCGTTTTCGAGAAATATAAGATTTTGCTAATTGGTTAAATGGCAGGTACCGTTACTTTTAGACCTAAAAATAAAATTTCAATTTCCTCTCTGAGGAATGCCAAAAGAATCACACATACCAAATTTGAATGTAATCGCTTAAACCGTTTAGGCTTTTGCTCGGTATACAATACAGACTGATAGAAAGACATTTATTGGTGATCACTTTTTTAGGCTTTTCTATGATCGTAATGTCATGTTTGATTGTTAATTTTTTTTTTACGAATGCATAACTTGCCTTATAGTACCTATAATTGCAAGTAAAAATGTATGGTATGGCTCGCTAAAAAAATACGTGAGGAAAAAAATGGCTGAAAACATGAGACAAAAAAGCTCATCCACTTTCTTGTAAATTCACTTTTGATTTTTGAAAAAATAAAACAATTTTTTTGACAAAAAATATTATGTTATGGGTTATCCGTTTTGCAGTTTCAAAATTAAACGTAAATAAAACACATAAAATATGTTTGTTCATGATATTTCTTTTTTATTATAAAGTTTGAACGTTTACAATATGTGTGAAACTCTACAGCATTTAAATGACCACCACGCAAATTGTTGCAAGCATCGATTCTTTTGAGGTAATTTTCGACCACTTTTTGACACATATTGGGCGGTATCTCAGCCATAACTTGACGAATGTTGGTTTTCAAGTGCTCAAAAGTTAAAGGCTTATCTGCATAAACACGGTCTTTCGCGTAGCCCCCCCAAAAAAGGCCCAGCGGTGTCATATGATCTTGTTGGCCAGTTGATATCGCCACGACGAGAAATTAGGCGCCAGGAAATGTCTCTTGCAATAAAGCCATATTCGCTCGAGTTGTGTGGCATGTGGCACCGTCTTGTTGAAACCACATATTCTCCAAGTCGTATTCTTCAACAGCAAGCAAAAAAAGTCGGATATCATTTGACCATAATGCGCCCCGTCGCTAAAGAAAATTTTGTTCGAAAAATCGCCTTCCACGTTGTGAATTGTCAGCTGGCTTCAGTTGTTGTGTGAGCTGGACTTTATATGGATGTAGGTGTAGATCCAAATGCAAAATACGCCATAATGTGCCGTAAGACAGTCCTAATTCCTGTGAACGACGTGGAATCGACACATTCGGGTCTTCGGCAACACTTTCACTTTCAGCAGCGATATTTTCAGTGGTACGAGCTGTGATACACATGCCTTACAATATCTGTAACCAATCCAGTCTCTTTAAATTTTTTTTCAATTTTGCCAAATGCTTGCGTAGTTGGACGATTATGTTAACCATAATCTTCTCTTAAAGCACGATATGTGGCTGTGGCAGAATCACCATTTTTGTAGGAGGTTTTAACAATTTTCATGCGATGTGCGATAGTTAGCGATCCATTTTCGTAAATGTCAGACTTTCAACTGAAAAAAAAATTGGCTTAACAACTTAGTTTGACGGATGTCGAATTCCAGCCTTATACTTTTGAAACCGAAAAATTGTATCTTATTACCTTCATATTGGTACCAAAACGATATCAGTTTTATTTGTTTAAGTGCCTCAGAATTGATTTCAATGATGAGTTTCAATGAAAGGTATAACTGGCGCCTAAAGGCTGTTAAAAGCTATTTTGAATTAAATTAATTCGTTTATGTCAATAGTTTTAAAAAAATTGCATACAAACTCAAAATTTTGATTTAACAAAAATGAAAAAAAAAGCTTAGATTAATTTTGTACAAAATTGTGAAACAAAGTGGTTAATTGGCTTTTTCTGATCAATGTTAAAATCAGTTGTGAATCGAAAACAAAAAACCGAATGATTTTATGACTTCTAGTTACAAAAACTACTTCTTATGACTTATGATTTTTGTTGGTTTTGGTATTTACGGTGATATCACCTTGAGGATTAATGTTGATGACAGGTTCATCTTTGGTAAATTACAGCAATTCTTTCAGCCCTACCCAGAATACACAAGGATGATCTTTGCATTCCGCTTCCCAGGCAGTCAGTTTTTAAGTCAGGAGTTAGTTAAAAATAGTCAATTCAATTTCCATTCTATGAAAAAATGTTCCGGTAGATTGGGTTCATTGTATTCCTACAGTTTTTTCATTTTCCACCTTCATCGATAAGTTGCAGCACAGTGGAGGAGTTGACGTTTTAGTAGGACTAAGACCAATTTCTTCTAAAAGAGCGATGCTTTTTTCGTTGGTTGGCACCAAATCCCCGGAACGAATAAAATTGAGAAGTTATTTAACTTGGGATGCAAGTAGTTTATGCTTAGCCGCCATTTTTAATTAAAAAAAAACATTATTGGTAAACAACAACAGGCACCACTTTTGCATAAAAAAACAACGGTACAAAATTCGAATCTTGGTAGCTAAGCTATATATACTTTGAGCATTACAACTAGTCCAGTCGGGTTTTCAAAAAAGGGGCTGAAATGGAAAATACGAGTAATTAATTCGTACAATTTTCTTCCTCAGTTCGTTAGGGGGTAGTCTAAATCTCGGTTTTCAGGAAAATCGCGCTGGAGCTTCCGCCGTCATTTTGAATTTAAAGAAAATTAATTTTAATTTGGGCAATAATTTAGCCATTTTTGATTTTTGACAAAACTAATATAGGTAAAACTTGTAATTTAATTTTCTACAACTTTAGTTTAAATATTTTTTTAAAAAAAAGTTACCATTCGCGAGATATTAATAAAAAACTGTTTGGGGCTTGTGACCCCCTTCTGGGACTATTAATACGTAGAATTTTCTCTTATAGTTTGTTGGGGGACCATTAGTAGTGTAAAAATTGATTTTCGGGAAAATTCTCCTAGAGTTTTAGTCGCCATTTTGAATTTAATGAAGAATTGGTTATCTTTTTTTATCCATATACAACCCTTTAGCGCAACACCGTAGAGGTTGAGTTGAAGTAGAGGCGTTTTTTTTTGGAAACTCAAAAGAGTTTTTCATTAATACCTCGCGAAGGGTAACTTCTTTGGAAAAACATATTAATACTAAAGTTGTATAAAATTAAATTTCCTACAAATTTTACCTGTATTCTTTGAGTCAGAAATCAAAAATGGCGAAGTTTTTACCCAAATTAAAATTTTCATTGAATTAGAATTGGCGGCTGAAGCTCCAGCGCGATTTTCCCAAAAACGAGACTTAGACTACTTATGACCCCCCTAACGAATTGTGAAATAAAATTGTATGAATTAATTTTATCCATTTCAAATGCTTAACCCGTCTGGACTAAACTGGATTTTATAAATATGTAAGGCACAAGCATACATAAATAAGAAATTATATAAATTAAATATGCTTCAGTCATACAGTGCATAGATAATGTGAATTTCTTATAATACATAACATTTTCTGAAAAAAATTAAATATGCAACTTTGGGCCACGTATATGTATGTATATTTAGAAAACAGCTGTTGACATTGGATATTATGGGATGAATTCAAAGTTTATTTAAATCCTTATTCTTTAAATGCAAAAGAAACTTTGCATACACCCCCCACCTTGCACCCGCCACAAATCTTATAGAGTGCCCAAGCAGGGGGTTGCAGAGGGGCAGCATGCCCCCCATACTTTACCACAAACTGCTTATACACCGTAATGCTGTAATTATATTTATGTAGCTTGCATAAATACCAAAAAATAAAAATCTCATAAGAAAGTAGTTTTAGTAATTTTCAATTTTCTCAAAAACTAGAAGTCATAAAATCATTCTGTTTTTTGTTTTCGATTTACAATTAATTTTAACATTGATCAGAAAAAGCCAATTAAGCACTTTATTCCACAATTTTCTTAATAAAAATTTTGAGTTTGCTTGCAATTTTTTTAAAAAATCAAATACCTAAATAAATTAATTTAAATTTAGGATCAAAGAACAGACTTTTAACTTTCAAAACCTGTATAGTACATTATTATAAGTGTTGTTTTTTTATATTTTTTTTTTCATTTTAAGTCATTTTTTTTAATTGCCCCTACCTCCTAAACGGGGAAGATAGACCCCACCTTCCATAGTAAAAAATGTTTGTTTTTCACCCATCTATAAAAAAAACGTTATCAATTTTTGGCGCCAAAGTTATCGAACTCGTGTCCCTAATTTTAGTGTCTGATAGATATCCTTTAAAAGGGCACACAGAATATATGTTAAGTAATATAATTATAAGTAACATATACCTACTACCTATATAAAAATGTGTTTATTAATCCTCAGAATTCAACGGAAAGGATAATGATGAAAATATGAAACATAAAAAATTTATACATGTATGTATGTATGTACATACATTACATAAGATATTCATAAAAATATATTTGAATATATTTTTGAAAACTTCCAACCGTGTCTGTCGTAGGTAAGCACTGTAGACGACATCTGGGTTGAAGATGAAAATTGGAAAATAAAATTAAGTATAAGCATATTTCATTACGTTTCAAAATAAGATACGAAAAAAATTCGTCTATTTCAATGCTTTGTAAATGACAGAATAAGGAAATTTGTATCTTACCCAAATCATTATATTATTACATGAGCAAAAGAACACACGTGTTTCATGATAATGGTGTTCGTAGAAGGTAGATCAGAAGTCGAACAGTGGTAAGCTCTATGTAGCTACATATGTCGACTGATGATTGATATGTATTTATAAATTTCTTTTCGGTATTTTTCCAACGAAAAACAATTTGACGTAAATAGAAGAACTTTCAAATCGATTGGGATGAAGAAGTGTCCTTTTTACTGGCGATGTACTCGTATGTACATACAGACGTCTCTACATACTTACCTACATCATGTATAATGTATGTAATTTTCCCTAGAGACGAGCTATACAGAGCCATGTCTGGTTTTGGCATCCCCACAAAGCTCATCCGACTATGTAGGATGACGATGGAGAACTCTCGCTGCTCCGTCAAGGTTGGTACTGACCTCACAGAAGCTTTTGATGTCAAAAAATGATTCCGACAAGGTGATGCGCTATCGCGCGATTTCTTCAACTTAATACCTGAAAAAATTGTAAGAAATTCCCAAGTTAACTCTACTGGCACAATTTTTTTCAAGTCTGTGCAATTGTTAGCATACGCTGATGACATAGACATCTTTGCCAGAACCCAGCGAGCTGTCACTGGAGCATTTGCTAACATTCAAGCTGAAGCGGCTATGATGGGACTAGCAGGCAATGAGGCCAAAACGAAGTACCTGCTGTCTACAAAAAGGGACATACAACCCCGGCGGATTGGACAAAACGTCACAATAGACAGGTACAACTTTGATGTAGTTAGGGACTTTCTCTACATCAGATCCGCTATAACATCTAACAACAACATCTCGATAGCAATAAAGCGAAGAATAACTCTTGCCAATCGCTGTTCCTATAGGCTAGGGAGGCAATTGAGTAATAAAGCGAAAAACAAGGGAGACTCTTTATAAGACTCTAATCATCCCAGTCCTGCTCTATGACGCGGAAAAATGGACTCTATCGAAAGCGGATGAAGATATCCTTAGTCGTTTCGAGCGTAAGGTTCTTCGCAAGATTTTCGGCCCTATCTGCGTTAACGGGCTTTGGAGGAGAAGGTTCAACCAAAAACTACACAGCGACATTGACCTGGTACAAAAAATACGTATTTACGTTTAAGCTGGCTAGGTCATGTAGAGCGTATGGACAACAATGCTCCGGCTCGCAGGATCTTCGGTTCCAACCAAGAGGGAAGACGCAGTCAAGGAAGACCTCGCCTAAGGTGGCGCGATCAAGTGGAAGATGACCTCAACCAACTTGGAGTTCGTAACTGGAGGCAGCTAGCCAAAGACCGAGCTAGCTGGGGAGACATGTTGGTTGAGGCCCAGGTTCGTCCCGAACTGTAGCGCCACCTAAGTAAATAAGTAAGGTGCATATGTACATCAATCAGATTTATACAAATAATTTTACATACATATGGATGCCAATGAACACGGATAATGTAGCGAAAGAAGAGTAAATTGCTCTTTAAAGTTTTTTGAGTTTCGAACCAGACATATTCTTGCTTTAGCAACCACAAAATTAATATGGGAATTGAAACTTAGCATATAGAAAAGCATTAGACCTTCATCTTTATTTGTTCTTATGTCGTTTATATTTGGGAATCCGGAAGCCTTCTGGACTCTTCTGAAAGTGTTCACTTGGGAAAAGGTGACAGTTATGACTCTGAAAAGAAGAGAATTTTGCTTCTGGATTTGAAATCAGAATCGGAACCAGAACCACTGACACATTCATATACTTGTACGTCAAAACCGACTGTTCATTTTTTGTATCATATTTGAGCAACAAATATATTTAGGCAGTATTACACTGTCATATAAATATGGCAAACTCTCCATACAAATATGGCTAAAAAGTTTCATATAAGTGTGATCGACATTATTTATATGAAAACATTAATATGAGTTTAATTAATACTTCTTGTCATATAAAAAATACTGTGCCATATTTTATATGACAAAATTAGTCATGTATTATATGACAATGTAATACCGTTCGTTTGTTGAACATTGCCCATGGTCCCAATTCCGCAAGCGTGAATGCTTTTCTGTGCAAAAAAATTATTAACCCTCAAAATATGCGTGAATAAATTTGCCTATCTGTGACACGTTATCTGTCAAATAAAAATGCAACGCACCCTTGCGGAATTTTAAAAAATGTATGTGTACACAACTTACTGTGTACACAGAGAAAACTCACGCTCGCGGTATTGGGCCCCACGTTCGACCTAGGTTTTTTGACAACCCCAAAAGTTGTCAAAAAAAACATTGGTTTTTCGGTTCTCAAAAAGCACCAGAGGGCCATTAATTTTATGTTGCAGAAAAGCAAGTTATGTTATTTAATAATTAAAACTTGAAATATGTTAAATTTAGCATCCTAGTACATTTTTTTGGCCTTAATCCACAACTTCAAAGGTCTTGCATTTTGCATGTCTGTGTCTGAAAATTAATTTGACTATTTTTTGATTTCCATTTTAAAAATAAATCAAATCATATCTCATGTGACTTTGACGTTTATTACTTTACCTTAACTTGCCCCAACTAAAAACCATGATCTACTTCAGGGAGGGTTGAGGGCGACCCTAGGTTTCGAAAAAAACACAGAGTTTGTTTATCAGGGTGACTTCACTTTTTTCAAAAAACGCTTTGGGTCTACTCTATAGCGACTCCAGGGCTCAACGAACAAACCTAATTTTTGATTTTGGTTATTTTGACGTACACAATTATTTTCACACAATCACTTGAAAATTCAGAATAAATAAAAAATGTTCAGTTTGGATCCCGATTATGTTTTGTCGATTTAAATAAAAAATTAATTGATTTAAAAAAACAAACTTCCTACGAGAAAAAGAAGCATATTGGACTCTTTTGAAAGTGTTAACCTTGGAAAATGACATAATTAGTTCTGATTCTGAAAAGAAGAGAATTTCGCTTCTGGGTTTGAAATCAGAATCGAAACCAGAAGCACTCACACATTTATATACTTGAACGTCAAACTCGACTGTTTTGTATGATAATTGTTTAACAAACTTTATTTGAATTTTGATTACTTTTATGAACACAATTATTTTCATATATGCAATCACTTTAAAATTCAGAATAGTCAGAATCAAAAAAGTGTCATTTTATTTATGTTATTAAACAATTTTTAAATGATATTATTACAAGAGTAAAATAAAATAAGTGGGCAATGACATTGCCGTCTGCCTGATTGACGTGCTAAAATGTATAATGTTCTTGATTCTTGTACACTATAAAAAAGTATTTTACTATTAAAGAAAAAAGGCAAGGTTAATTTAAAAACATGATATTTTTTTTGTTTGTACTACATGAACTCCGTAATTATATTATTGCGATATGTAAATGCAGTTTCAAAGTGAATCCCAATTGTCGCCGTTAAGAATATTCTTCGTTTTTTCCATTGTCAATGAACGATTTCCGAAATAAATAAGTCTTATATCATTGTACATTGGACATATTGCCAAGAAGTACCAAATGGGTATTTGGTAAGAAAGTGTGGAAGTATATGTGCCGTATAATTAAGCACTTTAATTGTATAATCGAAATGTAATTTTAGTGTAAACGTAAATATGTTTGGGAGACCTGTCTCCAGGGCGAGGACGTAGCTACGTGTGTTCATAGGGAGGCGGAAAAGTTTTTAAAGAAAAAAGCGAAGTAGTTTTTCAACTTTTTCGTATTGCTTGAATCCCCATTTTTGGCAAATCTAACACATAACTGAGCGCATGACAGCTTCAAAAACACGGTATTTTGCTGAGATTGGAATTTCATTTTTATTGATAATTGTTTTCCATGACGCGTTTATTAGGCTTTTAGATGATGATAGCTTTTTTTGAAAATGTAGAGTGAGTTTCATATTGGGTTGCAAAATTATGCCGAGGTAATTATATTGTTTGACAACTTCTATTGCTTCACTGTCGAAACACCATTTTTCATTCACTGGCAGCTTCGTTTGTCTATTGCGTACAATCATGATTTTAGATTTTTCTAGATTCACCCTCAAGTTCCAAGTTTTACAGAAGTTGTGCATTTTCTTGATCATTATAGTTCTAAGCTGTGAGGAGATTCCGCCAGTAATACAATATCATCATTAAAGTAAAACCTTAATGATTTCTTGAGCAATTCTGATACCGGCTGGTAGATGTTGCGATATGCCATCTTTAAATAAAGCGAAGAGGACTGCACCAAGCAGGTAACCCTGTTTAACTCCGGTCTTAGTTTCAAACCATTCAGACTTATTTCTGCCGTGCCATACACATTGACGTGTGTTATTGTACATATTTTTTAAGACTTTCAGCATTTTCGTTGACATAACTTTTTGAGATAGTTTATAGAAAAGGGCATTGCGGTCAACCGAGTCAAATGCAACTTTAAAATCTACAAAAAAACACGTACAGATTTCTTTTTTGTCTTCAAAAAAGTGTTCATTTTGGACCCCGGAATTAGAATTCCACCATTCAGGCATTTGGAGGTCACTTTGAAAGTTGAAGTAAATTTCAATCATGTAGGAATTATGTACATTTGGAAATTTAAATATTATCGGCAAGCGTTTGGCAAAAAGTATTCTTAATCGATGCCATTGATCAACTACCGAAATAATAGTGGTCCCAAGTATTTGTCTTGAGGTACACCTGATGTTACATGAATTACGCCAGCAAAATATATTATGTATTTATATGCAGATGAACTACATGATGTAGCATTGAGATAGGATATAAACTGTTTTAAGATATTAGAATGGAAGGCGATAGTTTTTATTAATATAAAATAGTTGACCTTGTCAAACATCTTCAAAAAGTCCATGTCCATAAATATGATATCATTTTAAAAGCCGTTTGCGTAGGCTTAAGCTGTCAATGTTGATTAAACTATAATTTATAATTGTTAAATAATTACGGAGAATGCGCTGAGGAAACTATATCTATCGATTGGAAAAAAATTGCAAGACGCTTCATTTATGGTTATTATTGATGTGTTAATGCAATTAGGCAGTCCATTAGATTATTTTCTATTATGTATGAGAACCAAAAAATATCTATTTACATATATAAAAACCCATGACTGTATAGTTCTCTATGAACTGTGAAACGGCGGACCTATTTTGATGATATTTTCAGAATTTCTTTTAGAATAATGCTGTTTTCCATTGATTTCACTCAGGTATTCACTCATTCTGAAATTCAATATGGAAAAGTGCTCATTGCTTCTACTCAATTCTGATAGTTGGTCATGAGTGTGTGTGATTTTGAATTATAAATTAACACTATGATGACGAAGCCGAAGAACCAAATAGACATTATTAGTGGTTTGACATTTGAGTATGAATGCATTAGTTTTTCTTGAGTTTGAGTGGATTCTGATTTGAAATCAAGAAGCGAATTTCTCTTCTCAGAATCGTCAGAAGAATATTTTTTTTCCAATGTAATGTTTTTAGAAGATTTCCGGTCGCGTTGGAAATCTTCTGGGTGTTCGATTTTCCATAAGATTTTTGAAGCAGATGTTCTAGAAAGTTTAAATAATTTCGAAAGATCGATATCGAAATATCAACTCCTTTCTGCCGATATTCCAAATCTAATTTGTTAAATATACTGATAATGTGTACGGCGGTGTGCGTTAGATAATGTCGGATAAAGGTGTTATGAACAGCTGTTCCTAAAAATAATTCAACGGAAATAAATCTCCGATTTTCATTCCCAATCAGTGTTGTTCCGCTAGGTGTCGACTTAAATTGTCTACATTTCAAAGCAGACAATCGCACAACAATGTAGACAATATGACAACAATGTAGATAATATGTCGACAATATAGACAATATGTGGACAATGTAAACAATAACTTTCACATCTAAATCTCAGAAATAAAATCATTCCAAAAATTCTGCTGTTTGATTTAAAAAGGAGTACAACTATTCACAAGATTTTGATTTGTTCGTTTTTCGTAACATTTGGACGTTATTCCCTTATTTAGGTATAATATTTCTAATTGCGGGCGTTCTTTCCATTTGAATTTTTATATTTGAATTTTTGACGTTCTTTCCTTAAAAAAAATAGAAAGATAACAAATAACGCCCAGGAGAAAAAAATACAACATTTTGCTAAGGTTTTTTTGTTGGTGATATTTCCCAATCGATTTGGGCGAAATTGCCTAACGCCATTTGTGTTAAAAAGGAATTTTTCTTTCTTTTTTCGACGTAATAGAAATGCAATTTGGATCAAAATATAATCTTTGGAAACATTGGGACTTATTCAATTCTTCAAATTGTTGGTTCAATTAAAAAAAGCTCTTCAGACTAATGTAGGATTATAAAATAAGGTAGCTCGGTTGTTTTTTTTTTTGTAAATTCATTTTTATTTCATATTAACTTATAACTATCTTAAAGCTAGACAAAAATGTTTAAAACTAGCCTACTTATCAATAACTTACAACTAATTTACTGGCCCTTTACGGGCGCTCTAAGCTAAACAATAACTCTTAGAACTAATGTCTTTCGACCTATAAACTATTTTAATTAAATCTAATTATTTTATTTTATTTTTCAAGGAAACTTAACAAAAAACTTGGTATCTTATCTCTTTTTTTTTTTTTTTTTAACTTATAAACTAAACCTAAATATAGATTAAAAATAATTAAAACTAAATACAACTAACTTATACTAACTAAAAATAACTATTAAACTACTTAAAATACCTAATAATACTTAAAACTACTTCAAAACTAGAACAAGCACACCAGCATTTTTTTTCGTTTTTTAAATTTTTTTTATTTTTTTTTATATGCAAGCAGACACACAACAACATGCAACCCACCCATACATGTACATACGCACATACATATACGTACGCACATACATGTACAGACACGCAGATACATGTACGTGTGCCCCCGCATTCATACATATTTTTAATTTTTTTTTTGGTGCCACCCCGACTGTTCCCTATACCTAATTGCCCTGAATCTATGTAAGTCGGCCAAGATATACCATCTTCATCGACTTTAAATATTATGATGCTGTTCAGAGAGCCACCAGAACTGGTTCTCCTGTTTCGCCATATCCGTCCGGTCCCGATCGGACACAGTCCTACTGAACCGAAGGCGTTCTTCTCCACCTTGAGCGATGACGTCTCGACCATACAGGAGTCGCCTATCCACAGTTTTCCGGCTGACGTGGTAGATAATCGGAACCGCACTTCCATCCTGTATCAGCCCTCGAATGTCTAAATAGAGGAATGCCTCGGGAGGGATGTAGGCAATTACCCGCGGACTCTCGTGATATTCGTTGTTGGGGTAATACGCCCCAAAAATTAAGTTGTTAGTTGAGGACATCGCTCTTGCAACATGCCCCCGAATCAGCTCCGTTGTATAGAACCTCGTTGGAATAATATAGTTTGTACTCCGACTCTGGTGTTCTGTGTAATCCAAGGCAACGTCTAGGACATTGCCTCTCAAACACCCGAATCTATTCCATTTAAGATGGGGCAACGTTGAACCACACCGGGCATCCTTAGGCAATCATCGCCCTGATGAGGGCCATGTAACAAATCACCTTCACCCTGCTGTCAAGACGGCTGCTATAAAACAGTCGTTTTATCAAGGCAAAGGCTCCCATAGCCCTGGCCAAGGCAGCACCTATATGTCTGTCGAAATACAGGTACTGATCCAACCAGATGCGAAGGTACTTTACTACACTTTTACTCGCACGTGGATGTCCATGTGGCCCTACGATCACCAGCTTGCGCCAGTTCTTTCTCATATCCCTTGAGGCGCTAGACAACGGAGTCCTAAACAAATAGTTTCTGATTTCTGGAAGTTGATTTTCAACTTCCAGTCATCACAATATCGCTGAATCTTGTCGAAGTCACTCTGCAAGAGATTTTTGATGACCTCAACTGTATGAGCTGTTCTGTACGCAATTAGATCGTCGGCGTACGCAATTGCCTGAGTAAGACTACCTATCAGATCGCTGGTGTAAATGCTGAATAGAATCGGCGAGTTAACCGCTCCTTGCTGAAGACCATTTTTAATATTAAAAATTGCGGTAGAAGTTACATTGCCACTCTTGACAACAAACTTTGTACCATTTAGCATGTCATAAAGCATATACAATAGAGGTTTACTTATACCTAGTCTGGTTAGCTTTAGATAGAGACCTTCTAATCATACGGTGTCGAAGGCCTTCTCCAAATCAACCAGACAGGCACAGCTCGGTAGGTCTTGTGACTTGAAGTTCATAAACCTACAAATCCACTCACTCTATTAGAATCGATATCAATTATGAAGCACTTCGGATTGCTGTAGAAAAATTAAATGTGGTAAAGTGATATGATCTGAGTTCATATTTAGTATAAAGGTAAAAAATGAAAACTGGAGAGTTTCGATTCTCCAGATTTTTTGTATCAATTTATTAGAAGTATGTATTTTCACGTAGAATGATGATCTGTAGACTTTAGAGGTTGTTCCTCTTCATAGGGAATAGAAATATTTAAAATTTGATATTTAATATTTAAAAGGCCACGCCATTCAGCCATTTTATTCGGAGTAAAAACAATGTCTCTGCTAAAAGAATTGAAATCGGACCAAAAAAAAAATAAACAAGTTCAAATTATGTGAGAAATTTGTCAGTTTATGATTTAATTATTCAACCAAATTTTCAAGTTTTACTGGCATTTTTTAATTTTTTTACTTAATCCTCAGATTTAAAAGGTTTTTAAAAATTGATTAGTAGTAAACCAGTGAAGTGATTCAGTGGGCCAATCAGTATGTTTATCATAACAAATTTCTCCTATAATTTAAAGTTTTCCGACATCTTCTGTAATTTCTGGGGTGGCCGTGGAGCGATAAATGTGTGCTCGCCTGTCAACCTCGTGGTCGCAGGTTCGATTCCTGCCGATTCCTCTTAAAAATTGTCATAAAATGAGTTGCTGGTTTACTCATTACATGCTGTTCAGGCATAACACTAAAAACATGCCATTGAGTTAAACCAGTAAACCTCATAAATATGACACAGAAATAAATAAAATAATGGGAATTTTAAGAGACATAGATAAATCAGACACGGTAGTTTCCTCCTCATTAGTTCAGCCGCCATCACTGGAGATAAATCTGAGACAACAACCACCTGGCGCCACACATCTTTCCTATCCTTCTTTCTCTTCTTTCACATGACGACCACGCTGTGTTAAAAATAAAAAAACATATAAAGGGTATTCATAACCCTTGAGCGCGTGTAGGATTATAAAAAAAAAATTAAAATATTTGATTTAGATCAAATGATACTTTAACGACTATTTTGTTTACACACATGTTTTTGTATTATAGAAGAACTTATGGTTCTTTTCTTAACATTTATGTTTAGTGGTTTGATAAATTCTAGTTGAAAAAATTATGAATTATGATAGTTTTACTAATTGTCTACAATGTCTACATTGTCAACAAATTTATGTCGACAATTTTGAATTGTATCCATCGAATTGTCTACATGGCACAACACTGTTCCCAATCCATAAAATTTTTCTTTGTTTATATTATAAGTTTTAAAAATTTGAATTTTTCGTATGTTCAAGGAGAACATTGATTATTTCAGAAACATCAATTGTTTTTACATTTCTTATATAGACAAGTAGATTGTGCATTGTACTATAATTTATAGATACTCGAACAAATCGTTAAATCTACGTCCGAATTTTAGTTTTCTTTCAAATCTAAAATGCTCTTATCTTCGATATTTTTTAAGTAATCTAAAATCAACCAAATAAACTAGTTCATAACCACATACGCTAACATCACGGACTTAGTTGTGGCTAGGGTTACCAGATTGAAAGTGACGAAAATGGGGACATTGCTGGTTTTTAGCGGACAAGTGTTTAAAGAGTGGGACAAAACATGTTTTTGAAAAACTTAGCACCAGAGTAAAAAAAATGTTGGGTCACATCAATTATAACTTATCAAACTAATATAAATTAATGAGAAAGAAAAACAGGACAAATACATAATTTACTTTTTCATTAATCAAAATTAATAAAAAAAAAAACAAAAGCATATTTCCATTATATTGTAAGTGCTTGTAAGTTTATTATTATATTTATTAGAAATATGAATACTAATGGTAAAATCTATATAAAAATAAAATGCACGACTGAATAATTAATTGTGCAATGGATGATTCAAGGAATAGTTAAATAGGTACCTACCTACAAATGTATATTTAAATTTAAGTTATGGATTTTAATTATGAAAGTTAGGAGAGTAAAATGTATGTACATATATAAACATAATGATGGAACCTAAGTATGTTAACATGTTCATATAATAATAATGAAAATGAAGTATGTAGCTATATACATACAACTTCATAATTTAGGGGCAATATGCATACATAAGATTCATGTGATTTTTAAAAAACATATGCCAATATAAATGTAACGGGTGATTTTTTTGCTACTTGGTATTTGACGTTTATATTTTTGACAGATCACACATGACAAATTCCACGAACATTTGACATTTCGAGTCAGTATTGTTTGTCATTTCATCATGAATAGACTTACGCCTGAACAACGTTTGCAAATTATTCAAATTTATTATCAAAATTCGTGCTCTGTGAAAAATGTGTTTCGCAAGCTACGTCCGTTTTTTTTCCGCTCATTTTTCGCTAAATGGATACGTGAATAAGCAGAATTGCCGTATTTGGAGTGAAGAGCAGCCAGAGGCAATTCAGCAGCTACCAATGCATCCCGAAAAATGCACTGTTTGGTGCGGTTTATGGGCAGGCGGCATCATTGGGCCGTACTTCTTTAAGGACGATGAAGGCCGCAGGGTTACGGTCAATGGAGAAAGGTACCGTTCGATGATAACAGATTTTTTTTTGCCGAAAATGCAAGAATTGAACTCGGTCGACATGTGGTTCCAACAGGACGGAGCCACATGCCACACTGCACGCGAAACCATGCATCAATTGAGAGTCGAATTTGGTGAGCAGTTGATCTCACGTTTTGGCGCAGTCAATTGGCCACCAAGATCATGTGATTTGACCCCGTTAGACTATTTTTTGTGGGGCTATGTTAAGTCTATTGTCTATGGGGACAAGCCAAACACGATTGCTGCCTTGGAAGCCAACATTGAACGCCTCATTGGTGAGATTCCGGCCGAAATGTGTGAAAAAGTTTGCCAAAATTGGACCTTCAGAATGGACCACCTGAAGCGTAGCCGCGGGCAACATTTAAGTGAAATTATTTTTAAAAAGTAAATGGCAGAAATTGATTTATCAATCCAAATAAAAATTTCATTCACTTTTTACAAGTTTCTGTGTTTTTTTGAATTTTCAAAAACCAAGCTCTTAAAAAATCACCGTTTATAAGGGCCTACATTGAATTCAGTATTCAGTGAGGTACGCAAAAAAACGTATAAAGGGAATAATAATAAGGTAGAAATGAATGGATAATACACATACTTAAATGTTTTTATATTGCTGAGTTGATATAGTTTGAGGGAAAACAAAGATGCCATTTGAATTCATGGATAAATAAGAATATATCAAAAAGAAAAATTCAAAAATCGTTGAAGCGGTTTTTTAATAAATTAATTTTTTATGTATTAAATTTTGAAAACATTTTTAGAAAAAAAAATTGAAACTCTATTTTGAAGATATTATTCATATACATATAAAATTCAAATTAAAAAAAAATTTGTGACTGGTTTTTGAAAAATCGATTTTTCAAAAAAAAATTTTTAATTATTTTTTAAAAATCGAAAAACTTTTCTTTTGAAAATTTGTGTACACAGTTTTATTAACAATTTTAGGGACCATTTGCATAAAAAAATTTATTTTAGTCGGCTTATCCAATATTGCGAAAGTCGAAAATATAAAAAGTGGTTCTATGAGAAGTACCGTTAATAAGTCCGCAAAAAAAATATTTTTATATTTAAAAGTGAACTGTACTAATTTAAGAACACACACATTTTCTTATAAACATCCTTGGAGCCGTTTTCGAGAAATGCATTTTTTTCTTAACGGTATTTTAACATTTGTATGGGAGGTACCGTTGTTTTTTATTTTAGAAAAATAATTTTTTTTAACTATTGAAGATAATGTCAAAAAATCACCAACTACGAAGTTTTGAAAAAAATCTACTAATTCGTTTTCAAAAAAAAAATTGATTTCCAAAAAAAATTTTTTCGAAAAATTTTGCTACACAGTAGTGTTTAAATTCTCTAGCAGCTTCTGCGTAAAAACTCAAATTAACCGTTTCCGAGAAAATCGAAAACCAAAAACATGGCTCTACTATGTAGGTGTACCAAAAATAACAATTTTTTCACAAAAAAAAATTATCAAAAGGTACTCATTCCTTTCGTTAATGAACTGATTTTTTTTATGAAAATCGTTGGAGCCGTTTTTGAGAAAAATAAGATTTTTGATTTTGGCCAAACAAAATGTATGGGAGCTACTGTTATTTGTCGTCTTAAAAAAATGAAAAAAACGTGTGGGCATATTACCGAAAAAACATTATGTAGGTACCAAGTTTGACGCAAATCTATCTAACCGTGTAGGCTGTAGACTCGAGGACAGACAGACAGACGGAATTGTGGGACCCACTTTTTTGGTGCTCTCTATGATCGTAATGTCATGTTTGTTTGTTAGAAAAAAAAAATGTTTTACGAATACATAACTTGCCTTATATGTAGTACCTATAATCGCAAGTAAAAATTACATGATTTATACATAGCTACACACCTTTCGCTTGACTTGACTTTTTTTTTTAGTAAGCTGTCATTTTACTTTGAAATAGAAACGAAAATAATTTGCTTTTTTAAAAAAAAAATAAAATGCACGACTGGATCCCACGTATTTGCTTTTATATTCGATTATCATAATACATAGATCCTTAGTAGGAACGGGCGGGTAAATAAATTATTAAATTCGTTTTTTTTACTTAATTTTTTATAAACAAAATTTCTTAATTTTTTTCCAAAAAAATATTGGTATGACAATTTTAAGTACTAAGCAATATAAATTTGAAAACATATTTTTAAAAAAATCGTTAACTCGTGAAATATGAAATATTGAATTTAAAAAAATATATTTATATAAATATATTTCATAAATAAAAAAAGGTTGTATGGCAGGTATACCGTTAATAACAAAATATGTAAAAAAAAATTTAACCAAACTGTACACTGTGCCTATCAATGACATACTAGATATGGACTGCTAGGAGCCAACTTCGCGTTGGATCTCTCCCCAGCTAGGACCAGACGAGCGCCACCCAGCTCCCAGCGGAAATCACGAATATTATCAAGTACCAGTGCTTAAGGGATTTTTTTTCAAAGAAATCCATACACAAATCCAAAATTTTCCTTTTCTCTATTTTCTACAGAAAAAAATAGGCAACTATATTATAGTTCTTTGCCGATGAGCGGAATTCAATTAAGTCTAGATAAAATATCAATTTATTTTTTCATTACTTTTCGACGCGACTAATAAAATTTAGCACACGCTCTTAAGTTTAAACTACATTTAAGTTGTTGTTTTAACTTTTCGAAGAAAGGAATAAAATCTATAAAATTTAACACAACTGCGAGATGTAAGTTAAAGTGGTAAAATAGTAAATGAACTGTCAAAATTCAAAAGTTTACCAAAAAAATGGTGAACTTTTCGGCAAAATTGTGTGTGGGAAAGCTTACCATCTGAATTTGTTAAATGTGGAAAACTTTTGACACTTAATTTTGACGTTTTATGTGACATAATCTTGGTATAACTATTTCTCTTCCTCGTATTATTTTTGGCCGACATTTTAAATGAGAGTAATAAACAACCCGTTATTATTCAAGTTAAAATATAGGAAGACAAAAAAAATCATTAACCACGTTTACAAGTTGATTTTTTGGTGCGTTCATGGTGCGTCAAATGAGAGTAATAAACAACCCGTTATTATTCAAGTTAAAATATAGGAAGACAAAAAAAATCATTAACCACGTTTACAAGTTGATTTTTTGGTGCGTTCATGAAATGCGTGTGATAAACTTTCCCATTTTCCGATGTGGAAAGACTTACAAGGTTTCATGAATACTCTTAATGTATAAAGCAGATACTAAACTCGCATATATCTACTATTGCCATCAACCATCAGAAGTGAATTCTAGCCGCAAACCTCAATAGTTAGTTAGTTCTTCCATACAATTTTGTATATATATATGGAAAGTACGTGGCTTTATTTAAATTTTATTTTTTTAAACATTTTTTTGGTCGATACAAATAAAACAAAAAAGTTATGGCAATACGAAATTATTATTAAATTGTTTATATAAAATTTTGCATTTTTTAAGAAGAACAAAAATCGCAGCACTTCAAAGCATTACTGAAACGGAAAACTAACAAAAGAGAAACAATTTTCTAAATAAATTGATTTAAAATAAAGAATTAATTTAATTCGAAAATTAAAATTAGATTTTTATTTGTTTTATTTCTAATTCAACTCTAAAAGCAATCTATTTCCTAAAATGAAAAAATGGAATATTTCGTATAGTCCTCCAGCACTACAGCATTGTTTACTTTCTATAAACAATAGATATCAGCACTTATCTTATACAAAATAACAATAGATGTCCCTAGTTTCTTTGCCTGTTGACTAAATATGGTGTGCATGCCAAGAGTGGCAATAGATGGCTTTTAAAAGTAATATTTTTGTTTGCTACCTTGCTCCGAGGGGCGTAAAGATTGTTCTCCCCATTTTCAATAGAGCTTTTGTATGGAACTGACAATCGACAATCAGTCCATGCATAGTATATCAATGATGCCTATAGTGCAGTGATTTTTTTTTTACGAAAATCAGTAGAGCCGTTTTCGAGATAATTAACATGGTAGAGAAAATTGGATGGCAGTAACCGTTAGGTTTGGCGATAAAAATGATTTAAAAATTTATTTGAGACAATCGGTTAAAACGTTTAAATACCAAGTTTTAAAAAAATCGCATTAGCCATTTATGCTGTAGATCGGAAGGAGGACTAGAGTATTTTGGGATGAAAAAGGGGGACTTCCCCCTTAAAAGGACAACTCTAGTTGTGGAGTACCATCGATGCTGACATTAAGGTTAATATATGTTTTTAATTTCAGAGTAGTGCATTTTTGCATCTTTTTTAATATTATAAGAATAATTAGTTATCGATTTATCAGACAAAAAAAAAACCTTAAAAAGAAAACTATTCTCTTACCATTTAAAAAATAAATGTAGGTAGGTACAGGTATTCCATTTTATTTTGTTCTAGAGAACAAAAGTTACCTCTAAGAGCTTTCATTATATTCTTTTCAAATGTCCCATATGTGTCTTAACATTGTTTGTGTTCTAATATTTACATGACAGTGGCAGGCCATACTCCCAAGTCATATTTGCAATCTTCATTTTTGCAAGCAAACCTAAAGAGCAGATTCGAAGTCCATTGTCCATACAAAATGAGAAAGAAAACCCCGAAAGCAAAAAGTTTTCAAGATAATTTTTCTGACAATGCAATTTTCAATTTTTGAAGGTTTCGGGGTTGATTATGTTATTAATTCATTTTGTTGACATTCAGATAGGAGATAGACCACACATTATAACAATATCAATATGAATAAACCTGAATTTAGTTGAATTTGTTATTATGAATAAAAATTCTAATTTTAATGCATACTATTTTAATGCATACTATGATCCCGGTGCTTATAAACGGTGATTTTTTAAGAGCTTGGTTTTTGAAAATTCAAAAAAACACAGAAACTTGTAAAAAGTGAATGAAATTTTTATTTGGATCGATAAATCAATTTCTGCCATTTACTTTTTAAAAATAATTTCACTTAAATGTTGCCCGCGGCTACGCTTCAGGTGGTCCATTCTGAAGGTCCAATTTTGGCAAACTTTTTCACACATTTCGGCCGGAATCTCACCAATGAGGCGTTCAATGTTGGCTTCCAAGGCAGCAATCGTGTTTGGCTTGTCCCCATAGACAATAGACTTAACATAGCCCCACAAAAAATAGTCTAACGGGGTCAAATCACATGATCTTGGTGGCCAATTGACTGCGCCAAAACGTGAGATCAACTGCTCACCAAATTCGACTCTCAATTGATGCATGGTTTCGCGTGCAGTGTGGCATGTGGCACCGTCCTGTTGGAACCACATGTCGACCGAGTTCAATTCTTGCATTTTCGGCAAAAAAAAATCTGTTATCATCGAACGGTACCTTTCTCCATTGACCGTAACCCTGCGGCCTTCATCGTCCTTGAAGAAGTACGGCCCAATGATGCCGCCTGCCCATAAACCGCACCAAACAGTGCATTTCTCGGGATGCATTGGTAGCTGCTGAATTGCCTCTGGCTGCTCTTCACTCTAAATACGGCAATTCTGCTTATTCACGTATCCATTTAGCCAAAAATGAGCCTCGTCGATGAAGACAATTTTGCGATAAAAAAACGGATCCTCATCCAACCTTTCTAAGGCCCATTCACCGAAAATTCTACGTTGTGGTAGGTCGCCTGGCTTCAATTCTTGCACCAGCTGTATTTTGTATGGATTTTAACCAAGATCTTTGCGTAAAATCTTCCAGGTGGTCGAATAACACAAACCCAATTGCTGCGATCGGCGCCGAATGGACATATCGCGATCTTCAGCAACACTGGCGGATGCAGCAGCAATATTCTCTTCGGTACGCACTCTACGGATACGATTTGGTGGATTAATGTCCAATAAAGTGAAACTGGTGCGAAATTTGGTCACAATGAGCTGAATAGCCTGCTCGGTGGGTCGATTATGACGACCATAAAACGGACGTAGCTTGCGAAACACATTTTTCACAGAGCACGAATTTTGATAATAAATTTCAATAATTTACAAACGTTGTTCAGGCGTAAGTCTATTCATGATGAAATGGCAAACAATACTGAATCGAAATGTCAAATGTTCGTGGAATTTGTCATGTGTGATCTGTCAAAAACATAAACGTCAAAAACCAAGTAGCAAAAAAATCACCCGTTATGATCCCGGTGCTTATAGTACCGTCAGATTTTTAAGCACCTTGCTTACATTTTGTTTGACTATGACTAATTATAAGTACTCGTAGCTTAAATTTCAAAGTTCGTGTGGATACTCCTTATTGTGTTAAGTATTATAACCTGACTTACTTTAAAAATAATAAAATGTACGAAAATGTTTCTTACTCAATTTTTTATATACAATTTTTTTCAAGTTGTTTCTTGAATTAAAACCCAAAAACAAAATTTCAAAAAAAAAATCATCCATCCGTTTTCGAAATACAGTCGACGCCACCTATAACTACGTTGGTTATAACGACCACTTTGGTTTTCATAAAATTTGCTACGTCGGATATAACGTCGCCGTCTATAACGCCTCTGTGGATATAACGACGAATTTCTTACAACGAATTTCTTACCAACACCGCCTATACCGACCGAAAAAGAATGTGTGACTGAGAGAAATTCAAAACAAAAATGTAAACCAAACGCAGGTAAATGTAGAATGTCCATTGTATATACATTTCTATAGTACTATCATGAAGAGGAACGTCCGGGGAGCCACCTGGTAGATACTATAAGAATTACTATCTTGGGCTCATTTGCAAAATTTGTATAGACTAATTGAAAACCAAAAGGAGAAGAATGCATATGCTTTAACATTTTCTAAAGTTAAAGCAATAGAAAAGAAAATATACCTTTTTTGTGTATTTTTCTTTCCTCACATTTATTTGAAATTGGAGAATCTACCTACATACATACATATGCATGTATAAAGATTTTTGGAAGAATTGTATCCCGTTCGACCTAATTTGGTTTTGGCATTATTATAATTATACGAGTATATATAGGTATGTGTGGATTAAATGTTTGCCGTGTGTTCGTTTTGTGTTAAAAAAAAACAACAGATGTTGACCTTGATTTACTGCACTTTTCGTTTCGGCAATAAAGTTGCTTGAAAATAATTTTGTCCGCCGGTTTGCTTTGAGTTTAAAAAAAATATTCAATTCAGTTTAATTGGTACCATAGATAAATAATTGAGTTGTTATAAGTGTAATTCAAGCAATTTTGAAATACCTATCTACCTATGAATTTAAATAAACTCTTTTTGTGTGATAAAAGTGTTGTGGCATTGAAGATACATATGTAGGTAGGTATGTACTTATGTAGGTACCTTTAATAAGATATTTAAATACCTACAATGCTTGTGATTTAAACTCAGGTTCAAACCGTAGGTATTGAGTAAAAATTAAAGAGGTAAATAAAATACTACCAACGGTAAAATATTATTTATTCCTACATAACCATATTAAAACAATAAATTTACGTTATTCTAATATGATACCAATGCAGGTACTACTAACATTTAAAAAATAAATTGTATGAGATAAATTTTTCATTTTATTTTATTTGAAACGTACCTATACTTATGATTAGGAATGCATTATTTTTTCCATTTTTGATTGAAAAAAACTTGCGAGATACTATCTACATACATATATGACAAGTTTTGGATTCGTAAAAAAATGTAACTCGAGATTTTGATCAAACTTTACATTACGATCAACTTTGTTTTCCTCTTTGCCTCATCCACTTAAAAGATAAAAAAAATAAAACATGTGATGTCAAAAAAGAAATCATAATTGGTTTTCTCTCCTATACTCCTTAATGTTATAGGAAACGAAATTAAACTACCTCAACTCTTCTTTTTCCCTCTTTCTTCCTCTGCCCGCGTCTACAAACTAATATCTGCAAAGCTGAAAACAGCGACACAGGCGACATCTGGATCATACAAGAAGAACCCAATTTTCATGGTCCATAGTAGTACTATAGAGATGTATATACAATGGAATGTCATGTAACTACAAATAATATTATTTATATAAATATTTACTTGAGCTTGAGTGTGTCCGAACAGATACACATTCAGTTTTTCGCATTTTGTATCTATGCATACATGTAGTTGTAGCCATCTGAATTTTTTTTTACTTTATTACCAAATACCTGTTGTTGCATTGCAATTTATTTATTGTTTGATTTTAAAGTAATAGTCATAGTTAATATTAGGTGTGTTTTGGTGAGAATATAGCTCAGTGAACTAAAACAAATTCAAGAAAACAATCCACAGCAAATGTCTTTCTACTTGGTTAGCTATTTAAGGGTTGTAGCCACAAATCAGAAACCTTCGTACGTTTCACCCCCCAAAACCCATTTGTTTACATGGTTGTATTTATACCTTTGAAACTCTATCCATGAATAGATGTGAAATCGAAAAACAAAACAAAAACTAATTACTAGGGCTGTGGTGTCTATGTGTCTATAGGAAGAGGAACAGAAAAGATTCTTGTATGCGTTTTTATCAATGTGTCTATTGGAAGAGGAACAGAAAAGTTACTTGTGTGCGTGTTTCAGCTTGTTGGCAAATGTCAAAAAACAGCAGAGGTTTCGGGTCCTTATGTTATTAGTTTATGGTTGTAGCCTCTGCTTGTTGTTCGATTGACATAAAGATTTGTTCGATTCTTTACTAATTTCTAGTTTATCAATTTTGGTCTAAGGCTAACCTCACACTTTTTTTTTAAGTTAGATTAAAAAAATGTAGTCTCAAAGTGACTGATCACGATCTTACATTCGTAGGAAAGAGAAGGACAGATTGCCTTTTTCCCTTTCGTAAAAAATCGCCATAGTTAAACTGTAGTGTGAACAGGTACAAAGGGATTAAAACTGATAAATCTTGGAAGTACCTTGTCGATGTTTGATGATTCGAACATAAAAACATCACCAGACAAACGTGTTGTTTGATTTTCATAACTTCTTGAGCTTATAGGCTTTTCAAGACATACAACCTATGTGAACGTCTTTTTTATTTTTCACATCTTGTGCAGTAATAAATTGAAGTGCTTTTTGCATTATGAATTAAATAATGAAAATTAATTTCACAATCAACAATCCGTCCATTCCATTAGTCAATTGCCGTATTTCACTACCATATAGATCATGAGCCTGATTACACGATTCGTTCGTTTCGTCATTCGTCATTTTGACAGTCGCATACGTTCGTGATTACACCGTTCGTGAAAATATGTATGTCATTTCGTTCGTCATTTGACGTTTATAAAATTGAATGTTGTTTTGTGTAAAAATAAATCATTAAAAATATATTTGAATTACTTCTTACACAAATATATACCATTTAATTGAGAAAAAAATTACCAAATCAATAATTTTAAATTACATCGAGGAGCAATGCGGTTTTCAAATCAGAAACATCAAAGTTCAACCATCGAGAGGCCGAAATAAATATTATTTAGTTTAATATAATAGAAAAATACATTACTTGAAGTTGGTAAATTGAAAAAAAAAAAACAATAAAAATAAGATTTAGTAGCGCGGCCAATTCAAAGTCGGCAAATAGATAAATCTATAGTTAAGTAAAAAAAATGTAAAAAGGTCTATGTAAATTAAAGAAAATCTCAATAAAAATATACATGCATTCAAGTTCAACCATAAAAAAGTGTTGAAGTTTTCATTCGTGCTTTCGTTTCTTCCTTATAAAGACAAAACAACCGAAAAGACGAATCGTGTAATCGTGCTCCTTCTCATGAAAATAAAACAATACATATCAGTGTGACAACAGCCGCTTTACATCTCTTTTTCCTTATGTGTGTTTATTTTTCAGGTAAATTTTGTTTCTTTTCTTTGCACTACACTATCAGCCCCAGAACTACATTTTTGGATCATGACACATGATCCCGATGGAGTGCAAGATCTTTTGTAATGCATGTTTTTTGATAATCCATAATATGGTTCAATTCTGATAATACAAAACAACTAATGTAGTACAAAATGATATTACACGTGAATCCCCCAATGGTAAATTATTTAACTTTAAATAACTATTTTATAAACTCCGCCTTAGAAAGTCACGTGTGTGACAAGCCTAAATATCAAAAATCGAACATATCTATTACCCCTTTCACAGAAGGAAGACCCCTTTCACACAAGGAAACTGAGTTGCCGGCAACTGGGAGTTTGTTGTTGAGAAGGGCGAGAAGTAAGTCCCCTTTCACACAAGGAAACTGAGTTGCCGGCAACTGGGAGTTTGTGGGCGAGAAGGGCAAGAAGTAAGGGGAATGAGAAAAATCTCCCCGGTCAACGATTTGAAGAGATTTTTTTGACGTTTTGCTTTGCATTCCAATTAGCCCAACAAAATCTTGCCAGTTTCCTCCTCAGTTTCTTGGTGCCAGTTTCTTCGTGTGAAAGGTATAAGGCAATTAAAGGAAAACGTCAAAAAAATCTCCAGCAACTGGTTTCCCTGTGTGAAAGGGGATTAAGGGGAATGAAAAAAATCTCCCCGGTCAACGATATGAAGAGATTTTTTTGACGTTATGCTTTGAAATTTTCTTAGGTTTCCATTTTGACTTCTGTCTCTGATAGATGTCAAACATATTTTTTCTAAAGAGAAATTGTTTCTTACCATTATATTATTACATTAATCAAACCAATAAAGCTTCTTAAATAAATTCATTGTGAAAGAAAATTTCAAGTTTTAATTCTTGTAAGCAAGGCATTTAATTCAATCCATCACGAGTTGGTACACATTTCATACATACAATTATGCGCCTAGACATGGAAAATCGACAACAAAAACGCACGGACCAACTAAGCTCTCAGCTTGTGGCTTCATTACATTTGGTTTATAATGATGTTCCTGTATTAGCGAGCAGCAGCAGCAGCAGCAGCAGCCAGCACCACAGGTATCAGTCATATCAGCCAGTCAGTGGCTTATGTGTCCAACTGTACCAATAAAGCTTCGGTGCATTCCAACAAGTCCAATATAATCTTCCCATCATCACTATCATGTGTTGGGTCCAAGATTTGGATGGCAAGAGAAACGCACAACAAATCAATTTTCTCGTTCATTGTTTTTCCGTGACCTTTAAATATATTAATTTAGCAAACCATTATTAACAACCACAATAAAAAAAATACAACATTTACCTACATAATCGCACCAGGTTTCTTTATTTTGAATTTATTTTTCTAAAAACAAGCTGCGGTTAATTTATAACTCAAAATTGTGCAGAATTTTCCAGCCGCGAAGCAAATTGTTTGTTTACAAAAAGCGAATGTCAAATCAAAAGCAATACAAAAAACGAGCAACTCATGGCCTTTTCGATTGGCCGTCCAGAACTGTTCTGACCCCCACAAAATGACAGTTGTAACTCCAAACAGAACAGAAAACGATTCTGGATTTCATTTCAGAATCGAAAACAGATTTACTAATACACTTACACAATTAAAATGTCAAAATAAACGACTTGATTTGTTGTGTAAATTCGTTGTGTTTATTGAATTTAAACTCATTTTCTGGTAAAATAACATAAAAAGTAGCAAGTAATAATTATTATTGATACAAGAAAATGTGTAAATAAATTGAAATCAAGTGTTTTGGAAATTCTTTTTAGCCGATGTGATTTTCTTTTAATTTAATTTTCACAAATACAGTGATACATATAATTCAGAATCAGTCAAATTGCTTACGGCTGTTTTATTGGGGGAACGTGTTCCGGACGGCCAATCGAAAAGGCCATCAGTTTCCTCATCAATATCTTCGTGTGAAAGCTACAAGGCAATTAAAGGAAAACGTCAAAAAAATCTCTAGCAACTGGTTTCCCTGTGTGAAAGGGGACTATGCAATCTATTATCAGGTTCACTAAGGCCGTGTGCAAAATGCGTTAAAATGTTGGTTAAATTTTCTACCTTGGTTAAATTTTGAAGTTTGGTTTGTGGTGGGATCAAATTTAGCTTTTTGCTGTGTGAATTGCGTTAAAAGGGATTTATTAAAACACTATTTTGGCTAAAATTCCTTCAAGATTTAAGCAATTTCCCTAAAAAAACTTTTTTGTTGTTTAAGTTGTGTACGCATTCTCAGTTTTACTAATATGTTTCGGTTTTACATCGTTAATTTAATAATAAACAATTCCCATTAAGGTTAGCTTGTTGATTTAGTATGTAAACACTAGTTTTCACAACTGAAGAATTTGACAAGCTGACAAATCAATCTATTTGTATTCAATTTGCAAAATGAAATACAATGAGCATTTTAATTAATTATTTTATATTTGTTAAAATATCAAGGGATTATATTATTTGTTTTTTTCTCTTGAGACCCTACACAAACAAAAATAGTTATGTAATTTTATTTTTCAATTGAATAAATTAAAACTTACATTTTGTATATGGTTTCCCAGTAGATCTGGACTTTTTGGAATTCATCTTTCTTTTCGGTTCTCGTTTACAGTTTCAAAATACTCTATCTGAGAAACGTTAAATTTTAACGCAAATTTAGCCTGCTCCACAGCTGCCTACATTTTAACTCATTTTATTCACCACGCTAGTGTCAAATTTTAACCAAGTTACAAAATTTAACCAACATTTTAACGCAATTCACACACGGCCTAACATAGCAAATACAACAAAATTAGTTCAGCGCCCTCCAAATTTGAACAGCACAAACGAATAATGTCAAGTAACATTTCACTGGAATAAAAAGGTAAAGTAGATCCCAGTGGGTTTTTGTTGTTGTATCTCTTGTTACATTTTGACTGACTGAGTTTCTTTTTCGCACCAAAACACGCCTATTATAAGTCATCTTCTGTTCTTGAGAAAAGTTTTAAAAATGATTATTTAAAATAAAACAGTAAAATTAACTGATTTTTTCAATAAAACAGAACTGAATTCACCCTGTTCCTAAAATTTGAAAGTATATTGTTGTTTTTTTGTTGTTTTAATTATATTTTGTGTTACGTCGGATAAAACGACCGGTTTTTCCAGGTCCTTTGGTGGTCGTTTTAAGCGGCGTCGACGTAACAAATTTTCAAAAAAAAAATATTTTTTTCTCAAAAACACAAACAAACATTTTTCGAAAATTTTGGTATGTAGTATTATTTATAATTTGAAGGACCAATATAAAAAATTTGATCGAAATCCGTCGAGCCGCTTATGAGAAAGTTCAAAATAAAAAAAAATTTTGTATAGCAGGTACCGTTTATAAAAAAATATTTAAACAATTTTTTTGACCAAATGTATAGTATACGTAAAATATTGTTCACACTTTTTTTATCAAAATCGGTAAAGCCGTTTTCAAGATAATTGAGATGGATTGCGGATTTGCGGTTTCAAAAGTAAACGGAAATAAGGAGACAGTCCTAAATCCAGTCTCTTCAGATTTCTTCACAATCTTGCCAATTGCTTGCGAAGTTGGACGATTATGTAAACCATAATCTCCTCTTAAAGCACGATATGTGGCTGTGGCAGAATCACCATTTTTGTAGTAGGTCTTAACAATTTTTATGCGTTGTGCGATAGTTAATCGATCCATTTTCGTAACTGTCAGACTTTAAACTGAAAAAAAAAATGGTTTAACAACTTAGTTTGACAGATGTCGAATTCCAGCCCTATACTTTTGAAGCCGCAAAATGGATAACCCTTAATACAATTCTATATACTAATAAAATTATTCAGCCAAGTAGAAGACTTAGCATTATACTTAATTGAACTTGTTGAATAATTGATCCAAATAGCTTTTAACGGCCTTTAGTTCACAAAATTTGCGCTTCGTCCCGGCGAAAAAAAACACCTTATTAACTATGTTTGGCCCAGGACAAAATCTTCCAATTTTATTGATTAAAATTTTAATCTTTTTGGATATAGTTCACATCACATTGTTTTTTTTTGTCAAAAAAGCCATGTAAGTAGAACTGCACTTAACTCACTAGCCAACTGATGAGTCCAAGTGAGATCGCCGGGACGAAACGCAAATTTTGTGGACTAAAGGCCGTTAAAAGCTATTTTGAAAATTGCTTCAGCCGTTAAGACAGACAGACGGAATTGCGGGCCCACTTTTTTGGTCTTCTCTATCATTGTAATGTCAAGTTTGATTAAAATCTCGAGTACGATTTTTTTTCCAAATGCAAAACTTGCCCTATAGTATCTATCTATATCGCAAGTAAAAATCGTTCTACTAGAGGTATTTAAAATAACCATATAACTATTTAAAAAGAAAATTACGAAAAAAGTACTTTTCCTTTATTAATTTTCTAATTTATTTTTTAAAATAATTGTTGGAGCAGTTTTGACAAGATATATACCTTTTGGCTAAACAATTAATGTAGCTATGACAGGTACATATTTTTTGTGTTAAGAAAAAGTCAAAAACAAAACATGTTTGCATATGACCGTTTAGGCAGTAAGCTTCGGAAAAAACAGACAGATCCCATGGAGTTGAAACCAAACAAAATACCCAAGAATTATAATATTGTTTTAATGTATTTTCAAGGCTAAAACAATGACTAACCATAGACACGTGCTGCAGATAGTCCTTATAGTTTCGTCTGTGGAACATAGAGTATAATCAAATGTCAGAAGTCGATCTCATCTTAAAAAGATATTAAGTTACCTCCTACGTCCTACCACTACTATTAGATTAATATATCATACACAATGTACATTAATGCTTTTTTTACATAACAATTTTCCTTGTTTCACATATCATTTATCGATTTCCCATAAGACCTCAGGCCACATAAATATTCGTAATATTAATAAATTCAATATTTACGATAATTCCTTTTCATAGCCAAAAGTTCATTAATTAATGTGGTTTGATAAGTCGGTTGGCCTTTTTTTTTCTGTTAACCACATCCAAAACCGAATACCAACTCGGTTGACCATTAAAACAAAGTAATTTTCATTTTAATGAGTCTATCTATAGTTGAGTAGTTAGTTTAATGCTTTAAAGGAATGAACTTATTTACAAACGGTTTTCATGGTCAGTTCGTGATTTATATTCCCACTTCAAGCCACTCTAAATAAAGGGTTATCCATTTTGCGGCTACAAAAGTATAGGGCTGGAATTCGACATCTTCAAACTAAGTTATTAAACCAATTTTTTTTTTTAGTTTAAAGTCTGCCATCTACGAAAATTAACTATCGCACAACGCATACAAAATTGTTAAGACCTCCTACAAAAATGGTGATTCTGCCACAGCCACATATCGTGCTTTAAGAGGAGATTATGGTTTACATAATCGTCCAACTACACCAGCAATTGGCAAAATTGTGAAGAAATTTGAAGAGACTGGATTGGTTACAGATATTGTAAGGCCTGTGCATCATCATTTTGCTCGTACCACTGAAAATATCGCTGCTGTAAGTGAAAGTGTTGCCGAAGACCCTAATGTGTCGATTTCTCGTCGTTCTCAGGAATTAGGATTGTCTTACGGCACATTATTGCGTATTTTGCATTTGGATCGACACCTGCATCCATATAAAGTCCAGCTCACACAACAACTGAAGCCAGCTGACAATTCACAACGTCGTAGATACGTCGAATGGGTGCTTCAACAAAAAGGCGGTGGACGTCGATTTTTCGAACAAAATTTTCTTCAGCGACGAAGCACATTTCTCACTCGGTGGGTCTGTTAATAAACAAAATTATCGTATATGGGGTTCTGAGAATTCTCAAGTAATTGAAGAGAGGCCAATATTACATCCACAAAAAGTCACTGTTTGGGGCGCTCTTTGGTCCTGAGGTGTGATTGGACCTTACTTCTTCGAAAACGACGATGGAACGACTGTCATCTTAAATTAGGAGCATTATGGTCACATGATAACCGACTTTTTTTTGTCTGGTATTGAAGAATACGACTTGGAGAATATGTGGTTTCAACAAGACGGTGCCACATGCCACACAACTCGATCGAATATGGCTTTGTTGCAAGAGACATTTCCTGGCCGCGTAATTTCTCGTCGTGACGATATCAACTGGCCACCAAGATTATGCGATTTGACACCGCTGGACGTTTTTTTGTGGGGCTACGCGAAAGACCGTGTTTATGCAGATAAACCATTAACTCTTGAACACTTGAAAACCAACATTCGTCAGGTTATGGCTGAGATACCGCCATATATGTGTCAAAAAGTGGTCGAAAATTACCTAAAAAGAATCGATGCTTGCAACAATTCGCGTGGTAGTCATTTAAATGTTTCACACACAATGTCAACGTTCAAACTTTATAATAAAAAAGAAATATTATGAAAAAAAATATACTATATGTGTTTTATTTACATCTTCCTTTGAAACCGTAAAATGGATAACCCATTATAATAAAGATTCTTAAATGAAAAACGCATCTTTTACAAATAAATAATAAGTACTTCTACCTACATATATTCTTTTTCTGAACTTGATTCTTATTCTTTCCTTGTAATGTACTCGTAGGCTTTTAATTTAATAAAAGTACGAGTAAATATACTCTTATACTCAAGAGAAAAAAATATCTCATTCGCAATTTAATTGAGAGAATTATATGCATTTATTTAAAATTCACTGTTTTTCATCGCATATAATGCTTTACCGTATACATTTCCTTTGTTTATTAATTTATCTCCAGAATAATTGCAAGAGCAGCAGCATTGAACGGGTCATGCAATGAGAGCTACAAACAGCAACCAGGAACCGGTAAGAATTAATGAAATTTCGACACATAATCCGACACTGAACCGTGCAGTAATAATTCTTCGTCTGATTCCATCTATACCTACTGGAATATGTTACAAATCCTGTACCATATATTTATCACTTCATTCACTGTTGCCAATTTTTTTGGAATTTTTTTTTAAATATGTTTAAAAAAGGCGATACTTTAAAAGAAAACAATTGAGAAATAAAATTGAGCCTTGAGGCTCATGGGGAACAAGGACTTGGAATCTTAACGCTCTTTCTTTGTGCATATTATAAATGGGGAAGATCAGTGCGGACGGGATACCAAAGGGCCCCATGGGACCTTGAGACAAAAGACTCCAAATTACAATTATTTTATTATCAGATGAGATCTTGGTAAATTGCTGATTTAGGCTACCTTGATGTACCCTATATTCCAACGTATCTCAATATTTACTGCAGGACTCCTTAGGAACCTAGTCTTATGCGAAACTTTTTGATTACAATAACTTAAAGTGCTTCTGGGTGAGTTCAGGACTTAATTAAATGCACGACTGGATAGCACAAACTTGCTCTTATGTTCGATCACATCGTATGCAAAAGATTTCTATTAAAAATCTAAATATACAAATTTTTAAAGTAGCTGTTTAATTAATTTTATACTCGTATATATATACAAAATTTCTTTAATTTTTTTCTTTAAAAAAATGTATTTAGTGTTTTAGTATTTTATTTATTTAAGAGCTTAATTTAAATATTTAATAATATAAACTTAAAAACAAAAGATAAAATCGGCTTAATCAAAGAAAAAAAATACTTAAACTAATTTGAGCTGAAAAAAAGTACGCCATTTTATTTCTTTGATAAATTTGAATGTATCAGAAAAAAATTTTAAAAATCTGTGTAGCGGTTTTTGAGAAATTTTTTTTTTAAACTGTTTAAAAACATTTGTCAAAAAAAAAATAAAAAACGCCAATTCAGCAAATACATATAACTATAATTAAAAAAAAAAATTATAGTTATAATTTAATTTAAATAAAAGTAATTTTTTTAAATGCGTTTAAAAACACAAAAAAATATCAATTAAAAATATTGGTACGCGGTATAAATTGAGCTACCTAAAGCTATATATGTGTGAAATATCGAAAGAATTGGTTAAGCAATTTATGAGGTAGTCGAAAACAAAAAAAAAAAACGGTCCTATAGAAAGTACCGTTCTTATACATTTAAGAAAAAAAATTCAATAATATGAGCGGTCATACCTAAAAAGTTGCACTCATTTTTTAAAAATCAAAATCGATTGAGCCGTTTCCGCGAAAAATAGGCTTTAACGTAACGGTTGTATGGCAGGTACCGTTATTTTTTTTAGCTAAAAAAAAAATTCAATTTCCCCTCTGTACAGTAACTAAAAAACTCTATACACCAAGTTTAAAGCAATTCGGCCCACGCGTCTGGGCTGTAGGTATTTACAGACAAACTGACAGACGGACAGAGTTTTTAGACCATCTTTTTTGTCTTCGCTATCATCGTAATGCCATGTTTGATTGTTATCTCAAAACCTTTTTTTATGCCGAATGCCTATACATATAGTACCTATAATCAGAAGTAAAAATGGTTGCATGGCAGGTACCTTTAATAGCAAAATATGTATATAAAAAAAATACCAAAATGAAGACTATACCCAAAATAGTGCACACACTTTTTTTTATCAAAATCGTCAGAGCCGTGTTCGAGATAATTAATATCATAAAAAAAATTGTATATCAAATACCGTTATTTTTGTGGCTAAAAAAAAACGATTGAACAATCTATTTGAGATAGTCACCTAAAACGCTTAAATTAAATGCCAAGTTTGAAAAAAACCGCTTTAGCCGTTTAGGCTGTAGAACGTCGTAAAGACAGACAGACGGACTGACGGAATTGTGGGACCCACTTTTTTGGTGTCGTAATGTCAAGTTTGATTAAAATATCGAGTTCGACTTCTTTTCCAAATGCAAAACCTGCCGCATATGTACTATATTATGTATGTATATGTATATCGTAAGTAAAAATCAAGAGTATATAAAGCTCAACGAACGTTCTATTTTAATTATGTCTAAAGTGCCCCAGCTCAGTTTTATTTTTTGGTATGAGTCGTCTGGATTGGATATGTATCCCTGTGGCAACAACAGTTCAGTATTCAGTATGCAACGGGGAAAAGACTAAAAAATTGCAGATGAAAAAAAGAATATGCCCGGTTAGAAAGACAAACTTCCTCGCCCAACTCGCCCCTAGATGATGCATTCTATTGTTTGGCTAAATCCGAACGGCTAACGCTAAGGTGAAATGACTCAAAATATGACTATTTTTATGATAACAGTTTTATATCACTTATTCGTCATTCGAGCAGTTGGGAGCGGATATAGAAAATTAAATTCCATAAGTTCATAATGCTCTTCTGACTCATACACAATTATTTTTTAAGCCATACTGTTTTAAATTCGCATGTCTTAAGAGTCACTTTCTCAAAAATAGGGATAAGGTTGGAATTTTCCATGATTGGCACAAGTATTCAGAAATTCACAATTTAAAATGGGTCGACTCTTAAAATTTGTTGATTTAAATCGAGTTAACTGTAATCTTAAACTATAGCCCCCAGTTTCACAGCGCAAGTTTAAACTCCATGTTTAGTTTAAGTTTCAGATCAACAATTTTTTTCGGTTTCACAGAGTCATTTAAACCCTGAACTGAGTTCAATTTGTAATTTAAGTTAACCGATATTATTCTGCCGACTAAACTTCACTTCAGCGTTTGTATTGTTTTTTTTTCTCAGTAAATATTATTAACACAAGAAAAATTGTTTATTAAAATGTTATCGTGTTGTGAAAGTGATTTTGAATATTATTTTATTTATTATTCTATTCTAGTTAAACGAAGTTCAACTGATCTGAAGATCAGACTTCACTGTGAAACCGGACGAGGAAAACCAAAAATTTAAGCTCAGTTTAATGTTCAGATGATCTTAAGTTTATACTCCCACTCTGAAACTAGGTGTAACTAAGTAAAACGAGACTTTCACACCAACCAAAAAATTCGTATGTAGAGGTACATATGTATTTTTTTAAGTTTTTAATACTTCGTTTTGTCATCCAAGTTGGCAACCGCTCTCCATCACAAGGTCTTTAAAAGACCATGTTCGTGTCTTTTCCAGCAATGCGGAATTCGTCTGAAAATCCGCGAAGCACCACCCATAATATTGTGGCTCATACATGCATCCTGCAACCTGTGACCATCATCCCTATTTGAATATCTACCCCCCATATGGTTGCTGTTCACGATTTTGTATATGTATACTCGAACTCGATGTGAATAACATATATGTATATTTCCAGTAACAAATACATTTCGCTATAGACATATGTTCACGTCGAATGTGATATTCACTTGAATAAAATATTAGTGACGAGGACGACAAACGCTGCGGCACAATTTCTGATGGCAAAGGCTGGGGCTTTCTTTTTTGACCGAAAATCATGTTCGCATTTTCGGTATTGCCCATCTGAAGCCAATTTAGGTGGGATTAATTAACACCTTTGGCAATATGGAATTATATCCAAGGAAATTATATTAGGCTTGTTTTGGAGGTAGTGATGACCAGGTGACGCGATGTGTGAAATGTGGTTGATGATCCTAACCTGAAGATGTATGCTTTGGTTATGTACTTTGATAATGAGGTTAATTATTCGGATTAACATGTCAAGTTTGAAATGAATAACGGATAATTGAATACCTACTTGGTTATTTTGAAATGAAATAGGCAGACATAGGAATTTATTAACAGAATAATCCATTAGAGGAAAAGATAGTGAGTAGTAAGAGAATAAGAACAAACAAACTTCTATGCGATATTTTTTATAGAATAAAATTGACATATCTAGCTAATTGGATTTCACATAATTTGTCGGAATTGTCAGCGAATTTTGAATTTATGAAATATTGACATGTGCCATGACCTGGGAAATATAAACGTTATAGTTGGGTTAATGATATATGTAGATGTTTCAGTATATTTCCAACGAAAAAAGTGCAATTTATTGCAAGCAAAAACTCCAAATTATATTCTTCTACACAAGCCAGACAACGAGTATTATTTTCTAAGAGTCTGAAATCAACAAAATTGCTCTATAAACTGATTCCTTTTTGTATAGGCTTTTTATTGTTTATTTTCGTACTATGGCTTTATTTTATTTTATTTTACTTTATTTTATTATATTTTTAGTTTCTTCTATTTTATTTTATTTTATTTTATTTTATTTTATATTATTTTATTTTATTTTATTTTATTTTATTTTATTTTATTTTATTTTATTTTATTTTATTTTATTTTATTTTCTTTTCTTTTATTTTATTTTATTTTATTTTATTTTATTTTATTTTATTTTATTTTATTTTATTTTATTTTATTTTATTTTATTTTATTTTATTTTATTTTATTTTATTTTATTTTATTTTATTTTATTTTATTTTATTTTATTTTTATTTTCGTTCTTGTAACCTTAACTTTAAGTTAAACGTGTTAATAGAAATTAATAATTTCGGTTGCTTTTAAAAAAAGGACATTTTTTGTTGGGCCGATGAATTTTTTTTCGCACCAAAACGCCGCCGCCGGATATACAGGTACCTTTAGGTCTTGGCGCAAATTAAAAATTACCCTCATAAACTAAAAAAGCTTTATTTCGCTTGGTTACACCAACAACAAAAACACTCCGGCAACAACTGGGAACAAAATGCGGTGAAAAGAATTTTCTCTGTTAAGTTGTAAGGGGAAATTGCAAGATTATGGGGAAATCGAGTTGACTAATAATAGTGTTCCCACTTCTCCTTAAAAAAAAGCTCCCGTGCTTTTAAGGATGTGGAATCCATTTGGAAAATGAATTTTCGGAGTAACCATCTAAATAAAGCTTGCGGCGAAAAGCTCAAAGAACCAGAAGAAATGAAGATAAAAAGGACCATTAAGATGAAGGTGAAAGGACCATGATAAATCTCCCAGATTTTAATACGGTCTCACCGCCGCATGAATACAGTTCGTTTGTTAAGGATTGTTTAATATTTATCTGCGAGACTTACGAGTAATACGACTAAACGAGGACGTTTAATTTCGAATTTCGCGTGAGTTTGATACTGGTTAATTCCTCTACGAAGACGAAGATTGTTTTCGGCGGTAATATTATGTCGAACGTTGATAAAGGCTTCGAATAAGTAAAATTACCTCTATTTTCAAACTAACACGAATTGTCTATTCTTTCGTTACTCTCAGTATGCGAAAATCAGTTAACAAGGGCGTTGCAATATTTTGAGTGATGGTCTTGTCCTGGTTCGTGTAAACGGTTCTAGAAATTTGCATCTGATTATTGTTTAGACAAACAAAGGTTGTTGTTGGTCAACGTAGGATATCAGAGCAAACAAGTACACAATGGTGGGATATACAAAGTGCGTGTGGCTAAGCAAGTGCAATTCCCGGTATGATGTTCGAAATTAGTTTAACAATGTGCGTATAGCATAAAGTTCAAAGCGGAAGGCTCTTACATAGTGCGAGTGTAATTAGTGTAAATACCGGACACCAATTTTCGTACCGTGTGTCGTCACCGTGTAATCATAAGGGTGTGTGCGGCGGTTGCTTGTGGATGAATGAATCCTGCTGGTCCTCGATCCTTACTGCTCCGATGCATTTTGAAGCAATCTGGTCCTTGAAATTATAGTTACTCCTTTTATTGGTTTAGTGCTTGGTCAGTAATGATGACCAAATAAAATTATGAGATAAAATATAAAAATAAATTAGAAGGATCAAATTATATAGTGGCTGTGGAGTGTACCTACAATGCTGATTTATTGCATTTGTGTAAAATATTCTAAAGTGAGGTTTTATTGTATTTGAGGTGTGTTTTTGAAAATATGTTGATGGATCAGGATTATTATCAGCAACTAAGTAAACAACGTACAAACAACAAAAACAAACAACATACAAATACAAGAATATTGGAATATCTGCAGCATAAACCACAACAGAAGCAGCAAAACAAGGAACAGCAGAAGAAGCAGGAGCAGCAGGGTGAACAAGTGAATGCAATATAAATATATCTCCACAGAACACACAGGATGTGTTTGACAAATGGATTAACTTTGCTGATTCTCATTATTAATGTGGAAACTTTTGGTATGTCCTTTTGTTGCCTTTCATACATATACATAAACTATATAGTACACACTAGGTAGATATATAAATATCAACCCTAAATCCTTGAAGTTTGTTTTTCGATTCGATATTGGTTTACTGTTTTCTATTGTCGTTAAGATTATCGCTCCCAAAATACCTGAATAATAGAGACAAACCTACATATCTATATCTATCTCTGAATTCTAAGTCTGTCTGGGTTAGAGACTGCGGGTGCTATAATAAATCATCAGAAACAAAAAATGCTTTTTCTCATTGTCGATAGGTAAACCATACTTAGGTAGCACCTAAAGGTGAGATGGCATAGAATTATATGAAAGACTTTGTGTATACAAAAAACAGGATAAACAAGTCCTAGAAAGGATAACAACAACTACCTAATAACTTCTAAGTTTATAGGGAGCTAACTACGTTCATATACATACACACTCGTAGAGATGAAGAACGAACCCCGAGGTCGGGCTGTTGTATTGTTTTTGTCGTCTGCCGAATGATTTATTGAGTTGGAATAGAGTCTCCCCGGAGGAGCAGGAAACTTTATGATATTTATGGCATAAAGGATGATCTAGAAAAATTTGTATAATTGGGTGGCTTATAGTCGGGTGAATTGTATTATTTATTGTTAAATGACCCGCGGCAACTGAAGTGGTTGTAAATAATTTCGATGAAAATAATTTTAGGTTTTAGCAAAATATGTAGGTTAGTTACGATTCTAGATTCTATTTCCAACAACACATTTTGTTGTCATGCCAAAATACGTATATTTTCCTTACTGCAACAAATGGGAATTTCTGGTTTTTGACAATGATTTACGAACACGAATGTTTTTAATAATCCGAAATGATGTTAAAATTTTGTTTTGGCATTTTAATGAAAACCAAAACGAAAAACTACTTGACTCAATTCGGTTAAATAGCATCCGAAACTATGAAATATTTGGTGTACCAACCTACTTTTTAGGACATAAATTGCACTGCAAATTTGGTATATGGCTCTTAGACTTAAAAAAATTATCTTTGTGTTTACTTGACTCTCTGTGACTCTTGTGATTTAGATGAATTGTAAGCGTGGACTATATATTTGTAAAGCTTTGGAAAATTATCTATGATTATAAAAAAAGGTCAACTCTTCTGGGTTTACAGTTGTTGGTACCAAAATAGCACTTGTCATATGAAGCTTTATGCAGCTTACACTAAAATAGAAATCTGCAAGCTATAATTATTCCAAGCTAGAAAGTTGTGAGAACGGTTTAAATTAACAACCATGGGTGTAAGCATAAAATTACAATGACCATTAGGTAATTTACTGTTTTTTTTTCGAATGAAAAAATTGAAATGTATTAAAATTAGTGTATTTGTTATAAGAAAAAAAAATATTTAAATCAAAAAACCTTTATAATTAAGGAAAACTTTTTTAGATCTGAAGTTTTCTAAATTATTTTGTATCTATTATTTATTATCAATATTAAAAAAAAAAACAACAATATTTTGTACGAAAGCTTATCCAAAAATGTTATAGAAATTAAATTTCTAAATATTTTAAAATTATTTGTGCCATATTTTTAATGCTTCAGAATCGTTTAGTAGGGTGGTTAATTTTTATGTTTGGTTTTAAAAAAATATCAAACACAGATTGTGATGAGATATTTAAAAATCTATTAAGGTGTCACGGTTATTATTTTAAACGAAAAAATTTAAAACTAAACTAAAAAAAATTATTTAAAAGTTATAAAAATATTAGTAAAAAATTTAATTTTGTTTTTGTTTCTATTTTTTTCATTATTTATTAATGACAGTATCTTTCTACAATAAAAATATATAATTTTTAATTGTAGGGAAGGGACCTCTTTCGTGATTAATTATAGGTTGTTGACAGGTCTAAGCAGTGTTGCCATACAATATTTTTGTAAATCGGAAGATTTCCACATAAGAAATCGGGGCAATCGGGGAATTAAAATTAGAAATAATTTCACCTACTATAAAAAAAATTGTTTGTTCATTATTTTATTTTATTTAAATTCATTTTTAAAATTTATATTATTTGAACACAGTACGTAGATAAGATAATATATTCTTAAAATTAAAAATAAATATTTCTTCTCTAAAATAAATATTCTTGCATATGGGTAGCTTATAAAAACTTTAACATTAAGTGATTCTAGCTTAAAAATTAAAAAATATGACATAAGGGTTCAACTTATTTATGAATACATATGTACTCGTACACATATGTGTATATTTAGAAACATGCGTTTCGCATCGCACCCACAAAGATTTTAGTGTTTCAAATTTTGGTTAAATAAAATATATTTGTTTTTATTGAATTTTCTGAATAAATCATCAGAAACCTTAAGGTTTAAACATTTACACTCCTTATATTTCACAAAGTCTTTAGATAGTAAAATTCCTTGTAAAGTTTCAATAACAAGGCGATTTCTGAGTTTTGTTTTATTTAAAATTATTTAAAAAACAGTTCTCTCAACATTAGCTGAAGAGTTTGGTAATGATAATATCGATGAAATAAAGTTAGCCATCACTGGAAAGGCCAAACTTTGATTTCTCCTTTTTATATATTTTACTAGTATCATTTTAGTATTTTAAGTCAGTCATTGCCAAGCTGAGATGTTACAGATATTTAATTAAATAATAAATAATGTTAATTCAAGAAAGGATAATATATGAAAATATTTTTAAATATGAAAATCGATGGAAAGTGCATTATTAGCATAGAAAATCCGTGTATCGGAAATAGATTTAAAAATCGGGAGAAAAACGATAAATCGGTGTTTCTGGCAACACTGGGTCTAAGCCACATTCAACAAAAATAAAACTTAAGCATTATATTTAAGAACTGATTTGTGTAAACAGAAAACCCCAAACAAATATTTTGTACATTTAAAAACCTGGTTAAGTAATATGAACAGAATTAAAAGGAGGTACTACAAAAATTATTTGTTCGATTTTGTTTTCAGTAAACAAAATTTGGAATATAATATTATTGCAGTAAAATTTATCAAAATATGAATAAAATACATAATGTAAACAAAAATAACCCATAAATACGTTTCGAGATAATTTAAAAAAAAAAACTAAAATCGTTTAAGGATGGGCTGCAACAAAAATTCGAATTTCTTCTCAAATGGAAACATAATAATAATTTTTGTTGGACTAAAGGCCGTTAAAAGCTATTTTGAATCAATAATTCAACAAGTCCAAATATTATAGTGCTAAGTCTTCTACTTGGCTGATGTATTTCAGTAGTATATAGAATTTGTATTATTAAAAAAAAACTTCTTATAATAATTACCTACCGAATTTGGACGAAACAACGAGAGGAGGTAAAAAACTTTAAAATTTAAGAAAAAAATTATAAATTATTAAATTGAATTATTCATCCTTAATATTTCGGAAATGTTTGACTAACATTATGTTTTGAAATTACTATCATAAAGTCAAAACCGATATTATATATGCGACAAATACCGCAAAATTTTCGATTTTACCGAGACCGCTAAGATAATGACGAAAGGTTCGTCTCCTCTCGTTGCATGGTCTTTTCAAAAACTGACTCAAATTGGACCTAAGCAAATGTGCCATTCTAACTTAATAAAATCAACACAGTTTTTTTATTTTCAAAAATTACCATGCAAATAAATTAGACTGTAAATTTACTATAATATTGGATCAGATCGTAATCACAGTGGAAAAAGCTAAATTGAAGAGCTAATGTCGTTGTTTACTTAAGGCGGTATTACATTAACATATATTATATGACTAATGCTGTCATATAAAATATGGCAAAATATTTTATGTATGACAAGTCGTATTAGACTATGCCATACAAATATGGCATATAAATTTTGATCATATATATGACAAAGCTAAAGTTATATATTACACTGGCTTTTAAATAAAAAATTTAAACAAACAAATTATTTGACAAGCATATGGGGCATTTTAGTATTGTCAAAATATTATTTAAGCCGGAGGAAGCAGAATGTAAGAAGGGTTTTGGGTTCGTAAACGGCTGCTGAAAAGAAAAGACAAGAAAAAAAAAGACAAATGTCGCACATTTCGAGAGATGTTTATGTTGTTGAAAATCAAGTGATGTCTTAATTATTACTAAATCTTAAACTGTTTAAATTTAATTCCCTAGTAAATGTGCTTTAGCCCAATGCACAATCCACAACTCTAAGGCTTTCTATTTTCTCTTGGTATTTGATAAATTAAATTTGCGTAATCTTTTGATTTCAATTTTAATACAGAACGCGAAGCCACAAAAACAAACAAATTGTTCTCATGTGACTTTAATAGCTTATTCGTTACCTCAAGTCGCAACCAAGATCTACTTCAACTCCAGTTTGAGGCGACCACAGGTCTCAAAAAATATAGAATTTGCTCACCAAGGTGGATTTCAGATTTTTCAAAAAATGCTTTATGGCGACTTCATTGCCCAACGAACAAACCTATTAACTTTTAATAGTTTCTCAGAACCCTGAGAAATATCTTTAAAAATTCAACATTTGTAGGTGCTTTATGCGTATGTAGTAAATAAAATATTTTTATTCAGCTCTTCAATTTTTACTTGCGATTATATTTTTTTTTTGTATTATTCATTTTTATATAATCTTAACTTATAACTATCTTAAGACTAGACAAAAATGTTTAAAACTAGCCTACTTATATGTAGGTACTGTAAGGCAAGTTATGTATTGGTAAAAAAAAACAAAAATTCTAACAATCAATAATGACATTACGATCATAGAGAACACCAACAAAGTGGATCCCCCAATTCCGTCTGTCTGTCTGTCTGTCATTCTGTCTGTTTGTTCTCGAGTCTACAGCCTGAACGGTTGGATATGTTTGCGTCAAACTTGGTACATATTGTTTCTTCAGTAACATGCCATTTTTTTAAGATGACAAATAACAGTAGCTCCCATAAATTTTTTTGGGTCAAAAACAAAAATCTTATTTTTCTCAAAAACGTCTCTAACGATTCTTATAAAAATCAGTTCATTAATGAAGGGAAAGGCTACCTTTTGACAAATTCTTATTTGGAAAAAAATTATTATTTTTGGTACCTCTAGTAGAACCATTTTTTTGGTGTTCGATTTTCGGAAACGCTTAATTTGATTTTTTTGAAGTTTTTTACGCAGAAGCTCCCAGAGAATTTAAACACTATTGTATACCAAAATTTTTCAAAAAATTAATATTTTTTTTGGATATTAATTTTTTTTGGAAATTAATTTTTTTTTTTGGAAAATTCAAAACTATTAGTATTTAGTGGCTTTTTGACATTATCTTGAATAATAAAAAAAGAAACTATTTTTCTAAAATAAAAAACAACAGTACCTCAAACACAAATGTTGGGAAACCGTTAAAAAAAATTATTTGTGGAAAACGGCTCCAAGCATTTTTATAAAAAAAATTGTGTGTTCTTAAATTGGTACAGTTCACTTTTGAGTATAAAAGTATTTCTTTTTGCGTACTTATTAACGGTACTTCCCATAGAACCACTTTTCATATTTTCGACTTTCTCAATATAGGATGAAGCGATTACAATAATTTTTTTTATACAAATGCTCCCTAAAATTGTTAATAAAACTGCCTACCCAAATTTTCAAAAAAAATTTTTTCGATTTTTAAAAAATAAATAAAAAGTTTTTTTTTGAAAACTCGATTTTTCAAAAACCAGTGTAAGAATTTTTTTTTTAATTTAAATTTTATATGTATATTAATAATATCTTCAAAATGGTGTTTCAAATTTTTTTCTAAAAATGTTTTCAAAATTTTGTACATCAAAAAATTAATTTATTAAAAAACCGCATCAACGGTTTTTGAAATTTTGTTTTGATATATTCTTATTATGCATTTTATCCATTTATTTCTACATTATTATTATTCCCTTTATACGAATTTTTGCGTACGTCACTGAATACTAAATACAACATAGACCCTCATACATTTATATGGGCATATGTTCTTTAAAAATCACATGAATCTTATGTAATGCATATTGCACCTAAATTATGAAGTTGTATGTATATAGCTACCTACCCACCTACATCCTTCATTTTCATTACTATATGTACATATTTACATATTAAGTTTCCGTCAATATGTATATATATGTAGATACATTTTACACTCCCAACTTACATAATTAAAATCCATAAATTAGATTTAAACATACATTTGAAGGAAGCTACCTATGTAACTATTCCTTGAATCATCCATTCGACAAATTATTATACTAAGAATCAAGGTAATATTACCTACTAGGCTTTAAACCTGCATAGGATAACTACACCTTACTAACTTAACTTCAATGATTAGCTACATTAAAGTTGTTAGCTCCAAGAGCAAGTTCGTACGATCCAGTCGTGCATTTTATTTCTTAAATGGTTTCTGTGCTTTCTCAACGCTAGAATTTTCCTCACTGCTTGAGATCGATAAGATTGAAAGCATATTACTACACGAGCAGATGCACTTAACAAGTTTTTGGTTTTCAATTTTTTTAAAAATAATTCTTAGGTAGGTACCCACCGAAAAAGGGCTTTATTGCGATATGCGATTGTCAGTTATCAATTGGATCATTGATAAATATTGAGATTTGCTTTACAACCTCAATTTATTAAAGAACTACACATCTATTTATTGGTAATTATCAATTTTCTTGTAATTCACAACGATCTGAATCATTCTCAATGGCCAAAACTCTTATCAATTAGGTTATGTTTAATATTAAATATCAGTTTACAATTGAGAATCACAGGCATCGCGAAAGACAGGTATTTTAATCCACAAAATCAAATTAAAATCCATTATTGACGAAACCGCGCATATGCAAAAGCGCAAGTATGAAACATATAAAAATAAGGGATTTTTATATGACTATATGACATAATACTTCAATACGATAATACTTCAATACGATAATTCCTATAATTTGAAGTTACACTATATATGACTATAAGACTCAAAATCAAATAATTGTCATATATATGTCCTCATATATATGTTGTCCTATAAATATGGCGATCACACTTATATGATTAGTTTTAGCCATATTTATATGGGCAGTTTGCCATATTTATATGCTAGTGTAATACCGCCTTTAATTTTGTACTTACAAAATTTCTTTAATTGCTAATTAATTTAAAAAAAATCAACCGATTCAAATTATGTATTAGATTTTCAAAAAAGGTTCTTTTTGTTCAAAATTCAAAAACAAAAATATTTTTAAAAATTTGAAGGACCTCCTGTACACAAAATTTGAATTAAAATCCGTTGAAGATCTAATGAAAATATCTAAAATTAAAAAACAAAACACCCTTTTATGACCGGGGCCGTTAATAATTTCTTATGTAGAAATTAGCTTGAACTAAAATTTACGCTGCACGTATTGTAGTATTGTTTCGAATAAAATCATTTGTGCCGTTTTCGAGATAATCAAGATTTACCATTTTTGGGATAAAAATATTTATTACACGTGCGGTTATTATTTGGGATACAAATAGTTTTTAAAAAGAATCAGTCAAATAACCTTCGTCACATAAGTAATAAGTTTGAAGTAAATATCTTACACAGTTTAGGCTGTAGATTGAAGTACAGACAGACAAACAGGCAGTCAGACATTATTTTAATGTCGTATGTTATCAAAACCTCGTTTTCGATTTTTTTATTCACACCCAAAACTTGCCCTATAGTGCCTACTACTTCTATATCGCAAGTAAAAATTGTTCTCATTTTCCTTTTGTTTTAAAATTGAAACTTACGAATTGAGAGAGAAATTTAAACTTAAAATTTTTGGTAAATAATAAAATGACACGTCGAATTTGCAAGTGGCAAAAAATGGTAGAGTAAATATATTTTATAATGTGATAAGAGTTTGGCCTTTTTGATAATTCATCTTTTTATAGTAGATAAAAGGTAAAATGTCTTCTTATGTACTTTTACTAGTTTTTCAAAAAAAAAAATAGAATTTGGTCTTATTTCGTTTGACGTTAAAAACAAAAATAAAACCAAATTTGAAATTTCAAAACGAAATAACTGCAATTTGGCTTTATCCAATTTAGCTCTATCCATAGATATACAAAACATCAACGCAAAAAAAAATTAAAATGCACGAATCGCACGTAGTTGTTTGAACGACTAAAATTTCCTATTAATAAAAAAATCAATTGAAAATCTACTACAATAAATATCAACTATATTTCTTTTTATTATATGTCCCTGTAAATTTTGTTCTTAAATATCAATTCGTAGTCCTACAATAGACCACCGTCTTCGATGATCTAGAGAAGGACTAAGTTGATAAACATCAAGGAGCAGATAATCTTATTAATTAATAGCATTTCGTACTTAGTCCACGGAATAAGTCCTAAGCCTTCTCTAGTCCATGGTTATTTTTGTGTGTTAAAAACTAAGTTTGAAGAAATCCGCCTTAGCCGTTTAGGTTGTAGATCGTTGTACAGACAGACAAACAGAATTGCGGGACCCACTTTGTTGGTGTTCTCTAACATCGTAATATCAAGTTTGATTAAAATCTCGAGTTTGATTTTTTTTCGCAAGCTAAAATAATACAAGCGAATATTAATTTATTTGTTTTTCATAACAAAAGGGGAAAAGAAAGGACCAAAAATATATTTCCATACTGCACCTACATATTAATTTGTTTATATATTTTCTTATTTAGGCACCCACTTCGTAAAGTGGCTAGGTTATTTTATTTTTATAAATATAAAATTAAATATAAAATTTTCCTACATATACACGTAGGTATTTTCGTATTTACTTATTTCTACTAATAAATAGTACAATTGACCAATATTTTATAAGTGAGTAAGTATTATTGTTAGCTAAGTTTAAACTTATTTTATTTTGGGAATTCTTAGTTAAGTGCGCTCTTTTGTAAAATCTGAAATGATAGTAATAGTAATAGGATATATAACTGATGAGCGCAAGTGAGATAGCCCGGACGAAACGCCAAATTTTGTAGGACTAAAGGCCGTTAAAAGCTATTTTGAATCAATAATTCAACAAGTCCAAATATAATGTTCTAAGTCTTCTACTTGGCTGATGTTAATCAGTAGTATTAGTATATAGAATTTGTATTATTAAAAAAACCTTCGTATATAATAATTTTTATTTTTAAGTCAGTGTATTGAAGATTTTTTGGCTTATTTGTGAATTATTTACATAGTACTTTACCAGGCAATAGTAAAATCTTTTGTGCCCTTAACTGCCTATATAGACGAACTGTGGCCCAATAGAATATTAAAATGAATCAACCTAACCAACCGTTAAAAGCTCATTTTTTTGAATAATTAAATTGTCTACAAAAGTTTTACTCAGTTCATTCAGACGAGATCCCATCAGATTATTAAAAATTTATTATTACAATTTCCTTAAATAAATCCCTGTATTTGACAGTAGTCCTTATCTTGAATATTCTTCTCATCACAAAGATGTTTCGATGCATCTTATGCTAAGCATCCTATATATCATGTATATTAGGATGGTCCTTATTTCTTATACAAAACATTTTTTTCTTTAATTTGGCGGTTTGAATTGATTGTTTTGTTAGATTCTTTTAATTTTATTGCCATAATATACAAATATTACAAAATTATTGTTGTTGGTATGAGTTAAGATATTATATATATAGCTATTTGAATCTTTTATTTTTAAGATACAAGGATTGGCTTTTTAGTACTAGGGTATACTTTTTCCTATACTCTTTCACCAATATTTCTTCATTGGTTGTTATTAATTTATTATATTCTAAAGAAATCTAAATCTTATAATGCTAGATCTCGATGTGTCGGAGCAGAAGAGGATCGAGGGAGGGGTAAGAAGCGATTGACTATGTGAGTTTCACTTGTACGTAAAATATGATGTAAACATCTAAATGAAACATTAATAAAACCTCATTTAAGCTGTACTTCAACGCTTTTTGTAAAAAAAATTGACAACTGGTATCCTATAAATCTTAACGAAAAAGAACAAAAAAACTTATTTCATATTTAGAGGTATATATAATCAAATGAGAAATTGCACCGGGGATAATTAAAAAGACGAAAAATAGGACCCACCCTAATGTATAAGTGTGTACAAACAAATCGACTTCATTTCGAAGAACTGTGTGAAAATGACATTTTATTAGAACAGTCATACTAAGTAAACAAAACTGTTTCTATTTTATTTGTTTTCAAAGTTTAACACATAAAAACATTAAAAACCGAAAGCACATAATACAGAAGTCTATTTTTTTTCTATCCATTTTATCTTACTTTAATTTTTTTCAGCTTTATAATAAATAGGCAGTAAAGCTTAATACGGAAAAGCTAATTGCATTTTATTACCTCTCTTGTAAAGATAAATAAATATTAACTGATAAATTGATTAACTTTTAATAAATAGCTGCTGTTTACCTAATTGTTGTTGTCACTATAAATAATCGAATTTTCATTATTACTACATAATATATGCGCATGTTATCGCAGTTGGTAAATATCATAATAATTTTTTGACCAATTTTTCAACATTTACTACCACTCATAGCGGTAATTAGATTTTTCAATTAGGAAATGCTATCTACTTTTTGTAAGGCTAAACAAAACAAAGCAAAAAATTAACCTACATTTTTTTAATTAATGTAAATTTATTGGTCCACCGATAACTCTTATTTATATTTCCGGCGTTACAAAAAACAATACATTAACAAATAAGGTTTTGTTGAATTATTTTGTTTAAAATGACAAATAATACGTTTAAAGTAGATTAAATGTAAGTTAAAAATGTAAGCTCTTAAAGTGTTTAAAGTTAGCATTAAATTTAATTGTTTTATTGAGGCAAAACAAAAAATTAATTAAAGTTTAATTATAAAGAGAAAACTATCGCACATTCTTATGTGGAATTGAAATAAATATAAAATGAACAAAGTGAAAGTATATTCATTAAAAAGGGAGACCTTAAATCCAATTGTTATTCAATGAAATAAAATTGACAGAGACCTGTTAATTGATAGTCAGTAACACGTATTTTTCTAGCAACAGCTGATTTAACTACCAAATCGGAATGAACAAATTTAATTTGCTTATTTTTAAAATAGGTCAATTTTTTAAAAACGGACACAGTCTTCTGCAGTGAAAATAATAGGTCAAGTGCAGTTTAATGTGTTTAACAAAGGTGGTTGGAAAGAATTATTTTAAATATTTATTTTTCAATTTAATATATTTTTAAAATAATATAAATTTAATAAATAAAATTAATAAATTCGTAAAATATTGTAACTCGATAAGTCACATCATAATTCTATATTGTGATTTTAAGGCTCTTAACTATTCCGGATAAGCAACCATAAATAGGCGCTATACTGCATAATGTTTTGTATGTTATCGACCCGAAAAAATTTTTTAAAAAATTAATTTCGGAAAATTATCTTATACCGAAATAAATTACTCTTGTTACATGGATAATTGGGTTGGGCGTGGATTGAATTGAAATACGATTATCTGAATCCTATCTCAATTAATTATAAATAATTGGACAGTTGTAAATTGTGAGTAACACTAATTCAAAACCTACCTACACAGTAAGTGAGACTATAGGTTAGCCCATTAGGAAATTCACTGCTCCATGACATTTGTCATATAGGAGAGATTATCAATCTTTGGCCAGGGCTAGGGGAGCCTTTGCCTTGACAAAACGACTGTTTTATAGCAGCCGTCTTGACAGCAGGGTGAAGGTGATTTGCTACATGGCCCTCATCAGGCCGATGATTGCCTACGGATGCCCGGTGTGGTTCAACGTTGCCCCATCTCAAATGGAAAAGATTCGGGTGTTTGAGAGGCAATGTCCTAGACGTTGCCTTGGATTACACAGAACACCAGAGTCGGAGTACAAACTGTATTATTCCAACGAGGTTCTATACAACGGAGCTGATTCGGGGGCAACTAACAACTTAATTTTTGGGGCGTATTACCCCAACAACGAATATCACGAGAGTGCGCGGGTAAGTGCCTACATCCCTCCCGAGGCATTCCTCTATTTAGACAGTCGAGGGCTGATACAGGATGGAGGGGCGGTTCCGCTCATCTACCACGTCAGCCGGAAAACTGTAGATAGGCGACTCCTGTATGGTCGAGGCGTCATCGCTCAAGGTGGAGAAGAGCGCCTTCGGTTCAGTAGGACTGTGTCCGATCGGGACCGTAGGGATAGGGCGAAACAGGAGAACCAGTTCTGGTGGCTCTCTGAACAGCATCGTGATATTTAAAGTCGATGAAGATATTATATCTTGGCCGACTTACATAGACTTAGGCAATTAGGTATAGGGAACAGTCGGGGTGGCACCAAAAAAAAAAATTAAAAATGCAGTCGATCTCGTACTGTGGAGGTGTTAACACGTTTTCGGCTTCCCAGTTTTTTCCAAATAAATTTCGTGTGTGCGTTTAAGTATAACATTAAATCAAGATTTCTTAAGTGGTGCAGTAGCACAAAGGTAGAGTGGCCGACAGTGGCATGTATCTGCGTGTCTGTACATATATGTTCGAACGTATATGTATGTGCGTATGTACATGTATGTGTGGGTTGCATGTAGTTGTGTGTCTGCATGCATATAAAAAATAAACAAAAAAAAAAATTAAATAACCAAAAAAAAAAAATGCTGCTGTGGCTGTTCTAGTTTTTAAGTAGTTTTAAGTATTATTAGGTATTTTAGGGGTTTGGGTTGTTGGTTAGTATAAGTTAGTTTTATTTAGTTTTAATTATTTTTAATATATATTTAGGTTTAGCTTATAAGTAAAAAAAAAATTAAAAAAAAAAATGATAAGATATCAAGTTTTTGTGAAAGTTCCTTGAAATATAAAATAAAATAAGAAAAAATTAGATTTAATTAAAATAGTTTTTATATTGAAAGACAGTAGTTTTAAGAGTTATTGTTTAATTTAGAGCGCCCGTAAAGGGCCAGTAAATTAGTTGTAAGTTATTGATAATTAGGCTAGTTTTAAACATTTTTGTCTAGCTTTAAGATAGTTATAAGTTAAAATGAAATAAAAATGAATTTATAACAAAAAAGAAAGAGATTATCAATGATTTCACTCATGAAACCTAATGCAGTCGGTCACCAGTTTGCCATTTAAGTAGCATGTTGTGCTTAGGTCAAGTAAGAAAGTAGAGAATATACAACAACAAAAACACTTTAATGAATACACAATCCTTTTTCATATACATGCATTCAATTCAAAACTCGTTGCGAAGATTTCCTCCCGAGATTTGAACTGATGATGCGAAAATGAACCCTTTTTTTTCAGTTTCCCCTTGTTCGGTTCGCGCTACTACCTTTATGTTTTGTCGGGCGTGATTTATTTTGTTTTAGAATGATTTCGTTTATATTCTGTGATCATGCAGAACTGACATAAACAAATTTTCAAAGAGTTTCGTTGTGAAAAATAAATGTTAATATAACCATACCTAGTATATGAATATAAACAACTAACAAATGAATGAATTATTTATTTTAAATATTTTGGATGTATACATAGTATACTCTTGTAAATACAGTAGGTACATGAGAGACATTTAATCTTTTTCTGTGACTACATTATTATACACACATCAAGAATCTGTATTTTCAACCAAGAAAATGAACTTATGAATTTCATGATTCCATGTAACCGGTGATTTCATTACAAAATCTTCATCGAAAATGGAGCACCTATTTACCACCTAGGCCAAGGCCATGCTAAATTCATTATAGAATTCCCCAGAAAATTCATTGTTGATACTTCTTTTCCTTGAGGAAAAAGCTACTTTTTCAGTAGAGATTTTTTGAATATTCCCCACGGGGAGCTTAGAATGTATTATGATAGTGAAACATTTCAGTCGGATTTCACTCAATAGATAGTCAGGTAGAAATTAGGATGGAATGTATGTGGAAAGACGTAAGTTAAAGCTTAGTAATGTTAAATCCTTTATGAAGCATATTGAATTCAAAATGAAGTTGATGAAGTTCATTAGTGACGAAATCGAAATATATCACCATCACCAGTTGGTCATATACCTCATCAACCTGACCTGACAATCTCTATATAAATTGGATGTGCTGAAGCTCTTTGGAGAGATTTTCTTCAAACTTGGTAAATAATCTTTTTAGGTGATTGTATCAAATAGATTTTTAAATCGTTTTTTTAAATAACGGCACTTGCTGTAAGATTGTTGCTACCATCTTAATTATATCAAAAACGGCTTTAACCATTTTGATTAAAAAAAAAATCTGTGAACTATTATAGGCATATTCTACATTTTGGTATACAAATTTACTTATATATTTTGTTATTAACGGTACCTGCCATACAACCATTTTTTGATTTTCCACTTTCTCATAAGCGGCTTCACGGATTTCGCTCAAAATTTCATCATTCCAAAATATTAGAAAAAAAAGTTTTTTTTTTGATTTTTGGAAGAAAAATATTTTCAATTGAATGAATTTGTGACCTTTAGTCCAAAATGCGTTTCGCCCAGATACTACAGCTGGGCTCATCAGTTAGATGCTGTAGTACCTTTCTAAGACGCATTATTTTTTGATCGATATGTACCGACTTTAATAAAACTTACAGCGATTACTCACTGTAAATTATATTTTTCTAGGGGAATTTGGTTAGATTCATGCACATAGAATTATTGTTTGCGTTTTCTTCAATTAATTCACTGGCCAGACCACGGGCAAAACATACATACCATACAATTTTTTTATGATTTTGAACAATACAATTTTTTTATGATTTTGAACTTTCCCATAAACGGCTTGAAGGATTTCGCTTGAAACTTTTACATAAGAGGTCCTTCAAATTATAACTAAAACTGATCAAAATTTTGGAAACATATTTTTTTGGATTTTTGAAAAAAACATTTTTTTTTTGAAAATTCAATATTTCGAAAACGGGTGGATGAAAAAATTTTTTTAAGTGTATATTATTAAATATTTAAAACTGTCAAACCAATTTAAAAAAAAATACAAACAAAATTGTATAAAAAAATAAGTAAATAACGACTTTGAAAATTTATTTAGACTCTTAATAGAAACCTTTTGCCAACAATGTGATCGAACATAAGAGAAACTTCGTGCGATCCAAGCTCGCATTTTATTTTATTTTTAATTATGTTTTTGACATTGTTTTTTCAAATACCTAAAATAGGCATACCAATTTTTTTTTTTAGATAATTTTGTTTATAAAAAATTATATATAATTTTTTTTGTGTGACATTGTCCAAATTATGCGTTTTGCCCAGGTACTACAGTTGGACTTATCAGTTAGATGCTGTAGTACCCTTCTAAGATGCAAAATATTAGTCGATGGCTACCGACACAAATAAAATGTACAGCTTTGCAGCAAGTGTACTACAGCATCTAGCTGATGAGCCCAACTGTAGTACCTGGGCAAAACGCATAATTTGGACTAATGGTCACAAAAATTAAAATTAAAATTAAAAGCAGAGTCCATAAAAAAAGACAAAGGCAATATCTACGTATGCACATGCGTTTGCATTGCTTTTTCATTTCTTCTTAAAAATTATGCAAAATAATCTTTAAAAATATATTTGGCTCCTAAGTACGAAAAGCCTTGCGCTTTCGATGTGATATAGAACATACATCAATCACATACATCGCTCACTGAAAAACCCACTTAATGGAAAGTGAAGTTAAGATTTTCTGTCATTCTAGTCTAGGGCTTAACTTTAAAAGAGGCATAGGACATTCATTCTTGAGTCTTATTTCGGGTATATATTGGCCTAAGCTGGCGTAACAATTTTCACACTCTCTTCGCAGTTTAACCGAGCTGTATTTTTGTAAAAAAAAAAAACATCAAATGGTGCCTATCAAAGTTATCAATAATTGTTTCTGGTTTATCGAAGAATAGACACAAGACATGCGGGGAAAATCGCAAAACAATTAGCTATTCTACGCATTTCAATCAAAATAAATTTCAAACATATGTTCAAAGGAACTGTCAAATCTGCTGTTACTGCAGAAAGCAGTGTTCCATTTATAGTTTGATAATAACGGAAAATAATGTAAATTATATTTCCGTATTTATTAAAAAAATGGCAGAAAAATGATATTCAATAAAGCGAAAGTCACAACATAACTCATTTATCAAAAATATCAAAATATCATAAATATCTACTTTTTACCTGTTTTTTTCTTTTTTTTGAGACCATCTAAAAAAAAAATCTCTAAATATTAACACTTATTTATGAATACTTTAGAATCTTTCAAATTAAAAAATATTGTCACGTTGGAAATGATTTCGATTTCATAATCATCTGTTGCTCCTGCTTTCTTATGATTTAAAAAAAAATTAAAGCGATATCCTGCTTAAGGAGCTTTAAGAATGAAAAAAATACCCTAAAGTTATTTCACAGACAGTCAAGTTCATTTAAGTGTGAGCCCGCAGTGCCAATAAAAGTATATACATACATAACTTTTATGTATAAAGCAAAAAAGGAGAAAATTAATTTTTGTTTATAGCTAAATAAAAAAAAAGCAGAGAGACCTGCCTTGAATGTTAATTCGACTTTCGAGTTTTTTTTTACGTCAAGAATTAAAAAATGCCATAAAGATTTAAAAATGGAGAAAATTTCGCTTAGGGTTTGAAATTTTTTTCTTTAACTTAGTGCCATAACCAGTTCCTTCCTTAAACTAACGAAATAATTTATAATTTATTTTTGTAAAGAAAAAGATAAAAAACCCCTACCGGATTTGATTTTATGACTAAGCAAAACAAAAAATGAATGCACGACTGATCCACACGAACTTTGTCGTTTGTCGTAAAAGGGTAAAGAGCATTGAATGCTCAAGATAATGATTTATTAAAAAATGGCAATAAATCTAGGGAAAAAAGTGACAAGAAATTATTTTTTTTAAATTACGTACGTAAATACATACATAATATGTACATAAAGAATCATGCTCTTTTTTTAATGGGTGCTATCGTGAGTAAAAATGTCCTTGGAAACTTTTCTCCAATTCGAATCTTGGGAACGAGAATGATGCTCAAAAGTTTCCCTTGGATTTTATTGGTATCGGGAATAATGTTTTTTTCTGTTTTAATTGAACTTTAACTATATGCCTGTAAGACCTAAGGTCTTTTTAATGCTGAATTGCACGGCACTAGTTAGAAGAAAAAGAATGGTAGGAAAGAATTTTTTGTTGGCACAGTGGATTTGAGAACCAGGTATTGACTGTCTCATTTTTACCCATGTGCGGCATCCAATTAAAATTGGAGTTATAGAAAAGAATACATACGCCTAGCGTCGGGATCGAACCCACACGTCTAAGTTAGCATCACTTTATCCACTGCGCTATTGCCACCCGGGAATTTTGCTGTAATTTCATAATAATTTTTGTTCGAGGGAGATTCACGATCGCAGGAAAAATTTCGAGGGAATAAAATATTCTGTGAGAAACGAAATTCACGATAGGGCCCAACATTCTTAGAAAGTAAAGTAATATTGATTCAAAATAGCTTTTAACGGCCTTTAGTGCACAAAATTTGCGTTTCGTCCCGGCGATCGCACTTGAACTCTTCAGTTGGCTAGTGAGCTCCTTACAAATACGCAATTTTTGTTAAATTCAGTTCAACTTACATGGATTTCTTGACTTAAAATATATAATATAATTAAATAAATAAATAATGGGCTATCCATTTTGCGGTTTCAAAAGTAAACGTAAATAAAACACATATTAAATATTTTTTTCATGATATTTCTTTTTTATTATAAAGACTGAACGTTGACATTATGTGTGAAACACTATATCATTTAAATGACCAGCACGCTAATTGTTGCAAGCATCGATTCTTTTGAGGTAATTTTCGACCACTTTTTGACACATATTGGGCGGTATCTCAGCCATAACTTGACGACTGTTGGTTTTCAAGTGCTCAAGAGTTAAATGTTTATCTGCATAAGCACGGTCTTTCGAGTAGCCCCACAAAAAAAGTCCAGCGGTGTCAAATCGCATGTGTGGCCAGTTGATATCGACACGACGAGAAATTACGCGGCCAGGAAATGTCTCTTGTAATAAAGCCATATTCGCTCGAGTTGTGGCCATATGGCACCGTCTTGTTGAAACCACATATTCTCCAAGTCGTATTCTTCAATACCAGGCAAGGCAAAAAAAAGTCGGTTACCATGTGACCATAATGCTCCGAATTGAAGATGACAGTCGTTCCATCGTCGTTTTCGAAGAAGTAAGGTCAAATCACACCTCCGGACCAAAGAGCGCCCCAAACAGTGACTTTATGTGGATGTAATATTGGCCTCTCTTCAATTACTTGAGGATTCTCAGTACCCCAAATACGACAATTTTGTTCATTAACATACCCACCGAGTGAGAAATGTGCTCCGTCATTGAAGAAAATTTTGCACGAAAAATCGCCGTCCACCGCCTGTTGTTCAAGCACCCATTCGACGTATCTACGACGTTGTGAATGGTCAGCTGGCTTCACTTGTTGTGTAAGCTGGATTTTATATGGATAAAGGTATAGATTCAAATGCAAAATACGCCATAATGTGCCGTAAGACAGTCCTAATTTCTGAGAACGATGAGCAATCGACACATTCGGGTCGTCGGCAACACTTTCACTTACAACAGCGAAATTTTCAGTGGTACGCGCGAAACGATTATGCACAGGCCTTAAAATATCTGTAACCAATCCAATCTCTTCAAATTTCTTCACAATTTTGCCAATTGCTTGCGTAGTTGGACGATTATGTAAGCCATAATCTGATCTTAAGGCACGATATGTGGCTGTGGTAGAATCACCATTTTTGTAGTAGGTTTTAACAATTTTTAGGCGTTGTGCGATAGTTAAACGATATATTTTCGTAAATGTCAGACTTTGAGCTGAAAAAAAAATTGGTCTAACAACTAAGTTTGACAGTTATAGAATCTTAGCACTATACTTTTGAAATCGCAAAATGGATAACCCTTAATGCTACGTCTTCTACTTGGCTGAATAATTTCAGTAGTATATAGAATTGTATCATTAATAAAAAACATCATGTTGTTTGTAATATTCATGAATATCTATATCTGTCCAAAATCAGAAACAAGGTTGTTGATGATTCGTCGAAAATCTATTTTGTTATGAGATGTTTTGTTTTTAAATTCAGTTTCGATATTACCACTTAAGGCTTTATATTGTTAGAAAATCGTTATATTCGTCTTCACCAAAATTAGAAAAAATAAAATGCACGAACTTGCTCTTATGTTCGATCACATCATATGCAAAAGGTTTTAATTGAGAATCTAAATATTATTTTCAAAGTCGTTTTTTTACATAGTTAATTGTATGTATATACAATTTTCTTTCTAAGAAAAACTTAGTATGACTTTTCGAAAAATTTGAAAATCGCTTCAGCCGTTTAAGATGTACAGAAAGACAGACAGGCATTGCGGGACCCACTTTTTTGGTGTTCTCTATCATGCCAAGTTTAATAAAAATCTCGAGTTCGATGTTTTTCCAAATGCAAAACTTGCCCCATAGTACCTACCTATTCGCAACTAAAAATCATTGTATTGCAGCTTTATTTTTTTTCTAAATGAGTTCAAACATTTATTTATATGATGTAAGTCAGTAGTAATTGTTCTTTTGGACTTTTTTCAAATAAAAAGAAAATAAGACAATTATTTTATATGTCACAAATAATCTCAGAAATTATTCATCTGATTAACCTGAACTAAATTTAATAAAATTTTTTAATTGTATAAAAATATGTATGACAACTTTTTGTTTGAAGTAAAATTTATTGCCCGCTCGGCGGCGGCGTTGAGGGTAAACATTTTCTATGCAGGTGTCTGTGACAGGTCAATCCGGCATGTTCTCTGTCAAAAAACCAACCGAATTATTTGCGACAGATTTTGTTTTAGTTCTCAAAAAAAAAAAAAAAAAAAAAAAATTACCCACCTTTTTATACCAAAAAACTGTTTTTTCCAAAGAACCACACAAAATTAACGGCACAACATTTAAACATATATTTTCATTAAAGAACCCCATAAAAGTAGTTTTTTTTTTAAATAAAATTCAATCACCAGAACCAATAAACAAAACTTTCATGTTGATCAACGCAGACCAGCATTGCCTTATTTGTCCACTGACAAATCTAAAATAGCATTGCCATGCATTTGGAAGAATTATTAATTCTTAAACAGAATGGATGCGATAAGTAATAATGATACATGAGTGTGACGTCAAATGAGTATCAAACTATGATGAAGCATTAACATAATAAAGCATTTCTCATCGCCACGTTACGTTAAATTGAGAGAAAAGACATTACGTAATTAAAAACCAGTTAGCTTATAGTTTTCTTAAATATTATAAATTAGGGAATGGTTATAATTAAAAAACGCTTACAGTGAATCATGTCACGCACTCGTTTTATTCAATTACTTCTTTTCTTTAATACTTACTTACTTGTAGCAAAAATTTCACTTTAACTTGATTTGTTTTTACTATCTTCCATTGCACCTATTATTTCGATTTGCTTCCAATATCTACTTATTTTAATATGTATATCCCCTTAAGTCCCCAATGTATCCTATTCCTAGACTTATATTTTTTTAAGTTATACAAAACTTTTCGAAAAAGTTACTGATTATGCAAAACTCTCCAAGTTCTACTGTCAAAAATGGATTTTATTACCTTCATTAAAATAAAGTTTCTCCTCCTTCGTGAAGAATTTATCATAATCAAAATTGAAGCTGACAAAAATGTCGAAATTAAATAGACACTATTTTGAAATTCTCCAAACAATCTACATAATTAACACCATTTTCGAATATTTTCAAAGCACAGTGTTAAATACATACTTTTAAAATCTTAAATATAAACTTTATAAGTTTCTTAATTTTATTTTCGAAATATTCTCTAACCTAGTTGTTGAAGTTTCCCTGTAATGTGAAATGAACGAAGAGATTTAGGAAACTCCTTCTGTGGTATACTATCTCTTAGAAATAAAATAATTAATTTATAAGTACGAGTACTATAAGTAACTACTTATTTCTCACAAATGCAGTTCTTGTTTTTTATACCTTGTGAAACTTGTTGCTATTGCTGGTAAGAAATTAACTCTCAAAATCCAAAGAAAGAAGCAACAAAGTTCATGATCCTTTATAAAAAAAAAATCTGCTTAGATTTCTCACCCATTCCAAATCATATCCGGCGGGCGCAAGCTGGTGGTAACTGTGTGCCATCCCTGTGGTACAGTGTTAACTCTGCCTTAGTAAATAAACCAAATCACGTTCGTAAAGGATGAGCACCAGTAAGAATTATTTTCATTTCACATGCGAAAGTTGTACAGATATCGCAATAAGTCCTCCCGTTACAAGCTAAACCTAAACCTATCTCTACATAATATATATGTGAAGTCTCAGACCCAAAAGGTGTATCTAAAGGATGAAACCAAAAACTTGTAACAAACTTCAACCATGACATCGAAAACTACAACCAAACAGGAATCAAAACTTTTCTCTCTCCTGGTCTGCAGATATCGAGCATCAGAATAGTTTGTCAACAATGGAATAGAGTAAACAGCAAAGAGAAGAACAAAAAAAAAACATAAAACTACTACCTCAGTGCATGGACAACGAAATGACTATCGAGAGTACCGAGCGACAGCGATGACGACGGCGACGGCCGGCGGCTATCTAGACCAAGATCAGAGCTATGCAGGAGCTAAGGCTTTGCTAGGCGAACGGGGTAAATGCAAGGGTAGATGGGAACTGGCAAACTTTTTTCCTTTTATATTCGTCTACATTTAATGGAGATAGGAACCATGAAATCCCACATCACATCAGAGATTCAAAAAGTTACGCTTTCTTGATTACCTTAGTATATTTGAGTTTTGGAGCTTTTTTTATGTTCTGTTCTGATACTTCCACTGGCGGCCGTAGCATCGCTTCTTGACTAAGGGGAAAACAAGGACCATCAATAATAGCAACACGAGTAGTGGCTATTTGCTGTAATTACTTCTACAGCAGGGAATTATTTGAAGAGCTTAAGTAATGGCAGGATTATCAATATACTCGTACCATAATATACCTCTGCACGAGAAGTCTATAAAGTTTGAAATCATTATTTCATTTGAACTTTTGTTTTAGCCAGATAAGTTTGCTTAAAAAAAAAACGATGACAAGAAGTTCTATTTATACGAGTATGCCAAGAACAAATAACTAAAAAAAAGTACGGATGATTGACCTTCTTATTGAGGCAATTAAATTAATCTTTTTTTTTTTTGGGATTCTCTTAACGAAGAGAATAGGAAGTCCTTTGAAGAATTAATCTTAAAAGTAGGACAAAGTTTTCATTTTGTTTTCACATTATTTCATGGGTCATAAAATATATACCTAGATTCGTATGCAAAAATGAATGTAGTAGATACATAACTAAAGTCGCCCAAAAAAAAATTAGACGGCCTGAAGGATAAATTAGTCGGAATTATCAGTCTTATACAATTTGGTCACGTTGAACAAAAGTAATTAATGTTCTTTTTGAAGTTTTTTTTTACGATTATCTTGAATTTGGAGTAAGGTAGATATTTGTTTCAGAAAGTTTTGATTTTCTGGAATTACATTAAAGAGTAATGTAATACATATATGTCTGTAACCGTACGTTTGTTTTAATTTTTTTTAAGACAACATTTAAAATAGCCTGATACTTACGTTTTTACATGATACTATCTCTACTAACAATTTAGTTTGCAATAGGTCCAATTATGAGAATTTCGCAGGCTATAGCTTGTATATAACTTGCATATGATATGAAAATCAGCACAATCCCCTTCGTAGAAAAACTAGCAAGGGCTCTAAACCACGCATATGAGAACGCTAGTATACCAAGCTGCTTCAAAGAGGCTATTATCTGTCCAATTTTCAAAAAAGGCGACAAAAAAGTCTCGGGTAGTTACAGAGGTATATCGTTGCTGAATTCATCGATGAAAATTCTGGCAAAATTACTGTACAAGCGACTTTATAATTGGGTGGAAGGAAATAACTTATTGAGTGCAACAAAAACTGGTTTTCGCGCGAATTACTGTACAATTGATCAAATTTACTCGCTTACCAATATAGTGTAGTTATTTATGGGATCGAAAAAGAAGCTCTACGCTTTTTTTATTGACTTCAAGATGGCATTTGATACTATAGACAGAAAAGCACTAATTTTGAAGCTCTACAATAAAGTAATTTCGACAAAGTTTGGAAACATTGTGGAACGGTTATACGATTCAATTACTTCTGCAGTGGCCCTTGGAAGTAAAGTATCTGAACATTTTCCAGTAGAGATAGGCTTACGAGAAGGCTGCTGCTGAAAGCCCCCTAGTGTTTGCCTTGTTTATCGACGACATAGAAGAAATTCTACAAAGAGGAGCTCGGGTTTCACCAGACCTTCTAATAAAAGTGCTTATGTTCGCAGATGATATCGTTGTTCTTGAGAAGTCAATTGGAAGTCTCCAATCAATGATCAATCGATTTTTCGAGTACTGCAATAAATGGGTGCTTCAAGTGAACCTCTACAAGTCCAAAGTTATGATATTTCGCAACGGAGGTGGGCGAAATTGTGGCAGCGAAAAATGGTAGTTTGGAGAGCGCAATCTTGAAATATTGAATGAGTATAACTATCTCGGAATGCTGATATTTAGAAACCTTAACCTAAAAAACCACACGAAATATAAAAGCAACAACGGCCAAAGCAATAATGTTCTGAGCTGCTCAAGTTTGGGGACACAAAGAATTCGAGGAGGTAGAACAGGTTCTCAGATACTTTTTGAAGCGCACTTTGAAGCTACCTAATAGTACGGCTAACTTTATCCTTATGCTGGAAACAGATCTTTCTCCGTTGTATAGTTCAACTCTTAAAATGCAGGTTGACTATATTCTTAATACAATAAAAATGGATGATAGACGATTGCCAAAGAAAATAACAATGTTAGTGATGAGAAAGAAAATTTCATAGTTTGAGCCTTGGAGTAATTTAGCCCAGTACTGTGGACTCTCACTCTCTCTTCAAGAGGAATCGATCGACTCGTGGAAAAGCGAACTCTACAACCTAATCAGACTAGTAGATGGAAAAAAAAAACATGAAGATTTTATTTGGAAAGCCAGAAACTCATTTCACAGGAACATTTATGCGCAGCTTGATTAAAACTTAGCAGTCAATAATTATTTTAGGGTAGAGTTTTCTACCGACCTCATTTCAATTGTTTTAAAAACACGAGGAGAGTTACTCCCCCTGAATCATATACCTCACAGGAATGACCTACAAGAAACTTGCAACATGTGTAATCTAAGATAAAGTGAAAGCGTATTTCATTTTGTTGGTATATGCCCTATGATTGTGGAAGTGTTTGCGGAAAGAACTACCTGAATGAAGCTCAAATTATCGACATCCTAAATGGAGGAAGTGCCTGGTATAATTTGTATAGATACGTCAAAATAGCATTGAGTTACAGAGCACGAATATTCAATGATTTTTTTTAAAACCAAATATCTAAAAACTTTATTTCCCTTTTTTTAAAATTTAAATTACATTACGCATTAATTGACAGACGGCATAGGCCATGTCATCTTATGAAAGATAGACAAAATTTTGTAAATTTCATGAAATAAAAATCATAAAAAAATAAAAAAATAAATAAATATGAAAATCAAATACTTTATTGCTATAACTTTTCAAAATAACTTTTATAAAGCCTTCTACTGGCCTGCCAAATTTTTTTTAGTTAGAACGCAATCATAGCCTGTATATAGCCATCTTATGTAAGCTTTAGCAAGGAAGTAGCTTGTATTTAGCCATCTTATGCAAGCTGTAGCTTGTATATGTATATAATGTGAAGGGATTGCACTAGCGACCAATTAGTAAATTTTCAAGACAAACATGCTTCGATACTTGATACTCATTTCCCATCATATGCACTGCATTGTCTTGACTTCGAGGACTGGGTAATAGAAAGATATACTCGATCATATCCAACTTGCAGTCAATAATGAGAATTACACAAAAAAATATCATATTACCCTCATGGCACGCATCTTAAGAATATAACAAGTGCATATTAAAATATTTATGGGTTGATGGGGCGCGATCAGTGCTCATTTGTTTATGTTGACAAAATATGTCAATTAAGCATTATAATCGATCAAACTATACACTGCGGATAGCTGGTTGTTCACCTTTGGCTCATGGATACAAACCGATAACATATAGTCTTGTATAGATAGAAAGATCAAAATGCATAATAAATTTACTTCTGATTTCGACTTTAAACCTCGTGCTTCACTTTGCATCGCTGCTGCAAGCTAGTGGCATATTGAAATTCATTATCATTAGTCAAACATATACCAAGACCTTGAAATGCAAACTCTGCCTAAAGGTTCGAGTCGCAGCGAGTAATCGCTAGACGTCTTGGTTTTAATCTTGCGGGGGACAAAAGCTTTTCAACAACGCATTACAATAACTATCGCTATGGCAAGGCAGCTTGAATATAACCCACTTATACAATCTATAATATACCCCCCCCCCCCTATTTTTATGAGTTGTTGTTGTTGTAAATTAGTTTTTATTTCATGGAGATTCCACCATTAGTTTTGAATAAGTATTCCTATTGTTAACAAAAATAAAATGCACGACTAGATCGCACGAACTTGCTCTTTCGTTCGATCACATCGTACGCAAAATGTTTCTTTTAAGAATCTAAATATATTTTCAAAGTCGTTTTTTACTTAATTTTTTATATAAATTTTTTTTTCATTTTATTCTAAAAACAAACTTGCTATGAAAATTTAAAAAAAATAATTATATAAAACTTAAAAACAAAATTTCAAAAAAATCATCTACCCGTTTTCGAAATATTGAATTTTCAAAACAAAAAATATTTTTTAATTAAATTAATAATTAAGATGGTAGAAAAAATTGTAGGTACTGTTAGTCTTGGACCAAAAATAGACGATTCAAAAATCTATTTAAGAAAAGCACCTAAAACGCATAAATACCAAGTTTGAAGAAAATCGCTTCAGCTGTTTAGGCTGTAGAGCATTGTAAAGACAGAAAGACACACTTTTTTGGTATTCTCTATGATCGTAATATCAAGTTTGTTTAAAATCTCGACCTCAATTTTTTTTCCAAATTCAAAACTTGCCCTATATAGTACCTATATTATATAGCAAGTAAAAATTGTAAGTGAGCACAAGATCGACAAATGTCGGTCAAAAACCGAAATCACATGAAATATAGAAATCGAAAAACTTCCTTCAGAAAATTAACAACAACAAAAGTTAAAGCATATATATTTCTAATTTTAAACACTTTTAAACTAGCACCGTAAAACTACAATTTTCTTGATACATTGCATCTAAGCACACGCTGAAAAGACAAAATAGATTCTTGGTGATTTTAGCCTTAGTAAAATATTAAAAGATATACATACATATATAATATATACATAGTTCGATGATTAAATTGATTAAAATTAGCGGAGTTCTCATTTTATCTTAGTATCATATACTAAAACTGTTTTAACATCGTACTTAATAATTCAAAATAATGCGCCATAGTTTTTTTTACGGAAAACTAATGTAATTTTTTTTAAAATGCCTTCACTCAATTTTGGTTCCACTGTCATGTGAAATATTGTTCTCCCAGATCTACCATCACGCGTACTATCAATCATCGCTCTTTTAACAAAAACGTTTCCTTAAGTACTTAACGGATACCGTCTTATAATTTATCCAGTTGACATCCAAACTTCGTGAGATGATTTGTTCTTGGCAATAAATCTGTAGGGCTATGTGGTAGGTGGTGTCGCGCCGTCCATATCGTCTAGGTAAGGCCATAAGAAGTCCGTCATCATATTCCTCAATTGAACGCCGCATCGTTAACAGTAACTGCAATTCCATCGTCAATTCTATAAACTATTGCCCCAACACCTGACCAAAATCCGCACCAGATAGCCGCTCGTTGTAAATGCGTTATTATCGAATAGAGAAATTTTTCACAAAATCCCAAAATTCTACAATTTTGGTTACTCACAAAGTCATTCATATAGAAATGTGCTTCATCGCTGACTTTTTTCAAAAAATCGGCATTCACTATCCACTCAGCATTCCCCATTTTTATTTACGATACACATAGCTATAGGGCAAGTTTTGCATTTGAAAAAAAAAACCGAACTGGATAGTTTAATCAAACTTGACATTACAATGATAGAGAACATGAAACAAGTGGGTCCCGCCATTCCATCTGTCTGTAAGTTCCTGCAGCGATTTTCTTCAACTTAGCTTCTTAGGCGATTTGCTCGATTTTTCATCCTTATCCTTTTTTTTCAGTTTCAAAGTTAACGGTTCCTGCCATAAATATTTTTTGGAAATGGTAAATCTAAATTATCTCGAAAACGGCTCCAACGATTTTGATAAAAAAAAACAGCACTATTATAGGTATATATTCTACATTTCGCGCAATACATTTTTTAAAAATAAAATGTTATTAACGCTACCTCCTATATTATCTATACTATCTCACTAACGCCTAAACGGATTTCGATAACAAAAAAATGTACAGGAGGTCCAATGATACTGTTTGAAAAAAATAATTATTTTTTTTTTTGAGAATTCAATATTTCGAAAACGGATGTATTATTTTTTTTTGCAATTATGTTTTTATATTGGTAAATAATTCAAAATGTCATGTCTATTTTTGTTTTGACAAAAAAAAAAAAAAAAAAAAATTTATATGCAAAATTAAGTAGAAAACGGCTTTAAAAATATACTTATTCGTTCTACTTAGAATTTCGTTTTTACGGTGTGATCGGACGTGAATTTTATTTCTTAATGTATTTTTACAATAAGTCGTGCTCTGGTCTTGTTTGGCTGAATAGCCTTAAAATTAATTTTTTTTATAAATTTTGCAAAATTGCCGAATAAATAAAATTGAAAACTTTGAAGAAAAAAAAAAGACTCAAGTTAAATAAAAACAATACCACTTGATAATATTAGAATTTTTATTGATTGACGTTTTTTTGAAAGTAGATATCTCGTTGTCACCGATGTCAAGGTTTATATAGATGCTAGATGTGCGATTCATTTATGCATCTTTGGTCGAGTGGTCCTGTTCAACGGTTGAGTCGAGTTAGAAATGCGTTGAACGACCCGTTTTTTTAAATACTTTTAAATATGTGTATGCCTTCAAGACCTAAGATCTTTTAAATGCAACCTGAATTACAAGGCACTAGTTAGAAGGAATAGAAAGATAGGGAAGAAATGTTTGTATTTACTATCTCTCTTGCGTAGCGCCTTTAACAATCAGCACATCATAGCAAGCTGCTGCTGGATGCATTGCTAGATCTTAGATTTTAAGTATTAGAACCGTACCAAATACGGCAATCTTATCCATATTCGCTCATAGTAAAAATGTTCCTTGCTAGTATAATATGAAGTCCAACTAACAGATCTTAAACATTTAACATCAAATATGAAGACTTTTGCGTTTTCGTTTAGAATACAATTTTCGTCATACATAATTTGTCGAAATGCGGATATTAAGGTTTTCATTAGAGAAACAATTCATAGCGATCGCTCGATAGTCCAGTCGGGTTACCAAGAAAAGGGCTGAAATAGAAAAAATTAAATCATACAATTTTCTTTCACAGTTGGTTAGCGGTTTTCGAGAAAATCGCACTGGAACTTCAGCCGCCATTTTGAATTTAATGAACATTTTAATTTGAGCACTAACTTCGCCATTTTATGATTTTTGACACAAAAAATAAAGGTTAAACTTGTAGGAAATTTAATTTTCTACAATTTAAGTCTTAGGTTGTTTTTCAAAAAAGTTACCGTTCGCGAGATATTAATTAAGTCCAAGAAGGGGGGCTTGTGACCCCCTTCTGGGACTATGAAATATTAATTCGTACAATTTTCTCTTATTGTTTGTTGCATGGACCATTAGTAGTTTAAAAATCGATTTTCGGGAAAATACTACTGGAGTTTTAGTCGCCTTTTTCAATTTAATGAAGAATTCGTTATCTTTTTTAATTTATATACAACCCTTTAGCTCAATACCGTGGAGGTTGAGTTGAAGTAGGGGCGTTTTTTTTTTTGAAAACTCAAAACAGTTTTTCATTAATATCTCGCGAGCGGTAACTTTTTTTCGAAAAAAAATATTAAGACTAAAGTTGTAGAAAATTAATTTTTTTGTGTCAGAAATAAAAAATGGCGAAGTTATTGCTAAAAGTAAAATTTTCATTAAATTCAAAATGGTGGCGATTTTACCGAAAATCGAGATTTAGACTACTTATGAACCCCCTTAACGAACTGTGAAAGAAAATTGTACGAATTAATTTTTTCTATTTCAAATGTTTAACCCGGACTGGACTACGAAGAAATTTGACGATTTATGGATTTTAAAGTCTATATTTAGTTCTAAGCTATGAATATGTACTACTCGTAGCTATGCATACTTCATTTACAGCAAAATTTCACTAGAAAGTACTTCGACTTTTCTTTAAAATACATTTATTCTTCTGAAAATAATAAAATTCATATGTGTGCAGTGCGTTTAGGGTCTAAGAAGAAGAATTTTGTGTGAGGTCAAGGACTTAAAGCGTTTATTATTTACACTTACCATCTAAGCGTAGCTTTATGTTTGAATCCACCACATTTTGGCTATCGTGAAAACATACTTTAACGTACGTTACGTTTACGTGGCATGCTCGAGATATCCTCTTCCTGTGGAAAAACAAAAACAAATAAAAACCAAATTATTAAAACAATGAATTCCGATTTATTTTTAAAAAATTCATTAACGTACGGTTGGACGATAACTTCTCTCTAAACTGACTCATTCACTGATAAACCTAAATCACTGAAGGTGAAGACCAAATGTTAAAGCAGAAGATGCTAAGAACTAGCAGCTGGTTTGGTTCTAAAGCATTTTAGCAATTGAAAACAGCATGCCTCTTGATTTAAAAAAGTTTTGGTAAATAAGAGACTCTTTTGTTTTTATAGTTTTATAGTTTTATACAAAAATGGAAAATTCCAGTCGGTACCTTACATATTATATTCAATTAAAAAATGTTTAAAATATACTTCTGACGGTTTTTGTAACCTCGAAACAAAATATACTTGTCCAATAAACAAATATTTATTAATATTCTGCTAAAGCAGATTAATAAATACAGATATCGTGGTGTACGAGTATCATTTCAAAAAATTCTTAATACAATAGAGTAAACACGTTCAAAAGAAAAAGAACATCCATTTTATTTTTAATTAAAAGCACACAAGGTTTATTTTAAAAGATACTTCACTGCAAAAAATCAATAAGCCTGTAAACATTGCTTTTGTTCAACATAAATTCCCCTGTGTCGTATAGTTCAATAACAAACTAATTATTAAATAAGACCACCCACAACGGAGGCAAGCCATAGCCATTTGCCATATAGCATCATATAGCATAATCCTTGCCATGAAATTATTTTCCTGTTGGTTTTTTTTTGTTAGTAAATTTTTCCATTGAATGCACGACATACATTCAATGCATTGCATATATCCCTTGTACTGGAACCGCAATTAACTTGTGACCTCAGGATAGAGAATGGCTTTTTAATTTTCTTTTGGCTTAAACAGAAAATAATAATTACACAAAAAGCAAAACATTCCTGCTTCGTTGAAGTAACACAATATCCACCTCTATCTATGTGTATAATATACATATACACCAACTTAAAGAGCCAACAATATGATGCAAAACCCTAAGGATGTGTGTGAATTCAAGCAAATTAAAAAAAAAGGTAAAGAAAAAAGTAATAGAACGAAAGCCTTTCAAAATACTTTCAGGAGCAAGTTGTCTATTATTATGTATGTAGTTATGCAGTATATCATCACCTACGAGTAAGTGTACATTTACCGCTGCAGAGCAATGTTTTCCTCCTCCGCATATAAAAACATTAACACCTATTGTTTTGTTTTCTACGGATTGTATAGGGTTTCCGTTGTACAAAATATCTACATCCTTATACTCGTACCTTGCTTGAAGATCATGGTTATGCCTATGGTTTTGTTGCAAGGTTAAAAGTTCTAATTTCATTTTCTTTTCGGTTCAATATCAATTTCATTTCATTTTGCTTGGTAAAATTATTTTATTTGTAATCAACAATATGCCTCAATTTATATTGGAATACGTCCAACTTTGACACCCACCCACAAGGATGGTTATATAAAATAAGCGAGGAATGGAGTAGTCAATATTTAACTTGGAAAATATTATAGTCAAGTTGCCACTGCTCAAAAACATCACTTTAATATAAATTGAAATAGTAGTGGACCCAATATTGAACCTTGAGGAACACCTTTTTCTGTTATTGTGGTGATGAGTGGTAAAATGGGGGAGTGATTTTTTTGTCTCGAAAGGCTGATGTTTTCTTCCTAACAATCGAATTCATTTGTGGCATTACTACCAATTTGATATTCTTAGGTCTGTCTATTTATAAGGATTTTGGCGATTAAGAAAATATTATCTCACAGCAATCATTAGTTTCCTTATAGTTTCTGAAGTCTAGTAGGATGCTGATGCGAAATTAAATTTCCCGTCCACACGAAAACCACAGCGGAAAAATATTTGTGGAGACTTCTGGCAGCTGTCCAAAATCGACTAGGTATGAGACAAACCGTTAGTTTTTGTTCTTCTAAGATTTTGAATTTATCCGATTGCTTAGAAATCACCGATAATTACCGGCGGAATTATGCACAATTAATAATGAAAATGAAACAAATATTTGTTAAGTTTTTGAATTATTTCGATGCTCTAAAATCACTGATCAGAAGCAAGAATCACAATTAAGCCAAATCAGTAATGAAATATTTTGTGAATGCAGAAAGATTAACACAAACAAAATTAATTTAATAGTGGAGATTTTTAACGTATTTTTTCATTATAAATTAAAGATTTTATTTTATCAACTTAAAATAAAAAGTTGATAAAATAAAATCTTAAAAATGTTACTCAATAACTGTTACAGAAATATTGACCCATCTCTCTAAAAAAAATAATACCTATGCCAAAATTTTTCAAGCAGTTAAATTGAGAACGAAAAGTGTGGAGAATCGTTCTTAAAAATCTGGTACGACTATCCATTAAAATAATACATTTCTTCGTTCAGCGAATTTTGTCGTTTAATTTTTGGATGGTGGTTTTTTCGTTTCACATCAGCAGGATTTAAACAGGATTTCGTTAATCAAACCATCCGGAAATTGACAGAAAAATCTTAAAATACTCAAATGTAATCTTAAAATGTTCCTTGGTAGCAAAGTCAAGACATATTCCCAGCAGGTCAAAAATTAGTGCTGGTTAAATTTGAGTGCCGAGATCCGACCATTAGACTCTTGACTATAATTTATTAGAAGTTGAAAGAAAAAATAAGCTCTGGTTTTTAAAAAAAATCTAAAACTAATGACTACAATCATTTCGGTCAATTTTCTCTCTCCTGAGTTGTATCACATTTCTGCCCGTTTTATGAAATTTTGAACCATCTAATTGCAAATTACTCTTTCAATGGTAGCTTTCAACATTTACTAGTTGTCTTAACATAAACACATGAAATAATTCGGAAAGTACAGGATCCGGAAATTGTGTCTCAAAATCTTCATCGGTTTACAAGGTTAGGTTACAATGGTTCAGAAAAACGGCTGACACATTTAGACCACAGGCAGGTTCATTATGGAACCACTTTATGGGATATTACATATTTAATTATACCATTTTGAACCTTTAATGGAGCAATCGATGAAGGTAGTGGATCTCCAAGTATCTTAGGTCAGTGAAGTTATCGAAGAAGTATTTTCTCAGTGTATTACGTATTCTGGAGAGAGCAGGGCAGGAGCGAAGGAGGTGGCGGCCTTTCTCCTTCTCTGCCAATTAGACATTGTCAGTTATGACACCTAATGCCAATCTGAGATGTATTATGCTCAAAGACAACAAACATTTGGAACGTCTCAGATCCATTTTTGGTCAGATCTATCTAGCAGTTAGGCATACATATGTAGTGGCTTCAATGTTACCAGCTTATCAGTCCTACTGGAACGAAATGCTGGTAAACTTATTTAGCACTACCAGTTTCGCTTACAACTTCTGTGGTCTCTATTGACCATTCTGAGTAAGAGTGTCAGAGCTAATATGGAACCCTGGGATTTCTGGCATCAAACCACCCAATATAACTTGTATTTATGAATCTGAAAGGTGATCTTTAATCTAGCGAAGAAGAGTTTTAACCATGCCTGCACCATGATGCAGGTTGTTAAACTACTCCACCTGAGGTTGGATTCGGTGAGCTAAAATTAATGATATATTGTCCTTCACAACTCAGCGAAAATGATGATTTTTTACGCAATTGAGTTATCTTTGTCTTGTGTGGCCGTTTCGTCAGCACGTTCATACGAGTTAATGCCAGATAAGATTGACTACATATAATGGTAAATTTTCAGGTTCGAAAACTCCTCCGAATGGACAAACTTCAAATATAACCAGGAGTGATGGTGCTGTGCAGGAAAGGAAAACCGAAGCTTAGGTTTTTTTTCCGCAGGTAGGTGTAACACCTTTAAAAGGCTCTATGAGGACCGAAAAACGCGTGCTCATAGGAGTGTGAGATTACCGCAGTTAAAACACCTCCTCCTCCCGATTGCAACTAAGTTAAAACTTATCTAGGAATTTATTTTTAACGAATTTAATCAACGTCTTGTAGGTAACTATCTGGTGATAATTCCTGCTGGCAGCGTACTAAATTCGTCTCTTCGATAATTTCGACTATAATACTATTACAGTATTGTAATAGCCGTTTTATATGATTTCGCCCAAAATTTGTTATTTTATCGCGAACCGTGGGAATCCCGAGACCTTTATGGAGATCTTCATTTCTAATGTATCAATGTGCATTTACAAACGATCATGGTAGTTTATTTTCAATTGTCTGTAAGGTATTTAAGTAAGAATCTCACTTGATCAATTGTCGAATGCTTGCTTCTAAGTCCGATCTGATGTTCAGGTATTAGGCGCTTTTCTTCTGTTATTGGCTGCAGCTGCAGAAGTAATATTCTTTCAAAAACTTTAGATATTACGGGCAGGAGCGAAATTGGTCGATAAGATTTCTTATAATGTGATGGTTTTCCTGATTTCACAACTATTATAACTTACTCAGCCTTCGCACGCAAGTGGAAGGAGGCCTCACTCAACTTCATGTTGGAAACTGAAGACAGCTAGCTATCGCCCGATCTGGTTGCAGAATTTGTTGGTTGATTCCCAAGTCCACTCAGGAGTGTAGCGCCATCAAAAGAACGACAGAAGAATTTTTTTTTCACAAATGACTACCAAGTTTTGTTAGCTTCGAGATATTGTAGAACTTTTGGTGAATGTAAACGGTGCAGGTCTTTCTAGCTTGATAAAAATTATTTCGGTTTTCCAATGAATGATTGATATGAAATTAGATTGAATTTATACCAAGGGGACGTAGCTTTTAAAAAATGGAAACGTTTTAGAATATCAAGAGATCTTCAAGAGTACCACAGGCTTCGCAATATTACGGTTCGTCTTATTAGTGCAGCGAAGTCCTCTTGATATCAGTGCCGCTTAAATCTCTCACTTATTAGTAGCAAATTATGGAAAAATCTTAAGGAAATTGTCAACAAACGCATGAACTTAGAAAGCAAGAATGTTAACTGTAATGAAATGAACAGTAACCTTATTTCATCGATTCTATACAAACCCTAGTTTATCCAGAAAACCTTCCGTGGATGATTTTAATATAGTGTACTCAGGACCCATGGGTTTTCTGGTGTGAGAATTAATGTTGTTGTAGAAAGTTTTATATCCATTGAATTGAATGCAACAGGATTTGACAACCTTCATCCAATATTCCTTAAGGCAATACTGCCAATTATTTTGCCATACATCACTCACTTCTATAATAATATAGTGACTAAAAGTATTTGCCCAACACAATGGAAGCAGTCCAAAATAATCCCAATTCCCAAAAATAGTGCGAACATAGAATTTCGTCCCATTTCAATCGTACGTACCCTTCCTATCCAAAGTCTTAGAAAAATAAATGCAAAATCAACTATCAGCTTTCCTCAATCAAAATAATATATTAGCGTTGAAACAATCTGGCTTTCTTGCAGGTCATAGTAGTACAACAGCTTTACTCGACGTTATCGAATGGGCAAGAAATGCAATTGATGAAAACAAAATTACCTTCCTTGTACTGCTAGACTTTTCGAAGGTGTTTGACACTATTAATCATAATATAATATGTGCCACAAAGGTGTATAACTTTTCAACTGAATCAGTAAAACTTATTTTTTCCATTTTTGTATAAAGAAGTAATTAAGCACTTGTTTTTCCACAATTTAAAATTTGGTTTTTATTAATATCTATTTAAAAAACTTTTTCAAGGCCAACGCTTTTCGTCTTAGTTAGGACATCATCAGGGCAATACCTATTTATTTATTTAGTTTTTCCTATCTCTCTGGACGCTTTTGTTGTTGGAGACCAGGGTTCTTACTTTCTGCCGGGCTTCCTCAAGGTTCAATACTCGGACGAACCGTTTTCTCCCTCTATATTAACGAAGCTCCAAAACTAGTTCGCCACTGCCATGAACATTTATTTGCTGATGACCTTCAGTTAATGAAAAGCTGTCAAGTTGGAATGATGGATGACTGTGTCACAAGGATAAATGAAGATCTATACTCAATAAAACACTGCTCTATGAACTGTGGACTGACTTTAAACCCTCAAAAAACTAAATGCCTTGTTAGACCGAAAAGAGTTATCGATGTGTCAGTTTTTGCAGCAGCAATGTTATGTAACACTCAAGTGGAATTTGTAGACACTGCTAAGAACCTAGGAATATGCTTCGATCGTACAATTACACAAGTTGTAGCGAAAACATATGATTGCTATGGCCAACCAGAAATTTTACCCCACTAACTACCAGAAAATGTTAGCGAAAACCATCGTATTTCCGATCCTGACTTATGGGTGTGAAATTTTTTGCAAACTTGACAGTATAAGTCAGAGAAAGCTTAACGTTGCGTTTAACAGCGTAGCTCGATATATTTATGGCCTTAGACGCTTTGACCACATATCTCCTTTTTCAAAGATATACATATATGAGATTTCGCTGGATAATAAGCTTAGGACTCTAGTATTGCTTGTTAGTATAATCAAAACGCATCAACCTTCATACCTTCACAAGAGACTCCAGTTCTCGTTATCTAGAAGATCTAAACAAATCATAGTTCCTCGATTTTCATGTCTTACTTCAGAGCGCCATTTCTTTGTCAAAGAAATCTGATGATCGACCTTTGCAAGTCGTGAAATAGCTATAATTCCAGCCAAAAATAATTGAGAAAAATCTTGGTGGTAGCACACTCAAGTTGTTGTTGGGCATTCAAAGTCACATTTCACTGTTTATTTTTTTTAAATATATAAATATATATTTAGTTCAAATTGTAATTTTTTTTTACTAAATGTTTTATTTTATTATTCTCTTTTCTTAAATTCGGTTTAAAAGTCCATGTTATAAACTTTATTACAAAAAATATGAAACTCTTAAGATCAAGCTATTATATTAATAAAAATACAAAACAAATGATTAGGCTTTATGATTCCTAAATCTTACTTTTATAGACTGAATAATCTATATTTATACGGCTGAAATAGAACCATTCATTTTCTCTCGGTTTCTTGGGGATAAAATTTCGTCGTAGAGATCGTACCATACCAGTTGGCTTTACATTTGTTTTCTTCCTAAAATCTTTTTGCCAAAGTGTTTCTGTATAAAATAAAATAAAATATAATTTTTTTTAAATCGACATCATTAGATGTGATTAAATTAGTTATTAAGAACAGCTGCAGGTCAAACAATTATTTCCCAACGTTTTAGAAAATAAAATTAATAAAAACCCCTTGAAATAAATTTCCATATCGTAACCAAAAATCGTTTTGTTTCTGAATCTCAAATATTTATTATTATATCTATTTCTACACAGAAAATAAGAGTCCTATTATTCCGAACACGGATATACTAAAAATTAAACACCTACATTTGTGGGTAGTAGAAATATCTATATAAACGGTGATTTTTTAAGAGCTTGGTTTTTGAAAATTCAAAAAAACACAGAAACTTGTAAAAACTGAATGAAATTTTTATTTGGATCGATAAATCAATTTCTGCCATTTACTTTTTAAAAATAATTTCACTTAAATGTTGCCCGCGGCTACGCTTCTGGTGGTCCATTCTGAAGGTCTAATTTTGGCAAACTTTTTCACACATTTCGGCCGGAATCTCACCAATGACGCGTTCAATGTTGGCTTCCAAGGCAGTAATCGTGTTTGGCTTGTCCCCATAGACAATAGACTTAACATAGCCCCACAAAAAATAGTCTAACGGGGTCAAATCACATGATCTTGGTGGCCAATTGACTGCGCCAAAACGTGAGATCAACTGCTCACCAAATTCGCCTCTCAATTGATGCATGGTTTCGCGTGCAGTGTGGCATGTGGCACCGTCCTGTTGGAACCACATGTCAACCGAGTTCAATTCTTGCATTTTCGGCAAAAAAAATCTGTTATCATCGAACGGTACCTTTCTCCAATGATACCGCCTGCCCATAAACCGCACCAAACAGTTCGGGATGCATTGGTAGCTGCTGAATTGCCTCTGGCTGCTCTTCACTCCAAATACGGCAATTCTGCTTATTCACCTATCCATTTAGCCAAAAATGAGCCTCGTCGCTGAAACGGACGTAGCTTGCGAAACACATTTTTCACAGAGCACGAATTTTGATAATAAATTTCAATAATTTGCAAACGTTGTTCAGGCGTAAGTCTATTCATGATGAAATGGCAAACAATACTGAATCGAAATGTCAAATGTTCGTGGCATTTGTCATATGTGATCTGTCAAAAATATAAACGTCAAAAACCAAGTAGCAAAAAAATCACCCGTTAGCTAGCCTGCCATAAGGAATATTAATCCTTTTTCCTTATAATATTAAGAGAACTCATAAATCTATATATATTATTCTTATATATATTCTGAACTCTTTTAATTTTAATTGATAAAACTTATGTTATAAAAACAGAACTAACATTTAAAAAAATACAAGGTATTTTATCTCTTGTGGTTTTATGCTGATAGGGATTAGATGATTTTAAACGAAACACAAATAAGTATAACATTTCAAATAAACAAACAAAACCAATAAAAAGTTTTTAATATGTATTCAATGTTTTAACACACCTTCATAATATTCATTTCAATTTTTCATTGTTACACCATTCGATACATGTTACACATGTGAAAGTTTGTTTCATATCATTTTACAACATAACTCCATTTTAACCAAAAAAAAAAACAACAAGGACTTTACCCTTAACATGGGATGAATAGTGTAGCTTGGTAACCATAACCAAGCTAGTTTGTCTACACCTGTCATTGACGTTGGATGGATATTAAAAAAAGAAAAAAAAAGAAAAGAGATATGTTCTTGATTATTATGACAGAGAATAAAATACAGATACAGTTTCCCCATTTCCCCTTTTATTTGCATGGAAATCAGAAGTTGTAACGATTCTGGTGAATTTATGTCCTCTTCGAAAGGACATCAATCCTTATTTTTTTTTCTTTCTGCAATACTTTTACAGAAGGTAGAATATAGTGAATGGTTGGTTATAAACTGGCATTCTATCAGTTTGAAATGATGGTATCCTGGAAAAAAGTGAAGCAATCATTTTGAGCACTTTCGACGATAAAGTCAGAAATATAGCAGGACATGACATCGTATATATACTATATGTACACAGGTTATAAAGGAAGAGATTTATGTATGGAAAATTATCCTGAATTGTGAAATTGTTATTTTCTTAAGAGCATTGTGTACATTTGATGAACAAGGGGAGAACACAATAAATCTTTGAATGGTTTCTTTTAAAATTATTTCAGTTGGAATAGTAATCATTCACTCACGAGAAAACAAGAGGAAAAGAATTCAATATTTAAACAAGCAATTAAATCCAGGATATAAAAGTGCAATAATTCTGATGGATTTGAGGAAGTTTAAGAAAGGGGGATTCTTTGTTTTTTTTTTATTTAAACCACAAAACAGGAATATTTAATTTTTGAAAAATTCATTTTTAATTTAGTTGAAATTTTAATAGAACATAGAAAAGTATTTGGTTAGAGAGGGTTCTTACTTACTTTTGATGGCGCTACAATCAGGGGTGAATTTAGGCTTCAACCTATGAGCTTCTTCAGCTAGATTCGTCCTTTGAATGATACCTCCAGTTTCGCACACGAAATTTGTTGCGATCACCTTCCACTTGCGTGTACCACTTGAGCTTCAGTCTTCCTCTTTTGCAGCACCCGATCTCTCCGGGTTGTATTTGAAGATTTTCCGGGCCGAATCATTCATCTCCATTCGTTCTACATGGCAAAGCCTCCAGCCGTCTTAGTCATTTAACTATTTTGGATAGGCCTGTAAAGCTGTGAGACTGAGTCCGTATAGCTCATTGTTGTATTTCCCCCTCCACCCATCGTTTATGTACATGGGACCAAAAATCATCGAACGAATTTTCCTCACGAACCAACCCAAGCATTCTCCTCCACTTTTAATAAGTCCCATGCCTATCTCTAACATTATCCAGGACTGGGATGCATAGTGGCTTATAAGGGGACACTTTAGTTAAATTAATCGGATAGATGGGTTTCCCATGATTTGGAGAAAAACAACCCTTTCGTAAACGATGGTGTCCACGAATGTCCACTATGTCGCCAAAAAGCACATATTTAAGAAAAATGCAAAATACAACAAAAATATATATTAATTCTTTTATTAAAATAAAAAAACGTTTAAGAGCCGATTTTTCAATCTCCATATAAAGAGTCAGTTAATTACTAGGAGAATAAACTTACTTGACTGTTAAACAACCGGATAACAACATCGAATTTTTCAATCAAGAAAAAACAATATATAGAATAATTTAATTTGAATGTTAATTTTATTTCGAGTATCGAACTTTTCATAGAAATTGATTTTTGTTTAACGTTTATTTCAAAGCAATCATTTTTCAAAGTGATTTTGACATCGAAAATCCTCAGATAACTCTTTGTTCCGTTTCGCATTCCTAGATTAAGTTGTATCTGATTGTTCAAAAGCTGATTTTTGCTCTATCTGGAAAATATGTAATAATTGACTATTGAAAAATTGGCCCTAAGTAATTTGAAAAATAAATAAAAATATAGAACTCTGTTTCAAAATTCATAAATAAGCTTGGAGCAATGTAGCAATTAATCATTAAACCTTTTGGCGCAAAATTTTAGTCGAATATGTTAAATCATTTTTAGTATGACACTAGGCTAAAAAGAGGATTTTGCTAGTTTAGAACCAGTTTAGTATCGTACTATCTTCTTTTCTTCTTAACATTTTACTAAAGTTAAAATCACAAAATGGCTACTTTATTTTTTTAGTATCATACTAAATCCATATGCCACTTTGACATTTACAAACGTCAAAAAGTTATGTTCGCTTACTTTTTTGCACTATTTTAGGCGTGTTTAGTTGTAGCTTCTTAAGAAAATAGATTAAGTATGGTGCTAGTTAAAAAGTGTTAGGTAAATATTATGATAAACTGCTAAGTAGTATCATGCTAAGCCCTTAACATCAGGCTGTTTAAAATGTTGCGCCTTTAAAATTAACTGAATTGTTGGAATAAACATTTTTCCACAATTTATTGATAGGTGATCCTTTTTATAGGGCAAGTTTTGCATTTGGGAAAAATCGAACTCGAGATTTTAATCAAACTTGACATTATGATGATGCAGAACACCAAAAAAAAAGTGGGTCCCTTAATTCCGTTTGTCTGCCTGTCTGTTGGTAGATCGATTTGCAGCAATGAAGCGATTTTCTTCAAACTTGGTAAATAATGATAAAGTGCTGCCACCACAACTGACCGAAGTTTACAAAGAATATACATAATTTTGCCACCAAATAACGACAAAATAAAATTTTAATAAAATTTAATAAATGGATTGAAATACTTATCCTTTTCCAATTTCATATCCTCTCTGCATTTACTTTCCTGTGTAACTTTCTCTTTTTTTTTTCCTCAAGGTCTACTTCGACCTTTTTTTGTTTTTATTTTATAGTTTTTCTTTGTTAATTTTTTTTTTTTGATGTCACCAAAATTATTTTCTTTGATTCTTCAAGAACTTTCCTCCAAAGAGTACTCTCAAGAATTAACTCGATTCTCTCTTGTTCAGAGCACAAGAAACTTCAGCAAACTCAGTTTCCTTGTGTGAAAGCAGTCTAACTTTGCAAGTCATCGTGGTATTCTCCGATAGCTGGTGTCACTTCCAGGAGCGCTCGAACACGATGAACATTCACAACAACATTCAGCCATTTGCCCATATTTTCTAAATTTTTGAGAAAAAACCGGACGAAAGCACCAAAAATCGAACAAACAAAATTCGAAATAAATTTTAAAACCATTTTTCCCCTCCAAATTTCAAAAACCATAAAATTTGAAAATAAAAAGAGAACTCAAGCAACAAAAAAATAAAATGCACGACTGGATCGCACGTAGTTGCTCCTATGTTCGATCACATTCTATGCAAAAGATTCTTATAGAAAAGGGATAGAAGTATTTTTAAAGTCGTTTTTCACTTAATTTTTTATATACAAAAATTCTTAAATTTTTTCTAAAAAAATTGGTATGAACATTTTAAATATTTAATAATACGAGTATAAACTTAAAAACAAAGTTTCAGAATAAATCGAAAACCCGTTTTCGAAATATATAATTTTCAAAAAAAAAAAAAATATTTTTTTTTCAAAAATCAAACAAAAACTATTTTTCAAAAACTTTGAAATGCTGTGATATTTAGAATTTGAAGGAGATCCTCTAGGAGATTCTGTATCGAAATCCGTTAAGCCGTTTATGAGAAAGTCGAAAATCAATAAAATGGTTGTATGCCAGGTACTTTTAATAATAAAATATTTTAAGATTTTTTTATCCACAATGTAGACCACACCGAAAGTAGTGCACACACATTTTTATCAAAATCGTTAGAGGCGTTTGTGACATAATTAAGTTGGTAGACAAATTTGTATGGCAAGTACCGTTATTTTTGGGGGTAAAACAACGATTCAAAAATCTTTTTTGGACAGTCATATAAAACACCTAACCACCAAGTTTGAACAAAATCGGTTAAGCCGTTTAGGCTGTAGATCGTACTACAGACAGACAGACAGACGGAATTGCCGGATCTGTAATGTCAACTTTGATAAAAATCTCGAATTCGATTTTTTTCCAAATGCAAAACTTGCCCTATAGCACCTATATCGCAAGTAAAAAAGGGATAGTGCGTTTATTTACAACCAAATTCACACAACTTTTGTCGTTTGATTGGAAAGACGACCTTATTAGATAAATGTTGTTATACTCTTTTCAGTTTATATTTTTAGTACAGGGAATATAGGATATTTGCCTTTCACCCTAACTATTATTGATTTATTTAGGCTATCTCTATTTCCATAAAGCTTTTCTATTTTCAGTGGTTGCCGTAGTGAGCATTATAAATTGGCATATTTCTTTCACAAATGTCGGTAGGGTTACCAATTGTTAGATTTTATAGATTTTATGAACAAAAACATGTACTTACATCGTAAACTAAATAAAAAAAAATAAAACAAAATAAAAATAAATCTAAATTTCTCTACACCACGAAGAAGTAAGATATTAGGCGTTCTTAAGAGTTCCCCAGAAGGCCTAATCTATATTTTAGTGTGAAAATAAAACACAGAAAAAAAACGTAAAAATCAGGTATAATAATGTCCTTAGGAGAATTTAAAGCCATTTTAAATGTAAATAAACACAGCACAAAAATAATAATATCACTTGAAATTGCACCGCAATATTTTAAATACACGAAACCTTTATTTTATTTCTATTTTCATGAACAAAAAAAATTAGTTGGTACTTTAAAGTTGCAATTAATAATTGAACCGAACTCCAACAAAAACTAACTCAAATAGTAATTTTTTCTTAAAAAAATTACCGAACAAATAATATATAGCTGCATTTTAACAGTTTTCCAAAAAAAAAAAACGAAAGATGTAAGTAACACGCACCGACAACACCTTTCTCCTTAAACTGAAAATGTATGCTTTCAAAAGCTTTAATAAAGCTTCGATATCGAAAACCAAATAAAAAGTATTATAATTTCCTTCAACGGGCCAATGGTAACTCTTAATCAATGTGTTTATTTTTAATAAACACTATAAACGAGCATTAATCAAATAAAACAAGATTACGACACTTCTCTGTTTTGTTTTTGTTATTGACGTCATATGTGAAACAAAATACATAAATCCACAAACAACAAACAACAATTTACAGATTTTGTTTCACATATGACGTCAATAACATAAGAAAAAAAGAAGTGTCGTAATCTTGTTTTATTTGATTCATGATAAGCGAGAGTCAAATTGGGGATCAGTCTCCTCTCAACCGGTGAGCAGACAGGTAGTGGTGGGATTTCCGTGGGTTTATAGAATATTTTAGTGGCAATTTCTTAAGTTGTGTGCTATACTAACACCAACCGGCACTAGTGTGTTTGAAAAAGCTCTCCCATAAGGCATGTACTGAAAATATAAATTGAACAGAGTATAATCATATCATTGCCTAATCGACTTAGTCTCTGAAATTTAACATCGGTTACTATGGAAAAAATTCTTTCTACCTCAGTATTAGAATAAGAAAGGATCAACTCTATTTTGAGAACTTTTCCTAATTAAGAAATAATATTTCATTAATGAAATTTTGAAGATGGTAAATTTCATGCCACATCTTGTCAATTTTTTGTAAAAAAACGTCTATTGATATGTCCGAGGTTATCCGAGGTGCTGAATTGGGTGTTGGTCTTTGTTGATTTTAGGTGAAACACACTCACATACGTGAATTGAAACGATTTCTTGTAAGGCGTAGTTAGGTATTCAGAATTTTGTTCAGAAAGTGGCTAACTCATTCATCCTATGCGAACAAATTATACCGTTGATTTTAGTTTTTTTTTAATATGTTTGTTCTTCGAATATGTCATTTAAATGCATGCTTAAAACATTCACCGAGCAATACATACTCATATTCATTAGAAAATAACTGCGTTCATGTGATATTATAACAATTTACACTAATATCGTATCACGCGTAAATTTACCAACCTATAATAAAATAATAAATGCCAAAGTCACATTTTTATACTGAAAATGTTAAATCACTAACATTGCACCGAGTCTTCGTGAAAAATAAAATAAAAATGACTTGTAACGTTATCTTATATTATTAATAAATATGTAATGTATGTGTATAATTATTTAACATGTTATTTTAGAATCCATTAAGGGCTAATTATGAATTCTAAAAATTCCTCAATGAAATAGAAATCATTTCTTCGTCATTATAGGTGTTATTAATTTCCACTATTTTAATTAAAATTCCTTTCATAACTCAAATCAAATAGGATACGAGGGTATTCTAAATTATTTTACCCATTGAATCGTGAATAATGCACTGGAGTTTCAAATATATTTGGTCTTGGTTACGTCAAATACATACATACACACATTTTTAGTTTATTCATCAGAATTATAAATAGTCAAAATTTGGTCATGCTAAAAAAATAAATGTTTTTTTTTTATACTTGGCAAAAGTAAAATAGAAAAACAATTATTATTATCCCATCAAGTGATATGTATTTTTCACAATTAATCAACCCTTTGTCAATTATTTCATGTCAAAAGTTTTATCTCAAAAAAAAAAAAAAAATAATAATAATCAAATGAAAAACTATGGTTGGTTTGGCTATGGTATGGTTTGGCTATATAAATTCAAATAAAAAAGAGGAATGATTAACACAGAATTAAAAAGGAATAATGAAAAATGGAAATGGATAAATAAGCAGCAATTCATTCTTGATTATATTGTGTAACATATGCGACACAGCCTTCCATTAACTTGCGGATTAACTTGAATTCTATAGTTTAGAAAAGTCGTAGATTTAAGGAGGAATAGCCGTGTTTTTTTTTGTAATATTTTTAACGTTACTCTGGCTTACGTCATGTGAAAACGCAAGCAGAGTAACTATATTTAACACTAATTTGATACACACAAATTTGACAGTTGCATAGTACAGAGATTTGAGCAAATTTTTCTTGGCAGATTCTATAATTGTTTAATTAATTTGAGAGTGGAGATTCTTAACGTGTCTTCTCTCTTGCGATTATAGGTACTATAAGGTAAGTTATGTATTCGTAAAAAATTTTTTTTTTGTAACAATCAAACATGACATTACAACCATTTAGAACACCAAAAAGTGGGTCCCGCAATTCCGTCTGTCTGTCTGTCTGTGCTCGAGTCTACATACTAAACGCTTTGATAGATTTGCTTCAAGCTTGGTACATATTGTTTTTTCGGTAATATGCCCACAGGTTTTTTAAATTTTTTTTTAAGACGACAAATAACAGTAGCCCCCATACATTTTTTTGCCAAAAACAAAAATCTTATTTTTCTCAAAAACGGCTCCAACGATTCTTATAAAAACAATCAGTTCATTAATGAAGGGAAAGGGTACTTTTTGATAATTTTTTTTTGGAAAAAAATTCTTATTTCTGGTACCTCTAATACAACCATTTTCTTGGCTTTCGATTATCTCGGAAACGGTTAATTTTAATTTTTTAAAATTTTTTTTTACGCAGAAGCTCCTAGAAAGTCTAAACACTATTGTATACCAACATTTTCCAATTTTTTTTATTTTTGTAAATTATTTTTTTTTTTTGAAAACTCAAAATTTGGAAATCGACTCAATAGATTTTTTCAAAACTTCGTATTTGGTGGTTTTTTGACATATCTTGAATAGTTAAAATACTTTTTTTTAAATAAAAAGCAACGGTACCTCCCATACAAATGTTAAAAAACCGTTAAGAAAAAAATTTATTTCTCGAAAACGGCTCCAAGAATTTTTATAAAAAAAAAATGTATGTTCTTAAATTAGTACAGTTCACTTTCGAGTACAAAATTTTTTGCGTACTTAATAACGGTACTTCCCGTAGAACTATCAATATTTTCGATTTTCGCAATATTGGATGAACCGATTAAAATACTTTTTTTTTATAAAAATGCTCCCTAAAATTTTTAATAAAACTCCATACGAAAATTTAAAAAAAATAGGTTTTTCTAGAATTTTTTGGAAATTTAAATTTTATCTGTATATTAATAATACTTCAAAATGGCGTTTCAATTTTTTTTCAAAAAATGTTTTCAAAAATTTATACATAAAAAATGAATTTATTAAAAAACCGCTTCATCGATTTTTTATTTTTTTTAAATATATTCTTATTTATCCATGAATTCAAATGGCGTCTTTATTTCCCTCAAACTATAACGACTAAGCAATATAAAAACATTTAAGTACGTGTATTATCCATTTATATCTACCTTAATATGATTTCCTTTTTACTAATTTTTGCGTCCGTCACTGAATACTGAATACAATGCAGGCCCTCATACATTTATATATACATATGTCCTTTAAAAATCACATGAATCTTATGTATGCATATTGTACCTAAATTATGATGTTGTATGTATATATCTACTGTTGGCAGCACTGGTTTCCTATCAGCATTTTTGCTTGCTCTCGCAATTTTACGGGGAATAAAGAGCCAAGTGAGTTAGAAAGAGCTTCAGTTGGTAAATAGCTGTAAAAATACTGAATACACAATCTCAATAATACAATCATAATGCAACGTGGACGCAGCAAGCAAGAGTTGGTGTGCTTTTAACTTTGGCATTCATCTTCATTTTTGACGTTTCACAACCGAATGAGTGAACCCATGTCTATGAAGGTTTACAAAAGGGGAAAGTGAAATTAAATCTTATTCAATACCTAATATATTGACTGTCCGTGCTTTTTCTTTGTTTTTTCCTCCATTGTAGACACATGAAAAATATGACCTCAGAGTGCATTTTGACATCTATTGAAGTTTCATCTACAATAATTCCAGTTGAATCACACTATTGTGTTCAGTTATATAAGTAAAAAAAAGCATATTCTCACGTAATTTTCTTAGACACAATTTGCACAAGCAGTTTGATTTTGCAAAGTTCCTCAAATTGATGCCCGCCGCCTTTTGTATCCGAATTTTTACATTTCACTGGAGTTGGTGCAGGTTTTTCTCAGAAAACCTTAAAGTATCCAGTTTCGCTAGGCTACCTGATCCCAGTAGTGTCTTCCAGGCTGAAGTCCTGGCAGTGAAAAATGCTACAAAATACGTATCAGTCCTATAGAAACCATATACTGACATCACTTTTTTTTATCGACAACCAAGCAGCAATAAGAGCGATTGATGTCGCAGTTATCAAGTCAAAGCTTGTAACTAGCTATCGCGAAGACCTGGAGGTTCTTGGCAAAAAGCACAACATTAAACTCTGCTGGGTCCAGGGCAACGAGAGAGCTGATGAGCTGGCGAGGAAGGGTTCGACACTTGACAGTACCCAAATAGACGCGTCGATTAAAATCCCACTCTGTGTCATAAAGCAGAAAGTTGGAAAGATGATGCTTTTAAAAACCAATGAAAGATTGAACGGACTCGACACCTGTGCTACAACCAGGAAACTACGGACTAACTTTGAAAAGAAGAGAACAGAAAACATTACCCACATAAACAAGAATTCCCTTCGAACTCTTGTAAGCATACTCACCGGACATAATCTACTGGGCTATCATAAAAAGAAAATGGGGCTTAGTAATGATGACCTATGCAGAGGCTATAATGACGAAGACGAACAAGAGGACACCACTCACTTCCTATGTCATTGTCCAGCACTTTGTCATATAAGAAACACATTTTTGGGCAGCTATTTCTAGCTATTTCTACGACGATTTAGAAGAGCTCTCGAATCTTTCAGGCTAAAGTCTGTTGAACTTCATAAAAGCCTCTAAATGGGTCGATAATGATTATTAATAGTACTCATAGGTTATACGATTCGAAGTTACAACACTTCAGGGCAGAAATGGCAGCCCATTTACCTTACCTAACCTAAGGCCAAGGTAAGCTCATCGTGTCCTGGGTATACCAAAGAAAGCAACTAAAACTCGGGCTTAAACAACACGTTATCTCACTCAGAAGATGTGAACAAGATACAAAATGGTAGAAAACTGATTCCTATCGTACATGGGCGAAACTCATTTTGGTCTACAGGTCATAAAAATCTTCAATTTGGCTTTATTCCACACAGTCAACAAAAATAAAAACAAAAATATATTATTATTTGCATTTTCTTCAATTCTGAAATCTGATTCCAGTCCTGAGCTAATCAGAGGAAAGGACAATATTTAACCACGGTTACCACTTCGAAATAAAACTTATGACCAAAAGTTGAAAATAAAAGGGACCAACACCAGTAAAAAGCGACCAAAATAATTAAAATTTGAAAACTTCATAATACACAGAAAATTAAGTTTAGCCACATTTGTTTCATTTAGGGCCAATTTTTCAATACTCAGTTAAACAGTCGGTTAGTACATATTCTCGAGATAGAGCAAAAATCAGTTTTTCAACAGTCAGATACAATTTAATCTAGGGGTTATCTGAGGAATTAAATAATTAGCTATTTTCGATGTCAAAAACAATTTGAAAAATTATCGCTTTGAAATAAAAGTCAAACAAAAATGAATTACTATGAAATAGTTCGATACTCGAAATAAAAGTGACGTTCAAATTAAATTTTTCTATAAATTTTTTTTCTTGATTGAAAAATTCGATGTTGTAATCCGATTGTTTAACAGTCAAGTAAGCTTATTCCGCTGGCAACTAACTGGATGTTTATCTGGATATTGAAAAATCGGCTCTTATGATCATACATAATTAATTAGAAAATAACTAAAATAATTAAATAAATAAAAAAGTACCAAATAATTCACTTAATTACTTTAAACTTTAGGAGCAATGTGATCGCCCCTTCTTCATAATAATTTTTAAATTCAAATAAATAGCTTATTCGATGGAATATAAAAACACAGAAACTTGTAAAAAGTGAATGAAATTTTTATTTCGATCGATAAATCAATTTCTGCCATTTACTTTTTAAAAATAATTTCACTTAAATGTTGCCCGCGGCTACGCTTCAGGTGGTCCATTCTGAAGGTCCAATTTGGCAAACTTTTTCACACATTTCGGCCGGAATCTCACCAATGACGCGTTCAATGTTGGCTTCCAAGGCAGCACTCGTGTTTGGCTTGTCCCCATAGACAAAAGACTTAACATAGCCCCACAAAAAATAGTCTAACGGGGTCAAATCACATGATCTTGGTGACCAATTGATTGCGCCAAAACGTGAGATCAACTGCTCACCAAATTCGCCTCTCAATTGATGCATGGTTTCGCGTGAAGTGTGGCATGTGGCACCGTCCTGTTGGAACCACATGTCGACCGAGTTCAATTCTTGCATTTTCGGCAAAAAAATCTGTTATCATCGAACGGTAACTTTCTCCATTGACCGTAACCCTGCGGCCTTCATCGTCCTTGAAGAAGTACGGCCCAATGATGCCGCCTGCCCATAAACCGCACCAAACAGTGCATTTTTCGGGATGCATTGGTAGCTGCTGAATTGCCTCTGGCTGCTCTTCACTCCAAATACGGCAATTCTGCTTATTCACGTATCCATTTAGCCAAAAATGAGCCTCGTCGCTGAAACGGACGTAGCTTGCGAAACACATTTTTCACAGAGCACGAATTTTGATAATAAATTTCAATAATTTGCAAACGTTGTTCAGGCGTAAGTCTATTCATAATGAAATGGCAAACAATACTGAGTCGAAATGTCAAATATTCGTGGAATTTGTCATGTGTGATCTGTCAAAAATATAAACGTCAAAAACCAAGTAGCAAAAAAATCACCCGTTACATATTTATTCATTCGAATGAAATTTGTATATTTTGACATCCGAACGAATAATATTCATTTTCAGTCAAATGCTCAAAATTAACTTAAATGAATCTTATTTTCGAAGTCAGCTGTTGGAAATTTACTGACATTTATATTTGATTTAGTGTGACCAAAGTGACAGTTTTTCGTAGAATATTTTGACGAAGAAATTTACTCGTTTAACCCATTTTAAATGTAACTTCCTTTCTCCCAAAATTCGTTAAGATTCATATTTGAAAATCTAAGGCCCATTTACTGATACTGTTAAACTTAAAACGCTTATGGGCTACTTTTTCATCTGCGTAAACTGTAAGGTAAGTGCTTAAGTAGAACTTAAATACTTAATTTGGGTATCAGCAAACGGGCCTAAGCAATTTACATTGCTTTACTACATCTTCAAGATCTGCCTCAACTAAGTTTATAAAACTATGACTCAACGTCGAAATTGAAACTTCGGAATCCGACAAGATACTTTTAGATGTTATTATAGACAAATCTCTTAAATTATTGTTATTAAGATCAAATCTTAGTAACAGTTGTTGTCTTAAAAGTTCAAGCGTTTGTTTTAATTTCATTTTTGTGAGGTTCGATTTTTTAAGAAATTCTTCATCTTTGTTTCCAATGTAAACATCTTCAAGGGAAAAATAATTTTCTCTGTTCTCTAAGGAAAATTTGGGCTCATCTTCTTGTGTGAGGAATTCCATGATCTTTTCGCGATTTTTAAGTACCAATATAAGACTTTTAATTTAATTTTACAAGGAAGATTTAGTAATATATCTTACTTACCTATTCATTATTAATGATTTGTTTTTAACAAGAACCAGCAAGCGAAATGGACGGAGTAACTTAAACGCTTAAACACAAAAATATTTTAAACTTTCCATCAGTCAATAATTTTTAAATGAAATAAATGAATGCATTCAGTCTTCGTCTAATCAATGGTTGTGGGTGGATAAAGCAGTGCGTTCAATTTAATATATGCATTGCTTACATGAAGAGATGTTTTTGAAAACATGAAAATTCTAAGTCGAATTTCCTTATTTCTTCGTCAAAAAAAGTGACCAAAATTACCAAATGAAAACAAAATGACCAAATTTGGTCACAATTGACCACTATATAACTCAGTAGGAGCAACTAGGGAGAAAGGAGTATAGGAATCTTATTCCAGCCCAGTGAAAATCCAAGGAAAAAAACAGCAAATTTTACTATCAAAAATATTTCCAATTTAAGCGGCACACGAGTGAACCAAATAAAGTATCGAAATTGATCAAAAAATTGGCCACCACTTATGCTCAATGGAAAACAACTCCTCAGCAAATTCCAATCGGGAATCGGAAAACAGATTTCGCTCAGTCTTGCCATTTCTACATCCTCTTATTGTAACTACTTTGAGATATGACACAGTGTGAATTATAAGAACAACGAATGAAATTTCTATCTCGCAGTGCTGGCTAAAGTCATGTTGTAATGTGATCTGCTAGTTGGATGGCGGGTGTAGTGACTGGCGATGATGCGTTAAGGTAGTGTAGTGGTCCTGTGGTTTTGCTTGAGTAGTGTGGCTGTTGATGAATTACTATGGTGTGTACTGGTCATGTGATGTTGCTGCTGTAAGTATGTACTGTATTAGGGTAGTCAACTGGCCGTATGGTGTTGATTGATGGGTAGTGATGATACTGAATTGAATGCGGAGCAACGCGCGGTCGGTGAGTGATGATGCAACTTTTTTTGTGTGAATGGTCGCAAATTCTCTTATTTTTATTTACATGAATGTGGTCGCCTATCCTAGCTGGAAATTGTCATTAATTATAAACAAGAAAAACAGTGCTAGTGATTGAGGTTAAATTCGAAATTTTCTTACTCGCCGTTTTGTGGAATGCAAGATGCTGATATTGGGGATTGCGAATTTACTGTAATGTTGCCTGTTTTTTGGTAAAATCCATCCATGCCGTTATTTTTGAGACATTCTGAAAAAAAAACAGTAGGAACGTCCGAACTATTATATCTTCATTTATTAATTCTTGATAAATGCTTCGCGGATGCGATTCGACTTTTTTATTTTTCACTTTCCTAAGTGGGTGAAAAGGTTACGCTCATCTTAATTTAAAACCTAACAACACACATTAAACTATTTATACTATTGTGTTATCAATTTGAATTAATCCGGATATGCATACAAAAATTGAAGAGAAATATCGACATCATTCCAACAACATGCGCCATCCACCTTCCTTGCAGATTTGATATTGAATATTCAATCAAAATAAAATATTTTTTTTTCTGAAACAAAAATGCTTATTTCATCCAAAATATAATACTATTTCAAGATTAAATTAAATTGATTTGCTACTCTTGTCTAATTTGAATTATTATATCCCAGTTTCACATATCTACGTTTACCTTCGAAACTAAATACCAATTCAAAAAAAAAAGCACACACAAATATCAATCCTTGTAAGGATTGAATTCAATTGATTTTCCGTTCTAAGCATCTTATGCCACCAAAAGTATTCCAAACGAGCATTACGAACAAAAAGATGGAAATTGATAAATCTCGCGGAGAATTTATTCTTCTTTTTCGTTTAGCAAAAAACTCCTTGCTCTTTTGAATTCAATGTATCTTCATAATGGGAAAGGTAAGGAGATAGTTATTATATTTCATTATAATTTCTTTTAAGTTGCTTGGCAGACTAATCCGTTATTACTTCCCATCAGGATCATCGTTTTATTTTTTCATCATCATCGTCCTCATGTCTTATCATCTTCATTTTTTCCCGTGGATTAAATTCGTTGCCAAATAACAAGGATTTTTTAAATTTTTTTTCTTTGCTGTGACATCAAGGACTTCTGTGTTTTTTTGGTGCTGCTAACCTAACCTTTATTCTTTATTCCAGCATCAATAAAAATTCTAATAAATTTGTGGGACGCACAAACAAAAGGTCTTATTTCCGCTTCGCAAGATAAAAGTGTTTCCAAGAATGACTTTGTGGATTTTTTTTCAACAGAGAGCGTGAGGGGGACAGCTATTTGTCTTAGTTACTATAGCCATTCATTCAAGTGTTCACTTAGAGGAACAAAGATATGAATTATTATTATATTAAATATAGGCCAAGGCTATGGACGACGGACTGAGGGTTGGTTTAATTGATGAAAAATATTTTTTTTACTAATAGGGCTTCTTTTCTTATTAATCGTTATTTAGGAAAGAAAAATATTCCGACACAAAAGGTGTTTAAAAAAAAATCTGACTTGTTGTTTAAGCTGCAAACCAATGCCATTAATTAAAATATTTTATCCTTGTTTTGCCGAGGCGTACGCTTACTTTATAAAGAAAAGTTATGAGTTTTTTTTTTAAACAAATAAGAAATCCTAGAAAGACGGACCGTAATTTTTCCAGCTTTAAGAAAATAGGTTTCTATAGAAATCGCGTTAATTATATGAAATAATTATTAATTTATTTTTCCAGGCGAAGCTTTGAAGAAATTTCATTTTTACTGGTCACAGAATTATGGCGAAGTTTTTTGGCTTTTGTTGGTGGTTACCAAGTCTTTCTTAAAATTGTTTGGTGCGTTGTTCCGAAATATCCTTACAATCATTGGCGAATAAAATGTATATAGCAATTAAGCTGGCTTGATCAAAAAGAAATAAAATGCACGACTGGATCGTACGAACTTGCTCTTGTAGCTAACAGCTTTAATGTAACTAAACATTGACGTTATTTAGTAGGCAGGTAGTCTAGTTATCCTATACAGGATTAAATGATGTAGGTAAGATTACCTTGATTCTTAGTGTAATGATATAATGAATTGTTTGATGGATGATTAAAGGAATAGTTACATAATACAAAGATACCTACCTACAAAATGTATATTTAAATCTAATTTATGGATTTTAACTTAGTAAGTTAGGAGAGTTATATCAACCAAAATACCCTGATAGAACCTAGGTAATGTAAATATGTATTTATGATAATGAAAATGAAGGATGTAGGTTGGTAATTTGGATGAAATATGGATGTATAAGATTTAAGTGAAGACACATGTGTATATATAAATGTATGAGGGCATACATTGTATGTAGTTCTCAGTGAGGTACCCAACAATTCGTAAAAAGGGAATAATAATAAGGTAGAAATAAATGCATAATACATAAATTAAATCAGTGACCACAATTGATAACAGCTTAAGTCGATTTCAACAACTTTTCAGGAGAGCAGTTTAGTTTAAATTCCTCCGTAGGAATCGGCAATCACTTATTTTTATTTTTTACTTGCGATTATAGGTACTATAATCTTATGTATTCGTAAAAAAAATCAAATGATCAAACATGACATTACGATCATAGAGAACACCAAAAAAAGTGAGTTTCCCAATTCCGTCTGTCTGTCTGTCTGCCCTCGAGTCTGCAACCCAAACGGTTCTGTGGATTTGCTTCAAACTTGGTATATATCGTTTTTTCGGTAATATGCCCACAATACATTTTTTTTTTGGCCAAAAACAAAAATCTTATTTTTCTCAAAAACGGCACCAACGATGCTTATAAAAACAAATCGGTTGATTAATGAAGGGAAAGGCTACCTTTTGACATTTCTTTTTTGGCAAAAATTTGTTATATTTGGTACCTCTAGTAGAACCATTTTTTTGGCTTTCGTTTTTCTCGAAAACGGTTAATTTGATTTTTTTTTTAAATCTTTTCCGCAGTAGCTCCTAGAGAATTTAAACATTATTTTATACCAAAGTTTTTCAATTTTTTTTTTTTTGGAAATTAATATTTTTTTTTTGAAAACTCGGAATTTCGAAAACGATTCAATAGATTTTTTCAAAACTTCGTATTTGGTGGTTTTTTGACATTATTTAAAAACGTTAGTTAAAAAAAAACTATTTTTCTTAAATAAAAAAAAAACTGTACAAATGTTACTAGAGATGTGATGGATATCCGGTAGGTAGTCGGTATCCGGTCTATCCGGTTCGTTTTTTAATATCCGGCCGTAGCCGAATAATCTCTTTGTATCCGGCCGAATACCGGATAGTCGTTGTTAAGTAAGAAAAATAACAAAATATTAAGTTTTATGATGTGATTGATTTAATATCATATAATAAAGAGCAATTTTATATAGTACGTTTTCTAAAGCCACAGTATGGTGAATGAAAATTAGATTTCCTGCATTCGTGAGTACTTTTATTTATTTATATTTTTATTTTATCAATTAGAGTTTATAATAATAATAAAATTAGACGTAATAAATTTAAAACAGAAAATAAAAAGGGATATTCAATAAATAATAATTATTAATATAAGTACTTAACTAATAGCTTGTTAATTTAATTTATTAACTCCACCAATTATTCTTATGACTTGGCTATTTGGGTCACTTTCTTCTGTATGCAAATAAAATAACTTAACTTCGTATTTTTACCCTACGTTTCGTTGGATTTTCCCAACTTCTATAGGTGTTGTTTATTTAAACATGAAATATTAAAAGTTTACATTGATTTTTTTTAATTAATTAAATTAAGTATAAATGGATTAATTGCAACGACTAGAATTCGTTTTTTATTGTTGTTCAAAACAAGGTGTTAATATTGTCTTGCAATCCATTGTTTTATTGTAAAATTAATAATACTTAACAAAAAATCAATGTAAGCTTCTAACATTTCGTGTCAAAATAAACAATCGTCCCAACATAAGCAACGCAAAGGGATTTTAATGCATTAGTGTCATTTAAATCAAAAGAGTATATGGTTTTACTTGTACCGGTCTGATTTGAGTATCAAATCATTATACTTTCCATTAGTGGAGATAACCGGCCGCCGAATATTCGGCTATCCGGCCTAGCTGAGCGTCCGAATATCCGGTATCCGGCCAAAATCACTATTCGGTACAACTCTATACAAAACCGTTAAGAAAAAAATGTATTTCTCAAAAACGGCTCCAAGGATTTTTATAAAAAAAATGTGTGTGTTCCTAAATTAGTACAGTTCACTTTTAAGTATAAAATAATTTTTTTGGGGACTTATTAACGGTACTTCCCATAAAACCACTTTTCATATTTTCGACTTTCCCAATATTGGATGAATCGATTAATTATTTTTTTTTATACAAATACTCCCTAAAATTATTAATAAAACTTTTTCAAAAACCATTCACAATTTTTTTTTTAAATTCGAACTTTATATGTATATTAATAATATCTTCAAAATGGCGTTTAAAACTTTTTTTCTAAAAATGTTTTCAAAATTTTATAGATAAAAAATTAATTTATTAAGAAACCCCTCCAAAGATTGTTGAATTTTTTTTGATATATTCTTATTTATCCATGAATTCAAATGGCATCTTTGTTTTCCCTCAAACTATACCGACTAAGCAATATGAAAACATTTAATTATGTGTATTATCCATTTATGTCTACCTTATTATTACTCCCTTTTTACGTATTTTTGAGTACGTCACTGAATACTAAATACAACGTAGGCCCACATACTTTTATATATACAAATGTGTCTCTAAAAATCACATGAAACTTATGTATGCATATTGCACTTAATTATGAAGATGTATGTTATAGCTACCTACATCCTTCATTTTCATTATTATACTCGTATTTACATGTTTAAATACTTAGCTTACATCTAAATGTATATGTATAGATACATTTTACTCTCCGACCTTATATAATTAAAATCCAAAACTTAGATTTAAAGATACATTTGTAGGTAGGTACCTATGTAACAATTCCTCGAATCATCCATTCCACAATTCATTATAATGGGTTATCCATTTTGGGTTTCAAAAGTAAACGTAAATAAAACACATATAAAATATATTTTGTCATGATATTTCTTTTTTATTATAAAGTTTGAACGTTGACATTATGTGTGAAACACTACATCATTTAAATAACGACCACACGAATTGTTGCCAGCATCGATTCTTTTGAGGTAATTTTCGATCACTTTTTGACACATATTGGGCGGTATCTCAGTCATAACTTGACGAATGTTGGTTTTCAAGTGCTCAAGAGTTAAAGGTTTATATGCATAAACACGGTCTTTCGAGTAGCCCCACAAAAAAAGTCCAGCGGTGTCAAATCGCATGATCTTGGTTGCCAGTTGATATCGCCACGACGAGAAATTACGCGGCCAGGAAATGTCTCTTGCAATAAAGCCACATTCGCTCGAGTTGTGTGGCATGTGGCACCTTCTTGTTGAAACCACGTATTCTCCAAGTCGTATTCTTCAATAGCAGGCAAAAAAATCGGTTATCATATGACCATAAGGCTCCGAATTGACGGTGACAGTCGTTTCATCGTCGTAATGGCCTCTCTTCAATTACTTGTGGATGCTCAGAGCCCAAAATACTTTTGTTTATTAACATACCCACCGAGTGAGAAATGTGCTTCGTCGCTGAAGAAAATTTTTTTCGAAAAATCGACGTCCACCGCCTGTTGTTCAAGCACCCATTCGACGTATCTACGACGTTGTGAATGGTCAGCTGGCTTCAGGTTTTGTGTGAACTGGACTTTATATGGATGTAGGTGTAGATCCAAATGCAAAATACGCCATAATGTGCCGTAAGACAGCCCTAATTCCTGAGAACGGCGAGGAATCGACACATTCGGGTTTTCCGCAACACTTTCACTTAAAACAGCAGCGATATTTTCAGTGGTACCAGCGAAACGATGATGCCCAGGCCTTATAATATCTGTAGCCAATCCAGTCTCTGCAAATTTCTTCACAATTTTGCCAAATGCTTGCGTAGTTGAACGATTATGTAAACCATAATCACCTCTTAAAGCACGATATGTGGCTGGTGGAGAATCACCATTTTTGTAGTGGGCTTTAACAATTTTTATGCGTTGTGCGATAGTTAAGCGATCCATTTTCGTAAATGTCAGACTTTCAACTGAAAAAAAAAATTGGTTTAACAACTTAATTTGACAGATGTCGAATTCCAGCCCTATACTTTTGAAACTGCAAAATGGGTAACACTTTACTATATGGCAAGTTTTGCATTGAAAAAAAATTGAACTCTTGATTTTTTTGCAAAATTAATATTACGATAATAGAGAACACCAAAAAAGTGGGGTTCGCAATCCCGTCTGTCTGTCTGTATGTTGAACGATATAGAGCCTAAACGGCAGAACCGAATTTCTATTAACTTGGTACTTAAGCATTTTAGATGATTCTCTCAAATAGATTTTTGAATCATTTTTTTTAGCCCTAAAAATAACGGTACTTCCGATACAATTTTTTTACCGTCTTAATTCTCTCGAAAGCAGCTCTAGAGATTTTGATTAGAAAAAGTGTATGCATCACTTTGGATATAGTATACATATCCAAATATCAATATACATTTTGATCAATTTTTTTTTAACATATTTTGTTATTAACGGTACTTGCAATACAACCATTTTTTTATTTTCGTCTTTCTCATAAACGGCTTGACGGATTTCGATCGGAATTTTTTTGTGGAAATACCTTTAAATTCTAAACAATACTGCATACCAATATTTACGTAAAATATTTTTTTCGATTTAAAAATTTGTAATTTGGCAGTTCCATTTTTTTTTTTAAATAATATTTTTAAGCTTATATGTATTATAAATTACATACAATTTCCATACCAAATATTAGATATTCAGTAAAAAATTAAATAAATTTCGACTTTAAAAACAAGAATCTTGTGCATACGATGTGATCGAAGATAAAAGCAAGTACGTGCGATCCAGTAGTGGATTTTATTTTTCTTGCACAAAGCATTAAATTGAAACACAAAAAAAAAATTAAAGCGGTGATAAAAATCTGAAACGTGCCTATAAAACCATTTTCAATTATTCTTCAAATTTTGGTTTGACCATACCATAATATTTTATGACGACTTAAATATTCAAAACAGTGATCACTCAAAAAAAATTTTATATCACATAATTCGGCAACACACTTCATCAAAATTTGCTCGAAAATCTCCTAGGTTATTTGCCACGTACATAATGTATTAGCTGATGGTGGTATAGGTAGAATTCAAAACTTTTCACATTCCAAAACAATAATCTCGAAGTTCGCCGTTATGAAAAGAGAAACATGAATGTTTTAACAGAGTAACATCATAATCATTCTCGAATATTTGTACATAATGTATAAGTTCCATGCCCATATACATTTCCACACATCCATCTACTTCTCCATTTGAAAGCGCCCTTGTGTTCTGGGTATAATGTAGTACCCATCATATGTAGTTTATGTACGGTATATATATCAATTTATATGATAATTTAATTTTGGAAAACTTAACTTGATTTTGCTTCACATGCATTCCTGCTGCCTATTTTGGAAATGTCTACCATCTATGTGTATGTTGAGTTGGTAGGTACATATGTTTGTACGAGGATATAATAACATTTCGAATTCGTGTCTGCTATTAGTTCATATATAGTTTCCGGGCAAAGGACACTTTTGCAATTGGATTTTCAAATCGAGAAAAAAAATGTCAAGAGAATAAAAAATCGTGTTTGACGTCTTGCCAATAATATTACCTACTGTCAATTTAGGTAGGTAGTAAAAAACTGAAATAAATTTGTCATTTTGAAAATCCTGCAAGGAGCTTAAAAAACAAAAAAAAATCTGAACAGCGCCTTTCGAATGATATTGATGGATTACTCAGTTCTCATATAAAAATTACCTTGTCAATAATTGGAAGATATCCGTCAAAATTGATCCTTTCATGCCCATATTTTATTAATGTTTTATTTAATGGATCCTGGAGATGAAGCTTAAGCCTATATAGACTAGACTTCCTATACTATAAGGTAAATACATACACATAAACATTTGAATTAATAAAGTCTGGCCAAAATGTCTTATTATTTATTGCGATATGTCACAACGTAATTGACTTCTTTAACGTCAAACAGGTGTCAAAGCTTTACTATATCAATTTCGTGTGCGGAATATTAAATGCCATGTTTGTACCTTTCGAGATAAAAACCAGCGGACACATTGCCAGTGCCACGAAGAACATCCAATTTATACCCAGATCCCAAGCAACTTCTATTAGGTATTATACTCGTATATATATGTATATATTTTTTTTTTGGGAATTGAGAAGGGGAATTTTTATCTGGGATAAAGGTAGTGAGTGACATGAAAATATTTGTATATCAATATTGTATGATGACGAGTCGATTAATTTAAGGACTTGACTAGATTAAATTATTTTGATGTTGATATTTGAAGCAATATGGCAAATTAAATTCGTAAGGATTCAATTTTTGGAATTATATTAGATGATGTATTAAATTCTTCGGATGTGCTGTAATTAATATTTAAATTTGAAAGACATGGCATTTTGTGAAGTTATGCTTGTTGATGTCATTGAAATAATGCAAATTTGGCAATATGTGTGGATTTCAAAAGGGAAAACGATGTAAGACAAATTCTTAGTCTTATGTTGTTTGAAAATGTGATTCAAAACTAACTTGACTTTTGATAATTTCCAAATATAATTTCAACAGATGTGTGTCTCATTTTTTTTTGTTGAAGATGGATATAAATGTATTAAGGATTCAGGACGCTCGTGTACGTTTGTGCGCTTATCCATCCATTGTGAATCTTAATTTAACTTTAATTGATTTGAGGTATTTCTTCTTGCTCTTGTGGTTCAAAGGTTTGAGGTGGATAAGAATGTTCGTAGAAGAATTATTTCTTAAATCTTGAAATGTATTATAATTTCATTTTTGGTTAAGATATTCACAAAATATATTAAAATAAATTTCTTACAAGCTCTGGAAGTTTAAGCCTAATGGTTAAAGCCGTCTTCGACAATATTTGAAGAACAAAAAGCACAAGCGTTTAGCTAAATACTGACGGTAGTCAATCCTAAAAAGCTCTAAGCTGTGCTTTGAGAAATGTTATTTCACGAAAAGAGGTAGCAATTAGCACCAAGTACAAACTCTTCGAAGCGACTGCCCAGTCAGTAATGTGCTACGGAAGTCAGGTATGGGGTTACGAAAATCACGAAGAAGTGGAAAAGCTGCAAAGATACTTCATAAAACATCTCTTCAGGCTTCCTATATGTTGAAACGGGATTACCACTAATACATCAGGTTACACTGAGGCTGCACTTCAAATATGTATTGACACTTATACAACTACCTGATCACCGTTTACCAAAAGTTGTACTTCTCGCCCTGCTTAGAGGCAAATCAGGTTTCTTTGCGAAATGGAGAGAACTAAGCGAACAACTAGGTGTAGAATTGTCTCTTAGATGGGAGGATCGATCCACGTGGAGATCAGCACTGGATGATATACTAGTAAAACTGGATGAAAAATTGCATACAGGATTTTTGGAGGAAGCCGCTAACTCATTGAGTCGTCTGGTCTACAAGGGCATGAACCATTGTCTATTAGAACAGAACTATTTCCATGAATACTACAAAACCCATCAAATAAGCTTGATTTTTAAAACAACAGGGGAACTACTACCTCTTAGCTACAGACCCCATAGAATCGACCTACCATCACTCTGTACACTTTGCAACCTGCGCGAGAAAGAAGATATATTCCACTTGATTGGGAAATGTCCGATTCTCCAGAAAATCAGAAGGCTCCATTGGAACAAATCGTTTCTATCTCTGTAAGAAGTACTGCAGATTCTGAACGGATTAAACTGGACGACTCTTTTCAAGTACGTCTCCGATGCTCTTGCCTTCAGGTTTCAATATATAGAAGATTAAAACGTTTATGTTGTAAATCATTAAAATTGCCAAACATCGAAAATATGTAATTGAAGAAAATTCTCATTACTAATTATGTTACAAATCATTAAAATTGAAAAACACCACAGACACTGCTGAAGAAAAAAAAATAGTAATGTTTCACTCGCTAATTACTATAAACTGTTTTACAGTCTTAACCTGAGATTAAATCTTAGCCAAAAAAAAGTTATAATCAATATTATTGAAATTATTAATGTTTTTAATACCTTACTTATCTGTAAATTGTTTTACTAATATACAAATGTAATTAAAATCATTTAAACTGTCAATCATGGCTGACGTCTTTTGCCACTGCTTAAAAATAAATAATAATAATTCTAAAAGAAGGGAGGATATACCCCCTCTTGCGCAGGATAAATTGATTGTATTAAGCCTTCTACAAAAATCCGTTATTATTTTGCCTCACCGTAGGTATGGTACTTCCCCTCAAAGTGCGATCACCGTAAATACAAAAAGTAAATAAAATGCACGACTGGATCGCACGAACTTGCTCTTGTAGCTAACAACCTTAATGTAGCTAACCATTGAGGTTTAGTTAGTTAGGTGTAGTTATCCTATGCAGTTTTAAGGCCTATGTAGGTAAGATTAACTTGATTCTTAGTATTATGAATGGTCGAATGGATGATTCAAGGAATAGTTAAATAGGTACCTGCCTACAAATGTATATAGATATAAATCTAAGTTATGGATTTTAATTATGTAAGCTATGAGAGTAAAATGTATCCACATAAATATACATATTGATGGAACCTAAGTATGTAAACATGTGCATACATAACTTTATAATTTAGGTGAAATATGCATAAATAAGATTCATGTAATTTTTCAAGACAAATATTATGTATATGTAACATATGTATAGGGCCTACATTATATTTAGTATTCAGTGGCGTACGCAAAAATATGTGGAAATGGAATAATAATAAGATAGAAATAAATGGATAATACGCATACTTAAATGTTTTTATATTGGTTAGTCGTTATAATTTGAGGGAAATTAAAGATGCCATTTGAATTCATGGATAAATAAGAATATATAAAAAAAAATCAAAAATCGTTGGAGCGGTTTTTTAATGAATTAATTTTGTATTTATAAAATTTTGAAAACATTTTTCGAAAAACAATTTGAGACGCCATTCTGAATATATTATTAATATACATATAAAATTCAAATTAAAAAAAAATTCTCTGGCTGGTTTTTGAAAAATCGATTTTTCAAAAAAAAAAATTTTATTTATTTTTTAAAAATCGAAAAACTTTTTCGATTTTTAAAAAATAAATAATGGCTGGTTTTTGAAAAATCGATTTTTCAAAAAAAAAAATGTATTTATTTTTTAAAAATCGAAAAACTTTTTTTTTTGAAAACTTGAGTATGCAGTCTTAAAAACAATTTTAGGGAACAAATGCTCCCTAAAATTGTTTATAAGACAAAACAAAATTTTAATCGGCTTATCCAATAACGAGAAAGCTGAAAACATAATAAGTGGTTCTATGGGAAGTACCGTTAATAAGTACTCAAAAAAATATTGTTATGTTTAAAAGTGAACTGTACATACTAATCTGAGAACACACAATTTTTTTATAAAAATTCTGGGAGCCGTTTTCGAGAAATAATTTTTTTAACGGTTTTTTAACATTTGTATGGGAGGTACCGTTGTTTTTTATTTTAGAAAAATAGTTTTTTTTTAATTATTCAAGATAATGTCAAAAAATCACCAAATACATAGATTTGAAAAAATCTAAAACGACTGTTTTTGAAATTTTGGGTTTACAAAAAAAAAATTAATTTCCAAAATATTTTTTTTTTTTGTAATTTTGGTACACAGTAGTTTTTAAATTCTCTAGGAACTTCTGCGTAAAAAAATTCAAAAAAATCAAATTAAGCGCTTCCGAGAAATTTGAAAACCAAAAAAATGGCTCTATAAAAAAATTATCAAAAGGTACCCTTTCCTTTCGTTAATGAACTGATTTTTTTTTATGAAAATAGTTGGCGCCATTTTTGAGAAAAATAAGATTTTTGTTTTTGGCAAACAAAATATATGGGAGCTACTGTTATTTGTCGTCTTAAAAAAAATTAAAAAAAACGTGTGGGCATATTACCGAAAAAACAAAATGTACCAAGTTTGAATCAAATCCACCGAACCATTTAGGCTGCAGACTCGATGACAGACAGACGGAATTTTTTTTACGAATACATAACTTGCCTTATAGTACCTATAATTGCAAGTAAAAATCTCATGAAAAAAGTAGTTTTAGTAATTTTTTTTCCTTAAAATCAAAATCAGTCGGCCTCGATGACATCCACTAACGTTTATAATGCTAATTTTACCTTTAATTCTTCCATTCATCACACACTTATTTAATTCCATTTTAACAACGGTGGTTTTTGCCTAAGTTGTGGAAGCTGGCTAAGGTCATTCCCGTTCAGAAAGGTGGCCGTAGGAAAGAATTTAAACCCATATCCATATTACAATTTTTTTCGAAAGTCGTGGAAAGAATAAGGCAAAGGCAAATTCATTCCCACATTAAAAGACATAACATCTTGATTCCAAACCAGTCAGGGTTTTGCAGTAAACATAGTTGTATGACTGCTCTTATAAATGTTGTGGAGGATGTAAGAGAGCAGTTGATAGATAACTATAATGTGTCATTTTTAATACTTTTTGATTTCTCTAAAGCATTTGACACTATAAGCCATGCAATTCTTTTGAGCAAGCTGTATATACTTTATAAATTCTCTTCCTCTGCTATTTTATTACTTTAATGACAGGAAACAGCCATTTTTTCTTAACAACAAATATTCTGACTTTGTCTCGCTTACGCGAGGAGTTCCACAAGGATCCATCCTTGGTCCACTGCTGTTTACCCTATATATTAATGACATTCCGCATTCTTTATATCATTGCTGTAACCACCTGTATGCGGGTGATCTGCAATTGCTAAAGAGTTGTGTTTGTGGACTCATAGAAAATTGTGTTTATTTGTTAAACTTAGACCTCCAGCATCTTTCACTTTGTTGCCAAAATAACGAACTATGCATCAATCCGTCAATATCTAAGTGTATCGTTATTTACAAAAATGTCCCTGACATGAGTTACTTCCCTTCTTTAAAACTCAACAATACCGCTATAGATTATGTTGAGAATGCTAAGAACATTGGTGTTATTTTCAATACAACCTTGACTTGGAATTCTCACATATACTCCGTAATTGGAAAAGTTTATTGTGTTCTCAGAATGTCACAGCATTTTACTCCTCTAAATACTCGAAAAATGGCGGCTAAAACACTAGTTGTGTCTATTTTGACATATGGCTGTGAAATATATAATAATTGTGACTCGGTTAGTAAAAGAAAGTTAAACGTTGCTTTCAATAGATATGTGTTGGTCTAAGGAGGTATAACCATGTATTACGTTTCACCTCCAGTCTTTATGGTATGAAGTCTGATGTTTTGCTTAATATTCGAAAACTAATTCTTCTTCTTAATGTAATTCGTAATCAGGAACCACCATATCTCTATGAGAGAATACATTTCGGAATATCGAGTAGGTCCAATGTAATAAACACTTTTCGTAGCACTTGTCTCACGTCAACACGACATTTTTTTATCTAACTTATGCGAATTGATTTAAACTAATTCTTTTCGTTGAATCGTCTTTTAATTAAATTGATTAAATTAGATTTAATTAGTTATTAATTTCATTTTATTTGTTATACAATTATTAAATCTGTATATCTACATAAATTTTTTCAATCTAAATTGTAATAAGTTTTGTTTAAATTATATCTTTTCTTAAATTTTCTTAAAGACTAGCCATATTAAAATAATTGTTATTTTCATAATATATTTTTATAAAATATTGTACCTTAAGGTGTTAAGCTGATCTCTGAATAAGGAAAATAAAATAAAATAAAATAAAATAAATAAAATAAAATAAAATAAAATAAAATAATATAAAATAAAATAAAATAAAATAAAATAAAATAAAATAAAATAAAATAAAATAAAATAAAATAAAATAAAATAAAATAAAATAAAAATAAATATTACATAATTTTACAGTTGTGAAAAATTGCACTTTAAACATTTTTTGTATCTCTTTCTTCCTAAATAAAGAGTTTAAAACTCGTTTTTTTCCAGAAATTATGCATATATTCCACTTGTTTTAAAAATTAGCACTTATTTGTAAGTATTGCCGTTATTTTTAAATATTTTACACTCTTCGCCAAACTTAATAGGTACTAATATTTGCAAGCCCAGATAGAAATCCCGATAGAAACCTGGATCTCGTATTGTGTTTGTAATACGTATTAAAAATTAGGCCAGGTCAAAGCCTGTTGTATAATAAAACGCAGCTTATATTTCCTCAATTACCTCACCTCTAAAATTTTAATAAACCATAGATGTATTTACTCTTTTATACCGCGCTACACCGCCGAACACTGACTTAAGTATGATGTTTTTAGTGAACCATCGCACCAAAGACCAATTCATTGTATGATGCGAATACACAAAAGCACACCGAGAATGTATTCATGCAACCAGACGATGGATGTGTGCGCATCACATGTTTTTTTTTTCGTTTGACTCTTTTAGTTCACATTTACTGGTGATTGTAAATGTCCATATAATAAGTACTTATACTGCGGTTTAGGGATGTTCATTGAAAAATACATCGATGTTTTTTTCGATGTAATACATCGGAACGTTACATCGATGTTTAACGATGCATCGAAAAAAAAGGCTATCATCCTACAAAAACAACATAAATTTGTGAAATTTTCTTTTATTCTTGATGCCACATAATGCCAACCACAAAGACTAATAGGCATAAAAGTAACAGCCTTGTAAACTCTTTCAGCCCTATTAATAAAAAACGCTTAGTCCATGGACTTACAAAACTATGGAACAAGAGTTAGACCATGGACAAAAATTTCCTATTAATACAAAATCGAGCAAAATCTACTACAATAAGTGTCAACTCTATTTTTGTTATACTATGCCTCTGAAAATTTTGTTCTTAAATTTCAATTCTTAGTCTTATACTAGACCACCGTCATAGATGGTCTAGCGATGTATTGTCAGTTGGTAAACGTCAAATATGAGAAATTCTGTTTTATTAATAGCATTTCGCACTTAGTCCACGGTATAAGTCCTAAACCTTTGTTAGTCGTTACTTTACTATAAGCGTGAGGTACGCCAGATGTGCGAATCCAACTAAAATGAGCAACCCTACTGTGGTTAGTATCGATTCAGAGTAATGGAGTGTTCCGCACCGGATCCAATTATATAATTGGGAATAATAAATACACTGCTGTGTACTTAATAGTAGTTTCGACCGAATTTTTGGGTAGTAGTTTCTTCTTATTCCTGCATTCTGCTTTCCGCTTCTGTAAATTTTATTGTGGACGAGACGTAGGCTTTCATTCCTTCGGCATTTTTCTGGAGGCGAGGATTTATTCCTGCCCGTATTTAAATATTACATAATGCTAATATAATATATACTTGGTTATGTATTTATTAAGAATACAATTTGTATGCTTTTTAAAAAAATTGAAAAATAAAATTGTTTGAGATTTGAAGTTTGGAAACCTCTTAGACCCAAGTTTTATTTGCTTTCTTTGGGTAAAACCCTGGACACCGACGAGCTTACCACTAAAATTGGCAAATCTTTTTCAACCTCTGAAAGTTATTCAATTGAAAGAGCTTGGCAACAAGCTCTCTTATCGCAAATAAGTGATTGAGGCTAAAGAAACGATTCAAAAATCGATTTGAGACAATCACCTAAAACACTTAATTACCAAGTTTGAAGAAAATCGCTTCAGCCGTTAGGGTTGTAGATCGTTCTACAGACCGACAGAGGGACACAGACAGTTTTTTGGTGTTGTCCATTATCTTCATTGCAAGTTTGATCAATCTCAAATTCGATTTTTTACACCGCAATTAAAATAATTTTAATCGGTTCATCCAATAGTAAGAAAGTCGAATATGAAGATTGGTTCTATGATAAGTACTGTTATTCAGACTGCACTTAAGAACGCACACATTTATCCAAACTCTTGTAGCCGTTTTTGAGAAATAAATTTTTTTTAAACATTTGTATGGGAGGTACTCTTGTATTTATTTATTCACTTTTATTAGGAAAATAGTTTTGAATATCGAAGAAAACAAAAACAGTACGTACATATATTATTTTTGTTTTTGTGGACTGTGTGGATTCAAGCCTAATTGAAGATTTGTATGACCTTTAATCCAAAATGTGTTTCGCCCGGGTACGATAGTTGGAAAATATTTTTTTTAACTATTGTCAAGAAAAATACCAAATACGAAGTTGCTAAAAAATCAATTTGGTCGATTTCGAAATTTCGAGTTTTCAAAAAAATAAATTTTGTTTTTGTTTTTTTTTGAAAAATTAGGGTTCACGTCGATATTTTTATACATAATGTTCTGTAGAAAAAGGCAGTTGCATTCATGCCCTAGAACTATTCCACCGTAATACCCTTCTCTTCTAGGAATGCTCATCAGTTTCAAAAAAATCATATGACTTTCTCTCTAACACAGATATTCCTTTTTTAGCCATTTAACAGTAATGTGGAATACTTGACCACTGGTTCTATTTTTTCCCTCCCATTTTCATATTTAACATTTCGGTATCTACCTTTGGCAAAAAGCTCTTTATTTCTCATACAAGTATTACGACAAAACGTTAATAGTTTGAATAAATAGAATAGGACCCAAGTTGCAGCCTTGAGGCATTTCAGGAAAATGTTTAGAGGAGTCAAATTTAAAATCCATCAAAACCGAGAGGCTTACCTACAGGACAGCATTAGCATTAGTATTGGTTTAATTTTTTTTAATTTTGTAACATTGTAATTTTCAATCTATTTAGCTAAATACAACAGTGGACTATGGATTCGATTCTCAGTCTCAGTTAAAATGTTTTTGTCAAAGGTATTGCCTCTTGCAACTGACTAATCCTTCACTTCAAGAGGATATCTTATCTTGCTAATTATTTCTCAAAGTAGACTTAAGTATGCGTATTGTAAGGTCCATTTCTGAAATTCTGATAAATGAAGCAACACGCATAACAGGAATAGTTGAGAGAGTAAGCCACTAGGACTAGGTAGGTATTGATTCCCAGGATTCAGTTCTATATAAAAAATATTAAAAAATATCATTTAAGAAAAAAATTATTATTCAGAATTCTAAACTTGACACAAATTTTCTATGTACTTGTTCAAAAATAATGTTGTTTTCCTTAGATAAAATAATCGTATACAGTCCGTTTGCCCTCAAAAAAGTTTCCCTTAAAAAAAATATTCCCGATAGCTCCGTTATGCAAAAAAGAGAAAAAAAAACATAAAATGAAGCAAAAATAAACATGAGAATAAATGAAAAGAAATTATAATAAGGGCAACAAGTGGTAGGACAAGAGATAAATTAACAACATTTCAAGTACTTTTAGGGGAAGAAGCTATTGAAAATTTGAAGACGAAGAAAAGCAATGTGCCAAGTATAAAATTACCAGAAAAGACCCCCTTAATCAAACAGAAGGGACAACATACATAATGAGATGTTTACGAAGTATTACGTTTAAATCATTTACTTTTAAATCTCTTTAAGCTTTGCAGTCGGAAATTCTAAGGAAAAAACCTAACTATTATTACTTTTTTTTTTGTGTATTGCTTATTTTGTTTTATAATGGGGAAAAGAAATGACGAAGGGAGATTCTAAAAACATTATGTTTGGAGAGAATTTTGTTTTTTCTTAACTAAAAGAATTTAAGCTGACATCTTATATAAATGGTTACTGATTTTATTATTCGGATAATAATGTAATAATTATGATTGAGATTTTGATGAAATTTATATTTGAATATACTGTTTAGATCTTGCTTGGGGGTCTACCACGATATCTCGAAAGCAATAATTCAGAAAGATAAAAATTCGAAAGTTAAAACCTCGAAAACAAAATTCTAGAATTTAAAAAATCTCGATAAAAAAATATAGAATGCATAATTTCGAAACACAAACATCTCGAAAAAAAAATCTCGACTGTAAAAATCAAGAATTAATATATTATTTTTTTTTATATTCTACACGAGCTCAAGGGATTATACTACCCTTTAAATGTTTCAACACAGCGCGAGCATGAAGGTATGGTTAAGGAAGAGATGTGTGGCGCGATGTTCTGAGACTGTAGGTGGTTGTTGTCTCAGATTTTATCTCCAGGGATGGCGGCTAAACTAATGCGGAGAAATTTCCGTGTCTTATTTATCTACGTCCCTTATAATTCGCATTAATTTTTTTATTCTTTGTCAAATTTTATCGTTATACTAGTTTTACTCAATCAGATGTTGTTACTTCTATGCCTAAACAGCATGCAATGAGTAAACCAGCAACTCATTGTATGACATTAATTTTTAGAATTGGTTTTTTAATGGAAAAATAAGAGGACATAGCCTACGGCAGGGATCGAACTTGTGACCATGAGGTTGACAGGCGAACACACAACTATCGCGCCACCCACAAATTCGCCGCGAATTGTAACCATTGCTTCAAAAATTAATGTATTAATTCTATATTATTAATAACTTAAACTGATAACTGGCTTGAAATATCGGAAGGGCTGGGTGGGTTTGATGGATCAGTGGTTGGTGTGTGTGTATGTTTAGTTGCGTCAGATTAGCTGAATAAGTCGAGACGGCCTACCCTTGCACATAAGTATTTTACCGTTCTTAAGAGAGGCGGCCTCCTTAAGGTAGAACATTTTTTTAAAAAGTTATATCTATTTAATAAATTACAAAAAAATGTGTCCGTCTATAATATGTATTTTTTTGTGTATCAACTTATTTATAATAGATACGTTAATTGGTTGTTTTTTATCTGGTTGTGGTTTCAATTACATCGATGGAAATATTTGTGTCTTATCTGAAAAAGATTACGATGGAATCAAGCTCATTATTTTAGGAACAGTGGAGAGTCTTCTACTACTGGGCTCCTCAAGAGTTTGGTTGATAGACGTGTTGTTTATTTTCCCAAAAAAGAAATAAACGTTTGAATAAACTAAATATGTTATTCCTTTTATTTAAGTGTAAGCTCTTTAAATAGTTAAAAAAATCTCGAATTTTTATTTTTTTTCGAGATTTTTTTCAAGATATTGTCTTTCGAGATTATCTTCGGTTTTAAGCTTGACGCTGTGACCGTTTCACACTTTCGGTTAAACTTACAGACAGGATTTAAAAAAATCTATATGGCACTGTTAGAAGTATTCAGTTTTTAGTGGACAATGTATGGGATTAAAAATGTGACACAATTAAAGGGTGTATTGTTTTTAAGCCCACAGTATGGATGTATAAAGTGCATTAAAGGCAGTGTGAGAGAATACAGTACAGAAATATAGTTCAAAAGAGAGACAGTGAGTTAGCTCGAAATATAAACACTGTGGAAACATAGAAAGTTTGACACTGAGAAAGCCTAGAAGATAGACAGTGTGGTAGAATGAAAGCGTAGAAGATAAATCTTTTGTGAAGGTATGTAAGTGTGAAAAGAAAACAAATAATAAATGTGTGACAGTGTGATAGTGTGATAGTCTATCACTGTATAAGTTGTTCACATTATTTTTTTCTCAAATTAATAGTATTAATTTAATACGTTCATGCTGTCTTTATATCTGCTTTGCCTCTACCCTGTGTCTTTCTTCTAAGCTTTCTTAGTGTCACACTATCTATATTTCCACACAATCTTTAGTTCGAACTATATCAATGCCTCTATTTTAAACTATATCTCTGTAATATCTCTCTTTACACTGCCTTTCTTGGACTTCACATTTCCACACTGTCACTCTTAAAACATACATTACATTACATATTATACTGCTCCGTAGGTAAATCTACGAAGAAGAGACACAATCTTAAAACATAATAGACACTTTTTCTAAGTGGGACTGCTGGAAATATATACTTTTTATTGCCACAGTGTATGATTTTGAAAATTTAGTACTATTACTACATTGTAAATCAAAAACACTGCCGCACTTAAAACTGAATATTTCCAGCGTTGCCACATAGAACAATATTCTAAATTTCATCGGTTATACTGTCACCATATATAAAATAAATTTTATACTGTGGGACAATAACAGTGTCGTGCTTTCATTAATGTTAGCTGAAAAGTGTCAGATATGGTCACACCTAAAACCTAAGAAACCTGGCTTGTCTCGAGTGAGTCACGTCCCTAATTTAAAAATATACATATTTGGAATTAATAAAACCGTTATAAAAAAAGCTTAATTAGTTCAAAAACGGATTCAATGATTTTGATTGATCAGCAATAATAATTTCCAAAAACAGAAAATAAAAAACAACAAATTTCAAACAACGTTATAAATTACTGTTTTATTAGAAAAAAATAGATCAAGCCAAATTCGATGTTACAAGCAATAAGCGGACTGTAGGTGTTGACTCGATGGTGGTTGCTTAGGAAAGAGATCGAATATTACATTGCATGATTGTACCATCGGTCGATGCTAAATCTTCAAACAACAAAAAAAAAACAATTATCTTGCATACACAATGCTTTGCAAGTGCAAAGGGATTAGCGGACTTAGCAAATTGAGAAAAACAAATCAACAAAAAAATAAAGTCAATAATACATAGGGTATTATATGACTATGTTTGGCAATTTAACAAAATATTTAAAAATTGAAATGAAAATTGCTTAAGTTTTTAAGAAGCAATTAATTAATGAATTTATGATGAAAATAAATAATTTCTGATAGAAAAATAATAATTTAGCGGTGCATTCCTGAACACGCCGGCCCCCCTGAAGGAATTTCAGGAACATGGTAGAATAGCCAGCTTCGTTATTGGTCGCTTAAAAATGCCATTTTTGGTGCGAACGGATACAACTCGCACAAGGTCATCCTCTCCGGGGTGAAGTTCTTCAACTCGTCCTAGCGCCCATCTTGAAGGTGGCATATTGAGCTCCTTGATGACAACCAGGTCATTAACTTTAAAATTCCTCGTCTTCTTTTGCCATTTGGGACGATGTTGAAGCGAAGTTAGGTAGTCAGAGTGCCATCGACGCCAAAACCCTTGCAACATATTTTGAATGAGTTGCCATCTTCCAAGTCTATTAAGTGGGACATCTAGACAGCTGGGCTCTGGTATCGCCGAATATGGTCTACCTATAAGGAAATGAGACTGTGTTAGAGGGTTCAAATCTGTATCAGAAATAGAGCAAAGAGGCCTAGAATTTAATAATGCTTCAATTTGGGAAAGCAAAGTGGACATCTCCTCAAAGGTCAAAATATTGTTCCCTATCACTCGCCGGAGGTGCTGTTTGACACTTTTGACCCCCGCTTCCCAAAGGCCCCCGAAATGAGGGCTATGTGGAGGAATAAATTCCCATTTGATGCCTTCCGCTGCCAATGCTGCAGACACAAGATGATTGTGTTTCTCGGATCGCACCAACTCAACCCATTCACGCAGGGTTCTCGCAGCTCCTTGAAAATTGGTACCATTGTCCGAGTAGATGACGCTGCATTTTCCCCTCCTTGCTATAAATCGCCTCAACGCCGCAATAAAGGCGTCGGTAGACAGGTCACTGACGACTTCCAAGTGTAACGCCTTTGTCGCCATACACACAAACAATGCGAAGTAACCTTTCACGAACTTTGGATTTCTTCCTTTGGCGAGTCGAAGCGTTATCGGTCCAGCATAGTCACAGCCCGTTCGGTCGAAGGCAAAAGATGGTGAAAGTCTGGAAGAAGGCAAATTTCCCATGAGTTGGGATGAGGTGGCTTGACGCTGACGAAAACAACCCATACAGTCATGAACAACTTTCCTTATATGATTTCTGCTTCCAAAAATCCAAAACTCCTGACGTACCAACGAAAAAAGTTCTGACACTCCTGCATGAAGGAATTTATGATGAGCATCCTTTATAATCAAAAGAGAGACCGGATGACCTTTCGGCAAAATTATAGGATGTTTAAGACTGAAAGAAACATCAATTGCATTGGAAATTCTTCCCCCGACACGAAGCAGCCCAACCTCATCCAGAAACGGCGACAAAGATGACAGTTTTGAACGACTGGAGACACAATTTTTGGTTTTCAAGGATTGTATTTCCTCGGAGAACTCCTCTTGCGTCCATAAGAGACATTTCTGCTTTGCATAAAGCAACTCTGAGCAGAGCAAGAAACCTGTCACTCGTTCATCTGGAAGAAGTTTATTATTCCTAGCACGGCGCGGCGAACAAAAACAGCTACGATTCGAATGACTTTGAACCAGGAAGAGATTCGTTTCCCTAGTTTGTCGATAAGTCTTTCGTGGACAGACATTACATTGGCAACAACAGGATGCTTTCTCGCTTCAGGTACTTCTTCTAATTCCACTCTTTCAGCTGAAATTGGCCAAAAATCAAAGTCCATGGAAAGCCAATCTGGACCTTTCCACCAAATTTTCAACTGTAATAACTTGCTAGGCGCGACCCCTCTCGATGCGCAATCAGCAGGATTTTCCTCAGAGCGAATATAATTCCATTCGGAGCTTGGAAGAACTTCAAGAGTTTCAGCTGTACGATTGGCAATAAAGGTGTTCCATCGACGAGGAGCAGAGGAGAGCCAAGCTAACACAATTTGAGAGTCACAAAAGACAAAGGTTTGGGCTGGTTTGATATCCAGAGAAGAGCGAACCAATTTCACCAAACGACTTACCAGAAGCGCCCCACAAAGTTCAAGGCGTGGAATTGTTAACTGCTTCACAGGCGCAACGCGGGTCTTAGCAGCAACAAGATGAACCTCGATTTCTCCATTCTCCGACAAACTGCGCATATAGACGACCGCTGAATATGCCTTCTCGGATGCATCTGAAAATCCTATCAGCTCAAAATGCTTCGAATTCAACGTGAACCTTCTCAAAATGTCAATCTTTTCGAAGTAGTGCAAATCCTTTCGGTAGGAAATCCATTTGTCAGCTATTTCACTTGGCAGTGGATCATCCCATCCGATCTTCGTTTCATACACCCATAACTCCTGGAACAGCATTTTAAACAAAATGGTGGCAGGAGCCAGGAAACCCAATGGGTCAAAGATTTTCGAAATCTCTGACAACAACATTCGCTTAGTGGGCGACAAAGACGACTCTTTCTCTAAAGAAATTTTGAAGGTGAAACTGTCACGATGAGGATTCCAAACTAGTCCGAGAACCTTGGTACAATTGTCAGCAATATCCAAATCAAGAGAAAGTGTTGTTTCACAATCCAACCCCTGCAAAACTGGCCAACAATTTGAACTCCATTTACTCAGCTGCAACCCCCCACAGGATAATAACTCGATCAACTCTGCTTTCAATCCCAAAATACCTGATACAGAATCCGAGCCTGTCATGATATCATCAACATAAAAATCATGCAATATGGCATGCGACGCAGTAGGGAACTGATCCACGTAATCTAAAGCAAGTTGCTTCAGAACTCGCATCGACAGAAATGGAGCAGGTGAAGTACCGTAGGTGACTGTACACAGTCGATAGTGTCCAATGGTTTCATCAGGATTTTCTCGCCACACAATACGTTGAAAATCACGATGTTTCTTGTCAACCCAAATTTGCCGAAACATCTTGACAATGTCAGCACAAAACACAAATTTATGGACTCTAAACCGCAAGCAAACGTTTATCAAATTACGCTGGAGTGGAGTTCCTATATGTACCATCTCATTCAAACTAGTACCGCTTCCATCCTTATGAGACCCGTCGAAAACAACCCGAATTTTATTGGTAACAACCGCGTGATGAGGCAAATAGAAAATCTGTCCAGTAGTGGGTTCAATCTCGTTTTCTGGAATACGTTCCATGTGCCCTAACTCCTGGTAAACCTTCATGAAACGGCAGTACTCCGAGCGAAGATTTTCATGACGAGAGAAGCGACGCTCCATAGCAAACAACCTAGACAATGCTCCAGAGAGAGTATTACTGAAAGCGACATCCTTTTGCCGGAAAGGTAACTCCACAATATATTTGCTATCAGGCGCACGAGAGAAGGTTTTACAAAAATGAGCGTCTGCAAAGTCACCGGAATCTAATGAATATGAATTGTGAGGAAGTTCTTCAATTTCCCAAAACGATTTAAGAAGAACATCAACATCCTGCATAATCCCAACAGGCAAAGAAACAATTTCCTTGATCGGAGATTTACCGGTTATAACCCATCCAAAAATGGTATTGTGGGCAATCCAGTTACCGTGTTTATCTGTGCGACGGCCATCAAGCAAAATACTCCAGGCCCTGTCCGATCCTAGCAAAATATCAATAGGACCAGGGACGTCAAAGCCTGGGTCAGCCAATCTCAAATCAGTCAACAGTAACGATTTATCAAAATCAAGATGCAAAAGAGGAGTTTTCGACGTTATTTGACATCCATTTCATTTGAATCAAAACAAGATTTAAGATTTAAGGTTACGACACCCTGTGTAACACCAGCTTCAAGCGAAGAGATTCCAGAAATAGGAACGCGAGCATGACGACGACGAAGATGTAACCTTTTCACCAAACTTTCAGTTACAAAGGAAGCCTGGGACCCCGTATCGAGCAAAACGCGACAAAGGTGTATTTTACCAAAGAAATCTGGAACCTGAACAACAACTGTAGGCAGAATACCGGAGGGACGGATTTCGTTTTGAATGTGATTGCTAACAATTGACAACGAGGCAGTTTGAGGTATGGCAATTTCAGCATTTGAATTGTTAGCTTCACTAACCGGCATCGGCGAATCCAAATGTACAAGAACATGGTGACGAATACGACAGTGCGGACAACGAGTTTTCGAGCGACATCTCGACGACGAATGATTGTTTCCTAAACAATTGTAGCAAAGTTTTTGATCTCTAGCATAGCTACGACGAGAAGTAATGGGCAAGGCAAGAAATTGAGAACACTGTGGCAGATTATGATTTTGTTTGCACATAGGACACACGGAATTTGAAACGGAAAGGCTTTTGATATTATTCGAAGAACTACCCGAGCGCAATGATTGTTTATTACCACGGTTTTTCGAATCACTTGATTTGGTTGCGCATGCTTCTAAAGCATCGCATCTTTTTTCCAAAAAGTTAATAAGTTCTTGAACGGTCGCTTTTTCAGAATTGTCATTATGAAGAGCCCAAGCCTTACGCGTTTCTAAGTCAGTTTTACTAAGCATTAGATAAATCAGCCAAGGATCTCTGCTTTCAGATTTCAGAGCCTTCAAACCACGAATAACTTCATCTGATTTATCCGCTAACCGACGCAAGTGTCCACTATCCGCGACTGCTACCGTTGGCATCTTCATAAAACTTTCAATATGCGCGTTTATAATGTATAACGGCTTATTATACCGACGCTCGAGTTTTTCCCACGCTTGTTCATAATTGCAATCCGATATCTCGATACCGTTTAAAAGTTTTGCAGCTTCATCAGTTAAAAACGACTTGAGGTAACGCATTTTCTGAGCACCCGAAAGTTTTTCCTTGCAACCAATGCTTCCTAAGAACATGTCCCGAAACTCAGGCCATTCGCGGTAATCGCCACCGAAAGGAGTTATTTTGAACTTTGGCAACTCAATTTCGTTCGATGGTTTTGCAGTGGAAAGGTTAAACGAATTGCTCAAAATAGTCTCTAACAAGGCGGCTTGTTGCTTAAATTGTTCATTTGGCGAATCACCGTTAGTTTCAAGACGCGGTGGAGGAGGCGGTGGAAGTGAAGGAGTGTTTTTTCGAATCGCTTTAACAAATGCACTTTTCGCATCAAGGTATTTTTTCTCCGTAGTTACAAAATCAGTTTCGGGATCAACGTATCCCTCTTCATCGCAATATTGAAAGAACTCATTATGGTTAAAGCAAAAATCCTTCCACGTTTCCTCTAACCGTTCTAACCGCGTTTCTAGATTTTCTATGTCTTCATCGGCTACATCTAGGATGTATGAATGAGCACGCGTTATCGCACCCTTTAAATGTCCACGCGCTTGCCTTAGCGTATTCATGATTGTTGCAATTATTGCTTTAATTCAAAGTCTAAACCGAACACGTGAGAGCAACAATATATAAGAACACGATTTCACAAATTTATGCACGTAAATCCCACAGAAAAATGCAGCAAACTATCCTGCACACACCCAAAAAATCCTAACAAGCAGCAAAACCAGCAAAACAGCAAACCCAGCAAACAACAGCAAAAGATTTTCACAAAGAAATCGATACAATTTTACCTTTAGGTATGCCAATACCCAAAATATATCCAGCTCCAAAAAGTCCAAAAGATCCAGCAACGACCATAAGTATCAAACGCGATTCAAATTTACAAAAATCCGGATTTACGAAGGACCAACTTTGATCAGCAATAATAATTTCCAAAAACAGAAAATAAAAAACAACAAATTTCAAACAACGTTATAAATTACTGTTTTATTAGAAAAAAATAGATCAAGCCAAATTCGATGTTACAAGCAATAAGCGGACTGTAGGTGTTGACTCGATGGTGGTTGCTTAGGAAAGAGATCGAATATTACATTGTATGATTGTACCATCGGTCGATGCTAAATCTTCAAACAACAAAAAAAAAACAATTATCTTGCATACACAATGCTTTGCAAGTGCAAAGGGATTAGCGGACTTAGCAAATTGAGAAAAACAAATCAACAAAAAAATAAAGTCAATAATACATAGGGTATTATATGACTATGTTTGGCAATTTAACAAAATATTTAAAAATTGAAATGAAAATTGCTTAAGTTTTTAAGAAGCAATTAATTAATGAAGTTATGATGAAAATAAATAATTTCTGATAGAAAAATAATAATTTAGCGGTGCATTCCTGAACATTGATAAAGATCTGCTTAGTGTATTTGCTATGGTCTACATTTTGGTAAAACAAAATAACTTTAAATAATTTAGTTTTAATTATTTTTCGACTTTTTCATTATGAACTCTACTTTTTTCTAGAGAAAAATTATATAGGAGTTTATTTAAATTTTAAATAATTCTGTGAATTAAAATTTTCGAAAAAGATTTTTTCGATTAAAAAAAATATTTTTTCTTGAAAATTCATTATCTCAAAAACGAGTGGGCACTTTTTTCGAATTAATGTTCGTAACATAATTATATATTTTTAAATACTTGAAATTGACAAACATTTTTTTTCGAAAAAAATAATGCATTACAGAAATTTGGCTTCTAATAATATTTGCCAAATTATAAAAAAATAGTTTTACTGTATTTACTAAACAAATATTGTTGATAGAACATAAGAGTAACAGTCGTGCATTAAATTTTTACATGCTATTATAGGTACTAAACGGTGATTTTTTAAGAGATTGGTTTTTGAAAATTCAAAAAAACACAGAAACTTGTAAAAGGTGAATGAAATTTTTATTTGGATCGATAAATCAATTTCTGCCATTTACTTTTTAAAAATAATTTCACTTAAATGTTGCCCGCGGCTACGCTTCAGGTGGTCCATTCTGAAGGTCCAATTTTGGCAAACTTTTTCACACATTTCGGCCGGAATCTTACCAATGACGCATTCAATGTTGGCTTCGAAGGCAGCAATCGTGTTTGACTTGTCCCCATAGACAATAGACTTATCATAGCCCCACAAAAAATAGTCTAACGGGGTCAAATCACATGATCTTGGTGGCCAATTGACTGCGCCAAAACGTGAGATCAACTGCTCACCAAATTCGCCTCTCAATTGATGCATGGTTTCGCGTGCAGTGTGGCATGTGGCACCGTCCTGATGAAACCACATGTCGACCGAGTTCAATTCTTGCATTTTCGGTAAAAAAAAATCTGTTATCATCGAACGGTACCTTTCTCCATTGACCGTAACCCTGCGGCCTTCATCATCCTTGAAGAAGTACGGCCCAATGATGCCGCCTGCCCATAAACCGCACCAAACAGTGCATTTTTCGGGATGCATTGGTAGCTGCTGAATTGCCTCTGGCTGCTCTTCACTCCAAATACGGCAATTCTGCTTATTCACATATCCATTTAGCCAAAAATGAGCGGCAATAAAACGGACGTAGCTTGCGAAACACATTTTTCACAGAGCACGAATTTTGATAATAAATTTCAATAATTTGCAAACGTTGTTCAGGCGTAAGTCTATTCATAATGAAATGGCAAACAATACTGAATCGAAATGTCAAATGTTCGTGGAATTTGTCATGTGTGATCTGTCAAAAATATAAACGTCAAAAACCAAGTAGCAAAAAAATCACCCGTTAGAACAAAATTAAAGAAACTTTGTATATATAAAAAATAAATTAAAAAAACGAATTTACATATTGAACAACATATTTAGATTTTTAATAGAAATCATTTGCATACGATGTGATCGAACATCGGAGCAAGTTCGTGCGATTCAGTCGTGAATTATATTTTTATTAAAATAGGAGTGATTTACTATGGGATGTCGTTCACTGTTGATTTTTTAAAAACCATCAACACTGAATACATGACATTTTTTTATTGATAAAGATCAAGTTTCTTGTTCTACTAGTTCAAAAACAGAACTATTATGTGGCAATTAGATATTTTTAAAAATAAAAAAAAAAATAATCCAAAATCTTTCAGACTGGAATAGTAATGATTTTTATTATTCTTTTATTCTAATCAAGTCACTATAAAATGGGAAATTCATAATTTAAAAATGTATTACCTTCAAGTTTGGGCTACGTGTATAATAAAAAGTACTCTATTCATGGCAGCTATCCCTTTTTATAAATTTAAAAAAATAAAAGAATATGTATGTACCGCTCAAACTGGTGGGAAATGCTCATATGGCTTTGGCCCAAAATACGCTTACCCGCATATAAAGACAAGCATTATAGGTTTTGAATAAATTAACCTTTATTTAAATTGAAAGAGCCATAAGAAAATAGTTTTGTTGGAGAACTTTTTCATTACCCCACAACACAACAGGGCCACATCAAGCATAAAAATTATTTATTTAACGAGAAAGTATATACTTTTTTTGTAGAGTTTTATTATGTGTGATTTTGAGTATTATTTAATATTAAGTCCTTTTAAGTATTCAAGTTGTTTGAGGATTTCTTGTTGTTGTAAAATTGAGTTGAAGAGCTGTGTTGACGTAAGAAGTAGCGAATAACACTAAGTCCCAGTTTTTTTATTAAAAAAAAATCAATATAAAGTAGTTTCGACGTTAAGGTCAAGTTCATGACTGGAAAATTGTCTTTCGGTGACTTAATGCCAGTTTTTGAATGTGAAATATTTCTAGTTTCAGTACTAAACTTGAGATCATTCCTAAAACAACAAATTGTGTAAAATAGCTCTGGATTATTCGAATACTTCGAAACTTCTCCAACCAGTGGCGGATTAACCTTCTCGGCGCCCTGATGAATGCTCAGTGCCTACCGCCCCTTTTTTAATACTATGTAAGGGTCGTATTTGAATGGGCTAACATCGAAGAGTTATGGGAAACGATTGTGTTTTTTCGGGGTGAGGAATTTGAAGGCAGCGGTAGTATTTTCGAAATATGTCACACGTCATTGCTTTTAATAAATTTGATAGAATTCTTGTAAGTAAAATTGTATTACTAAGTGTTTACAATACTTGTATGTCGAAAATATATTTTCCCTTATATTTCAACGAAGAACGTAAGTCTTAAAACTGGGAACCCGTCAAATATTTGGGTATACTGCAAAGGGTAAGATATATATAAGAAGTTGATTGCTTTTAAATGTTGTATATGTCATGGCCCTCCCTCTGGAGTCGCGCTTGCGCATTGGTGGTTTATATATTTGTTGTTGAAAAGACAAATAGTTAAATGTGTTTGGTAGTATTATATTAGAAATGGCATTGGTATATACCTTTTTTTATAAAAGAAAATCCAAGAACTTGTTGAGTGGAACATGAATTTGGTGTGAGAGTAGATAATTTATTTTAGTTAATCCATAAGAAGTAAGTGTAGGTAGAAATTTCTGTTCCGAACAATTTTTCTCCCTTAAAAATAACAAATAATTTTTGTACATACATTTTAAGAATTTATTATTTTTATTTAAACAATTGGAATTTAACATTTTTACCCATTTCAGATATAATATTTAGCCCAATTCTAAATACCCCCCGGGAAAATTACTCTCCGCGAGATGTGCGTTCTCCCGAGAGTAGAATTCTCCAATGTGAAAGTTAAAAGTTAAATAAATAAAGTGAAAAATTAAATAAATATAATAGGTATCCAAAATGTTTAGCATCGCACTTAGAATTTTGAATGAAGAGCAGTTTGAAGAAAACCGATACCGACAGCCATGAGCGTTTAAATACTTGCTGCATGTTCTCACAAGATCCGCTCTAAAGTCCTGCAAATGTTTGAGGAGCAGCTGTCCTGTCGATTGTATGATGTGTGAATAAAACGACTGAAGAAAAAAAAGTGCGTTGTTTTTTATCTCAAAAATAATTAAAATTTTATTGATATTTTAATTGCATAAAATAAAAAACTTAAATTTTTTCTCAATTCTCTAACAAACGTGTCGGAATAAACGAGCGCCAAATGGGAAAAATTGTCCCTTTTTGACATTTAGAATTTCTACTTTTTCCCCGAGTATTTTTTCCCATATTCGAAGTTTGTTTAGAATAAGAGAAAGGGACAAGGAAAATATTTCCCTGGGAATTGTCATTTAAAATTGGGCTGATTAATTTACCTATACATACACATTAATATTGCATTCTGAAAAAAACCTTTAAGTCACTTTTTTCACTATATAAACATTTTAAGGCCCTTAGGTAAGTGCAAAAATCATGTCCTATCATATTTAAAATCTATAAATGGTGACCGCGTATTGTTCAAACCGGTTTCTTATCGAAATATGCAGAGACGGAAAATCAGGCCAGAGATTTAAATTTCGTATTTTCAGATACCAAAAATGATGAGTACCCCATTTGAAGATATTAATCGTTTTCTTTGTTTTTTTGCGTAATATTTTTTTTTTAGATTAAAATAAAATATTAAACAAAATTTTCCGCCCCCTACAAGTTTCCGCCCTAGGCTCGAGCCCCAAGAGCGTAGTTATTAATACGCCAGTGTGTCCAACGAAATCGAAATGTGTGATAATATGATAGGAAAGTGGCAATGTGGATAATGTTTTCCATTCGATTTCGACATACTATTGCGCACATCGATTTTCATAGACTTCTATAGCAACTAACAGTTAAAGTTAATGCCCACTACCAAAATGCCTCCTGTCTAACTAAATTTGTGGAGTAACCAAAACTGAAATTGAGTCCGAAATCGATTTAAAGTCTTCAAGTATATTAAGTTCTTATGTACACAGTTAAATATTCGATAGTTCTATTAAATCCCTTATCAATAGATTTATCTGTATACGAGTAACCTACATAAAATCCTTCTTATAAACAGATTCGCTTCGTTGAAATATCCGATTATCATAGAAATTGCATCGTTCAAATACCCGATCACCCAGGATAATGTGTACCGCTAATGTTGTTAGATGTTATTTCCCCCTTCCCCCATCACATGCTGACATGTGCGACGCAAGAAATTTGCAATGCAAAATAAAACCTTCACTACAACATAATATTAGATTTTTCATCCTTGAGGTGCCAGATACTATGAAAATACCATCACGACTCAACACCAATGTTATCCTTTGCCAGCCAACTATAGATACTCTATACATAATACATATAAAGTTAAGCTAGATAAGTTTGTATGTTTTTGTGTTGAGCTAGCCTTATCCTTCGTTGCGGCAATGGCAATCAATCAAAACTATAAGTGTGATGTAGATACGGAATAAAAATTTCTTGTTTATCGATTCGAGGAAAATGATTGAACAGTTTTTATATGTGTTTTTTTTCTCTCCTATGAAAGAATCGTTTAATGCTCAAAAATTGTATCTTCAAGACGTTATAGCTATTTCTTGGCAATATCAATATCGAACCGCTCCCACACACTACTATATAATAATATAGAGGAAAAAGTCTTATGGAAAACATTGTGGAATTTAATGACATCGACCGGATGTGAAATGATTATTTTTTTTTTGTTGTTCTTAGGATTTTTTTTCGGTTTGCTCTACTTCGAGGGAATTTTTTTCTTAACCGTAACGTATAGATTAAGAAAGCAAAATCTGGAAATTGATTAAAGTGGCCAATAGCCCCATCGGTCGTCATCTACACGAAGATTGGGTAATCTTTTCTAAATCATTTCTCCAGAGATTTTCTTTTTTTTTTTGCTGGATTTAAGGAGTAAGTATTGATTTGTGGAGATTTTAAATTAAATTTGGAGCTAACATTTTTGAATCCTCTTATTCGTATGGTTGTATTGGTGAAGAAAGCTAATGGCATTGTGAGAATAGTCGGTTTATATTAAAACCTTTTAAATGGGACGTAAGTAACTGCGAGTATATGTAATCATACAAAGTCCACCTTATGCTTAAGGTTAACAAGTTAATTTTCAAATTTGGGGCATTTCTATTTGATATAAGGGAACAAGTTAAAATGCTTATTGGAAGAATTACCAATTCATATCGGTATACATAAGGGAAGCGTACTAGCTCCTATACTTTTTATTAAAATGTTTGTTTGATGATTGGTATACATAAAGTAGTTAATTTTTGCTGATGTGGTGTAAGAAAATGTTGCATTTTAAGTCCAGTTGTACTGCATAGTGAATACACGCCGTAACTGAAATTGACCTCGTACTAACTTAGAAACAGTAGTTGACTATGAAGGAACCTGTTTATACGACATTTTGTTTTTTGTTTAATAATTCAAATTCATGTGTTCATAACTGCAACAACAATAAGAAGATTATTATAAGTTCAGATTAGAATTAGAAAACAAACTTACTATACTACAACGACCAATTTTCGTTTTGTTTAAAATAATTTCCCTTTGTTACTATCATTTTAGCTTCTATAAGATTTCTGTAAGGTATTATCGAAGCTAAAATGACTTACCGAAGTCTTATCGAAGCCAAATTAACAGTACTCCATCATCAAATGTTTTTCATTTTGACGTTTGGTTGATGGAAATAATATTTGATTAAAGTGACCCGATTTATCAGTGTCAGACACTTTATTTGTTAGAATAATGTAAATATTTTGAGTTAACTGTTTACATTTTAGTATAGGAAGCATGTGTGCTTAAATGTCGGTGTACATTTCATGAAAATATCAGATCTCACCGGAACCTTGAGAAATATCTACAAGTGAAGACGAAGTCACGAATGCATACGCAATAAAATGCCTATATTGTTGCTAACATGTTTAGATAATTACTTTTTACAACGCAGTGTAGAATCATGTCTAATTTATATTCTTCCAATGTATCATGTGTATCCAGTATGACAAATGAAAAATTTCAAATCCTGCTAAAATGGAGGTTTTAGCAGGATTTTTTTGACAACAAAAAATGTTAAATTTTTTTTACGAAAAAAAAATGCTGATTAGAATCAACAAAAACAAAAAACGTATATATATATACGCCTGAACTTAGCGTAAAATTTAACATAACGAGTGATTTTTTCGTATTTTTTCCCCTGGAATGTTGAATCTTAGATAATAATCAAAAATAAAAAAAGGAATTGTTTTTGTTTTAGTTTTATGAATTGAGGAAGCCAAACAAACAAATTTGATAACATCTTAATTTTTATAACTTTCCTGATCAGTTTTAATTTTTATGTATGTGATATGCCGCTTCAAATTTGGGAATGTAGATGAAGCCAAGTAAAGGGTTCGAGGAAAAAATAAAATAAAAATGACATATCTAAAATTAAACACTTAAGTGTCGGCTGGTGGTGTAATGATTTTTGATTTCATTAAAAGCTTGTCAGACCCCTATAATTTTTAAATAACGGTGTGCTTTTACACCAGAATGATTTTAATCCATGTTTTTGTCTTGGACTCCCCTCGCAGTCTTTTAAACGCTACGATTTTTAATAGAAGTAAACTTTGCTCAAACATATCTCCCTTCTCTTTACATCAATTAATTACGAAACGTTCAATCGTACTATAGCAAAAATCAAGAAGAAGAAAGGGCGATAACTGTGCAATTTTTTCACTTGAGCAATTTTGTCTATCCCGGCCTTCACATAAGTCCCTCACTAACGTGCTTAAAAAACACAAGGTGAAATTGCATGATGTAAAAGCAATTTATTGCATGCAAAATAATTGATTTGGGTTAAGGGTCAGTAAGCGTTTATGCTAAATTGAGTTTTAATTGTTTAAAGTAATATTTTATATTAGCTATGTGTAATATAAATTCCTGCTATATTTCCTGCCAAAACAATATAAAAAAAAGTAATAATGCTAAAGCTAAATTTTCCTGTTAAATCTAGCAGGAAAAATATTAAACTGGTCATACTGTCTGTATCTCTGCATGTCTATATAATTAAAACTTTTTTAAATTTAAATTATATCAAAATTAAGAAGAAAATATGCATCTTCTCCATTACACTATTAAAGCGAACGAAATAAAATTAAATGGTACATTTTGGATATGAAACGTGACAGCTCACTCAATTTCTTCGTCATTGTCACCGATGGCACGAGTACGATAACTTTGGCGCCAAGATGTAATAACGGTTTTTGGTATAGGGGCTTAATACGAGCATTTTTTACTATAGGAGGGGGGGGTCTATCTCACCTCGCTTAGGCGGGGTAGTTTTATAAAATTTACTTAAAATCTAGAAAAAAATATATTTAAAAACAACGGCAACACTTACAGTTATAAATTATACTTTTTTAAAAAAGTCAGAACTCTACAATTTATAATAAATTTTAAGTAAAGTTGTTTCAGTCAATAGTTTTTGAAATAATTGACTTCAAACTCAAAATTTATGAAAAAAAAGTTAAAAAAATCACTTTGAGTATTATTTTTCTCATGATTATAAATACCAATAAAGAAGTAATTGATGTAGTTAACTGTTCCAATTATTTTTTAATCAAACACTGAAAACTATTCGTTTCTATGTTTTCTAGTTTTTGAGAAAATTGAAAAACAAAAAAAAAATAATTTTGTATCAGATGGGTGCATGTAAAGTTTCTTTTGCATTTAAAGATTTGGATTAAAAAAATAATTGATATTATATACATAAACGTATGTACATAGAAAAAAGAAACACTTAATAAAAGCATTAACTGTAATAAAATCACAAAAGTATATATGAAATTTACGATGCAAAGAGTGAGATGCCTAAGGGGGGCATGCTGCCCCCCTGCAACCCCCCTGCTTGGGCTCACTATATCCTTTGGAGAGGGTGAACATTTTATTATATGCAAAGTTTCTTTAAAATTAAAGAATCTTTTGGGTTTAAAGAATATGTATAGTTTTACTATTTTTCAATTACATATCTTAAAAACTAGAAGACATAAAACGAAGTAGTTTTCTGTGTTTAATAAAAAAATAATTGGAGCAGTTAACTACATCAATTATTTTTTTTATCGATATCCATAATCATAAGAAAAATAATATTCAAAGTGATTTTTGTAACTTTTTTTTCATAAATTTTGACTTTGAAGTCATTTATTTAAAAAACTATTGACTAAAACAACTTAATTTAAAATTAATTATAAATTGTAGAGTTCTGACTTTTGAAAAAGGTATAATTTATAACTGTAAGTGTTGCCGTTCTTTTTTAATATTTTTTAAAAGATTTTAAGTAAATTTTTATAAAATTGCCCCTCTCGCCTAAACGAGGAGAGATAGACCCCCCCCTACCATAGTAAAAAATGCTTGTATTAAGCCCCTCTACCAAAAACCGTTATTATATCTTGGCGCCAAAGTTATCGTACTCTCCCCTCACCGATTCTCATCCAATTATCAACCATACCATCAAAGACGTGAAATAAAAGTTAATTTTATTGCCCTTTTCTGACGCAGTTGCTGATAGCGTCAAATACGTCAACTGGCGCCAGCTCTTTTATTGAAAAAAAAAAAATACTACAAATGATTTTACTGGAAGCGTTTTCGAAAAAAAAACACCAATATAAGATCCTTTCAAAAAGTTTTCGACAAGAATTCTATTCGAAAACATTTCTGGAACATTTCACAATATGAACAAAAGTTTTAAGTTACAAATTCTTTTTCTTGGAGGTTGGAAATAATATTTAAAAAAAATCATTCCATAAATGCGAAATTTTGCGTTTTTAATTCACAATCAACACACGAACACTTGATACACCAAACTCGTTTACCCTTTTCGTTAACTAAAACGAGTACAGCGTTTACACCGAACATTAATTTGTTTTTGTTTGACATTTCAGTTGTTTTTGAAAAATCTGGAAAAACATTGATACGACATGAATGCTCAATGTTAAGCAATCAAATCTTATAATGCTACATAAAAAGAGAGCAGAACTAAATATGAGGATTTAACCAATTTTATTTATGAACCAGATGTATCTACAAGCAGGAAGAATCGTGTTCCTCATTGGAAAATAATAATTGAACTTATAAAGAGAAGAAAAATAATAGTTCAAAATTGTGGAATGCATATAAGCATGTAGACGAAGTTGAACTTTTAATAAGAATGTTCTGCCCAAAGTTCGATCAAGAACTCCTCGTCCGCACTTCCCGAAATTCGTTTATTTTATTTTGCATTTCCTGTAAATAAAAAGAATTCATGCATTCAAAATTTATTACAAATAAGTATTTGAAAAAATGTCCTTACCGCTGCCTAAATTATTTGAACGATTTGAAATTAATTTTTTTGACAGCAAGCACTCAACTGTTCTTCTTTTTCTGAGGGCCAATTCACAATCATATCAATTTCCCTTTTCGGAAGATCTGTTCGTGTTATTCATCCTTGAATTGCAACTCGTTTTCAAGTCGTTTTATCAAAAACGAGTCGTTTTGCAAAACAAGTCGTTTATGAAAAATGTATTGGAAAACGAGTAGTTTTTAGTATTGGTTTTGAGGAAAACGAGTAAAATCTCATTTAGGGTTTGGTGTGAATAGGCTATAATGGGGCACGAAGGGTGGCATATTATTTTTCTCTTATTTTGAGTCTCTAATGTCTTTTTATTTATTCAATTCGTTAAATACTCACGTGAAACAAACTTATACTAATTATATAATACTTATAAGCTAAGTTGACTCTTCTAAGCTGTTACCCACAGTTTCACAGTGCGAGTTTCAACTTAAAATCAACTGATCCTTAAACTGAGTTTAAATTTTTGGTTTAATTCGTCCGGTTTCACAGTGAAATCCGATCTTCAGTTCAATTGAACTTCGTTTAACTATATTAAATGAAAAAAGTTGGCAGCATTTTTCTTGACTCGTCTTCCCTTTCACACTCTGACACAAAAAACACGCGAAACAAGGGGAATAGCCATGTTCTCGTGACTATCAAGTACAGCAAAGTAAAAATTTTACAAGGAAAACAACAATTAAGACATACTGGGAAATACTTTTCCTCTTCATCTGAAGTATAGTCTTTGAGAATAAGGAGGAAGAGAATTTTGACATGTTGTGATGATGTGACAATGGAAGAAAACGAAGACAGAGACGCAAAAATCTTCTTTGAACTGCTTCAAGTCTTGTTCTATGAATGGAGGAGTGAGATGCCCATAGCACACACCTTTATTCTAGGATTGGTCTCACAAATAAAACAAAATAATCTTGAGGACATACGGGATGCAGAATTCGCGACCGAATCTTTTAATGAATCCGAGGATTTTATTAGCTTTTTCAGCTATGTAATTTAAATGAGTGATGAACGTTAGTTTAGGATTAAGAATAACTCCTAAGTCAGAAAATAAGGAGACCTTACTAAGAGGAATTGAATCGCACGTATAATTGAAAACAAACAATTTTTTTTGCGTGTACAACTCATGGCTTTACACTTGCCAATATTTAAAACAAGACGATTTTGATTGCACCATTTCACAAATATTAACAAGTCTTCTTGTAAAAGTAAACAGGCAGAGTTAGATTTAATTCTTTTGAAAATCTTAATGTCGTCAGGATAAATAAGGGCAGATGAATTTCTAATAAACGAAATCAATTCATTTATAAATAAAACAAGTAAAAGTGGACCTAAATGTCTGCCCTGAGGGATGTCAGAATTAACAACAAATTGGTTCGAACACTCATTATTGCGAAACACAATACTATGGAGCATATTTTTAAGTACGATGAGATCCAGCTTAGGAAATTACTGTTAAAGCCTTACTGATTGTTTAGCTTTAAAATTAAAAAAAATGTCACTATGATTTTAACTGCACAGCTACACCGCAGATGTTATTTTCGAACATGTGGATTTTGCAAACAACATAATCGAAAATAATACTCTCTGCGAACAAATCTCGACTGAAAAAAACATAAAAAAAGCAAAGACTTGCATTTCTTAGAAAAACTATAAGATCACATTTGGTTTTCAGAAAAAAAAAAATAAATGCAAAAATAAAAATATTAAAACAAGTTTTATTTAAGTCAATACAAACTTAAAATTGATAAATCAAAAATTATAAAGTCATTGAAAAAACTGAAATAAATATCATTTTAAATTGTTTTAAAAGTCAAATTAACAATAACAAAAAAATTATGGAAACACTTTAAAAAAATGTAATTTGATTTCACTTAGCATTGCTTTTATCTTAATAGGTCTTCAATTTTATAAGAAAAAAATAATTAGCAATTCAAACATTAGATTTCGTAATCTGGTTCGCCTCAAGGATCTGGATGAACATCTGGTTGATCATCGGAACGTATATTGAGATAAAAATTATGAACATTTGAATTAATTAAGTCGAGCGCCAACGAGATCCTTTTTTTTGCAACACTTACTAGGTTTGTTCGTTGAGCCCTGAAGTCGCCCTAAATCGTTTTTTTGAAAAACCTAAAGTCACCCGATAAGCAAATTCTGTGTTTCTTGAAACCTAGGGTCACCCTCAACTCACCCTGAATTAGATCTAGGTTTTTAGCTAAGGCAAGTTAAGGTAAGTAAATAAAAGTCAAAATGACATGAGATCTGATTTGATTTGTTGTTTTTTTTTAAATGGAAATAAAAGAATACTCAAATTAATTTTCAGACACAGACATTCAAAATGGAAATCTGTGAAGGTGTAGATTGTGATTAGGGACAAAGCAAATGCACTAACATGTTTTAAGTTTTAATTATTAAATGAGATAACTTGCTTTTCTGCAACATAAAATTAATGGCCCTCGGGTGTTTTTTTGAGAACCGAAAAACCCAGGGTTTGTCAAAAAAACATAGGTAGACCCTAGGTAAAGTTCAACGAACGAACCTACTTTAATGGGTTCATCGTATGCAATGTTTACGTCACTTGCCGTTACTTTGTTAATTCCTCTTTTTTTTGCGTTCAAGATTTTAAAATCTACGTTTTCATCTAAACTGGTCTTAGACTCTATTTGACCAAACGTTTCTGTATATCTAACCCATCTAATGGAGCTCCATTTAAAAGCTTTTCCGTTAGTGTTTGTCTTGCGGCGCCACATAAATTTCTCTTTTAAGGCCGCTGAAAAGTTTAAGAACATCGATTGTTTCATCTCATGGACTTTAAATATGTTTTTAGTCTAGTTCAAATAGATGAAATAAATAAGTACCAGTCTTTTAAATGATGAATTTGTGCATTGGTTCTTTTCTTTTCGCGTTCTATTAATGAGTGATCGGGATCGTTCTCCATGTGTATATGTCCCGGCACTAAAAACTTGTGGTCAATGGTGTTGCTCGTTGTTTCGCTTTGTAAAAATGTTGAAAACATATTTGACAAAAAAAGCGTTTTTGTTTTGGCCAGCACATGAATCACTATTAGACTAAGAGTCCACAGCAATTTTTGGGTGTGATGGATCACAAAAAATAATTAGTACAATTAGATAGTACTTAGTTAGTTATTTACACATGTGGGCGTATTGCATTCTCAATTGGCAAGCATTAGTGCTTCAAATATGCATTTTTTTCTAAAGTCTAGATAATTGTGATAACAACTTTAGCATAAATTCAAAATATTGAGGTGAGCTCCCTAATTGCAAATATGGTGGTCCAAGACGTTTTGCTGACGGCTTTCTGCCTGCAAGACGAACTCAAAGTAAGCGATTATTCAGGCAGAAAGCCGTCAGGAAAACGTCACCAGGAAATTTGCAATCAGGAAGTTCACCTCTATATTTTAAAGTTATGCTAAAGTCGTTATCACAATTATCTAGACTTTGGAAAGAACTGCATATTTGATCCAGTATTACTCACTAGTGCTCCAACTTGAGAATACAAGATGCCCACATTCGTAAATAACTACCTAAGTACTATCTATTTGTACTAATTATTTTTTGGGATCAATCACACCCAAACATTTCTGCGGGCTCTCGGTCTATATATAAAATCAAATGCTTGCAGCTACTTCGGATGGACTTTAAATATTGTAAAACACGATGCTAATTCATTTCCTTTACGTTTAACAATGCACTCGTGTAACATCATGCAAACTGGTTGTCCAGACACACAACACACAGTCATTGACTGTTAAATTAAAAGTCCAAAGATGTCTTTTATAAAAAATACAGATGTTTTCAAGTTCGGGGTGTGCAAACATTTTTGTAAATCAAAAATAACGACACCAAACTACGCTAATAAATATCTTATATTCTAGTTATTGCGGGAATTTTTTTAAGGTTTGCAAACGTTAAAATATCCCATGACTACTTAGGGAGAGAAAAAATTCAGTTTCAAATTCGAAAAATCATTTTATGTTGACATAAGTTGATTTGCCTTTTCACACTTTTTGGATTTCTTAAAGTATTTTATCTTATGTCGCCTTAAGGATGAGTTTTGATTCTGCTTGCACGAGTGAAAATATCTTAAGTCAACTTAATATGATTTACGATTTCAGAATAATAAAAATGTCTTAAGCCAATATAATCTTAATTCTATTTAAGGTTTTAAAATTTATAAGAACACACAATCTTATGTGAACTTAAGATAATTTACACCGTGTAGAGTGTGTCTTTTGAACATAAGATGAAATTGTTTTTGTCTGTAAAAAAGCATAGGAGTGAGATAGAACGATATCGATAAGGCAGAACTGTACTCCTTTAGAGTGGCACTGAGGTTCAGCAAAAAAAACGCGAAATATCTTAAGTCGACTCAACTGCAAACTTCATTTGCTTTGAGTTTTGTTCCGGTTTTTTGACAGCTTTCAACTTACCTATCTTTATCTCATTCGTTCACAAATATACTCGGATAGTTTGGTCTTTGGTATCCGAGATAATATATCTAATGAATGAGTGAAAGTCCCCCAATCCATGCTGCATTGCAAACAAATAGTGGAACAATCTTACACGAAAGCACGAAAATATTTTTTTTTGTGAGTGATCACATTAGAGAAAAAAAAACTGCTTTTCTTTATAAAAGAAACCACAACACACGCCATATTAATTTAGGATGGAAACATTATGTTCATCCTTTTAGGATTAATGACGGATATTTCTTCATTTAACGGAAATGTATTCCTAAGCAAATCCTGACTTCTTACCTTTTACAAAATCTGTCTGAACATAAACACTCATTAATTTAAACTCCATCTTCTTCATCTTGTGCTGCTTGTGGCTTCCTTAAGTTCTTTAAAGTGATGAGCCTCAATTTAGTATAAAACACCTCTTTCACACTGCTCACTTAAATGATGATGATGATGATACTAATGATGATAACTGCAATAGGAGGTCAAATGTTGTGCGAAATGTTATTTACCTACATTATTTTGCACCAGAATCAGAGTGCCACAGAGAATTGAATAGGTTGGAATTTATGCCTTAATTAAGGTGGTCAGCAAAAAGGTTATTTATATGTACATTTATACTTGAACTTGTGTCAAAGTAGATGTCTAGATATAATTTATAATACGAAAACATTGAGCATGTCCATTTCTATTCATCAAAGGAAAACGAAGAAATGTTGGTGTTTTCTTGTTTTTAAGGTCAAATAATGGGGAAATAAAGACCAACATTGTTATTTTGTGATGTAAATTTGTATTGCTGGGAATGATTGTGTATGTGTGTGTTTGGACTTCTGTCAAACAGGGTGTTTTTGATTTAAAAGGAAATATTTTCTAATTTCGTTTAGGTGGGACGGGGCATTGGTTTTTGCATTTCCCTAGATCACGTTAGGAGGAAATTGAATATTTTTCTTATTCCATTAGTGAGATAACGATTTTCTTCTCAAAAATTACTCTAATAATTCGAATTAGACTTTATCCTTCTGATGTGTTAGTTGTTGTATTAAATCCGAGAGTTATATTTTTGTGCAAAATATTGAACTTTATTAATTCATTATTGACAGAAAACAGTTATGTGGGTAAATTTGTGAGGACAACTGTTGGATGTTGGAATTCATTTATTGATACGGAGCTGACTAAAGTAAGTCCAATTAAAGTCCAACTACTTATCAAATGACTACCCTCAACTGAATCTAATACATTAGACTATAGTTATATTTAATGCAGAACAATATACATCCTAAGCGGTCATTTTTTTTGAATTTTTGAAGCGTTTTCATAGCACAAAAATAACTGTAACTAGATTACAATGTCTTCTACCATCTTATTTATCTCGAAAACGGCTCCAACGATTTTAATACAAAAAGTGTTCCGTATAGTCTACATATCGGCGGAAATTTTTTTTTTAAATATTTTGTTATTAACGGTACATGCCATACAACATCTTACATTGCGATTATAGGTACCATAAGGCAAGTTATGTATTCGTAAAAAAATTTTTTTTTCTAACAAGCAAACATGACATTATGATCATGGAGAATACCAACAAAGTGGGCCCCCCAATTCCTTCTGTCTGTCTGTCTGTCTGCCTGTCCTCGAGTCCGCAGCCGGTGGATTTGATTCAAATTTGGTACATATTGTTTTTTCGGTAATATGCCTACACGTTTTTTTCATTTTTTTTAAGGCGACAAATAACAGTTTTTTTTTGGCCAGAAACAAAAATCTTATTTTTCCCAAAAATCGCTCCAACGATTTCTATAAAAAAAATGAGTTTATTAACGAAGGAAAAGGTACAATTTTGATAATTTTTTTTGGAAATAAATTGTTATTTTTGGTATCACTAGTAGAATCATTTTTTTGGTTTTCGATTTTCTCGGAAACGGTTATTTTGATTTTTTTTGAATTTTTTCCGCAGAAGCTCCTTGAGAATTTAAACACTTTGTATACTAAAATTTTTCAAAAAAAAATTGTTTTGCAAATTATTTTTTTGTGAAAACTCATAATTTCGAAAACGACTCAATAGATTTTTTCAAAGCTTTGTATTTGGTGGTTTTTCGACATTATCTTGAATAGTTAAAAAAAACTTTTTTTCTAAAATAAAAAACAACGGTACCTCTTATTACTGTACCTCTATTTAATGTTAAAAAACCTTTAACAAAAATTTATTTCTTGAAAACGGCTCCAAGAATGTTTATAAAAAAACTTGTGAGTTCTTAAATTAGTACAGTTTACTTTTAAGTATAAAAATATTTTGTTTGCTAACTTATTAACGGTACTTCCCATAGACCCACTTAATATTATATTTTCGACTTTCTCAATTAAAATAATTTTTCGATTTTTCAAAAACCAGTCACAGAATTATTTTTACATTTGAATTTTATATGTATACTAATAATATCTTTAAGATGGCGTTATAATTTTTTTTTTCTAAAAATGTTTTCTAAATTTTATACATAAAAAAATAATTTATTAAAAACCGCTCCAACGATTTAAAATTTTTTTTTAATATATTCTTATTTATCTATGAATTCAAATGGTGTCTTTGTTTTCCCTTAAACTATAACGACGAAGCAATATAAACAAATTTAAGTATGTGTATTATCCATTTATTTCTACCTTATTATTATTCCATTTTTACGAATTTTTGCGTACGTCACTGAATACTGAATACAATGCATGCCCTCATACATTTATATGTACTTATGTGTCTTTCAAAATCACACCAATCTTATATTGCACCTAAATTATGAAGTTGTATGTATGTGTAAATATTTTTTTTTGGAATTTTAAAAAAAAAATTTATAATTCCATATTTTGCAAACGGATGATGATTTTTTTTTTGGAAATTTTAATTTTAAATTTATATTATTAAATATTTAAAATTGCCATACCAATTTTTTCTTAGAAAAAAAAAATTAAAGAAATTTTGTATAGAAATAATTTCTATTAAGAATCTTTGCATACGATGTTGTCATCGAACATATTATCGGTCCAGTCGTGGATTTTATTTACAAGAGCTGCTTAGTTTAATCGAGTAGTGAGTTGTTTTTTACTCGAAAAAAAAAAAATATAAAAAAACATCTTATTTTGCCCAACATCACATTATACTCTAGAATAAGAACCACCCTGTTTTGCCGGATAGAAAGTTTCCCAGTTATGGAGAAATAAAAGTACAATTAGTGCGAATTAGTTTGCCTGTGCATGGTTAGGGACAAAAATAATAATCTTATGATATTCTTCTAAGATAAATTTAATTTGATGCGCGTGCCATTCTGCTCAGTTGATTATTATTATATCGTAGACTTGAAGATCTACTTTGACTTTTCTGCACAGTGAGATAGAGTAGAAGTCGAAGGGATCACTGAATAGGACATTTGGTAAATTTTTTGCACATAAACTGACACAATATGAGATAATGATAAGAAATTTGAGGCCTAATGCTAATGCTGTAATCCTAATGCTAATGGAGTTTTCGTATCTTGAGGATATATAAGCTTGATGGTAAAGACTGCTTAGAAAATGCCCTAATGAAAACTATGTACCCTAAAGAAAAGAGGTATTTTTTATTACTATTATTTGGTAAATTTTGTTTAATCATTTGTACATGGACATACAAAAATATTAAAAAAAAAACTTTCGAATATTAATAAGTGGCAACACCAGCTACCTAATTTTGTTGAAAAATGGGAATAGAAATAAATAATATAAAAAATATTATTTACTTTGCAACTTTTAAATTGTTTTTTTTTTTTATTTATAAAAGGTGTCACACCATATCTATTATATATAAATCTCGTGTCAAGTTGATGTGTTGAATGAACTCCGAAACTATCTAACCGATTTTCATGTTTTTTTTTTTGGAATTTTTATTTTGCTGGCGTTCCTAAGATAGGATATTTTGTAATACTTAACACTTAAAAATAACGGTAATTGCCATACAAGTTTTTCTACCATCTTGATTATTTCGAAAATGGATTTAACGATTTTGATAAAAAAAATTGTGTGCACTATCTTAGGTATAGTCTACATTTTGGTCAAACATTTTTTTTACATATCATGTTATTAACGATACCTCCCATATAATTTTTTTTGATTTTCGACTTTATTATAAGCGGCTAGACGGATTTCCATCAATATTTTTATATAGGAGGTCCTTCGAATTATAAATAATACTGCATATAAAATTGTCGAAAAATATTTTTTTTTGGATTTTTGAAAATTTCTTTTTAAGTCTATATTATTAAATATTTAAACTTCGCACACCAATTTTTTAGAACAAAAAAATTAGGGAAATTTTGTAATTAAAGAATTAAGTAAAAACGAGTTTAAAATTATATTTAAATTCTTAATAGAAATCTTTTACATATGCAGAGATCGAACATAAGAGCAATTACGTGCGATCCAGTCATGCATTTTATTTTATATTCCATATACAAAAAAAGAGAAACGTGAAAACAATGGATATGTAGGAGTATTTGCGTCGTTGTTGTGAGATAAATCAAGGACACACTTCCTTAATTTTATTAAGTATATCTTCTTATCTCTTATACAGGGAGGCGCACGAATCGTGCTACAATAAGGAATTTAAATAACTTTTATTTTGTATTTCATTAATTTTTTTTATTGGATTAAAAATTAAATTTTATTTTAAACGACTAATGGTTTTTAAAGATGATAGACTCATCCACGCTTGCGGCCTGAAGTGTTGAAATTGGGATCGCTTCAATTATTGTCTTAATGGACTGCTTCAATTCAGTCAAATTCCTGGGTTTCGTTTTGTACACTTCCTGCTTGACATAACGCCATACAAAAAAGTCTGGTGCAGTTAGGTCAGGTGACCTTGGGGGCCAGCGGAAAGTGCAGTTTCTGGATATCAACTTGTTTGGGAATTTTCGTTGGAGCTCCGCCATAACTTGTGTGGCTACGTGTGCACTTGCTCCATCTTATTGAAATTAAATCCTGCTGAAAGGGATACGTCTTCGGCAAAGTTCTGGGTAAAAAACTCCTTCAACATATTTAAATAGCGGCCCCTATTAACAGTTTGTATTGCACCGTTTTCTTCAAAGATATATGGCCCGACAATACACCTTGATGAAAATGCGCACAACACAGTGACTCGTTCTGGGTGCAGTTCCGTCTCATGGAGCATTTCTGGATAAGATTCACTCCGTATACGGCAATTTTGTTTGTTAACATTGCCGTTTAAGTCAAAATGGGCCTCATCAGACATGAACAAACAATTTATGAATGTGTTGTCTTTTTCGACAATTGCAATAATTTTTCGGCAAAATTCCAGGCGAACAGGCAACTCCTGAGGGCTTAACTTGCTTGTAATTTGGACTTTGTACAGAAACAAGTTTAAGTCATCATGAAGTATCCGTTGTAATGACCGTCTGCTAACTCCAATTTGGTCCGATAAGTTTCGAGTCGAAACAGTTGGATTTGCCTGTATTGCCTATGTAACAGCAAGATTGTATCCTGAACCCGAATATTGGGATCTCGATGATACGGTCTTCGTTCGATGCTTCCAGATTCGGCAAACATGTTCACCAGCCTAATAATGGTCCATCTACTCGGGGGAGTATCGCCAAACTCCAGCCTAAATTTCCTTTGGATGGAAATGACGGACTGCAAAGAATGTTATCGCTGCACTGTCTAAATCCTTTTTTCAGTATCCCAAGCATTCATTTTGATAAATCTAAATTGTAGCCTACAAAATAAAAAAAATAAGCCGACTACTCTCACTGAAAAAAAGTTATTACGTTTTAATTTTGTAGCACGATTCGTGTACCACCCTGTATTAAAGGACAATCCAAATTATGTTTGTGCGCGAATTATATTTATCCGTCGGAATTAAAAAAGGTTACTTCAAAAAAATATATTTTTAAATGTTAACTTTATTTCCTTTTCAACAAATAAAATATTTAAATAGTTTTTACATACATAGTTCTTACATACTATTCTGCAACTACTCGCCACTCCTTCTGTGTTGAATCTTTTATATCGTTATCCTGATGAGTTGGTTTTCTTATCCTCAGGGTTTATACTTTTTGTATCTTTATCTTATTTGGTTGGTCATAAAACATTTGTTATGTATTTTATTTTATCTTGTTTTGTTATTATTATCTTGATTGGTTGATCATAAAATATCTGTGGTAATCTTTATTAGGATGTTTGTAGATCATTAGCGATCTTATTTATTTTATTATTTCCTCTTATTTCCTGCTTGAGGTACAGTTGAGTGTTTATAACTCCCCCCATCGCTTAAAATGAATCGCCCCGATTCATCAATATGTTTCTGAAGCAAGTCAAGTCCTTTTTCTAATGTCATCTCTTGTTGTGGAGCCGTTGGTTCGATTATATGTTGCATCGGTATATTGTTGTTGATTTTGATTTCTTTTTTCTTAAAAAATAAGGTTAATATAATAATAATTACAATAATTATACTTATAGTACTTATTCCAATAACTGACTTGGATTTTGTTATATTTAAGTAATTTAATGTGTCAATATTCTCAAACTTAAATTTTAGCTCAGTATTTGGGTCTATTATGTATGACTCAACAACATAGTCATTTATGGCATGTGTTTTTATATAGCTAAGTATTTTTTGAGTAGGGTTTGTATAGTTTTTATTATCTATATTAACAGTTTCGTTAAATGTTATTAAATAAATACCATTAATTTTATCATTATTTACAGTGTGGTTATTTTTTAATAAAATTGCTCCATCTTTTATAATTTCAAATTCTTTTTGAATTTCATTTGTTTTATTGCATTTGGTAGGAATTTTATTTAATAAATCTGAAAGACATGATTTTTCATAATTTATTTTGCAAAAATATAAATTTATTTCTTGTTTACAATCCTTAATATTGTAAAATGATTCATTGCATTTTGCTATATTCTTATCAATTATTATTTTTTCTTTATTTTGTTCGATTGCTCTTGTTTCAAATATTTTACAATTTTCATAAATGATTGGGTATTTTATTAATATTATTATGACATCTTTAGTTTGAACAATCTTAAAATCACTAACATCTAAAAGATCGGATATTGACATAGTTCCATGTTCATTATTTGTTATTTTTTGAATATCTTTTTTATTTAAAATGATTGGGTTTAAAACTTTAGCTTTGCTTAAAGCAATAGTTTGAATAAGGTTTTGTAACACTAGTATTATTAATTTGTTTCTTTCTTGTAATCTTCTTCTTGTTTTTAATGTATTTTTTTCAGTATTTAAAACTTTAGTAATTTCTTGGATAGCTTGAAAGATCTGTGAATTGGTAGTTGCTTGTTTATTATTATTATAAATTAATTCATTTAATTTGTTTTCTACTAGTAAATGATCATCATGGTCAGGTACTCCTGATATCCAACTAAGTATTGTTCCTATAGTATTGATTGCTCTTTTGAACCTGGTAATTCTAACTTCATCTATTAGTGTCCTCATTAAGGTTATTTCTGACATTATTTCTGCGTTTTCGTCTAAATTTAAGGTGGTAAAATCATACTTTAAGTTTTCTACGTTTGATTCTTTTTCTAATTCCGCTATGATTTCATTAATATAAGTAATGTTTGTCATGTGGAATAACGTTCCATATTCTTTATAAACTGCTGTATTACCATTTTCTATAAGTAAATATTCACTCCTAGAATAATCTATTACGTCTGATCTTATTAAAATAATATTTCTTATTGTAATAAAAATAATAATATGTTTTATGAGGTCCATTTTCTGTAAAGAAAAAATCTACGATTTAATATTATCTTTATGTATTTTACCTTTGTTAGTTAATATCTGATCTTTTTTATCATCTATTACTTTGGTACGATTAAACCTCTTTTTTAATTTATTTCTTTCAGTGCCGTGGTTTTTCACATAAACTATTTCGTTTTCCTTAAACTCTCTACTTTCACGATTTTCATTATGTGCCTCTAACATTTTTAATTGTTTTTCTTTCAAAATCTCCCTAAGATTGTGTTTTACCTTGTTGAATAACACTTCCTGGGGTTTTAGGCCTGTTACAGAGTGAACCGTTTCGTTATATTTATGTGCTGCTTCTAGCACTGCCTGCTTATCATCTATTATGTTGTATTCTGCTTTAATACAACGTGTTATTTCGATTAATGTACTATGAGTACGTTCTACTTGTCCGTTTGTCGTAGAATGACTAACCGGTACGTAATATATTTCAATTTTCTTTCTTTCTAATGTATTTTTAAAGAACACGGATTTGAAAACGGATTCGTTATCACATATAACGTTTTTCGCATAAGGAAATATATTTAAAATTTTTAGTAATTCGAGTTCGATACCGACTTTAGATTCAAGAGGATGTACGACTAAGAACTTTGAATAACTATCTACGACTGTAAGGTATATTTCTTTGCTTGCATAAAAAATATCTATATGTAGCTGTTCACCTTTTTTTTCTGGTATGGGTTTAGTACCTATAGGAAATTTTATTGGTTTCCGATCGTATTTGTTTTCGTTGCAAATAACACAGGTATTTGTATACGAAGAAATTTGTTTCTTCATGTTTGGCCAGTAGTATATTGTCTTTATTTGATTATAATTTTCAAGAGTTCCTCTGTTTGCTCTTTTGTGTGTAACAGTGATTATGTTCAACTGGTCTTCTTTGTTCGGTATATCCTGTGCATATATTTTAGATCGTAAAAATTTATTACTGAATGTTTCGAGGAGTTTACTTTTAACTTCGTATAGATCTTCATCTGAAGCATAGATACATACTGTACCTGGAATTATATATTTTTTAAATAGAGTGATGACCTGATCAGTGTTTGTATATGTTATTGTATACCTCTTCAGTTTATTAAAACATGTCTCAATATTTTCTGAACTTATATTGCCTTTATTTAATATTATCTGTTGCTTAAAACAATTAACAGGCAAGGATGTCGTCTCTATTTGTATGTTATCACTGCTTTCAGCGGAATGAATAGTTTGACTTGAATTTGTTATTATATTTAGGTTTTGTCGGCTTAGTGCATCCGCGACAACGTTATCTTTACCTGGTTTGTATATAATTTTCGGTGCATATTCTCCAATTATAGCATGCCAGCGCAACTACTCGCCACTCCTTCTGTGTTGAATCTTTTATATCGTTATCCTGATGAGTTGGTTTTCTTATCCTCAGGGTTTATACTTTTTGTATCTTTATCTTATTTGGTTGGTCATAAAACATCTGTTATGTATTTTATTTTATCTTGTTTTGTTATTATTATCTTGATTGGTTGATCATAAAATATCTGTGGTAATCTTTATTAGGATGTTTGTAGATCATTAGCGATCTTATTTATTTTATTATTTCCTCTTATTTCCTGCTTGAGGTACAGTTGAGTGTTTATAACTCGCGAACTACTTTTTTTTCGGCTAGATCGATTTGAATGAAATATTTAGAAGATCTTAGGACATGTTTGGAGAGTGCATAAAAGAAATCTGGCTGCTGTACGATGGTTAAAACAGAGATATGACCAAAAATGTCAATCACATGTTTATGTGATTCCCATTAAATGGATTTTGATATTTTATTTTGTCGAACTTTCTGGAATATGATATGGATTTGCTCTGTGTTTTGTTGACGTTTCTCGAATTGTCTAGAATGTTCCATGGATTTTATGGACGATTTAAGGGTTGAAAATTCGTTTTGAAGCTTGGAAAATTTCGGTTAATTGAAATTTATTGGGGCAGATGACGTTTTGTGTCTATATGCTTACGATATATAGGTAGATGATGCTGTTCTGCGATCAATGCCATAATTCGACAGATTGTGTCATACATTGACTGGCTGTGCGCGATTTGACAGGTGTCCTGTTCACATTATCATTATCTATTCAGCAAATGTGCTCTTTTTCTTGCCGCAATTGATCATTAGTTTTGCGTATTATTACACTGATTCCGGACAATCGTATATCGCGCACACGATCATTTTTTTTTTAATGTATAAAAAGTGAGGTTATCCAATTAGAATGCGGGCATTCATTGCGTAACATTCATTCATTCATTTCTTTTGAATATATGATTAGTCAAAAACAACTTTGTTGATTTTTAGAGGTGCTTATGCCTCCTAACAAGGAGGCATTTCGCCGGATCAAGTCGAAAAACATTTATTATCATCTCACTCGTATGATTTTGATTCCATTCCAATAAATCACATGCAATTTTAACTATATGTGCTTTATTATAGGTCTAGGGTTTATGTCAAAGCGTTAAATTGGGGCAAGTTGAAGTTCGCTGGGTCCGCTAGTATATATATATAATTTTGATTTTCATTTTTAAAAGCGACGTGTTCGTTTACTCATCCATCTTCGGGGTTATTTCGTTGACTTGGGAAGCGATGCTTTCATCAGAGCCAATGCAATTGATATTTGTGGATTATACTGCCGGTTGTATAAGTTTCGACTTGGAACGTACCAAATTTCTGGATTTTTATTCTTATAAGATTTCAAATTTATAATATTGCTCTCTAAGGCCCGTTTGCTGATACGAATCATAAATATTTATGTTCAACTTAAAACGCTTAAGGGCTACTTTTTCCTCTGCGTAAACTGTCACATAAGTTCAGAACTTAAATTATTAAGTTGTGAATCAAATCTCTACCCTAATGAAATCACAACAACTTTTTGCTTTGATTTCGAAACTATACGATGACTCTGTTATTATGTTATTTCAATAAAATATATTATCGATATTATCTGATTTTGATGTCTACTAATACCTGTTACTGAAATATTGACCCATCCATAGTTAAGACAAATATACAACAATAAAATGTTAAAATGACGCAAGCTAGTCCCGGTGATTAATAACACATTTTGTCGTTTAACATGTAGAGTATAAGGATTGGTAGAGCTAATTTTTTCTTTTATAATTTCGTTGTTCCATTTTGCACGTACATATACTAGGATTTAAGCTCTAATTAAATGACTAATAAGGAAACTGAAGTGTAGAGTTCTTTGCATTTGCGCAAAAGCTTAGCCAAATGTATAAAAAGGGCCCGCGTTTATCAAATGTATTCTTGTATGGTCGTTCTGGTAATCTGGTTTTATATTGAAGTGTGAAATTGGACAGCGGTGTCCACATAAATTTCTTGGTAAGAGTGACAGTTGTCAATTGCTGTGGGTTTTTGTTTTCAAATGTATGCATGTGTTGTGATAAATTTATTGGAGACCCACAAGCCACAAGGCATTTACCATTGTTACCATATTTTGTTATTAACGGTACCTGCCGTACAACCATAATTTTCATTTTCGACTATATGAAACGCTTACGCTCAAAATTTTTAAATAAGAGTTTTTGTGTGTTCGTTACGCCATTCAATTTTTCTACACCCGCCACTTAATCTGTAGAAAATACGAAACACGAAATGACCAAAAAGGGAATTCTGAATACCGCTCTTACACGCCATCGATCTTTAATCCCTGATTCTCTTGTTCCCCTTTCGGGTTCCAGGAATGATTTTACACGAATGCGATGCTTAACAAAAGAGAACTTTGAAAAATGAGAATAAATCTCCGCTTTCCTTGCTTACTCAACTTAAACTTAGGGGAGTTCGCTCGGCGAACAATAAGAAAAATCACAAAGAAGAAGAAACGATAAATTCAATGGCGCAAAATTTAAGTCGATTTAGTAATATGTTAAATCATGTTAATTATGATACTAGGCTAAAAAGAGGATTTTTCTAATTTTAAACCATAGTATCGTAATATTTCCTTAACATTTTACTAAAGTTAAAATCACATACCCGTTTACTTAATTTTTTTAGTATCATACTAAATCCATACGCCACTTTGACATTTACAAACGTCAAAAAGTTATGTTCGCTACTTTAGGCGTGTTTAGTTGTAGTTTATTAAAAAAAAATAGATTTTGTATGGTGCTAGTTAAAAAGGCATGCTATACCCTAAACATCAGGCTGTTTAAAATTTTGCGCCAATGCTTTTAATCTCAGCAAGTGCTTAAAAATCACACGCTATGTAATAGCAGTCTAGTACGGTTCGGTTTTATGTTAATGGTTTCTGGCCAGATCACGGGCATAAAATCAAAACATATTTCTAGGTGCATGAATTTAACCAAATTCCTCTAGAAAAATATAATTTGCAGTATATATATGCTGCAAATTCTGTTAGAGTCGGTAGACATCGACCAGAAATATTGCGTCTTAGAAAGGTACGATAGCATCTAACTGATGAGGCCAACTATCGTGCCCGAGCGAAACGCATTTTGGACTATAGGTCACAAAATATTTCAATTGGCTTTAATCCACACAGTCCACAGAAACAAGAATAATACGAAATATTGTTTGCGTTTTCTTCGAATATAGTTAATAGTTTCTTGCATTTACTTGGAACATTTTTTTAAAATGGTTGGTGAATTTGGTAAGGGATGTTTTAAAAGTAAGAAAAAACCTTATCAAATTCCCCAAACTTTTTTAAAAATTAAGTAAGTAAATGCTACATGCGTCATTTCCCCAACCATTTTAAGCAAAATGGCTTGCGCTAATTCCGTAGCGTATTTTTTAAATTTAGCCCTGCGGAGAGCGTAGATGTGTACACTTCAATAATTTACAAAGATCGGTCTAATTTTTGATAGGAAAATATTTTACCAAAAATTCTGTTTAGATATTAACTTAGTAACGGTTTTTGATTTTAGGTTAATTTTAATTAAAGTATTTACATAGCTATGTTGGCAATTAATTATCTTTCTGCTCACAAAACAAATGTATAATAAAGCACAACTTTTTTGACGCCAATTAAAGTAAAATGCACGACTGGATATATTTTAAAAGTCGTTTTTTAACTATTTTTTGTATAGAAAATTTCTTTAATTTTTTTCTAAAAAAAATTGGTATGACAATCTTAAATATTTAATAATATAAACTTAAAAACAAAAGATTAATTCTTTGATTAACAAAGAAAAATAATTAAAAATAAGAAGGAATTTCACTTTCTGGTGCCGTTTTCATCAATGGGAATAAGAAAAATTTCATTCACATATAGCGCTAGGTTGCCTTATTTATACTGCATACAATATTTTCAATTAATATTTTCTTGTATTTATAAAAGCATTTAAAAACTGCTCATTGATTTTTTTTTTTTCAAAAATTATAGTTATATGTATTTTCCGAATTCCTATGAATTGGCGTTTTTGATTTTTTTAAAATTTATTTCAAATAGTTAAAAAAAAACTTTTCCCAAAAACCGCTCCATAGATTTTTAAAATTTTTTTCTCATAAATTCAAATTTATCCAAGAAATAAAATGGCGTACTTTAGATCAAATTAATTTAAGTATTTATCAGACTGACAGACTGACAGACTGACAGACTGACAGACTGACAGACTGACAGACTGACAGACTGACAGACTGACAGACTGACAGACTGACAGACTGACAGACTGACAGACTGACAGACTGACAGACTGACAGACTGACAGACTGACAGACTGACAGACTGACAGACTGACAGACTGACAGACTGACAGACTGACAGACTGACAGGCTGACAGACTGACAGACTGACAGACTGACAGACTGACAGACTGACAGACTGACAGACTGACAGACTGACAGACTGACAGACTGACAGACTGACAGACTGACAGACTAACTGTTTGACGAATGCATAACTTATAGTACCTATAATCGCAAGTAAAAATTATTGCATATTTATATTTCGAAATGACTGTTTGGTCCACCATTGTAAATTAAACTGAAAGCTTAGTCGTTTGAGCTGTGCAGGAGCATACAGAACTCATTATTTGTTTTATTTTCTACGTTGATTAAAATTAACTTCTCCTTATTCCCATTGATGAAAACGGCCCCAGAAAGTGAAATTCCTTCTAACCGATTTTATTTCTTTTGTTTGACTTAAATTTATTCAGGTTTTTACTTGATATACAGAATTTTTTTTTATAAAAATTCCACACTCTCTGAATCTTGGCCTTTGTTTTATTTGGGTTTTATAAAAGTCACCACCAAATACAATGAAATTAATTCTTAAAGGAATTTCCTCTAGATAGATTGATAGACTTGAGTCGGAAAAAATCAACAAAAGATTGATACAAAAAAGAAAATGCTACATGTACATATTTCCTAAGGTATTCAGTGAGTTTAAATTGTGAATAAAATTTGTAAGAAATATCTTTCACAACATTTTTCCAATGCAATGTGAGCAAGAAGAATTTAATAAGGTGATTTCTGAATTCTTTATCTACTAACAGTGCGGTTCTCTTGATTAATTCTATTTTTAAGAAAATTTAAATTCACACATGGGAGTTCTTGTAAGTGTCACGAAAATACAACTAGGGTTTATTTTAAATAATGTTAGAACTCAGCATTATCCATTTGTGAAGTAATAAGAATATCAACCGTAATTTCTTAAGTAAATCTAACCAAGTGAAGCGTAGTGTACATCAACTGATTTAGATAGAAGGACGCAAAGTAAATTCTGAAGAAAAGAATACTTTATAACGACATGTGTGTGTTCAGCCAAGTGTAGGTATCCTTTTCAATTGTCGAATAAATAAAATAAAAATTGCGCTTGAACATAATGCGATGTAGTCGTTAAGCAGCCAGTTTTGATTTTTTGTTTAAATATCTTTCCACTCTACATACAAAAGACGATGTGTAGAAATGCTCTTTATTCAAAAAGTTTGAGGTGTTTTTTTTTCTGTAAAATCTAAAAAGATAAAAAGACTTTCTTAAATCGAACATAATGTACATAAATTCTATTCAATCCTGAATATATTTTTTCCAGACCATTTGATTGATGTGTATAATAAGCTGAAAGGAATTATACTATGTAATAATATTTGTATGCGTGTACCTTATACTACTAAATACAAGGTCGTAAGAATTTGACATCCTTATTTTTATGGCAAGCACCTATAGGACAGCCTTATTAAAACCAACTTGGGGGAGAGTACGATAACTATGGCGCCAAGATATAATAACGGTTTTTGGTAGAGGGGCTTAATACAAGCATTTTTTACTATGGAAGGGGGGTCTATCTCCCCTCGTTTAGGCGGGAGGGGCAATTTTATAAAAATTTACTTAAAATCTTTAAAAAAATATTAAAAAAGAACGGCAACACTTACAGTTATAAATTATACCTTTTTCAAAAGTCAGAACCCTACAATTTATAATTAATTTTAAATAAAGTTGTTTTAGTCAATAGTTTTTTAAATAATTGACTTCAAAGTCAAAATGTATGAAAAAAAAGTTACAAAAATCACTTTGAATATTATTTTTCTCATGATTATGGATATCGATAAAAAATTAATTGATGTAGTTAACTGCTCCAATTATTTTTTTATTAAACACAGAAAACTACTTCTTTTTATGTCTTCTAGTTTTTAAGATATGTAATTGAAAAATAGTAAAACTATACTGGTTCTTTAAACCCAAAAGATTCTTTAATTTTAAAGAAACTTTGCATATAATAAAATTTTCACCCTCCCCAAAGACTATAGTGAGTCCAAGCAGGGGGGTTAGGCATCTCACTGTTTTTTCTATGTACATACGTTTATGTATATAATATCAATTATTTTTTTAAATCCAGATTCTTTAAATGCAAAAGAAACTTTACATGCACCCATCTGATACAAAATTATTTTTTTTTTGTTTTTCAATTTTCTCAAAAACTAGAAAACATAGAAACGAATAATTTTCAGTGTTTGATTAAAAAATAATTGGAACAGTTAACTACATCAATTACTTCTTTATTGGTATTTATAATCATGAGAAAAATAATACTCAAAGTGATTTGTTTAACTTTTTTTTCATAAATTTTGAGTTTGAAGTCAATTATTTAAAAAACTATTGACTAAAACAACTTTACTTAAAATTTATTATAAATTGTAGAGTTCTGACTTTTTAAGAAAGTATAATTTATAACTGTAAGTGTTGCCGTTGTTTTTAAATATTTTTTTTCTAGATTTTAAGTAAATTTTATAAAACTACCCCTCTCGCCTAAACGAGGTGAGATAGACCCCCCCTCCCATATTGAAAAATGCTTGTATTAAGCCCCTCTACCAAAAACCGTTATTATATCTTGGCGCCAAAGTTATCGTACTCGTGCCCCAACTTGGATGTTACAACTGCGAATTTTAATTCCCATCTTTTATCTTTACAATCACTTACGATAAAAGAACCAAAAATTAATAATTGGTCTCTTTGCATTTTAGGTCATTCGATTTATTTTCTCTTTTATAATCTCTACAAGAAAAATTGTTAGTAAAGGCAAGATAGAGCCCTCCCATCTCATTGCATTGGCAAGCATATAAGTATTTCAATAATTAAAGTTCTCACAGGGTTTCCAGATTTTACTTTATAAATTGCCTCTAATGAGAGAAGAAAGTGCGTAGGATTACCGTCTGCTGATTAAAAACACAAGTTAAAGAATACATAAATTATTAAATCACCTTTTTTTACTACTAATTTACAATTTAGTTTATCTCTTTCCACACCACCAAGCAACAAAATAAAAGGCGCTTTTTTTTAAAGCGTATTCCCAATCTGCCCAAAAATCACCTACCTAGCTGCACTCCGCCAAACATTCCCGTAAGTGGGCTTTCTTCCTAACGAACAATACACGAAAATAGCCTATTTGACTTTAAGAAATTTGTGTTCATGATAACATAAACACACACGACACGTTTAATCCCTTAGTTGAATTATTTGTTCTCAAAAGCTCTAAAAAAATGTCGAATTCTGAAAGCTCCTCAAAAAAAAAAAAAAACTGTATAATAAGCGGTAAGTACTTGCGACAACGCAACGGCAACGTCAATGCTGCTGCCGCTCAAAAAAATATAAAAACATTATTAAGGCATGATTTGAGTCTAAAAAAACATGATAATGGTAAAACAAAGAGAAAAAGTACGAGAAAGCATTTGTACATAAATTTATGAGTTGTTTTTTTTTTTTTTTTTTTTTTTTTAATTCATTTTTATTTCATTTTAACTTATAACTATCTTAAAGCTAGACAAAAATGTTTAAAACTAGCCTAATTATCAATAACTTACAACTAATTTACTGGCCCTTTACGGGTGCTCTAAATTAAACAATAACTCTTACAACTAATGTCTTTCGACCTAAAAACTATTTTAATTAAATCTAATTTTTTTTTTATTTATTTTATATTTCAAGAAACTTATATACAAAAAACTTGATATCTGATCATTTTTTTTTTTTTTTTTTTTTTTTTTTTTTGTTTTTTTTTTTAACCTATAAACTAAACCTAAATATATATTAAAAATAATTAAAACTAAATAAAACTAACTTATACTAACTAAAAATAACTTAAACTACTTAAAATACCTAATAATACTTAAAACTACTTAAAAACTAGAACAGCCACAGCAGCATTTTTTTCGTTTTTTAATTTTTTTTTTTTGTTTATTTTTTATATGCATGCAGACACACACCAGCATGCAAGCCACCCACACATGTACATACGCACATACATATACGTACGCACATACATGTACAGACACGCAGATACATGCACGTATGCCCCCGCATACATACATATTTTTAATTTTTTTTGGTGCCACCCTGACTGTTCCCTATACCTAATGCCCTAAATCTATGTAAGTCGACCAAGATATATCATCTTCATCGACTTTATATATCACGATGCTGTTCAGAGAGCCACCAGAACTGGTTCTCCTGTTTCGCCCTATCCCTCCGGTCCCGATCGGACACAGTCCTACTGAACCGAAGGTGCTCTTCTCCACCTTGAGCGATGACGTCTCGACCATACAGGAGTCGCCTATCCACAGTTTTCCGGCTGACGTGGTAGATGAGCGGAACCGCCCCTCCATCCTGTATCAGCCCTCGACTGTCTAAATAGAGGAATGCCTCGGGAGGGATGTAACCACTTAACCGCGCACTCTCAAAATATTCGTTATTGGGGTAATACGCCCCAAAAATTAAGCTGTTAGTTGAGGACATCGCTCTTGCAACGTGACCCCGAATCAGCTTGAACAAAAAATTATCTATTCTGTTTATGTTGGCTCCGTTGTATAGAACCTGGTTGGAATAATATCTTGTGTACTCCGACTCTGGTGTTCTGTGTAATCCAAGGCAACGTCTAAGACATTGCCTCTCAAACACCCGAATCTTTTCCATTTGAGATGGGGCAACGTTGAACCACACCGGGCATCCGTAGGCAATCATCGGCCTGATGAGGGCCATATAGCAAATCACCTTCACCCTGCTGTCAAGACGGCTGCTATAAAACAGTCGTTTTGTCAAGGCAAAGGCTCCCCTAGCCCTGGCCAAAGCAGCACCAATATGTCTGTCGAAATACAGGTACTGATCCAACCAGATGCCAAGGTACTTTACTACACTTTTACTCGCCAGTGGATGTCCATGTGGCCCTACGATCACCAGCTTGCGCCAGTTCTTTCTCGTATCCCTTGAGGCGCTAGACAACGGAGTCCTAAACAAAATAGTTTCTGATTTCTGGAAGTTGATTTTCAACTTCCAGTCATCACAATATCGCTGAATCTTGTCGAAGTCACTCTGCAAGAGACTTTTGATGACCTCAACTGTATTAGCTGTTCTGTACGCAATTAGATCGTCGGCGTACGCAATTGCCTGAGTTAGACTACCTATCAGATCGCTGGTGTAAATGCTGAATAGAATCGGCGAGTTAACCGCTCCCTGCTGAAGACCATTATTAATATTAAAAATTGCGGTAGAAGTTACATTGCCACTCTTGACAACAAACTTTCTACCATTTAGCATGTCATAAAGCATATACAATAGAGGTTTACTTATACCTAGTCTGGTTAGCTTTAGATAGAGACTTTCTAACCATACGGTGTCGAAGGCCTTCTCCAAATCAACCAGACAGGCACCCGTACACTGCTTTTTAGTTTTGTTCCATTGGATATCAGAAACTAGTTTAGACGCGGCATGAATTGTGTCATGTCCCGCCTTAAAACCGAACTGATTATCCGGGATGATATTTTTGTCCTCCGCCCACTTGAACAGGGCTCTATTAATAACCTTTTCAAATACTTTGCTGATACTCGGAAGAAGACTTATCGACCGGAGATTCGCCGGATTGGAGTTGTCCTTTCCCTTTTTTGGGAGAGGGTGCACCACAGCTGTCTTCCACCGCACTGGATGATATGCATTATTCAGCGCGTTGTTAAACAGTGTGGTATAAATGTCAACTGCTTCTTGAGGCAAATGTCGTAGTACAACGTTGGATATACCATCGACTCCTGCAGACTTCTTTTTCTTTAATGAATCGAAGATGAGCAATTTATGAGTTGTAAAACATAGTGTGTCTTTCTTTCTTCATGATTTTTGTAGTGCACTTCACACCTATTTACAGCCAGGAAATGAAGTAATTAAATTACAGAAACAATAGCGGTATTCACGATCCGGTGCAACTGGTCTAAGCTTTGTCCCAGACAAATAGGCAGTACACGTCTTATGGGAAAGCCTTTTCAAAATCAGTAGCGTGTCATATTTTTACACCATACTAAATTGAAAGAATTTCTCCATAAAACGTGTTTGCCCGCCAGTAAATATTATAAAATAGTAAAAAAAATTCATTGCATCTGGCGTAGACCCAACTTCTTACTCAGCGTACAACTGAGTGTCGACTAGTGTTGCCGATTAAATAAAAAAATATCATGATATTTTTCATGAGATTACATACAAAAAATCATGAGATTGCTTTTTCTTAATTGAGCATACAAAAATCACTGCAAACTTATGATCAAAGACTTTTTCCCTTTTTGTCTTATTCCTCTTCTATGGTCAAATGACGATTTGATAAAATGTGGGCGTCTTAACGTTGAAATGAACACATTTAATTTAACGTTGAAAATATATTGATTTCACTACGCATCGTTGTATTAAGTACTGTTATTCTTGTTTTAAAGCGAACTATAGTCGATTGAATAGTGAAATAACTTTCATAAATTATTAAGTACGTTCAACGTTGATTTAAAGTGGAAAATGATAAAATGTATCCAACATTAAAATTCCATGCACAACTTTCAAAGTGTAACATAGTTGATTCTACTTTGTTCAACATCATTTCGAAGTTGCAGCCACTTACAAATAACACTTATACATTAAATTATTCTTCCACAAACATTAATGAAAGATTTTCAATGTAAAATCAACTTTAATTTGAATTCATTCATAGTCAATTTTAAGTGGACCCAATGTAAACCCGAAGTGTTTAAAATTTAAAGTGGAAGCGATGTAGAAACAAAGTGAAACGTATTCATTTTCACATTGATGTTGCATTTTCAAACTACGATCGACGTAAAATCAAAGGGATTCATAGTTGATCTCAAGTGGATTCCATATAGAATCATGAAAACAGCAAAAAAAACTACCTGCAACGTAGTGTCGGTGCCGGCGTCGTCGATCATGAAGATTTGGCTTCATATCGGTCGTGTTTTCGCTTTTTTTTTTTAAACAGTCGGAGTTTAAACAGTCTAATGTACCAATTAAAGACGATGAACTTTTAATAAAACTATTTTAAGAATATTTGAAATGGAATACATTTTTCCTACGTTGATAAGTAAGTTTTATCTTGGTGAAATCATAAGAAAAATAATCTTAGTATGATGGAAATTTGTTTATTTTTTATACATTACATTATTTGGAACAAGTCTTAAGCCAAAACACCATTTTCTGGTGGCTTATCCCGAATCCAGATGCAATTAATAAATTTCGACCGTTTTCTTGGGATATGAGGGTTAAAGCAAGGCACAAGTGTATCACTACATTAATATCCAGTAAATTCAAATTTGTTTTAAAAATAAAAATACAATTTTTATATTTCAAAATGATGGTTTTTTTAATAAAAAAAATTGGATAGCTTTTATTAAATTCAGATTGACGTAAATCATGGGTGAATCCAAGTTGTTCTTAGAAATTACTTAAACCAACATTGAAACGTAGTGAAATTAAAATTGAAAGATAGTAATTTCAAAGTTGGTTCGTAATATTTTTAAGCTCGAATATATTTAATTTAACGATGCATCATTCTAAAAATAAAGTGGGATCATTATAAGATATAAGACGAATGCCTTTGAATCTAATATGGCGCACAGTAGAATCGAAGTTGTTTCATTTCGTTTTTAAGTTGGATGATATTGATTTGACTATGATTTCACCTTAAATCAAAAGATAGCGTTTTTAAATCAAGCATGAAAACTATTTCTTTTCATATAGGAAAAAATGTTGAATCAATGATGTTCCACTTTGATTCTAAAATGTTCATCTTTAACCCCAAATCATTCCTAAATATACTTAAATCAAAGTGATTTTCTTTTATTTTACGTTGTTTTTTCTCTGCGTGTACTACTGTACTTGTCTGAAATCATCAATGACTTGACAGCTCAGCTTGGGGCAATTGTACAAAAAACGCGCATATCCCTCTTTATAATAATTTCTCTATGCTTATGATTCACAGAAATTAGACAATTTCTAAGTAAAAAAAATTATTATTTGGATTCTATTTCATTTTTGTTAACCTTAAAAATAATATAAATAATTTATTCATATAAAATTTTATATATTATGTAAATAAAAAAATAATATTAAGAAGCTTACTGATTGTAAACTTTGCTAAGATATTTGTCAATCAAAGGCTTAGCAACTTTATAATCAAAACAGTATTGATTTTTGATTTGATTTTTTGATTTCCATTGGTATGGATAAGCCCTATGATTGAATCGATCTCAAGTCGATTTCTTATTGATTGAATAACTATTTCAAAATTTTTAAACCTTTTTTAACTAGTAAATTGCTAATTAAGCAGAAATCTGAGCATTTGTAGGGTTTAAATTTTGGTGAACACAATTATTGTTGTTATGCGTTGTAAATTAATTATATGTTGACGAAAACCCAAAATGTGCTCTGAAAAGGTATTCATTATTTCTATTTTCATCATTTTAACTTCATTATTTACAAAAAAAAAAAAAAAAAAAACAAAATTGTGCACCAGCAGGACTGGAACCTGGGCACGCCGCATGCAAGGCTGATGGATTTAGCAAATTGCTAAAAGTTAAAGTAGCCATTTCGTGATTTTAACTTTAGTTAAATGTTAAAATCGTTTAAAATTAGCTCAATCATCTTTTTAGCTTAGTAAATTGCTAAAAGTGGGTTTAACATTTTATTAAATCGTTCAAAATTTTGCGCCAAAGATTCCATATATTTGAAGACACTGTTGTTGAAATTAAATCTTTAGTAAATTTATTCAACTTTAACCAAGAAAGACAAACAGTGGCATTAACAATTTGAAATCCTTGTATTGTTCAAAATTATTCCCAGATTTTAGGTTTTCAGATTCGGATATATTTTTTTTCTTTTTAATTAAAAATGTATCAATTGACTGTTTTACTTCAACAAACTGAATTCTGAATCAAAACGAAAGAACAACACATAAAAATAACTCTAAGCGGTTTGCTGTTCTTTTTCTTTTTTTTTTTTAATTTTTTTGATTTTATTTTGTTCGTTTTCTTTAGACTTTCATTTGAGTTACATGAATGTTTAAAAGGTAATTGTTTGAATCTTCTTAAATTAAATATAACAAAGGAGTTGCATATGTCGATATCATTCAATATTCGCCTCATTTGTCTTGAAATTCTGACAAAGTTATCTGTTTTTTTTTTTTTTTTTTTTTTTTTGAGAAAAGCTCCTGCTGCTTTTCAACCCCCATTAAATCATATTGATGTGCTTTTAGAGTTACCCGTGTCCATTTGTTAACTCCTTTGGTTTTTTTCCCTGGGTTGCTGTTGAGGTGCTTTTGATTTGAGAGCTTCAAAAAAGTTTTTAATGATGAATGTTATCGTAGAGTGTTTTCATGTTTTGCAATTCTTTTAATATGTGGAAAATACGTTAAAATGTAGGAACAAGCTATTTTCTTTGAAGAAGAACATTATTGGCGTAGATTTTAATTAATGTGAAGTAATGTAATTTTGTATAAAATCTATGTTTAAAATGTGTATTTATTTTAAAGTTTTGTGCAATTTGTATTTTTATCTGGTGTATTTTTAAAGAGGTGTGTTTTTTTTAGAGTTTTGTATAATCAGTTCGAAATGTCTTCGAGGATTTCAAAAGTTTAAGTTTCGAAAAAAAATCATAAACATTTGCAAAATAAGACAGAAGCGGTGAAGCAAGTAGCAGATATTTTTCCTATAGGTGAACGAACAGTTTATAGACTTCTTAACGAAAACAGTTCCAAGTGCCAAGACTCGCCACCAAAGAAAAACAAAATCTGATAATGAATAACTTTTTTATTTTTGCTTGTTTTTTTATTTAAAAGGGATTAGGCTTACTGGGGATACCCTTCAAAAACGCACCTTTTATCTTACCTCATGTTGGTATGGAAAATATAAATGTGTTTTAATTTTTATAAGCAAAACGATTACATTAAAATTCCTATCCCAAAAAAGAGCGGTAACCTTACATACTATTCTTTGATATTTGGGTCCATTTAAAATACACACTACGAAAACCCTGTGAGAGCTTTATTGAGTGACAGATTTATGCAATTCGCTGTAGCGAGAATGAAAGGCAAACGTCCTAGCTTGCCTACACTGGCTATTTTTCTTTGACAAAGTATAGTATCATTTTAAAAGTGAAAAACTGCAAGTTTTTTTCACCACGACAACTAAGATCTTATGTGTTGCACTTTTGCTATACCCTAACCCTATTGCAACAGAAAAATACAATGGTGTAAAATTTGACTGGTTTGGTTGACAGTTTGGCAGCTATGATTTATTGTCAGAAAGATTTGTGGATTTAATCAGAGTCAGAGATTCAGGTGAGAGTCAAACTGATTTTGCCATTTTTACTCCAGGGTTGCAATACAATAGAAAATTTGCATTCACGATTTACAACAAAAAATTAAATTTCGCAATTTTACAACTTTTTTTGCACCGGATCGTGAATACCCCTAATAAGTAGGTATACAGATGAACTATTGTTCATTTTCCATGCTCATGAGTTAAGGCGTCAATTTAGCTATGCCATCTTCGTGTAGGGTACGTTGGACATGTTTGGTTTGGAAGTAATGATGTTTTACAGTAGAGTTAAAGAAAATGAAAGTTTTATAAAAAAAACATGACTCGAAAACATTAGAACATTTTCCGAGTTCAAAAAGCATGATAATAATACACGGGAAACGTCTACGATGCTTAAGATTTTACTTCCTTCAAGTTTGTGTAGGAGGTTCAATACTATCCTGCTAGGGTACGTCAAGTTGAAGTAGTTCGCACCTGATGTCCACTTCATTTTGCGAGTCTCGTCAAGCGATTGGGCAACTTCTGGGTCTCCAGATGCCATAAAATCCTCATAGAATTGTTCGATTTCTTCAGTCCAACCTTGAAATACTCCTTCTGGAAATCACGGTTAATATGTTTTTTAGTGATTGCTTTTGTAATTTCTATAAATATGTCATATTTTAGAGAAAATGGTGGAATGAACCGTAATCATTAGTCAAGTTCATTGGCGAAGTTATTCCAACTAGCCTTTAAAAAGTTTCATCGTGACCTTTGAACTGAATCAGTAGTGATATCTGTATACCGATATCGATTATGAACGGGGGTGTTGGCTTTTCGGAAAATCTGACAGCACTGTTCTGGAATCTGGTAGAGGATGATGATATGCAACACAGGCCTTTTTGCCATCTGCAAGAACAAAATATAGTTTCGATTTATTTATTACCTTCGAATAATTTGGTCGGTGAAAACAAAATTATAAAAGAAATGTACTCGTAATTGTTCCAAATTAGTTTTTTATTTCTTATGTCTGACCTCGGTATGACAAATGTCCAACTTTTGCTTGCTATTGATGGGACAAAACTGCCATTTTTTTTTAGACATAAGCATGTCCACCAGTGTTGTGCCATGTAGACTAAAAATGTAGACTACATGATTGTCTACATGTAGATTATTCGATGTAGACAATTCCCAATTGTCGGCATAAATTTGTCGACAATGTAGACAATTCGTAAGATATGATGTTTTTTTCCTACCAAAATTTATAAAACCCTAAACCATAAATGCTAAAAAAAAAGAACAAAGTTCTTCTGTAATACAAAAGCATGTGTGTAAGAACATGATAATCGGGAAAAAATTATTTGATCTAAATCTAAACGTATTCCTAGTCCTATTTTTATAAAAGTTTCAAATGTTTAAATTAAAAAATATCCAAAACCCTTAAATTATGAGAGAAATCTTTTATGATAAACCTACTTTACTAAAATTTCATAGATCCACTGAATCACTTCATTGGCTTGCTACTCGTCAAGTTTAAAAAAAAAAAACTTTTAAAATTTGAAGAATTTAGTAATAAAATTTAAAAAATTTCAGTAAGCATTACAATTTTGGTTCAGTAATTATCGTTAATTGACAATTTCTTACAAAATTTGTAGTTGTGTTTATTTTTCTTGGTCCGATTTCAGTAATTTTTGCAAAATTATATATATATAGGCATAAGAACAGCAAAAATATATTCATACATTCACATAAGCTCAGGTCAGATTTTTAAATATCAGAAAAAGGTTTTCATAGATAATTCGTTTTAGATAAAGAAATAAATAAATAAATCAGCTTTCACGTACATACATTTTTCAATTAAAAAATTGACCGTTTTTTTTTCAAATCGGTATCTTGAACAAAATTCAAGGTCATCAAGTTCTTCGAACGGGCTCGACATCCTCTTGCAAAATGCAAGATTAATAAGTAATAAAATAATACAATACATCTTAATAGCAACCATACGCGTTATAGTTATTATAATTTATTGCTTGAACTTATTTTTGTATGGAAAATATTAAAATCGTTGCAGCAAAGACTTTGCTTTTTTATATGTGAGATTTAAGATGTCAAAATTAATGTTTACATGGTCGACATATTGTCTACATTGTCGACATATTCCACCGATTGTCTACGTTGAAATGTAAACAATTGAAGTCGACACGTAGAGGAACAACACTGATGGCCACATGACACATTGTGAAATCTTTATTCAAAACATAAAATAGATTTCAAATGTAAACAATAAATTTTAAAAAGCTCGCTGAGTAAGCTTTACGCGCCGAGCTTTTTGTACGTCGTGAACCTAATTGAGAATTGAGACAAAATCCTAAATATTTTTTGTTGGACTTACATAGTATGTCCCATCAAGGTGAGTCATAAGTCCCAAAAAGATAAATTGGGACTTATGTCCCTGCACCGTAAAATTCTAAATGCAATGTTATAGTGTAATTGACATAAAGTTAGTTTATTGAAAAATTTTTAGGCGAAAAATAAAAATACAATGTTTTTGACGTATCTTATAAACGGGATTTACTATAAAACTTACTATTGTATTGTTCAAATCGGTGAAAATCAGACTTAACCTTACGTGTTAGTATGCTTCTAACTTCATAGTCAATAAAGTTTCGAAAAGGTTAGCCCGCACTCATGCCTGTCTTTTCCAAATTTCCTGCTAAGATTGAGAATATAAGTACAAAATTCTCTATTTATAACTAAAATTTTAAATTAACGAAGATCATTTTTCATAGCATATTTTGCATTTTTGTTTTTATTTTTAATTTTGAATCTAATAAAGTATGATCCTTTTTAATAGAAGAAGTGTAAAAATAATTTAATGTTCTTGGAAGTCAATTTTGTACGTCGTGTCGTTTTAAATTTAAAAACCACAAAGGAGTGGGTAAGTACAAGAACCTTAACAACCACTCTTGTTTATAAGATTATACATAGAATACATATGTATATATGTAGGTACTCAGGAAATAAAATTCCTTAGTAAGAAAAAAAAAACAGCAATATAGAAACTTGCAAGGAAAAAGAAAATAACCCAAGGGTTGTAATCTTTACGCCAGAGAGCTTCCTTGAGTTGTTTACCACATGCATGACATGTGTTCCGTGTATGCGTAAAGTGTTTAAGGTAATTAGCGTTAAAACAGTTAATGTTTGCCTCGAGGCCTTCGAAACGGTTATTGGAGCTTAAGAATCTCAAGCAAAATGCGGCGGTGCTCCAATTACTTCTTAAGCGGTTGCATAGTAACAACTGTTGTATAACCTCCTATACATACCTCCTTGTATGGCTTAAGAAAGATTTTCTTTTTGGTTTGGTTTTTATGTGTATGTGTGTGTGTCATGAACTCCATAACAAAATAGGTAGGTACATAATAAATATCATGAATTTGTGTTTACTCTTTTCAAGTAAAAAGAAGAAGAATTTATATAAACTGAAAATAAACCTGGAAATTACTCAGCGAAAAGGACGCCCAGCACAAAATTCCTTGGTGTTGTTGTACAATTAAATGAGCTAAGCACTTTGAAGGAAGTCCTGATAATATACTTTAATTTAAAATTATGTAAGTAGATATTGGCAAGGTAGGTACATACGGACACATAAAACAAAAAAAAAAAAAAAGGAAAAACCCGCAATGATTAAAATTTAATGCCATCCTGAAAGTAGCAAGAAATCAAATATTGTATGAGTGTACGTATAAATTAATAATATTAGAAGTAATGAAGTTAATTGAAAATGTGTTTGCTTTGATTGAGAGGAACTTTTATATGCACACGTATTTTTCATCAATATACTTTTATAATAATCAGAACTTGTTTATTTATGGAATCAACAAGCTTTGCTCATTCGACTCGTATACCTATTGTAAAGGGTGTTTTTTTTTTAGACGTGTGGTTTTCAATCTGGCAATACTTTTTCGGAGTTGGTCTTTTTGACAGCTGTCATTTGATTTATGTCAGTTTTGTTTGCCATTTTATAATAAATAGACTTACTTCTGAAAATAGTTTTCAAATCGTGCAAATTTATTACCAAAATAATGGTTCAGTTCGCCCGACGCATCAGAAGAAAATTTTGTTCAACGATGAAGCTCACTTTTGGTTAAATTGGTACTTTGATGGTTTTTTACCAAAGGCTGAGGTAAGTTTGTCGGTGTCCAGGGTATCCAGAAGAAAACACAATAAAAATGGGGTTCAAGAAGGGTTGAAATAGGTTTAGTTATCTTTCATTGCTTATTTATATTTGCGTTTACAACGTTTTTTACAAATTCTCTAACTTAAGGTAAATAACACGGGATTTCATGTATTTAGATAAGGCCCACTTTCCTGCTCAGAAGTAGCAGAGGGGGAATAGCGAATACTTATAAGTTTAAATTAACGCCCTAAGCTTACTCAGAAGGAGCTAGAGGGGAAAAACGGTTAGGAATTTAGTTCCTGCCCAAGGCTATTCCAAAGGAAATACGATTAGCCCACAACTTTCTCAGGATTAGTAAGAGGGGAAAAGCGGCTAGGAATCTAATTCCTGCCCACGGCTAAACAGAGGGAGAATCTAAAAGTTTTACAACCCGTCTTAAAGGGCACCCCAGTGTACCAATTAAGGTTAACTGAATCGATCAACAAGCTGGCTACAGCTCGAGATCGATGAGAAAGACAATATTACTCCTCAGAAAAAACCAAAATCGAGTGTACAAGTTTCTTCCCTTCATCGTCATTCCTTGCCTCTACTAATAATATTTCTTGTCGTAAGGCAGTGCGAACTGTAAGGAAGACGAACGAAAATGTTATGGTGGTGTTTAAATCGCATGTTGTTGATTGCGTGTGTTGCTGGTAGTGCATTCCGCTGTAGTCGTATGGCTAAGTGCCGGAAGTGGTCGAACAATGCTGCTGTTGTTATTTGTATTAAGATTATGTGGTGGTCGTGCTGGATTTGGTGATTAGTACTAGTGTCACTGCAGGGATCGTAACGCTTCGTTACAGTACATTAATATGCAAAATTCTCGTATTTGTAGCGATCATAATCCGCAAGCTATTGTTGCGACCCCGTTATTCCTCAAAAAGTAATTGTTTGGTGTACTCTATGGGCAGAGGGAATCATTGGTCAATATTTCTTCAAAAATGAAGCCGGCCATAATGTTAATGTCAATGGTGAAAGTGAAACACTATAATGCCATTATTAATGACTTTTTCGTTCCTGAATTTAATGATGTTGATGTGAACGACATTTGGTTCCTAAAAGACGGCGCTACATACCAAACACCCAACGAAACAATCAATTTATTGAAGGAAACTTTTGGTGAGCGAATTATCTCGTCATGGGTCTGTGGTGAGGCCTCCAATCGTGCGGTTTAACACCCCTGGAATATTTTTTGTGGGGTTATCTGAAGTCGCTTGTCTGCGCAGATAAGCCCGAGATGATTGGCGCCATGGAAGAGAATATTCGGCGCGTTATTGCTGACATACGGCCCCAATTTCACCAAAGAGTGATCGAAAATTGAGCCCCTCGGCTGGAATTTATTCGAGTCAGCCGCGGATGCCACTTGTCCCAAATCATTTTTAAGACATAATGGCACACCATTACCTTTATAATAACGCTAAATTCTTGGCCATATAACATTAAATTATATGCGTTTTATTTCTTCTTAAAAACCGCATCCGCATGTCTAAAAAAACACCCGTTATCTTGCCTAAAAATTGTTAAATAAAATTTTTCAGTTGCTGGGTAAGTGTCCTTGGTTAATTGAAATTTGCTGGGAACAGCGATTCATTTTCGTAGACCTTTAATAAAAATAATTATTAAAGAAGAGGTAATCCAAGACAAATATAAAAACTCCTTGATATCTTCAAAGGATATTCTAAATGTAGATAGCCTCGCAGGCAAAAAATAAATAAATAATATTTTTTTAAAGATAAAAGTGATTTGTGAAAATGTTTTTAAATTATCGGCAACACGCACGTTGTTTGCTTGTTCTCTTTTAAATTTCAAGTTTCCAAGTTGCTTTCATACACAAGCAAATATTCCTGTGAACGTCACGCACCGCATTTGTCCTCCTTGGAAATTCTATTAAAGCTTAAAGCTGTATTTATTAAAATCGCATAAGTTAATGCACGAGAAAATACTCTCGTATAAGTTTAAGGAATCATTATCATTAGCATACCATATAAATTCCATAGAATATAAATTTAAAAAAAAATTCCACGCGGAAAAATCGAGCACGAAAAAGTGATTAAAAAAAATAAGGATAAGTAACGGTGCGGTGGTGTTAAATATCTTGGGGAAACCTTTAAAAATTTTGACGGGCAGGATATTTGATCATTGAACTCAGGACGTAAATTTAAAATGTCTAATCATTTAATTAAAAAATAAAACCTTAAGAAAAAGAAAGTAATTAAAAAAAAACTTTTGGAAGTATAGAATTCCTTAATCAGGTCCTAATTTTGGAATATCAAATAGGTATTTACGAATATTCTTGTGATTTATAGAAATAAAATGCAGGACTGGATCGAACGTTCTTGTTCTTATGTTCGATTACACCGTAACCGTATGCACAAGATTCTTAGTAGAAATATTTAAATATATTTTTAAAGTCGTGTTCCACTTATTTTTGTAAAGGTAGGTATTCATATATTTCTTTAATTAAGACTATTTCCTCCGGACTAAAACCAGTTTTGTGGGCAACGGAAGCGAAGTATCAGTACGTAACGGACTGAAATTTCAAACCAAAATTTTGTGGATGAACGAAGACTAACACTGACACATGTACAACAGTCTACACAGTCAAATACGATATAAATATTAACACATATAAAAAGATGTGAATGAATACAATTTTTGGTTCAGCTGAAATCAGCTCGTGAGTGCTTTGGCGGGAGCGGGTCAAAATTCTGGCTTTTTTTAATTTTGTCTGCTTTTCAAAATTCTGTCCGTCAATAAAAAAGAAAGTCTGCTAATTTTTTAAAATTTTGAATTAAATTTTTTTATTTTCAAAGGCAAACGAGAAACAAAAATAAAACAAAACAATCCATTAGGTAAACTTAAGTCTGAAAAAAATTACGAAAACTCGAAAATCGTTCACACTGAACATTTACAAGTTTTCGTTTGACATTTCAATTATTTTGACACCACAGACAATAACAAATACGTTGTGAATTGAAATTGAAACTACCCCAGACAGCTGTTTTTTTTTCGTTTTTCCTGGTAGCATCCCGTCAGCTATTTATGTGACGACTAATTGAGCGCTGAATGTTTCAAAAGGTGTGTTTGTTTAGTTCATCTTGCAAATTCAACATGTTTTCGACAGGTATTATTTAAAACTTGTAGTTTATTAAAACTCGTGGTTTATCAAAAATGTAGGGGAAAACTTGTCTTTTCGCTTAAGGTTTTCAGCCAAAGCCGATAATTTGGTGAAATTTGGCCTTAAGAAGTTGACCAACAAAAAAAAAAATATTTTTTTATTAAACTCTTAAGAAAGAAAGAGTATGCTCTGCTTATCAAAACTCTGCAAATAATAAAGGAAACCAAAAAAAAAAATACATTTTCCATACCTTTGTTTTCTTTAATATTTGCAGAATTTTAAAGGGCAGAATTTTGAAAAGAAGAATTTTGAAACCAGAATTTTAAAAACATATTTTTGAAAGCAGACTTTTGCTAAATGAATTTTGACCTCGGTAGAATTTTCACCCCAACCCTGCTTAGACTAAAGACGAAAACCGGTGTTAGTCCAAAAATTGTTAATCCCGTGTGTGCAGGCCCAATAATATAAGCTTAACAATATTGTCACGGTAAGATTTACAGCCGCAAAAGCTACCTTTTCGGTCTTCCTTCCTTGCCATTTCTTCTTTTCCCTACATGTGTTTCCTTCAATTTACTAAGAGAGAAGGGCAGCCTTGGTCCAGCTTTGGTCCATATATTCTCTACCTCCGTACTTTGGAAATTGGAAGGAACAACCATCGAAAAAGTCAATTGGGACATCGAAAGTAGATGGTCGATCCACTCCCAAACAAACTGACAGACAGGCAATCTGTGTCAAAGCAAACGATGCGTGGATGACAGTTAGTCCCGATTATTAGTAATGTTACTCATTTTTAAGAGTGGCCAGGGCCCAACATAAATTTGAATTGTCATTTCATTGCATTGTCATTTCGTTATTAACTTTCATTAATAATTTTGTATAATTAATTTTTTTTTGTAATAAAATGGAACGCTAAATGATAATCCCCAAATCCCTTCAATCTAACAAAACCCACTGACCACAGACTTAGAGTTATTTCTTTTGTAATTCGCATATAGAAAAACAAATCTGCCAACTTTTTCTTTCGAAAACGTTAGTACTAAACTGAATCTTGCTTCTCTCACTGCTTTTGATGACTTGTTTGTTTTATTGTATGTATTTTGTATTCGGTATTTGGAGGGGACTAGTGCAATATGCAATTCGAAGCTGAATTTTCTAATCTGTCACACTTTAGTTTCTCCATTGAAAAAAAAAATTGTGGGAAAAGTCTGAATGCATTCATCGTGTATGTTTGCTGCTCCGTGAAGTGTCACCATCGACCGGCGAATTCTACGATGACGATGGATAAAATGAGTGTATTATATGTGAGTAAACAGGACCATCGGAGTGCAACACCGTCGACTCACTTTAGCAAATATGCTGAGTGAAGCTGAATTATGTCGTGCACGTGATCGAAATCCTCGTGGTCCGATTGGCTGAAAGCTTGAGCGGAAAAGTAAAGAAGAGCTTTGGTGAAGTGGTGTGGTATCGAAAAAGGGAGCTTCTTTACGGTACAACATACAGAGAGTTTTACTTTGAGAAATTGCAAACAGGAGGAAAGAAAGTGACAGAGTTTAAATGTTCGCTTCATTGACATACTAGATATGGACTGCTAGGAGCCAACTTCGCGTTGGATCTCTCCTCACCTAACCTAGTACCACACGAGCGCCACCCAGCTCCCGGCGGAAATCACGAATATTATTAAGTACCAGTGCTTAAGGTATTTTTTTTTTCAAAGAAATCCATACACAAATCCAAAAATTTCCCTTCCTCCATTTTCTACAGAAAAAAGTAGGCAACTATATTATAGTTCTTTGCGGTTGAACCGAATACAATTAAGACTAGATCAAATATCAATGTATTTTTTCTTTACTTTTCGACTTATAAAATTTAGCACACGCTTTTAAGTTTAAACTACATTTAAGTTTTTGTTTTAACTTTTCGACAAAATAAATAAAATCCATAAGATTTAACACAACTGCGTAATATAAGTTGAACTGGTAAAATGGTAAATGAGCTCTCAAAATTAAAAAGCTTACCAAAAAATGGTAAAATGTTCCGCATAATTTTATGGGGGAAGGCTTACCATCTGAATTTGTTAAATGTGGAGAACTTTTGGCATTTATTTTTGACGTTTTATATGTCACAATCTTGGTATAACTATCTTTCTTCCTCGTATTTTTGTTGGCCGACATTTTAGATAAGAGTAATAAACACACCGTTATGACTCAAGTTAAAATATAGGAAGAAAAAAAATCATTAACCACGTTTAGGCAAGTTGATTTTTAGGTGCGTTCATGAAACGTGTGTCGTAAACTTTTCCATTTTCCGATGTGGGAAGGCTAGCACGGTTTCATGAATACTCTTAATGTATAAAGTAGATACTGAACTCGCATATATCTACTATTTCCATCAACCATCAGAAGTGAATTCGAGCTGCAAACCTCAATGGTTAGTTAGTTCTTCTATGTATGTATATATGGAAAGTATCCATGGCTTTATTTAAATTTTATTTATTATTCATTTTATTTTAAACAATGTTCTGGCGCATACAATAAAACCTATAGTATGGTTACGAAATTATTATTAAAATCACAGCACTTAAAAGCAGTACTAAAGCGGAAAACTAACAAAGGATAACCAATTTTCTAAATAAATTGATTTAAAATAAAGAATTAATTTAATTGGAAAATTAAAATTAGATTTGATTTGTTTTATTTCGAATTCAACCCTAAAAGCAAACTCTTTCCTAAAATGAAACAAAAATGCATTTTTCTTATAGTCCCCCAGTACTGCAGCATTGTTTACTTGCTATGCCAGCACTTATCTTATACAAAATAACAATAGATGGCCCTAGTTTCTTTGCCTGTTGACTAAATATGGTGCGCATGTCAAGAGTGGCTATAGGTGGCTTTTGAAAGTATTATTCTTGTTTGCTACTTTGTTCTGAGGGGTGTAAATATCGTTCTCCCCATTTTCAATAGAGCTTTTGTATGGAACTCACAATCGACTAGCAGTCCATGGTTCGTATAGTTTGGAAAAAAGGGTAAATCTAGAGAGCAGTGTGGAGAAAATAGTAGAAATATGATAGGGAAAAGAAATCCAAGGATCAGAAAAATAAGATAATTACAGCGATTAAAAATTGGTAATTCGAAAAATATAATTTTTGTGATTATTATTGAAAATCTTGTTTAATTCAGTTGGCTTTTGTTTCACTTAATTATCTCAAAAATTACGAGACGCCCGACCCGTTAACTTCTTCTTTTGTTCTTTCGGGACAAAGCAATAGCGGTCAATTTTTATTTCGAATTTCATATAACTCTATTTTGTATTTTTCTATCGAAAAGATCTTGGGCCTTAGCCCTACATTGCAAGGTTTCCAAAACAAATTAAAAATTAATAAATAGTCTTCAAATTCCATTTCGGGAATTTAAATCCTTTCTTCTCAATTAAACAAAAAAATATGTTTCCAACATTGGTTCCGCACCGGAGGTTTGTAATTTCCCCATATTCAAAAAAAATTCAATCTTCAGGTACTAGCTACGCCCTTATGGCATTAAAAATTTTTCGTAATCAATTAAAGTGATCAATAAAAACATTTTTGTCGTCATAAAAAAATAATTTTTAGAACCCACCCCTTAATTCGACCTAGCCGTGGTGGTAGCTTTCCAAGTCGGACTTCGAATTCGAGCAGATCGTTCTTCTCTTTGGCTGAAGTGCGTCAAACACGAAAGTCACAACTCGTGGTCGTTTCATTTTTGTCAGCCATCGTCGTGTTTGTTGTTGTCGTAAATTATTAAATATATTTGTTATTATTTTTTTCGGGTTGCGTCGGAAAAAGTGTAAAATATATATTTGAAAAATAATCGTAATCTGTTTACAAAATATTGAACATTTAAACAGTTTTTTTTTAATCCAACTATTTTTCAAAAATTTTGTCTATGCAATATCATTTGGAATTTGAAAGATCTCCTATATAAATTTTTTTATCGAAATCCGTTGAACAGTTTATGAGAATGTCGGAATATTAAAAAAAGTTTGTATGGCAGGTACTGGTTAATAACAAAATATTTTAAAAAAAATTAGACCGAAATGAAGAATATGCCTATTAGTTCACAGATTTTTTTTTGTCAAAATCGATAGAGCAGTTTTCAAGATAATTAAGATGGTAGAAAAATTGTATTTCAGGTACCGTTAATTTTGAGTCTAAAAAAAACGAAGAGTTGGGGGATGGCCGTGGGGCGATAGTTTTGTGCTCGCCTGTCAACCTTGTGGTCGCAAGTTCGATTCCTGCCGTTGTCTATGTCTTCTTATATTCCATTAAAAACCAATTCTAAAAATTGCTGGTTTACTCATTACGTGCTGTTTTTTTTTTTGTAATTCATTTTTCAAACTAGCCTAATTATCAATGCTGTTCAGGCATAATACTAACAATATGTGGTTGAGTAAACTAGTATACCAATAAAATATGACAACGGAATAAATAAAATAATGCGAATTATAAGAGACATAAATAAATAAGAGACGGTAATTTTCTCCGCATTAGTTCAGCCGCCATCCCTATAGATAAATCTAAGACAACAACCATCTGTAGTCTCAGAATATCGCGCCGCACATCTTTCCTATCCTTCTATCTCTTCTTTCATCGGATGCCCGCGCTGTGTTAAAAACATATAAAGGGTATTCATAATCCCTTGAGAGCGTTGAAAATTATTTAAAAAAAATCAAAAATGTATTTGAGACAATTACCTAAAACGCTAAAATACCAATTTTGAAGAAAATTGCTTTAGCCGTTTAGGCTGTAGAGTGTTGTACAGACAAACAGATAGACGGAATAACGGGATCAACTTTGTTGGTTTTCTCTGTCATCGTAGTGTCAAGTTTGACTAAAATCTCGATTTCGATTTTTTTCCAAATGCAAAACTTGCTCTATACTCGTAGTACCTATATCGCAAGTAAAAATTACACACTCCGGTCGGATCGACGTGGAATTGATACCTCAATAAGTAACATACAATCCTCACATAGATCCTTGTTGTCAAATGAAACTAAATATTTGGTTTTTATTTTATATAAGAAAAGGCCGCCCCGGTGTACTCTTCTATTCTAAAAATGCCATTGGAAATACATTCCCCCCAAATCATTTGATATAAACTTCAGTCATAAGACCAGTTCTAATAATTATACGACGTTAGAGTGGTTGATGGTCTGGACTTGATAAAGTAAGCTAAACGTCATATGTTAAGCAAGATTCAACGTTTAGCTTTTCTATCACGGGTGAAGTACTTCTCCCTCTGATGCACTTGATATTCAGTTTCATCTGACACCTCTCGATATTTTTCACAAGAAAATGGATACAAGTTTACCCTTTCGACTTGAGACATAGTCACAGTTGGTGTCTAATAAAATTTGGTTACTTCATCAGTCTGAGCTCATTCGATTAAATACCAAGTAACCTTGACTAAACCATAGCCAGCAAGTTATTGTCAAACTCAGATCGTTCACCTTGCTCGTGGCCACAATTTCTATCTATCCCCAAAATATTTATTGCTGAGTCTCTTTTAAAGTTTATTCTATATGTTTAACTATTTAATCCAAATGCAAATATATGTCTTAGTTATTAGAAATATAAGAGTTATGTTTAAAGCCGAACACAACTAATTAGAGCAACATAGATGATAAGATAACAATATGTATTGTTTACGATTATATTGTTGACATACATTCAAAAAAAAAATAAAGACAAACACAAATAAATTGTTAAGCATATTGTAATCCATTTAGTCGAGTCTTATGTGTCGATGTGATGTATTAGAAAGCAAAATTTAACGAGTTTACCTCGGGGGATAATTTATATTAAGCATACCTACTCAGGATGTTTGCAAAACAAATTGATTCTTATAGAAGTTTGCCAAAGAAATAGAACGCATTGTTTACGTTTATCCTCTTTGTTCATCGTATCGAAGAAGATGTTTATTCAATTCAACGATAAGCACACTTGTATTGTTTAAACAAATTCAACTTTGGTTATTACTTTAGGAAACAAAAACAAGAAGGCTCAATGCAAACTTCTAAATAATTGTAATAGGTTTCATGCCTCTAAAGTGTATGCTTGTAGTATACAGTACACCACGGATATAAGAAGCTCTGAAAATCCAAGAAATTACTTTCTTATATCAAAGTTTTTCTTATGTCCAAACATAGGATATAAGAAAGAAAATTTCTAATACAAGAAACACGGATATAAGAAAGAAAATTTCGTTGAAAAAAAACTATATCTATTATATATAAGTCTCGTGTCACGTTGATGTGTTGAAGGAACTCCGAAACTATCTAACCGATTTTCATGTTTTTTTTTGTAATTTTTATTTTGCTGGCGTTCCTAAGATAGCATATTTTGTAATACTTAGTACTTAAAAATAAGGGTAATTGCCATCGAAAATTTTCTACCATCTAGATTATTTCGAAAACCGGTCTAACGATTTTGATAAAAAAAAAAGTTTGTGCACTATTTTAGGTATAGTCTACATTTCGGTCAAACATTTTTTTGACATATCATGTTATTAACATGCCATACAATTTTTTTTTGATTTTCGACTTTATCATAAGCGGCTAGACGGATGTCCATCAATTTTTTTATATTTGAGGTCCTTCGAATTCTAAATAATACTGTATACCAAAATTTTCGAAATTATTTTTTTGGATTTTTGAAAAAAAAAATGATTTTTTTTTGTTAAATTCAATATTTCGAAAACGTGTTAATGATTTTTTGAAATTTCGTTTTTAATTTTACAGTATTTAATGTTTAAAATTGTCACAATAGTAGGTACTCTTATTTGCTTCTATGCAACATAGTCATTCATTCTTTTGGTGATTGTGGGCGGAATTTAATGAAACTTTGAAAATTTCGTTTGCGATTCAAAACAACTTATTTACATATGTATAAAAAATATTCTCATAACAGGGTGTCTGAAAAAATCACACAAATAAACTTTAACTTTAATTTTATTTGGTTCAAATATTCTAAGGAGATAATCCGGTTGTAGTTGTTGCTGTTTAAGATCCGGTAAACTCAAATTCCGCAATTCTTCCCTGAAGATTAAAGAAGGGTCCTTCCCTTCGTACTCAGTACTGTAACATTTTTATGTGCGATATAGTTACTATTATGGCAAGTTTAACATTTGGAAATAAAATCGAACTCGAGATTTTAATCAAACTTGACATTACGATGATAGAGAACACCAAAAACTTGGCCTCGCAATTCCGTCTGACTGTCTGTCTGTCTCTCTGTAAAACGCTCTACAACCTAATCGGCTGAAAAGATTTTCTTCAAACTTGGTATTTAAGTGTTGTAGGTGATGTTAAAATATATATGAGAATAATTCTTTTAGGTTCAAAACTAACGGTACGTGCCATCTCAATTATCCCGAGAATGGTTATAACGATTTTGATTTAAAAAAAGTATTTGCATTATTTTAGGTATACCCTTCATTTTGGTCAAACATTTTTTTAAATATTATTTTATTAACGGTACCGGCCATACAACCATTTTATTGATTTTGATTTTTCTCATAAACGGCTCGAAGGATTTCGATAAAAAAATCTATAAAGGAGATCTTTCAAATTATAAATAATACTGTACCGAAATTTTCGTCAAATATTTTTTTGGATATTTAAAAAAAAAAATATTTTTTTTTGAAAATACAATATTTCGAAAACGGGTGGATGATTTTTTTGAAATTTCGTTTTTAAGTTTATATTGTTAAATATTTAAAAATGCCATACAACGTTTTTCTTAGAAAAAAAATTAAAAAATTGTATATAAGAAATTAGAAAAAAACGGCTTTGAAAATATATTCAGCTTCTTATAGAAACCTTTTGCATACGATGCGATCGAACATAAAAGTAAGTTTGTGCGATCCAGTCTTGCATTTTATTTCCTTAAGTACACACTGTAATCAAAAAAAAAATATAAGCAAATTGGTATATATATATAAAGGCCCCAACCAATAGAATCCGGTGGTCCGTTGCTTCGACGACGGAGGGGAAATTTTAAAAGTTAAAAGTTCGGCTACTTTGTGCGTTGATAAGTGTATTTAATCGAGCTGTCAGCTGACGCAACGGATTCCATGGGTCAGGGTCCACATCCAGCGTCAAAACGTAAATTTGAGACATTAAATTTATTCTTTTAAAAAGCTTATTGCCAGGTAATTTGATAAAAGTCATCAAATGTCAGGAATGCCGACACACAAGCTCTGTCTGTCTGAAAACTGGGTCACCGGTCATCCTTTGCGTAACTTAAATCCACCAAATTATACAACGGTGTACAATTAGTCATCAGAAGATACCGGAAACGTACTTGAAGCAACATATTACCTGGTATACCTACGATTCCATCAGAAGCAACAATGCCTTTCAAAAGGCTACAATTCCCGATACGTTTGGCTTTCGCGATGACGATAAATGAGTCACAAGACTCATGACAATGACAATTTGTGGCTTGTACTTGAAGAAACCATGTTTCTCCCGTATGCAAAGATTTAGATCAATATTTTTATATAGTAGCTGCTTTGAAGTCTAAGTAATACTGCATACCAAAATGTTTGAAATATATTTGTTTGGATCTTTGAAAAAAAATATTTTTTTTTGTTTGAACATTCAATGGGCCCAGCGAGGTAACCGTAGGTGCGGAGAATTCTCCGAAATCGTCAGAATCGGTGAATATTTTCTTCGAGGTAATTTTCCGAACAGCTGTGAGGAATATTTCTTCGACAAAGCGGAAAATGTTCCGCTCCGACACGGTTACCACGATAGGGCAGAATAATTCGAAAACGGATGATGACTTTTATTTCGATATTATATTTTTAAGATTATATGATTAAATATTTAAAATAGTCGTACCAATTTTTTTTTAGAAAAAAACTTTAAGAAATTTTGTATACCTTATACCTACAAAATGTAGTTAGAAATGACGTGCGATCCAGTCGTGCATTTTATTTTTGTTTGAAAAAAAAATAGTTATTTTTGATAACTCCATTTTATGGTTTTCTATTTTCTGGAAAACGGTTAATTTTATTTAAAAAGAAAATTTATGGAGAGCCTCGTAAAAAGTCCAAACCGTATTGTTATCTAATCTTTTTTTTGAAAATTCAATATTTCGAAAACGACAAAATCGATTTCTTCAAAACTTTTTATTTAGCACTTTTTGATATTATCTAACTGTTAAGAAAAAAAATGTATTACTCAAAAACGGCTCCAAGAATTTTGATAATAAAATACACGACTAGATCGCACTTACTTGCTCTTATGTTCGATCACATCGCATCCGCAAGATTCTTAGTAGAAATATATTTTTAAAGTTGTTTTTACATTGAAACCCGCTTAAGTGAAAACCCCTCTTACCTGAAAAAATTCACAAATTCCCATACATATTTACATACAACAACCTCGCTTAACTGAGAACCCGCTTTAGTAAAAAAAACCCGCATAACTGAAAAAAAATTCCTTCAAGCTTTCTATTTTTCTATAGAAAACAACGCCGTTAAATGAAAAACTAAGAATCGAAAAAAAGTTCAATATATGTAGGAAAAATTGTAACGTGTTACTTGACACGAAGTCTGCCTTACTGAAATATTTTTTCAGTTATCTGAAACTCGTTTAAGTAAAATATATTTTTCACCTTTCCGAGATCCACTTAAATAAATTTTTTTTTCAGTTATCCGAGTTCGGCTTAAGTGAAAAAAAATCCTGATTTTTCGTCGTTTCACTTAAGCGGGTTTCACTGTGTATACAAAATTTCTTCAGTTTAAAAAAAAATTGGTATGGAAATATTAAATATTTAATAATATAAATTTAAAAACTAAATTCCAAAAACCAATCACCTACCATTTTTCGAAATATTAATTTTTCAATAAAGAAATCAATATATTTTTTTTCCCCAAAAACAACAAAATAAATGTTTCGAAATGCAATATTTTTTTAGAATTCGAAGAAGCTCCTGTAAATAAAAGTCGTTTATGAAAAAGTCGAAAATCAACAAAATGGTCTTATGACAGGTACCGTTAAAAACAATATAAGTAAAAAAAAGTAGTAGCTAAAATGTAAATCATACCTTACGCATACCTTTTTTTGTTAACATCGTAAGAGCGGTTTTCGATATAATTAAGATGGTAGACAAAATTGTATGGCAAATACCGTTATTTTTGGGGCTAAAACAACGATTCAAAAATCTATTTTAGACTATTACCTGAAAAGACTCTTTCACTTCTTAAATTGTTGATATTTTCTCTAAAAATATGAATTTGCATACTCATATTTAAAAGAAATGATTTTTTTTTGATTTTTAAGAAACAAATATTTTTTTAGAAAATCGATGTTTTTAAATACGAGTCAGTGATTTTTTTTTTGAAATTCAAATTTTATACATATTTTAATAATAAATTTAAATTGTCGTTTTTTAAAAATGTTTTTAAAACTTTATACATACAAAATATTTTTTTAAAACCAGTTCCAAGGGTTTTTTATTTTTTTTCATATTTTCATATTTATTTCAGTATACAAATGGCTTCTTTTTCTTCCCTTAAGCCAGAAAAATCAAGAAATCTAAAAATAATTCATTAAATGTGTCATCCATTTATTTCTCCCTAATTATATTTCATACTTACACATCATCGCATGCGTCACTGAATATCTACATATTATATACTATTTAGGTCCTCATTCATTTATTTACCTTTAAAAATACTAGAATATTTTATACATATATTACACCTACCATATAATGTTATATACGTATAAGAGTTACCCACCTATACCCTTTCATTTATGGTTATGTGTACCTAGGTTCCATCTATGTAGTTTACCTAAGTAAAATCAATAATCTAGCTTGAAATTTAGGTAGGCACCTAACTATTTCTTGAGTAATCCTTTCGTCAATTTATTATACCAAACTCCAAGGTGATCTTACCAACCATCTAACAGCGACAGTGGTTAGCTACAAGAGCAAGTTCATACGGTAGAGTCGTGCATTTTATTTTATTTGTTGCAGATAAAAATAAATAAATACGGAATCAATTTGGTTTCATATAATATCTACTACTAGGTTTTTTATATTTACCTTCAGAAATCATCTGGAGCTTACACCACACTTTCATCAGTTTCAATGTGGACACCCAAATTCTATGGCCACAGGAGAGAAAAGTTTTCTAGGTCCCCTTATTTTGATCATTGTTTCAGATTTCATATTTCATATTAAACGTACCACTCGCGATTGTGTTGATAATTATTATTGTTTTCTCTTAGATATTCTTAATTTTTCTCAATTGTACATTGTATATATTATTACTTCAGTTTATTTCTTGAAAAATGTCTCTAGAGCTTAAAGAAAAAAATTCGTTGTCTAAGGCAAAACAGTCTTTAACGTATCACATACAATGATAAAATATGGGAGCACTTATACTTTTAAAAAGGAATTGTTTTTGATTTGGAATGAACAAACATTCTTAATAACTTAATCCGTTAAAACTCAAAAGAGATATCTAAGGTTTTCTTAATATTTATCAAGGTATCAGACACCCGAATGAAAAACAAAGGGATTATCGCTAATACATTCTTAAGAAAATACTTATGGATTTAAAGCGGTTCCTCTTAAATATTAGCTTTTATAGAAAAAAACAAGTTAAGTAATAAGATTGCCTTCTTAAAACTGATAAGTAATAAGGTTTTCATATTATTTATATTATTTGATGTGATTTTCCATATACAAAGTGAATAAACTCATTGTTTTCTCCGAACAATTCTGGAAAATTCTGATAATACAATCGTATATGGAAAAAGGTGAAGTCTTTGCAAAGACCACTAAGACAGCATCAATTGCTGAAAACGTCGCACAGTGTGAAATTTTCCGATTCTAGTTGAACTTAAGTCTGAATCTTAGTTCTGTCATCTTGTTATGCTTGTTTTTTGGGGAAAATGATTTCAAATTTTACATTTTCCCAATTAGAGATTAAGTCAGGACGAAAAAAATAAGAGAACAAAACTTATTTTGCCAAATATTTAAATTTTGTATTTAGCAGTTTTGAAATAATTTTTTTTTTTCATTAAAAAAAATCAAGTACAAACGAAAATATGTAAATGTAAATAAAATTCCGTGCAATTATATTATTAGTTAAATAAAAAAAATCTTTAATCAAACAAATGCATCTTCGGTGTTTTTAGCAATGAAATAATTTCGTCTGGTAGACTATGGCTTTTAGTTTTTGAAAGCTTTGATCTAGTGGAAAGAAGAGGATCTGATGACAACAGAAATCGGTTTAAGATACATATCTCTATTTGTATCTTTTCTGCTCGTCTTTCGACTAAAGTTTTCCCATTTCGTTTATACTTCTTATTATTTGACTCTTGAGCTTGTTCAGCAAGCTGATCCAATGGCAAAATGCAAGACTTTATGATTTGTTCTCCGTGAACAAGAATTTTGTGAATACTTGCAGGCAAATAATACCAAGGATACAATGTTAAATAATATTTGTTCGTTTCTTGAGAAAAAGCTCCAAATTTTTTTGTGTCAATTTCCATATCGCAAGATAATGCTTCCAAAATGACAAGAAAACGTTGAATAAGTGTAAGATCAATGCCAGTAATTGAAACAGTTAGCTCTGAATTTCTAAAAAGTCTTCTGGCAGAATTTCCGTTATTAGTATTGCCTGCCGTTTGTTTCGGAATATCAACAAGAAGACCCATTTGCTTTCGAAATCGTTCTTGAATGTACAGCTTTCTTCCCGTCACTGAAGTTTTTACTTATAGTGACTCAACTTGCCATTATTTTATCTCCAATTTGTAGGATATGTGCAGAATAAATTCAAACGTTCTAATCCATGACTGTGTAACTGTGATATTCCGAACGTAAACATATCTTCATCTATGTTGGATGAACGGGAAGTGTCTTGTTCCTTATTCATTGCTTTAGGGCTGCACCGACATATGTAGCATCTTTGTGACGAGTCGTATTGTGACAAGGCACGACAGATTTTACCATCCAACATAGTCATAATAAAAGTGTGGCTTATATTAATGTTCAAACCGTTGATTTAAATACTACTTAAAGAAAGGTTTTAAATTTTTGTTTGTATTTTGGTGGTTTCTGCCCTTATGACACCTTCTGTTTCTTTTTTCATAGCAAAAGCAACAGGTCAACAAAATCTTGTAGAATTAGGTCTGGGTTTCTGCCAAATGATGTTATTGGATGTTTCACATGCCATCCTTATAGGGACCAAGTTTACAGAGAACGTATATTCATCACTGAAGCCTTCAGTTAAAACTTCGGCTTTGTGCAGAACTTCCCTCGCATCCCCATTTGTAAATAAGCCTTAGCTTTTCGAACTTACCAGACTCAACAACATTGGATTGAGCTTCGCACAACCTTTTTGATGTTATATCGACTAGGGCTTGTAAGTCGACTTCCGCAGAAGTTTCGGTGACCGTAATATTTACTTCCGGTGGGTAGCATTATTCTTTTGCTTTCATTACCAGAAAATAAGGGGGGTATAAATCACTTGCAGCCTCTTTAGCATTGTGTTTTATTATTTGTTATTGTTGATAGTTTAATTTGGCATACACATGTAATAAGGCCTAAAGCTCTTTCAGGTGAGATTTGTGGTTCATTTTTTTTAATTCTAGCTTTCTCCAATTTTGTTCCATGAGCTGGTGAAGAAGAGGAAAGCTCTCGAACTATATTGGCAGTGTCAATCTTTCCACAAGACCTCAGATTCATTTCGTGAGCAAGCGCAATTTCCTCAGGCGATTTGGTGACCACTATATAACGGATCTTTCGTTTTTGTACTTTTATGTTGTACTCTTCAAATGGTTTCTGTGGCCTTCCAAATTTTGTTTCTTTTGATTCTGCACTTGTACTTGGTTGAGCTTGGTACAGGCAAGCAGGCTGCAAAATAATAGGCTGTTCTAACCATGCTTGATTTTTTTTTACAAATTTGGAGTGGATTCTTTAGCTCTGCCCCCATTTTTGTTTTATAATACCAACAAGACTACCCACAAACATCTCCAACTCTCGACAGGAAGGTTCAATTCCATTTTCTGCAGCAATGTATTCAACAACTTTTCGGTTTTTGGAGTTTGGTACCAAAGTTCAAAAACGGTCATCCTATTCATTTTTCTGTAAGTGTTAAATATTCGTATGGGAGCAGCAAATGGTTACAAGAACTTACGTTTGATTGTAGTCAAGAAAAACTTACAGAATAAATCTATGCTAAATTTAGTGTGGGTACACGAAGGTAAATGTAAAAAATTTGCTTCCAAGGTTAAAAAAGAACATTTTTTTTTTAAATAACAAAATTGAATTCTTAAAACTTACTCAAATCTGTAGTAAGCTTCAAAACTAAAAAATAATAAATCACTTTTAAATTCACAACACGCAATTAGAATTAGGAAAACTCTGTTAATCGGCTATGTTATGACTTCAATTTTTGTTTCACATTGACAACTTATCATACAAAATCAAACCGTTATATTGACTTCTCACCAACTAAAATCATTTGACTGTCATTTTTAGAACTGATAAAAATTGGTATTACATATACTTGATAGCTTAACTTTATTTTTTGCATTAAATTCCACTGGAATCGCAAAATTTGTCACTGTGCGTCACGTGTTGGAATATTGGTAAGACCTGCGAAATGTTCACATCATTTCGAAATGCACGAGAGATCTTTGAGCTGTCAGCAACTTGTTGATGAAAACGTCGAATCAATTGTTGGATCACTAGGTGTATTTCGAACATGAACAAAATTTCGATATCATCTTTATGTCTGAATAATTGAATTTTATATATTCGATATTTGAATTCCTTTTACATTAAAAAAAATCATTTTGTTTTTGAAAATTAAATTTTTCGAAATTTGGTAAATGATTTTGTTTGAAATTTTCTTAAAAGTTAAGTATGTACACATAATATTAATTACCTTAAATGAGCGATGTAAATTTTTTTAGTACAAATGTGTACAAAATTTTACAAATAAAAAATTATTTAATTTTTTTTCATAATTTCGTATTTGCCCCACCCAAAAATTGAAATGAAATTTTTTTGAAAGATTAAAATTTGACTTTATTAAAAAAAAATTAAAAATATCTGATATGCTTAAAAGTATATGTGAGTATGTGAGTAATCTTACAAAAAATAAAATGTACGACTGGATCGTACGTACTTGCTCCTATGTTCGATCACATTGTATGCAAAATATTTTTAATAGAAACAGCTAAATGTATTTTTAAAGTCGTTTTTTTTTCACATAAAAATTCTTAAATTTTTCTAGAAAAAAATTGGTATGAACAATTTAAATGTTTAATAATATAAATTCAAAAACGAAATTTCAGAAAAAATTGTCCACCCGTTTTCGAAATATTGAATTTTCAAAAAAAAATATTTTTTTTTTAAATCCAAAAAAACAATTTTTCCAAAATCTTGAAATGCAATACTATTTAGAATTTGAAGGACCTCCTGTAAAATTTTATTTATCGAAATCCATTGAGCCGCTTATGAGAAAGTCAATAAAATGGTTGTATGGCAGGTACCGTTAATAGCAAAATATTTTTAAAAAAATTTAGCTAAAATGTAGACCATACCCAAGGTAGAACACACGCCAATGTTTATCAAAATCATTTAAGCCGCTTTCGAGATAATTAAGATGGTAGAAAAATTTGTGTGACAAGTACCATTATTTTTGGGGCTAAAACAACGATTCAAAAATCTATTTTGGACAATCACCTAAAACGCCTAAGCACAAAGTTTGAACAAAATTGGTTCAGCTGTTTAGGCAGTGGATCGTTCTACAGACAGACAGACAGACGGAATTGCCGGACCCACTTTTCTGCTGGTCTCTATCATCGTAATGCCAAATTTGATTAAAATCTCGAGTTAGTTTTTTTTTCCAAATGCAAAACATGCCCTATAGTACCTATATCGCAAGTAAAAATATATAATAGTAAAGAAATAAAATTCACGACTGAATTGTACTAAATTGCTCTTATAGTTAAAAGCTTAAATGTGGCCAAGTATTGGCGATGTTAGAAGTCGATGTAGATTGCATTGGTTCTTAATTGTCGAATGGATGATTCAAAAAATATTTAATTATTAGACTATGGATTTGAACAATGTTAAGGAGGAAGGTATAATACGTAATACCTATACACATAGAAGGACCATAGGTATGTATGTACATATAAAATGAAAGTGTAGGTTGTAGGATACGTGCAATATACATAATATTCATCAACATTTTAGAGATGCTTTTATTATTTTATAAAATTTTTAAGAAAATTTGTACGAATACAAGTTTTTAAAGTAATTATTAATTTCAAAAAACTTCAGTAACTCGTTTTTGAAAAATCGATTTTTCGTAAAATGTATTTACATTTTTATTAAAAATTTGAATATAGTTCTTGATAGGATTTGCATAGAAAAAAATAATTTTAATCGGTTCATTCAATAGTCAGAAAGTCGAAAATATAAAAAGTTAGTCTATGTTAGTACCTAGTCGTTTTCTTAATATTGAGTTTTTTATAATAATTTTTCTTCACAACAATGTTTAAAGTTTTTATGATTTTCTACATAACAAACAAAAAAAATTCGTTTTAATTTACCTTTGTGAAAGTAAATACATTTTAGTTCTTTTATTAGATAAAATTCACATGGGCTTGAAACAAAATAATTTAGAAGTATTTATTTGACGTTTAATTTTTAATTTTACATTACAAATAATTTCTTTAAAAAACGGCTTCTTTTTAAAAATTTTTTTTTTCGTTATATTATTATTTATCCAGGAATTCAAATGACATATTTATTTTCCCTCAAACATTAACAACTAAGCAATAAAAACATTTAATTATGTTTATTATCCATTTACATATTTCTACCTGATTATTATTTCCTGCTTAGTAATTTTTGGGTACGTCACTGAATACTACATACAATGTAACCCTTCATACATTTATATATACTAGCCGACCTAGCTCTCGAAATTCGAGTGCCAATTTATTTATTTAATTCTTTATCATTCAATAAAAGACAGAGAATTCATGATTTTTTTAAATTATTGAATTCAATGAGAAGTACCTACTAAGCACTCAATCCTGGAGTCAAAAGGAAAACAGATATTGGTACACAAATTTTCATCCCTATACACATTAACAATTTTTGTACAACAACAAATGCTCCTGGTTTTTACTTTTGTACCTCTCATTATTTCCATGCTAAACCAAAATACGTATACAACAATACTGACGCCTTAAAAAAAATTCAAGAAATATCAAAATAACCCAAAACAAAGGATTTAGAGATGGGCACGCTTCACACACCTCGAATTTTGACCACACTTTACCTCTTATGAAATGCCACCATATATGACATAAATAATGATTGTTTTAATTTGTGAAAATTCAATTATATTAATTTCGAAAATGAAACCAAATTATTTTCGAGATTTATTGTGACGGTCTTTGTTCAAGTTGTACATAAGTTTTCATTAAAAATTAAATATTTATTTACACTTTTCACCACTTTCCTGTACTCAGCTATTCGCCATCCTATTATTGTCCAGCACTAACACAATTCAATAAATAAGTATGCAACGAACACTCAAGAGTAAGCAATTTCTAATTCATTTTATATGTTTCATTAAATTATCCAATGCACAAACCATTTTCTTTTTTCTGCAGCAGACGTCGCTAGTGTATATGCGAATTTTTTTGGATTTGTATTTATTGTTTTAAACAACTTCTGTGTAGTATATTTAAATAATTTTGGCATTCTGCACATCTATGCAAAAAGTTCTTTCGTATAATATGTAATTTATTCCCCTTCGGTTTTTGTGGGCCGCGAGTGTACCACAAAAAACATGTTCGCCGTTTTATTATAAACGGTGATTTTTTAAGAGCTTGGTTTTTAAAAATTCAAAAAAACACAGAAACTTGTAAAAAGTGAATGAAATTTTTATTTGGATCGATAAACCAATTTCTGCCATTTACTTTTTAAAAATAATTTCACTTAAATGTTGCCCGCGGCTACGCTTCAGGTGGTCCATTCTGAAGGTCCAATTTTGGCAAACTTTTTCACACATTTCGGCCGGAATCTCACCAATGACGTGTTCAATGTTGGCTTCCAAGGCAGCAATCGTGTTTGGCTTGTCCCCATAGACAATAGACTTAACATAGCCCTACAAAAAATAGTCTAACGGTATCAAATCACATGATCTTTGTGGCCAATTGACTGCGCCAAAACGTGAGATCAACTGCTCACCAAATTCGCCTCTCAATTGATGCATGGTTTCGCGTGCAGTGTGGCATGTGGCACCGTCCTGTTGGAACCACATGTCGACCGAGTTCAATTCTTGCATTTTCGGCAAAAAAAATCTGTTATCATCGAACGGTACCTTTCTCCATTGACCGTAACCCTGCGGCCTTCATCGTCCTTGAAGAAGTACGGCCCAATGATGCCGCCTGCCCATAAACCGCGCTAAACAGTGCATTTTTCGGGATGCATTGGTAGCTGCTGAATTGCCTCTGGCTGCTCTTCACTCTAAATACGGCAATTCTGCTTATTCACGTATCCATTTAGCCAAAAATGAGCCTCGTCGCTGAAACGGACGTAGCTTGCGAAACACATTTTTCACAGAGCACGAATTTTGATAATAAATTTCAATAATTTGCAAACGTTGTTCAGGCGTAAGTCTATTCATGATGAAATGGCAAACAATACTGAATCGAAATGTCAAATGTTCGTGGAATTTGTCATGTGTAATCTCTCAAAAATATAAACGTCAAAAACCAAGTAGCAAAAGTTATAATGTGTTTTTAAAAATAAAAGGAATCTTATGTATGCATAATAACATTATATACCTAAATAATTAAGTTAAGAAAGCTACCAACCTACAACCTTCATTTTCATTATCATTAGTACATATGTATATATTTACATACCTTAGTTGCATCCTAACTCACATAATTAAAATCCATAAACTAGATTTTAATATGTATACATTTTTGATGATTCCCTGAATCATCCATTCGACGATTCATTGTACTAAAAATCAAGTCAGTATTACCTACATCGGCTTTAAGCCACATCTATAGGATAACATGCCTAATAAATAGTGTCAATGCTTAGATTCATTTAAGTTGTTAGCTACAAGAGCAAGTTTATATGATCCATCCGTGCATTTTATTTTTTATAAAAATCGTTGGTGCCAATTTTGAGAAAAATATTATAATATATGTATATTATTAAATTTACCTTTTGGACACTAAAAAAAATGTGTGGCATGTCGCGTTAGTTTTGGTCTTAAAAGAAACGAAATGAAAATGGATCGCACGTACTTGGAGGAGGATCACCGTATATGCAAAAAACTCTTAATAAAAACGGCTAAAAATATTTTTAGTCGTTTTTCAATTAATTTCGCACATATAGTATATAAAAAGTCTTAAATTAAAAAAAAAAAAAAATTGGTATGAAAATGAAAATTAAATGCAGTATTATTTAGAATTTGAAGGAGTTCCTGTTTAAAATTTTTGATCGAAATCCGTTGGGCCGTTTATGAGAAAGCCGAAAATTAATAAAATGGTTGCTTTTTTGCCAGGTAGCGTTAATAACAAAATATTAAAAAAAAAATTAGGACAAAATGTAGACCATACCCAAGGTAGGACACACACTATTTTTTATTTAAATCGTTTGAGCAGCTTTCGAGATAATTTAAATGGTAGACAAATTTGTATGGCAAGTACAAGTACCGTTATTTTTGGGGCTAAAACAACGATTCAAAAATCTATTTTTAACAATCACCTAAGACAACGGTTTCTACAGACAGACAGACAGACAGATAGATAGACAGCCAAACAGGTAGATAGACAGGCGGACGGACGGATTCGCGGGACCCACTTTTTTGGTGTTCTCTATCATCGTAATGTCAACTTTGATTAAAATCTAAGGCTCGAGAAAACTTCAAATGCAAAACTTGCCTTATAATACCTATAATCGCAAGTAAAAATGTGTGGGCATATTATACCCAAAACAATATCTACCAGGTATGAAAAAAATCCATTCACCCGTATATACTATAGACTCGCCGACAGACAGACAGATTTGTGGAACCCACTTTTTTCGTCTTCGTTATCATCGTTTGATCAAAATCTCGAGTTCGATTTTTTACGAATTCAAAACTTGCCATAATAGTATCTACCTATAATGTAGGTATATCGCAATTAAGAACATGTGAATAAACATTCTTCTAAAAATATAGAATATTATACAATTTTGTTCACGCAAATCCGTTAAATATTGCTGCCATATTTCCATTTTGTCATCGCAAATTTTATTGCAAATACCGACACATGTCTTTAGTTATAAAAAAATAAATAGAAATAACAGATTCGACATTATTCGTCCGTGTTTTTTTTTTTAATTTAGACGTCTTTATGGCCGTTGATATAATAAAAAAAATATATTAATCAACTGTAGCAAGCTAATTGTGATCATAACAAAAACATAAATGCTTAAAACAAACCCAGTTTTTTTTTCGTACCTGTGTGTATATAAGAAGTCAGCATTGAAAAACAGTGAGATTGAGATCTAATATTCCGCCAAGTTCTAAGCTTATAAATGTTAGATATCAAAGTTATTATTAAGTAGGGTTATATCAGAAAACATGAAAATTATACATAAGATAAAATTGTTAGTGATTACTGCAAAAAAAATTCAAGGAAATCAAATATCTAAATTTTGTATTCTGGTTTCAGTGAAAGATCGGTACGTCTAATTAAAATTTACTTTGAACACATCCCGCAATTAATATTCTAACTTCTATTAGTCTTCGTTAAGTTATTGTTGCTTCGATAAGATCTTCTAGAAGTTTAAATATTCGGTAAGTGGTCATTGAATATAATTTAAAGAATTTTTTAATACAGCGAGGTCACTTGGTCACTTGTTCCGCAAGGTTGAGTTTTTGGGCCGCTTCTACTTTTGTCAGTGCCTTCTTTAAGAGGTTCCAATAGATCTTTGCAGTATCTTTATGCAGAAAACTATTCTACTTCTTTTCCCTGCTCGACTTAAGTCATTTCCAATAGTTTTAAGTCTAGTTTTCATTTTGCGGGATCATATGGGCGGACCTAACCTGTAGAAATGTCGCAAAATATGTGATGGTCAAAATGATATCCTTAAACTGTTAACATTTTTCTGAGCTGAGGAGTTTTTTTTCAAGTTTGTCATTGATTATTTGTGGCTTTGGCAATTCATCGCTGTCAAATGGATATGGTAAGAATATGGCGTTAGCTCTATATAGCGCATCAGCAACGACCTTGTCTTTGTCGGACACATGCCTTCAATCTTTGGTAAACTATTCGATGCAGCTCAAGTGTTTCTCTTAGCTTGGGCTATAATTCTTCAATTTTTTTCGAAAAACGAAAGCACAAACACATGTCTTCCTTGAAGGAGGTGTTAAAAATAATTTATAAATAAGTAAGCTGGATCTTGTTTATGATGAAGAAAGGTTCTTCGAAAAAATCCAAGAGGTTGATAATTATTTTATACAAATTGCTGTACTACTGCGCTTGCAGCTTTATCAGATGCATCAACTATGGTTGATAATGGCGCGTCCTCAGCTGGATGTGAACCGAACTGAGTTAGCCAAAACTTCTTTACTGGCTTCAGGTGCATTGTCTAGTTGGTTTTCACATGGGTGACAGTTTTCCTTCAACGAAAAGAAGTACAGATATGCCTGAATTTTAGATTGAATCTGAGCACTTTTAGGAATGAAACGTCTGCAGAAATTTTCGAATAACTTCGATTACTTCTCCCGACACTGAGGAGTTTCATTTTCAAAATTCGCTCTTTAAGTTCGGAGATAGCAGAAAATATTGAAGGTGCTGAGACGGAAGAAGCAAAAGATGTCAAAATTGTGATGTATTGGTTAGGACTGCACCACATAATTGATTTCGTTGTATATCGCAGTGTTCTGAGTACATCTTCCAAAATTCTAAGAGACGACAGCTCCCTCATTTTGCTTATTAGGTGTATGGGTCGTCCATCAAGAGTAATCCCACTCAGAAATGTTTGGAGTAATTTTCGCTCTGAATTCTGGGTCCTGGAATGATGATATAAGCCGGATCTTCAGATTCGTTGATTTTTCGATGACCGCAAGACTAGTATCTCTGACTTCAGTAATGCCGTCAGCTTCAAAATTGTCATGACATACCAAGAAGCCGAATATGTAAATTTTTCGCTGACTCAACATATTCGATAGGGGAACCGCCTTATAATAATAAGAAACATCTATCTTATTTTTTGGAATCACTAAGCATTCCAATTTTTTTGAATTTACCATTAAATTATTTCGGTGTGGCCAATATTCAATTTCCAACAAATCATGGTTTATGCAAGTGGCATAGTTATCGATTAGCCCCAACGGAAAACTAAGGTACAACATCAGTGTATTGTCGAATGGAGCAATGCTTGATAGTTGTTTGAAAGCCCATTTACATAGAGGGACAAAACCCGAGGGTCAACCAAAGATCCCTGGGGGACACCATTATCGTTGTATATGAAATTGGAGAGGACTTTGTGAAATTCAAGAGCTTGTTTTCTTTTACTCAACTAAGAGAAAACTAGTTTGACAGCGTTAAGAGGAAAGTTGTAAAAATGCCAGAATTTTTTGCAAAGCGTAGAATGATTTAACATGTCAAATGCCTTGAAAAAGTCAAGGAGTAACCATTATCGATGGATTTCCTAATATCCTCTAATTTCTAGTAAACTAAGTAATGCAGTAATACAACTGATTTTCTTTCGAAATCCGGACTGTTTTGATAAAATTATATTTTCGTGATCAAGGAACGCACTTATTTGCTTTTGAATAATTTTTTCAAACACATCTGACAGTATGGCATTATAGAAATTGGGCAAAATTCGTCTCCTTTAGACCTTTTCAGATTAGGTATGATTTTTGAAGATTTCCACGGCATAGGAAACTAACTTGATTGAATTGAAAGATAAGTTGCGAACGGCAGTAGAATCGGCAGAAGTTTTAAAAATGATGGCTGAATTTCATCAAATCCAATAGCATTTGATTTTATAGAGGGTATTCCTTCTACTACATCCTCAGGAGATATATTTGAAAGACTAAATGAGCTTGTGAAAAGCTATCGTAAACAGTGTTTAAGGCGGAACCTGGAGGCGTAACCTAGAAATTCGGCCTCTAGCTGGCGTACAAAATATCAGGGCTTCGATTCCAGAAAGGTGTGGAAAGTGTAGCTTTGGTGGATACCTTTATTTATAGGTTTCACCTTTATTAGCCATATTTTTGCAGTATGCCAGGTGGCGGCCTTTGTATATCATGTCGGGCCGTAAATTTATTTGAACCCTGAAAGCAAAAAAAGCAAAACTGATTTTTATTTAAATTATTCTTCTCTATTTATGGTTAATAGTCCAGGAAAATTAGACATTCACTTCGAAAAAATTCCGAAAAAAGACGAATTTTTGTGGAGAGCTTCATTTTAATGTCCTAAGCATTTCCTAAGAGTACCCTAGATTTAATGCGGAGCAAAAATTTTAAAGGGGGGGTGGGGAAAGGGGAAAAATTCATTTTTTTTCCGAATTACTCGGAAACTATAGCTTCTTTTGAAAAAAGTTGTTGTACGCATTGTAGCTAATGTTATTTTACACAAAAGGATTAAGACACTTTTTATCGTTCAATTGATAGATTTGGAGAAAAATGGTCGAAATAATTGGGGTGTAGTACATTAATTCAAAAAAATGTAATAAATTTATGTTTTTGAGTGGGGATTTTTTTTTGTTTTTATTTATCGTCGCCCTAGTATTGAATTGCCGTATACGCCATTTGTACATTTGAGGGAAATCGCGTTTAAATGTTTGGAAGTCTATTGCGAAAAAACTAACAGCTGGCATTTTTTGATTTTTTAGTATGATATAGTTAAAAATGCTCTTTTATATACAAATGATATTGGACATCTGAAACTCTCTTAGTTTTCAAAATATTTAAATTTGTGTCCAAAATGAGTTTGCCGTATACGCCATAAAAATCAGAAGTTTCTTTTCTTCATAGACGTACGTCAAAAAAACGTATACGACATTACAGTAATAAACTAAATTAAGATTCTGTATTCTCACTTTTTAAATGCTTCTTCTTAATAAAAGACAGTTTAAAACGAAAAATAAAATAAAATAAAAATTATTTAAAAATTCTTGAAGTTTCCTCAGTCCATTTTGTAATCTAAAAATATCATACAGTGTTTCAAATAGTATATAACCCTTCAAGTTATGATACCTACATAGAAAAAATGAAAAATAAACTTAAACTTAGTGACTTCATACATTTTTGTACTTTGCTTACTTAAAGGGAGGAGGAAAAATAGCACTTTTTTAATTCAAAATTAACAAAAACTTAACATTTTCAATGAATAAATAATTAAATATAATGAGGCGTATTCATAGTTATTTTTAACCTGTGTCTAAGTTAAACCTAGGTTTAGTTGAATTTTCGGACGTTGATTCTATGTTTTTAAGTTTATCATTCCAAAATATTTGAAACTATTTATGTAATAAAACAAGTACATAAAGTTATAGTAATATAAAACCAACAAAATTGTCCTAAGCTGTATTTTAGTAAAACCTGGATTTATCAGCGACTAAGGATATGCCCCTATATGTTTACATAATTATCTGTATTATCTTCCGAAGACTCTTAGAAATATTTTTCTTTGGTTTCTGAATAACTTGTAACTCATGATTACATACATTTTTCGGTGTTCAAAAATTTGTTTTTAAAATGATTGAGCTCATTTCATGTCTCAAATCACTCCCATTTTTCTTGAATGAAATTTGAAACAAAAATAGCTTTTCATATAATATTTTGTTTTAGTTAAAATGTATAGCTGCATAATTTTTTGAAGGCACATTACTTTCTGTTTAGAAGAATGTTGGATAAATATATTAAGAACTAAAATTATTTTAACAATCTTTTTACCAGAAGTGTCATACTCAGACGGAATACTTCTCAAAATGTTTAGTAAAGTCCGTGGCAAGCTAGATTCCATAACAAAGTCATGATCTTTAACAGTATCATCGCTTCGTATTAAAATATTAGTCTGAGAACAATAAGTTTCCAAAAAAAAATGGTGTTATTTTCATTTTTTTTTTTTAATTCTCAGCCGCTTGATTTCGAAGCATAATTTGCATCATCCCGAAAATCCTTTCATTTGGGACCACCCCATCGATTAATCTATAACATGTGAAAGATTTGAATAAAGCTTTATTCAATTTGAATTATAAATCCTTACGAAAGAAGTTCCGGCTTCATATCGGGCACTGGAGAATTCAGTCTTAGCACTTCCTTCACAAAAAAGCTTAGCAGACTGTGATCGGCTGTGATATTTAAACTTTTTTATCGACACAGCTAGACTTGTATTCACATACGGCAAATGAAAAATATAATATTTTTCGTGCTTATGATGTATGTATATACGATTTCTAAGCATTATACTGCAATTTGCGTGCACATACGTCAAGTCAATAGTGAACGACCATTTGATTTTTCGTGACTTACGTTGCAAGACAATAAGACGTACGTCAAAACAATTCCCAAACTAATTTTTTTCGTAAATTGCATGAAAATTTTGACGTAAATCCCAAAAATTGGTGTTTACGTTAAAACAATACGTGAACTTGATGACTTTGATGGATATACGTCAAAACCATTCTGAATATCTTAGCAATGAAAAGAGATATAATAAATCGGATAACAGATTTGAAAAGAGCGCCTCCGAAAACATAAGACTGCATACCCAGTTCAAAAAATGCAATTTTCCGTATACGGCACTTCAATACTAGGGCGACGTTATGTTTGCAAAAACATATTCTATGAAAAAAAAAACAAATTTTAAGTCTGGAACCGGAAGGGTAATGCTGCCATCTTAAAAATTCTAATTTTTTTCTGAAAAAAAAAAACTAAGAGCGGATTTAGGACAAAATTATCTACAAAATGATATATTAACGACTTCTGTATGTCAATTCGTTTTTAAGTTCTTAGCGTACCAAAGTTTAATTGTTCGTTAAAATGGGAGCTATATTAAGTATCGTTGCTTTAACGAATGAATTTAATCTATACATCCATTTTGATATTTATTTTATTTTATAATTAAACTTTGGTACACTATTACTTCAGAACGAGTTGACATACACAAGTCGTTAATATATCATTTAGTAAATAATTTTGTTGTCTTAAATTCGCTCTAAGAGTTTTTTTTTCAGAAAAATAAGGATTTTAAGAATTATTAAGCAAAATAAAAAAAAATTACAATTTTTAAGATGGCAGCATTACCCTTCCGGTTCCACACTTAAAATTTGTTTTTTTTCGTAGAATATGTTTTTGCAAACATAAATAAAAACAAAAAAATCCCCACTCAAAAACATAAATTTATTACATTTTTTTGAATGAATGTACTACACCCCAATGATTTCGACCATTTTTCTCCAAATCTATCAATTGTACGATAAAAAGTGTCTTAATCTTTTTTGTGAAGAATAACATTAGCTCAAATAAGTACCTACAACTTTTTTCAAAAGAACCTATAGTTTTAGAGTAATTTGGGAAAAAATGAATTTTTCCCCATTTCCCCCCTTAAACATTTTTGATCCACACCAAATTTAGGGTACTTTTTAGGAAATGCTTAGGACATTAAAATGAAACTTTCCATTTTTCATAATTTTTTTCCAATTTTCCTGGACTAAAAGTAAGTAAAATAAAATAATCAATGAAATAACAATAAAACTATTATAAAAAAAAAACTGAGTTAAATTAAAACAAGTGAATAATAATAACAAATAATTTGGTCGCTACTCTGTTATTTAAAAAAAAAACACTTTTTTATTCAAAATTAATTCAATCATCTCTCCCTGTAGAGTTTCTTAAAAAGCTAAATTGTAACAAGGACATTTAAGCAGCAAGATTCCATATTGAAATTCAAACAATACACAAAGTCATAAGACTTACTTTTGCTATAATTATACAAGTATCAACTCAGCTTATGGAATTGCGTGGCGTATATTGCAGAATGAAATGTTTGGCCTCTCTGCTTCCAAATACCACATATTGTTGCACTAATACTACTTGACAATGCCAACGATGGCAAATTAATAGCCCATTTTCATCTGAAAGCCTTTAAGCCGCTATAATAACATCACTGTTTCATGCATATTAACAAAAAAAAAAAGAACAACCCAGAGCAAAACAAAAAAATCCACCTTGATCGGCACAGGATATAAAATTTAATATATTCTATTACATATTATTTTCTCTCCCAAAAAAAGCCACATGTGGTGCTTTTAACATTTGCAATTTTCTTTTTTTTTTTTTCTTTATCATATTCTGAGTCTTTTGTTGTAGACCTTTGACTTTCACACACTTTGACTAAACAATACTTAAGGGAAAGAAAATAGCTATGTGGCACAGTTTTTGTAGTAACTTTGATAGAAAACTTAAACAAAACAAAAAAAAAAAGAACTTGATGTCGTGTTATTGTCATGCACATAGTGTTGACCTCTTTACCTTTCTTGAGTTTAGTAATCTTTGTTTTGCTTTGTGTGGAATTTTTGTCAAAATTATGCTAAACTTAGTGTTGTCACTTTAAAAGTTACTGCAAAGTATAACCCTCTTTACCACATTATGTCCATTCAATTGAACAAGCAAAGGACATCATTTCTTTAAAAGAAAATTTCGGAAAAATGTTATTCAAGTTTGATCAAAGAAAGAGCTTAATTTATATATTTGAACATTTTCCATGAAATAGCACATCAATAATGGAAATGGAAATTTACTCAAAAGCAAGTACCAGGAAATTTAAATGTCATTTTGTTCGAAGTTGAGGGAAAAAAAATTCTTTATAGCAAATTCTGTATTGGAAAATAAATTCACATATTTTTTTTTTTTAGAAATAATTTATAAACTTTAAATAATTATATAACTAAGGTTTAGAAAAAAAAAAGAGAATTTATGAACAAAGTTTGAGGTTTGTCAAGAACATTAACGAGGTTCGAGTTGAAATCAAGAATATTCTTTAAACATTGTGAATGTTTTTGAAAATTTCAAATTTTCAAGAAAAATTCTTTCATGCTTCTTCTTTTAACATAAATGTGTTTTAATAAAAGTAATAAGACGGCTGAATAGTTTCTCAGGATTATGATGCCTTTTCAGTATCTGAAGAATGGCACGAAAACTCATCTCAATAATTGTATTTGAAATATTTATTTTGTTGAAATAATAAATAAATTATTTACTAAAATAACTAAAACGGTATTTTATTTGAATTAGGATAGAGTCTCCGGGCCTTGCAAATAAAATAAAATGCACCACTGGATCGTGGGAACTTGGTCTTGTAGCTTACAACTTTAGTGTAGCTAACCATTGAGTCTTAGTTAGTTAGGTGGAGTTATCCTATGCAGGTTTAAAGTCTATGTAGGAAAGATTACCTTAATTCTTAGTGTAATGAATTGTCGAATGAATGATTTAAGGAATAGTAACATAGGTGACTCTACCTACAAATGTATATTTAAATCTAAGTTATGGATTTTAATTATGTAAGTAAGGAGAGTAAAATGTATCTACATCTAAATATATACCTATTGATGAAAACTAAGTATATAAACATGTACAAATAATAATGAAAATGGAGGATGTAGGTGGGTAGGTAGCTACATACATACAACTTCATAATTTAGGTGCAATATGCATACATAAGATTCATGTGATTTTTAAAGACACATATGTATATATAAATGTATGAGGGCCTGCATTGTATTCAGTATTCAGTGACGTACGCAAAAATTCGTAAAAAGGAAGTAATAATAAGGTAGATATATATGGATAATACACATACTTAAATGTTTTTATATTGCTTAGTCGGTATAGTTTGAGGGAAAACAAAGATGCAATTTGAATTCATGGATTGGGGGTGACCGTGGCGCGGTAGTTGTGTGCTCGTCCTGTCAACCTCGTGGTAACAGGTTTGATTCCTGCCGTTGTCTAAGTCTTCTTATATTCCATTAAAAACCAATTCTAAAAATAGTCATAAAATAAGTAGCTGCTTTCCTCATTACATGCTGTTTAGGCATAACACTAACAATATGTGATTGAGTAAACTAGCATACCCATAAAATATGACAACGAAATAAATAAAATAATGCGACTTATAAGGGACATACATAAATAAGACACGGTAATTCTCTCCGCATTAGTTCAGCCGCCATCCCTGGAGATAAATCTGAGACAACAACCAGCTCTAGTCTCAGCACATCGCGCCACACATCTTTCCTATCCTTCTTTCTCTTCTTCCACCGGATGCGCTGTGTTAAGAAAAACATAAAAAGGGTATTCATAATCCCTTGAGCGCGTGCAAAGTTATAAAAAAAAAAGAAAAGAATATATCAAAAAAAAGTTTCAAAAATCGTTGGAGCGGTTTTTAATAAATTAATTTTTTATGTATAAAATTTTGAAAATATTTTTAGTAACAAATTTGATACGCTATTTTGAAGATATTATTACTATACATAAAAAATTCAAATTTAAAAAAAAAAATTCTGTGACTTTTTTTTTGAAAAATCGATTTTCAAAAACAAAAAATTATTTAAATTATTTTTTTGTTGAAAATTTGAGTACGCAGTCCTATTAAAAATCTTAATCCGTTCATCCAATATTGAGAAATCGAAAATATAAAAAGTGGTTCTATGGAAAGTACCGTTAATAAATACACAAAAAAATATTTTTATACTTAAAAGTGAACTGTATTAATTTAGAAACACACACATTTTTTATAAAAATTCTTGGAGCGGTTTTTGAGAAATAATTTTTTCTTTGAACGGTTTTTTATAGAGTTGTACCGAATAGTGATTTTGGCCGGATACCGGATACCGGATATTCGGCCGCTCAGCTAGGCCGGATAGCCGAATATTCGGCGGCCGGTTATCTCCCCTAAAGAAAAGTATAATGATTTGATACTTTAATCAGACCGGTACAAGTAAAACCAACTTAAACATATTTTTTTCCTTCTCCTACACTTCCACAAGATATTGTTACTTTTTACACAGCAAATATATGGCTCATTTGTTGTAATTAACGTTCTGTCATTTCGTATTCTGGATGAAGATTGATATTGCTAGTTGAGAAGGGAAGTTCATTACTTTCTGGATTTTAATAAAAATAATGCTAGTAGGGTTGTTGACATCGTATACGAGAACAAACGTAATAGTTTATTATTTATTTTTAAAGATCTTGGAGTTATTTTTGAAGGAGTTTCTCGTTACTAAATATAACTCTATGTTGGGTTTCATATACTCTTTTGATTTAAATGATCCTTATACATTAAAATCCCTTTGCGATGCTTATGTTATGTCGATTGTTTATTTTGACACGAAATGTTAAAAGTTTACATTGATTTTTTGTTAAGTTTTATTAATTTTACAATAAAACAATGGATTGCAAGACAATATTAACACCTTGTTTTGAACAACAATGAAAAACGAATTCTAGTCGTTGCATTTAATCCATTTATACTTAATTTAATTAATTAAAAAAAATCAATATAAACTTTTAATATTCCATGTTTAAATAAACAACCCCTATAGAATTTGGGAAAATCCAACGAAACGTAGGGTAAAAATATGAAGTAAAGTTATTTTATTTGCATATAGAAGAAAGTGACCTAAATAGCCTGAAAAAACCTTTGAACATCAAGTCATAAAAATAATTGGTGGAGTTAATAAATTAAATTAACAAGCTATTAGTTAAGTACTTATATTAATAATTATTATTTATTGAATATCCCTTTTTATTTTCTGTTTTAAATTTATTACGTCTAATTTTATTATTATTATAAACTCTAATTGATAAAATAAAAATATAAATAAATAAAAGTACTCATGAATGCAGAAAATCTAATTTTCATTCACCATACTGTGGCTTTAGAAAACGTACTATATAAAATTGCTCTTTATTATATGATATAAAATCAATCAGATCATAAAACTTAATATTTTGGTATTTTTCTTACTTAAAAACGACTACCCGGTATTCGGCCGGATACATAGAGATTATTCGGCTACGGCCGGATATTAAAAAACGAACCGGATAGACCGGATACCGACTACCTACCGGATATCCATCACATCTCTAGTAACATTTGTACAGTTTTTTTTTAATTTAAGAAAAATAGTTTTTTTTTTAACTAACGTTTTTTAAATAATGTCAAAAAACCACCAAATACGAAGTTTTGAAAAAATCTATTGAATCGTTTTCGAAATTCCGAGTTTTCAAAAAAAAAATATTAATTTCCAAAAAAAAAAAAATTTGAAAAACTTTGTTATAAAATAGTGTTTAAATTCTCTAGGAGCTTCTGCGGAAAAGATTTCAAAAAAAATCAAATTAACCGTTTTCGAGAAAAACGAAAGCCAAAAAAATGGTTCTACTAGAGGTACCAAATAAAACAAATTTTGCCAAAAAAAATTGTCAAAAGGTAGCCTTTGCCTTCATTAATGAACCGATTTTTTTTATAAACATCGTTGGAGCCGTTTTTGAGAAAAATAAGATTTTTGTTTTTGGCCAAAAAAAATGTATGGGAGCTACTGTTATTTGTTGTCTTAAAAAAAATGAAAAAAAATGTGTTCGATTTCAATTTTACCGGCTTTGAGCAAGATATTTACCAATATTCTATACCATAAGTTGGTTAACTGGGTAGAAACAAATAACCTCCTTAGTTGTTATTAAGCAGGCTTCCGTATAGGTTTATCAACGGTTGATCAGATATTTGCACTATCTAGCATTGCTAAGCGATATGTCGACAATAACGAGCAGCTCTACACTTGACACTATTAATAGAAGCTCCCTATTTTGACAACCAATTGACAACCAACACTTGTTCTTCAGTATATAATGGCATCCCTATGTATGAATTTTTTGACACCACAACAGGTGTTCCACAAGGATGTGTCTTAAGTCCAATTTTATTTGCCCTATTCATTGATGATGTAACGAAAATCTTAGGTGGCGGAGTAAGGGTGGGTGACGAACTTATAAGGATGCTGCTTTACGCAGACGATCTGGTCTTACTTGCTGAATCCCTGTCCTCACTTCATTATCGACTTAAATCTATTTCGACCTATGGGATCTACAAATTAACACCAGTAAGTCGAAAATTATGATTTTTGAATCCAAAAACAGGAGGATTTTACCACAAAATAAGTGGGTTCTTGGTTCAGACCCCATAGAAGTTGTGAAACAATATAAATATCTCGGATTTTTAATAACAAGCAACTTGGATTTACGTCCTCATATTAAAGAAAAATGTCTGGTTGCTAAAACCGCTATTAATATAATGTGGAGCAGGTTTTTTTTAAATCAAAATGTGGATTCCTCTTCCAAATTCAGAGTTCTAGATGCAAAGATAAATACCTGCCTTTGCTACGCAAATCAAGTATATGGGTTCAGGTTTGTTGAAGAATTTGAAGGAGTACAGCGCCTCTTTTTCAAACGTATTTTTAGGCTGCCATCGACAACACCTACTTATGCTTCGTATGTAGAAACAGGTATACCACAAATCTATACAAAAAACTTAAGAGTCAAAGTAATGCTGCGACCAAACAAGAATTTGCAAAAGGAAATAATGATGCATGCCTTGAGATTTAGGCTAATTCCTTTCCGGGAATGGTTCTATATTGCGGGTAACTATGGAGTGGATCTCAGTCTATCTCATCAGCCGATTGAATGCTGGCGTGAAGCATTTTACAACTGCATTGCAAAAGTAGATGAGCATTTTTATCTACAATGCATTCATAGCGCACAATCCTCTTCAAGTCGGCTGATTTACAGAGAACTGAACTACTCCTTAGGTAATAGAAATTACTTTAAAAACTATCTGTCCAACTACCAAATTAGTACCATATTCAAAGCAAGAGTTGAAATCGTAGGACTTAACTTCAAACTGCACAGACCAGAAATTTCCCTAATTTGTAATCTATGTAATAGAAATGAAAATGAAGACTGTCCGATTCTGCAAGAATTGAGAAGACTTTACTTTCAAAAGAGTTTTTTATCTTTTTTTGAAACCAAAGATATTTTAAAACGTAATAATGGTTGGAGAGTAATTTTTAGTTTTTGCGATCATGCACTTAGATATCGAAATAGTTTTGACCTGTAATTTCACTTTTAAATTTTTTTGTTAGCCATCCTTAATTATAACTTTAATACCTATAATTTATATTAAATTTGAATTTATTTAACAAAATATTCAATGCAAATTGTTATAGAAAGAAAAATTTAATACAAAAATTTGAATTATCAAAAAAAATGTATGAATAGTTCCTTTTCAGTTTTTTTTATTTACAAATTAATGAATATATAACAAATTATTTTTGACAGACGGCACTTGTTGCCATGTTCTATTTTCTTTTGAATATTTCTTTTTATTTATATATGTAGTTAAAGATATCCTTCGCGAGGATATTAAAAAAACGCGAACGCCAGCCCAGAGGGCCGGCCCAACGGTTCGACTTACTGTTTAAGTGTCAAGAAAGAAAAAATGATTTTGCAAACGTTATAAAATATATTTTAAGATTCGTAATAAACAACTGTTCTATTCGGAGGTCGGAATACAATTAATTCATTAGCTTAAACCTATAGCCCGCTTTCCTGAATATTACTGACGAGCAATATTAAGTTCCTCGCATTGGTTCCCATGATAATAGCTGACCTGTTATATTACCGTAATAGAGGATCGTATATCCGGCTAATACAATAATATAGGCCAATACCCTCTCGTAGTCGTGTGAATAACTGTTGACTCTGCTGAAACAGGTTTGCGCGTGTCTAAGGCGGTGTGCATTGGATGTTGATAACTCCTCCCCCTTCGAAAATCTACGACCCGTATATCTCAAGCGACGTCATGGTTAGGCTGCGACTTGTAAGTTAGGAGATAAAATCGTTGGATTGTGAGATTTGGTATAAATCTTCCTCCAAATGGTCAAGATGATAAACACCACCGTAACAAGGACGACGCTTTCTGTAAGTATAGAAATTTTAAATTCTTGGGTTAAGTTACCTAAGCGTTGTATATTTTTGACGCTAAGATCATGAACGAATCCCAAGTCGATCTGCAGATCACGATTGGTGATGTTCATTAATACTGGGGGTAGCGCCTGTAGAGATGTAGCCGTAGAACTGGAAAACGTCCTCCCCTTCAACTGGATCGTCTCGTTAACAAGTTGAATAATATAGGTACCTGAAAGAGATCTTGAAATATTATTAGAGGTTAAGTCACCATTAAAATTGGTGACAAAAATTGTGTCCTCTTTTATTAATTCGATGACCTCTTCAATGCTCGTTTGAAAGGTACAAGCTGTGTGTCCTACTTTCAATAACCGGGCTACGCAAGTATCTTCAGGAACTTTTTCCAGTGCTTTGTCCTCACAGATTGTGGAGTTGTTGATCGTAAGGCAGTTTGCTATTACACCGTACGTTACTCTGTGGTTAATCAGCATCTTTCTAAATTTCAGGCTTATCTGCTTCCCTTCGATAATTGATGGCCTCGTTATAAGCAGGTTGTATTCTTATCTTCCCACTTTTGGCACCGAAATGACATAAAGCAGCATCGATCCATTGGTGAAAATCGATGGAGTACCATACTCAATGGCTTCTATCTCGTTAGCATAAGGTAGTGTCTCTAATTCGTTGATAATTGAATTGATTTCTTCGGTATCCAGAAGATTTGTATTGATCAAACCACTTTTAGATATTTGACACGCTCGAACGATCTCATTTATCTCGCCTTTGACAGCGATTATTTCGTCTAAAGCATCTTGCTCGAATTTCCCAGTAATGGTATCTTTGATGTTTCTCTCATATCTCTCTAACACTAAGTTGATCTTTCGTGTGATATCTTTCGTGATACCAAAGAGTTTCTCGCTTACCCTGTAGTGGTGGTTATTGTTGTCGATGATTGCCTCCTGACTTTGGAGTATTTTATTCCAATCGGTGGCGTCGGGATTTCCGGCCACCCACTTCCAGGCTGTTCCAATCCAGTCGATGGATCTCGCTTTCCTCTGTGGTTCACCCTTAAGTAAATTGAGGCGGTCTTTAATCTTCCGCAAATGAAACTCTGTTACTCTTTTTCTATCCTCGTCCTTAACGTTATCTTTTATGGCGATGCTCATGCCATCCACAAGTTTTTGGAAATTCGCTAAGTCGATAGAATGTACTAATTTAAGGCTACCATCTATGATCCATCCCTTTCCTTCTTTCAAGGAGACTATAGGTGCTTCATAGTCAAAATTTTGGAAAGCTTGCGCTGCAGGTAGGAAGGTTAATGTCAGCAAAAGAGGCATCTGGTGATTATGTTTAAAACGTTAAAAGAAAAAAAAACCGACTTAATTTAAGTCTTAGGAACCAACTCCGGAAGAGTCGTGTTAGTCCCTTTTAGTCGCAAGCGTTTATTCTTGCAAGCGACCTACTCGCGGCACGAACAACTTCACGTTCGAATCCTTGCACCGACATTGACTTCATGTTGCCATGGGTATGGAGCATTCGTTGCTGGATAGTTTATAGGGGTACTGTGATCCCATGGTTACAGCTGTACCTCTCACTCTAAGGAGTGTATAAACTTCCTGTCCTGTATTAAAGGACACAACGATTCGCACGGTGAAAGGATCCGCAGACTCGAGGAAAGACAGACAGACAGACGGAATTGGGGGACCCACTTTTTTGGTTGTTCTCTATGATCGTAATGTCTTGTTTGATTATTAGAAAAAAAAAATATTTTTACAAATACATAACTTGCCTTATAGCTGGGGTAACTGGGGCTAGTTGTCCTCAGGGGCATGTAGACTAAATTCCCATAACAGCAAACCTACAAAATTGTATGCATGTTTTTTGTTGCTCTTTTATTAACCACACCTATCTGCATAGCCTCACATTGTCTTTCGTCAGGAGTATATCTAGTTCAAGAGTTATTGGGAAAAAACAATTTTTTTCATTTATAAGTAATTTTTTTGTTTTGATTTGTTTTGCTTTTTTCGGTAAATTGACGATCAGTGCCACAAGATCAGTCGGTGTTAGTTGACTCATTTTTGTTGGGGTAAGTTGACTCATGATTTTCTCATGCGATTAACAGCAAAAAAGAACTTTTGTAAGAAAAATATCCAAAGGCGCTATATGGAGCAATCTCTAATGGACCGAGCGTTAAAGCTCATATATACTAATCGGGGAAATAGTATAGGTACCATCTGTTGCTCACGACAATAGTAGATTTACTTACGAAAACCGTGAATGAAAACATTTATCCTAATTCAGAGCTTATGGGCTATTTTGCATCTGACAGGTTCTTCAAAATACCTAGCAATCAATGTATTGATAAGCATCAATTTTTTTTTTTTGCAAAATTTCAGTTTCATACTCCAAGCACATTACAGCATAGTCATCTTAGCCCGGTGCTCTATTTATGGGAGTTTAAATTTTATTGACACCTATCTTAGTTTTTTGTATATAAAAAGAATAGTAAATTTTGAGTCTACAAGCCCAGGTCTCGCCTACCTATAATCGCAACTAAATATGAAAAAGTGTTTCGAAAAACAAACAAGTAAAAAGAATTATAAAAAAGAGCAGATCTTGGGCACATTGGCTATCTTAGGCGCATTTCAAAAAACATTGTACCCTTTGGTTTTTGCTTGGTTGCTTGTTTCTTTCTGTAATTTTTTGTTCATACTTAAGTTTAATTAATGGTTTGTTTTGTTTTTTTTTTTTTAATAAGCAGAATTTTTTTCTTTTTTGTTGACGGACAGAATTTTGAAAAGCGGATGATATGAAAAAAGAACAGAATTTTGAAAAGCAGCATTTTCATGTTAAAAGCTGAATTTTGAATAGCAGTATTTTGAAGACAGAATTTTGACCCGCTGCCGTACATACTTACATACCTAGATGGAACGTAGGTATGTAAATATTGTAACGCCTATGCATTATCGTTTCGCTCCTACCACTGAAAATATCGCTGCTGTAAGTGAAAGTGTTGCCGAAGACCCGAATTTGACGATTTCTCGTCGTTCTGAGGAATTAGGACTGTCTTACGGCACATTATGGCGTATTTTGCATTTGGATCTACTACAACATCCATATAAAGTCCAGCTCATACAACAACTAAAGCCAGCTGACCATTCACAACATCGTAGATACGTCGAATGGGTGCTTGAACAACAGGCGGTGGACGGCGATTTTTCGAACAAAATTTTATTCTGCGACGAAGCTCATTTCTCACTCGATGGGTATGTTAATAAACAAAATTGTCATATTTGGGGTTCCGAGAATCCTCAAGTAATTGAAGAGAGGACATTCATCAACAAAAAGTCACTGTTTGGGGCGCTCTTTGGTACGGAGGTGTGATTCCACCTTACTTCTTCGAAAACCACGATGGAACGACTGGCACCGTCAATTCGGAGCGTTATGGTCATATGATAACTGACATTTTTTTGCTTGCTATTGAAGAATACGACTTGGAGAATATGAGGTTTCAACAAGACGGTGCCACATGCCACACAACTCGAGCGAATATGGCTTTATTGCCAGAGACATTTCCTGGCCGCGTAATTTCTCGTCGTGGCGATATCAACTGGCCACCAAGATCATGCGATTTGACACCGCTGGACTTTTTTTTGTTGTGCTACGTGCTTATGCAGATAAACCTTTAACTCTTGAGCACTTGAAAACCAACATTCGTCAAGTTATGGCTGAAATACCGCCCAATATGTGTCAAAAAGTGTTCGAAAATTACATCAAAAGAATCGATGGTCGAACAATTCGCGTGGTGGTCATTTAAATAATGTAGTGTTCCACACATAATGTCAACGTTCCAACTTTATAATGAAAAAGAAATATCATAAAAAAAATATTTTATATGTGTTTTATTTGCTTTTACTTTTGAAACCGCAAAATGGATAACCCTTTATATATGTTTTTTCATAGCATTTAAAAAAAATAACTTTTTGTCAGGGCTTTAATACTATTCGTGTACGCACAAACAAAAATAATGCTATGTTAATTCCCTTACAGGAGTTAGTGTGATTACAGACAAAGGATACAAATTTTTTATATCATACTGAATCGAGCAGCTTTATTAAAAAAAAGTTTGGAAGCACTTATCCTTAAAAGTTGCAACATAGGCATTAAATGCACTTCAGAAAATATTCTTTAAAAAAATATCATTCCTATAAATTAAATTTTTTTAATTATTTGCTTTCCTTGACTTTTAATTTCTGAAGCACCCTATCTTATAAAATAACATGAAGTTGAAAAGACGAAAATGCCATCTTGTTGGAACTAGGTCTAGAAAATGTACAATGAATCTTAAACAGACATAAGAGCTCTATATCACCAGGAATTAATATTGCAGTTCCAGAAAAGATAGTATAGCAGCTTAATTGGAAGAAACGTCTTTCCTGACAATGAAAAGGCGACGAAATATAAAATTAATGCAATTATTCTTTTTCTTCATTTTACAAAAGAATCATCTTAGGAGTGAAGTTAAAGAAAACACGAAATTATAATTATTTTTCAAAAATTACTTTATTTCACCTCTGGAAAATTAATTTTTAAATATTTTTAATAGCTAACTATTTTTGATGACATAATACACATAATTATGTAGGAGCGCTGTAATTTAACGAAGTATCGTCACTACATTTGTGAAAATATTAAACGCGCACTTGAAATTCACTATCATACCATCGAAAAGCTTAATTTCTTTTCTTATTTATTATCATAAAGATATTTTTTAATTCGGTTATTGTCAACTTCGTTATTTTATTCATTCATTCTTAAAAAGTATTAGAATATTCATATATTTTTCCTGTGTAGTAAACACAACCTAATACAAACAACAATCTGTCAAGAAGCGGAAAAAATGTTTCCTTGGACGGATCAATGAAAATTTTATAAAAAAGTATCTCGAAAATTGTATGACAGATTTTGATGAAATCCTGTTTTTTATCTTTAGTTTTTTGAAAACAAAATTTTTTTTTATGAAATTTTGGTATGCAGTTTCTTAGAGTTTATAAATATACATGTGACCATAAAATTTAAAATTATTTTTTTTTGATTATTTTCAAAAATATTGATTTTTCAAAAAAAATAAATTAGTTTGCCTACCTAGATCTTCTCAGATATAAGATTTGACAGAAATTAAATTTACCGTTACCGAGAACGCCAAAAATTAAAAAAAAACCTATTAGATTAAAGGTACCGTTAATAGAATTTTCCCGTAAACTTGGTTAGAAATAAATGATAGCTAGTACCAACAAAAAAATTCTTAAATTTTTTTATAAAAATCTTTCTACCCGTTTTCGAGAAAAAAAGACTTTCCTCGACGGTTATATGGTAGGTACCGTTATTTGAAGAACTAAAAATAATTGATTTTTAACAGATATAGAAAGTTCACATTAAAACCTCTGAAAACTGCAGTAATAAGTTCAAAATAACTTAAGCATTGTTAAAGCCACATCGTTCGATATATTCGCTGGCTAAAGGCTGTTTTTGACACTTAAGCCCGAGATATATAATATCTAGGATCATATAAAAGCAAAGATGTCGATGCGACTTTATAAAACCTAAATTTAGTCGATGTACATTTTTGTAGGGCTAGATACTCATATGAGATTTTTTGATAAGATACTTTTATTTAATTAGCAACAGACAAACAGACAACCAATTCTGTGCTAACATTAACACTTGTGTTTACCATTTGGGCCTAATTTAGATGATTACCGTTCTATAAAATTTTATTTGCTTATTTGTTTTGTATGTAGTACCGTATATTCTTAACCCTAAATGCCAGCGTGTGTTACTTTGTTTATGGTTAGGCTCCAAGCTATATAAGCTGATGAATCTATTTAGTAAGTAAGTCAGTCAGTATATTGCCGAACAGTTCGGTGGTTTAAAGTCACTTATAATTCAAATTGAGTATGAATTTTTCGGGATTCTTAGTTGTGGCTGCTGCCATGGTTTTGGTTGTTTCTGGCCAGCAATCAGATCATAATGCCAGAAATAGTACACAGCGAGCACTTGATGCAATCGCGTTTATAAAAAAAAGTTCACAGAAAAATATAGACAATTCAATTTGTGCAAACGAAACAATTTCTTTAAGGGACATATTAATCTATGCTATCAAAGAGGGCATAAAGTGTACTGACAAGCTCTCGAATGCAATTTCATCTGCCAAGGAAAAAGTAGTTGAAAACCCTGAAGCCGCTAAAAAGGAAGTGCACCAAGCATTTGGGGAAGTCCAAGTTATCATTCTATCTGCTATAGTGCCATACTTAAAGGTATATGGAAAAATTATGGTCTTGTCAAATGATAGTTCTATCGGAGGACTTGAGTCCTCAAAGATTCTTCAAATAGCCGGACTTGGATTGATGGATGAATTAAATGAAGCTCTGAGTTTCTTCGATCAAGGACTTATGGCTGGAGGCAACGCCACACTACTGTTAGTCGATGCTCTCAGTTTAGGTGTCGATACTGGCTTTGCAGCTTGTTACCAAATGTTTGAAAAATCTATCGAAGTAGCAAATAAGGCACTTAGAGATGCTTGCAGCAGACCCGTACAACCACCAGTCAGTAATCCAAATTGTGAAGCCCTTGCAAATGATACCCAGAGCGCAGGTGTCTTAAGTGAAATCGACGAAGCTGCAAACAGTGCAATTAGCCGTGGCGCCAACTCGGATATTGTTAATGATTTCAAGCAAAATGTTATCTGTTTACTTGGTGAACTATTGGTAATTGGCCGTCAAGGAAAACGGATAGTCGAAAGTAGTAAAGCAATTGCCAAAATTCAACCTGTAGCTGGAGAGATTGCGTTCTTGGCGCAAATCGAATCTGTCAAAACAAAGCTTAATAATTTATTTTCAATAATAATTATCGCTTTCGCAGATGTGGGCTTAAAATCTGGCAAAGAGTCAAGCCAACAAATGCAACAAGCCATTACAGCCGTTGAATTAGGCAAAGTTGAAATCTTTACGTCAATTAAGGCTTGTGTAGGTTTTATATCTTTTGGGACAAAGTTTGAGGGTGATGCAGTTTTCTTGGCCTATGACGCAGCCTCTAAGAGTGGATATTATGGTAATATTGCCTTAAGGCAAGGATTAGTCAATGCTTCAAAGGCTCTCTTTAGTGTTATTTAAACACAAGAGCTTGTCATCACATAAGATGTTTTAATAAAGTGAATATTCATTTTTTTAAATAGATTTTTTTATTTATTTTTAAGATACACATTAAGACCCTTAATGTCGTAGATAGCATTCAAACGTGCAGGTTTTTTTTTTAAATCAGTGTAACCAACCCATATATTTGGAAATGCCTCTTTACATATTCACTAAAAAAAAACAGAATTGTTTCTTTTTAAATTTGTGACACATAAACGTCAAAATTAAATGTCAAACCATATTTACCAAATTCACATGGTAAGTTTTCCCATACAAAATTATGCGGAAAAGTTTACCATTTTTTGGTAAAGTTTTTCCATACAAATTTTGACAGTTCATTTACCGCATTTACCATTTCACCACTTTAACTTATATAACGCAGCATCTTCTATCTATAAATCTTATAGATTTTATGCGTTTCGTCGAAAAGTTAGAACAAAATCTTAAATGTAATTTAAACTTAAATGAGTGTGCTAAATTTTAATATTCTTGACGAAAAGTAAAAAAAAAAATAGGTATTTGATCTAGCTTTAATCGTATTCCGTTCATCCGCAAAGAACTGTATTATACGTTTTTCATTTTTAGTTTAGAACATAGTCTGAGTTGTCGAAAAATTTCTTTGTGTATCCTTTTAACTCGGAACATTCAGAGCTCCAAATGTGTGTTTCTTTTTTCGTTCTGAACATGTGTAGATCGCACTCGATGTTCTCGGACATAATTGACTGAGCATATGAGTAAATTGATGAACGCAACAAATACCATGTTTGGCAAGAAGGAAAATGTGAAAAAAAATAATCAGATACAATTAAGTTGGCGAAAGAAGTTGATCGCTTGTTGATTTTATGCCTGATGTATATCTGTGTACAAAAAAAATCTTTTTGTGCTATTTTGCTTTGGTAAAAATGAAAATGTTTTCTGATTTGTGCGGTTCAGGTTTTTTTTTTTTTTTTTTAAATATATCAGTGTTCAGAGCTCGATCTGTTTGGAATAAGCTCAGTGCATACAATCTATGTTTTCGAACTCTGGTCATTGCTCTGATCTGAACGAAAAAAAACTCCTAATATAGTTTCCTATTTTTTCTGTTGAAAATAGAGAAAAGGACATTTTTGGATTCGTTTATGGATTTCCATTAAAAAAATCCTTTAATCACTGGTTTCACTTGATAAATTGTAATCGTGATTTCCGCTGGGAGCTGGGAGGCGCATACTAGCTCAGGAAAGACCGAATGTGTAGTTATATAGCTGCTAGCAGTCCATATCTAATATGTCAATACCCCTGCGTATCACATATCCTTGGGAAGTGCACACACCGAGCACCACTCTCCTTTGGAGAGTTGACTAAATGTATTCACACGAAATAAAAGTTTCCATAGACAAAGTAACAGGGATGTGTTCCAAGAGTATTTATTTCGTTAGAGCTGAAATGAATGTCAATGTTAAATGTGTAGATATAAACTCCAAACAAAATTATCTATTAAAATGCTTAAAAGTACACCTTTTTTATGTGATTTCGCTCTAAAAAGAGCTTAATTTTTTTAAATACATATCAGCATAAAATGTGTAAATTTAAACTTTTTATGTTCAAATTTATAGCGAAATTCGACAAGAAATGTGTAAACTTCTAACAAAATTAGGTATAAAAACGTTTAGACTTAGAACTTATGTATATGATCTCGGTTTTAAAGATCTTAAGCTATTTGCAGAGATTCATTATTTAGTATGAAAAATTAAACAAAATTTTACGCTTGTATACCTACGAGAGTTCCTTAAAATGTGTCCAAATTACCACAAATAAATACGTTTTGATGTTGTTGACTACTTGGCGCCCTGTGTATTTGCACATCCTGCACATATGGTGGGTGCGGCCCTGGCAAAATGGCATCTTCAGTGGCGTGCACTTACTTACACTAGCAAACACAAACAGGGTTTCTTTTGATTGATTTTTAGAAAACTGGGAAAAAATTTTTTAAAAAACCAATAAAATGCAGGACGGGATTTTAAGATATTGCTCTTGTATCTAGTTCTAGTTCTTGTCTAGTTTTTATTAGGCAGGTCTTAAGCCTATGTAGGTAAGTTTACATTGGTCCTTAATTTATAATGAATTTTTAACTAATGTGTTTAGAAAAAAATAACCCACGAGGAAGGACTAGCACTTTATGAAAGGGCAGCAAAACAATAAAAAAAATGGACACCAGGTGCCTATTTTATAAACATTGAGAGGCGCGACAGGTGACAGGTGTCAATTTGTCCAAAATAAAATTTGATGTGCCGTTTTATCGAAGTACATACCTACGACATCCCCGATTTTTTAAAGAAAAAATTAAAATGATTTTTCTGCATTAAGTGATTCTCAATTATATGGAAAAAATTCACGTCAGTGCATGGTATAAGTTGGATTTAAGGACTAATAGGTCTTAGGTCCCAGCAGCTGACCTAACCCCTTCTCACTCTCATTTAAAGGGACAAAAGAAAGGATTACGTTATGATCAGCAACTCTTGTACAATCTTGCGTTACAAATTACCATCGGAATATATTTAGTTAAAAATCAGCTCCAGCATTCTACAAAAATAAAAACTCGTGCTCCTGATGCTAAGACCCAACTTTTATGGGCGTTACACTGGCTTAGAAAAGGAGCTCAGTATCATATAGTTAGGGCTGGCAACGAGACGAGACCAGGCGAGACTTTTGTTAATCTCGTCTCGGTCTCGTCAAAATCGAAAAATTTCAGTCTCGTCTCGGTTTCGGTCCAGGTCTCGCCTAACCAAGTCTCGTCTCGGCCTTGGTCTCGCCTTTTTCTCGAGAAAATTTTAATGTGCGATCTCGTCTCGGTCTCGGTCTTGGTATCATCCTTAGTCTTGGTTTCTTTCGTGTTTTTTTTGGTAGTAAAAAGATCTAAGTAAAGATAAGAAGCACTGTTCGGATTGCAAATATAGAGTATGGTTGTGGTATCTCAGCATTTCGTCGGTAAGAAAAATGTATGAAACGACTCACGAGGAGTCTGTTTTGTCTTTTGAGTTAAGTGGAAATAACATTTTGGAAGAATTGTGTAAGTAAATATATTTCATAGCAAAAACAAATAAAATATTAAAAAAAGAGTACCTACATACAACGCTCGATTTCTTAAAAAAATAAATTAACCGTTTCTGTCAAGCACCGACCTGTCAAAAACCTTTTAAGGATGTCTCCGATTTAAATGAATTAAAAAAACCTCTACAAAATTCAATTTTTACCTCAAAAAAATCGAAATTTATCGATTTAATTTATTGCTTCCTAAAAAGTTGATTTTACACATTTAAGGTGAAATTTCGAAAACAAAATATTGCTCAAATGTCAAGATATATTAAGCTGCCTACCTTTCAAGTTCTGAACTGTCAAAATCCATTGAAGCATCGCCTCGGATTAAAAATCTTCTACAAAATTCAAATTTTACCTCAAAAAATTCGAATTTTTTTCCTCCGGCAAAAGTTGATTTTAAGCCTCTTGTATGACATTTGGAAAAAAATATTATCAAAACGTCAAAATATAGTATGTTGTCTACCTATCAAGCCATGAGCTGTCAAAATCCATTGAAGGACTGCTCCGAGTTTAGTGTTTGGTAACGTGAAAAATCGTACGAATTGGTACAAATTTTCACATTTAGCTGTCAAAACCCATAAAAAAAACTTGGTGAAAATCAACGTACAATATGGATCTCAAGAATTCGGTCAAACTTGGCATCTGCACGTCTTTTCCAACTTTATTGTGCTTGTCAATTATGAATGAATCTAATAATGATATATCCTTGTACGTTGCTTATGCTAAACAAATCATAAACTAGAAATGTTGTTCTGCACTACGTAGGTCCATGAAGCTAAGGCCATAGACTTCACTTGAAACGAGTATGTTTTACTTGTGTAAATCGAAAACTATGATTTTAAGTTGAATTTTATTAGTTGCGTATGAAAGCGCTCCGAATGGCTTACATTTTGTGCTAATTTAGTTTTCAAAGGTATGTGGTAACGTAAAAAATAGGCTGTGAAGTAACGTTATCAGACAACTTTGAAGAGCCGTATTTCCAAGATAAAATTTGAAGTTTGTACAGCTTTTTTAATCCATTTTAATCGGAGCAATCCTTCAATGAAATTGACAGTTCATGGCTTGGCAGGTAGGCAATAAACTATCAGCCCTATTCTGCTATCTTTCAATTCACGCGAATATTTCACTCAATTTTTGACTATTTAGATATTTTCAAATGTCTTCTATCTTTTGAGTCCCAAGCTTTACTAATATTTTTTTCGTTTAATTCTTAAGAGAATCTAATTGTTAAAATTTATTTTTGATCGAAATTTATATACTTTTTGAAACAATTCGTTTTTTCCGTCGAATAGCAGAATACAAATATTCACGTGAACGTTTAACAGAATAGGACTGTATGTTTTGACGTTTTTAAAATATTTTTTTTCAAACCTCTCCCAAAAGGCCTTAAATCACCTTTTTCCAAAGCCAAAAATAAAATCGGAAAAACTTCGAATTTTCCGAAGTAAAATTTTAATGTTGCAGAGCGGGGCCATCCTTCAATGGATTTTGTCAGCTTATGACTTGACAGCTAGGCAACGAACTACATTTTGACGTTTTGACAATATTTTTTACCAAATGTCATCCAAAAGGAAGCAACGCCATGCAAACATTAATCGTATGTATTGTTTTCTGGATTTTCGCAATGCGCCTATCTCTGTATAACTATGTACATACATATATGGTTTAATATGTTAACGCGTATATAATATTTCGCAAAAAAAACTTGTGAATATTATAAAAATTGAACATGATTATATACTAAACAATTATGAAATAAAAACAAAATTTTCTTATAGCGAAAACCGAAACCAAACCACCGATGCCGCCGAGACCAGCGAGACTCTCGTCGAATTTCGGTACCAAAAATACGGTCTCGTCTCGGTCTCGTCTTCGGTACTTTTAAAGGAGTCTCGTCTCGTTGACGAGACCGAGACCGAGACGAGACCGAGACTAGTCTCGGTCTCGTTGCCAGCCCTACATATAGTTGGTGATGGATAGGGTATTTCTAAACAAAAAGAATAAAATTTGTAGAATTGTCACTATTGTCAAGGTATATGAAAAAATAGGCCCCAAAATATAGGAACATATTTATAATTATATAAGAATTTATCCAGGGTACTTATCTGTATATAGGTAGTAATGCAAGTGGCAGAGTCCTTCAGCATGAGAGAAGCTCAAACGCAACTGTTATACAAAATATGATTAACATATTACATGATAACTGAGAAATTAAAAACATTTATATAACAATTGATAAAAAGAATTGAGTGGAATTCAAACTTTATAACATTATAGGATAAATCATACAAATTCAGCAAATAGTGACATATATAAATTGAATGAATTAACTTATTCGAGTTAAGATTGAAATATTGTTAAGCAATTTGGATTTTAAATGTGAACATAAATATATGGAAAGCTTTCAACATTTTATTCTTCAATTACTGAAAAAATGTTTATTGTAAAATTTACTATTTTTATTAAAACATTCCTCTACAAAATTTTATAGTTCATTTACAACTCTTATACTTCTTTATCGTATTTACTATAAGAGTTTTCGACTTTGGATGAGTGCCCTCATAATGAGAATCTACTTATAGTAAAATCGTTGCTAATCCGTTAGCTGACAGTGAAGTATAAATTAAAGCAACAAACAAAAAACTTAAAATAAAAATGGGAAATACAATCATTCAATTAATCAGCACTTACAAAATATTAGGGGTATTCACGATCCGGTGTATCTGGTCTTGTATCATTGTAAAAGTGTAAAAGTGTAGCATTTTGTTGCACTACAACAACAAAGTATACAGAATTTCAAAATCTTACACTTTTACACTTTTACAATACCCGAACCCTATTGTAACTGAAAAATACAAGGGTGTAAGATTTTTTTAACACAAACTTAAGCCTTCTTCAGAACAAATGTGAAACAAATTTTGACATTTGCTTCAGTGTTACTACAGATTAGTAAAGGTGTGTTCACAGTCTGTTGTAAAAAAATAAAATTTTACACTTTTACAAGACTTGGTACACCAGATCGTGAATACCCCTATTATATAGGAGTAGGTGTATAATGTACTGTACTTGTATAATAGATACATATTCATTTCACAATAATCACCCAATCAAATTTGCATATTAAACTGTGTACACATATGTATGTAGAGCTGTCATCGAACTCATATAAACTCAAATCAATGAATGGAATCATGATGCAAAACTAAATTTGATAATAAATATCTATATAATACTATGTATATAATTAATCAAAATTATATTCAATTTGCTTAATTTAAATATAATGAATACCTGCATATTTATGAATCCCTTGTTTCCAAGTCTATTGAAGAAATGAAATAAATTACACTTCTATGACATAGGGTTAAGAGGAATTCCACTTCTGGAAATTACTTGTCTGAATATTATTTAGCAATCTTAAATGCGAACAACTGTTATAAGACTTTGATAACTGTTATAAATTTTTTTTGTTATAGAATTTTTTTTAGTCTCGTCAGTGGAAAATAACACTTGACACTAAGTAGGTACTACAACGAAGGCTGGTCATTTCACTCTTGATTTAATAAGTTAACTAATTTTTATCAACTAATTGCTATTGCATTAAATTAAAAGCTCATTATCGAGTCATCAATTTGACAGATTCCCTAGCAAGAGCAGAGTACTCCCTCCTGTTTATATTGCCACCCACCTAGTAAAAGTCACATAGTCGCAGGATGGATAACGTAAGACTTGAAATGAGTCAAAGCTGAAAAAGAATTTAAAAAGTGAATTGAGTTCTTAATTTAAAAAGTTCGTGTTCTTATGCTGAAATGGAAGCCAACAAAATATTGTTTTGATTTACTTTATTTACCCAAGTTTTTCTACAAAAATACCCGGCAGAGTTTTCATCGATAATGAATTTTCTTGACACTTGATACCTATTCCTACCCTCAATTTGAAGTTAGAATTTTAAGGCAGTCTATACATTGAGGGAGGGTACGAGATTCGTATTTTTTTTCAATTAAATTATATTTTATATTATTATAAAATACGGGTTTATTTCTTTGTGAACTCTGCATATTGTTTTAGGCGCGTTTTATTGGTTAATGTTTAGACAGCAAAACCCAATGAATAGTTGCGATAACTAACACAATAAGGAAAAGTACATATAAAAGTTCATTTACATTTTTTGAAGCTTTGGAAATAATGCAGTTGCAAGTTTATTTTGAACTTAATTTGAATATTTGTGAATATTTAATAAATTTTATTTTTCAGGACATGGCGTAAAGTAAATCATCTAATGAATATAAAATATAAGAAAAATAATTTGAGATGCTATAAATAAATAACTCCAAATTATGTGAAAAGTTTGTCAGTTAATGATTTGATTACTGAACCTCAAATTTTAAAAGGTTTTCATAATTTGACTAGTAGTAAACCAGTGAAGCTATTCAGTGGATCTATCAAATTTTAGTGAGTAAGTTTATCATAACAGACTTCGCCCATAATTTAAAGTCTTTCGATATCTCTAATTTAAATATTTGAAACTAAAACTTTTATAAACATAGAACTAGGTATACATTTAGTCTTAGATCAAATGAGTTTTCACGACCATCTTGTTCTTGCACACCAGTTTTTTGCATTATAGAAGAACTTGGTTCTTTTTTTTATCATTTATGTTTTTTGGTTTGATAAATTTTTGTAGAAAAATTATGAAATATAATGGTTTTACGAATTGTCTACAATGTCTACATTATCGACAAATTTATGTCGACAATTGTGAATTGTCTACATCGAATTGTTTACATGTAGGCTATCATTTAGTCTACATTTATAGTCTATATGGCAAAATACTGAGTACAATACACTTGGTGATCAATTCTGTGAAACTTTAAATAGAGCACTGGTGTGCCATTAACGATTGACTGTTTGGTGCGGCTTAGACGCTATGGCGGCATCATTGGTTCTTATTTGTTTCGAAATGAAGAACGAGCTGCCGTTACAGTGAATGGCGAGCGCTATCGAGTCATTCTGCCTGTTTATTTGTGTCAAAAAATTAATCGCTTAACCATAAATTTATTGCAAAATCAATTTGGTGACAGCTTTATTTCCAGAAGTGGTCCTGTTAATTGGCCCCCATATCCGTGCGACTTAATGCCTCTCGACTACTTTTTAAGATAAATAATCCCCAGTGAAGTCGTTTGTTTATGCCAATAAACCAGCAACTCTTGAAGCATCATCGAAAGCCAATATTTAATTTGATGCAATACCGAAAAATTCATTCCAACAATATTTTTGTCTTGTATTGTTAAATAAAGTTCTCAAGCGCTTAAAAAAACACCCAAAAAGTCTCAAAAATTATTTTTGACATGTTTTGATCAATTTTGAAACAAACAAGTGATTTAGATTGTAAGTTAATTTTTATTTTATGCAAATAAAATAACAAATTTAAATAGAAAAGACTGAAAATATATTTTGGTTCTTAATAGAAATCTTTTGCATACGATGTGATCGCACATTGGATCAAGTTCGTGCGATCCAATCGTCATTTTATAACCCGAAAACGGGTTTCGAGAAATACATTTTTTTAACTGATTTTTTATTATTTGTATGAGATGTACCGTTGTTTTTTATTTAAGAAACATAGTTTTTTTTTAACTATTCAAGATAATGTCAAGAAACTAACAAATACGAAAAAAAATCCATTGAAAAAAAAAAGGTTTTTTTTTAATTTCCAGAAAAAAAGTTTTGTGAAAAATTTTGGTGTACATTAGTGTTTAGACTCTTAAGAGCGTCTGCATAAAAAATGTGAAACAAATCAAATCCTCCATTTTTCAGAAAATCGAAAATCAAAAAATGTTTTTTTTTTCTTTTAAATTCATTTTTATTTATTATTAACTTATAACTATCTTAAAACTAGACAAAAATTCATAAAAACTAGCCCACTTATCAATAACTTACAACTAACTTACTGACCCTTTACGGGCGCTCTAAGCTAAGCTATATCTCTTACTGCTAATGTCTAAGAACTATTTGAACTGATGCTATATATTATATTTCAGTTTTCACCAAGAAACTTTTGGAAAAAAAAAATTGGTCTCTTAACATTTTTATTAATTTTATCTTATAAGCTAACTAAATCTAGACTAAAAACAATTAAAACTAGATATTACTAACTTATTCTAATTAAAACTAACTTAAACTACTTAAGATACCCAAAAATACATAAAACTACTTAAATCTACTTAAAAACTAGAACAGCCACAGCAGCATTTTTTTGGTTTTAATTTTTTTGTGTGTAAACTTTGTATACGCATACAGAAACACGTTAACATACATACCCATACATACATGAACATATATTTATATACATATGTACATATACATATACGCACATATATAAACATATGCATCCGCATACATACATATTTTTGAATTTTTTTTTTTGGTGCCACTCTGACTGACCCTTATACCTAATTTCCTTAAATCCTTGTAAGTAGGCCAAGACATTATCTTATTCGACTTTAGTTATCTGCGTATTCGCATTGAAGCCACCAAAACTGGTTCTCATGCTTCGCCCTAACCCTTCGTCCCCAATCGGACACAGTCCTACTGAACCGAAGGCGCTCTTCTCCACCTTGGGCGATAACGTCTCGACTATACAGGAGTCGCCGATATACAGTTTTTCGGATCAAAAAAATGGTACTACTAGATGTAAGTAAGTACCTAGCAAAAATAAGAATTTTTTGTCAAAAAAAAAGAAAATTACCGAAATGTTCCCTTCATTAATGAACTGATTTTGTTTTACAAAGATTGTTTTTGAGGAATATAAAAAAATAAGTTGGTCAAAAAAAATGTAGGGAGCTTTGGACAAAATAATTATATGTTTGTAATTCGAAAATTCTATGAAATTGTTTCTATTGACAATTGTTATGGTTTTTTCTTGTGTTACAGAAAAGATTTTCACTTGTTGAACAAGTAATTTCTGACTGGCTGACTTGTTGTTCTGTGGTATACGCCCCTTGAGATAAAACGGAGCATGGGACTTGAAACCGTCCACTAAAGCTTGTATTGACCGGTCCGAAAGGTAATTTCTAAGCCAACAAAAAAGACACTCATCAATATGAAAGTCTGATCTCGACTGTGCTTACAGAATGCATCAACCATGTAGAGTGAAACCCGCTTAAGTGAAACTTGCTTAACTGAAAACTCGCTTTAGTGAAAAACTAACATAACTGAAAAAAAAATCCTTCAGGCTTTCTATTTTGTATAGAAAACAACTCTGTTTAGTGAAAAACTAAAAATCGACAAAAATCGGATGCTGAATTGTTTCATTTTTGTACACGTTCACCTCCATTCTAGACCACTTCCGGATTCATGACAAATGTAAATGCTAAATCTTAAATAAAAGGGAAGACACCGCAATCCCCATTTAGTTACATACATTGTTGTTTTTGTAACACGAAATGTATCTGTTAATAAAAGAAACTGAACTCAAAGTAGTGTTGGTTGGGTACAAATTCGTTTTGTTTAAAAATAAAAAATAAATTATTTGTTTGTTAATAACTTGGTCCTAATTTTTTATTAAGATTAACCAAATTTATTTATAAGAGCAATTGGTAAATATGTAATACAGGTTGTTTTTCAGCTGTTAAAATTCAATATATGTAATAAAAATTGTAATGTGGTACGTGACACAAAGTCTGCCTTACTGAAATATTTTTTCGGTTATCCGAAACCCGTTTAAGTAAAATATATTTTTCACTTATCCGAGATCCGCTTAACTGACATTTTTTTTCAGTTATCCGAGGTCCGCTTCAGTGAAAACCCCGCTTAACTGAAAAAAAACTTCGTAATTTTTCGTCGTTTGGCTTAAGCGGGCTTAACTGTATCTAGAAGCATAAAGCCAAGCTAGAACAGTATCAGATTCCCCACAAAAATCGCGCTTAATTATGTACTAGACGCCAGAGATAGAGAGTACCTTTTAAATCTATAAATAGAAATGGCTAGAATTAAGCCCACAAAAAGATATAGCGAAACTTCTGATTCAAATGGTACACTATACTAACGATCCACAGATTGGCATGTGTAACAATCAAATATTTAATTGTATACCCTACAAATTTTTGACATAAATGGGTATATCTTATTGCATACTTCCAGGTGTTGGAGTATACTTTGCTAATATGGTGATAATCCCTTAATTGTCAAGGGACTTGGCTCTGGTGAAAACATGGCTTCCCATCGATCAGCAAAATTCAGCGTTATTGTGCGTTGTTATAGTAATTAAATGAAAGACTGTTGAAACGTGTATCTTCTATTGTTTGTTCTTTCTTTCATTTTATGTTTCTCTCTGTTTTATGCCTTGTAATGCTTAAGTCAATGGTCTCTGTTGCTAATGCTTTCAGTGCCTCTACTTTGTAGATCAATCTACGAAATTTATTAAAATATAATGTTATTGAAGTAAAGAGTTTGGAAATATTATGTATATAAGCAAGATTCAAATCCTATCAAAGGGCACGGTAGTGCCCAGTTTAGTTCTGGCACTACACCCTTTTTACAGGAACAAACTCATGCGATTTTCGGCCCCCATTTAACTTAAGTACCAATAAAGTCAGAAACTGCAAACTCTCAGCATTTACTAAGCTCATCAGGCTTAGGTAACTCACCAATTTTCAATTCTATAGCATTAGTGGTTCCCGAGATATAAGACTGCAAAAATGGCAAAAACCGTAACTGACTCACTCACTGACAGATCATCAAAATTATGGAGCACTTCCCGACATCGCAGAATCTTGTAATTTCGCACAACGGTAGGCCGTGTGGTGTTTACAATGGAAAAAATCAAAGATTTAATATTTTTCCTTAAGTGGGCGTGGTACCCGCCCATTTTCATGGAATTGATATAAATTATTTGGAGCAATTCTTACTGTCGTAGGTTAATAAAATTTGGTACAGCGGTAGGACTTAAAGTGCAAACAAAGGCAACATTTCAAAATTTGAGATTTAACATTCAGGGGCGTGGCAACCGTCCATTTGCACAGAATTAATATCAACTATGTAGAGAACTACTGATTGTCGTAGAATGATGAAATTTGGTAGATCGACATGATAGCGATAAGCACCCATTTTCACAGAATTAATATTAAATATATTGAAAGAGCTACCGATTGGTGCAGGATTATAATTGTTAGAGGAGTCAGCTTTCAGGTGTATACAAAGAAAAATTTAAAATAATGAAATTTTTCATGCAGGGGCCTTTCTATTTATTTATTTATTTATTTACACATGCAGCAAATAGAGGCTCTTGTTGACCATATATTTTTCTATTGAATCTTAAATTTATAAGTTCTATAGTTTCGAAAAAATCTATTTGGGACATTTATATTTATTTTACCTAATAATTCACTTGCATTTATATTACTAGTTAAAACATTGAACACAAAAATTACATTAATTATAGTTCTTCTCTAACATAAAGTTTCAAGGTTTAAAAGTTTTAAACGATGAGTATAAGGAGGTAGATTTATATCTTCATTCCAATGGAGATTACGAAGTGCAAACAGTAGGAACTTCCACAATATTCTAATCCACTTCTTACTAAAGCACAGTGAAGGGTTTTTAGCACATGCGGGTCATTAAAATCAGTTGCCCAGCGTCGCGTCGTATGACACCAAGTTTACGGTTTGCATTATTTATTAAATAATCACAGTGATTTTTGAATGATAACTTTGTATCCATAATAACACCCAGATCACAAAAATAATTAACACGTTCAGCAATATGGTAAGTAATTATTAAAGGAGACAGCTTGCGAGTGAATGTCATAACTTTACATTTTGCTAAGTCTTAGTCCATTTTATTAGTTTTTCACAAGGCATAAATTGAATTTAAGTCGTTTTGAAGATTCAATGCCCCTTCATGATTTTTATATGATTGAAATAATTTAGTATCATCTGCAAACATTAGAATCTTTGAACGAGTTATAACACGACACATATCATTAATAAATAACAAAAATAATGGAGGACCAATGCGACTTCCTTGAGGAACACCAGAGTAAACATTTATAAGCTTAGACACTTTGTTCTTGGCACAACACTTCGGTAACAAGATCAACTGGCAGCCCATTTATCCATCCTAACCTATCCCAGTTCGTTATCCGTTCATGAATTAATTGTCAAACTGTGATCTATTGGAAAACACACTTTAACACACAACATTTCTACGAACACAACCATATATAAATTAAGCTTGATATCCTTCATGGCATAAATATTTGTTACCATTCCCATTGATGGTCATTTTATTAATTCTTTTATTTTACTTACAATTTTTTTACTGTGACATTTATCGACATTATTTTTATTTTATTTTTTTGTTAAAATGGGTAAAATTTGTCTGCCCAATTTGTCACGAATTCATTTGAATTTTCATTTTCAAAAAAATTAATGAAGAATATATACATTCAATTTGCTCCACTTTATACTCATTTACCTACAAAAAGTACGACTATGCACCCTTAAAATAATTTTATCATTAAAAATACCCTCATTAGTGGCTATGATAGTTGTTTTTTTTTTTAAATTTAAGCTACATAGTTATCATAATACTGCAGTACAAATTTAAAAAGAAAGATGCTTTCAATTTAGCACTTTTAGAATTCCCTTCGCACCAGTTGAATTTTAAATACGTTAGAAAATATGTATGCAAGTCCTCTATTCAAAGTAATTTTTTTCCGTTTTTTAATACTAGGACTCGATTTGAATAAAATAAAGTCATCTACTGGTTCACACATACGCACAGTATGTTCCCTTTAAGTCTGACAAAATATGACCTATTATGGCTTTGTGGGCTTAGAATGGTAAAACATGAGAGTTTATGAAAAGGGTAAGCATTTCCTTTGAAAACATATGTTCTTATGGAAATTATTTGAAATTGGAAAGAAATATATTTACTAAAATAGCTAGGAAGCCAAATTTGATTATATACATTTTTAGAGAAAAAATAACTGTTTTGGATATTGAAATAACTTAGTATCTAAAGCTATTTGAGTTTGGGTTGTGGCGAAGCGTTATATTTTTCTATCTCCCACCGAACGCTCACATCACAGACACCACTACCGACCTTAGCGACAAATCAGGCATATTAGCAAAGTATACTCCAACACCTGGAAGTATGCAATAAGATATACCCATTTATGTCAAAAATTTGTAGGGTATACAATTAAATATTTGATTGTTACACATGCCAATCTGTGGATCGTTAGTATAGTGTACCATTTGAATCAGAAGTTTCGCTATATCTTTTTGTGGGCTTAATTCTAGCCATTTCTATTTATAGATTTAAAAGGTTCTCTCTATCTCTGGCGTCTAGTACATAATTAAGCGCGATTTTTGTGGGGAATCTGATACTGTTCTACCTTGGCTTTATGCTTCTAGATACAGTTAAGCCCGCTTAAGCCAAACGACGAAAAATTACGAAGTTTTTTTTTTCAGTTAAGCGGGTTTTTCACTGAAGCGGACCTCGGATAACTGAAAAAAAATGTCAGTTAAGCGGATCTCGGATAAGTGAAAAATATATTTTACTTAAACGGGTTTCGGATAACCGAAAAAATATTTCAGTAAGGCAGACTTCGTGTCACGTACCACATTACAATTTTTATTACATATATTGAATTTTAACAGCTGAAAAACAACCTGTATTACATATTTACCAATTGCTCTTATACATAAATTTAGTTAATCTTAATAAAAAAATAGGACCAAGTTATTAACAAACAAATAATTTATTTTTTATTTTTAAACAAAACGAATTTGTACCCAACCAACACTACTTTGAGTTCAGTTTCTTTTATTAACAGATACATTTCGTGTTACAAAAACAACAATGTATGTAAGTAAATGCAGATTGCGAGGTCTTCCCTTTTATTTAAAACTTAGCATTTAGATTTGTCATGAATGCCGAAATGGTGGAGAATGGAGGTGAATGTGTACAAAAATGAAACAATTCATCATCCGATTTTTAGTTTTTCACTTAACAGTTGTTTTTCTATAGAAAAATAGAAAGCCTGAATTAATTTTTTTTTCAGTTATGCTAGTTTTTCACTAAAGCGAGCTTACAGTTAAGCGAGTTTCACTTAAGCGGGTTTCATTGTACATGGTTGATGCATTCTGTAAGCAGAGTCGAGATCAGACTTTCATATTGATGAGTGTCTTTTTGGTTGGCTTAGAAATTACTTTTCGGACCCCTAAATACAAGTTTTAGTGGACGGTTTCAAGTCCCATGCTCCGTTTTATCTCAAGGTGCGTATACCAGAGAACAACAAGTCAGCCAGTCAGAAATTAGTTGTTCAACAAGTGAAAATCTTTTCTGTAACACAAGAAAAAACCATAACAATTGTCAAAAGAAAAAATTTCATAGAATTTTCGAATTAAAAACATATAATTATTTTGTCCAAAGCTCCCTACATTTTTTTTTTGACCAATTTATTTTTTTATTTTCCTCAAAAACAATTTTTGTAAAACAAAATCAGTTCATTAATGAAGAGAACATTTCGGTAATTTTTTTTTTTTTGACAAAAAATTCTAATTTTTGCTAGGTACTTACTTACATTTAGTAGTACCATTTTTTTGATCCGAAAAACTGTAGATAGGCGACTTCTGTATGGTCGAGACGTTATCGCCCAAGGTGGAAAGTGCGCCTTCGGTTCAGTAGGACTGTGTCCGATCGGGGCCGAAGGGTTAGGGCGAAGCAGGAGAACCAGTTTTGGTGGCTTCAATGCGAATACGCAGATAACTAAAGTCGAATAAGATAATGTCTTGGCCTACTTACAAAGATTTAAGGAAATTAGGTATAAGGGTCAGTCAGGGTGGCGCCAAAAAAAAAAATTAAAAATATGTATGTATGCGGATGCATATGTTTATGGATGTGCGTATATGTAACTATGTATATGTATATGTTTATATGTGCATATGTATATATATATATGTTCATGTATGTATGGTATGTATGTTTACGTGTTTCTGTATGCGTATACAAAGTTTACACACAAAAAAATTAAAACCAAAAAAATGCTGCTGTGGCTGTTCTAGTTTTTAAGTAGATTTAAGTAGTTTTATGTATTTTTGGGTATCTTAAGTAGTTGAGGTTAGTTTTAATTAGAATAAGTTAGTAATATCTAGTTTTAATTGTTTTTAGTCTAGATTTAGTTAGCTTATAAGATAAAATTAATAAAAATGTTAAGAGACCAATTTTTTTTTTCCAAAAGTTTCTTGGTAAAAACTGAAATATAATATATAGCATCAGTTCAAATAGTTCTTAGACATTAGCAGTAAGAGATATAGCTTAGCTTAGAGCGCCCGTAAAGGGTCAGTAAGTTAGTTGTAAGTTATTGATAAGTGGGCTAGTTTTTATGAATTTTTGTCTAGTTTTAAGATAGTTATAAGTTAATAATAAATAAAAATGAATTTAAAAGAAAAAAAAAACATTTTTTGATTTTCGATTTTATGAAAAATGGAGGATTTGATTTTTTTCACATTTTTTATGCAGACGCTCTTAAGAGTCTAAACACTAATGTACACCAAAATTTTTCAAAAAACTTTTTTTCTGGAAATTAAAAAAAAACCTTTTTTTTTTCAATGGATTTTTTTTCGTATTTGTCAGTTTCTTGACATTATCTTGAATAGTTAAATAAAAACTATGTTTCTAAAACAAAAAACAACGGTACATCCCATACAAATAATAAAAAACCCGTTAAAAAAATGTATTTCTCGAAACCCGTTTTCGGGTTATAAAATAACGATTGGATCGCACGAACTTGATCTTATGTGCGATCACATCGTATGCAAATGATTTCTATTAAGAACCAAAATATATTTTCAAAGTCTTTTTTATTTAAATTTGTAAACCTATTCAAATTTTTTTTCATTTTATTTCAAAAAAAAAAAAAAACTTGGTATGACAATTTTAAATATTTTTTTTTCATCCACCTGTTTTCGAAATACTGAACTTTCAAAAAAAAAAAAAATTTGGTATGCAGTTTTATTTATAATTTGAAGGACCTCCTAAAAAAATTTTTGTTCTAAATCCGTCTAGTCGTTTATGAGAAAGTTAAAAATCAATAATGGTTGTGTGGCATCTACCGTTAGTAAGAAAATATTTAAAAAATTGTTTGACCAAAATGTATAATATACCGAAAATAGTGCACACACTTTATTTTTATTAAGATCCCTAGACCCGTTTTCGAGATGATTGAGATGGTAGAAAAAATTGTATGGAAGGTACCATTAGTTTTGGAAAAAAAAAAAACGATTCAAATATCTATTTTAGACAACCACCTAAAATGCTTGAAGAAAATCGCTTCATCCGTTTAAGCTGTTGAGCGTCGTACAGATAGATAGGCAGACAGACGGAATTATGGGATCCACTTCTTTGATGTTCTCTATCACAGTAAGTTTTATAGCCAAGTTTTATTAAAATCCGAATTCGACTTTTTTTTCGAATGCAAAACTTGCCCTATAGACCTACATACATATATCCTAAGTAAAAACGTGTAATTTTAAGTATACAAATATTTTAGTTTGCGTACTTATGCCATAGAACCACTTTTCATATTTTCCATTTTCCTACTACTGGATGAAATGATATTATTATTATTTTTTTTTTATGCAAATGCTCCCTAAAAGTTTTAAAAAAGCTTCATACTCAATTTTTCAAAAAAAAAATTCCATTTTAAAAGATAAATAGGTACAATTTTTTTTTGAAAAATCTATTTTTCAAAATCCAGTCACTAAATTTTTTTCAAATTTTAATTTTATATGTATTAAATAATAGCTTCAAAAAGGAATTTTAAATGTTTTTTCTAAAAATGTTTTCCAAATTTTATACATATACGATTATTTTAGGGCATAGCACAGTATTTAAGCACATTTGCAACAAATTAGAGCTCAATTCGAAATTTCGAATGTGATTAAGGCGTGGGAATTTTTCTTTTAAGACTCCGAATGCACATTCAATCAAGCGTCGATGTTTTTTTTTGTGAGCTTGTTATAACAGGAAACAGATATTATGTTCCTATTTGATGTCGAAGGTGACATTTACCATATGTTTTTAAGGGGTAAGCGCTATCACCTAATATTACGGCATTGGAAAAGGGTCTCCAACCATTTTCCAGTTTTTTCATACAGCGTACTATTGCGCAGTACTCGTGCACCATGGACATACTTCGTTACATAGTAAAATCTTAAGTCTGGTCCACATACTGCCATACGGTTAATCGAATGCTTACGATGCCGATCCACAAAAGCTTCATCATTGTTGGAAGGTGCTAGGTGCATCAATATTAATTAGAATACCGTCGATAGCGCCAGTCATGTACGACCAGTTGAATTCTTTCAGTTTCAGGCCAACACACTTGGCTTAAGTTTTCAAAAATTTTTTTGAAACATTTTGGTACAATAGTGTTTAAACTTTCTAGGAGCTTCTGCGTAGGACATTTCGAAAAAAAATCTAATTAACCGTTTTCCAGAAAATCGAAAACCAAAAAAATAAAATGAACGACTGGTTCGCACGAACCTGCTCTTGTAGCTAACAACTTTTATGTAGCTACTTATGGTTTTACGTAAACATTGAGGTTTAATTACTTAGGCGTAGTTATCCTATTCAGGTGTAAAGCATATGTAGGTAAGATTATCTCGATTATTAGTATAATGAATTGTCGAATTAATGATTAAATGAATATATAGTATGTAACTAGGTACATACTATATATTTAAATCTAAGTTATGGATTTTAATTATGTAAGTAAGGAGAGTAAAATTTATCTACATCTATATACATATTGATAAAACCTAAGTAGGTAAACATGTACCAATAATAATGAAAATGAAGGATGTGGTGCAATATGTATACATAAGATTCATGTGATTTTTTAAGCACATATGCATATATTAATGTATGAGGGCCTACATTGTATTTAGTATTCAGTGACGTACGCAAAAATCCGTAAAAAGGCAATAATAATAAGGTAGAAATAAATGGATAATACACATACTTAAATGTATTTATATTGCTTAATTCGTTTTAGTTTGAGGGAAAACAAAGATGCAGTTTGAATTCGATGATTAATAAGAATATATCAAAAAAAAAATTCAAAAATCGTAGTAGCGGTTTTAAAAAAAATAATTTTTTATGTATACAATTTTTAAAACAATTTTAGAAACAAAAATTTAAACGCCATTATTAGATATTATTAATATACATATAAAATTAAAATTTAAAAAATAGTGTTTAAACTTTTCAGGAGCTTCTACGCAAAAAATTTAAAAAAAATCAAATTAACCGTTTTCCAGAAAATCGAAAACCAAAAAAATGGTACTACTAGAGGTACCGAAAGTAACAATTTTTTTCCAAAACAAAAATTACTGAAATGTTTCCGTTTGCCTCATTAATGAACTGATTTTTTTCATAAAAATTGTTGGAGCCGTTTTCGAGGAAAATAAGTTCTTTGTTTTGGCCTAGAAAAAAATGTATTGGTTCTACTGTTATTTGTCGTCTTAAAAAAATGAAAAAAACGTATGGGCATATTACCGAACAAACAATACATACCAAGTTTGAAGCAAATCCATCCAACCGTTTAGGCTGCATTCTCGCGGACAGATAGACAGACAGACAACCAGACAGACAGACGGAATTGGGAGACCCACTTTGTTGGTGTTCTCTATGATCGTAATGTCATGTTTGATAGTTAGAAAATATATAATCGCAAATAAAAACAGAGATCCAAATGGCCCGATCGGGGACATTATGACAACGATAAGTAGTGTAACTCTCACATTTGGGCAGCGGCTCCCAAGGCTCATTTGAATCTTTTAGACAGTATTCAAAACAGATATCTAAAAAAGATATTTCATTTAAAGTTTTTTATATGTAAGTGTTCTGTTATTATTTGTATTTGTTCAATAATACAAAAAATTCAATTGACATATGGAATCTAATTCCGTCATCGTACATTCTACGTATTTTGCTAAATAAATAAAATTCCTTTGCATCATGTTTCAACTCAGGTATTTAGATAACACACTTTCTATCTGGAAATACCTATATTGACAAATTAGTTTCATAAATAATCTACACTGTTTAACTTTGCAACGATTTTTATTGCAATATTTTTAATGGAACATTTAACAAAACCAATCTCACTCTTTGTCTATTTCGTAGGCCAAAGAGATTTATCACTTATTTTTATTTAACTGGAAAAGTAACGATCTATTAACTTTAAATTGGTCTGAAGAATTTTTCAGTACCTTTTACCTTTTTTTGTGTATTCCCATTTTCGCATGAAAAAAATATATACCACCCTAATCCCTCCGCCATTTAATCGCGCCTTTCACTGAATCTAAATGTTTTTTTATCGATCGATTTATCGGATAAAACCTTTTTTGATTTTGAAATTAACATTTAACATGAGGTGCTTCTATGTTTTTTCTAAAATACAACAAAAAAAAACATCTATTTTTTTTCATCAGGACACTTGGAATTTGGCATGACACTGCGCGCTGTGCCTACCATGTTTAATTTGAAGCCTTTGCATAGGCATTCGGAATCGGCATTCGGGATTCAAGAAGCTTTGACTTTCATTGTCTTCTAAAGCGACACATGATGTTGAATGGAAGACACGTCACTCCGCATCCTGCTACGGGTACGGGTATACAGTGCGGAGGAGCATTATATGGTTACGATTTAATGGGAACGTGTTTAAATGGAAATGTGGCTCTAATGACTGTCATACTTTGCCATTATTCAGCAATGGTGCCAGTGTATACCTACTCTCTAACTTCCCTTGTGTCAGCTCCCATCTAAATAATCCCTTTCATTCACATATGAATGAATGCATGTTACGTGAGTGGTTGTGTTGATGAGGTTGGTTTTGCTTTGCTTGTTCTGTTTTTTTTTTACTACATTTTTTTGGTCTCACTTGCTTCTGTCGGAGATGTTTTCTGTTTTGTGTTTTCTATTTGGATGAGGCTGAAGCTGGAGATGACTTCTCTCAGAATTGAAATGGGTGAGCTTTTTCTTGTTATTTGTATCGGTTTGAAATTCATATTTTTAGCACGTTCTCAAAAGTCACAAAAATATGCTGTTCACGAGTGTGAAGGAGCCGTTTTTGAAAAAAAAACACAACACAACAAAAAAAAATAATAATAATAATAAAAAGGCACAACATCATCATACAACACCACAAAAAATACACACGAAAGGATTGTGTCAACGACGTCCTGCAGTGATTTTTAAATATGTAGGTACATGAGTTTCTGACATCTATAAATATGCCACTCAAAAAAAAAAAAATCTTGTGATATTATTTCTGTTTCTCGTTTTGTGTTTTGTGTTTTGTTGAGCAACACTCAACTACTCAGGCATGGAAAGATATAATAGATATACTAATAATTGCGTTGCTGGAGCAGGCCAGCGTGAATGTTTTTGAGAGAGGATGTCACTATTTTTTATATAAGATTCATGTAAATTGGAATTTTATTATTACGATTGTCCTGCGTATCCAATTTTTGAAATTTTACGAGAGCCTTGCAAAATAAAAACAACATCGTTTTCATTTTGAAAGCTCTTTAAAAGGAGGCTTTAATAAACTGTGATTTATTTCAATTGTGGCGCTAAGGTCAAAGTTGATACTGTCCTTATGTATGCTATTTTCGTGTCAAGAAAATATTCGACTAAATAATAAAATACCAAAGATTTTCCAGGAGCGTAAGTCGTACTTCAATTTCACTATTTGAATTTAGCAACAATTTTTAAATTTAAAAAAAAAATCAAAAAAATTGTTTTACAAAAATTTTACGGATTATTTTTGCCTTAATTTTCATTTCTACTTGCGACTATGTATTTAGGTACTAATGGCTAGTTACGAATTCACTCAGTCAGTTATTCAGTCAGTCTGTTTGTCTGTCAGTCACATTTTGCTAAGAAATTTGTTTAATATTTTGTTATTAACGGGGTACCTGCCATATAACCGTTTTTTTTTATTTTTTATTTTTAACTTTCTCATAAACGTCTCGAGGCATTTCAGATTAGAATTTTTATATAGGTGGTCCTCCAAGTTCTATATAATACTGCATACCAAAATTTTCGAAGAATATTTTTTGGATATTTAAAAAAAAAAATATTTTTTCTTTGAAAATCTAATATTTCAAAAACGGTTGACGATTTTTTTTTAAACTATATTTGTAAGCTTATATTATTAAATAAATATAAATGCCATACCACATTTTTTAGCCAAAAACTTTAAGAAATTTGGTACATACAAAATTTTGTAAAAAAAAACGACTTTATAATATATTGAGCCGTTACTTCTAAGAATCTTGTGCATACGATGTGATAGAACATAAGAGCAAGTACCTGTGATCCAGTCGTGCATTATATTTCTTATCAAAAAGTTAAATCTTATTTTTCTCAAAAACGAATCCAATCGCATGAACTTGCTCTTCACATCGTATGCAAAAGACTTCTATTAAAAATCTAAATATATTTTTAAAGTCGTTTTTTACTTAATTTTTCATATATACAAAATTTCTTTAATTTTTTTTCTAAAAAAATTGGTATGATAATTAAAGAAAAAATAATTAAAAATTCTGAAATACCTAAATACTAAATACTAATTTCAACTCAAAAAAAGTACGCCATTTTATTTCTTCGAAAAATTTAAATTTATGAAAAAAAAACATTTTAAAAATTTTTGGAGCGGTTTTTGAAAAAAAAATTTTTTTTTTTAAATTTTTTGAAAATTTAAAAAAAAAATCAAAAACGCCATTTCATAGGTATTCGGCAATAACATATAACTATAGTTTTTGAAAAAAAAAAAAAATTATGAGCAGTTTTCAAAATATAAATTAATTTTTTTTTAAATGCTTTTATAAATACAAAAAAATAATATTTAAAAATATTGGTACGCAGTATAAATTGAGCAACCTAAACCTCCATATGTGTGAAATTTCGAAAGAATCGGTTAAGCCATTAAATGGGTGGGCCGAATTGCTTCAAGCTTGGTATATAGAGTTTTGTAGGTAGTTTTTTAGTGGCGGCCGTGGCGTGATGGTTGTGTGCTCGCCTGTCAACCTCGTGGCTGCAGGTTCCATTGCTGCTGTTGTCTGTGTCTTCTTATATTCCATTAAAGGCAAATTCTAAAAATTGTCATAAAAATAAGTTGCTGGCTTACTCATTACATGCTGTTCAGGCATAACACTAACAACATTTGATTGAGTAAATACTACAAATAAATATGACAGCGATACAATCAAAATAATGCGAATTATAAGAGACATAAATAAATAAGACATGGTAATTTTCTCCGCATTAGTTCAGCCGCTATCCATGGAGATAAATCTGAGACAACAACCAGGTCTAGTCTCAGAACATTGCGCCATACATCTTTCTTATCCTTCTTTCTCTTCTTTCACCGGCTGTCCGCGCTGTGTTAAAAACATATAAAGGGTATTAATAATCCCTTGAGCGCCTCCAAAATTATTAAAAAAAAAATCCATAGAATTTTTTTTTTAGTTAAAAAAATAACGGAACCTGCCTTATAACCTGCCTTATTAAAGCCTATTTTTAAACGGCTCTAACGATTTTGATTAAAAAAAATCGGTGCAGCTTTTTAGGTACGACCGATCATTTGGTTGAAAAAAAAATTTTTTAAATGTCTAAAAAAGGTACTTTCCATAGGACCGTTTTATTTGTTTTCGACTTTCCCGATTTTTTCGAAATTTCATACATATATAGGCTTAGGTATCCTAATTCATATTGCATACCAATATTTTTTATAAATATTTTTTTTTGTATTTTTAAAATCATTTAAAAAAAGAATTCTTAGAAGTTATTTATATGTATTTGTAAAACTGATCATTAAATTTTTTTTCAAAAATTATAGTTAGGTATATGTATTTGCTGAATACCTATGAATTGGCGTCTTTTTGTGAGCTCAAATTAGTTTAAGTATTTAGGTATTTCAGAATTTTTGATTATTTTTTCTTTGACTAAGCCGATTTAATCTTTTGGTTTTAAGTTTATATAATTAAATATTTAAGATTGTCATACCATTTTTTTTTAGGAAAAAAGTAAAGAAATTTTGTATACATAAATTTAGATTTTTTACAGAAATCGTTTGCATACGATGTGATCCAGTCGGACATTTTATTTTTTTTGGTTTTCGAATTTCTGGAAATCGATCATTTGACTTTTTAAATTTTTTTTTATAAAAAAGCCTCCTCAAAAAAGATTTGTTTTAAAATACAAAAAAAAATGTATTTCAAAAGTCAATATTTTTTGAACAAAATACATAAGGCCTTTTTTCGAAACTTATTATTTAGTAGTTTCTGGACATTATCTTGAAAACCTAGTAAAGAAAACTAGTTTCCTAAAACAAAAAACGACGTACCCTCGATACAAAATGTTATAAAAAACCTTAAGATAAAAATTTGTTATTCAAAAACGGCTCCAAGAATTTTGTTGAATAATTGTCGTGTAACTGTACGTTCGATCTCAGAGAGCAGGAAAATATATTTTTAATAATTTGTGTACACAAAATATCTTACACTTTTTTCTAAAAATATGTTGGTATGGTAATTTTAGGTATTTAGCAACATACATTTAAAAAAATCGTCCACACATTCAAAATATTAAATTAAAAAACCAAGAAATTATTTTTGAAACGGTTGGTGTGCAGTATTATTTAGAATTCAAGGGACCTCCTACATAAATATTTTTTTTTGGAAATCCCTCGAGTCGTTTATGGGAAGTCGAAAATAAATAAAAAATGGCAGGTACATTTACAAAATATGTAAAACAGTTTTGATATCAAAATATAGGCTTTATCTAAAGTGCACAGATGTTGTTTTATAAAAATTGTTAGAGAGGCTTTTGAGATTTAAGATGGTACACAATATTTTATGGCAATTTTGGGGCTGAAAAAAGGTTTAAACATTTATTTGAGACAACCACCTAAACCACTTAAGTACCAAGTTTTTAGAAATTCACTTTATTCACTTACACCCAAATTAATAAACATTGGCTAGGGAAGGCTTAGGACTTATTTTGCGGACGAAGTGCGAAATGATATTAATAAAACAGAATTTCTTTTAATTTCTTTCTGACGTTTAAAATCTCTATTTCAATTTCAATGTGCATTTGTTTATAAATATGTTGTGTTCTCTAGTAAACTGTTTTCTGTTAAGTTTATTGAGAATCAGTCCAGCAGCTTACCAAAAAATTAAAACTTTGATCTTTTTAAAACCGTCACTCATTTTGATATGAACAATCAACAATATTATAAACTAAAACAAACAACAAATATTCATTCAATTATTTATCACACACACCATCACCGCCTTACAACTGTTTATTGGTTCTTATTTCTTTATGTTGTGTTTTCTATTATTTAACAATTTTTCCTAAGGATGTCACACCCAATAAAATACGTCATATTTTATTTTAATCCAAATTATACACTCTAAGCTCTGAGCACTTATATAAATATTCCTCCACTTCGACTCTGCCTACAATGAGTCATTATTTAGATGAAATTTTTCATCACGTTTTCGCATAACTGTCTGTACATCGTAAATAGTAGCTCTTATATTTTTCTGAAGACCAGCACGAATAAATAATTGTCAAAGCATTAGTGTAGACGTTATATTTAACACAGACTCAAAAAAAGCATTCAAATGGTGTTAAATCGAATTTCAGCGGCCGCCCAATGGACATCTCAGTGGAAATTGCAATTTCGAAATATCACACGTCCAGAAAATTTGTCATTTACGAAGGAGGAAGATGTGTGGTCTGTGAAGCCGGACATTTTTCTGAAAGTAAACATCATCCGCATCTATAGTGTACATAATTAATTTCGGGCCAACAAAAATCTAGCCAACTACGATAGGCAATGCACTTCATTCATCAAAAGCATCAGTTCTAAATAGAAACAAAATATGCTCTAAAAAAGCTACTACATCACCCTGAAAAATCGCATTAAATAATGACTTGTTGTGAATGAATAGACGTGTTTTCCCATTAAATTTTCTTATTTTGACAATTTTTTGCAACAGCTTTTTAAAAACTTTTAGAAATCAACACAAATCGGTTTTTTTTTCTATCTCAAGAAAATATCAATACTTTTTACATAAATGTTGGTATAAAAAAGAAAAGAAAAAAAGAATAAAATGAAATTACATTAAAATTAGATCTCTTTCAAATAACTTACAACAACAAAAATATGTATTAAAGCGTTTAATATAGTGATAATAGTGGCAATATATTACAAGTTAAATTAATAAAGACATTTAAGCTAATTCTAAAACCCCCCAACAACCTGTGATGTCATTACTTTCTAATAAGAAAACATACCTATTAAATAGTTTTAAAGGTTAGTTTTATTTTGAGGGGAGACTTCATTTTATTGCATTGAAATTATGTTCTAAAATGTAATATTTTAAAAAGCCAAATTTAGACTCATCAATATTTCAATTATAATTATTTTTAAGGTCCCGTTATGCGAAAAAAACAAACAATCAAAATCCATTTTTTAGCTTGCGCCTTAAAAATTAATCAGATTAGAAAAGAGTTTAAAAAATTCCCTTTCAATGGATTTTGCTTTTGAAATTTGGAGGAAAAAAACTTTAGTCATTAATTCTCTTATCTTCAATTATCTTGAAAGCTTAATTGTCTTGAAAGCTTGACAGCAGGAAAAGAATCCAACTACTCTCTCTGGAAAGCTGTTAAAGTAACGAAGAAACCAAAGCTCCCAGCGCCTTCGATTAAGAATGATCAAAACGAATGGGCAAAAAGCGACAAAGAGAAAGCAAACGTTTTCGCGGATTACCTGGAGAACACATTTAAACCTTTTTATGGGCAAGTACTCAACGAAAATTTAAATATAAGTTCTAACTCAAGCGAAAATTACATTACAAGAAATGTTACCTTTGCCGAATTAAGTAGAGAAATAAGAAAGCTTAAGTATGAGAAAGCTCCGGGACATGACCTAATTACGGCCGAAGTTCTCAAAATGCTTCCTCGCAAAGGGTTAATTAATCTTCTTTATATAATAAATGCCACTCTAAAGCTAAAGTACGTTCCGAGCCAATGGAAGATTGCGGAAGTTATAAAGGTTCTCTAACCAGGAAAACCATCACATGATAAGAACTCTTATAGACCTATTTCGCTTCTGCCCGTAATATCTAAGGTCTTTGAAAGAATATTACTTCTGCGTCTGCAGGCAATAATAGAAGAAAAGCGCCTAATACCTGAACATCAGTTCGGATCTAGGAGCAAGCATTCGACAATTGAACAAGTGCATAGGATCACTGACGTCATTGAGAAAACTCTTGAAGAAAAGAAAATTTATCCGGCTGTCCTCCTAGACGTGTCGCAAGCTTTTGATAAGGTGTGGCACGAAGGCCTAAATTTTATATTAAGACAAATTCTGCCCGAAGTACTTTATACGCTTCTTAAAGCATATCTAGAAAATAGCCTTTTTAGAGTAAGACATGGAAACGATTACTCGGATCTCAAGGAAATAGTGGGTGGGGTACCAGAGGGGAGTGTTTTGGTCCAATATTGTACCTATTATTTACACGTGATATACCTCAAATAGAAGACACTATCGTAGCCACGTTTGCTGACGACACTGCAATACTAGCAGTGGGCCAAACGATAAATGATTCTACGACAAAATTACAAGAAACTCTGAATAATGTCAATGATTGGGCAAAAACATGGCGGATATCGCTCAACGAAGTAAAATCAGTCCATGTAGATTTTACGTATAAGAAAATTAATAGATTACCGGTTTTTGTTAATACGGTTCAAGTTCTGTGTTTTAACAAAGAAAAATATCTCGGAATGACTCGAGACGCGAAATTAAGATGGAAACCGCATGTTAAAAAGAAATGCGAAGAGTTAAATAATAAACTCAAAGATATGTACTGGTTGTTCAGGAAACACTCTAAGCTCAGTATCGAAAATAAGCTAATTTTGTACAAGCAGGTGCTTAAGCCTGTCTGGACTTACGGTATATAACTCTGGGGTTGTACGCGAGATTCTAATTTAAATACCTTACAAACATTTAAAAATAAACTCCTAAGATCATTTGTAAGCGCAACTTGGTACATTAGAAACGAAGATCTCCACAGAGATCTCGAGATTCTCACGGTTCGCGATGAAATAAAAAAATTTGCCCGAAATCATAGAAAACGGCTATTACAACACTGCAATAGTACTATAATCGAAATTATCGATGAGACGAATTTAGTACGCCGCCTGCGAAGGACAAAGCCTTCTGATCTGGTGCACTAAACGAGAATCTGCTTTAAAATCGCGGTATAAGCAGGAACTATCACCGCGGATAGTTACCTGCAACACGTTAATTAAATTCGTTTAAAATAAATTGCTAGATAAGTTTCAACTTAGTTACAATCGGGAGGAGGAGGTGTTTTTAGTGTAGTAAGAATCTCACACTCCTATTGAAGGTTTTACACCTACCCACGGGAAAACAAATTCATTCTCTTACTGCAAATCTCTTTTATTTGAATTCATAATATTGTTTTCGTGGAATAAACGAGCTCAAAAATAGACACAAACGAGATAACATTGAGATATGTAGGCATTCTTAAAGTTACCACTGGGGCGTATACGTAATATTTTATTTTTTTATTTTTGTTGTCTCCCGCTCTTGTATATCAAAATTGTTGTCATAATTTTTCATACGATTGATAACGATTAAAAGGTTTTTTAAGGATCCTTTGGTTATTATTGTGAGGAATGGTTGATTGAATTGAATACTGTTTGCTTGCAATTAAATTAAATTATAATTTATAAATATTTTCCCTTCTGGAATGCAATTCCTCTTTAAGTGATTTTAATAAATCCCTCTTGTAGTCAGACGGTGTGCACTATGAATAAATTAAAGATTAACAACACACTGACCACGCAGTGCATATGTTGCAGATCTATATTTTCATGACATGCTTTTATCTTTGGCTCGAATACATACATACGTTTATGCTGTGCACAGTTTTCATATCGACATCATTAATTATTGCTGCAAGCTTAATTGTGAAAATATCCTTCACAAGGACCACAACAACTGATGATAAGGAGCACATACTCATATACTCCTGATATGTGTAGGTGTATATGTTGTTATTGTAAGACTGATTGCTCCAGTTATATAATACTTACCGTTAGATTGTTTAAGCATCCCGCTGTGACATAAGCCAATTACTATGTGTCTAGTTAGATGGATGTTGTAGTTTGTTTATTATGATGTGTTCGACGAATGACTAATTGCTTGGTCTCATAGTGTGATTTCAGAAAATTGTATGTGCTACGCCCTCACTTCAACTTAATTTCTTGGTAATATTATTTTAGGTCTTCTTGAATATGAGAAATACCTATTTTATAGTTCACTTAGCTTTCAGTCTATGGAGGAAGTAATTATTTTCATTAATGAAAGCGGTTTATTAGAAGATAGATAAAATGGTGTATTGTGGGTTGATATTCCAGTTTCTTAATGCCAGATGGTGTTCTTTTAGAATATTTAGTTAAAATTTGATTTATTGTATTATTATTTTAATTGCATTTAAAAATAATCATGGACTTGGTGATTTAGATCAAACAAATTTTTTTTTTTGAAAACAAAATTTACGTACAAATATGATTGTATTTCTTTTGGTATATTTTCATAAAACTCAGTACTTTTGGGTTTTTGAATATCACTTCAACACAATTTTTTAGGATCAAAAAAGACGTAAAGCACCTGTCATATAAAATTTAAAAGCCAATAGATATATTCTTATGTTCCTCTTAAATCTCCCTCACGCAAGCAATCTTTGGTCAAACATACTTGCTCTTTTATTATATCATATCTTAAGAAACTCATCTTCCGTTCAGGGCGTAGACTCGCGGGTGGACAGACAGATACAAAAAGAACTATGAGACATAATTTGTTCGTCTTCGCCATCATCGTAATGTCAAGTTTGATCAAAATCTCAAGTTCAATTTTACTTGCAATTATAGGTACTATAAGGCAAGTTATTCATTCGTGAAAAAAATTCAACAATCAAACATGACATTACGATCATAGAGAACACAAAAAGTGGGTTAAACGGTTAGATGGATTTGCTTCAATCTTGATACATATTGGCGCAAAATTTTAGTCGATTTAGTAATATACTAAATTATTTTAAGTATGATAATAGGCTAAAAAGAGGATTTTGCTAATTTTAAACCAGTTTGGTATCGTACTATTTTCTTAATAATTTACTAAAGTTAAAATCACAAAATGGCTACTTTAATTTTTTAGTATCGTACTAAATCCATAATGTCAGCTGATAGTATATCGGGGGCCCATGTTCAAATCCTGCTGATGTAATTTTGTTTTCTTTTTTTTTGTTAATACTGAAGTTAAATGATTAAAATATAAACATCTAATATTTATTTAGAGCACTGATCTCTATAATACACTGGATAGTGTATTCCATACAAAGTATAACAGTTTTTTTGACTCCAATTGAATTTGACAGTAGCACCAATGCAATTGTCTATCTCGTTTGTTTTTATAAAAAGAAAGAAAGAGACAGATTGCACTCCTTTTCAAAAAAATAAAATTGACAAACAATTTATTTTTATTGTCAGTTTCAACGAAGATAATAAGAACTACAAAAAATTCAAAATAAAGTAAGTTTCAAGAAATAATAAAAATTGAAACATTTTTATTTAATCTTTTGAAATTTTCAAGGTGATTGAGGACTTATTCATCAAGAAAATGGACGCGGTTAGATGGAATAGGTACTATAAGTATATCCATCGGACAGGAAGGACGGTTCGTAATAAAGCCCGTGGTGAACGTTTACTTGTGCTGCTTCCTAATGAGGCAGACGGCATGGTTGCCGAACTAAACTCTGCCAAAATAGAAATCGATCAGATTCAGATTGACCCGCAAAAACTTTTCTCTCACAAAGGAAAGATGGAGGGATTCCTGGTTCAAAACATAGAACTTAAAGAAACTGCCCAGCGTGCGTTTATATCAAGTCTGTTTTCGCTATGAAGAACAAGAAAATCTTTAATGTTAGCCACCTTAATACCGACGAATATGCCAGATCTCTTGGACTTGTCGTTGTTCCCAGGGTTCGGTTTCTGGAGCGATTTAAAAAACGACAAGCAGGTGCCAATAAGACAAACAAAGATGAAGATGATGAGGCATCTTCTAGTGAAAATGAAAATAATGAAGAAACATCTAAAGCTGCAAGTGTTGAAAAGAAAGACGTGATTAATTTTAATCTACGACACTCTGACGACTGACAATTCCGAAGCCGAAGAAATCTTCAAGATCAAACGAAGAGATCACGATGTTTATGATGGTGATACCAAAGTTGATGATGAGAAAGTCCTAGCTGAACTTACTGCAGCTAGAAAGGCGAAAATTCTAACTAAAGCTGCTCAAGCCAAACGAGTGCTGAAAAAACGAATTCAAGCGAACACTAAAGTTGAGTTCAATGACGACGGAACCGAAGTGCTCGACACAAGAAAAAAATTGCAATCGGACCTCGCAAGAGATTATATCAACCAAGACGAGGGAGGAATTGATATCGAAATTGCAAAGGTTCTTCGCGAAGAGGATAAATTCGATAAGAAACGTTTCAAAGAAATTGTCAAAGCCAAGCACAAGGTACAAAAGAAAAAATCAAAAAGCAAGAATATCGAAGACGAAGATGAAGTCGACGACTTTGGTAGTGATGAAGACGATCAACATGAGGTCGATTTGTCATGGTTGCCGGATCCAGATAAGATTTACAATGTGGTAAACAGTGATTCAAATAACAGTGAAGAAGATTGTGACGATGGTATGGGAGAAGTAAGTTAAAGTGAAAGTTTGCTTCACCGACCACCAGACAGATTATACGAAAAGAAGAGAAAATCTAGAAATGCTTCAGTAACTGATAGCAATTCAAATGACGACGAAAATGATGAACCACGTCACAAGAAGGCGAAGCATATTGCAGACAAATTATCATTAAATGAAGCTGAAATTATTGCAATGCAATTGTTGGGAAAATAAAAAAATATCTTTCTTTTTACAAATGGAAGTAATTATTGTGCGTTTCTCTGTCTGTTTTTCGTCTTATAATTCTAGGGTATTTACAATACATATTAAAAATATGGTAACAGATGTTTTGTAAAATAAGGAAATGTTGTTTTTTTTGTTGATGGCGTTGAATGATTACGTTGTTTGTTCGATTTTTATCCAATCTCGAGGGTTTTTGAGAACTTCAACAAGTTGAAAAGAGAGCTCGCTGACATCCCAACACAACTAGAAACAACGCGACTCCATTAGAGATTTCTTGTCAGGATGAGTATTACGAGAAAATTTATTGCCAATGGAGTCGGCCTGTAATAGAGCATAGATTTTTTGTTACCATTACCGTTGGAGACGTTTTCGAGATAATTAAGATTTACATTTTTTGCTACAAAACGATTGATGGCAGGTACTGTTATTTTTGGGCCTAAAAATAAACAAACAAGAATCGAGGCAATCACCTAAGATGATTAAATACGAAGTTTGAAGAAAAGGGAGACGCTATATTTGTTGGTGTTTTATACCATCGTAATTTCGCCCTTGCCCTTTAGCACGCATGTATATATCGCAAGTTAAAACTATGTACATTTATGAGAACCAGACGGAAAGTCTAACCGAAAGAATTACTTCCAAAATAAAAAAAGAAAATTATACCTTTATAAGACAATTATTTTATTGCATACAAATTGTATCCATTAAGTTAAAACCTAGAACCGCCTGGCTGGAATACTGCTTGCTGATGAAGAAGCCGGTTGAGGTTTATTAGGATCATCTAATACGCGAACAATCATAGAACTTGAAAAAAAATTTATAATGTCAACCTTTTATTAAAATCTTTGTTTTTATTGTATTTTACCTCTTGGGTCCTGTGCTCCAGGTAATTCCAACTTCATCAATGACAAACGTTTCTAGTGTAACATTCCATTGACCACCAATTGAAATAGGCAACAGAAAACTACCAGATAAGAAATCTCTTTGAGGTTTCACGGTTTGGGTTAATGTAACTGTATCACTAGCCTGTTTAAAAATTAAGAAAAATATCAGGATAACCATTGAATGATGCATTTTTTTTTTCATGCATTTGCATTTTTCATTCATACTTTAATACAATCAGTGCCTAAGCGTGGAGTCATTAACTGTGATGTTAAACTCAGTTGGACAGATTCCACCGATCTGAATAAGCTCGGGGATTTTCCATAATGCTGAATCACTCCTTCGACTTTAATTACCAAATTACTACCAGACTGAACAATTATATGCTCTCCCGGTGCTCTTGGCTGTGGACTTACTGATAATTTTATTTGCGTAGATTGAAGTGTTTGGAAGAAGTATCGCGGCATGCATATGGGCGTCTTAACTAGAAGTTCAATTTCACTAGTAATAACATCCATGTGCTGCAAAAAAATAATGAATATTTTGTTTAACGAATGCAATATTAATCTAAAGGTCTAAACGAGTAATAAGGAATACACACTAAAATAATTGCTTGAAATACACATTTACATACAATGCATTTTGCGCCGAGCAATATAGCCAACACCGTTGAAGACACACTGGAAACAATCAAACATATAATTACTATGGCTTTTTTTATGAAGAAAAATTCGTACTTACATTTGTTCCTTTGTGGGGTGAAAATTGATGTGTAATTTTATATATTTTTTTTTTAAGAAAGTGCCCTTGCTATGATTGATTAAACCACTGATCTCTGATTAAACATAATTTCAAACATAAGCAACCATCTTGAAACGTCACTTTGGCAACAAATTTGTTATACTGTTATACTGACATGGACCCACTACAATTATTACAGTTTTCTATTGGGGTCGTTTTTTTTGTGGGAATACACTATCCAGTGTATTATAGAGATCAGTGATTTAGAGCACATGTTGGGTTTCCATCAACACATAATTCATTTACAAAGCAAAAACACAATAATTGTGTTCATCAAAATTCAAACCCAACAAATGCTTTACTATCTGGTTAGTTAGCATTTTACTAGTTAACACGAGGTTTAAAATTAGGAAAATATGAGTAAAGTGCTTTAGTATTAGTATTAGCAAATTGTTAAGAAGTATCATGCTAAACCCATTAACATCAGGCTGTTCAAAATTGTGCGCCATTGTTTTTTTTCGGTTATATGCCCACAAGATTTTTCATTTTTTTGAAGACGACAAGTAATAGTAGTTCCATACATGTTTTTTTTTTGGCAAAAAAAAACTTATTTTTCTCAAAAACGGCTCCAACGAATTTTTATTAAAAAAAATCTTTTTGCTAATTTTTTTTTTGGAGAATATAATTTTTTTTTGTTCCTCTGGTAGAACCATTTTTTTGGTTTTCGATTTTCTGGGAAACGGTTTCTATGATTTTTTCTTAATTTCTCACGCAGAAGTTCCTAAAAAATTGTAAGCCAACATTTAAAAAAAAAATTTTTTTGTAAATTAATTTTTTTTAAATGTCATAATTTCGAAAACAGCTTAATAGATTTTGTCGAAACTTCATAGGTGGTAGGTTTTTGACATTATCTTGAATAGTCAAAAAAACCGTTTTCCTAAAATAAAAAACAACGGTACCTCCTACACAAATGTTAAAAAATCCGGTAAGCAAAAAATGCATTTCTGGAAAACGGCTCCAAGAACTTTAAAAAAAAAATAAGCGTGATCTTAAATTAGTACAGTCCAATTTTAGGAATAAAAATATAGAAATTCCATAGAACCACTTTTCATGTTTTCGACTTTCTTACTATTGGATGGACCGATTAAAATTATTTTTCTTTAAGTAAATAACAATTATTTTTTGAAAAATCGATTTTTTTCATTGAATTTTTTTGCAATTTGAATTTGATATGTATGTATATAAATAATATTTTCAGAATGGCATTTTTATTTTCTAAAAATATTTTTAAAATTTTATAATTAAAAAATTAAAAAAAAAAAACGGTTTGCAAGTTTATTTATTTATTTATTATTATAGTCTTATTTATCCAGGAATTCATTGCTGTGTAAAAAGTAACAATATCTTGTGGAAGTGGAGGAGAAGGAAAAAAATATGTTTAAGATTGTTTTACTTGTACCGGTCTGATTTGAGTATCAAATCATTATACCTTTCATTAGGGAAGATAATCGGCCGCCGAATAGTCGGTTATCCGGCCTAGCTGAGCTGCCGAATATCCGGTATCACTATTCGGTACAACTCTATAAAAAACCGTTAAGAAAAAAATTTATTTCTCAAAAACGGCCCAAGAATTTTTATAAAAAAATGTATGTGTATGTATGTAATTAGTACAGTTCACTTTTAGGTATAAAAATATTTTTTTTGCGTACTTATTAACGGTGCTTCCCATAGAACCACTTTTTATATTTTCGATTTCTCTGTATTGGATGAACCGATTAAAATTTTTAATAAGACTGCGTACTCAAATTTTCAAAAAAAAAAAGTTTTTCGATTTTTAAAAAATAAATAATTTTTTTTTTTGAAAAATTCGATCGCAGATTTTTTTTTTTTTAATTTTGAATTTTTGTATGTATATAAATAAATAAAATAGCGTTACAAATTTTTTAAAAAAAATATTTTCAAAATTTTATACATAAAAAATTAATTTATTAAAAATCCGCACCAACGATTTTTGAAACTTTTTTTTTGATTTATTCTTATTTATCCATGCATTCAAATTGAAACTTTTTTCCCTCAAACTTTAACAACTAAGCAATATAAAAACATTTGATTATGTGTATTATCCATTTATTTGTATCTTTATTATTGTTCCCTTTTCACATATTTTTTCGTACGTCACTGCATACTACATACAATGTAGGCCCTCATACATTTATATATACATATGTGCTTTAAAAATCGCATGAATCTTAGGTATGCATATTGCACCCAAACTATAAAGTTATATGCTACCTACCAACCTAGATCCTTCCTTTTCATTATCATAAATACATATTTTACGTACCTATGTTCTATCCACGAATGTAGGTGAGTATTTCTCTCCTAACTAACATATTTAAAATCCTTAACTTAGATTTAAATATACATTTGTAGGGAGGTAAATATGCAACTATTTCTTGAATCATCCATTCGACAATTCATTATACTAAAGATAAAGGTACCCTTCGTACATCGACTTTAAATCTGCATAGGATAACTTGACTACCTACCTTCTAAACAGCGTCATTAAAGTTGTTACCTACATGAGCAAGTTCGTACGGTCCAGTCCTGCATTTATTTTTTTACGAATCAATAACTTGCCGTATTAAAATAGTAACTACTATATATCGCATGTAAGAAAATTGACAATATGTTTGACATTTCTGCAAAAAAAAATCTTTTTCTGTGAACATAACATTTAATTTGCTTGGCTTAGTTTTTTCTTTTCTTTTAAATGTCACCAGTAAGTTTTCGAAACAAGGTTAAGACAGCTACATGATCGTCGATTCAATGAGTCTGCCGGAAATTTCAGAAATCAGTTTGAGGCAATTCGAATAAAACTTTCTCAAGCGCAATATCTTACGACAAAATTACCGATACATTGGAGTTCAACGCGTTTAGTATCAAATAATTTCGTATGTTGGCAGAACAAATGGTAAAACGTGACAGATCGAAATAAACATTTGGCTTTGTTTATTATGATACAACAGTCAATTCTTCCGCACATTTATCGATCAACTTGGAAACAACCAGCACTGTTTGTACATATTATTGATATGCTTCAAGGTATCTAAAAAAAAACTGCCAGGATAATGTTGTTCGAAAATATCAAATTATAATACACTTGAAACCACGAAAGAATTGATTTCTGGTCAAAGCCGTTGTCGAACTATTTCTTGAAGTTGTTTTTATGCAAAAATAGAAAAACCATGAAAAAAGATGTGTGACAAATTAGACATTTTAGTAGGGCAAAGTACGATTAGGTTAGTTACAATCATTTATTTGGGTCCCGATTGTCGTACATTGAATTCCTAGAATCCTTAATAAATCGGAAGGTCAGTCATTGAAGGTATTGTGCCAATATTTGTATGCGAATAACAGATCAAAGTTAAAAGTAAATAATAATTTTAAAAAAATGACAGAATTTTATATATTTTTACTCATCCAACTCTCCTCTTTCAAACTGAATGCCAATATACAATATGCCAATATATTTCAGCACAAGAAATGCGAATAACTGCATTCCATACATAATTAATGATTTTTTAGTTGGTGGAATTTCCAAGAATTTCAATATTTTTTTGTACGTTTGTTTGGTATTTTTTTTTTTTGCAATGAAAATAAGGATCCGTACTTTGTAATAATAAGTGACGCAGCTGAATCATTCACATAGAATACAAAATATAACACAGCTTTTCGTAAATAATATCTCTCTCTTCGAGTTTTGTTTTGTGAATTCTCAACAAGCACAAACAGATAGTAAAAAAATAAAATAAAATAATTAAATTAAAATGTATCATTAAGTGAAATTGCAGAAAAAATGATATTTTTGTTAAGTAAGTTTACATAATATGGCTCACAAGAAGTAAGGCAAAACTAATTAAACGCGAATAGATTAGTTATATGAAATCCTTTCAAATTGCTATTTTTAATCGATTTAAATAGCAAAGAGCTAAATCAATCAGTGTTGTTATATATCTCTTATATAACTATAATACTCGACTCGCATCACGATGATGTGTTCGATGAACTCCAAAACTATCTAACCGATTTTCATGTTTTTTTTTTTTTTGAAATGTCTATTTTGCTGGGGTGCCGAAGATAGGGTAGTTTGAAATACTAGTTGATACATAAAAATAACGGTACTTGGCATACAAATTTTTCTACCATCTTAATTATCTCGAAAACGGCTCTAACGATTTTGATAAAAATTGGTGCTTGTTCTTAACATTTTTAAACATTTTTTATTAACGGTACCTGCCATACAACTTTTTTTTTAATTTTCGACATTCTCATAAACGTCTCAACGGATTTCGATAAAAAATTTTACATAGATCCTTCAAAATATTTTTGGAAATTCAATATTTCGAAACGGGTGCACAATTTTTTCTGAAATTTTGTTTTTGACGTTATATTATTAAACATTTAAAATGTTCACACCAATTTTTTTTATAGAAGAAATTTTACAGGAAAACGACCTTAAAAATACATTTAGCCGTTTCTATCAAGAATATTTTGCATGTAATGTATTCGAACATAGGAGCAAATATGTGCGATCAAGTCGTGCATTTTAGTTTACTTGCGATTATAGGTACTAAGGTTATAAGGCAAGTTATGTATTGGTAAAAAAAATATTTTCTAACAATCAAACATGACATTGCGATCATAGAGAATAATAGAAAAGTGATTCCCGCAATTCCGTCTGTCTGTCTGTCTGTCCTCGAGTCTACAACTTAACCGGTTGGATATATTTGCTTCAAACTTGGAACATACTGTTTTTTCGGTAATATGCAGACACATTTTTTCATTTTTTTTAAGATGACAAATATGTAACAGTAGCCCTCATACAATTTTTTTTGGTTAAAAACAAAAATCTTATTTTTCTCAAAAACGGCTCCAGCGATTTTTGTAAAAAAAAAAATCAATTCATTTATGAAGGTTAAAGGTACATTTTGTTTTTTTTTTTTTGAAAACAAATTATTAATTTTGGTACCTCTAGTAGTACCATTTTTTTGGTTTTCGATTTGCTGAACAACGGTTGATTTGATTTTTTTTTATTTTTATGTAAACGCTCCTATAAATTTTAAATACTAATGTAAATAAAAATTGTTCAAACAAAAATTTTTTTTAGAAAACTCAAAATTTTGAAAATGACTCAATAGATTTTTTCAAAACTTCCTATTTGGTATTTTTTTGACATTGTCTTAAATAGTTAAAAAAAAACTATTTTTCTAAAATATAAAGCAACGGTACCTCCCATACAAATGTTATAAAACCGTTAAGAACTGATTGACGGTAGTTCCCACTTTTCATTTTTTCGATTTTCTCAACATTGGATGAACCGATTAAAATAATTTTTTTATACAACCTTAAAAAATCTGCATACGAAAGTTTAAAAAAAAAACTGTTTTTCGATTTTTAAAAAATAAATAAAAAATCAGTCACAGAATTTTTTGAAAATTGAGTTTTATATGTATATTAATATGTCGTTTTTTTTTTCTAAAAAATGTTTTCAAAATTTTATACATACAAAATTAATTATTAAAAAATCGCCCCAACGATTTTTGAAATTTTGTTTTGATATATTCTTATTTATCCATGAATTCAAATGGCTTCTTTGTTTTCCCTCAAACTATAACGACTAAGCAATATAAAAACATATAATTATGTGTATTATCCATTTATTTCTACCTTATTATTATTCCTTTTTTACGAATTTTTGCGTACGTCACTTAATACTAAATACAATGTAGGCCCTCATTAATTTATATGTACATAATAAACGGTGATTTTTTAAGAGCTTGGTTTTTGAAAATTCAAAAAAACACAGAAACTTGTAAAAAGTGAATGAAATTTTTATTTGGATCGATAAATCAATTTCTGCCATTTACTTTTTAAAAATAATTTCACTTAAATGTTGCCCGCGGCTACGCTTCAGGTGGTCCATTCTGAAGGTCCAATTTTGGCAAACTTTTTCACACATTTCGGCCGGAATCTCACCAATGACGCGTTCAATGTTGGCTTCCAAGGCAGCAATCGTGATTGGCTTGTCCCTATAGACAATAGACTTAACATAGCCCCACAAAAAATAGTCGAACGGGGTCAAATCACATGATCTTGGTGGCCAATTGACTGCGCCAAAACGTGAGATCAACTGCTCACCAAATTCGCCTCTCAATTGATGCATGGTTTCGCGTGCAGTGTGGCATGTGGCACCGTCCTCTTGGAACCACATGTCGACCGAGTTCAATTCTTGCATTTTCGGCAAAAAAAAATCTGTTATCATCGAACGGTACCTTTCTCCATTGACCGTAACCCTGCGGCCTTCATCGTGCTTAAAGAAGTACGGCCCAATGATGCCGCCTGCCCATAAACCGCACCAAACAGTGCATTTTTCGGGATGCATTGGTAGCTGCTGAATTGCCTCTGGCTGCTCTTCACTCCAAATACGGCAATTCTGCTTATTCACGTATCCATTTAGCCAAAAATGAGCCTCGTCGCTGAAACGGACGTAGCTTGCGAAACACATTTTTCACAGAGCACGAATTTTGATAATAAATTTCAATAATTTGCAAACGTTGTTCAGGCGTAAGTCTATTCATGATGAAATGGCAAACAATACTAAATCGAAATGTCAAATGTTCGTGGAATTTTTCATGTGTGCTCTGTCAAAAATATAAACGTCAAAAACCAAGTAGCAAAAAAATCACCCGTTATATCTACAAATGTATAATATACATTTGTAGGTAGGTACCTATGTAACTATTCCTTGAATCATCCAGTCGACAATTCATTATACTAAGAATTAAGGTAATCTTACTTACATCTACTTTAAACCTGCATAGGATAACTACACCTAACTAACTAAACCTCAATGGTTAGCTACATTAAAGTTGTTAGCTACAAGAGCAAGTTCGTACTATACAGTCGTTCATTTTATTTTTACATATTTTGTTATTAACAGTAACTCCCATACAGTTTTTTTTAATTTTCGACTTCGTCATAAATGCATAGACGAATTTCGATCAAAATTTTTATAAAGGAGGTTCTTCGAATTATAAATAATACTGCATACAAAAGTTTTCGAAAGGAAAGTTTTTTGAATTTTTGAAGAAAAAAATTATATTTTTTTTGTTTTGAAAATTCAATATTTCGAAAACGTGTCAAAGATTTTTTTTTGTTTTGACTTCAAAAATAATAAATGCAGATACTTAAAGAAATATTTTGCATACGATTCCACCGAACATAAAAGCAAGTACGTGCGTTCCAGTCGTGCATTACATTTTATATTCCATTTACAAAATAAAAAGGGTCACGTCAAAACAAGAGATATGTACATTCTCTACGTCGTTGTTGTGAGCCAATCAGGACTCACATTTAATTAATTTTATTAAGTATATATTATGTAGGTAGTTTAATACAAACAAAATGAAACTCCCTTTCTGAGTATTGACTTTTGGTCTCAGAGAGAGAAGAACCAACGATGTATCTTAGAAGGGAAATTCAGTTTTCAATGAACCAAATAATTATTGGTGCAATTATGAGAAAATCGTGTACAGATTTCGTATCGTATAATTCACAGAAGAAAATATAATGATTTGCAACACTGATCAGCAGCGAGGTTGATTATGTTATTTCCAGTAAATCCAAATTGACTGAAATAATGAAATAACCACTCAAACTTGAATACACTTTTTGTATTATGCAAACTAATCATAATTTGGTGATTTTGGACCGAATTTCATGAAATTTTGAAAATTACGATTTGAGATAACTTACTACACATACAAACTATTCTCATTACAGGGTGTCTGAAAAAATGATACAAGGAAACTTTAATTTAAAATTTACATTACATTACATATTATACTACTCCGTAGATATTATTCAATAATTTATTTATTTAATTATTCTACGGATATACTCTGCGGTTGTAGTTGTTGCTGTTGAAGATCCGGTAGCTTCAAATTTCTCCAATACTTCGCTGGAATACTTATACTTTTTTTTCTTTTAGGACACCATATACATAATATTGGTTTTGTGTTCTTACCAGCATCGTGCTTATACAGGGCCAAAACATAAATTTGAGACATTAAATTTATTCTTTTCAAATTTGTATAGCCAGGTTATTTGACGACTTTTGAGTGAATTGAAATTATTATTGATGAAAATGAGATCGTCAATTTTCCGACTGAATTTTTAAATACTCTGGATATGCCAGGAATGCCGACACACAAGCTCTGTTTGAAGATTGGTTCAACAGTCAATCTTTTACGTATCTGAAATCCGCCAAAATTATGCAACAGTGTGTGAAAAGTCATCAGAAGAAATATTTTGTGACCTATAGTCCAAAATGCGTTTCGCCCGGGCACGCTGCAAATGCTGCAAATTCTATTAAAGTCGGTAGACATCGAGCAAAAATATTGCGTCTTAGAAAGGTACAATAGCATCTAACTGATGAGCCCAACTATCGTGCCCGGGCGAAACGCATTTTGGACTATAGGTCACAAAATATTTCAATTGGCTTTAATCCACACAGTCCACAGAAACAAAAATAATATGTAAATATTGTTTGCGTTTTCTTCGAATATAGTCATCAGAAGAATTACCGAAAACGTACTTGAAGCAACGATATTGACTGGAAAGTTTAAGGGAGAAGTCGTTCTCTTACCCCGGATACCTATGAATCCATCAGAAGCAACAATAGTTTTCAAAGGGCTACCATTGCCGATTCGGTTGGTTTTCGCGATTACGATAAATAAGCCACAAGGGCAGACAATGACAATTTGTGATTTGGACTTAGAGAAAGTGTGTTTTTCCATGGTTAGGTTAGGTTAAAGTGGGTGTCAGGAAAACGGCTAACACACTTAGATCTTAGACAGGTCCATTTTTGTGATGCTTCTTCAATAGATGGCAGCTGTATGTTGCGTCGGGATAACCATCAAATTTATTTGTCTTAACGAAAGACAGATTAACGAGTAATATTGTACATACACTGTTTTTGTTAAATTAAAATCGCTTAAACCATTGTTGATATAATTAGGATTTACCATTTAGGTACAATACAATGTGTTGCAGGTATCCCATGTATATTATGTATGAACATATCGTGCCCAAAAAAAAAACAACTGATATAGTCCCGTCCATGGCGACTTTACATAGCCTAAACGGAGCCACGAAATTTCGTGAGCAGAACAGCCGAACAGTGTTTAAAATCCTTGAAACCGACGAGACTATCAGGTAATGTACCTACAAGAAAATTGGTAATGTAGGGTTATCCATTTTGCGGGTTCAAGAGTAAACGTAAATAAAACACATATAATATATTTTTTTTCATGATATTCCTTTTTTGAACGTTGACATTATGTGTGAAACAATACATCATTTAAATGACCATCACGCAAGCATCAATTCTTTATATGTAATTTTCGACCACTTTTTGACATATATTTGACGATATCTCAGCCATAACTTGACGATTGTTGGTTTTCAAGTGCTCAAGAGTTAAAGGTTTATCTGCATAAACACGGTCTTTCACGTAGCCCCACAAAAAAAGTCCATCGGTGTCAAATCGCATGATCTTGGTGACCAGTTGATATCGCCACAACGAGAAATAACGCGGCCAGGAAATGTCTCTTGCAATAAAGTCATATTCGCTCGAGTTGTGTGGCATGTGGCACCGTCTCGGCAGGCACAAAAAAGTCGGTTATCATATGACCATAACGCTCCGAATTCACGGTGACAGTCGTTCCATCGTCGTTTTCGAAGATGTAAGGTCCAATCACACCTCCGGACCAAAGAGCGCCCCAAACAGTGACTTTTTGTGGATGTAATGCCCTCTATTCAATTATACTTGAGGATTCTCAGAACCCCGAATACGACAATTTTTTTATTTACATATCCATCGAGTGAGAAATGTGTTTCGTCGCTGAAGAAAATTTTGTTCGAAAAATCGACGCCCACCACCTGTTTTTCAAGCACCCATTCGACATATCTAAGACGTTGTGAATAAATGGTCAGCTGGCTTCAGTTGTTGTGTGAGCTGGACTTTATATGGATGTAGTGCAAAATACGCCATAATGTGCTCCAAGACAGTCCTAATACCTGACAACGACGAGGAATCGACACATTCGAGTTTTCGGCAACACTTACAGCAGCGATATTTTCAGTGGTACGAGCGAAACGATGATGCACAGGCCTTACAATATCTGTAACCAATCCACTTTCTTCAAATTTCTTCACAATTTTGCCAATTGCTTGCGCAGTTGGACGATTATGTAAACCGTATAAGAAGTTTTTTTTTTTTTTATAATACAAATCCTATATACTACTGAAATACATCAGCCAAGTAGAAGACTTAGCACTATAATATTTGCTATTTGCTATAATAATTAAAGCTATTTTGAATCGATTATGTAAACCATAATCTCTTCTTAAAGCACGATATGTGGCTGTGGCACAATCACCAATTTTGTAGTAGGTTTTAACAATTTTTAAGAGTTGTGCGATAGTTAAGCGATCCATTTTCGTAAATGTGAGACTTTCAACTGAAAAAAAAACTGGTTTAACAACTCAGTTTGACAGATGTTGAATTCCAGCCCTAAACTTTTCAAACCGCAAAATGGATAACCCTTTATAAAAAATAGCACACACATTTCATTTTATATAATTTTTCGAGACTTCACAAAGATGGGGTTTTGTTCTTTCGGGATCTACCATTTTTGACTTAAAACTTTTAAAAACCTTGCTCACACACTCTTAATATTCAATCATAATTCTCCCGTATCTTGGTTTTTCAAACATTTTTACTAGTTCATGTATTAAGCTTGTGTGTGATTACATTAAAATGAATACATTGTAAAAAACTCATTTTGCAAAAATAAATCCGCTTAAGTGCTTTGACAACCTTGTAATCCTAATGGCTTTGTCTAGGTAACTATGCTATTAGGTATGTTTATTTTTAGTTTGGTGTTGAATGGCTTGGAGTTTTTGTTAAAGAAATTCAAATTCTGTGAAAAAAAATTTGCTTTGAAAAGTTTCTATTTTCTCGTTTTTAATTCTTTCATATACGAGTAGAGTATACAGAATACACTTTAACATCATTATTAATTTTTTGTTTCAATTGGCACTTAGAAAAAAATATGTATATCTACCTTAAAACAACGACAACGAAAAAAAAATATGCAACCGTAATTGAAATTATGTTAAGCAAGAAATCCTTTCATCTAAGTCACACCACCTCTTTTTTTTGCATCAGAAAACCCTACAGCTAGAGGTAGATTATACAAAATCAAAGTGATTGTCTACACATAAATAAACATAATACGCCATTCTTGTCACGTTGGTCGGGGGATTCATATTTCCTATATTCTTTGATAGGAAACATCCCAACATACTATATTCTGGTGTTTTTGTTTTGTTATATCTATGGGTGCTTTAAGGGTAAGTTAAGTATTCGTGAAAAAAAATCAATGTGAGACCTTAGTCAAACTTGGTATTATTTTTTTCTAATGGCACTCCATTGTCAATTGCAGTAATTGGAAGCAACAATGTCTCTTGCCAGTGAATCCGTTTACACAAGATGGAAGCAAATTATAAGGTCACCGCCATTTTGTTTTTTGTCTACAAATACAATTGTTTTGTTGCGAGTCCAAAGGGCTAAGTTGAAAATCACTTTCTTGTCACTTTACTGTTTGAGCACATGGTGGAAAATGACTAAGAAAATGACGACAAAATTCAACCTGCTTTAACAAAACACACATACATACATGAAACAAATGACACTTTGTATTGTACAATTGATAGATATGGAGGAAAACGTTCGAAAACATTGGGCTGTAGATTAAAAACCATCTCGCTCAATTCTCAAAAATACTGAACCGAAAAAAAATTAGAGTTGGGAGATCTGGGACTTAAATCAGTCGTCATTTTGTTTATATCTCTTGTATTTAATAATGGGCTTAAACCTGTATACCTAATGCCTACTGGGGATGTTATAGGAAAATAGAATAAAAAACTTTTTCTGAATCACCCAGTGGGTTTGTTTGAAATTTAATAAAAGCACTACAAAGAAGTTGAAAAAGGGTTATCTAAAACTAAAACCAAGGATAAATATAAAAAGGAAGATATCTCAGAAAAAGTTCTTCCAACCATCATTTTTAAAATAAATAGATTTTTGAATTTCTACTATCTTAATTATCTCGATTTTCAAAAAAATTATGTGTGTGCACTCCTTTTGCTAGAATCTACATTTTGGTCAAAAATTTAATTTACAAATTTTTTATTAACTGTACCTGCCATACAAGCATAATTTTTTTTTCTACTTTCTCATAAACGGCTCAACGTATTTCAGTCAAATTGTGTATATAGGGGATCCTTCACATTATAAAGGATACTGCATACCAAAATTTTTGTAAAATATTTTGTTTGGATTTTTGAGAAAAAAATATTTTTTTGAAGTGATAACTTTTTACGGGAGGGTAAACCGAATCGTTACGTAACTCCTTTCGGTGCCAGTCTCTCTGGCTTTCCTTTCTCTGAATTAAATTATGAAATTTAATACTTGGCGAATTTGTTGAATTTGAACAGGGTTCATGTAGATTGATAGTTGTATCCTCAACTGCAAGTTGAATAATATGTAGTCATAATTTGTTAACTATTGCATTACAATGAGAAATATAATAATAAATTTGAACTGAGGTACCTATAAGCCCTTGAATCTGGAGCAAGATTACGTTTATGCATTAGTTGATTTTCAAAACCTACTTCAATACTAATTTCATATAGGAGAACATGAAATTGAAATTCCAGTAGGCTCATATGAAATTGTTGATATTCCAACATACTATATTGCTAAGGAATTACTAATGCGCAATTCTACCATATCTCTAAGAATGGAAGCCAATAATAATGCAATGGAGATTGGAATTTACAACAGAGAGAAAATATATTTCGATAGGAATCGTAGGGTTGAAACATTATTGAGTTTCAGTAAACGCATTCTTAAAGCTGGTGCCATCAGCTTATCTGATTTACCTGTTGATATAAACAAAGTTAATGTAATTCGAAATGAATACAATATTACAAATGGTTCTTATTGAACTGTCTACTAGGTTTTATTTTAACTCTTAAATGAATGCAAATTTACTATACGAAAAATATAAAACCCGTTTTTAACAGCCAGCGTTCATATATGTATGTACATATATACACATGTATTATATTTATATATTATATTAAGTATTCAAAAATGCGTAAAAAGGGAATAATAATAAGGTAGAAATAAATGGATAATTCACATACTTAAATGTTTTTATATTTCTTAGTGGTTAAAGTTTGAGGGAAAAGAAAGATGACATTTGAATTAATGGACAAATAAGAATATATCAACAAAAAAAAAATTCAGAAATCGTTGGAGCGGTTTTTTAATAAATTAATTTTTTATTTATTAAATTTTGAAAACATTTTTCGAAAAAAAAATTTGAAACACCATTTTGAAGATATAATTAATATACATGAAAGATTCAAATTAAAAAAAATCTGCGACTGGTTTTTGAAAAATCGATTTTTCGAAAAAAAATTTGTTTTTATTTTTTTAAAAATCGATAAGCTTTTTTTGGAAAACTTGGGTATGCAGTCTTATTAACAATTTTAGGGAGCATTTGTATAAAACAAAATTATTTTAATCGGTTTATCCAATATTGAGAAAGTCGAAAATATGAAAAGTGGTTCTATGCGAAGTACCGTTAATAAGTACGCCAAAAAAATATTTTTATACTTGAATGTAAACTGTACTAATTCAAGAATAAACATTTTTTTTTATAAAAATTCTTGCTGCCGTTTTCGAGAAATAATTTTTTTTCTTAAAGTTTTTTTAACTATTCAAGATAATGTCATAAAATCACTAAATACGAAGTTTTGAAAAAATCTGAAAAATAAGAATGAAAAATTTTGGTACACAGTAGTGTTTAAAAAAAAAAAATTCAAAAAAATCAAATTAACCGCTTCCGAGAAAACCGAAAACCAAAAAAATGGCTCTACTAGAGGTACCAAAAATTACCATTTTTTTCACAAAAAAACAAATTATCAAAAGGTACCCTTTCCTTTCGTTAATGAACTGATTTTTTTTTATGAGACAAATATTTTTGGCCAAAAAAATGTATGGTAAAAAATTAAAAAAACGTGTGGTCATATTACCGAAAAAACAATATGTACCAAATTTGAATCAAATCCACCGAACCGGTTGCAGGCCCGAGGACAGACAGACAGATAGAAGGAATTTTGGGTATTCTCTATGATCATAATGTCATGTTTGATTGTTAGAAAAAAAACTTTTTTTTTTACGAATACATAACTTACCTTATAGTACCTATAATGGCAAGTAAAAATTGAGATAATAATCAAACATGACCTTATGATGATACCGAAGACGAGAAAGGCCTCTATTTAAGTGCGGCTTGAAAAAAAATTATGCATAGGGTCGGAAAATTTCGCATTAGTGCGGTCTTACTTTAAACCTTTAAAGACACGCCATTTTGAGTTTCACGCTAACAGGGCCCAGGCATGAAAAATTCCGAAGATTTCGATGAAAGAAATTCGACACTAGAAGTATTTCTTTGAGGGGCTTAACATACATGAATTAACCATCGCCATGACTATTTTCATGAAAGCAAAACGGTTGCTAAGGTTTCGCAATGAACTATCAATTTTTTCAAGTTTGCAAGGAAAATTTATATTTATTTATTGCGAAATCTTGTATTTTCACGGTTACAGGCGCCACTGAATTCACGCAATATTCCTTGCATTTCAGGGTAGGTCGCGTGTGCTTGGCACCAAGTTTGAAATAGTTTGCTGAGAATACTGAAATTAGCCTATTAACCGAGCTTACATCTGCAAGGATTCCCCAGCGCCAGTGGCTACTTTTGCGAACGTATGAACTAACTTGCAAGTGTAAGCCCAAAACAAATATTTATCGATTCCAAATTTAAAGAACATGGATATTGAACGACAAAATAAATGAAAAATCTTTTTTCTTACAATTTTTTTTTCTTTATTTTTCATTTCATTTGGAAGATATTGCATGAAAAGACTTTTGCCTCGGGTGCCGTGCAACGCCGGGGACTTTCTGCTAGTTCATAATAATACTGTAAATTAAAATTTGCAAAAAAGAAAATAATAAGAATATTATATACTTTAGAAAATTTGTGTATCATTAAAATTTTAGTATTTATTTTTGATAGTAGTTAAAAGTTAACAAATGGGTAAATGACTTTCAAGATATTGCTGTGCAAAAATCCTCACGAAATGGTGAGTGTAAACGAAAAATATATTTGGAGAATTCTGTCAGCTGTCAAAAACACAATAATGGACTAGTTGAGAATAGGCATAATAAGTTGTTTTTGTTATCTCCTACTACATGTTAATGCGAACACCTGTTACTGAAATATTAACCCATCTTTAGTTGTGAAATATGTCAAACACTCTGCAAGCAATTAATGTCTCAGGCAATTAAAATGAGAACGAAAAAACTCGTGAATTGTACCAAGAAGACTAGAACAGATATCCAATAAAAGAACACATTTCCTCTTTCAGTTGCTTACTGGAAAACGAAAAGTAGACTGAATTTGAAAGACCCTCTAAAGAGGTTTTGACTAACCCCAAAATGATCAATCACAGTGCGGGCGTTAAAAAGTAGCGATTTGAACTTAAAAATTAAATCTAAACACATGAACGTCTCCTGGATAAAATATTGTCGTACATTACAATTTGCTACTTTTGGAGAAATGTATTTTAAGTTCAAAATTTTTTTTCTCAAAAACTGAACGGTGAATTTCTTTAGAAATTTAATGGGAGATACAGAAAACATCTGGCAGCTCAAAAACGTTAAAATAAATATAATATTCTAACAAAGAAAGGAATAAGTGTTAATTTTTTCTCAATATGACGTTGTCGTATGTGACTGCTTATCCAAAACTACTTATTTCCCAAACATGTATGACAAAATAATCACACAAAAGACAAAAATAAAACAAATTTAAATGTTGTTAGAATATTACATACGACAATATAAAAACAAATTATATATTTTGTTTAAAAATAAAAAGAAACTCAAATTTATTTTTTTTCGTATTTATTTTCTGTATAAGAAATAGTTATTTTTATTTCTCAACAAACTTAAAATACACAAAAGTAAAATAAAAAGTTTTAATTCTAAAAAAAAAAAAATAATAATTAATTCATATTGGATAATATACAAAATACCTTTAGTGTTTAAAGTATTTCTAAGTTTAATAAAAATCGCATTTATAAGATCATAGTTCAGTTGATTTTTAAATATTTAGGCCTATTCTGCCACATCTCTCTCTTATTCTACTATGAATTATCTGTTATTATGTATAATAGATCTCCCCAAAAAAAGCTATTTTATAATTGGTATTCAGGAGTTCGATCTTTTATAAAGTCTATTATTGAACTTCGAAAAAGAAACATTTATACGAACAGACAGAAAATCTGCTATGAAATTATCAGTTGTAGTTATTAAAAAATCTCGGCAGTCGGCACTCACGAATGCAAATACATTAAAATGTGGAATGATTGTGTTTTGTTTAGCGAAAATAAATTATTGTTCCATGTAATTTGTCCATAACAGTTCCTGAATTTAATATATCTAATATAAAAAGTTGTACGAAACTCACACCGGCATGCAAGATAAGCGACTAATCTCTTTTACATTTCATCCATGAAATGTGTTCTGTGCTATCGTGTTTAGTTTAAAATTACTTACATATTTGTGTTTGTTATTATTCATTTTAATAATAATTTGTTATTTCTGTCTCCTTTTAAGAACAATAATTCATTAACGAAATAAACGTAGTAAACATATATTGAAATCTTACCAAAATGTGTCTCTTATTCTTTTATGATTCATAAAAGATTCCATAACAGATTGTGGCATGTTGAATATTAAAAATGCAGTTCGTTGAGAAATTCGAAGTTCTAACAGCTCATAAGCAGATTTCTAAGCAGATTTCATAGCAGATTTAGCATCTTCTGCATATACCAAATTTATAATGCATAAAATATTTTTTGACAGCTTAAACTTTTTAGGAAAATTCATAACAGAATAGCAGCATAACAGAAATAAAGATCTCGCTGAATGGGCCTAATTAATTTTATTAATATTAAAGTAGGAACAATTAAAGACTGTTTTCAAAAACGCAGAAGATCAACGCTAGTAAAAATAGCATTTCTTTTCTTAAGCATTTTTGAATGCATATACACTTTAGAATATGTGCAGTCAACTCTTTTAATAAAAATAAATTTTCTCTCGTTCGTGCCCCTTCTGCAGCCAAGAAATAATCTGCTGGATCCCGATGATTTTTGTACGTTTATGAACAGTAGGACTGCAATTCAACTAGGTTAGTGCAAGCCAAAATCTGACTTTATGAACACGCCATATGCAGGTCTTACCAAGGCAAAAGCTTACAAAAACATCCATACTCTTTAAAAGATCAAAGTTTTATTTGATTTTTACAATAAGGGTATTCATGCAACGACGGAAATCCCAGATAAACATTGAGAAAACAGATAATTTTATCTCCGCAGAAAGGAACTGTCAAAGTTTGTATGGGAAAAATATTCTACAAATCAGATAAAATTATTTCAAGAATTTGATGTAGAAAGAGAATAAATAAAAGTCATAAATTTATTTCAGTGACTATCTGATTATTTCCCATATTTAAGCAAGTATTTTTAAGGGGGTGTTCATGAATGTTCAAAACAATCTGACTAACGATCAGATTTTCACACTCCGGCAGATCCTGGAAAAAACCCAAGAATTCCAAGTCGACACGTACCATCTCTTCATCGACTTTAAAACCGCCTATGATAGCGTTTATTGAGACGAGTTGTACAGAGACTTGACACATCTCGGCATCCCTGCCAAACTTGTCCGCTTGTGCAGAATGACAATGAAGGAATCTCGCTGCTCCGTCAGAGTCGATAAGAACCGGCAACTTTGATGTCGAAAAAGGTTTGAGACAGGGTGATGCGCTATCATGCAATCTCTTTAACATCGTGTTGGAAGCAATTGTGCGCAACTCAAATGTCAACACCAGAGGCACACTTTTTCAAAAGTCCGTTCAACCCATTACTTATGCTGATGACATTGACATCATAGGCAGAACAAAGCGAGCTGTCAGTGGAACATTTGCAAGTATTGAAGAGGAAGCGGCGAAGATGGGTTTGACTGTTAACGAGACGAAAACTAAGTATATGTTGTCATCGAGAAGAGAAGTCCAGCACCATCGACTGGGACAAAACGTCACGATTGGCGGTTATAACTTCGAAGTAGTCAGAGACTTTGTTTACCTGGGATCCACTATTACATCGCACAACAATATCAGTGCTGAGATCAAACGAAGAATCACACTTGCAAATCGCTGTTTCTTCGGGCTTAGAAAGCATTTAAGTAGCAAAGCCCTCTCTCAAAGAACCAAAGAGACCCTATATAAAACTTTAATCATCCCAGTCCTGCTGTATGGGGCAGAGGCATGGAAACTAACAAAATCGGATGGAAACCAGCTGGGTTGCTTTGAGAGAAAGATTCTTCGAGTTATGTTTGGCCCAGTGTGCATCGGTGGTGAGTGGAGAAGAAGATTTAACGACGAACTTTACGGGCTCTACAGCGATATCAACCTCAAAAGTCAAAAAGCTAAATATACAGCGACTGAGATGGCTAGGTCACGTCGGTCGAGCGCATGCACATCGACGCACCAGCCCGACGAGTCTTCGTATCCAACCCCGGTGGACAACGCGACAGAGGAAGGCCTTATCTTAGGTGGCGCGATCAAGTGGTGGACTACCTCAACCAACTTGGTGTGCGTAACTGGTGGCAGCTAACTAGGGACCGGGCTAGCTGGAGAGGTTTGCTGGTTGATGCCAGGATCCATCTTGGATTGTAAGCGCCATCTAAATAAGTTCATGCAAACATCTGGCGGAAAATTATATCTTTCTGCCAAGCGGAAAATTATGTGAATACGCTTTATGGCCCAATAAAATATTTTATCTTCAATATTTTCGAGATATGAGTTCATACTTTTTATATAATTTTTTTATTTGTTGGATTGAAAATATACAAAGAGCTATTTGATATATATAAGGCTCGGTTCGGTTTCGAAAACGTCCGGTGTTTTTGGAATGAAGATTCGCACCTGCAGCATAATCATCGTCCCCTAGTATTTAGGTGCGCATGTTAAAACAAATAAAAAGAATTATTCAAACCTATCTTTTGCCTTTTAGTGCATTATCTACGCATAGAGTTCAACCGACACACTAGGTGCATGGTGCAGAGGACTCGTCCAACCTCTTACCTATGCGAAATCTTGATCTCGAATCGCGAGCCCGACTGAAATTACACTAGTATGTGTGTTATCTTATGAGACATCCCAGCAAACATTTTAATTCAGAAATGAACGATAATTAATTCATAAAAGTGAAGAAACCTGCCGAAAAAGAACTCACTTTTAACGCAATTTGAATCCTTTTACCTGGGCTTTTAGACACCAATTTGAATCATTGTAATGATTCATTTATAATCTGAAAATTCGTCATTTAAATGAACGTATATAAGAACTCCATATATTCATTTAAATGATTAATGCCTGAATCTTTTCTAAATCATAAAAATAATTCCAATAAAATTCAATTAAATGAAGGATTTGTAAGTATATACCTTCACTTTAATTAATCGTCCAGGAATCATTTTTGCGATTCAGGAAAGGTTCAGCGATTAATCATTTAAAGGAATATATGGAACGGTTATATACGTTCATTTAATTGCAGAATGTTCGGGTCATAAATGAATCGTTAAAATGATTCAAATCGGTGTCTAAGAGCCCAGTTAAAAGGATTCAAATTGCATCATAAGTGAATTCATTATTTCTGATTCATTTATGATTGAATATTTCATCGGTGAGTCTATGGAACATTTTTTCATTTGCCTCTTGTTTGGCTTTTATAGCTTCCAGGAGTTTTTAATTGTTACACGATGCTATAATTAAAGAAATGATTTTTATATTTCTAAGAAAATTTAACACCAACTTGTACATACCTTTATGTTTTATCATTTGCTTTCTTATATATATTTTTTGTTAAGGAAGTAAGTACCCATTTACTATTAAAACACAAGCTGATGGTTATATACCTATCTAAACCGATCTTTCGAAAAACTTTTCCGAACTGATAATCGACTATGCAAACGAAACTTTTGTCATTACAATGACCCGTCATCATTACCCCTTGGTAAAAATAAAAATAAAAGGATGAACAAAGAAGGATCTCCATATGAAGGATCCAACAACAAAATCTGATTGTTGTCTTTTTTGACACAGAATACATATCTCTTTGTATCTCTCTGGTAAGAATTTGTAGGATCTTTGTATAAATTCATAATTCATTCAAAAAACTGAAGGTTTCCTGAATATTATTCTTCATTTTTGGTGATTAGAATCTGAACCTTCAGATAAATGTTTGCTCGGATACGACAAACGCTTACCGGAATTTCAGTAAAATAATGTCGTATGTTTATTAAAAATAACACATACGGCAATTATTTACCAAACGTTCGCTGCACAGATTTTGTATGAAAAGAATGTCGGATGGTTTTATTTTGTTATATGTGTCGAATTTGTATACACATTCGACAAAGAAACACTTAAATGTTGGCGATCGTGCACGATATTATCTAGGAAACTATGGCCGATATCGAAAAATGGATTTCATCAGGTTGTAGATAAAAATTTAAATAACAAAACTGCATTTAAATCTCAAAACCTCAATTTTTCACATACGACAAAATTTTATCCAGGCGACGATACTACAAGTATAGTGTCAACCGATTTTATAAGCAAGTTCATACAACCCTATTGTGTGTTTAATGTTATCCTACTGTCAAGTTTTGTTGGGTTATCGAAGTGAACTAACTTGTCTGTGTATATTTTGCAAGATAACCAACAAAAAAACAGCATTATTTTATTTTCTCCGACTTTGCAGCCCATAGCTTCGAGGTGGGTCAGTGAGTGCTATAGGACACTTGGTTTATCCTCCTAGAAATAAAATGAGACTTCAGGATGTGTAGAGCAGTGTTGGATTTATCTATTCATTTTTTTTTGTGTTGTTGTTTTGTTTTAAATGATTCCATAACTCTCTTCAGATAGTATACTCCATTTAACATGGGATCACCACTAAGGCCGAATGACCTTACCCTAGAGCTGATGCCTTTGAATCGATAGAACAATTTTTTTTCAATTGCTGCCTGGCTATGTGCTTTCAAATGGTTTTGCCTTTTTTCTTCAATTTTTATTCTACTCCCATTCCTTTCAGTCAGTGGAACATAAAATCAAAAAAAAAAATACAATTTGAATATTTCTGCATCCAGTTTTATTTTATTTTATTTTTTTTTTATATTTTTATTTTGTTGCCATTGTGCCACAATTTAGAGGTTGAGCTGGAGGGAGTACTGTTATGAGTTGCGTCCATTGGCACACTGCTGCAATGCAGTAGAATACGTTTTATTTTATTTTCTTTAAATGGGTGTATGGTGGGCGGGTATGCCTTTGCCGAGAGGGTGGTGGGGTTCATACTCGTAGTAGCCCAAAAATATTTTGAAGACATTCGAAGGATTTTTTTTAAATAAAAATAAGAGAGTTGTAGTAGAAGGCAAGGCATTAAGAAGGATGAATATAAATAAAACAAACATTGCGTTTTTATATGTTGAATAAAATGCAAAACGAGGAGCCTAGAGTGCTTTTGTTTACCACAAGTAAACCAGAGAGCTGTTTTTTTAGTTGGTTTCTTTGGTATAATTCGGGAGATAGCGTTAGGTTTTCGGAGAAGGTTTCACATTAATTAATTTTTTTTTTATTTTAATGAATTTAAATTTGCACTCACAACGTTGATTAATTTGGGCTTCCCAGTATCTGCATTGGTAGTAAGAAGAACTGGCTCATTTAGTCAACTTTTTTATCATTAAATTGAGAAACTTACGATCCATTTTTTCTAAGGCTGATGTAAGCTCGTCGTGTCCAGAGTATCCCGAAAAAAAAATTTACGACTGGATCGCACATACTTGCTCGTATGTTCAAGCACATAATATGCAAAAGATTCTTAATGGAAACGGCTAAATGTATTTTTAAAGTTGTTTTTCACTTAAGTTTTTATATATAAAAATTCTTAAATTTTTTCTAAATTAAAATTGGTATGAAAATTTTAAATATTTAATAATATAAATTTGAAAACAAAATTTCAGAAAAAATCGCCCTCCCGTTTTGAAAATATTGAATTTTCAAAGAAAATTTTCGATATGCACTATTATATAGAATTTGAAGGAGATCCTGTATACAAATTCTGATCGAAATCCGTGGAGCCGGTTATGAAAAGGTCGAAAATCAATAAAATGGTTGTATTGCAGGTACCGTTAATAACAAAATATTTTCAATTTTTGTCGGCCAAAATATAGACCATACTCATGGCAGTACTCACACCAAATTTTATCAAAATCGTTACAAGCCGTTTTTGAGAAAATTAAGATGGTAGAAAAATGTGTATGACAAGTACCGTTATTTTTGGGGCTAAAACAACGATTCGAAAATCTGTTTTGGACAATTTGGCGGTGGCCGTGGCGCGATAGCTGTGTGCTCGCCTGTCAACCTCGTGGTTGCATGTTCGATTCCTGCCGTTGTCTATGTCTTCTTATATTCCATTAAAAACCAATTCTAAAATTGTCATAAAATAAGTTGCTTCTTTTCTCATTACATGCTGTTTAGGCATAACACTAACAACATGTGATTGAGTAAACTACCATACCCATAAAATATGTCAACAATATAAATAATATGATGCGAATTATAAGGGACATAAATAAATAAGACACGGCAATTCTCTCCGCATTAGTTCAGCCGCCATCCCTGGAGATAAATCTGAGACATCAACCAGCTCTGATCCCAGAACATCGCGCCACACATCTTTCCTATCCGTCTTTCTCTTCTTCCACCGGATGACCGCGCTGTGTTAAGAAAAACATATAAAGGCTATTCATAATCCCTTGAGCGCGTGCAAAGTTATAAAAAGAAAATCACCTAAAACGCTTAACCACCAAGTTTGAACAAAATCCGTTCAGCCGTTTAGGCTGTGGATCGTTCTACAGACAGACAGACGGTATTGCCGGAACCACTTTTTTGGTGTTCTCTATCATCGTAATGTCAACTTTGATTAAAATCTGGAGTTCGATTTTGTTTCCAAATGCAAAATTTGCCCTATAGTACTGAAGGCTGGAACTCTGATATTTTCCTTTTTTATTAATAAAATAAGGTTCTTACAATTACATTATAATCTTAAATTATAATAACACGGTATTTCATATAATTGAAATGCCCACGAAGCTCAGAAGAAGCAAGAAGGGCAAACGGAAAAATAAAATAAAGAAATCTAGTCCAGGGCTAATCGTAGAAAAAGTAACTACTTTTATTAACACCTAAAATATTTCCGCTTTAAACGGGCCACGAATGCACCAAATAAAGTTTCGGAATTGATCAAAAATTTGCCTCCACTTATGAATTATGATCAATGGCAAACTTACTCCTCCGCAAATTTCAATAGAGTCGAGATCGAGACTATATTCCCGAATCGTCATTTCTTACATCCTCTTGTTATACTTTTTGTTATGACGCAGTGTGAATTGTAAGAATGAAAATGAATTTTCCATACTCGGTGTGTGGTGGGTGTCTAGTACTCTGTACTCTGTGACAGATGATTATGTGGCATGGTAGTGTAGGTACCGGTCGTATGGTCTTGATCAAGTATTGTTGATAATGATAAGATACTGCGTTGGGTGCGATAATTATTATCGGGTTATGGAAGGGTAATGGTCGTGTAATATTGCTTCTATTACTAATGAAGATGCAATATTAGTGGGCTAGTCGTATGTGGTTGCTGGACGGTAGTGACGGTGGTACGGGCGGTCGGTGAGAGATGCTGTAACTTATGATACCTAATAGACAGAATATCGCCGAAGGTCATCAGGCCTATTTTTTCGTGCGTAAGCCGATTTCTGCGTTGGTCAGTCCATTTCGTGCCTTTGTGGTTGTCTAATGCCTGGTTTTGGGCTATTTTCAACATGCTGGCTTAATTGCCCGATTACTCCACACTTCTTTTTCTTGAGACTTTTTTGAAATCATTGGTCAATTTCCATAGACCATAGAGGATGTAGTTTATAAGATATAACAAAAAGATAAACAAAAAACATTTATTTACTCAATAATTCGTTTTTGAGTAAGTTTTTGTGTCGCTAATCACTATTAATTATCTTAATTAGAGAAACAACGAAAAGCTGAAATGCGATAAATCGGTGTAACCATACCTTAGTTATGCCGTTACCAATGAACAAAATTTTGATTTTTGTACGTAGCTTCTATAGTTCATTAGCTTCTACATCTTTTACAGAACTCATGTGTTAAACGTAGAATTTACATAGTTAATATTACCCACTGCCAATTACATTTTAAATTCTATTACATATTTATTAATAAGAATCTTAAACTAACAGATGAATAAGTATTAATTTGGTGCTTCTCGTTAATAACAAATACAGTTAGAGACTAGAGTATAAATCTATGCTCTGTTCAATTTATATTTTCAGTAGAGGCCTTATGAGAGAGCTTTTTCAAAAACACTGGTGCCTGTCGCTGGATTGGCCACTGAAAATAACCACTGAGTTATATACAAATTGTATTTGAAATCTTGTTAAACTAGCGTATATTCCACCATAATTTACCTACTGTACATCCAAGCACACAATGCTGCTTGTGCGCCTTCACCATGCACTCAACCCTCGTTGTGTGCTTTTAAAATTAATCAGAATCATAATTACCACTTATATGTTTGTGGTAATTTAGTATGCTTACTACCTCAACCCTGTAAGTGCTTTAAAATAGTGCGAACTTATTGGCATCTATTAATGTCAGACTGCCAAAGTGAAAATCAAATATCCTATATTCCCTGTACTGAAAATATAAATTGAACAAAGTATAGTTGTACAATATTTATGTGAAATAATTTAAAATACATATTTTCTTCTATTTTTATCTTTTCTGCTGAGAACACCCTTGTAACTGCAGATAGTCAAATGCTCGAAACTCTCCAATTCAATATTGCAGAACTGAAAATAATTTACCACAATTCCAACTTTACCGCCCATACTATAACTTAGCAGGCCGTTTGTTGCCTCATTTTCAGGAAACACATGGTATAACATCTGTATGCAGGTTCATTCGAATTAATTTTAATTTACTATAGGACACAATGATTCTGAGAAATGTGGTCCTCCGAAAGACTGAAAGTGTAAAGCATTCCACCATGAAGTGGCAGGTTGTATATTACATAGGCCTTTAAAAAATATTTTTGTTCCATTATTATTATTTTGTTTGGTATTTTTTTTTTGTTTGGATTAAGTGAATAACGTGATGAATTTTATGAAATATAATAAATTTCAAGAGTGGGATTACACGAAGAGAAAAATAAAAAAAAATTACATTTTATAAATTGAGGTAGATTTATAGTTGGGCACATACACTACCTTCAGTAAATTGATAATTATTATCTGTTTTATACGAAGTGAAAATCAGGCTCCTCTTCTACAACTGGAGGCGTATGCAAATATTTTAATGTAAGAATAATAATTGGTTCGAAGAGACAGAGAGATCATATTTATAAAGTAAAACAGAGAATCCATCAAGGATAATTCTCTTTTTTTTATCATCATATAATGGAGGGCGAGAATATTGTATTGTGTAATGTAACGTTACAGCCATTTGCATAATATTTGAGTAATTTATGACATTAAAATCATATTAATGTTAAGAGAGCAATAAAAATTAATTGTGTCGGAATGATGTTGCAATGGCTCTTGGCGACTCTAGCTGCAAATTTGTCGGATACGATAAAATATTTTTTTTTTAGATGATGTTAAGCTTTTATTTATTTTTAAACATGGAGATTGAGAGAAATTACTTTTTTTTTTGTTTATTTTGAATAATGTAAAAATAAAAGTGGACTTAAATGTTTAATATAAAATGCAGGTAAAAATCCCTTCAAGTGTAAGTTATAATAAAAAAAAATAAATGTGTAATATTTAAAGTGCGAAATCGATTTTAAATCTGAAGAGCTCTCCTCTCTCTCTTTCTCTTCATTATTATACGTGTTATATGAATATGAATGATATGAGTTTACATATTTATAGAAATCCGACCGTAAAAAAGTCTGTGACTTTTTCAGATATAACTTTTTTTTTGTGGAATATACATTTATTTCCCCCAAGTTCATATCAAAATGGCTACGCCATTACTCTCCACGTACACTGCTGATCAATAAAATAGGTTCCTTTTGTAGACAGAAAAAAAGAGCTTTATGGGGTATATTCATTTGGTAGGTGAAAGGCTATTTGGTGGAATTTACTTTTATGATAGTTTTAAGTTTAGCCCATTCTCATTATAATTGGAAAGTGCCTCCTAAAGAAATATAAACACAAGAAAAAGGCACGTATCTATGGCACCTGCAGTCTTATACTATATTCGATCACATCGTAAGCACAAGATTCTTAATAAAAACATTATATTTTTTAATTCTTTTACTACTTAATTTTGTATATACTTAAAAAAATCTTTAATTTTTTATAAACAAAATTGGTATATCAATTTTCGACCTATTTAGTAATATAAATTTAGAAACATTTTTTTTTTTTCAAAAATCCAAAATATGATTTTTGGTAAATTTTAGTTCAAAGCACTTCCTGTAATTTGTTACTAAGAATGTCGAAAACCAAAAACAAAACGGTCTATGACAGGAACCGTTAGTAATTTTTTTTTGAACCAAAATGTTGACTATATCTGTAATAGTGCACTGAACTTTTAGCAAAATCGTTAGAACCGTTTTCGAGATAATAACGATCTACCATTTTTGATACAAAAAATAATTATTTGGCAGGTACCATTAGTTTTGGAGCTTAAAAAAAAAGATTTAAAAAAACATCGATCCAATCACCATAAGAGGCTTAAGTACTAATATCAAAGAAAATCGCTTCAGTCGTTAGGTTGTAGATCGACCATTAGAGTGACAGACAGACAGACTGACTGACGGAATTAAGGGACCTACTTTTTTCGTGTTCTCCATACTCCTAATGTCGAGTTTAATCAAAATATCGAGTTCGATTTTCCTCTCTTAGGGTGTATCTATTCCATTGCCCAGCAGTGTATGTGGAAATATACCTATGGATATGCATTTTTAAATTCTGAACAATAATATGGGTTATTCATTGCGTATTATGAAAGTTGGAACTTCTGGATGAATAAGCAATCATTTTGCGGAATAAAGAGTAATACATATATTTACATTCGCAATTCTCAAATAGATATTAAGGTGTAATTAAAAATTTCTTTAAAAATGTAAAAATTTCTCTCGCTACAGAAAGTGGAAGAAGACGTCACCCAATACTCACAAAGGTACACCGTAGAGTCAAAGAAGACACTACTAAATACATATATTTCTATATGTAATTTTTTAATTAATTACAAAGTTTCTATAAAACGTTTCTTAAAAAAATACAAATTTAAGAACATAATTTCAGAGCTTTTTGCTCGAAAATTTTGTTATGCAAAATTTAAGCATATTTTGATCCGAATTGGTAGATCCGTCAATGAGAAAGTCGAAAAACCCGTTTTATGGCAGCTAGCGTTAATAACAATTAATGTTAACATTTAATTCGGCCAAAGTGGAGACCATTACTACAATAGTACATAGATTTTTTCCGTTTTCGAATAATTGTTCTATCGATTTTGATAAAAAAACATATGTGCACCATTAAATTTTGTTATTAACGGTTCCTGCCATACAGCCATTTCTTTGATCTTGGACTTTCTTATAAACGGCTCAACGGATTTCGAACAAAATTTTTACGTAGGAGGTCCTATGGGTATAATACTGCATACCAATTTTTTCGAAAAATATTTTTTTTTTTATTTTTGACAAAAATATTGTTCAACACATAAAATTGTCATACTAAAAAAATTGTTAAAAAAATGTTGTAGTTAAAAATCAAGTAAAAATACTAAAAACATATTGAGCTGTGTCTTCTAAGAATCTTTTGCTAAGATGTGATCGAACATTTTATTTTTTCTTGTTTTATGGAATTGGTTTTTTTGAAGTATTATAGAAAATGTCAAAAATATCTACTAGTATTTTCTAAAAATCCATTAAGTCGCGTTCGTAATATTGAGATTTCAAAAAAAAAGTCGAGCTACAATGTGGCACTGAGGAAAGTTCTGTGATATTAGCATTTAAGTTTTTGTCTGTTTTCGTGTTAATTTATTTAAAAATTTATATTTTTCATGAAAATTATGTTGAAAGAACTAAATGAAGACAATCCTCAAAAATTTGGAAAATTCCAACGAAACGTCGGATTAGAATGAAATATAAATGTACATTCAAAATACTAGATCATTACTATTTCAAATCAAAAATGGTTTTTATTTTTTCTTTGAAACATTTTTTTTGAAAAATTTTGGCTTACAATACTGTTCAAACTTTTAATAAAAATTAAAAAAAAATTACTATAATGTAACTTTTACTTTTATTAATTAACTAATTTTTGTTTAATAAAAATCGTTTGAACCATTTTTGAGAAAAATAAGATCTACCTTAAAAAAAACTTTACCGCAGCGACCGCTATTTTTGGCCTAAAACAAAAAATTTAACAAAACGTGTGGTGTATCACCGAAAAACCTAATGTACTAAGTTTGAAGGAAATCCATCCAATCATAATCTGAAAAATTAACTGAAAATATTGAAATAAAATTAAATGTCTTTTAACTCTTTCAATAACTAACTAATATTTAATTGTTTTTTCTCTTTACAATTAAAATTGTTTTCCAGAAATTTAAATTTCAAAATTTAAAATTAACTTAAAAATCAAGTTTTGGTCAAAAAATTTTGCTAGAACTCATATAAATTGGGATTTACCTACAGTCGTACTATTTAAAAAGTAATAATCATTGACTCGCTAACGAGGGGGAGGGAAGTTGTTTAAGCCGTAAGTCCGTTTTAATTATTTCTACCAAAGAAAATGTATTGTAATTGTAAAACGCAATCAACAAGTATTTACTTATTAACTTGTAATAAAAAAAATTATAATTCATTAGGTCTCTAACTCAGGTATAATATTTGTCGAATAAAAACAAATACCTGTTGAGAACTATAAAACACCTTAAAAAAATATCCATTAGTTTAATTTTTTAATGACGAATTGAATAAATGTGTTCTTAGAGATCCTTTGGAGATCCTTTAAATATCCTATTAAATTATAATTAAAAAAGGGTAAGCAGGTACCAAAATTAAGAAATAAATAAATAATTAGTTTTTCCCTATATAAACACAGTTGAGAGGTTTAAAATATCAGAAAGCATTTGCACTCATAACACTGCGGTATTAATATAAATTGCCTTTGTGTTAAAGCATAGATTCGATTTACTTTAAATAATCTAAGTGTCGAGCAAAAAATATCTTAAAAATTAAATAAAATAAAATTTCGTTAAAAAAAATCATAAAACTTTGTAAGCCAACTCACTCTAAAACAATATGGGTACCTTAAATACTCAACGAAACTTTTTCCCGGAAGTGGAATACATAAATACCATAAACGTTCTCAATTCCATCGACAAAATTTACGAAGGTCTAAAATTTGAAATTTTTGTTGAGCCGTCCAGTGAAAGAAATGGTGAATCAATTCGATATATTATTAAGCATTTGGACCTAATGCACAATCTACCATCAACGTTTAGTCCGCACATAAACGGTTGCCTCACAAAACGGATACAAAGGACCAAGATAATTCAAAAAAGATATAATATTCTTTCGAAGAAGGTACTCGCTGCATTTTACAAACTGCAACGTTTTTATTCGGGACAAGACTATAAGTTGAAACTTATAAGGAGGAATATAACAACTAATGACTGGGTTGCCAGAGCTGTGTCCCAGTACCATGATAATATTCCTACGAGATACATTTCATTGGACACAACTTCATTATGGCGTGGTTATGAGGGAATTTCGGATGATGATGATAACGCAGTAGGAATCCCACCTCAAGCCTCATATTCATCAGACCAATCCACGGATGATTCTTCGACTGAATGAAAAAGTTACACATCTTTACCATGATCATCATCATCATGATCATCAACATCAAATATGGACAGAATAATTGATATTGTACATAAATATTTGCTCACCATCATGAAGCTGCAAAGAATAAAATTTCAATCTCAAATTATTATTTAAATTATATAATAAATTATTTAACTGATTTATGTGAACAAAAATGTATGCATCTTTTATTTTTATGAAATTAAACAAGAAAATGTTTACTACCTTATAGTTCTTTTAATCATCAAAAAAAATAGTTAATATTTATATACCGTCCGCTGCTCGTGCACGCCACGTATATTGGATTTTTCTTTTGCTTCCTCTACTTTTTTAATTTTGTATGGGAGTATGGGCGTTGTTTTTTGTTTTAGAGAAATGGTTTGTCTTTAGTATTTAAGATAATGTTAAAAATTACTAAATATAAACTTTGGAATAAATCGATTGAGAAGTTTTCGAAATATTGAATTACAATTACTTTTACTTTTTTTATTAAAAAACATTTTTTTTTTTGAAAAATTTTCCCTTACTAAAATAAAAAAAAAACAAATGGCCAGTTTTCCAGAAAATAGAAAACAAAAAAATTGATTTTATTTTTTTTTTAACATCTTCATTATCTCGCAAACGACTCTAACGATTTTGATAAGGGAAAATCGGGTTTTTTTTTTTTTTTGTTATACATATTGTAACATAAAACCATTCTTTTTTATTTTGGACTTTCTTATAAACGACTTGACCCATTTCGATAAAAAAAATTACATAGGAGGTCTATCAAATTATAAAAAATACTGGGCACCAAAAATTTGTAAAATATTTTTTGGAAATTTTTTTAAAATTCAATACTTCGAAAACAAATTACGTTTTTTTTTCGAAATTATATTTTTAGGCTTATATTAGTAAATACATAAAATTTCCGTATCAAACATTTTATTCGAAAAAAAAATTAAAGAATTTTTTATATTACAAAATTTAGTAAGAACGACTTCAAAAATATATTTAGCCGTTTCTACTAAGAAACTTTTGCATACGATATTATCGAACATAAGTGCAAGAACGAGCGATCCATTCGTACATTTTAATACCTACTTAATTTTTTCATTGCAAAATTTCGTAAATTTTTTTCTAAAGAAGGTTTTAGTATGACAATTTTATGTATTTAATTATATAAGATTAAAAATATAATTTCGAAAAAAATATCAACATTCCTTTTCGAAATTTTGAAATTAAAAAAAAAAAAAAATGTCAAAAAATCAAAAAAAAATATTTTTCGAAAATATACCAACAGTATAATTTATAATTCGAAGGACAAACAAAAATTTTGAGCGGTTAATATTGAGGTACCGTTAATAACAAAATATGTAAATAAAAAAAATGTTTGGCCTAAATGTAGACTATACCTATAGCGAGCACAGATTTTTTTTGTTAAAGTCGTTAGAGTCGTTTTCGAGATAATTAAGATGGTAGAAAAATCGTATGGCAGCTAGTGCACTTCAAAAAAAGAAAACGATTCAAAAAACTGCTTGAGATAATCACCTAAAACGTTTAAATAAAGAAAATCGTTTAAGCATTAGATCGTTTTACGGGCACACAGAGACAGACAGACTGAATTCCGGGACCCACTTTTTTGGAGTTGTCTATCATCGTAATGTCAAGTTTGATCAAATTCTCGAGTTCGATTTTTTTACGCAAACATAACTTACCATAAGAACCATTAAGTATCAATATACCTCCACACTTAAAGGCAGTTGCACAAATAGATAGATAGATAGATAGTTGCACAAATATTTGATACGTGGTTCAGCGAATATAAGAATTATGAATTTCATTACTTCCCCATTCGTTTGGAGCATTCAATTGATTGCAATATTTTGAGAATTTAAGTCTTTTTTTGCATTCTCATATACTTACTTACTTAGGTGGCGCTACAGTTCGGGACGAACCTGGGCCTCAACCAACATACCTCCCCAGTTAGCTCGGTCTTTGGCTAGCTGCCGCCAGTTACGCACTTCAAGTTGGTTGAGGTGATCTTCCACTTGAGCGCGCCACCTTAGGCGAGGTCTTCCTTGACGGCGTCGTTCCTCTGGGTTGGAATCGAAGATCCTGCGAGCCGGAGCATTGTTGTCCATACGCTCTACATGAGCTAGCCATCTTAAACGTGATATACGTATTCTTTGTACCTTGTCAATGTCGCTGTATAGCTCATATAGTTCGTGGTTGAACCTTCTCCTCCAAAGCCCGTTAACGCAGATAGGGCCGAAAATCTTGCGAAGAATCTTACGCTCGAAACGACTGGGATGATTAGAGTCTTATAAAGAGTCTCCTTTGTTTTTCGAGAGAGGGCTTTACTACTCAATTGCCTCCCTAGTCCATAGGAACAGCGATTGGCAAGAGTTATTCTTCGCTTTATTTCTAACGAGATGTTGTTGTTAGATGTTAAAGCGGATCCGAGGTACAAAAAGTCCCTAACTACCTCAAAGTTGTATCTGTCTATTGTGATGTTTTGTCCAATCCGCCGGTGCTGCGTGATCCTTTTTGTGGACAGCAGGTACTTCGTTTTGGCCTCATTGACTGCTAGTCCCATCTTAAACGCTTCAGCTTCAATGTTAGCAATAGCTCCAGTGACAGCTCGCTGGGTTCTGCCAATGATGTCTATGTCATCAGCGTATGCTAACAATTGCACAGACTTGAAAAACATAGTGCCAGTAGAGTTAACTTGGGAATTTCTTACAATTTGTTCAAGTATTAAGTTGAAGAAATCGCACGATAGCGCATCACCTTTTCGGATTCCTTTCATGACATCAAAAGCTTCTGTGAGGTCATTACCAACCTTGACGGAGCAGCGATAGTTATCCATCCATCGTCATCCTACACAGTCGGATGAGTTTTTTTGGGATGCCAGACATGGCTCTGTATAGCTCGTATCTATAAATGCTATCGTACGCGGCCTTAAAATCGATAAAGAGATGGTGGGTATCGATTTGGAGTTCTTGGGTAGTTTCCAGGATCTGCCGTAGCGTGAACATTTGATCGATTGTGGACTTTCCTGGCCTGAAACCGCACTGATAGGGTCCAATCAGGTTGCTGACAAATGGTTTCAGACGTTCACATAATACAGCAGAAGGGATCTTGTACGCGATATACAGGAGACTTATTCCTCTATAGTTGGCGCAGTTTATAGGGTCTCCTTTTTTGTGGATCGGGCAAACGATGCTGAGGTTCCATTCATCAGGCATACTTTCCTCTGACCAGACTTTAGAGATGAGTTGGTGTATTCAATCTCATATAATCGAAAAACTTTTTCATAAATAAAATCGAAATAGGCTTTTAAGGGATGATTACTATAATTCTAATAAATGAATCGAGCTGATGTTATCATAAGATTGGCCTTTGACTACAAAAAGAATCTTATTTGAGATAATTCATCATTTATTTACATTTTTTTTAATCGTTAACCAATGACGAGTGAAATTAATTGAACAGTGATTTATTTTCTCGCAGAAATAAAAACTATTTTATTTTTTGCTTTTGTGGTGATTTCTTCACAAAACATAGACTAAAATGCTCTCCCCATCTTCGCATAAATAGGTACAAGTAAAAAATCCAGCTCATCTCAGCAAAAATGGCATTTTCTTCTTGTAATATTGATTAATTAACTGTATTCGTTCTTTGATATTGATCCTTACATCATCCTTATCCACTTGAATAAATAACAATCCCATAAAAATCTCATTCCCAAAAACCTAAAAAAAAAAACAAATATCCAAATAACATTATTTGCAATTCTTTTGTTAACTGAGTTCATAAACAACTTTTCTATAAAACATATATATATATATATATATATATGTAAGGAATGAGATACTTAGAATATCCTTCTTTAGCTTGTTCAAAATATTTGGTTATTTAGATACAAATCCTCAATCTAACTCTCAATTAGCAATTCTGTTGTTTGTGTTTTTGCTTTTTCGTAAATCTTAATCTGAAATGACTAAAAGTTTGTTTATAGTCCATTTGATTCAATCAATTTTTAATGCAAACAGGAAAACGCAAATTGTATCTTTGTTCGAGTACTGGCAGAATTAGAGATTCAATTTCATCACAAAACTGACACGAGAGTAAAGAAAATACAATTGGTGTGATGTGAGCTTAGGAAACTTTATGATCCTTGATGTTAATTAAGGACATTCAAAACCAAAATCAGGTTTAATTTGTTGAAAGATACTCGTAAATTTGGGTAAACTTTTTTTTTTTAGAGTAAGCCTTCCGCAAATTAAATACGTATATCGTGAGCATTTGGAAATGTTTCTTAAGATAATACCATCACCTCAGAGTGATATTAGACTAACCTAATTAAGCATGAATTAATTTCAAACGATAATCTTATTTTGTGAAAGAGGCATACAGGGTTTGAGAGAAATGATACCCGACTTTTTATGATTCTTTTTTTTTTTAAATCCCATTTTACAATTCCGTTTTTACTTGCGATTATACGTACTACAAATAAGGCAATTTATGCATTCGTCAAAAAAAAATATATAACAATCAAACATGACATTACGATCCTAGGGACAAAAGTTTCATTTTAAATATAATGCGCTTTTCTTGTAAAATAGTATTACTGATATTGAAAAATGCGATCACCAAAAAGTGGGTGCCTTAATTCTGTCTGTCTGTCTGCCTGTTCTCGAATCTGCAGCATGAAAGGTTCTATGGATTTGCTTCAAACTTGGTACATATATGTTTGTTTGATTGTTTTTTCAGTAATATTCATATACCCACACATTTTTTAAATTTTTCTTAAGACGACAAATAACACCAGCTCCCATACATTTTTATGTTTGGCCAAAAACAAATATTTAATTTTGCTCAAAAATGGATCCAACGATTTTTATATAAAATAAAATGCACGACTGGGTTGCACCTACTTGCTCCTATGCGCGATCACATTATATGCAAAAGATTCTTAATAGAAACGGCTAAATGTATTCTTAAAGTCGTTTTCACTTAATTTTCTTACATATAAAAATTCTTAAACTTTTTCTAAAAAAAAAATTGGTGTACACATTTTAAATACAAAATAATATAAATTCAAAAACAGACAAAATCGTCCACCTGTTTTCGAAATATTGAATTTTCAAAAAAAAATTTTTTTTAATCCTAAAAACAATTTTTCGAAAATTTTGAAATACAGTACTATTTAAAATTTGAAGGAGTCCCTGATAAAAAATAATTATTAAAATCCGTTAAGCCGTTTATGAGAAAGTCGAAGATTAATAAAATGGTTGTATGGCAGGTACCATTAATAACAAAATATTAAAAAAAAAATCTTGGCGAAAATGTAGACCATACCCAAAAATGTACACACACCAATTTAGGTTTAACTCGTTGGAGCCGTTTTCGATATAATTAAGATGGTAGAAAAATTTGTATGGCAAGTACCATTCTTTCTGGGGCTAAAACAATTCAAAAATTTATTTTTACAATCACCTAAAACGCCTAAGTACCAAGTTTGAACAAAATCGGTTCAGCGGCTCAGGCTGTAGTTTGTTTTACAGACAGACAGACAGACAGACGGAATTGCGTGACCCACTTCTTCGGTGTTCTCTATCATCGTAATGTCAAGTTTGATTCAAATCTCGAGTTCGATTTGTTTTCAAATGCAAAACTTCTTCTATAGTAATGGGTTATCCATTTTGCGGTTTCAAAAGTAAACCTGAATAAAACACATATATGATATTTTTTTTCATGATATTTCGTTTTTATTATAAAGTTTGACCGTTGACATTGTGTGTGAAACACTACATCATTTAAATGACCACTACGCGAATTATTCCAAGCATCGATTCTTTTGAGGTAATTTTCGACCACTTTTTGACACATATTGGGCGGTATCTCAGCCATAACTTGACGAATGTTGGTTTTCAAGTGCTCAAGAGTTAAACGTTTATCTGCATAAACACGGTCTTTCACGTAGCCCCACAAAAAAAGTCCAGCGGTGTCAAATCGCATGATCTTGGTGACCAGTTGATATCGCCACAACGAGAAATAACGCGGCCGGGAAATGTCTCTTGCAATAAAGCCATATTCGCTCGAATTGTGTGGCATGTGGCACCGTCTCGTTGAAACCACATATTCTGCAAGTAGTATTCTTCAATAGCAGGCACAAAAAAGTTGGTTATCATATGACCATAACGCTCCGAATTGACGGTGACAGTCGTTCCATCGTCGTTTTCGAAGAAGTAAGGTCCAAACACACCTCCGGACTAAAGAGCTCCCCAAACGGTGACTTTTTGTGGATGAAATGGCTTCTTTTCCATTACTTGAGGATTCTCAGAACCCCAAATACGACAATTTTGTTCATTAACATATCCACCTATTGAGAAATGGGCTTCGTCGCTGAAGAAATTTTTTTTCGAAAAATCGCCGTCCACTGCCTGTTGTTCAAGCACCCATTCTACGTATCTACGACGTTGTGAATGGTCAGCTGGCTTCAGTTGTTGTGTGAGCTGGAATTTATATGGATGTAGGTGTAGACCCAAATGCAAAATAAGCCATAATGTGCCGTAAGACAGTCCTTATTTCTGAGAACGACGTCTTCGGCAACACTTTCACTTACAGCAGCGATATTTAACAACTTAGTTTGACAAATTTCGAATTCCAGCCCTAAACTTTTGAAACCGCAAAATAGATAACCCTATATAATAAATGCCACTCTAAGGCTAAAGTACGTTCCGACTTCCGAGCCAATGGAAGGTTGCGGAAATTATAATGGTTCTCAAATCAGGAAAACCATCACATGATAAGAAATCTTATAGACCCATTTCGCTTCTGCCCGTTATATCTAAGGTCTTTGAAAGAATATTACTTCTGCGCCTGCAGCCAATAACAGAAGAAAGGCGCCTAATACCTGAACATCAGTTCGGATTTAGAAGCAAGTATTCGACAATGACCAATTGCATAGGATCACTGACGTCATTGAGAGAACTCTTGAAGAAAAGAAAATTTGTTCGGCGGTCTTCCTAGACGTGTTCTAAATTAAGACAAATTCGGCCTGAAGTACTTTATACGCTTCTAATAGCATATCTAGAGAATAGACTTTTTAGAGTAAGACATGGAAACGATTACTCAGATCTTAAATACTAGCATTGGGCCAAACGATAAATGATGCTACGACTAAATTACAAAAGGCTCTGAATAATGTCAGTGAATGGACGAAAACATGGCTGATATCGCTTTACGAAGTAAAATCAGTCCATGTAGATTTAACGTATAAAAAATTAATAGATTACCGGTATTAGTTAATACGGTTCAAGTTCCGTTTGCTAATGAAGCAAAATATCTCGGAATGACTCTAGACGCTAAATTAAAATGGAAGCCGCATGTTAAAAAGAAATGCGAGGAGTTATATAATAAACTCAGAGATATTTACTGGTTGCTCGGGAAACACTCTAAGCTCAGTATCGAAAACAAGCTAATTTTGTACAGGAAGGTGCTTAAGCCTGTCTGAAGTTACGGTATACAACTCTTTTTTTTTATTTTTATAATCTACACGCGCTCAAGGAATTATGAATACCCTTTAAATGTTTCAACACAGCGCGAGTGTGAGGGTGCGGTTAAGGAAGAGAAAGAATGATAGAAAGAAAGAAGTGTGGCGCGATATTCGGAGACTGTAGGTGGTTATTGTCTCAGATTTTATTTCCAGGGATGGTGGCTGAATTAATGCGGAGAAATTCCCGTGTCTTATTTATCGATGTCCCTTGTAATTCGCATTAATTTTTGTATTCTTTTGTCATATTTTATCGGTATACTAGTTTTACTCAATCACATGTTGTTAGTTCTATGCCTAAACAGCATGTATTGGGTAAACCAGCAACTCATTGTATGACATTTATTTTTAGAATTGATTTTTAATGGAAAAATAAGAAGACATAGACCATGAGGTTGACAGGCGAACACACAACTATCGCGCCACGGCCACCCCCTCTTGGGTTGTACGCGAGATTCTAATTAAATACCTTACAAACATTTGAAAATAAACTCCTAAGATCGTTTTTAAGCGCACCTTGGTACATAAGAAATAAAGATCTCCACATAGATCTCAGGATTCCCACGGTTCGCGATGAAATAAAACATTTTGCCCGAAATCATAAAAAAAGGCTATTACAACACTGCAATAGTACTATAATAGAAATTATCGATGTGACGAATTTAGTACGCCGCCTGCGAAGGACTAAGCCTTCCTATCTGGTGCAATAATCATCGAATTAAATTAATAAAATAATGTTTGGGGATATAACATACATATACAATGTTTCTGTTTCCTTAAAAAAACATATTTCCTCTTTTACAGAAAACTGACACTTTCATGTTATTTAATGCATACAAAATGAGGAAAAAAAGAAGTAGGTATCATACGGGCTTTACCTACTGACTTCATGATTGAACATTCATGGCATTTTTCATCATATAAAATTCATATGCGAATTAACGAGTTACATTAACAGACTGAATTAATGGATGAGCATTCATGCCATTTTTCACCTGCTGAATAAGTAACTCTAAGTCAGCCAGTGATTTCACAGCTTACCGTTCATGCCATATTTCATCACATATAATTTGTTTATGAATAAACTAGTTACCCCTACTTCGGGATTTCACCGTTAAATATTCACCCCGAAAATCACTTGGTGAACGCCTATGACAGCCCCATGTTAAATTCATCGATGTTTTCATACCAAATTCATGGGATGTAGCTTCCACTCATTGATGAAAAAGTTGGTGATTCATGCATGAATTTTTTGAAATTTCCCACTGGGTAATGTCCACTACTCATCATGGGTTCCACTACAAAATCAGAGGTTAGGTAGTATTGGTGTGCATAGAAAAGCCAATATGAAGAAGAATAGCGTGATAATAAATTGGTGAGAGAACTATATACAAAATTTATTATAAGTTAGAGGAGGAAAGGAAAATAATGTATTTCATAGGTTTTTTTGTTTTGATTGCTTGTTGTGTGTGTTTATTATTCTACGGGCAGATATAAAGAAAATTATTTGATGGCTGTAGGGAATATTCAAATATTCAGGTATACACTTGTGTGCAACGGTCACTACTCAATAAAATAAAGTTTTTTACCAAATGCACAAACATGATAATAAATTAACAGTTAAAATTTGAGATTTCTGTTAATCGTTGTGCAAAAAAAATTGTTCCTGTGACACAGTTTTTTTTTTACTTTATATTAATAATTTTTTGGATTTTGAAAAAATAAATTAATTTTTTTGAAAATTCAGATTTGATAAGTAATTTCGTAAAAAATCGAGTTGACGAATTTTCAAATAAAAATTGTTTATTACCTAATAGGTATTAAATATTTTTTTAAGTCCTTTTTTACATATTTTTAATTATTATTCAACAATTATGTATACAATTATGTATACAAAATCGTCAAAATAATCAATTTTGCAAAATATTGTTTTTTTTTTTGTTAAATCCAAAAAAATAAAATAAAATTTAATAACACATTTTTTTTGAAAATTCTTGGAGCCGTTGGAGAAATACATTTTTTTCTGAACATTTTTTTTTTTTGAACATTTCTATGGGAGATACCGTTGTTTTAAATCGATTAAGTCAAAGTTTCAAAATATTGAGTTTTCAAAAAAAACATTATTCAAACATTTTTTTTTATTAAATTTTTTTTCAATTTGGGCTTACATTAGTGGTAGGAGCTTCCGCATAAAATAAATCAAAAAAAAATTACCAAAAAGTACATTTTGCCTTCATTAATGAATTGATTTTTTTTTATAAAAATTTGTTGAGAAAAATAATATTTTCCTTTTTGGTCAAAAAAAAGTATGGCAAGTAGGTAGGACCGTCATTTTTCGTCTTAAAAAATGAAAACAAGAAACTGGGGGCATTTTTATGAAAAAAGCGTTTAGGCTGTAGACTAGAGGACAGACAGACTGAGAGACGGAATTGCGTGATCAATGTTTTTCGTCTTCGCTATCATCGTAATGTCAAGTTTGATCAAAATCTCGAGTTCGATTTTTTTACGAATTCATTACTTGCAATATAGTACCTACAATATCGCTTGTAAAAATTATATAAAAAAAAATATTCTGTACTACCTAGGTAACAACATACTTTATTTCCAAATAAATCTGTCTGTGGAGCAAAAATTAAATTATTCCCAAGAGATATTATTTGAAAAAAAAAAAACAAAAAGTACATATGTACATACATAATTGTATGTAAATGGTTATCTGGGTACATATGTACCTACCTAAACAAAAAATATTGAAATATCTCAACAGCGCTATGCTATTTGTGCATAGAAATAGTGAAAAGTAGCAACGTTGCTAAAATTCAAAATCCTAAAATCCACCATATATCCAAAATTTTAAAGAAAAATTTTAAATAAATTCTATAATAACCTATACATGCATGTATATCCATATACATTCTTACTTCAAATTCATGTATACGGCAATAGCCTTGATATAATTTATTTATACCCGCCATACTTTGAAGGTTGCCGTTTCAAAAACGGCTTATTCGGTTTTCTCCCTTACCCTGTATATTGTTGTCAAACTTGTGTTTTTCCTTTTTGCATCTACCTTTTCTTCTTCCACATCAACAATTGAATATCAAGAAAAGAGAAACTAGCGCCCCCATCGACGGAACTACTAGCTAAAAAATTCTGTCTCATTGTAGTACTATAGGTTTCATATACATTGGTCCTTATGTAATAGTAATGATTACGACGCGTTAAAAAAATCCAATTATTAAACGCAACAGAAAAAGCCCTTCTTCTTCTATCTGTCAAATCTTACAAGGACCTTTTTCGCATTCCTTGATTTGCTTAATAATTTCCTCTACAATACTAAAAATACATTTCTATTCAGTTGGTGCTACGAACAGAAATGGAAATACATATAAGAATCAACCCCAAGCAATCTTCGACATTTTTATAGCCAAGGATTTAATAATTATGAATTTATTACCAAAGCAATATGTACACACAAAAAAAATATTGTACCTACTCGTACTATAAAATTTCCTCTCCTACGTAAAGTCACACATTTTTAACAGACCCATAACGTTTGGCTTAACATTATAAGCCCCAATTTACTACAAGCTATAAAAAAGTTCCCTTCATATTGTATTATATGGAATTTTTTTTGAAAAAAAGTCCCTAATGTTGATTTAATAATTATTATGTAGAAACCTTATGCCTCACCCAATTATAAAACGAGTATATAAATATTACGTGGTGGTGGTAGGTATAGGTGTGTATATGGCATGGCGCCCAAGTCCTTCTTTGTGATATTTATGGATTTTCTTTTTCGTTTTTTTTTTATTTTTTTTGGTTGAATTCCTGAAAACCTTAGTTGAAATCTAATGTGTAATCTTTTATTAAATTTTTCAAACAATCATACAGACAGAAAGGGAGGAAAAAGGAAGCATCTCATCCTGATCCTAATGTCAAATAAAATGAAGACAAAAAGCAAAAAGCAGTACAAGGCCACTTATAGAATATAATCGTATAACATGAGAAAAAAAAAAAAGTTCACAGAAAAGGATGAGAAATAAAAAGTAAAGTGCTTTGCAATCAACACCAATACAATTTAATAGAATGCATATATGCACACCAGACACCACACACACAAATGGGCAAGTGCAGAAAGTTGCTGCAGGCAAGTTGTTTAAACTGAGGATATGAAACAATTATTATTTTCCTTTTATTCGTATACCAACCCAACATACCTACCACTCTAAGCCAAGAATGGAAGAAGACAGGAAATAGTATGTTTTTTAAACGGTCCTTTATGTCTTTATTGCTTTGGTATTATGTTTTTTCTGTGCGAATTATATTTAAAGTGAATTTGAAATAAATTGTTAATTTTTTTTTGTTTTATTTTTGTGCACACAGACAAAGTTTTTACTGCTTGTAGAAGGAATTGCAATTTATTATGATGATGTATTTTTTGTTGGAATATTTTTGAAACATGGCCAAGGATATTACCAATGTAAGGAAATGAATTTAAGTTATTGTGATTCCTACAAATTTGTGTTTGGTAAATTATAATTACTACATACTATAAGATTACATTACTGTAAGGCATATTTCTGTAAAGGGTGTTTTTTTTTCTGAGATGGAAAACTTTGAAATGAAAATAAAATTTGCCAAATTAATTGGTGGCATTAATGTTTGAATATGATTTCGGATAGCTATGTGGCGCTGCGGATAACATGTACATTTTAACACACTCGTCGCAGTAAAGCGATCAATTAATTCGGGCTTATCAGCTTTAACACATGTCAACAAAATTAGATTTTTTTGTTGCAGATATCAAAACTTACTAAATGTTTTTCATGGGGTTAATACGCATTATTCCATGTAAATCAAATAGAAGAGTCAAGTGCCCAAAATGGCCAAAATGGCACCTAGAAATTTTAGTTAAAAAAACCAAAGCAACTGGCCGCTGAGCATAACCACGAGACGCAGTCTTATGACATGAAGAGAATCCACCTCAAATCACGTATAAGATCCAGTTTGGAAATCAGTATAGAAGAGCTTGAACTAGCAATATCACTGGACGTCTTGAAATATGGAAATGTTTTGAAAGGGAGCGTGCATTAAATCAGCAGACAAATATTGGGGGAAGGCATCATGCTCTATTGCTAGACAATCAGCTCAACAAAAAATGCGATCCTACCAGGCAGCACTTTTTTCCTTTCCAAATTGGTCCGATTTTTCTTCAATTCGATGTCGAATCGACCCAATAATTCAGCATAGTAGATCCCTGTAATCATTATGCTCTTCTCCAGGTAGTTGTTGTAGAGCACACCTTGTAAATCCCAGAAAACGGTAGTCATAACTTTTCCGGCCGATTGGACAATTTTCCTCTTCTTTGGAACACATGTTCTACTGTTCTAAATGTTATTTCTACTGTTCCCTGGTATCTGGTGTGCACCAGTGGATCAATGTTTCGTTGAAAGTCATGAAACGACACAGAAACGCCTTCGGACTGCGCTTAAACAGCTTCAAACACTGCTTTGAAGTGGTCTCTTAGATACGCTTGTTGTCCAGAGTAAGCAAACGCGGCACCCATCGCGCCGACAGCTTTCTCATGCCCAACATTTCATGGACAATATGACTCACGCAGTCTTTTGATATGCCGACTGTATCAACTATCTCGCGCACCTTCAATCTGAGGTCTGCCAATAGGAGATCGTGGAATTTTGAGGCTCCCGGAAACTACGCCAGAGGAAATTGCGCCAGAATTTTTTTGGGGAAAAAACGCCAGAATTTTTTTCTGGCTTAAAATTGGAAGAAGAGCAGATTTTTTTTCGAAAATAAGCCAGAAGTATTGTATATTAAGCCAGATAGCTGTGGAAAAAGAGCCTGAAAGCAAAATTGAAATTAAGCCAGCAAATGTGTATATTCTGGCCAAATTTCCAAATAACGTTTTGGAAAAAGGCCATAAAATGTTTAAGGCATGGGTTGCGCTTCCGGTCAGGGCGGGGCCACATGACAAATGATGATTTCAAATATAAGCAATAAATTAAAAAAAAAACACCCTGTAACTCCCATTTGGGTATATGCAAATTTTTCTTGTATCTTTTTAAAAAGAAATCTTCAAATCCAAAAAAAATATACCCAGACTTGTACCCTTTTTATATGCTTGACACAAGCCCGCCCGAATTTTTTTTCTTGCTTTTTCAAATTTTTTTTTTGGAAAAAAGACCAACAATTTGGAAAAGATTATCAGAAAACTTTGGATTTTTTTAAAGGAAAAAAGGCCAGAATTTTGTATGAAGAATTTTTGGCGTTTTTTCAAAAAAAAGTTCCGGCGTAATTTCCGGGAGCGGATTTTTGACACCTTATCATCCGTTGCGAACATTAGTCTAATATGCGCTCACGCCCCACAGAAGATAAGGATGACGCCACCAAGGATGACTTCTACGAGCTCCTCGACAAAGCCTATGAGTAGTGCCGTAAATATGACGTTAAGATCGTACTAGACGATTTTAACACTAAAATAGGTAAAGAGGAAATCTTTGGTAGGACAGTCGGAAAACATAGCCTACATGACACAACGTCTAAAAACGGAGGCTAATTGACTTTGCGGCGGCACGTAACGTCACCATTGCAAGCACGCGGTTTCCTCATCTCGACATACACAAAGGGACTTGGCGGCATCCAGATCAAATAACCGTCAATTAGATTGATCACGTTGCGATCGATGCAAGGCACGCCTCCAATATTCTGGACGTTCGCACCTTCCGAGCAGCTAACATCGAGTCGGATCACTACCTTCTTGCAGCCAAGGTAAGAATGCGAATAACCCGAACGTCCCAACAACGGAGTAACACTGTGAGGAAGTATGACGTCGGAAAACTGCAATCGCAAGACCGCCAGAACCTATGCCGATCGAAAATCCCGTAACCTCTCAAGAAATCTATTGCCGCCAGCATCAAGTGCCGAAGACTAGTGGCAACGCTGCCCACAAGCCATCGGGGGAGAAGAACACCGGCTTCTCCAGAAGAAAAAGAGAGAGCATGAAAAGCGCGCGATCGAAGATATTGAGAGATGCTACTCCAGGAACAACGTGCGGAAGTTTTACCAACAGGTAAAAAGAACGTGTCAAGGCAAAAAAAACCCTCACAGAAGCCTGTGGACATAGGAATGGAAACCTCGTAGTAGAGTCACAGTCGGTGCTGAGAATATGGAAGGACCATTTCTACAGACTGTTAAACGGCGATGAAGACCAAAATCTCGCTGTCAGACAGAATGAAATATTCAACGTGGACGATGATACACAAAATTTCCCTCCACCTGAACTAAATGAAGTGGGGAGAGCAATATCAAAACTAAAGAACAAGAAAGCTGCTGGCCCCGACGGACTACCCACCGAACTCTTTAAAGCAGCCGGAGATGACCAGGTACAGTGCATACACCAACTCATCTCTAAAGTCTGGTAGAAGTAAGTATGCCTGATGAATAGAACCTCAGCATCGTTTGCCCGATCCACAAAAAAGGAGACCCTCTAAACTGCGCCAACTATAGATGAATAAGTCTCCTGAATATCGCGTACAAGATCATTTCTGCTGCACTATGTGAACGTCTGAAGCCATTTGTCAGCAACCTGATTGGATCCTATTAGTGGGGTTTCAGGCCAGGAAAGTCCACAATCGATCAAATGTTCACGCTACGGCAGATCCTGTAAACTACCCAAGAACTCCAAATCGATATCCACCATCTCTTTATCGATTTTAAGGCCGCGTACGATAGCATTTATAGAGACGAGCTATACAGAGCCATGTCTGGCATCCCCACAAAACTCATCCGACTGTGTAGGATGACGATGGATGGAGAACTATCGCTGCTCCGTCAAGGTTGGTAATGACGTCATAGAAGCTTTTGATGTCAAGAAAGGATTCCGACAAGGTGATGCACTATCGTGCGATTTCTTCAACTTAATACTTGAAAAAATTGTAAGAAATTCCCAATTTAACTCTACTGGCACAATTTTTTTCAGGTCTGTGCAATTGTTAGCATACGCTAATGACAAAGACATCATTAGCAGAACCCAGCGAGCTGTCACTGGAGCGTTTGCTAACATTGAAGCTGAAGCGGCTAGGATGGGACTAGCAGTCAATGAGGCCAACACGAAGTACCTGTTATCCACAAAAAGGGACACACAACACCGGCGGACTGGACAAATCGTCACAATAGACAGGTAAAACTTTGAGGTAGTTAGGGACTTTGTCTACCTCGGATCCACTATAACATCTAACAACAACATCTCGTTAGAAATAAAGCGAAGAATAGCTCTTGCCAATCGGTGTTCCTTTGGGATAGAGAGGCAATTGAGTAGTAAAGCCTTCTCTCGAAAAACAAAGGACTCTTTATAAGACTCCAATCATCCCGGTCATGCTCTATGGCGCGGAGACATGTTCTCTATCGAAAGCGGATGAAGATGTCCTTAGTCGTTTCGAGCGTAAGGTTCTTCGCAAGATTTTCGGGCTTATCTGCGTTAACGTTCTTTGGAGGAGAAGGTTCAACCATGAACTATACGAGCTGTACAGCGACATTGACCTGGTACAAAAAAAAACGTATATCACGTTTAAGATAGCTGGGTCATGTAGAGCGTATGGACAACAATGCTCCGGCTCGCAGGATCTTCGATTCCAACCCAGAGGGGAGACGCAGTCAAGGAAGACCTCGCCTAAGGTGGCGCGCTCAAGTGGAAGATGACCTCAGCCAACTTGGAGTGCATAACTGGAGGCAGCTAGCCAAAGACCGAGATAGCTGGGGAGGCATGTTGGTTGAGGCCCAGGTTCGTCCCGAACTGTAGCGCCACCTAAGTAAGTAAGTAGTATACTTCGTTGCGTGACACCAGAAATATAGCGATGTACCACTGGGGAATAGTACTTCCGAATTCCGAAAAGTTCTAATTTCATTTCAACAAATACGTCCGGCTACGATATTGACATCACCGGCTGTTCCCAATGTTCTGTTAAAGGTGATTAATAAACAGTAGAAATTTGTTGATCTTAAAGTTAACGATGACAGACTGCTATTAAAAAAACAAAGAAAAATCTGGAAGTTCGAACCCCACAAATAATATCGAAAGTCGAAGTCCGAAGAAGAATTATTTTGGAAAACCACTACCACTATAACCGCATGGTTCTTCGACGGAATGGGCAAGAATGTTCCAGCCTAATAGGGCTTTGAATCCAAGTATCCACAATCGAGACGACAAGGGAGACGGAACATCCGGCTTAAAGCACATGCTATCGTGGCGAAATGCCAGAGTGCTTGGTATGTGGTATATATGAATCGAACAAACGGCTAGGGATCGAGGAGGGTGAAGAAATATCGTTTCTTAGCGACCGACGGCTCATGATTCGCAAGCCCATTAAATAAGAAGCAAATTCGAATTCTTAAAAAAATTCCATCTCTTAAACAAATGGTTTTTATGGTATGGACGAAATTTTTTTAAACTAAATTTGTAACGATTTCTGAAGGTACCTCCTAACCTTCTTTTTTAAAAAATGGAATAAATGTTTCTTCAAAATTGTTTTCATTCTTTGAGAAATCTCTGTTTGAAATTCGGCTGTCGTCAAATTTTGATTTTGCTACCAAATGCTCCATTTTCGTATGTTTACAATTACTCTTCGCCTAAACTAGGTTACCGATTTTGATGAAGTTTTTTTTAGAGTATTGTATATAATTATGGCGTTGCCTGCCTAAAAATTATCTATGTAAAGTACGTAGATACAATTAAAACAAAGTTTTCTCAAAGAGAAAGGATATATTTTATAGATTTAGGCTAAGTTTCAGTAGTTTTAGAAATATCTATAAATTTTATAACATAACCTAAAAATGTTTGTTCTTTCATTAATACAAATGGGAATATCTCGAAAACGTGATGGTATTGAAAAATTTCCAATTTCAGATTCGAATTTAGCACACCAAAAAATATTGCGCAGATATATTTCAATTTTTGTAACTAAAGGGTGATTTTTTTGTTACTTGGTTTTTGACGTTTATATTTTTGACAGATCACACATGACAAATTCCACGAACATTTGACGTTTCGATTCAGTATTGTTTGCCATTTCATCATGAATAGCCTTACGCCTGAACAACGTTTGCAAATTATTGAAATTTATTATCAAAATTCGTGCTCTGTGAAAAATGTGTTTCGCAATGTTTTATCGCAAAATTGTCTTCAGCGACGAGGCTCATTTTTGGCTAAATGGATACGTGAATAAGCAGAATTGACGTATTTGGAGTGAAGAGCAGCCAGAGGAAATTCAGCAGCTACCAATGCATCCCGAAAAATGCACTATTTGGTGCGGTTTATGGGCAGGCGGCATCATTGGGCCGTACTTCTTCAAGGACGATGAAGGCCGCAGGGTTACGGTCAATGGAGAAAGGTACCGTTCGATGATAACAGATTTTTTTTGCCGAAAATGCAAGAATTGAACTCGGTCGACATGTGGTTCCAACAGGACGGTGCCACATGCCACACTGCACGCGAAACCATGCATCAATTGAGAGGCGAATTTGGTGAGCAGTTGATCTCACGTTTTGGCGCAGTCAATTGGCCACCAAGATCATGTGATTTGACCCCGTTAGACTATTTTTTGTGGGGCTATGTTAAGTCTATTGTCTATGGGGATAAGCTAAACACGATTGCTGCCTTGGAAGCCAACATTGAACGCGTCATTGGTGAGATTCCGGCCGAAATGTGTGAAAAAGTTTGCCAAAATTGGACCTTCAGAATGGACCACCTGAAGCGTAGCCGCGGGCAACATTTAAGTAAAATTATTTTTAAAAAGTAAATGGCAGAAATGGATTTATCGATCCAAATAAAAATTTCATTCACTTTTTACAAGTTTCTGTGTTTTTTTGAATTTTCAAAAACCAAGCTCTTAAAAAATCACCGTTTAAATGATTGTTGGCCAGTGTTATCTAAAAAATTAAAAGTTCGTGAAATTATTTGTTTGGGAAACGTTTCTTGTCAGCAATTTTTTTTTAACAAATGTAAACTGTTGCATGTAAGACCTAATGTCTCTTAAATGCAACCTGAATAGAAAAGACTCAAACTCAGCACAGAAGAACATTGCATACAATTATTAATACACAAAGATCACTTGGAAACTTCTTTCATGGGAAATGCGTAGTTGTCCTACAATTTACCGATTAGTCAAGTGTTTTCAGCAAAATGGGACTGATCGTGATCTTCCGCGTGCTGAAAGACTTCGTCCAGTTCGAAGTTAACATTGCTCAGTGAAAGTATTGATGAGGATCCCGAATAGGCAAAGAATTTTATGGCAATTACACCATTTTTCATATAACACTAAATTGGTTAACGAGTCCAACTATGGCTCTCCTGAGGAAATTTTGTGTTTTTGTTGGTTTGACTGCCCGCCGTGTTCACCCTATATAGCGGCTCCAGATTTGTTCTTTTTGTTCGGGGCTAAAACATGGTGCTAGTTAAAAAGTGTTTAAAATTAGGAAAATATTAGTAAAGTGCTTTAGTATTAGTAAACTGTTAAGTGGTATCATGCTAAGCCCTTAACATCAGGCTGTTTAAAGTTTTGCGCCATTATCTTTAAAATATTACCTTAACATATTTCCAAAATATTATCTAAATTTTAATAAATTCATAAAATTTAAAAAAAAAAACACTTTATCATAAAATAAATCATTCTGTTACTTATGTGCCACCCTGTACATTTCATGGTTTATCGAATTAATCTCACCGATGGCGGCTATAAGCACCATAAAATTCACATAATTCACTATGAGTTTCTTGAATTGGACCAATTTTTTCGAACTGTTTTTGAACAATGAATTCTCACTCCTACATCAAAACAACAGAAATCTTTCAAATTAAATGTCAACGAAAACAGGGTTGCCAATTTAAAGATAAAAAACACGCTTTACTTAAAAATTGCTCCTGCCACTTCAAGGCAACTCATAGTTTGTATTTGCGTATAGGATGCATTATATATTTTGAATTCCTTCTTTTTCATCGTATTTTCAAAATTGCAGCATCCCGCAGATGAATAATCTGAAACTTTGACAACATTTCAAGGACTCTGGAAGTGCATATTGTTGTTCAATCATTCATAAAATCCTTCTCTGTTGAGAAACCTCGTCTGTTTGTGTTATGTTTTCTGTCAAATTTCATCTTTTCTCTAAGGTTACACGAGTAAAATAAAGAGCTCTGAGGTTCTGTTCGGAACATATCCGTCCCCAAAGTGAAATCCTTAATTTCTTATCCACATCTGTCACAAACATAAATGGTCCTTCGCAAGATATATATTTTATTTTTCCAAAGCCATCGTCCTTTTTTTTACAACAAATTTTGCTTCTTGTTTTTTTTTTTCTTCCATGGCTAAGAAGTAAGAAATTCATTTTTTTTTTGCATTTAATTTTTCATCTGCATTTCCGGGGGGACTTTGAAGGATAAGTTCTCCACCGACCGAACACACTGTTTCAGTGGATTAAGGAAAAATTCGATAAAACTTTGTTCAAGACTTATGCAAATAGTTAGAGTGTACTTTTTGGGATTTATTTTACTGGAAAGTGATCATCCCAATAAGGATTTGAAAAGTTGAGTTGCTGCGCTGAAAAAAAGTAAGGAAACAAAAAAACAGCGTTGATTTTTTTGTATGCAAAGTTCTCCCGTCAAAGTTGGTTGGTCGCCCAAGTTAAAGTAAAATATATATTTTTAAAGTTAAACTACAAATTTATTTTACTAAAATAAATATGTAAGTACTTTAAGGGTCTTAAAATAATATGGCTCAACGTTAAACAAAAAAAAAACATATCGAGAAACACATGTTCAAGAAAAGAAAACAACCATTTTATATTATTTCAATTTTTATTCACATGGAATTGTAATGGAAATCGAATTGCTTTTGGAAGGCGCTATAATAGACGATAAATCCAATACAAGCATAATAATTCATCTAACAATTGCAAATCCATAATTTATGTGTTGTGAATTCCTCAGCCCTGCAAATTGCGATTTATTTACAGATGGTGTTGTTTTTTTTTTTTAAAGGCTAAACCAAAACCAAACCAACAATTTCTAACACACAAGTCCTGGTATTTCATGTAACAAATGGTGCAATAAATCTTTTTTTTTTCTATGTCAAATATATATATATATAAATATGAAAAGGTAGAAGGGAGACAAAGTAGCATAAACAATGAAGTAGATCAACTTATATCGATTGCATGAACTTGTGTTTTTGCGTTCAATCGTTTTAGTTTTTTTTTTTTTTACTAAATATGTTGCTGAGTGGAATAAGGAATTATTTTTTCCAAATTTTGACTGTTCTAAAATATGATTTATATTTTAAGTCGTTGCTTAGTTTCGGTCGCCTTAGGGCTTAAGACTTAAGAATAAAGAATTTTAAAGAAAAGATACTTAACAGCTTACAGTTAATGTTTTGTTTTCATAATGCATCTAAACATTAACAATTATTGTGATACAGGGTGGCCCACGAATCATGCTACAATAAGAAATTTAAATAACTTTTATTTTAATCGAAGTGTTTCATCAATTTTTTTGACTGGATAAAAATTAAATTTTATTTTAAATAACTAATGGTTTTTAAAGATGATAGACCACAAATGACCTCCGGGCTCATCCACGCATATGCGGCACCTGATCAGAAAATTGTTCATTGCGGCCCGAAGGGTTGAAATTGGGATCGCTTCAATTATTGTCTTAATGGACTGCTTTAATTTAGTCAAATTCCTTGGTTTCATTTTGTACACTTTCTGATTGACATAACCCCATAAAAAAAGTCTGGTGCAGCCAGGTCAGGTGAACTTGGGGGCCTGCGGAAAGTGCAGTTTCCGGATATCAATATGTTTGAGAATTTTCGTTGGAGCTCCGCCATAACGTGTGTGGCTACGTGTGCACTTGCTCCATCTTGTTAAAACCAAATCCTGCTGAAAGGGATACGTGTTCGTCGAAGTTCTGGGTAAAAAAAACTCCTTCAACATCCTTAAATAACGCTCCCCATTGACAGTTTGTGTTACACCGTTTTCTTCAAAGAAGTATAACCCAACAATACACCTTGATGAAACTGCGCACCACAAAGTAACTCGTTCTGGGTGCAGTTCCGTCTCATGGAACATTTCTGGATTAGATTCACTCCATATACGACAATTTTGCTTGTTAATATTGCTGTTTAAGTCAAAATGGGCCTCATCAGAAGCATTTATCAATGTGTTGTCTTCGTCGGCCATTGCAATCGCTTTTCGGCAAAATTCCAGACGAACAGGTAAGTCCTGAAGCTTTAACATGCTTCTAATTTGGACTTTGTACGGAAACAAGTTTAAGTCATCATGAAGTATACGTTGTAATGACCGTCTGCTAACTCCAATTTGGCCTTATAAGTTTCGAATCGAAACGCTTGGATTTGCCTGTATTGCCGATGCAACAGCCACGATTGTATCCTGAACCCGAACATTAGGATCTCGATTATACGGTCTTCGTTCGATGCTTCCAGATTCTCATAATGGTCTATCTACTCGTGGGAGTACCGCCAAACTCCAGCTTAAATTCTCTTTGGGCGGAATTGACGGACTGCAAAGAATGGTATCGCTGCACTATCCAAATTCAAGCATTCACTTTGATAAATCTAAATAGTAGCCTATAAAATAAAAAAATATAAGCCGATTACTCACACTGAAAAAAAGTTATTACATTTTATTTTTATAGCACGATTCGTGGGCCACCCTGTATTATAACAAAATCGGATGCGCATTTACAGATAAATCAAAAAATTATCAATATAAAGCTTGAAAAAAAGTGCTTTATATGAATTTTTAGTTGGAATAATGATAATTCAGTTGCTTTGAACATATAAATTAGGAAATGTAGTCAAAACCTTTAAGGCTGTTTTCGAAAAAATAAAATACGTACATATAAAGTCAAGAGTATTAAAAAGGTTTTGCAATCTATTCAGCGTGCATGTGGTGGATTTATGTATATTATCCTTTTCCTTGTTTGAGTTCGCGTTCTGACACTTTCTTTAGGAGAAAATACGCCTCTTGCTTCATTCTTTACGGCCCGCATGATTTTCGAAGATGGCTGCGTACAATTAATAGACAATGAATCAAATGGGTTTCCAACGCCTGAGTATAAATAAAAGCATGATTTGATTTCTTTTTAAAAATCAACAAAATTTGTATTCATCATTTCTTAATTTTAAGACAATTTATTTTGGGCGAAGGTGGTAACCATTAAATAAACCGCCGAGAAAATCCTTTTATTGACATTTAGTCGTATAGACGTCGCACAGTCCACCAGTCTACTGAATAGCTTCAACAGTGGCTTTACAATGAAATTAACACAACATATACAGAGCTGCCAACATATTATAAATACATGCATAATGGTGCCCTGTTTTGATTTTAACACCGGAGTCTGTCTAGAAGGACACTGGCCAGTGCTTCCTAACTTCACACTTCAAGTACCAAAAAGCCAAATGACTAGAGTCTATTTAGGTAGCCCTTTTAATACTTATTACTGGTTAGAGTTCCAGAAGGAATAGCTGTCAAAATATTGACTACACACTACAAACAAATTCAATATTAGTAATATATCGCAACGCAACAACTGAAGGTTGAGCTGCATTCTTTGTATTTTTAACTTTTGTGTCCAGGTGTTTTGATATTTTAAAATCATGTACACGATCACCTAAGCCAAACCAAGCTTTAAGATATAATTGAATGAACTTCAAACCCTTGTCAATCTCAGACAAAATACACAGCTGACAATTTTTATCTGAGCACAATAAAGGCCTCAGGAAAAATAGATATAAAAAATTACGTTACTTAGAAAAAATTCCGGCAAAAAAATTGGGGTGTAGTACATTTAGTCAAACAAAATTAATAGGTAAATTTATGTTTTTGAGTGGGGAATTTTGTTTATTTGGTTATCATAGACTCTGTTGCGTGATGCTTATGAGCTGAATGTTGGTGGTAGATTACTAAATTTTAAAGTTTTATTAAATATGGTTGCTACACCCGATGAATAATAAAATTTATATACCCATTTTTACAATAAAAAAATGAACTTTGGACCACTATAACTCAAGAATGAATAATTGACGTACCTACAAATGTTATTTTGTAGATAATTGTAATGTCTACAGGTTGTTCTTAGTTTATTTTGTTCTCAAAAGAAAAAGAAATGTTCTTGGGACTTATTAAACAAAATACAAAAAATTACTTCTTTCAAAATGGCAGCATTTATCTTCCGGTACCACTCTAAAAAACATTTCATTTTTAATAAGATGTGTTTTTCCATACATAACAATGGATTAAATTTTGATTTAGATATTTCTGACCACTATTTTAATAATTTTTAATTTTTATTTCACCATTGTGTTACGTGGCCTTTGGATTTGACAACTGCTTCAATGCATCGTGGAATTGTGTCAACTAATTTCTGACATTCTTCAGTACCAAAAGATTCCCAAATATTTATGATTTTAGCTTTTTTAGTTCTTGAAGAGTCCGGCAGGGTTATTTTCGCGGTTTTCGCTTCATTTTTTGCCAGACACTTTCAATTGGTGAAATGTCGTGCCAGCTGGAAGGCTATTCCAGTAAAGGAATTGCTTTAGCAGATAACCACGCAATTGAAGATCTTGTTGTATGACAAGAAGCACCATCCTGTTGTAAAATATAGTCTCCATCACTAGCTTGAAGTCGTGGTATTGATGGGAGAAGTTCATTTTGTAGAATATCCCTGTACTTGGCAGCATTGACAATTCCATTTACAAAACGTAAAATGCCGAAACCCAGTCAAGACATGCATTCCCATAGGTATCATTAGAGACGCTGGAAACTTGAGCGTTTTTGCAATTCAATCTTTGTGAAAAGCCTCTTTTGAATTTCTAATAATTACTCGTTTTACGGAAGGCATATAGTATAATATTATTATATTATTATTATTATTAATATTTGTAAATTTTTGTCTCATCTCGCATTCTCTTTTTTACCAAGAAATAGGAGTGAGATAAAAAAGAAAGACGTCAACATGGATTGAATAACTTGAATCTTGTCTGAACACCGTCATAAATTCTGCTTTTTTCTTTATTTTATTATTATTAATTTCCATATACATATATACACTGAGTTACAAAAAAAAGTGGCGCAGTCTTACTTTTTGAAGTGGTGTTATCATTATGATAATATGTCGCTATGTTTTTGCAGATCTTAGGCCGTGTGTGAATTGCGTTAAAATGTTGGTTAAATTTTGTAACTTGGTTAAAATTTGACACTAGCATGGTGAATAAAATGGGTTAAAATGTAGGCAGCTGTAGAGCAGGCTAAATTTGCGTTAAAATTTAATGTGTCTCAAGATAGAGTAATTTGAAACTGTAATACCCCTTTCACACAAGGCAACTGAGTTGCCGGCAACTGGGAGCTTGGGGGTGAGAAGGGCAAGAAGTAAGGGGAATGAAAAAAATCTCCCCGGTCAACGATTTGAAGAGATTTTTTTGACGTTTTGCTTTGAAATTTTCTTAGATTTCCATTTTGACGTCTGTCTTCGGAGACAGATCTATCAGTCAAACATATATTTTTTTAAAGACAAATTGTTTCTTACAATAATATTATTACAACATTAAACCAAACCAAGTGAGCTACTTAAATAAATTCATTGTGAAAGAAAATTTAAAGTTTTAATTCTTGTAGGCAAGGTTTCCCGGCGACTGTTCCTTTGATGATTGTGACAATGCCATTGGGCGCATTTAATTCAATCCATCACGAGTTGGTACATATTTTATACATTCATTTTATTTACGTAGATTGCAGAATCATAATTCACAAATCAGGATGTCATTACCACCAGCTTTACTTAAACGATTAGCATCTCGAGGTCTCGTTAAAGGCTCAATTGCTGATGATTCTAGTATGTTACTATTTTATTAGCGTTTATTAATTTACAAATTAACATTCTTTTAATTTTTGATATAGGCCTAATTGAAAGCAAAGCAGATGAAGTTCTCGAAAATGAAGAAATCATTGCAGAAGACTACGATGAAATAGACATTGAGTATCCTTCGCAGTTTGATTCTTATGAACCCGAAAGGAGAATTGAAGAACATTTCTGGATCGACCGTATGAAATTGCGCATAGGAGAAGGTACTTCATCCGGCTGCAAGGGATGCCCAAACAAATACAATATTTATCACAAATGTAGTCTCTACTGCGTTACACGCTGGGGAAATGGAGTTTTAGAACCCCAGAAAAGTTATCTGAAGAGAAGAGCTCGACTTATCAGAAAATACCCACTTCCCAAAGGATGGAAAGAAATCTACGACTCCGGATGCGGGTGTTTCTATTACTGGAACACAGGAAACAACAACGTTGCATGGTTGCCACCATCTCATCCGAAAGCATTTATAACAAAGAGTGCAGCCGTTTTCAGAAGGCAGCTGGAAGAATTGGTTCTGCTTGATAACGAGGACGCTGAAGACAAAAGCGATAGCGAGCCCGGTTCAAGGTCTGCAGATCAAAATGAAACAAGTGCAATTCCATTGCAATCTTCCTTACAGTCGTCGTTGTCATCTAAAAATCACGCTGCTGAACGTTCAAAGATTGACTTGAGAAATCATCATACAATGGGTCCAAAAAAACATCGAAATCGTGACCTCGACAAAATGATTCGGCAAAAAGAAATAAAACGCTATCGCGATAAGATGTTAAGAAAAGATAATTTTCGCGACTAATTAAACCCAAGTCAAAAATAACAGAAACGGAAATAAATTGTGGAATAGTAATCGTCCACCAATGTATGAATTAATTCCTATAAAATGCAAGGTCATGAGTAAAAAATTATGCTCGTTTCAGAAGACCTTTTGAGAGTCGGGTAGTTTGCGATATGTCTGACTCATATAAGACCTTACTACTACTACAAACAATTTCAAAAAAAAAAATTAATTTCAGAACAAATTTAATAAAATATTTATTAAGGTATGCAATTTATTAACATTAAATTCTTTTTATTTAACTTAAAATAGTTTCACCTGTAATATTCATTGTGTTGAGGAAAACTCCCATTGGGGTTGCTGGCCCAAAGTTTTCTATAGTATTAGCTACTTTGTTGCGCAGATTCCGTAATCGCAAAGATGCATGTACAAATGAAACTAAAATTGATTCTATTATTTATTGGAAATTAAAAAAATATATATACATACGTGAAAATGGCAATAGCAATGTAAATAATGACCAGAGAACAGCATTCAGACAATAAAGCAGTATATATCCGCATACAAGCGTTTGTTTGTTTACAAAAAGCGAATGTCAAATCAAAAGCAATTCAAAAAACGAGCAACTCAGTTTCCTCATCAATTTCCTCGTGTGAAAGGTACAAGGCAATTAAAGGAAAACGTCAAAAAAATCTCCAGCAACTGGTTTCCCTGTGTGAAAGGGGAATAAGTGATAACCGAAAAGAAAGATGAACTCCAAAAAGTCCAGATCTACTGGGAAACAATATAATAAATGTAAGTTTTAATTTATTCAATTGAAAAATTAAATTACATTATTATTTTTGTTTGTGTAGGGTCTCAAGAGGAAAAAACAAATATTATAACCCGTTGATATTTTAACAAATATAAAACAAATAATTAAAATACTCATTGTATTTCATTTTGCAAATTGAATACAAATAGATTGATTTGTCAGCTTGTCAAATTCTTCAGCTGTGAAAACTAGTGTTTACATACTAAATCAACAAACTAACCGCATAATGGGAATTGTTTTGAAAATATTTGGAATTGTTGTTTTAAAATATTAAATTAACGATGTAAACCCGAAACATATTAGCAAAACTGAGAATTTGTTACTTTTTTCGTGCCAAATTATTAACTTTGTATCTTCTAAGTCGGATTTTGGGAAAGAAATTAATTAACTTGAACAACAAAAAAAATGTTTTTAGGAAAATTTCTTCAATCTTGAAGGAATTTTAGTCAAAATAGTGTTTTAATAAATCCCTTTTAACGCAATTCACACAGCAAAAAGCTAAATTTGATCCCACCACAAACCAAACTTCAAAATTTAACCAAGGTAGAAAATTTAACCAACATTTTAACGCAATTCACACACGGCCTTAATATGTTTCAATTTAAAGCCTGCTGCTGATGCGAAACGAAATTTTTCGGTGGTCTCCACTAGGAGAGCGAAATGCTAACGAAAACCACAGCGGAAAATTTTTGCGGAGAGTTCTATAAGCTGTTCAAAACAATTGACAAGTTGTAAGAAAAAAAGTAATTTTGTCACCAAAATATTTTTAGATGGTAAATTTTTTGTCGCCAAATTACTTTTAAATGAAATTTTTTTGAAATAATTCTTTGATTTATTAATTGTTCTGGTTACACATAGAGGATTTAAGTGATGGAAATTAAGCAAATACTTTGGGACTTATTAACTGGTTTATCTGCCCATTTGATAAAATTTCTATCAATTTTAAGAAAATCAATGAAATAGGGAGGTAAACCACTCTATAATTCGAAAACTACGTGCTTCATTGGGATGGTGTAAACGGTTATGAGTTCTAATTTGTGGTTTCTTACTAATTCCGGATACCATTTTCAAGTCCAAGAATTATTTCAAAAAAATATAAACGGTGATTTTTTAAGAGCTTGGTTTTTGAAAATTCAAAAAAACACAGAAACTTGTAAAAAGTGAATGAAATTTTTATTTGGATCGATAAATCCATTTCTGCCATTTACTTTTTAAAAATAATTTCACTTAAATGTTGCCCGCGGCTACGCTTCAGGTGGTCCATTCTGAAGGTCCAATTTTGGCAAACTTTTTCACACATTTCGGCCGGAATCTCACCAATGACGCGTTCAATGTTGGCTTCCAAGGCAGCAATCGTGTTTGGCTTGTCCCCATAGACAATAGACTTAACATAGCCCCACAAAAAATAGTCTAACGGGGTCAAATCACATGATCTTGGTGGCCAATTGACTGCGCCAAAACGTGAGATCAACTGTTCACCAAATTCGCCTCTCAATTGATGCATGGTTTCGCGTGCAGTGTGGCATGTGGCACCGTCCTGTTGGAACCACATGTCGACCGAGTTCAATTCTTGCATTTTCGGCAAAAAAAATCTGTTATCATCGAACGGTACCTTTCTCCATTGACCGTAACCCTGCGGCCTTCATCGTCCTTGAAGAAGTACGGCCCAATGATGCCGCCTGCCCATAAACCGCACCAAACAGTGCATTTTTCTGGATGCATTGGTAGCTGCTGAATTGCCTCTGGCTGCTCTTCACTCCAAATACGGCAATTCTGCTTATTCACGTATCCATTTAGCCAAAAATGAGCGGAAAAAAACGGACGTAGCTTGCGAAACACATTTTTCACAGAGCACGAATTTTGATAATAAATTTCAATAATTTGCAAACGTTGTTCAGGCGTAAGTCTATTCACGACGAAATGGCAAACAATACTGAATCGAAATGTCAAATGTTCGTGGAATTTGTCATGTGTGATCTGTCAAAAATATAAACGTCAAAAACCAAGTAGCAAAAAAATCACCTGTTATATAAAGGAAATTTGGTGACAAAAAAAAAAAACATGTACAAATAATTTGGTGACAAAACTACTTTTGGTTTTGTTAATGCTTCCTTTGAAAGTATGAAGTTTTGATTCTAAAAAGATATCGCTCGCCTTTATTGGACATTATATATTCCAAGAGAACACTGAATAGCTTTTGGAATATATCTTTGGAACGGGTTGCATTTTCACTTGTTCATCAGTGAGTTTTTTTAGTGGGTTTGTACTTGACCGCTCTGCTACGCTGCGAATGCTCTTTGATCGATTCCCATTTTAACTATAGGTCTTGCTTCCTCAATTAATACCAAAATCGAATGAATAGTATAAATGCATGGCCTTATATGTCAAATCCAACTGACAAGTGACCAGCTTCCAAGCAGCTTGATTTGCTATCAAATCCACGAGCAGGGCATCTGCCATACGATGGTTCAATTACATTAAAAAACTTCGTCCAGAAAAGAAAAAGAAGGTAGCGATGGGAATGCGAGGTAAGTGATTTGTCATCATCTTCTTTCTGTCAACACAACAAAAGGACTAGCGAGGTCATCACCAGAAATTGTTAACTAAATAACAATGTCCATCCCGTGCCTATTTTCACGAAGTAAACATTAAACAGATTGTCTCAGCTTGAGAAATAAGTTCTGGGGTATGGTATAAAATCGCCAATCAATGAGATCGGCAACAGGCTTTCTAAATAGAGGTGGGTATCGTTTAAGATGGCCTTTTTGCAACCAAACATTATTGTGGTAACGATGATTTCCTTAATTGTCGTTGGTGCAGCGGAAGGCCGCTTACCTTTGGCTTCCGGCCTGGATACATCTTGTCCCGACCAGGTCGGAAATTCATATTCGTACTGGCAGTAGCGGGCGGTGGATTTGATTTTTTCCTTGTGGCAATTGAGTTAATTTATGTGTTGAAAGTATATAGTTAGAAATGGTGAATGTTTTTTTTATATTTATATGGTGTCAAAGGTCGCATAGAATTTAAAAGTTGGAGTAACAAATGTTTTTTAAAAATCGTGACATGGACAGTTAATTGCAGAACAAACTACTAAATCTTGTTTATATTTTTATTTAGAAGTCACTTAAAATAAATTAATTTTAAAAGAACATAGGTTATTTTTAATCTAAGCACTAGCACTAGGTATGAGAAAAGTCGATAGTTGGTTATAATAAGCACTCCAAATAAAGATCCGCTATATCTTGTTCGCCGATAAGATATGTGAAGGGTGTGCTTCTTTCCAACTTCCCATTTTCATTTTGCAGATTTAGTTTAGTCGATTTTGAAAATGGCTTTGATACAAAATTAGAATTGAATGTATTTTGAATAATTTAATACAGAAAATGCACAGAAAAACCAGACACTAGAGAAAACACAAAGCCAAAGAAAAATCAAATAAGCATAACAAGAGCTTGACTTTTTTTTTTATAAAAAAAATGAGATGTCAAAATTTCGCAAGCAATTAATGTGCAGGTCAATTAAATTGAGAACGAAAAGAGTGGAGAATTTAACAAATTTTGGCATCCGTGATCCAGTAAATGTTTTGGCACGAGTACGATAACTATGGCGCCAAGATATAATAACGGTTTTTGGTAGAGGGGCTTAATACAAGCATTTTTTACTATGGGAGGGGGGGTCTATCTCCCCTCGTTTAGGCGGGAGGGGCAATTTTATAAAAATTTACTTAAAATTTTTAAAAAAATATTAAAAAAGAACGGCAACACTTACAGTTATAAATTATACTTATTATTAAAAGTCCAAACTCTACAATTTATAATAAATTTTAAGTAAAGTTGGTTCAGTCAATAGTTTTTGAAATAATTGACTTCAAACTCAAAATTTATGAAAAAAAGTTAAAAAAATCACTTTGAGTATTATTTTTCTCATGATTATAAATACCAATAAAGAAGTAATTGATGTAGTTAACTGTTCCAATTATTTCTTAATCAAACACTGAAAACTATTCGTCTCTATGTTTTGTAGTTTTTGCGAAAATTGAAAAACAAAAAAAAATAATTTTGTATCAGATGGGTGCATGTAAAGTTTCTTTTGCATTTAAAGAATCTGGATTAAAAAAAATAATTGATATTATATACATAAACGTATTTACATATGTCATGTCCATTTCAATCTCTTTTTTCTAAATATACGGTTAGATACTTGACCAAAACTTAACATTTTTTTACATTTTTTATTTTTTAACATTTAATATATTTGAGCATAATGACGAACTTAACGAACTCCACAGTGACACTAGTACGGACGATGAATTCATTGACGAGACTTACATACCTTCAACACATTGAAAATTGACGTGACTATTTTTTACTAACTCCTGACTTACTTAAAAACTAACTGACTGGGACGCGGAATGCATTACAATCCTACCTCCTCGTGGTGCATTCTGGGTTATGCTAAATGAATTGCTTTACTTGAGTCACAAAGATGAACTTATCATTAAAATTGATCCTGAAAGTAAATACCAAAAAAACTCTTTAAAAAGTAGTTTTAAAAACCCCAAAAACCAAAAAACAAAAATAAAGCAAAAATATTTTACTCAGAGAAGGAAATCTTGTTAGAAATAGGAGCTTTGTGCGTATAGAAAAAAGAAACACTTAATAACCGCATTAACTGTAATAAAATCACAAAGGTATATATGAAATTTACCATGCAAACAGTGAGATGCCTAAGGGGGGGCATGCTGCCCCCCTGCAACCCCCCTGCAACCCCCCTGCTTGGGCTCACAATAGGCTTTGGGGAGGGTGAAAATTTTATTATATGCAAAGTTTCTTTAAAATTAAAGAATATTTTGGGTTTAAAGAACAAGTATAGTTTTACTATTTTTCAATTACATATCTTAAAAACTAGAAGACATAAAAAGAAGTAGTTTTCTGTGTTTAATAAAAAAAATAATTGGGTCAGTTAAATACATCAATTATTTTTTTATCGATATCCATAATCATGAGAAAAATAATATTCAAAGTGATTTTTGTAACTTTTTTTTCATAAATTTTGACTTTGAAGTCAATTATTTAAAAAACTATTGACTAAAACAACTTTATTTAAAATTAATTATAAATTGTAGAGTTCTGACTTTTGAAAAAGGTATAATTTATAACTGTAGGTGTTGCCGTTCTTTTTTAATATTTTTTTTAAAGATTTTAAGTAAATTTTTATAAAATTGCCCCTCCCGCCTAACCGAGGGGAGATAGACCCCCCCTACCATAGTAAAAAATGCTTGTATTAAGCCACTCTACCAAAAACCGTTATTATATCTTGGCGCCAAAGTTATCGTACTCTCCTCAATGTTTTAATGCGTGTATTGTTATGAATTTATTATAATTTGTTTCTCTATTGGTTTTTTTTAGTAATTTTTGTGATATGAAAATAACGGCAGAATAAGTTTTCAGGGAAATTGATAGAGGATGGACGAGGTGTACGGTATGTCGCTATTATGATTGAAAAATTGGAAACGACACTTAGAAGAACCATTAAAAGGTACAGAGAAACCAATTCTTACACCCGACGTCAGAAAAACATCTGCAAGATATGACCGAGAGAGTCACCAAACAGCGTGTTCAAGTTGAAAGTGTAAATCATGTAAGTGCGTCCTTAGTGTGAACACCAATTAAATTTCCACACCCACCCACACTCAAAACATCTAATTTACAAGCTTACCCCAAAGTTGTTTCGTTTCCTCCCGTTCCAACTTGAATATTGCTGCAGCCGGCATTATACATTATTCTACTATTCATTTTCCAATCGCCACCAGACATCCACCACCACCGCCATCATATTAATTTTTAATAAAATTCGAATTAACTTGTATAGTTCGCTTTTTTTATTGTCTTTTATCGAAAAATAAGTTAAGTGTGAAGTTCGGTAATCATTGATCGAATTTAAACCTATTAAACGGATTAAACAGCGATTGGATTAGATACAGCGGACGAGCTGTCTCACAGATTGCGAACAGTTAGAGGGACAACGATGAGGTGACTATTAGTGGAGATTGGCCTGAGAGCAAGAAGACCTCGCCTGCCGAGACTGACGATACATCACAAGCGCCGTGTCTGATGGAATTTGCTCGCCTTCACGGAGATTGGATCGAGGTCAACTTGAATAGAGTTCTTTGCACTGATGATTCAAGGGTTTGTCTGCGATCACTAGATAGACGTAGCAGAATGTTGAGACGAAGAGGTGAGAGAAGCTTTTCAGCAACAGTTGCCTAGGTAGAAAATATCTGGGGAAATTCAGTCAAGGCGTGGGCAGGAATTTCCATGCGCGACCTGTCCATCGTTGAAAGATCTGTGATCTTCAGTTATCAAGTAAACAACATTCTGGAGCAACATGTGGTTCCATTCGCACCATTTATTGGCTGTAACTTTTTGCTGGTGCACGACAATGCTAGGCCACACGTTGCTAGGTGCCTTAATAAATATTTACCAGAAGTTGGAGTTGAGGTGATGGCTTTGTCTGTGATGGGCCTGACATGAATCTCATTGAACACGTTTAGGACCTTCTCGGGAAAATGATAGGGAGACGATCAGCCCTTCCAAAAAAATTCAGTGTACATATCTCTGCTCTGATCGTTGAAAAAAGAAGATACTCGGCTAAGCGAATACCACCGTTGTAAAATGTTAAACGTAAACGGGTTCTCCACAAATTTACTACGACTATCTTTTCGAACCTGTTCAACTTGACATGTTCAAAATTAAAGTCCATGTTTTCATTTTGTCAAAGTATGTACATACGTGATTAACACTAAACTATACACAGAACAGGAAGTTTGTTTAAACTTAATCACTAATTACTACAGGCTAATTCAAAAGTTCTGACATATTTTACTAAAACTGCGTTCGAATTTTTTGTTAGACTAACCGCATATAACGGTAATATAGATATAACATAATTCTCCCGTTAAAAGCTTACAAAATTAAATAACTTAATTAGATCGTCACCAGCAGCTCATTTTGTTCATAAACTCGAATAACTTTAAACTTGAATGAAAAATGATAACATGGCAAACTTTACCTTTACCTTCAAATAAAACCACACCATAATAGCTTGTAAGCCATGCTAAAAACTAAAACCTTAAAACTTCTTCGAAAACTTTCCAACCAACCATAAACGATGTATTTAATTTAATAGATCAAAATGAATTTTGGAATTTTTCGTACATATGTAGGTACTTAAAATTTAAAAATATCTACATGCATCGAGCTCATCATTAAATGTAAGCACACACATGTTTAAAAGTTTTCTTAAGTTTAAATAATCGTGTAGGACATACACTACATAATACGCACCATTTTATTTGCAAGCGTATATGCGTTATAATAAGAAGTTTCAAATTCCGCACTGCTAACTATGCTCGTCAGAAAACTTTTTGCTGAATTTTGCATAACTAGTATTTGCTGACTCGTCATCATCTCCCACCTAGGATGATGCGCCGCTGCCTTCAGTAAAGTTTTCATCGTCTAAATTACTGCAATCCACTCATCCCCTTTGGTTTGAAGTTCATAAAATTCTATGGATGGTAAATTCATCTTCCTCCACGACTACACATTACCACCATCACTAGGTATAGATGAGAGGTTTATTAAAATAATAAAGCCGAATTCAAAATAAAAACAAAAAGCGAGATTCCTGCAAATCCTTAAGCCGAATGGATCCAACACAACCTAAATTTCTTAATGTACTCGTACATCTAAAAGCGGCAACAACAAATCTACATAAGCAAACAGAGTTATGCTAAGTTCATTTGCGTATTTTAGCACATTTTATTGACAAACATTTGAACAAAAGTTTATTCCATGTTCTCTATATAGAGACTACAAGCATTCCCAAGGACGTTCCTGAGTGGGTTTGGTATTATACCAACGCAGAAACGAGAAGATATAAAAATAACTTTATTAGCAGGGCTCAAAAGCTTCCTTTTCCAATGGCAATTGAGTCGTATATACTCGTATCTATATACCGGGGTAACCTTATCGACCAACGAAAACGCGACGTCCAAGTTTATCCTTATCAATATTGTACTATAAGGTTCAAATGTAAGTCGCAAATCCAAGCAGCAATTACGTATCCCATAGTCTCACTCCCATGCAAGGGTGTATTTACCCTAGAGCCAAGAGGCCACGGCCCGGGGCGCCAGGCTACGAGGGGCGGCGCAAACCGGCCCTACTTTCAACTTTTTGTTGTAATGATTATTTATTTAACATTTTAATAATAATAATAATATGTCGTATTTGATAGGGAATGAGCCTTGTTTTTTTCGTTTATTTAATTCAAAAGTAGATGCCTACATAATGTACACTCCTCGGCAACTGAATAAGTACAAAAATTGTTGACGATACTTTTCCATGTTTTCCAAACATTGATTTCCAAAAAATTATCCAAAACAAACCAGGAGATGTCCTTTCGCACAGTTGGAAAGTGTTTCATATGCAAAGCAGGAATTTTCTGTTATGTCAGCTGAATAGGTACAACGACTTTATCATTGTTGTTTATGAGCGTTTTGAAGTGCTTGATAGTTTAAATAAATAATTTAATTGTTTTTTTTTTAGTTTTCAGTGAAATTCAATTCTTGATCAAAATTTTTGAGAAAATTGAGTAGATCTACATGACTTAACAGTGTTGAAAAGACTAAAATCGGTTTACTTAGAAAACAAGGTCTAACCGGACGTGCAATAGGTGATCAAATTGACTGAAGTTTTAATGTATTTTAATCTTAATTAAAAAATAAAGATTCGTACGGAAAAAACAAGAAGGGCAGTAAGGTACCCGCAACAACAGCAGCTGACAGAGGAGCAATTTTTTGGTGTTCATCAAATTCTTATGATTCTATCGCAGAAATCAAACCAACAGTCGGCGTAAGCGCAAGTCGCTCAACAGGTTTAAGAGTCAAATTTTCAATGGAAAGAGAACAAGAAAACTCTTTAGATTTCCTGGATGTTAAAGTCATAAGAAAGCAGGATGGTTCGATCGGCCACACACTGTTCCGAAAGAAACTCATACGGGCAGATATTTACATGCAACATCGCACCATCACCCAGCCAACTTAACATCGGCTGTATCTGCTCTTGTGAACCGTGCTCACAAAATTTGTGACCCCGAACACCTTAAACAAGAGTTGAAGCATATAGATATTGCATTTGAAAAGAATGGCTACAGCTACAAACAAATAACATTGAGACCCAAACCCAGCTCACAGAAACATTCGCTACCTCCAGCAATGGAAAAAAGGGCCTTTTTGCTTACGAAAATATGATATAAAAACCATCTTTAAACCGCCAACCAAGGTTCTCCAATTTTTAAGATCGCCTAAGGACAAAATTTCAAAATCCTGGTGTGAACTCTGTTCCTTGCAGTTGTGGGTCTTCTTATATTGGTGAAACGAAACGAGGTATAAAAACGCGATTAAACGAACATATTAAAGCTATCCAAAACAACGCTGTCACAAACTCGGCAATATGTGAACAACGGAGATCATTTTATCCGTTTTGATCAAGCCAGATCAATTGCAAATGAAAGATTTTATGTACCAAGAATTGTCAGAGAAGTAATTGAAATAAAGGTACATACAAAATTCAATAGAGATTCTAGCTTTAAATTATCGCCAACGTGGGATCCTCTCATAAGTAAAACAAAAGTAAAGCCAATCAAAAAACCTGTAGCCGATATCGTAAGCTTTGCATGTATACAAGAATATATCGACTCAACGCAACAACAACCTAGAACGAGTACACCACCCACAAGCAATCCAAGTGCAACAACATCTACGAACCGGTACTGTTTGAGAGCGAGAGCTAAAAAACAATAACTAAAACAACATCCATCAATCGCTAGTCTCATCCCGTGACCACGAAGTTTGAAACTTCTTCGATACGTCGGGAAAAAAAAATTAAAAATATTTCTAACATTTAACGCGGTAAGTGCCGAAAAATTGTAAGGTTTAAGAGTTAACAACAATTCAATTTATCTTAAGCGAATGGAACTTAAGAAAAAACCGCCATTTGACGAGAAACGGAAAGTTATGCGATTAAAATTTTCAAGACTCTATATGAGTTGGAAAAATGAATGGTATATTTCAAGTGATTTTTTCAGACGAAAAAAAGTATATCAGGTACAGGGTTCAAATTTTATTTTCACGATTTGATAAAAGAAACAAGCTTTTAAAGCACCTTCATAGTCATGAAGGAGATGTTAATAAATGGGGAGCTGTTAGTTATTTTGGAACAGTTGACCTTGATGTGGTAATGTCAAAAATAATTGCAGCTGGTTATAAGGGAATTTTATAAAAAAACTTCCTAAATTTTCATTTTTGAACCAATAAATTAGAACTAGTAACGCGCCTATTCACTCGGATCGCATAATAAACAATTTGATAGAGGAGCAAAATGTGCAATTGCTTCAATGGCCGCTGCACCTGATCTTAGCATCATTGAAAAGTTTGGGGAAGGTTAGATTGCATGCCGGATCGAACTTACGAAGTGATTAAAAATAAAGGGGGAAGTACCCATCTAAGCTTAACAAAATCATTCCATTCCAATACCATTTTTAATTTTTGTACCTATTCAGTTGACTCAAAAAAAACTCCTACTTTGCATATGAAATAATTTTCATGTGTGCAAAAGAAAAACTAGCTGTTCTTTTTAGATAATTCATTTGGAATTATCAAAGGGCACTGTAGTGCCCAGCCAAGTTCTAACATTACACCATATTTACATGAACAAACTGAGGCGATTTTTGACTCCACTCTAACGTCAGTACCAATAAAGTCAGAAACTTTAAACTCACAGAATTTGCTAAGCTCACAAGGCTTAGGCAACTCATCCAATTTTAATTCTTTAGCTTTAGTGGTTCCCGAGATATTAGAATGCAAAAATCGCAAAAACCGTAACTGACTCACTCACTCACTGATCATAAAAATTATGGAGCACTTCCCGACAACGTAGAATCGCACAACGGTAGGCCTTGTGGTGTATACAAAGGAAAAAGATTTTCCATTTATGGGGCGTGATAACCGCCCATTTTCACAGAATTAATATACATTATTTGGAGCACTTCTGATTGTCGTAGATTGATTAAATTTGGTACAGGGGTAGGGCTCAAAGCGCAAGCAAAGGCAACATTTTAAAATTTCAGATTTTACACTCAAGGGCGTGCCAACCGCCCATTTGCATATAATACATACCAATTATAAGCAGCACAGCTGATTGTCGTAGAATGATGTTGGTAGAGCGATAGGATAGCGATAGATTGAGAGCACTGTTGCAGTATTCTGTTTGTTAGAGCAGTCAGCTTTACAAAGAAAAAGTTGAAATTATGAAATTTTTCATGCAGGGGCATTTCATTCACGCACTTCTTATCAATTATTACCGATTGGTTTACTTGGCAAGTTTTCATTTCAAACTGAATAATAAGGTAATAAAAGAAAACTTGCCAAGTAACTAAGCACAATTTAAGTCAGTTATCATAAAATACCAGATTTCTCTGATAATTTTTAGGTTCTTCCAAATTACTCTACTTAAAATATTTGATATTTGACATTAATAAACTTAGAACTTGGCGTACTTTAAGATCTCACTACTTTTCACGACTGACTTGTTACGCAAAGGTTTTTGTATATAGAAGAACTTGGTTACTTCTTTAACATTTATGTTTTTGGGAATAGTTAGCATCAACAGATGGCACAATAACCATGCACTGGACATTCGTTGAATTTGGTTGGATCATCGACAGCTGACTCTTGCCCTGAATCTGCCAAATTTTTCGGGGCGCTACAAAATTTATTTTCCTTTTTTTGTCACAGCATCAACGTAACGTGCAATTCTTTTTGACTAAACCAGATAATGCTACTGTAAAAAATTAATCAAATACGCTATGGTCAGCGAGGGATGATGCCTTTTCCAGCCTTAATAAAGATTGGAATCAGGTAATACCTAGCTGCTCTTGAAGCTATTCAAGGTGATGCTCAACAAAAGGCTTTGGTAAAAAATGAAGCTATATTACTTTTAGCTTAACTAAAATCCTTGAAAACGGCCATATCGGAATTTTGGGGATCTATATTTAGGCTTTAGGAGTCTTCAATGAGTTTCGTAGAAAACAAGCGCGAATATATTGATGCATTTGAAGAGGTTGAAAAAAAAATGCTTCGAAGGCTACAGAAGCAATCAAAGAAGAATGATCAAGAGGAAACAACGAGATGATGAGTGTCTCCAGGGAGAAGTTTTACTACGAAGACGTGGCCATTTCCGGGATAAAACCTTGAACTTTTGCCGATATCTAACCAGTTTCTAAATGAGCTGAGTAGGCGAAAATTTGCGTATGACGCAGTAACCACAAATTTCGTATTCTTATGTTAACTGAACATGATGTCTGAAGCTAAAGTCAGAGTAAACGCCAATTATCTGAAAAACTTATACCCAATGGTTCTTGCGGATAAACTACAAAAAGAAATTTCTTACCGCCCAATAACAATATGAGCTTACGACAACTTAACCATTTTTTTAAGCAAACAGATTTTAAGGAAGCTTTTCCATAAACGGAAATAGCATTGCTAGGTTCCTTTTCACATCAGTCACAAATTGTAATGTAGATACTCGTAGGTTATTTTCCGTTCAAAAAAGAATTTATTAAAAATTGTCTAGTTTCCCGGCTAAGCGAACGATTAAATACCTAAGCCATATTAAATATTGAAGCCGACTTAACGATTTTCGTGAACTATGAAGTGTTATTGACCAATTTTTCATCCAATCTGTTCATCACAGTTAAGTAATTTCTTTTGTATTTTTACACATATATTTTTTTTTTAAATTTTCCTATAGGGCGGCAAAACTGATTGGCCCGGGGCGCCAAATATTTGAATACACCACTGCTCCCATGACCCATGACCCATTACCACTGACATCCCCGAAAACACAAAACGATTGTACACTATTTCCTCTGTGGAATTCCGGCGATACCTTTTTGGAAGATGTTATCGATTTGTTGGAGATTCGCCACCTTAATGTCCACTTCTTCTAAATTCCACTCTAAGGAGCAGTTGCCGACAAAAAAAAATAAAGTATCCCTCTATTAGTAAAGATAAAGACCAAGTCAAATAAAAACAATGACTTTCCGATCGAAGCATTTGCTCACTTCGATAGACCAACACAAAAGATACGCAGATGTTGATTTTCTTATTCTTTTGCGACACAAGAGGGCAGCACGGTGCGGCGTTTCGTTTTGGTTCGTTTGAAAATAGGCCTAATTTAGTTTGTTGTCTAAATTCTGCCTTGATAAAGTGAATGCGAAACGCGTTGAATTTAAATAATTGAAATTGTTCAACAAAGTTAGAAAATTTTTATTCCTTGCAAGTATTCCGTAAATGCGTCATGCTAACCTATAAGTGTTCGGGGATGAGCAAAAAAGAAGCAGCACGACACGAAATGATTTGATTTCTTTAACTTTTTTTTTGTTTTCTTTTGCAAACGAAACATTATTTCCAAGCATTACACTTGAAATCGTTTTGTATTTGTATAGAGAGAGAATGAAATAGAGAAAGAGACTGAGGAGCTAAGGGTCAGTTAAGTTTGAAACCAGCACCACACACTAACACCAGTTCCAATGATGACTATTATGACGATGAATACGATGTAGTCGACAAAAAGAATGATGATTCACAAAGCAATTTATTTCTTCCTTGATGTAAAATTGGTTCAGATTTCTCAAGGAGAAAACTTTTACTTTGTCTTTCTTTTTTTTTTTTAGACTTAACTTGAAGTACTTTTTTATTAACTAAGCAAAAAGTTTTAAGTCATTTGAAAAAATAAAGGACGAAGGAAAAATGCGATTTTTATCTTTAGTGGACTAATAATTGTTTCAATAGCAAGAGCTTGCTGTAAATGGGACTTTGATCAGAGAAGGATTATAATTGTAACTTAAGGCAATGGACTAGTTATTTTAGACAAATTCATACAGGGCGAGTTCGAAAGGACATAATCAGCACGCTGCCAAACAACAAGTCATTTTTTTGGCAGCTGATTAATCAGAAACCGGAAACTTTGCTAACTTATAAATCGACAACGTCTTCTGAATATGCTCACATAGCAAGAGTTTTAAAACTGAACTGACGTTATTGACAGTTCTTTCACATTTATGTACACACTGACACTTGAACAAAACTTCAGTAAAGTTTGGTATGCTCTCGTTCGATCTGAATTCGGACTTTCCATATTGGACTGCCTGATTGAATGTGACATTTTGCAGCGAATTCTAATATATTTTAAAAAGCTAAGGACAGTGGCCAGTAGCAGTTCACTTTCCGCTCAAATCCACATCATAATAATGGGTTTCGTGTTAAGATTGTCTTTGCAAGAGTTCCACACTATAGGGCCAGGTATAATTTTGCCAGGTCATGGTGGCCATGTTTTTAATTGTACTGTTCCCTTATTTTTTCTTTTCAGAAACTGAAGAGTCTTTACAGTGTCGATCAATAATTGGAATGACTGGTTCTGGAGAAGTTGAAAGCAGAACTCGTTATCGGGATCCGTCAAGTGGCAATGTATCAGCACTAAATCATTGCTTGCGTGCATTTGGTACCGATGAATCTTTACTTCGTTGGATTAGAAATTAGCCTTTTGACACATCAATATATTTTGAATTCGACGATCTCAAGTCTGAAATTTACAAATTGAATACGGGAGTGCCCCAAGGCTCTGTTTCGTGGTCCATATTTCTTTTCATTTGCATTATTGATCTCAAATTTAGAACTTCTAATTCATTAAACTATTTCGGTGAAAAAATTACTGTCAGAATTTTATATCCGTTTTACGTCCTTATTCTTTAGATATGTAACTACAATAACAGCATGGAGAATAAAAACTCGCGTAAAATTAAATGCTTCAAAAGCTTAATGCTGTTTTCGGTCCTTAAAGCAGAATTCTACCGCAATCTCTGAGCCTAACTTGTATTGGAAGGAAACTGCATAGGCCTCGGTATATATAACATCACTAACCACTTTTTGTGGAAGGGTGAAAGTATTTGATATTATGCGAAAAACGCTGTCAATAGTGCTTAGGATTTATTTGAAGCTGCCAGAAATGATGTTCCCTTCTCTTCTGACATTTGGCTACAAGGTCCAAGATGTCCAAGTTATCCCGAATTAAATCCTTCGCTAATTTCCTAACTCCCCTTGATCTTGTTTCTATGACGGATAATCTAAGTCCCCTTAGCCCGCGCACCACTTACTTCGCTAATAGTCCCAAATCTACGCAAAAGTCAATCTACTTAGTTTAAATTCGGGCTATAGAAATTTTGTACCAATTTCTATTTGTTATGGCTTTGAATAATAGGAGTATCCTTCCATCAAGTTTTTTCTTTTTTTTCTTAGAATTGCTTAATTTAGTTTTCAAAACTCTTTTTAGTTTTCAAAAACATTTTCCTTGAAGGTGGTCTGGGGGAAAATATGTGACTGAATGCACACTACGAATTGTCGTCCACTTGAAGTTATACCAGAGCCTCTCCGGGCGAAGTCGATGATGATTGTTCAAAACTGGGACAGTGCGTGTATGAAAAGCCGATGAGTTTCAAAAGCGTTAGCGCACTCATACACTGATGTGTTGCGATCGAAATCCCAGGGCACTGAATGGCTGAAAACACTGGATTTTAAACAGATTGGGAGGTCATTGAGGTATAAAGAAATCTTGGGAGACACTTTATATTTGAATAGAGAGCTAATTGGTTCATAAATAAAATGTACGACTGGGTCGCACGTACATAGTCTTATGTTCAAACACATCCTAAGCACAAGATTCTTAGTAGAAAAGTCTAAAGGGAGCCACCTGAAATGCCCAAAAACAAAGTCATAAACCATGTCTATATCGCATATTTCCTGATTAATGTCAAACAAATGTTGTTTTTTTCTAGAAGTGACAGTTTTTATATTTTGCTTTATTTCATGATAAACGGTCTTTTTCTTATTTCGAAATATAGTTTTTTGTTTGTTTAGGACGAATTCAATATTCAGTTAAGCAATCAGTTAGATACATATTCTCCAGTCAGATACAACTTAATCTAGGGATAAATGGAATAAAATTATCTACTCATTTTAGAACGGAATAAGGAGTTTTTCTGAGGAATAAAATAAATAGATATTTTCGATGTCAAAAACACTTTGAAAAATTACTGCTTTGAAATAAACGTTAAACAAAAATTAATTTCTATGATCGATACTCGAAATAAATTATTCTATTGATTGTGTGCTCTTGATTGAAAAATTCAATTTTCTTATCCGGTTGTTCAACATTCAAGTAAGTTTATTCCTCTGGCAATTAACTACCTCTTTATCTGAAGATTGAAAAATCGGTTCTAAGTAAAATAAATTTTTTGAAGCGGATATCATACAACCTGTCTTTATATAGTCTATTTCCCGATTAATTTGAAAAAGATTTTTTTCTATAGATTTGACAGTTTTTATATCTTGATTTGTTTCCCACGAATTTATTTTGAGATTTTCTCTTGGGGTTTTGTCCTTGGGGATTTTTTTGGAGCAAACATCACCAACCCGATACATTTGTTACAATCGATATCAATTTTCTGACCAGTAAAATTACTCAAATTGGTATTTTCTTCGACCAATTTTGCCCAATCATTCAATGTATGGTGTAGATGGTATTTCCTGGTACATTTAACCTATGGTCGATTAATAATATTTCTCTATATTTTTCTGTGATTCACAACGGTTTACTCTCCTCACAATTAGCAAATAGGCAATGTCTTTCTGTAAACAGCTGAGATAATTTTTTCATGTGCTTTTATTTCCTCTTTAAGTCGTTGAATAAGGACATTATTATCATGTGCATTGACATCCTGTAGGCAATTTGTTTCCGAACAAGATTTCCAATAAGCTAAGTCCCAACTTTAATTTGATACCAATTTCATAGCTGTACAGTACACCTTGGGCCCAGGCTCCATACAAAAATGCGGCCCATGATTTATAAGTTCTCTGAATTAACTATCGCCACTGTCGATCTAAATTGGCTTGAGAGTGCATTTGCATTTTTGTTCTAATCTCGGTTCGTCGTGTATATTAATTGTTTAATTATTCCAAGAATTAATAAAATGGATAATTTTTATAATCAGTGCAAAATACTCGCGAACAAAATTTGTAATACATGATACTGATAAGGTGAGCCAATGACTGATACCGTATAGTCGGTCCTATATCTTTCTGAGAAATAGAAATAAGGACCTGTATAAGCCAATTAAAAGAAAGGAATGAATTATAGAAAACCGTAAGTGGTAAATTTTTACCAACATTTTTGTCTAAATAAAGGGTTATCCATTTTGCGGTTTCAAAAGTATAGGGCTGGAATTCGACACCTGTCAAACTAAGTTGTTAAACCAATTTTTTTTCAGTTGAAAGTCTGACATTTACGAAAATGGATCGCTTAACTATAGCACAACGCATACAAATTGTTAAAACCTACTACCAAAATGGTGATTCTGCCACAGCCACATATCGTACTTTAAGAGGAGATTATGGTTTACATAATCGTCCAACTACGCAAGCAATTGTCAAAATTGTGAAGAAATTTGAAGAGACTGGATTGGTTACAGATATTGTAAGGCCTGTGCATCATCGTTTAGCTCGTACCACTGAAAATATGGCTGCTTAAGTGAAAGTGTTGCCGAAGACCAGAATGTGTCGATTCCTCGTCGTTCTCAGGAATTAGGACTTTCTGACGGCATATTATGGCGTATTTTGCATTTGGATATACACCCGCATCCATATGAAGTCCAGGTCACACAACAACTGAGCCAGCTGACCATTCACAACGACGTAGATACGTCGAATGGGTGCTTGAACAACAGGCGGTGGACGTCGATTTTTCGAACAAAATTTTCTTCACCAACGAAGCACATTTCTAACTCGGTGGGTATGTTAATAAACAAAATTGGGTTCTGAGAATCCTCAAGTAATTGAAGAGAGGCCATTACATTCACAAGTCACTGTGTGGAGCGCTCTTTGGTCCGGAGGTGTGATTGGACCTTACTTCTTCGAAAACGAGAATGGAACGACTGTTCACCGTTAATTCGGAGCGTTATGGTCATAGATAACCGACTTTTTTTTTACTGCTATTGAAGAATACGACTTGGAGAATATGTGGTTTCAACAAGACGGTGCCACATGCCACACAACTAGAGCGAATATGGCTGGATTTTTTTTGTGGGGCTACACGAAAAACCGTGTTTATGTAGATAAACTTTTAACTCTTTAGCACTTGAAAACCAACATTCGTCAAGTTATGGCTGAGATACCGCCCAATATGTGTCAAAAAGTGGAGAAAAAATTATCTCAAAAGAATGGATGCTTGCAACAATTCGCGTGATGGTCATTTAAATGATGTAGTGTTTCACATATAATGTCAAGGTTCAATCTTTATAATAAAAAAAAAATCATGAAAAATTTTGAAACCGCAAAATGGATAACACATTAGTAGAAACTGAAATTTTCATTTTTTATTGTTTTCTTGTGTTGCAAAATATACCAGTAGCTATACCTAGTTTTAAAAAAAATAGAAGTTTTAAACTTAAAAAACTAAAAGTAAGCTTACCGCCTTTCTAATAATTTTAAGTGAAAAATGTCTTTTTTTTATAAAAAAAAAATAACCTTCAAAGTGATTTACACACACACATACATGTAGGTAGGGATTTTCCTTGTTAAACAAGATTTTTTTTTTTTTGAAAAATCTCTCCAATAAAACAGAAATTTAAAATTTAAATTAAACATTTTTTTTGCTTAACAAAATTTCATCAAAAAAACCATTTCAAGTTCAAGTTAGATTTTTTCTCACCATTCTAATCCTGCGATCTTAAATAGGCAATAATTTTATTTGCTTACACATCCCCCGTGCATATGGTGCTTCCTTATGCGAGTGTAAATAGAATACATATATCCTATTCCTTTTGGGTGTGTTGACATCATTTTTCCATGCAAAGTACTTGTGTCGGCATATAATAAATGTCTCTCAATCAATTACTCTTTTGTCTTTCTGAACCGCGGCGTACCTTCTATATACGACACATACTAGTATACCAAGGTCTGTACTCCGCTTCGCAGAGTTTAGCAGTCTCCAGCATGAGTGATGACATTATATTTCTCACCATCATGTTGATCCCAAGTGGCGCTGTACCTACACAGCGCACAAAGTCCTTCAATAATGTGAAAATCTTGGAAGAGTACACGAACACGACCTACATAAAAAAAAAACGAATATATCATTCTCACCATCACGCGCGCGACCTAATGTGGGATGTGAGAAATACCGACAAGCACTTCTCTTTAACCAATCAAACAAATTTGCACGGGCATGACTTCCTTTGCTATATTATGCTAAACGTTCTCTCCGAAATACCCTCGAAAATGTGCAAAGGGTAGTCGAAGGTAGCTAGCTATTCAAATAGGTACCAGCCCCCTCAAGTAAACAAGATAAATTTCTTTTTAAAAACCCCAATTTCCAAACGGTGAATCCTGTATAGACTATAGGTATGGCAGCTATACAAATAAAAAAAAAAAACCTTCATCACGTTTTCTGATGTATTTATCTTTTACTTCAACTTAACTTTTTTTACTACCTTCTCCTCCTAGACCCCGCGCTTAAATCATTCTTGAATGCCCTCGTTGCGTGCACTTGGAAATCATTCAAAAATTGATTAACGCCAACAACCTTGTATACAATACATACACCATCAGCATCACCATTACCATCGCACCATACCGCAATCATGTCCGTAAAGCTTTGTAAACATTTTTAAAGGCTGCTAGTTGCGGTGATGTTAATGTTGGTACTTCAGAATCAACCCTGGCCACCCCATCCACGAATTTAACCGCGTCGATCAATCGATTTTTGTTTAAATATTCCACGTATCCAAATTTGTGGATACAAACGCATCCGTCTATATATAAATATTTTATAGCGGTCTCGTGACCAACGATATATTTTGCAACAACGATTTTTATGTGCCTCTAGCTGACAAAAACTATCCGTACCCCACCTAACTCCCTCTCCAATCATCAGGTATCAAATAAGCTCCCAAAACAGAGAGTATTTTGGCATTTGACTTAAAATAGTATCTATGTGGTGCCAACTACTAGTATGTGTGTACATACATATTTAGCGAAAACAGAAAATTTGATTTCGTGAAAATTGCAAATTATTCGCGTTACGATTCTTCCATTTCGCGGCATTGTCGCTGGTGGCGACTTTATGGCTATGGCTATTGCCGTTGCAAATAAATTTCAATCCCACCACCACCACCGCCACCGAGGTCAATATAATTTTGCTGAGGGTTGAGAATCCAAAAAGAAGCTTTACCACTAATGTGTCATTTAACGGAATATTTCGTTCGTTCGGGTATGCTGCAATTCGAGCGAGTTTTACTATGCGGGCGGGAATTGTTTACGAAAAGGATTCGCATGCAAAGGAATTTACTTAAACAATTTCCCGACCGAATTTGGTTTATTTGCCAAAGGCGAGAATTTCAATGACAAAATCCTCACAGTCTCTTTCTCAGCGGCGCATACATACTCGTAGGATTCCCTGTTCGGTCTTGTCATTTGTGCGGGAAGCAAGAAGAGTCCTTTTAAATGGTCGAGATTTATTTCGCACTTGAAATGAACGAACATCGATTTAGTTTTGTATTTTTGAGCCCAGAGAAAAATTGTCCTTTTCTACGAAAATGTTGCCAAGAACTAGGATGTGTATTATCAAAATGAAACCATCTCCCAATTTGAGCTGTGTGATGGTATGGTGTTCACTTGAAATTGATAGGATCAGATTTGGATTTGAAAGGGACAACGCGACGCAGGGCTGGTATGAAGTGAAAAGTTTTTTTTTTTTTTTTTATTTTTATCTCAGTCGTTACAGGTTGAGTGAAAAACTTTCGATAAGACTTGTTTTATTATTCAATGACAAAAATTACTTGCTTTTAATCTTAAAAATAAAACTTAGTGATGTTCGTATAGGTATACATAACAGGAGTAGGTAGATGCTATAAAACATTGCATCTTGTTTTTTTTTTGTATTTCTTACCTTTGGGAATGTTATTTTATTTTTGTTTGTTTTGTTTGTTATTAAGAGGTTTTTCTTGCTTTCCAAAAACACCCACAATTGTCTAGGGATGTCTACTTTAATATTATTGAAGTAAGACCTTAAAGAAGCAAGTGTAGGCTTGTCGAAACACATATAGATACAAAAAATGTTGGTTTTTTGTGTTAAAATTGAGCAAAGATTCAAGACCAAAATTATTTTTTTTAATTTGTGATTAAAATGTGTTTCTTATTTTTTTTATTAAATTAAATTTATAGGATGCACGCCCACAGAAGTTTGATTTGACTCCGATTTTTTTCGAAGATTTAGATATATGTATACATATTTGCTCTATGTATTTACGATCTCGAGATATTTTTATCTAAAAGCAAAAGAAATAAAATGTACGACTGGGGATCGTATGGACTTGCTCTTGTCTCTAACAATTTTAAAGTAGCCAAACATTGACGCAGTTTATTAGGTAGGTAGTCTAGTTATCCTATGCGGCAGGTTTAAAGCCGATGTAAATGAGATTACCTTGATTCATAGGAAAAATGAATATTGTCGAATGGTTGATTCAAGGAATAATTAGGTACATAACTACAAAAAATGAATATTTAAATCTAGGTTATTGATTTTAATTATGTAAGTTACGAGAGTAGTATGTACCTACATACATACATGGATGGAACTTAGGGATACAAATATGTACTTTAGATAATGAAAACGAAGGGGATATAGGTTGTAGGCATAGCTAGATAAGATACATAAGATTCATGTGATTTTTAAAGACACATATGTATACATAACTGTATGAGCGCCTACATTGTATGTAGTACAGTGAAATCTCCCTTGGGCGGACAGCCATGGTGCAGAAATTTGTGCCCTATTAATTTGTGTCGTTTAACGGAAATCAAATAAAAATACTTATTTTAAAAATTAAGTATTCGTTTATTAACAGAATATAAAATTATCAAAAATACATAAGCTTCAATTCTTTTTTATCACATGAATTGGAATACAATTATTAGATTTAACACATATGTAAATCCATATAAAAATCAGCCTCTAAAAATTTTGCAATAATATAAGAAAATTCCTATTCATTTATTTTTCAAAAAAAAAATATTTAATGTAATGAATAGATGTTCCCACCAGGTCCTGAATGATCCTCTTCCTCAGATTCACTGCCGGACTCGTTGATTTCAACAGGAACTGCAATATTTTCATCCAGATTTACATTTTCCCTCATCAACACAAATCTTTCAAGTTATTCATCCAATCTGGTTTCATGAAGGGGCTTGGAAATGTCTCGCTATAGGCGAATCGTCTTCACTGTCCTCTAAATTCAAACTTGAAACTACCTGATCGCAAATAAACAAAAATAAACCTTTTTTGCGTCCAAACAAAATTACTTTCCTCACCTGAATGAGAGAAAATAATTTGATGCTGTTCCAAATTTCGATGGAAAAAAAATATTATATAAATTAGGAAATTTTACTACACCCTGTTGGTGTGGAATTCGAACTTTATAGTCGTATTCGGTTTGCTGAATTCGTGTAGGAAGCAGTATTCGCATACCATCCATCTCGCTTGCCTTGCTCACAACAAAAAAAAATAAAATGCACGACTGGATCGCACGAACTTGCTCTTATGTTCAATCACATCGTGTGCAAAAGATTTCTATTAAAAATCTAAATATATTTTTAAAGTCGTTTTTTATTTAATTTTGTATATATACAAAAAATTTCCTTAATTTTTTTTCTAAAAAAAAATGGTATGACAATCTTAAATATTTAATAATATAGACTTAAAACAGTTGATTAAATCGGAGTAATCAAATAAAAAATAATTCAAAATTCTGAGAAAAAAGTAATTGGAGCTCAAAAAAAGTACGCCATTTTATTTCCGGGATAAATCCGAATTTATGAGAAAAATATTTTAAAATTCTGTGCAGCGGTTTTTGAGAAAAAAAGTTTTGAAACATTTTTCAAAAAAAATTCTAAAACGCCAATTTATAGGTAATCAGGAAATACATGAAAAAAAATTAATGAGCAGTTTTCAAAATATAATTTTTTTTAAATGCTTTTAAAATACAAAAAATTAAAATTTCTATTTTTCAAAATCAAAAAACCATGGTTTTTTGAAAATTTAAGTATGCAGTTTTATTAACATTTTTAGGGGTCATTTGCATAAGAAAACTAATTTTAATCCGTCCATCCAATAGTGAGAAAGTCGAACATATGAAAAGTGACTCTATGAAAAATACCGTTAGTTAGTACGCAAAATACATTTTTTTCATACTTAAAAGTGGACTGTACTAATTTAAGAACACATACAGTATTTTATAAAAATTCTTGGAGTCATTTTCGAGAAATATATATTTATAAAAGATTTCTTAACATTTGTGTGGGAGGTAGCGTTGTTTTTTTATTTTAGGAAAACAGTTTTTTTTAACTGTTGAAGATAATGTCAAAGAAGTCCCAAGTACGAAGTTTCGAAAAACATCCATTAAGTCGTTTTTGAAATTTTGCGTTTTCAAAAAAAAACAAAAGTTTTCTTTTTTAATTTCAAAAAACAAATTTCTTTTGAAAATGTTTGGTCTACATTAGTAACTTCAATTCCTCACATTTTACTTCTTTACACAACATGAAATTTCGTGTTCTCAGGAAATTACTCATAATTCTCAGTCGATTATGCTCAAGTACATCGAGTGCGCTCGGCACATTTTCAGAACGAAAAAAGAAACACACATTCGGAGCTCTAAGCGCTCTGAGTGAAAAAGAGAAATTAACAAATTTTTTGACAACTCAGACTGTTCTGAACAAAAAAAGAAAAAACCCTATAATAGTCCATGTTTTTTTTGTTTCATTCGTTGAGAATGACATTTCATAATAGATAACTATTTTTTCGTTGAAGTGTGGACAGGGCCGGTCCGAGCTTAAATAAGCGCCATGTACAGGCTCAAAGTTTAGCGCCGCATTCTACAATTTTCATATTCGTATTAATAACACTTTTCACAATCATAATCCCCAAAGGGAAATCCCCAAATCCAAAATCCCCAAATTAAAATCCCCAGCATCAAAATCCCCAAGGAAGAATCCCCAGTGCAAAAATCCGCATACCAATATCTTAGCTTAATTTATATTGCATGAAATGTAATCCAAAGAGTAGATACAACTTTTTTTTATTTTAAGAAAAAAATACAGAGTCATATAAGTAATTAATAAATATTAATATATATATATAAGTATATATATATATATATGCTTAAATTCACAAAAAAGTCAAAAAAGTTTAACTACGCACCATGAAAACGTTCATGCATTAATAGGAATTGATTGTTTAGAAACTGTTAATTTTTATCACTTATTAGTACATATAACAGTAATAGAATTTCATCAGATTTTTATTGAAAACTAAGTGCACGGACCGGACACTGGGGACTTGGAGATTACGTTTGGATTTTGGCAGGAAAGATTGTATCGTTGGTGATTGTGTCCATGTGTATTATGTCTCTGGGGATATTGGCCAATTGGATTTTATCTTTGGGGATTTTGTCCGATGGTGATTTTTATTTTTGGGTATTTCGTACAACACCCTAATATTAAATAGCATATTCTTTATGAAACAGCAACTGAACTTCGAATTATACAGGCAAACTCAAAAACAATTGCAGAAAGACCAAGACAATAAGGCACCAACGATACGCACAATTATTTTTACTTTTTTCCTATTTTTGTCTATTCATCCAAACATCTATAAAGCAATCTTTTCTTGTGCTTTTTTTTATTCTCTGGCATCGAACATGAATTAAACTCACAATATTCCATTCAAACAAATTCTGAGTCGAATATCCATTGTATTTATATCTATCTAAAAAAACAGTGTATTATTTTCGAAAAAAATTGACTTATGCTGTTATGAGCAGACTCCATAAATATTAGAACATAATTTAAAACAAAAACCAAACAAGTAAATAATTATTAAATTTGAATTTATTGATAAATAAAACAAACAAAATAAAACAAAAATCTTTTTTTTAATTGCGATACATTTGGTGTATATATTTAGGCACAATTGGGTAATGTAATAAAAAAAATTTATATATTAAGATTTTCATCAAACTCAGCATTCCAATGCTAGAAGCTGAAGCGATTTTCTTCAAACTTGGTAGACACATACTTACATAGTTTTGTTTTGTTCATCATTATGAAAATCCAATCGATCGTTAGAAGAAAAGCGAACGTTTTTTAATTGATTGATTTTGACACATGGAGTGAATATTCTACTGAACTATTCTCTTAGTTATCGGTCGAAAATCCAACTCGATTTTTTTAAATAAATGTGTGAAAATTAGTAATAGAAATACGCTAGCTTTCAGTGGAATTCTCCGTTGGTTATTCATAATAACGATAATATTAACTTACGCAGGCAAACTCCAAGTTCTAGTGCATACAAAAAAGAACCATGGAATCATTTTTTTACAATTTTCGTAATCCTGGATATGAATAAATTTTTTTTTTGCATTTTTGAAAAAAGTTAAAAATATTCATAGACAATCTTCCGAATAGTTTTTAAAGTCAAATCCAATCCTGGTTGCAATAGGTGCACGTGAAATATAATTGTCCTACTGGAAAAAGAGATAAATGGTTTTCTATTAAATATCTGTTATTAATATATAATGGAAACATTTTTTAATTTTAATTTTAAATGTTTGTAAATGAATAAAATATTTGTAAATGTAGGTATTCCTTTCGGATTTATTTACATTATATTTCAATTCAATTTCAAGGCTTGATATATAATGTAATATGTGCAATTCAAATTTCAAATATGTATGTGTATAGGTATAGAACCAATTTTCATATTTTATACTTTATCATTTTTGAATGAACCGATCAAAATAATTTTTTAAAAATGGAAATGCTTCCAAAAATGTTTAATAATTTTGCATATTCAAATTGCATTTTCAATTGAAAACTAGAATACCTACTTTCTAACAGCTTCAATTCTTACCTACATTAAAGTTGTTAGCAACAATATCCAGTTTGTACGATCCAGCAGTGGCGCATTTTATTATTATAAGAATGCATTTTTACTCACTGCAGGTAGGTACCTACATACCTAGGTATTTTGGTCTGAAAAAAATATTTTTATGTACCTACCTACCTATAGGTAGGTAACTACTATATATGTATAAAGATATTTCACAATTTTTTCACCCAACATCACGAATTAACTTCAACTTCACAAACAAAAACACTTTATCACAGAGAAATAAAAAAATACCGAATTGCATTTTTTTTACACACAACCGACGGAAAAATATATTTCACACACGTACCTACAATCGCCAAAGAAAAATTACACAAAATCTTGGTTAAAAAGACCAAAACAAAGCGAAATATACATACCTATGTATATCCTAAACAAAAGTAGGTCGAACGAGATACTTACAAATTGAAATTGGGATATTCTTCATACATAAGTATTTTCTCCAGTTTATGATAAATGTGAAAGAAAAATGCAAAAAATATATTTTCTTTTATCCTGCTTTAGCTTTTTGCATTCTTCTCCCTCATTATCTATTTGTCTTACCTTATTTTTTATTTGTCAATCCTTCAAATTCTCGCTCTCTGAGAGTCTGCCCAATCAGCAGAGTTGTAAATCTGAGCGGTGTCACCAGAGGGCGCCTCGGACGTTCCATAGTACTATGTAATATAAATACAATGGCATAGGCATAGGTAGCTGGTTAGACAAACTTAAATTCGAAGAATGGAAGTATGCGTATCCATAATTGTTTTTTGTACTATGGTTGGAAAATGCGCCAAAAAGCTTGCCGCCCTGTGCATTTGCACATCCTGTCTGTACATATGGTGAGTCCGGCCCTGAGTGTGGATCATATGTGGAACCCGAAAATGGTTTGACAGTTGGTAACAATTAGATTGCAATTCTTGACGATCTCATTTTGTTTTCTCAAATATATCTAATATTTACAACTAAACAGCAAAAATTTTCCTCCCTAATTTAACCAATTGTTGGAAGTTTTTATTGATGGCGGGGCCAGACTTATGTTTTATCGCAAAATGATTTCATTTACGCTTAGGACGTGTTTCATTGAACCCACAAGGAACACAAATTAAGAAAAAAAACAACTGCGCTCGTGGGCGCGGAACATTATGAATATTAATAGGATCAATTTGTTTATTCAACTGGATGAACAGTACACTCAAAAACACCCTTCAATCCCCATCATAAAAAAGCAATCATAATTCTTCAAATTAAAAATACATATATACACTTAAATATAGTATTTATTCTTTTTCATTAAGCTGTTTTATGCTTCATTAGGATTTGAACAGACTTCAGACTAAATCCGCATACTGTCAAAAATAATCTCAGGAAAAGGACTTAATTTTCTTTTTGGTAATTTTCTCTCTTCTTTTCGGACCATTAACAAAAATACAGTTAACCTACAAAACAACCTCCCACACCTATACTATACAATTATTATACACCCAAAAACACATACTCACAAAATCCAAAAAATACAATAAAAACCATTTTATGTTCTTCAATATCCAAAGATTAGAAGTTTTGTGTAAACAAATCGTACTCGTATAACGGTGTTTTAGAAGTAGAGTACATGTAGATAGGTAGGTAGACGAGTAAGACTAAATCACAATGAGCCGCCGCCGCTCGTAATAATGGTCCATTATTTCAGGTCTAATGTATTCTGCTTGTTTGTTTCAATTATCTTTCTTATGTTTAACATTTTCATTTATTACACCAATTATAGTTATAGGCATCATTAACATGGGATGAACCAGAAATAAGATGAGATAGATATACAACAAAGGTATGTTTGTATGTATTATGTAGCTGATGTGTAGATATCGTTTGGCAAAAATCGTTAGAAACTGGAAACTTATTGGTTTTGAAATTTTAATGTCCTGAAAGGGAAGCAGAAAAAGGAATTATGCAAAATGAGGGTTGGTGTTGAATTATTCCACCTATAGTAGGGGGAGGCAAAAGAAACTACTTTTAGTTTCCGATATTCCCCTGATATTTAGATACATAATATATCAGTATATTGTGCTAGTAATAGTTTAATCCTTGTACTTCGCCTGAAAGGTTAGGTTAGTTTGAAGTGGCTATCAGCGGAAACACACCGACACACTTGGACCAAAAGTTGATCCATTGTAATATCACCTGAATCTGGAGATTTGCTCCCAACTCGTTAAAACCAGTTGGAGCTTTTTATGAAACGCACGGGACTACCGATGTCTGTGTTTATTAGAAAACTTGGATCATTGTAGAAGATGTCTCCCAGATGGAGCCTGCGTCTTTGTGATTACCCAGGACATGTGCAAGGAAATCGAGTCTTCCTCTTCTTCGTCCATACATCTTCTGCAAAAATCTTTGCGAATACTACATTCTATTTTCTACGTCCAAAACTACGAATTGTAAATCGAAACTACGCGTCTTATTTACTACAATTTGCTACGTCTGCTACATTAACGTAGTAAATTAAGTATGTAAATCAATAGAATTTCAATCGGATAGAAACAAATTCCAAAATTTTGCATAAACGAATATCTCACCCAATGACCCAAGTTCAATGAAACCCGATTCCGACCAATATAAATGTATAGACATAGGTAGGGAAATTGGGGTGTCCCAATTTTTTATGTCCCATATTTAATTTGTCATTTTTCCAAATCCAAATACATTCAGTAATCATGGCATTTATTTTATCATTCATTTTCAGCGTAAATAATAGTAATTGTGAACAAGTTTTTTGGATTTTTCTTGCCCAAGTCGCTTTGTTATGTGCGCATACAAGACTAGTGGGAAAAAAATTCGAAAGCAAAAGATATGATAAATTATAAATTAATATGAATCCAAATTTCAAAATGATACGACGTTTCAGACGATTTGACATTTGAAACTACGTCTGCTACAATTTGTTTCATTCACTACATTAATTACATTTATCTACATTGATTACGTAGCAGACGCAGTTAATGTACTTTATACAGAAGGTGACAGTTCGGCCAACCCTGACAAGCACTCAAAAATGTTCATAGGATAAAATCTCGAAATAATAAATTCAATTTACAATTCTTTTGGAACCAGTTGAGTGAAATGTGCAGATTTTAATTCTGCACGTTGTAATGAAGCGTTACACTTACGCACCCCATCCCATACCGAACCGGAATTATGCACCTGACCACCACCAAACCAATCAACGCAGCAGGCATATTTATTTATTTTCATTATAAAAAATAAACAAATCCAACAAGTCCGCACGACCACCACATAACCACAATACAGCAGCATCATGCGACCGCTACCAACACCGTAATCATACGACTACAGTGGAATGTCACTACCAGCAACAAACGCCAGCAATAACGTACGACCTTAACACCACCCTAACATTTACGTTCGTCATCCTTACAATTCGCACTGCCTTAAAGTAAGAATCATAATAAGTGAAGGAACGACGATACTGGAGGAGGAAACTTGTACACTCTGAAGCATACCTTGATCTAGGTTTTAGTGATTGCTGAGGAATAAGATTCCCATTGATCCCCAATGGCAGCACACTTGGTGGTCAATTCGGTTTACCCTTAATTGGTACATTGATGTGCCATTTAAGGCATAATTTTTGGTAAACAAAAGATATTCTCTTGGGTTAGCCTTGGGCGGGAATTTAAATTCCTAAAACGTACTTTTCCCCGGTTCGCTTCTTCAAAGTGAACGTCTTGGGGCTGAGCTTACTCACGTAACTCAAATAAACTAGCTTTGTGATTATACTCGTATGAAATACCTTGTTAGTTATCGTAAGAAAATTGTAATATTTTAAATCACCCGCTTTAATATTAAATAAAAGAAATAATTATAACTGGTAATTGGCGAGTTCTTCCTTCTACATCCGAGTTTTACCTTGCTTTCTTCGGACAAACCCTGGACACGACGAGCTTACCTCAGCCTTAGACAAAAAAGCATCACAACGTAAGAGATATTCAACTCAGAATTTGTTTGAATTTAATACAGTGAGTGTAATAAATGTTCGATGCCAGAGAAAAAAAAAGCACAACAAAAAAGAATTATTTGTAGATGTTTTGTTCCATAACGGAATACGCTATTAAATATTAATATTTACTTATTATTAATATTATTCATTTTAGGTTGACAAGTGTTATTAATTTTTAATAATGTGGGTGGCAATAGCGCAGTGGATAAAGTGCTTGATTGCTAACTGGGTCGTGTGGGTTCGATCCCCACGCTAGGCGCATTCTTTTCTATACCTCCAATTTTAATTGGATGCCGCCCATGGGTTAAAATGAGACAGTCAATACTTGATTCTCAAATCCACTGTGCCAACCTAGTGCCGTGCAATTCAGGTTGCATTTAAAAGACCTTAGGTCTTGCAGGCATGTAGTTAAATAAAATAAAGCCTTCGGTGGAAGAAAATAGAAATTAGAATGAATCCTCTCCTATTTTCCTAATCGCTCGCACTGTGTGAAAACATTTTAAGGGTAAGCATACCCCCTTTAGTGCGCATAAGATATAAAAACAAAGCGTAGGTTTGTTGAAGTCAAAAATAAAAAAATAAAAAACAAGAAAAAATACTAAAAACAAAATTGAAATGCAGAGTTGAACCTGAAGCTGAGGCAGCCTCTATGAGGAATAGAACTACTAAAAATAGTTATGTAGATGCTGTGGAAGCAGTAAGTAGTTAAGGAACCTACAATAAATACAGGATCTTAAGTAAATTCGAACGAGTATTTTGAAGATCGCAATAATTTAAATAGTGAAAATTTGAAAAAAATTCGAAATCATTCTTTTTCTAAAGTAAATAATAGGAAATTCTCAAATTCCAGCTACCAACTAATTCTAACAAATGTTAAGGTAGTTTCGAGACTTAGGCTGATTAATTCAAATTCAAAAGATTCTACCTTTTGTCTTTGTATTTTGCTTACTACTAACAAAATTTCTTAAGCCTTGTCAAGCAGTTTCATGCTTAGAATAGTTGAATTTTATTTTTAATTCAATTCTAGAAGAGCTATAGCTCTCAATTTAGTTATTGTCCTTATTGCCCAGTAACAGTACCTTCAGGAGAAAACAGTTTTCCTAAGATCAAGATAATTAGAAACTACCTTAGGACAACTGTGACAAGGGAAAGTTTGGTAAGGTTGTCTATAATGTCAATAGAAAAGGAGTTATTAAAGTCTTTAGACTATGGTGACCTTGACTTTTCCTTACCTTAAGAACTTATTGAAAATCCTAATTTTTATTTTTGTAAGTATTTTGTAAAATTTTCTTAATTTGTTTAGGTACTAAAGTTTTAAATTTTTATGTTTGTAAAAAATGTTTGTATATGGAAATACCGCAGTAAAATAACACATATTGAAAGTCTACCTCTTGGGTAATGTGGAAACGAATTTTGTCATCAAAATTATAGAATGGGGCGCTAAACGTAGACCTGGGCGCTCATTTGACTCGGAGCGGCCCTGATACTGGTATGCACACTGTCTGGTAGATTAGTTAATGTTTTTCCACTTTTGGCGTGTTCGTCAGTCTTAAAATTCAATGGAATGTCCCGATGGACGGGCTCACATCCCAACAGTGGTAGATATTATACTGCTGATCCATCTCTAGAGACAGAGTGCAGATATAAGAATCGGTCTAAGCCGATATTTATATAGTTATAGCCAATGAGTAATACCGAAATACAGAACATATTTGTTCCCATTGGGTTTTTGGAAGAAAAAAGTGCTCACCGTTTCCCTTTGCCATAAATAAAAGTGTCGTATTTATTCCTGTTAGTATGGATATCGATCAGTCTTCATATAATAGACTAATTAGTCTGATATCTTTCAGATTATCATGGAAACATTTGTCTGCTTCAAGTATGAAAACCACTTTCACTTCGCTCACCTGAGAAGTAAAAAAATTGGCTGTTATAAGTACGACATAATAATGACGGACAATATGTCAACGGCAACAACGTCATCCGATGAGACGACACTAATATATTGCATAATGAAAAGTAGTTTACGCGGAGCTTTCGAGGAGTGTAGGTCACATATTTCCTCGGTCCTCGTTGTATCTTCTTTTTAAGTATTCATTTATGTTTTATATGCGATAAACAATAAAGTTCTCTTTGTATATATAGATACCATTCGGTATGATTTTGCCTTTGACAAATACGACAATTTTCTATTCAACTCAGTTATTTTCTGAATTTGAAACAAGAATTGAAATTTTCGATTTTGGTTTTCCCGAAAAATTTGTTCGTTTTTGCAGAATGACGATTAAGAAATTCTTCCGTTGCTGCGTAATGTTGGATACAAATGATTCGGGCAAAACAAGCTTCTAATCCGCCCTCGATCTCAACTAGACGTGCAAAACTGGTGACGGTTATAATTAGGAACTGAGCTGCAGGCTTTAGAAAAGTCAATAAGCCAGATGGAGGGCAATAGTAATGCGAAAATATGACTTAGCGACAATTTTGTTAGAAAATAAAAACGGAAAACAAAAAATAGGAAAGTTTTTTTTGAAGGTGTAGAATGGAGTGCATTAAATTGAAAATAAAATGCACGACTTGTTGGGGCACGTACTTGTTTTTTATGTTCAATTACATCGAGTGCAAAAATTCTTAGTAGAAACGACTAAATATCAATAATAAATATACAAAATTTCTTAAACTCTTTTCTAAAAAAAAAAAATTTTAATATTAAATAACATAAACTTAAAAATAAATTTTCAAAAAAAATCACCCACCCGTTTTCGAAATATTGAATTTTCAAAAAAAAAATATTTTTTCGCTCAGGTGTTTAGGCTGTAGATCGTTCTACAGACGGACAGAGAGAAAGACACAAAGACGGAATCGCGGGGCCCACATTTGTGGTGTTCAGTGTTCTACATCATCGTAATGTGAAGTTTGATCAAAATCTCGAGTTCGATTTTTTAATGGTATCCTCCTGAATAGATTTGTTTTACACAATATTGCTCGATAAACAAATCCATACATTAGTGATAATTTTGGTATAAAGACTTGCAGGATTTGTATAGTGATATCAATTTCAATTGATATTCATTAAGACGGTTGCGTACATATTGCAGGGTGACAGAGCAAACGAATTTGTTATCAACATTTTGACAATTAAACAAAATGGCTTGAAATTGAAAATGACATTTTTTGTTCGAAGAGCTTTCTTGGTGTTGTGTTGGAAAAAAAATTACATGTGTGAATTAGTGATTTGTGCTTTTTTTCTGCCTAAAAGTCATAATCCTGAAAAGAAAATTCCTAAAGTCAAATTAATGAGAATAAAAACTTTCTAACTTAAGTTTACACAGTTACCCTTGGATGGGGTCGAGGAAGTGATACGGTTGATCAATTGTAGAACCTTTTTATCAGAGTCCTTTGTACTTGTGCAAAAATAACAGAATTCAATAACGGTTTCTCAAAGCTGCACTTGAGGGGTCTTTTAAAAAAAATGGAATGTTTACTATACTTTCCCAGCCGCTAACACATTTGTTTGGTGCCCCAACGGGTCACAGAATAAGCAGAATGTCTTGAATAATGAATAGAAAACGAATGATATCCATATCTTAGCAAAAACAAGAAATTTGTGTTTTGGTTGTCTTTTGATATATGGGTTCATTTATGTTTAGGATTTCGCCCTATGGAGGTATCGATTGTAAGAATTAAGTACGTGTATTTCCCAAATTTATCTAAAAAATTAAAAATATGCAAAAAATGTCGTGACAAAATTTGTCAAAGTATTTTGCCTAAAATTTAGTCCTTTGTAAAAGGTTCAAGTCTTCATTGTATTTAACTAATATCAATATTTTATAAGTTTTAAATTCAAAGACATTTGCGACAAATACATCAAAATTAAAAAAAAAAAACGGATTACTATAACGGAGGTATTTTTAATGTCTACATTTTTTTAATTGAAAAATATAGTGTCAGCAACTAAAAAAAAAGTTAATGAAATGTTTCCAATTGCAGATTTAAGTACATTCAAGTTAAAATAACTTACAGACTTTCAGAAAACTAGATACACAAAATGGGAAATGTTTTTTAAAAGTTTGTTATTTAATAAATGGCAACTCAGAGACGTTTTAAAAACAATGTTTCCGGAAAGGGAGTCAATAACGAATTGCCCATACTTAGAAAACCAATAATTCCAAATGGCTAAGATGTCACAATCACAAAGTTTTGTTGTCAAGAAAAAAACTGTTGACATAATACTCCTACCTCTCTACCCTTTTGCCTGAGCGGAACTGTGGACTAGATCCTAAAATACAGTGTAAGCTTTTTGGACTTTTTTGTTTTTTAGGATATTGTATTTGAGAATTCCTACACTTTTAGAAATGTTTCTTTTTGAAAAACACTAGTGAGATCAATGCAGTCTTTTTGAAAAATGGAAAACAATTGATTTTACTTACTAAATTTCCAGGAACTATACCTGTATGTATATAAAAGTCGAAATGCCAAACTCTGTAATTATAGTAATGAATTGTGTTCAAAATAGACTGCTATCCTACGCATCCACATTCGTTTTCAATTTTTTTAACAAAAAAAATATTGACATTCTATCTTTATTAGGTTTCTGCAAACGAGACGACAAATTTCCATGAACAAACAGCCATTTTATTTTTTAAATAGAATTTCTATTAATTAATAAATATAGCTATTTATAAAATATACCAATAAATCAAGAAAAACAAAACAAAATTATAAAAGACGTAGGTATATGTGTTTGCTTCAAATAATTGAAAATGTTAACACAGAAGAAACAAAATCAGCCTCCACATACTTTTCCATAACAAAACAAAAAAAAAAAAAAAAAAATCAATAACAATTAATTTGATTAAATTGGTTTTTGAGATAAATAATATTATGTATGCATATAAATTAATTTATTTCTAACGATTGTGCTGATTGGTTTTGTATTTGAATTTTTGAAATATTTCATGTGATTATTATTTTTCTTTTCATTTTATTTGCACAACAATTATGAAAATGGACCATTAAATTAAAATCTGACAAAAATCTAAGTTCGAATGTTAAATGGTTATAATGTGGTGAGTCCTAAATAGATGACAGCGGTGAAACAGCACTTATTCATAATATGTAATTATGTACTTATGTGTATGTCAGCACTTTTGTTTGTGTATGAATGGAGCAGTGTTTTAGTTAGCATTAGGTGCACGGTGTGTACGGTTAATCCAACTGCCACTACTTCCTCAATAGCACTAGCCAACGTTGTCTCTTTAAAAAAAAATTCCGAACCACATTTTGAAAAAAGCTTTGTATGGATTTTTTACCGATATCGATACAACCTGGCAAAGCGAGTGGGGTTTTCTCTAAAATCATATAAATAATTTTAAATAAATGAAATAAACATTTTCCATAAAACAAAAAAAAAAAAAATAAAATGCACTACTGGATCGTCGAACTTGTTCGTGTAGCTAACAACTTTAATGTAGCTATAACCATGGAGGTTAAGTTAGTTAGGTGTAGTTATCCTATGCAGTTTTAAGCCCTATGTAGGTTAGATTAACTTGATTCTTAGTACGTATAATGAATTTTCGAATGGATGATTCAAGGAATAGTTACATACGTACCTACCTACAAATTTATATTTTAATCTAAGTTATGGACTTTAATAGTATAAGTTAGGAGAGTAAAATGTATCTACTTACATATATATCCGGAACCTGAGTATGTAAACAAGTACATACAATAATGAAAATGACGAATCTAGGTGGATAGTTAGCTATATGCATATAACTTTATAATTTAGGTGCCATAACAATATTGTGCATACACAAGACTCATGTGATTTTTAAAGACACATATGTATGAGGGCCTACATTGTATTTAGTATTAAGTGACGTACGCAAAAATTCGTAAAAAGGGAATAATAATAAGGAAGAAATAAATGGTTATTGTTTAAGGGAAAACAAAGAAGCCATTTGAATTCATGGATAAATAAGAATACATAAAAAAATATTCAAAAATCGTTGGATCGGATTTTTAATAATTTAATTTTTTATGTATAAAATTTTGAAAACATTTTTAGAAAAAAAAATTGAAACGCCATTTTGAAGATATTATAAATATACATGTAAAATTCAAATTCAAAAAAAAATTCGATAAACTTTTTTTTTGAAAATTTGAGTATGCAGTTTTATTAACAATTTTAGGGAGCATTTGTATAAAAAAAAATTATTTTAATCGGTTCATCCAATATTGAGAAAGTCGAAAATATGAAAAGATGTTCTATGGGATGTACCGTTAATAAGTACGCAAAAAAATATTTTTATAATTAAAATTGGGCTGTACTAATTTAAGAACACACACATTTTTTTATAAAAATTCTTGGAACCGTTTTTGAGAAATAAATTTTTTTCTTAACGGTTTCTTAAAATTTGTATGGGAGGTACCCTTGTTTCTTATTTTAGGAAAATATTTTTTGTAACTATTAAAAATAGTGTCAAAAAACTACCATATACGAAGTTTCGAAAAAATCTATGGAGTCGTTTTCGAAATTTTGAGTTTTCAAAAAAAAAAAAATTAATTTCTAAAAAATTTTAAACTTTCTAGGAGCTTCTGCGTAAAAAATTTTATGAAAATCAAACCAACCGTTTCCCAGAAAATCGAGAACCAAAAAAATGGTTGTACTAGAGGTACCAAAACTAACAATTTTTTTCAAAAAAAAAAATTATCAGAAGGTACCCTTTCCCTTCATTAATGAGCCATTTTTGAGAAAAATATGATTTTTGTTTTTGGCCAAAAAAAGAATGTATGGGAGCTACTGTTATTTGTCGTTTTAAAAAGCCAATATGGAAAAGCCAATATGTACCAAGTTTGAAGCAAATCCATCCAACCGTTTAGGCTGCAGACTCGAGGACAGACAGACAGAATTTGGGGAACCACTTTTTTGGTGTTCTCTATGATCGTAATGTCATGTTTGATTGTTAGAAAAACATTTTTTTTTTACGAATACAGAACTTGCCTTATAGTACCTATAATCGCAAGTAATAACGATAAATTGAATGTTTCACTTAGATGGACCGACTGCATTTCATGACCGATTTAAGATATTACTGTTGGATTATTAAAGATTTTTTTTTTCGAATTACTTAAACTGTAGTAGAAATTATCATAAATAAATTGCATTGTATTTATATTTCGAAAACTGCGATTGCAGCAAACAAAACGCAACCCTTTCCATATACATGGCATGTGAGAACTACATTACCACATCTTTGCCGCCTTCTATGACAAAAACCAATACTTAAGTAATGTTGTGTAATCTGACAGACTATTAGGGCAAGTAGTAACTGCTCTGTCCCTAACTATTACACAGGCAGTCGTGATGTTGACTTACATTTTACTTGCAATATAGGTACTATAGGGTAAGTTTTGCATTTAAGAAAAATCGAATTGCCAGATTTTAATTAAACTTGACATTACGGTGATAGAGATCTCTAAAAAAGTAGGTCTCGCAATTCCGTCTGTCTGTCTGTCTGTAGAACGATCTACAGCCTAATCCGCTGAACCGATTTTGTTCAAACTTGGTGCTTAGGCGTTTTAGGTGATTGTCCAAATTAGATTTTTAAACCCTTGTTTTATGCCCAAGAATAACGGTACTTGCCATACAAATTTTTCTACCATCTTAGTTATCTCGAAAACGGGGATAACGATGTTGATAAAAATGGATGTGTGTACTACTTTGGGTCTGGTCTACATTTTGGCCACAAAATTTTTTTTAAATATTTTGTTATTAACGGTATCTGCCATACAACCATTGTATTGATTTTCGACTTTCTCATCAAAGGCTCACCGGATTTCGATCCAAATGATCCTTAAAATTCTAAATAATAATGCATTTCAAAATTTTCGCAAAATAGTTTTTTTTTGGATTTGTGAATTTTTTTTTCAAAATTCAATACATATGTCGAAAACGGGTGGACGATTTCTTCTGAAATTTTGTTTTTGAATATATATATTTAAATATTTAAAATGTTCATACCATTTTTTTTTTTAGAGAAATTTTATATATTTTAGAAGTTTTTGACGAAGTTGGTTCTTATTTGGACTTTGGAGAATTTTTAAAAAGTGATTCTCATCGGCTTTATTGGTCGTAATAATGATTAAAGGAAAGCAATTTTCATTTTATTTTCCCAACGTTTTGAGGGTGGTTGCCGTCTTCTTCAGGTGTGTCTTTATTTACAAAATTAAACAAAGATAATGTTTTTACATATTGATATAAATAAAGGAACAAAATATGACTTACATAACGTTAAATTTTAAGATTTTTACTTTTTTAAATTACTGAACAATAATTTGTTTAAGACATAAACAGATTTTGAAGACTTCACATTTGAAGATTTGTCTACGTTTTATGATATTTACTGTCAGAAATTAAGGAACAGTAAACGGCTGATATATTTTGTGTGTCTTGTTTGCCGTTGATATTATTTTTGTTGTTAATTATATGCAGTGTCTCTAGTGTGTAACGCTTAGATGTATGTTTTTCTGTTGCAATGATCTCCACTCCCTCAAAGTTTGGTGTGTGACCCGTATCAATGCTGTGAGAAGCCAGTGCCTTCCTCTCAGAACTTTTTAGGCGAATATCAGACTTGTGGTTCGCCATTCTTTGCCGAAGGAGTTGTTTGGTGGTGCCGATGCAGCAAAGATTGCAGGATTCATCCGTTTTCCCCTGGCAATTTATTTTATAAGCTACGTCTGAACGGCGATCTTTGTCGGTTTTCGTATTAAGGTTGGTGAATAGGGATGCAACTTTTCGGAAAGTTTGGGCACATAAACGACACTCTTATAAACACATCTTGTCTCCTCCAACTTATTTTCTGAACGAACTTGGTGTTTTTGACGTAGTATTCCATTAAATTGAAATACATACATAAGTATATGCTATAGCTGAATTAGAATTACGAACGAAAAAATAGTTTTAAATTAAGGAAGTCTTACTTCTGGCGCGTATACATAAGTACATACACTTTTTTTTTTACTTAATTTTGTACCTACAAAATTTCTTCAAGAAAACTGTCTTTGAAAGATTGAATTTTCAAAAAAAAAAATGTTTCTTAAATCCAAAAATTATGTTCATAACATGTAGCTTTTTTAATGATTGGTTGGCAGCAGCGTTTTGGAAGGAGTTCGTCGATCATAAGTGCTTTTATCCTGTCCAATAAAAATATAATTGATTAAGTGATTATAATAAAAGTCAAGGCAATAGTCTTGACACTTGATACCTACAATTAACTACCTGAAGGAACACTCGAATTCATGAATTAATCTTTTTTTCCATATAGTCAACATCCCGACTAAAAAGAGAATATCTATTTAAAAAAAAAACTCCAACATCGTGACCGTATTTGAAGGAACGAACTTTTTAAGGACCTTTTGTTTTTTAGGACCTAATTCCTAAAACATTTATGGGACCAATTGGACGCTGTTAACTTTATTATTACATTTATTTTTAAGTCTCTGAAAAAATTATCAAAAAAAATATCTTTAAAAGGTTGCTATTGATTTTATTTATAAAAACTTTAAGATTAACATTTCGAGTCGCAGACGAAATAAAAACAAAAACAAACAAACAAGTGTAAATCTAATTTGATTTGGTTCATTTTTATTATTTGCAATAAAAAAAAAAAACTTTTTATTTTGCTTTTTCAATATTATTTCCGCTCGAAACTTTCAACAACGAAATACCTCATTTATGATGTTTTTTTTATATCTCCGGATGGGATGGAAAATAATAATCAAAAATTATTTTGAGCGGAAACAAATTTTACAGTTGAAAAGTTTCGTTGCTTTGGCGAAGTTATTTCAATAAGCACACTTTAATTGTCGTCAGAGGAAGTGTTGTCCAATTAGGGCATAATAATGATGTTTTTTTTTTTTTTTAATTGAAAACATTATGTTTCAGTATATGGAAAAATGTGAAAACAAGTTGGTTTATATAAAAGCATATATTTTGTTTTTTTTTTGAAAATAGATTCAAATGATTTATCAACAAATATACTGTAAAACATTTTCAGCGTAGTAGTTTCAAAGGCATATAAGGATACTGTTATGAAATAGATGAAGTATAACTCGATGACCCTCACGCTAGAGCCTTTTATGAACATTTTATTTAAATCTGGTATATCCAGTGAAATATACTGTTATTGACATCTCTGAAGGGAAAGGACGTTGGTTATTATTCATGTATGCTGAAGATTTGGGTTGTAATTCCAGATTAAGAGAAACTTAAGTAGGTGAACATTCTGAACATTCAGAATTGAACATACCAAACTAAAGCTAAGTGACATTATTTTTCCCACACCGTGTTGCCGCCAAATCGGCTTATCAGCTTCAACCACAATAAATTACCCTTGTTTGAATACAAACGTCAAATTCACGTGGTTCAAATTTCCCGTGTATAAGGTAAAGCACATCATTCACACATCATTATTTACAGTAGCCCAAGTCTTTGATGCCCTGTTCGACTCCAAGCAAATAATTGTTTCCAATTATCCTCACACTTAAATCTTCATTTCGAGGGATTTCAATGTACACAATTCTAGGTGGCTCCACTTTTCGAGCCAGACAACACCCGAAGGATGGAATTTTAAGGTCTTTGCTATTTGGTACAGTTTGTGTTGTCGAGCCAACTCGAATCCCTGGCGTTACAGCTTTTTCAATCTCCAGATAAAGAGGCAGTTACGAGTAGTTGCCAGAGGAATAAACTTATTATACTGTTAAACAACCGGATAACAACATTGAATTTTTCAATCAAGAAAAAACAATCTACAGAATAATTTAATTTGAACGTCACTTTTATTTCGAGTATCGAACTTTTCATAGAAATTAATTTTTGTTTGACGTTTATTTCAAAGCAATCATTTTTCAAAATGTTTTTGACATCAAAAATAGCTATTTATTTTTTTCCTCAGATAAATCCTTATTCCTTTATAAAATGAGCAGATAACTATATTCCTAGATTAAGTAGTATCTGACTGTTGAGCAACTGATTTTTGAGAATGATCTGGAGAATATGTACTAACTGACTTTTTAACTGACTATTGCAAAATTGGCCCTTAGAGACGTATGTTTCCGGAGGTATAAGCCAAACCCCACTGAGGAAAACCGGACTTAGTTCAAGGAAGCTAGAAGGACTTGCAACGTTCACATTCAAAGAACTAAATTTTTGCATGGCAAAAAATAATACTATGCCCCAAAGGTGGTACACATTTTTGGCCATTTGTAAAAACCATTCGAAATTCAACTTCGTCTGCAGTTCCAACGCTCGTCCCTAATGATACCCCTTTTGTCAGCTATAGTGAAAAAGCCAATTTGCTTGCAGCGCAGTTCGTTGATAATTCGACGCTGCCAGAAAGTGTTATGACTCCACCAGTACTTGACAACGTAAATGATTTCATGAGATGAATCTTCTTTGTAATTATACAATTGCTAGGGTTTTTAAGGATCTAGAACACAAATCCGCTTGCCCGGATAGTATTTTTCCCCAACGCTATGAAGAAGTGTTCTTCAATGCTGGCAAAACCACTGCGTAAGTTTTTCCATCTATCCTTCTCTACTGGTCCCTTCCCGAGTGGATGAAAAACAGCATTTGTCCAGTCTGTTCATAAAAATAACCGAATCTTCTTCACAATCTATGGAAACGCTGATTATTTATCACCTCAAGCAATATCTTGAAGAACGATAACTCATTAATGGATTTTCGTAGCAATAGGTCCACTAGCAGCTTCAGATCGATGGTATATCTAACCGAACAGTGGCACAAATCTTTGCATCGTTTTGGAAAAACTAAGATTATTTCGCTTTATAGCTATTTCAAAAGCATTTGATAGAGTTTGGCATCAAGCTCTTTTATCGAAAAAGAGTGAATTTAGTATCGAGGAATCTCTTCTTCGTTGGATTAGTAACTACATTTCATACCTCTCAATATAAGTTGTATCTATTGGACAGTTTCAAGTCTGGTATTCTTAAAATAAACGCTGGTGTGCTTCATCATAGAATCTACCGCTTCAAAATCCCAGTGCTGTCTATTGTCATTAAAAACCTAGGTCTTTGTTGATGTATGTGGTTATACCACTATAACAAAAATTACTCCAAAACAGGATGTATATAATACCTTTTTATATTAACTGTAATAACTGGATCGGAGATGCTGAAGAATTGAATAACATATTATTTCACTTATCGAATAAAACCGTAATGTTAATTGGCGATTTAAATGAATTCGCGGATGTTATCTGGAATCCTTGTCAACAATTTCTATCGGATAGAATACAGAGAGTTCAGAATCGCTTTAGAAGATAGGTGTTTTACAAAATGCGCTGGAATTTCTATCCATGTTCCCAAGCCAGGCAAAGCTTCTTGGGCTTACAATCTCTTAAAGCCAGAAGAACAATTCACGATATTGTTTTTGTGCGGGATATTCTTTGCTACCACATAAGATGTCCTGAGTTACTCTCCTTTATGTGTATATATGCCCCATCGAGGCTGTTGAGGGAAAGATCCCTTTTTTTGAGTCCAGACATAGAACGAACTACGGAAGTAACGAACCAATTTCAAGGTCAATTGGAGAGTTCAATAAAATTTATGATCATGTTGACTTATATCTCTCCAGAGAAAAATTTAAGAATGTATTATACTATTTATTTTTACAGACATGTAATCTGTTAAGCTATTAAGCTTGTAGATGTAATAAATAAATAAATAAATAAAAAAAAAAAAAATAAAAAATAAATGCTACGATAGTAGGTATACAGACCACATCTGTTTTGCAAGAATGGAACCTCACTTCTGTTTATAAAAGCCGTACATCCAAAGACACAGTGTGCAACCAAAATGGAACAAATTTGTTTTGATGTTTTACAAACATATGATTTATGTGTTCTGAACGTATGTACTGAAGTAGATGGCGAAGGACAATATACTTTAAAGGGAGGTCAAGGGAAATCTGTCATTGATTATTGTGCTCTAAATAACGAATCGGTAGGTCTTATCACAAAGTTTGAAGTTCAGGTAAAAACTCAGTCCGATCATTTGCCGATAGAAGATTAAATTGGAAAATCCAAGATGAAAGCTCTTACCATCAAGCTACAAATAACTTCCCTTCAAACAGGATAATAGATCCAGATTTGGTGGAAGAAGACTCGTCGCAAATAACATTATGCATTAGAAATTCTGCGTCCATTAGAAGGTCGCCTTTAGTAAAAATTTGTAAAAACAAGTGGTTCGACAGGAAATGTTCTAATGCGCGTAAAAAATAGTTTGCATTGTTACAGGCATGGAGAGCAACCGATTCTCTATCTCAAAAGAAGTGGTATACCGAGGCAGAAGGCGCTTACAAAAATATGTGCCGCTTGAAAAAGAGCAACTTGGAAAACAACCAAGCTATTCAACTCGCAAGCATTAAAAGTTCAAAAGAATTCTGGAAGGTAGCAAATGAGATAAATGGTTCTGGATTTAAGAGAAGCGCGGGTACCTCTGCAACACATCTATCAATTTACCTTCAAAACCTACTTTGCAAACAAACGAATATAGTTTTTATGATGGCAGAACCTCTTATAGTCGATGATATTCTTGATTGCGAAATATCTTTGGTGGAAATATATCAAGTCTTAAGAAAATCAAAAATGGAAAGGCACCAGACGAAGATGGGATCCGGTACGGTGTTTTTAAAAACGCATCACCCGAGCTTCTATTACATTTAAAAAAAATTGTATAAGAATATATTTTCGAGTTCGATTGAACCAAAATCTTTTAAAACGTCAGTGATCTTTCCTATTCACAAAAAAGGTGCATTGAATAGAGTCGAGAACTATAGGGGCATTTCCTTTATGAATATTGTTGGCAAAAGCTTTTGTGCGATTCTGCTGATAGAATTGAACAATGGGTTGTTAAAAGCAACATTATTACCGAATTTCAGGCTGGATTTCGACGAACTTATTCCATAATTGACCACATTTTTAATCTAACGTCAATAGTAAAAGCTTACCAATCTATTAACAAAAAGGTATGTGCTCTTTTTGTAGATTTGAAGGCAACTTTTGATATCGTTAACAGAAATGCACTATTTTACAAGCTTTCACAAATAGGACTTTCCACAAATTTTATACAGATTATCAGAGAAATGTATTCCGGAACGAATGCAGCTATTTGATACTGATACTGGTGTGAAGCAAGGATGTCTACTTAATGCGTAATTATTTGCTCTTTTCCTTAACGATGTAGAATCCGAATTACCTGGTGGAGTCAGAACTGCAGGCAGCATTATAAATTTAATATTATACGCGGATGATTTGGTGGTTTTGTCCGAAACTCCACAAATTCTGCGGCTAATGATTAATCGTCTTGTTTTATTCTGTGAAAATTGGGGACTTATCATAAACACAGATAAACCGGAAATTAACACGTTGACTGCCACCGTACGGAAAAAAAATATCACCAGAGTGCCAATAGGTTTTTTTGTTTTAAACGTTTCTCTGTGTGTTTTGTTTTAATACTGTGTCTTTAGTTTCAAGTTGTAAGTGTTTTTTTATGTGTTTTAAAAGTGTGACCACCGGTGGGTCACATGGCCCCTTGTGTTAAGTAATTGTGTCTAGTGCCACGTGACCCACCGGTGGGTCAGATATTTTTTCGTTTGTTTTTCTTTCATCTAATTTTCTTTATCACTTTTTTTTAGATTTTGATCGTAAGCCATGGATAGAGATATCACAATAACACCTAATGTATTTTACGGAAACCCAGGTCGAAACCATTCTGACGACGAAGATGAAGATTTCGAGGCTTCTGACTCAGAAGAATATATACCATCCCATGCTGATTCTAGGGATTCTGATGAAAATATTTTGATGGAGGACGTAGAATCAGAAAATGGAAATGAGGAGGTTCTTCCCTCTACCTCTGGATCAGTATCCTCAAACTAATGGACACCTGTTACAAAAGTATCTTTGAAAGAATTTATGTTTGAGCCAACTGAAATCGAACTTATGCAAAACATAAATGTATCCAATGAAGCCTATTGATTTTTTCAGTCTTATGGTAACAGATGATGTATATCAGTTGATTGTAACCGAGACTAACTTGAACGCCAAAAAGTATATGGAAAATAATACTATTACTCGGAATTCTAGAGCTAAGGATTGGAAGGACACTGAAGTTTCGGAAATAAAAAAGTTTCTTGGCATGGTTATGTACATGGGTATAAATATCCGTGTATATAATTATATTGGAGTAAAGACAACTTTTATAAAAATACATTTATTAACACGACTTGCAAATAAAATGCTTCGTTATGAAGTAAGTAACAGTGGTTGGTGGATGGTGAGGTATAGAAATCTTGGCAATGTTTACGGAGAAGATACGGACACATTATTATTGCAAATCGAGATGACGGCAACTCTATGCCATAGCCTTAAATTCATTTAAATTATGTTAACTTTCTTTCCAAAATTATCAATAAATGAATATTACTTACTTACTTACTTACTTGTCATTAAAACGTAACCCTCCCCCAATGCCGTTATCCGCATGAGCGGCGCTTGCATCGAGAAACCGAACAACTTTCAGCTTTCGGTATGTGCATCACCGACCACCTTTTATTGAATGAAAACATATTAATTGGATGTTACCAAAAATACTGCAAAGTGCCTGTGTTTTCTTAGAAGATGCAAGAAATACTTCTCCTCTTCTCCTCTGGCTGTAATCTATAAAGTCTGCAATCGTCCAAAGCTTCAGTACAACTGTCATATTTGGGCAGGTGTTCCCATACAACTCACTTAAGTCTATTAAATGGAATACAAAAAAAAAAGAGTTTTAAAAATGATAGATGATAAAACAATAACGGTAAAAATTGTACTTCGCGAACACTGTCCCAATGTATCGTAATACTCTCGCTTATAGGAATGCTCATCAGTTTACTCTTGCGCTCAACTTCGGTTTCGAACGTACTGTCAAGTATAGAAATTTCTTCTTTAGCCGCACTTCACGGATACGGAACTCTTCACCCGATCGAATTTTAAGTCCTAACATAACTAACATGATATTTCATATAGTTTGAAGAAGTGAGAACCGTTGACAACTAACTAAGCCTGCAGCTTCCAAAGTAAGAGGGGAAACACGTTAGCAACACCAATACGCCCGCAAATTACAAAGTATAGGAGGGGACGGGACAAATGACAAGAATACTGAAAAAAATCGTACTTTCGCTGTTACATGAATGTGCTAGAAAGGGGACCACCTGAAAGTAACCTCAATTGGTAAAAACCGAAGTTGACTTGGAAACTTAAGCCTTGTTTCATCCAGTTCCCAAATCAGAAACCCTATGAGTTGGAAAGCTTCCAATTTTTGAATATTGCATATTCAGATATTTTTTTTGTTGCCAGGTTGTGTTGTTATGGAAATGGATGTTGCTGGGCAATGCAGCAATGTTTTTGCGGTAGATATTTGGCGAGGGTATTTGTTAGGTAGTCGGAGTGCAATGCTTCGTTAAACACGTCACACGTCTATGTAAGCCCTATTTCATTTTTTTTAATTAAAAAACTGTATCCTTTGCAATGGTAAGTAAGTACAATCCCGTAAGAACAAGAACGTTGTATACAGTCGTGTAATTTCATCTAAATCTCTCTTGCATTAAGGCGACTTTAACGTTTTTTTTTTTCATTCTTATCCAAACCAACAAAGGTGTAAATTCTTCAAAAGATGTTTTCTTTCTTCGTAAATTGTCAATCAACTTGGATTTTTGCTAATTCAATCACATACATGCTCATATTTGTATAATATATAAGCTTCACTTGTCAAGATTTCTATTTTCAAATCCAAATCCGTCGAAAGAAAGAAAAAACATACCAACTTTTAACCAAGTCGCCATAAGAACTCGATAAAAGCCTCCAGCTAATATTTTTTTTGCCTTTGACACTTCTATGTTTTTTTTTTCAAACGCACGTGTGCCTTACCTTTCTGTGAATACACACAAAAAAAAACATTTTACAAGAAAGAGCAAACAAATCATCAAATTTCAAATAAAAAAATGTTTTCAAATGGGAATGGGTAAGGGACTGACTGGAAAAATGACGTGTGTTAGGCAGAAACACTTAGTAAATGCTCTCTCACTCAATTTGTTTTTTGAAAGTTTTGATTTTGTGACTGAAAGATTTATTTTTATTTCCAAAGAAAAAAATGGAATTTTGCATAATTCAGAGGTTCACCGCTTGGGGGATTTCGAATTCGAGGTGACAACAGATGTAAGCTAAAAAAGGGACTTTTACACAAAATGTTTACACAAATCCTTTTTACATTCTCACCGCTCACCGCAATATACTGAATAATTTGGTTTGTATAAAGATGTGGGATGCTATCTCTCTAGACGACTCACTCATGTTCGATTGAATGTACATAGAAATTAAATATTTATGTAGATACATGAAAAAAAAGGATGTCGACGAGACGCACGCTTGGAGCCCATCACTCACTATCTGAATAGCGTGATTTTCATGCACTTAACCAAAACCAACAACATGCCCCTAATTTTATCAGATAAAGCTTAGATAGCAGTAAAAAAATCCTAATCCTTATGTAGAGAGCCTAAAGGAAATTATTGAACAAAACTTTAAGGACGAAGCTAAATAGTCTTAAAAGATTAGAATACGACAGGGTAATCACCAATAAAATTAATGACGTCGTTGCCCCAGAGGCAGTTTTTAAGCAGAATTCAATAAAACGCCATGGAACGACAAAACGTGCCTTTTACATAAGTAGTAGTCGTATAATATGTATACTTTATATGCCATTTAGCCATCGAACCATTGCGCTCGGAAGCATTGTTGGTTAAATCATTGATATAAATCAGTGAATTATTTCCATCGATTCCACATTTGAAATTGAGCCGAAAGCATAATCAAAGAGAATTTCACAATAGGGACAGGGACTTAGCAGGGAATATATATTAGGAGGGTTGCCTATGCCGAAGGACTCTTCCATTCGCTAGACTTTTGTTCTTGCCTTTGTCAGTTTTATATCAAAATAGGGTAGATGCATTAAGCTGGGTTAACTTCTGAAGAATATTTTACAGTTAATTTAAATCTCTGATTTTTCCCAACAAATTGGGCTATTTGATAGACGTCGAACCATTATTGATAATATGGGATTAGTCAAATCTATTTAAAATCACAGTTAACGTATGAGTAAAGATTTTCCAATGACCTAACAATGCGGCAGTACATTATATCAACTCATTATTAGGTGCGTTTTTTTGCAATCTCCGGGGGAATTGGTTGAAAAAAACGACTAAGGCGTTTAGTGAAATACTTGGTAGCATTATTAATTTGCAAGATGATATTTGAAGAACAGCTGTAATGCAAGAAAAAAATATACATCACTGTTTGCCTCATCCTCAACCTTCTAAAAAACATCAGGTTGATTTTTTTTGTGTAATTTCGATATATTTTATTTTTCTATTAGAATAACATAAAAATAACCAAGTAAATTATTATTTATACAAAAAAATGTGAATCAAGTAATTTGAAAATTGAAATCAAGTATTTTGGAAATTGTTTTTAGCTGATGTGATTTTCTTTTAATTTAATTTTCACAAATACAGTGGTACATAGAATTCAACTACTTGAAAACTACTCCATTCGTCGGTCACTGGTGACATGATATTAGTGGACGAGTTGCTTATTCGGGCGGGACGCTCAGTCCCTATGTCATTGGGAATATAGGTCTGAGCAAGAGCGGACGACGATCCAGAAGATTGAAGTATGCCAAGGATGTAGCAGATAATCTGTATTGGGTTGCTCCCGTGTACAAAAAAACGCAGCCGAAAACAATCTTCTCAGAGAAACCTTTGTTTTGTTGTTCATTCAATTCTTGTTAATTGAACGAATATCAACTTCAGGAAATGCTTTTTTATTTAATAATAATTTCACAGTCAAGTTTTAATATACCTATAATAAAAATTAACCGCAAAAATGAAAATCGCTGTAGAAGGATGTGCTCATGGCGATGTGGAAAAAACCATAGAGGCAATACAAAAGCGAAAAATGTTAAAATTGATTTGTTGTTGTGTTGCCGAATTTATACTAAAAGGTAGGTTAGGTTAGGTTGACATAGCCGTCGGGAAAACAACTGACACACTTAGACCAAATGCTCAACCAAACCAAACAAAATTGTTAATTATCTGATCTGTTAAGATTTAAGTTTTGAAGTTTCTATGCATTTTATCGATAACTTAGGCCGTGTGTGAATTGCGTTAAAATGTTGGTTAAATTTTCTACCTTGGTTAAATTTTGAAGTTTGGTTTGTGGTGGGATCAAATTTAGCTTTTTGCTGTGTGAATTGCGTTAAAAGGGATTTATTAAAACACTATTTTGGCTAAAATTCCTTCAAGATTTAAGAAATTTCCCTAAAAACATTTTTTTTTTGTTGTTCAAGTTAATTAATTTCTTTCCCAAATCTGACTTAGAAGATATAAAGTTAATAATTTGGCACAAAAAAGTAACGAATTCTCAGTTTTACTAATATGTTTCGGTTTTACATCGTTAATTTAATATTTTAAAACAACAATTCCAAATCTTTTCAAAACAATTCCCATTATGCGGTTAGTTTGTTGATTTAGTAGGTAAACACTAGTTTTCACAGCTGAAGAATTTGACAAGCTGACAAATCAATCTATTTGTATTCAATTTGCAAAATGAAACACAATGAGTATTTTAATTAATTATTTTATATTTGTTAAAATATCAACGGATTATAATATTTGTTTTTTCCTCTTGAGACCCTACACAAACAAAAATAATAATGTAATTTAATTTTTCAATTGAATAAATTAAAACTTACATTCATTATATGGCTTCCCAGTTGATCTGAACTTTTTGGAATTCATCTTTCTCTTCGGTTATCGTTTACAGTTTCAAATTACTCTATCTTGAGAAACGTTAAATTTTAACCCACATTTAGCCTGCTCCACAGCTGCCAACATTTTAACCCATTTTATTCACCACGCTAGTGTCAAATTTTAACCAAGTTACAAAATTTAACCAACATTTTAACGCAATTCACACACGGCCTTAGTGAAAAAGTTTTTGGTAGCACAGTTTTTATCCTCTCCAATAGCTAAGCCCCGAGAATTCTCTGGGTTTAAGCTAAGCACCATGCAAATTGTTAATCCTATTCATCGTTTTTTTTCGTCCAATTTCCCCGGGGCTTAGAAAAAAACACGCCTATTGTAAATTTAAAAAAAAATCACTAAACTAGCATTGCTAATATAACTTAAGCATATGTACGCTTTTTTCTTCGGTTCCTACAGATCACAAGCAAAATATTTATAAACAATTTCTCTTGATATGTACTTATTTTAATAATTTAAGACTATTTAAAAGCTCAATACTGATTCTATTGGGGAAATAAACCCTTTTTTCTTTAACCGATTTTAAAAGAAACTCGCAAAACGCACAGCACAAATATTCTATTCACGATCATTTAACGAAGAATGGCTCAATACTCTCGGAAAAATTAACGATATGGACAATGGACGCAAATTCTCTTTTGTCTCTGTTTGTCATAGTTTATAATTTATATGGCCTAGTCGGTCTGCACTTTAAGTTGTAGATAGAGTAGTACACATGGTGTTTGTCATTCCCACATAGAGTGATGGCATGTGAGGTCGGCCACTTCAAGTTAATAGCAAGTTAATAGCAAACGTTTTCGTTTTACCTCCCAGCTGAAAATATTTTGCAAAAGGCTAACAATTTTTCTTCCACGGTGCAAAATTTCATTCCATTGTAGCTATTGGTTTTCTTGTAAAAAATGCATATTTGGCTCAAGTTTTCGCTTTCGTTTGAAATGTGCCTTTTCGATAGAAAAAAAATAGTTTAGGTGATTTTTAAAAAAGAGCTAAAATCGCCAAACTATTTATAGCTTATATTTGTTGTTTTTGGCTATAAAAATTAAAAAAAATTTGTTTTTTATTAACAAGAGGGCCGGCTTTAAGACGCAATTTTGTTCAATTCTGCCGAGCTCGCCCCCCGGCCGACTACTGAAGACTACTTTATTTTTATTTGTTTTAAACTGAGAATGCAAAGTTAAATTAAATTTTATTTTCTCTTTATTTATACCAAAATAATCAAAAAATATTCCATGGTTTCAGTAGTCGGCCGCCTGTTAACGCTAAGAGATATTGGGGGGCCGACTATAGAAGACACGTGCTCTTATGTCTACCTATTGGGTTTAGTAAAGAGGATGGGATCATATTATGTAAGTTTTACTTAGATAAGTTACAAATATAATTATTTCTTTAAGAAATATTACTGTATATAGATAGCTAAGTGAGTTAAAGTAAAATTTACTAACTTCCGTACGTTGTTTTTACTCACGGAGAACTTGCAATATACTCCACTAGTATTGAGAAGTTTTTTGCTTTTCCTAAGAAGATTTCACTGCACTTGCCATTATTAATCATAATTGCTCTTGTAAGACACTTATAAAAGAATTTCGCAATTTATAAATAAGACGTTTACATGTACAATGTCAAAAAAAAAATTATCATGGATAGGTTATACAAATTTCGAAAATTTGTTTAATATGTTGTTATGAAGAACTTTAAAAATGGAAACAGCGAAGAGCAAAAGAATATTTTATAACTACACGAAAGAGGCACTTTCTTCAGTACTGAACAAAATTAGATAAACATTTTAAATTGAAATAGGCAAGTCGGGAGTTCCGGTTTCCTAGAAGTAAAACCGAAATAATAATAATAAATTATAGTAAACATTTATTCTATTACAGACCTTAGTGCGACCAAGGAATACAATTTTTTTAAACTGATCCATACACCTTTGACAAATGTGAACTCTCACAAACATCATTAGGTTTATTAAAAACGGTCCAAACATTTTAAAAGAGAATTTCAATAACCCATTAAGATGGAAGACTTGTTCTCCAAACATCTTCGAAGTTGTCAATACAAACGACATTGACGAAGTAGTTCCTGGAGCTAAAATATTATTTGGGAGAAATAGATGCCTTAAAGACGTTTCGGCAGACGCTTAATGTATTTTGATAATGACAACGAAACATCCTTCTGCCTGTTTTCGAAATTGGTATTCGCTTTTAGTTCCTAAATTATACAACAAATTGCATAATGATCCATTAGGAAACCATAAGGAGTCTAACTACTAACTTATTCAGCGCAAATCAAAGCATTTGGTAAAGCTAGTGTTCCTTACTCTGGCACTGTGTTAAAACTACGCCCGGCAAGTAGGTTTTAGGTAGGTCCGAAAGTGGCCACATGTGATCGAAAACGGCGTTTATTATTAAATAAATATCAAACAGCCAATAATGTTTCGGGTCGGTGTATTCATCAAACGCATTTTCCAAGGACCTAAGTGATTTTAGCAATAATAATTTCATTATTTTGTATACGCACCGTCCAAATACTGACCACCCACATTACATTACTATCCATGCTATACCGTAGAAATGGTAAAACAAACAAGAAATCATATTAAGAAAACCAACTTTTTTATAAATATAAATAAAAAAAACTTGTTCTCTTGTTATTTTATCTAAATCAATGTTAAATAACATTTGCCTGAAATATGTAAATACTTATTACATGTAAAACAAACTTAGTAGCTTCATATATTCCTATATTTCTATTGCTTCTAATTCGTGCCGTGCAATTCACGTTACATTTAAAAAGTCCTTAGGTCTTAAAGGCATGTAGCTAATATTATAATTATTATTATTATCATTATTATTATTATTATTATTATTATTATTATTATTAGTTTTCATTTTCATATTAATTACATGTATTTTTTTTCCTATTAATTAACTTTTGTAAAAAAAATTCCATGTCTTTGTACCTAATATGAAATGGCTTTCTTACACCAAATAAAATCTTACAATCACATTTTTTTTATTTAACTGAACTGTTTATTTTAAATAGTAAAATGACTCTGGATACCTACATTCTATAAAATTGGAAATAGACACATATTTATTATGAAAATATAAATTTTTATATTGAGGCCGACTACTGGAATCTCATGGCTTATGGCTGACTTCATAAGAATCACACTTTCATTTTATTTTATTTTAAATATTTCGTTTATTTTTATGGCAAATTGACAGAAAAAACAAGAATTTCGAAATTTAGACATTCCAAAAAATCAGATAAATTAAATTTTATATCAAAAATTCGAACAACTGAATTTTAAGGGTCAGTCAAACGTAAAAAAAAGTTAGGTGGCCGACCAATGGCTCCACCACCCTATTAGCTTAATTTTTGTTTGGGCTGTTTTTTTTCTTTTTTTTTGAAGTTAAGACTGGATTTGTTTATCTTATGGTAATTAAGTTACCATGTCCCGCATTATAAACTCATAAAATAAGCTTATATTTTTCTTGTGTTACGCAGTCATTGAATGACTGCAGTTGAAGCATGTTGATAAATATAACAGTGTCATTGTTTTTACTAGTACAAACTTTTAAAAATAATTCTTAATTTTTGTTTGTGGTAAGAAAATATGTTTTTTGTTTGTAGTTTGTTATATAAAGTTAGTTTATAATTTACAAAATGGGTCAATCAAACCATTGCACCGAAGAAATGCGAAATTTAATTTTAAAAATAGTTTTGAAGGGCAAAGCTCATGGTTGCCACGTTGGTTACTTGTGAAGAAATTTTGTCATTTTATTTTCTCTTGGTCACTTTGTCATTTTATTCTCCATCTGGTCACTTTTTTTAAAAGAAGAAATAAATAAACTCGACTTACAATTTTCATGTAATTAATCTAGACCTAAGGCCTTTTAAATGCAACCTGAATTGCACGGTTTGGCACATTGGATTTGAGAACCAGTTACTGACTGTCTCATTTTAGTCCATGGGCGGCATCCAATTATAATTGGAGGTATAGAAAAGAATGAGCCTAGCGTGGGGATCGAACCCACACGTCCTAGTTAGTAACCAAACACTTTATCCACATTGTCACCAACATCTTCCTTGTAAAATTAAAACAACATTTTTAAAAGCTTATTATTGTGACTTAAAAACCCTCGAAAATATCATGGAAATCCTCACAGAAGAAGATGAGCCCCAACCTTCCTTAGAGAACAAGGAAAATTATTTATACGTTGATGATATTTTCATTGGAAACAAACATAAAAAATCGAATCTCACAAGTCTTAACAAAAATATAATTAAATTTTTTATTTAGAACTTTTAAAACAACTGCTGCTAAGATTTGATCTCAATAACAATGATTTTATAAGCTTGTCTATAATAATATCTAAAATTATTCTGTCGGATCTCGAAGTTTCCATTTCGGCGCTGAGTGATAGTTTTCCATATTTCGTTGAGGGCGATCCTGAAGATGTAGTAACGCAATGGAAATTGCTTACATTTTTTTAAATAATAATCTTAACGATAAAATGGGAATATGTTAATTTTGGAAAAAGTCAGTTACCTTAAAAGTGGGTTACACGAGTATTGCCTTACAAATTTACAACAAATACAAAAAAATTACAAATAATCGAGATATTTTGCCCCGAGCGTATCCAATCTTATGGATATAACTATCACTTAAAAAATCAATCTTCAATGGATTTGATGCATCCACTACCCATTGCATATTTAGATAATCCCTGCTGTCTTCACTTTACTTTTCAAACACAAAACAATTGCAATCGACTTTTCTTCAACTTATTTAATATTATACTATAACATTGATAAAAACTGAAATTGTTTGTAAAACAACTCTATTTTTTTTGGTTAAAATTGCTTAAACACAATTAAAGTTAAACGAAAGTTCAGTAAAAATCTAGTATTTTATTATAAAAAAGTTATATATTTGTCTTTATTCTTTTTCTTATCAATAAACTGGCCATTATTTCCTACATATTTCAAAAGAAAAACATGAACTTTTTATTGGTTTGTTTTTTAAATACTGTTTCTGTAATAAGATGGGTTTATTTTCCGCCCAACTATCGAATTTCAAAATTATTATGAAGAAGGGGCGATCACATTGCCCTTAAAGTTTAAGGCAATTTAATGAATTATTTGGTACTATTTATTTATTTAATTATTGAAGTTATTTTCTAATTCATTATTTATGATAAGAAATCGAAAAAAAGACTGACCTTAATTTTCTGTTTATTATGAAATTTTCAGATTTTATATTCTTTTTATTTTCAATTTTGGTCAGAAGTTTTATTTCCAGGTGGCAACCGTGGCAATGCTTAGCTTCATCCAAGATGTTCTGTTAAAATGGTGAGTGATTGCGTAATATTGCGTAAGACCAAAGCATGCCGTCCCAAAAGAATGACGTCTAAGCGAACTTACCGAAAAATTATACATTTGGCACCGCAGAATCCTTACATAAACTCAAAAATAAAAATATAATACGCTCTCCCACTCTTGTTGAAGCTTAACTAGCAGTCCGTTTAGCGTGCGCAAAGTACCACTTTTGACAAAAAGGCATGTGGAAAGAAGAATGTCATTCACAAAAGCGTATCAAGATTGGAAATGGAAGAATATTGGGAGCGGGTCAAAATTCTGGCTTCAAAATACTGCTTTTCAAAATTTATTTTTTTTTCTGCTTTTCAAAATTCTGCTTCTCAAAATTCTGTCCTTCAACAAAAATGAAAAAAATTCTGCTTATATTTTTAAATTGAATTCACTTTTTAATTGCGAAATAGGATAGGGCAAGTTTTGCATTTGGAAAAAAAAAATCGAACTCGAGATTCTAATCAAACTTGACATTACGATGATAGAGAACACCAAATAAGTGGGTCCCGCAATTTCGTCTGTCTATCTGTCTGTATAATGATCTAAAGCCTAAACGGCTGTAACTTGGTACTTAGCCATTTAAGGTGATTGTCTAAAATAGATTGTTCAATCGTTATTTGGGCCCCAAAAATAACGGTACTTGCCATACAAATATTTTTACCATCTTTACCATCTTGAAAACGGCTCTAACGATTTTGATCAAAAAAAAGTATGTATACTACTTTATACTATGTTTCCACCGAACACTGAACCGAGATTTAAGCAGATTTACCTAAATCTCCTACAAATCTTGAAGATGTATCATACAAATTTTAATCTTCTCAGATGAAGATTTAAAACAAATCTCGTTTAAATCGGACTACCTATTTCCATATCGAAATGAATACATTTATCGGGAAAGTGAATTCTTCTATTCGGTTGACACAGATGAAGCTGTCTGTCTCACTTCTACATCATAAAAGAAAATGAAACGATATATGCATTTTAAATAGTGCTTTCAAAATTAATCTACTTTCGGAGCGGTGAAAACACTCTTTGAGATTAGTAATTCTACAAGAGATTAATGTTCGGTGGAAACGTAGTATTGGGTATGGTCTACATTTTGGGTAAACATTTTTTTTTTTACATAATTTGTTATTAACGGTACATGCCATACAAGCATTTTCTTGACTTTCTCGTTAACGGCTTTCGACCTAAATTCTTAAGCTGAAAGTTCTTCGAATTCTAAGTAATATCTACTGCATTTCAAGATTTTCAAGAACAGATTTTTTTGGATTTTGAAAAAGAAAATAGGTTTTTTTTTGAAAACTCAATACGATTTTTTCTAAGATTTTGTTTTTGAGTTAGATTATTAAATATTTAAAATTGTCATACCGATTATTTTTTTTTTTGAAAAAAATTAAGAAGTTTATTAATTAAGTAAGTTAAGTCGACTTAAGTATGTGGAGATTTTTCAATCTCCAGATAAACATGCAGTTAGTTGCCAGGAGAATAAACTTATTTGTCTTTTAAACAACCGGATAACAACATCAATCAAGAAAAAACAATCTACAGAATAATTTAATTTGAACGTCTATTTTATTTCGAGTGTCGAACTTTTCAAGAAATTAATTTTGGTTTAATAATTTTTCAAAATGTGTTTGACATCGAAAATAGCTACATATTTATTTTATTACTCAGAATAACTCCTTATTTCATTCTCAGCAGATAACTTTATTCCATAGATAATAAATGTATCCCTAGATTAAGTTGGAAAACTGATTTTTGCTCTATCTGGACAATATGCACTAACTGAGTCCTTAACTGCCTATTGGAAAATTGGCCCTTAAGAAAATAAAAGTATATACTCTACTTTTCAAAACTCTGCAAATAATAAAGAAAACAAAACCTATGTTTTCTTTATTGTTTCCAGATTTTTAATGATCAGAATTTTGAAAAGCAGAATTTCGAAAAACTGAATTTTTAAAAGCAGAATTTCGGCGAGCAGAATTTTAAAAAGCAGAATTTTGTTAAAAGAATTTTGACCCCGGCAGAATTTTGACCCCAACCCAGAGTATTATGTGCAGCGACGAAACCAACGTCGCGTCGTTCTTTTAAGGTCCAAAGTACGTCGTAAATATGTAAGAAGACCTTAACTAGTTTCTTTATTATTGCTATTGTCGTGAGCAAAATCAGTTAAATTTTTTTTAATAAATTACTCATGAAGTATTTTTATATACATATGTATATATTTTAATAAAAGGAATGCAGTCGGTTCTTGGGCTCATTACTGATTGTTCGATCTTAACGACTTTCGTCTTGATGCAGTCGTATTGTCCTAAAGAAGGACATGGCAGAGGGAAATCCATGAAGACCCAGAAGCACTTTTTTTAATTTTTAGTGTACTCAAAGTATATTTATGAACGATTATTTTAAGTTTATTAAGTGAGCATTGGGATTTTTATGAATTTTGTTAAATTTTTCTATCCAAAAATTGGATTGTAAAAAGAGCGTTTAACCAACTGTTTTTGATTTTGTTCCGGTGCAATCTGATTTGGGTAATTTGTGAATCAGTTGAAATTGTACTGGTTTTTGAGACTTAAAAAGCACCAACTGATATTTTGAATGACAGTTGATTTGAATTTCGTCATTCGAAATCAAATCGCCGCGCCGGTAAGTTACAGTCATCAAAATCCGGTGACCTCGCGATCACCGCGGATAAAAACCAACCCATGGAAGTTTTGAATTCTTTGAATACTCCGAGCTTGACGCCACATAATTTAAAATTGAAAGCCGACTCAGTTTGATTCTGATGAATTTTAAATAAAATGTTATATTCAAGCGACGATATTGATGTTTCCTTTCAGCGGGCTCCGCTTATTCTGTAATCATAATTAAGCCCATTCAATTTTCTGTGGATCAGGCTTACGATTTGAAAATTAATGATTTGCAAGGAACCGTACATTATAATGCAAGCAAAAGTTTATTTTCACTCTTCATTAAATAGTTAATATCTATCTACTTCACCTGTGGCTGTAAAGTGAGTTTTGTTATGAAATGAATGTTTGAGCCTCATAAAAATTATATGGCAAAAAATTGAAAAAAAAAATAGGACAGGAAACTATAAACAAGAATTAAAAAGGTACCTCCAACAAAGCATTGGCTCTGAAATATGATGTTACGCCATCCTTAATTTCCTATTTAAAACAGCTGGAATCATTAGTTATACCCAACAATTTTCGACCTTTTGAACAATGTTGCCGTGTTAGCGACTTTGAAATTTAGCGGAATTTTCAAAAGATTAGTGACAAACATTAATTTTTTTGTCGCTAGATAATTCTAGCTACTCTTCTAGTGACTTTTTGCAAAAACCTCTTTTTTTTTAAACATCACACCACTGACTGGTGAAATTAGTGTTCCAATTCATAACAACGCTTTAAAAACAAACTGAATTATTGTCTGTGCAAAATACCTTAATACCTGTTAAAGACCGTTCTATCGTTTGATCTTGCAAAAAATTTAGGTTTTGGGATGAAAAAATAGAAAAATAAAACAATGGACGAATATTAATTTGGTAAAATGGCAAGAACTTCAAGATAGCGTTAAGTTTTCGGAGAAGTTTCGCTATAAAAACGCAGCTGGGGTGATTAATTTGTAATGAAGCGTTACACATTTTTACAACCGAGCTCCAATTTTATAGAGTAAAAATATAAACCCCTTAAGTATGCAACAATTTAAAGAGGAAAAAGTATGCTAACATTTTGGCTCAATATTTTATTTGTTTTCATAGTTCACACTTGGTTTGTCCACCAATTTTCACATAAGGAAGTCTCTTTTTAAGAATAAATCGTCTTCTGTCTTACCTGTTGTGTTGTACCAAACTAGTGCCCTTTAAATGTAGAATTCCTAGAACGAAACACCAAGGGGTAATACTGTACCCACTAGTTACTAGTTGTTTCTTAATTTTTGGACCGAAAGATTTTTTCTACGATCCACTTTCTTCTAAAGTGTATCGTGGACAGAGGTTTCCTCATTATTATCGATTGTTTCTCTAGTTTTGTGCTAGGGACAGGAAGACTCGTTTCCGATGTTTATTCCTCGATTACCCTTCTTCTAAGTGTATCGTGGCATTTTTGGCCAACGCGGGTCAGCCACCGTTTATTCTTCTAGATTTCAACAAGAAGCAGGCGTCGCCAACCGTTTGTTCCCGCGCCAATACATCTTTAAAGTGTGACGTGGGCAGAGTTCACTATCGCGAGTGATTCACCGCTTATTACTCCAGCCTGTTGCTAGGGTCTGAAGCAGACCATTTAGTTAGCTGCTGCTTTTTCCCTTCCTCCACTCCTTCTGAGTGTAGCTTGTGCAAAGTTGACCCCCTGAGGGCAGCTCACCGTTTAGTTCACTGGTTGTGCGCTAGAGACAGGCATTACTCCGACCATTTGTTTCCCCCGTGACTTCTTCAAGTATACCGTGGGCAGGTGTGGCCAACGCGGGCCAGCCACGTTTTTTCTTCTAGATTTTAGCTAGAAGCAGGGATGACCAACCGTTTGAACTGTAATCACCCTAAGTTTTACTTGCTTTCTTTGGGAACGACCCTGGACACCCGCGAGACTACTCGATTTACTATCGTCTAGTACATTCTCTAAGACGACTATTGTCAAAATGTCAGCCACATCTAACTTGCAGTTTTGTCTTAAGTACGTGTCACCAGCTTGTCGGCGAAATTAAGAAAAAATGGAACAATACCAATATCGGTCGGTGATTCGATTCTTGCTTTTGGAAAGGAAATCGCTAAGCGAACTCAAAGAACACTTAGATTCTGTGCACGCTGACGCATCTCTTTCGATGACGACCGTCAAAAATTGGTATAACGAGTTTCTACGTGGTGGCACATTCGTTTTTGTTGAGCCCTGTCCAGGCGAGCCGAAAATGGCTACCATGGAGGATAGCGTGTCAAGAATCGTCGATCTCTTATTAGCAGACCGCTGGCTGAAGGTGCGCAAGATAGCTGAAATAGTAGGCATCTCAAAAGACCGCGTGGGTAATATCCTCCATGAAATGGGAAAGCTGTCGGCGGGATATGTGCCGCGTTTGCTTACTTCGGACAAAAAACCCAACCGTGAGAACACTTCAGAGTAGTGTTTTAACCTGTTTACGTGCAATCCGAAGTAGTTTTTGCGTCTTTTCGTGACTGTCGATGTGGCATGGATCCACTGGTACACATCAGGGGCCAAGGAACGGTCGAACAGTAGACTTTACCCGACGAACTTGTTCCAAAGAAGGCGAAGACTGTCCCATTGGCCGAAAAGGTGTTGGTCACTATTTTCTGGGATTCACAAGGTTTGATCTGAATCGACTACCTGGAGAAGGCTCTATTATGCCGAATTATTGGATTATGATTCGATACCGAGTTGAAGAAAATTTGCCCCATTTGAGAAAACGCACCGGATCACACCTCCGACGTCGTCGCGGCCTAATTGGTCGAATTGCACTACGAACTGTTGCCTCATCCACCGTATTCTCCATATTTGGCCCGTTCGACTTTTTCTTGTGTCCAAACTTGAAAAAATCACTCGCCGGGTAGAAATTAAAGTCGAATGAGGAGGTCAGCGCTGGCATGGAGTCCTAATTTGCAGACCTCGAGAAAACTTATTTCTCGGATGGGTTAAAGAAGTTTGTGTATCGGGCTAAAAGGAGACTATGTTGAGAAATAAATCGCCACTCTTCCAAAAATGTTATTTTTACTTTTTTGGGCTAATTACTTATCGGACCATCCGTGTATGTATCCAATAACTTCCCCACCAGAATTTGCTACCCGGAGTGAAATTAACCAATAAATTCTAATTCCAGAAACATGGAGATCTAATGTTAAGGACTTATCCGCTACTCCAAAAGGAAAATTAAATATATGCGCTGTTTTACATTTAAGATTATTCATTTGTAAATTTTGAGTTTTTAGCCGTCACAATCGTTGCCTAAAAAATATTAGAAAATTTCATAAAATCCCTTCAAGTTGTGTACGTGCCTGACTCACAAAATTCACACAGACAAAATGGAAAGGAAGGATTCCCGTTGTTAGCTGTATTGACCTTGGCAAGATAGATATAAAGATACATTTTCGAGATCCTTAAAATGCGCTGGCACTCAACTCATTAAGCCAATGGAGGAGTGATTTTCCTAAATCATGACTAACGATTTATAGCTCACTTGTATATAATCGTTAAATAAATATACGTACTCTTCTATTTTTGCGGATGTGAAAAATTCCTAGAATTACCACATTTTATTTATCCATTAAAATGAAAGTATCTGACAAATGTCGGCAATTCTCCACACAATTATCCCAATTCTTTTATCTATATTAACTTTCACTTATTCTTAATTCATTTGCAAACAAATTTGAAAACATGATCCATTCTAACACACACATGTTCATCACTGTTCAGTTCATGACACTTAAGAAGACACGAACAACAAACTCTCTACTGCAAACACACATAAGCTTATGGAGTTATCCTTGTTTCCACACACAAAATACAAATGTTGTCTACCCTTCGCACAATTCTGATGATAATATTCCATTGTTTGCGGTTCCATCTAGCAAATGTCAATATTTATAGATTTTCCGCTAAAGGACTCTCAACACGATGATAATTGCATGCTATAGAAACATAGATAGGTATGTACTCGTACATTCATACCTATATGTGTATTATAAAAACAGGACTATTTTGCGTGGTTGTTTGTTTGTTTCTTTTATAGGCACTCAATTCGCAATATTATACCTACCTACTCTTCGTGTCAAAAGGAAAAGTATCAGAAGGACATAAATGGTTGAAACAAGGAGAATGGCACAGGGTGCAAGCTTCCGTTTCTATTTTCTTATAATGTTACAAAACCACACTGTCTGTAACTGTGAGAGGTGTTGGGTTAATTGTCCTTAAAGTGGATTCAATGGTTTGAATAGGCATTTCATAGATATGTATCTGTCTTGTAGCTGTTAGTTAGATATTTTTCGTTTTAACATTAAGCGTTAATGGTGTTTAACCTTGAGCTCGGTGAGAAACTTTTATATTATAAGTTTTATTTCTAATTTTGTTTCAATAAAGTTTTTTTTTTTGTTTTGTTAAAGAATAAAAAGAACAGCTGGTTTGTAATTTATAAATTCAGTTCAAAGTTTAAATTAACTTTTGAAGCTGAAAAAAAAATCTTGCTTTTCAACATTATTTGATGAAATTGTGTTGTTCTTTCGGAAACCACAAAAACTTTTGTTTTGTTAAAACGACAGATATTAGAAATAAAATCGATGACTGCTCCGCACGAAGTTTCTTTGAAGTTCAAATTTAATTTATTTATTCTTTAACAATTTACATCTGCAGCCATCTTGAAGGTTATTCTTGAACGCGACTTAACCGAGAGTAAACTTTCACTTCAATCATTCACGACTGACGTTACCGCAAACTCGATGTGAGGGTTTTTCTGAAGTTGAGGTCTTATTTCAATAAGACGCAATCGACAATTGACTCGAAGTCGAAAACTCATTGCTCAAAATCGCCGGATATATTCGAAAAACCTATTAAAAATTGAAGCTCCAGAGTGCACATTTCATTTATTTCAAAATTCTTGACAAAAAAATGTTTATGCCTTGATGAGTCTGTAGATGATGATGTACTCATTACATGATTATGTACTCATTGAATGATTATGTATTGAGTATATGAATCTAGCATCCTAAATCAAAATATTTTTTATTTCTTTTGTTTTTTATTTTATTTTTTAATTTTTTTTTATTTTTATTTTTATTTATTTGTATTTTTTACTCTGGCTTCTCTTCAATGTCGAATAAATCTTCGCCAAATTAAAATATATTGCTTATACCATATTTGCTAAGATTTCGGTTATAAGTCCCAACCCAAAGTCCAAAGCCATAATTTTTCTGAAATCACTAAAATGTGTGACAAATTCAAAATTCAATACTAATGGCTTGTGGACGATTTGTATCAACATCATCATTGGCGCCACAACTGGGGTCCCGTCCAGGCTTCCTTGAAAAATTCTTTCCATACCTATCCCGATCGCAAGCAAATATTATCCAGGTGTGCACTCCAAGGCTTCGAGCGTCCCAGTCTGCTTCAACTCTCCAAAATTAAAAATGGTCTACCACGCTCTTGTCAAACATGAGTGCAACTACAAAGGACTTTCCGGTTCCTCTTCGGTCATGTGAGTTAGGTGACCTGCCCACCGCAGTCTACCCAGCTTAATTTTTGGTACAGTTTCTGCTTCGAGGTTCATGGCATACAGTTTGTGATTGTATCGTCTTCGGAATTGTGCTTCCTCACATACCAGGCCAACAAAGTCTTGGATACATACATATGTACTGGCAGGACCATAGTAATATACAGTAGCAGCTAGGAACTTATTATTAGATTTCTGGATTTATAAAGCCTTGACAGATGATGTATACAAGATACAATATATGTTAGACATTGTTGGAATTGAGCATCCGTCCGCATATTTCTTCTTCCATTTTTTTTTATCGGCTACTAGTTCTCACCCAAGATACTTGAAGGATTGCACTTCTTCCAATTCATGTTCGACTATCCTGACCGTATGATCGACTGTTCTTCTTTTCACAGACGAAGCCACAATGTATTTGGTCTGTGCCGCCCGATCGATCTGGATGAAGGTTTCGAGTACATCATGTTCGGTTCTTCCGGTGATGTCAATAACGTCTCAGTAAGCCAGTTTCTGACTGAATCTGGCCCTCTCGATGGCATTCTAGATTCACGGACTATATTGTCCACCTCCTTGTTGAAGAGGAGGCAGGCAAGAACATCCTCCTGTCGGATTCCACATTTAAAATGTTGATTGGCCTGGGCAGCAATCCGGGTATTTTAACTTGGGTTGGTATATTGGTCATGATCAACAGTCATAGTCGTGTAAATTTATTTAAGTACCGAATTATCTTATGATTTTATATAGGTCTACCCGGGATTTTCTGTCGTAGGCGGCCCTTGAAGTCTATAAATTGGTATAGTGACTGGTGAGTTGGAATGTTAAATCCAAGATCTTTTTTCAATCAACGTTGAAAAACTCATCAGTTGTTGATTTGCCTGAGATGTTCTTGAATGATTAAGGAGATTAAATTCGACATTGTGAGATCTCCCTTCTTTTGTATAGGGCATATTATACCTTTCCGTCTGTCATCTGGCATTTCCTCATGCTCCCATATGTTTACTATAATTTCCTGAACTGCCTCGCATAAAGCTGGGCCTCTAGATTTAATAATTTTGGCTGATAGTCCATCGGTTTCCGGGACTTTGCTTAGCTAAGCCGACCCTTTTGTACCACTTTCATGATTGGTGGAGAGAGCATACGGATTGTTTTTGAAAGAATGGAGTCTCCGATTCTTTAGTGGACTGACCGTTTAGCAATCCTTTGAAGTACCGGCTGATCCAACTGGGCTTGAGAGTCTACCAATGCAGAATGAGTGGTCTGGTTACGGATTACGTCTTTCTGCTGGTAGACTTAAGCTTGGAAGTACCTAACTCACCTAACATAGGCGTTCCCGGTGGTCATGCAGATGTTGGTTTGGTGATCTAGTCGCTTGAAGTGAATCGTATCATATATTGATTATTTAGCACATATAGTCTGAACCTTGTATAGTGACCAATGCGAGCTACTGGTAAGTTCAGTCTGATATATAGTTCTAGCGATATCGTGTTGAAGTATGACTTACCGGAGGGTGCAGAATTACCGGTCTTACACACGGGTGATGAAGCTGCAAATCAAGAAGACACTAGCTGTTATTTGCCAATCCGCAACATAAAAACCGTGATTGGGTGCTGCGTGGTAACAGATGGCATACGGATTTGTCCGTGCTATAACATGTATATGGACTACTTGTGGCAGCATGGCAACGGCTGCTGTAGGTTGGGTACAATTTAGTGAGAATGCATTGTTGGGTGCAGCAATGGTTAGATACGCCAAACGTTCGACCAAGTTCGGCTAGACGCTAGATCATCTATACTTCTAGTAAAATTGGGACTCTGAAATTATCTTGGACATTTTCAATTTCACGGATACAAAGGGAATTGTGCCGGCACAGCACAATACCTTCAGAGTCAAAATTGAGATAATGAAATAGAGAAATTGATGGAGGAAGAAATACAATAAATAAAGGAATGACGCGAATTGGGAAGACCCCCCAAATGATTTGCCACTAACGTTCAGCTGCCTGCGTGAACATTTTTTCACATTCCCATCGCTTGAGAACGCCTTCAGGATCGGTGATCAGATTTCCATATCCATCCGCATGGCTTGGACGTATTGTTAGAAACTCCGCACCCTGTACAAAGCTCGGTGCCTCCTTTTTTAATATTTGCCATCATCAAACCAGTTAGTTCCGATTTTCATTTTCGTTCAAGTTCACTCATGTGGCAAAACTCAGAGACACTCGTGTCACATTTGGCATGCGGATATGCTAGGCATGGGCCAAACTGCTAGTTACATTATCTGTTACCGCTACTTTTAAATAACAGTTATAAATTCCTGTTTCTGAAATAACAATTATGGAACAAAAATTGTCAGTGGCATAACAATTTTAATAAATTATTTTCCACTACCATTTTAAAATTAATTATTCATCACTTTTTCATCTATATTCCACTGTTTGGTTTGATCAAAATACAAATTTAGAAATTTCAAACACATCTTACTGAAATATTGACCCATACCTATTTGTATGTGAAAATGCCAAATCTCAGAGACATTTTGCCGAATATGACAACCGAATTTTTGAATTATGGCAATCAAATTTTATCAACATGCGCAATATATTACTTTATTAGAGAACTCTGAGTTACTCATACCTCTGCGACTGTTACGTAAGATCGAGTTAGAAGTATTAGTGTCAGTATTTATAAGGCATTCCCACTTTCCTTTTGGTCCCATATAAGCTTCAGCACTTACTCCTCCTCAGTTAAGCTCTTCGAGGGTGAGTCTTAAAACACGACCAAAGGTGTTACTCTTGTTCACATTCGAACCTCATAGGCAGATCAAAAAGATTTTGGCAATGCAATCCACCCTCGGAAAACCATACCAACAAGATACTGCTACGAGGCTATCTTGGCACCTCGCTACGATCGTTCTGTCACTAGGCTCAAATGTGTGGCGAAGCATCTGGTCACGAGTGGCTCCATCAATTGATATCAAGGAAACTCTATGTATATCTCTGTGCTGGAAAATGGTTTGCGCAACAACCAAGTTCTTCGATGATGTATTCTCTTTCTCATGCAAACTAAGGGCGCCTACGACCCGACCTATTTTTTCTTTCAAATCCCCAAAGATGATGTTTATTGATTTGTGAGAAGCAGGTGGTGAAACGGCAAGCCGCCTCACCTAACTCGGATCTCAATGGTCCAGGTTAGGCTAGGACCATCACAAAGGGAATGATATGAGCCCTCTTCGTCCATACTACCTCTACATAAGTCAGATGTTCTGATGTCAATTTAGCCCTATTTGATCTAAGATTTCCTCGAAAACCGCCAACTGTCGTAAGCTGGCCATCTCTCGTTTGGGGTTTTGAAATAAGTTTTGGTGAATTCTGAAATTTTCTTCCCCCAGCGACATAAGTATCGTGGAAATGATTTGGATCGGTTCAAGTGCTATGATCCGGTTTTGTTCAGTTCATCTGTGTTTTCATTCCCTTGTCATGTCATAATGTTCTGGGCCCCAGATTGGGGTGACTAAATTCGATTTGTTGAGCAATCTTAGTTCGTTTCGGCAACGACCGACTATAGTTTTGACTTTGGGCGATTGAGTAAATGGCTTTGATTGCCGCCAGGCTATCTACGAAGATATCTTTGATCTTATTTACCAGTTTACAGGCGGAGATTTGTTTCACCACCTTACCTATTACAAGCACCGCCACCTAAAAAACTGAGCAAAAGTTTGGAAGTTTGGTCTAAATGATTCCTGACCATAACCTCATTTTTCTAATAAGTCTCCTTATATATTCTTAAGGGAACTCCTCCGTAGGTCCGTGAACGTTTATGAGGCTAATGTCCTTAATGTAATGTCGTGCTAATATACTACACAGCCTTTGACTTATAGGGTTAAAGTCCATGATAGTAGACTTCAATTTTTCGCTGACTATAAAAAGCCTTCCCCGAATTCACGATGTTTTGCGTGGTATCTGTAATATAATATGTCACTGTGTTTTCTCCAAAACATCATTCCCTTCCCCGTGCAACTATCTGTGGATTTTATGACCCTGATCAATTTTCATTAAAATAAATACTCCATACAAAAATTATTTTTCTTTCAAATAACCTACCTACACAAATTGGTCGAAACTTAAAATACAAAATAAGTTCATATTCCATTCCTCAAATTCCGGTCCGGAAATAATGATAATTTTATTCTTTTACTCGCCAGTCGCCCAGACGAAATGTATAAATACATTTTTTTTATCACAAAAGCAGTGTCAAAAATGAATTAATTCTCACAAGCGACATTCCTAAGTGCCTAAAAGCTGTCACTAAAAATGCGATAAATTTATCACTTTCAGGATAATAATGTGGCCTTTTATATCCAACGAGTATGAACTATCTTTTTGACAACCGAAAATGAATAGATATTTTTGTTTGTATATTTATTTATTTTTTTGCCTATAAGATCTCTCCGAAATGTTGATAAGAATTATCATCAATTCACATCACGTTTCCCCAACTGAATTATTGATAAGCTCTCACACATCAGGTATATGTCTACGTAGTACTAAATTATACTTTATTTTTATATAAAAAAAAACATTAATTTAGTGAGGACTATTTAGGCAGGGATGACCAAATAATATTGTATATATCACAATTCAATAAATATAACATCACGTAAAGGCACTCAAAACCTTTATGGCATAAACTTCCGGGTTGATTTTGAAATCAGCCTGGATCATAAGAACATACTAAAATGGCACTTTCCTCCGAATTAATGGATAACAATCACATATGGATTACAGCTGCATATTACTACTGACGCGAGGCCGATGGACGGCAGGCTCCTTCCTACTCTGGACGAATTTTGTTCAGTTCAGAACACAGTAAACAAATCAATGAAACACAAAAAAATAGCCACAATCACGTTTCAAATGCAAATAAGAAATAATATAAAATAATTAGAAACGTGATATTGTCTATATTTATATATTTGTTATAAAGGACATACAGTTACGAGTAGCAGCGGTCGGTTAGTAATGTACAAATCCTACAGCAGGATTATGCTGATATGATAAGTCCTTAAAAATATATAATATGAATATTTTGTTCGATTTCAATATTATTATTTTTTTTCTCGGTATAATGAATTCAGTTTAGCTTGGTGAGTAATTTAAGCGATTTCCGTTCAGGGAATTCAATTTCATTAAAATTTAAACAGAACATAATATTAAATCGATGTTAATGAGTATCATTCGTGTTAAACGTCTATTACCGCTTTCACACGCCGCGAACTATTTCGTCGATCTATAGTGTCGGTACGGTTTTTTGGTCGTGTGAAAAGAAACTGTGTCGACACAGCATTTCGATTTCTGGAGATCGAAGTTGTATGTCGACATGGCGTGTAAAAAGGATCGAACTAGTACACCGGTACAGTATCTGTTTTGTTTTTGTTTTTTGTTGTTGTCTGCTCATGTTCATAATTTGAAGTTATCTTATTTGCATTTTTCTTATCCTATAAAATGAATCTGCTTAATTAATTCTTGAAAATTATATGACGTACAGACATTTTCATTTCGATAATTAATTTTTTTAAAGTAAATTTGACAACTTTTCTATTTGCCAGCTGGTTTTAACATAAAATAATACATCGACGTATGTGCGTGTGAATGCTAATGCAACAACGAACTACTTCGTCGACATGATAAATCGATTTGGCGTGTGAAAGCGGTATATCATGTTGTGGATACAGTATTTCATTATCGATACTGATTTATTTTTTTTTCCCTTTTGGTTGGTGGATCAAGCACCAAACTGTGATGTGTGCGTATGTGTGTATTATGTAAATTTTATTTCCAAAATTTTAAAATTTTCCAAACTAAGAAATAATACTCCGAACATAGAATAATGATTATGCGTAGTAAGGGGGGATCAAGGGGGTCCAACCCTTGGATTCGTGAAAAAAATCGAACTCGTGTTTTTGATGATCAAAGTTGACATTACAATGATATCGAAGACAAGAAAAGTGGGTCCCGCAATTCCGAATGTCCGTCTATTTGTCTGTCTGTAGGACGATCTACAGCCTAACAGCTGAAGCGATTTTCTTCAAACTTGCTACTTAAGCGTTTTAGGTGATTCTCCCAAATAGATTTGCGAACTTTTTTTTGGCCCCAAAAATAACTATATACTTGCAATACAATTTTATCTACCATCTTAATTATCTCGAAAATGGCCCTTACGGTTTGATAAAAAATAAAATGAACGACTGGAATTCACGTAATTGCTCCTATGTTCTGTCACATAACAAAATTCATAACAATAGGTATAAAAGTTTTAAAGATTGTAATATGTTATAGGTCCAATAAAAATACCCTGTGAAGAAGTTGGAAAATTACCAACGAAACGCCGGGAATAATTTAAAAAATGGATTCATTTGTTTTTATTAATTGCAGAAAAACTAAAAAGATCAAAAAGCCCAATTAAAATACATCATAAAAAAACGTTATGCATTCGTAAAAAAAAAGTTCTAACAATCAAACATGGAATTACGATCATAGAGAAGCCTAAAAAAGTGACCGGCAATAAATGTCTGTCTGCTTGCCTGTTAGTCAGTCAGTCTGTCCGTCTGTATGTATAACAAGCTACAGCCTAAACGGCTTAAGCGATTACCATCAAATTTGGTATTTGTGGTTCTTTTGGCATTCCTGAGAGGGGAAATTGAAATTTTATTTTTACGCCTAAAAATAACTGTACCTGTCATTCAACAGTTTGGGAAATCTTATTTTTCTCGAAAACGGCTCCAACGATTTTGGTGAAAATTTTTACGAATTTTTTTGATGGCAATAGCTATTATTTAATCTGAACCAAGTTTACGGGTAAAGTCTATTAACGGTATCTTTCATATAACGGCTGGTACACGGTACAGTGGATTTCTTTCAAATTTTATATCTCTGAGAAGACCTAAGTAGCCAAACTAATTCTGCATATCAAAATTTTTAATAACTTTTTTGTTCTAAATAAAATAATTTTTAAAACTTGTTTTTTTTCAAAAATCATTAAATTTTATTATTAGAGCATGTATATTAATAAACCTTAAAAAAGTGCATATCAAAATTTTCATAAAAACTAAAAAGCAAAAACAGGATTTCATCAAAATCCTTCCTACAATTTTCGAGAACTTTTTTTTATAAAATTTTCATTGATACGTGGCATCTAGTGGCGTTTTTCGTTTTTTCGAAAAACCGATTAAAGTGATGGTTTTGGCAGTTTAAATAAGTTTAAAAAACAATTTTTTCCACCTATACACCATTCAATTGTATGTACATATTTACATTATTACCCTCATAATTTACATAATTAAAATCCATTTAAATTTACATTAGTAGGAAGGTATTTATGTAACTATTCCTTGAATCCACAATTCATTAAACTAAGAATCAAGGTAATCTTATCTACATCGGCTTGAAACCTGCATAGGATAACTATAGACTCTAGCTATCTACCAACAGCGTCAGTGAGTAACACTTAAGTTGTGAGCCACAAGAGCAAGTTTGTACGATCCAGTCGTGCATTTGAAAACTCAAAATTTCGAAAACGACTTTGTATTTAATAGTTTTTTGATATTATCTTGAATAACTAAAAAAAAACTATGTACCTAAATTAATAACCATCGGCACCTCCCATTAAAATGTAAAAAAAAAAACCTTAAGAAAAAAATTATTTCTCGAAAACAGCTCCAAGATTTTTTATAAAAAATATGTGTTCCTTACTTTGTTAATATAAAATTATTTTATTTTGCTTTCTTATTAATGGTACTTCCCACAGAACAACTTTTCATATTTTCGACTTTCTCACTATTGGATAACCCGATTAAAATTTTTACTTGCGATTATAGGTACTATAAGTTACGAGCATGTATTGGTAAAAAATTTTTTTTTGTCTTACAATCAAAAACGACATTACTATCATAGCGAAGACAAAAAAGTGGGTCCCGCAATCCCGTCTGTTTGTCTGTCTGTAGAACGATCTACAGCCTAAACGGCTGAACCGATTTGGTTCAAACTTGGTACTTAGGGGTTTTAGGTGATTTTCCAAAATAGATTTTTTAATCGTTGTTTTAGGCCCTAAAATAACGGTACTTGCCATACAAATTTTTCTACCATCTTAATTATCTCAAAAACGGCTCTAACGATTTTGATAAAAAATTGGTGTGTGTTTTAAATTGGTCTAAATTTTGGCTAAAATGTTGTTATTAACGGTACCTGCCATACAACCATTTTTTGATTTTCGACTATCTCATAAACGGTTCAACGCATTTCAATCAAAATGTTTATTCAGGAGATCATTCAAATTCTAAATAGTATTGCAAAAGTTTCGAAAAATAGTTTTTTTTGGATTTTTGAAAAAAAAAAAATGTTTTGAAAATTTAAAATTTCGAGAACGGGTGGACAATTTTTTCTGAAATTTTGTTTTTGAATTTATATTATTAAATATTTAAAACGTTCATACCAATTTTTTTTAGAAAAGCTTTAGAATTTTTATATATAAGAAATTAAGTGAAAAACCTTAAAAATATATTTAGCCGTTTTATTAAGAATCTTTGCATATAATGTGATCAACATAGGAGCAAGTACGTGCGATCCAGTCGTGCATTTTATTTGATATGGGTTTCGAGTAATTTGGAAAAAACTGAGTTTTACCCCCTTTCCACCCCTATACATTTTTTTCTCCTCTCCAAATTTAGGGTACTTTTTAGAAAATATAATGATGCAAACATGAAGCTCCCCACCAAAATTCAGCTTTGTCGGAATTTTTTCGAAGTAACATCATTTTTTATCTAATTTTCCTGGACAATTATAAATTTGATATTTCTTGTAAGTTTTCAAAGTATTTACATATTTTAGTTATTAAAAAAAAGGAATTATTATAAACTTAAGAGATTTTTTATTGGGACTTATTTATTTTCAAAATTACTAATTTTTTCAGCCTCTGGGACTCATTAAAAATTAAACCTGTGGTAACACTGACTGGCAAGACGATCAAACTGCGAATTATTAATCTTGCCAATCGCTCTTCCCTTGAGCTTAATGAGTAAGGCAGTCTCTCAAAAAACCAAACAAACAAGGTCCTAATAACCCCAGTTCTATCATATGGGCACTAAGCTTGAACGGATGAATACCTTTCTGGACTGATTTCTCCGAAAGATTCCTTGAGTAAAATTCACTTCGGTCTGTATCAGTAAAATATAGAGAACAAACTTCGAGACGCTGCGCTGACTTAAAAACTTAAAATTTAGCGGCTTCGAAGAAAAGCGAATGGGCACTCTATCCCTGAAAGACAACGCTGCAGAAGGACCCAATATATGTGGCCTGCACCAGCAGAGAACGACACAAAAATATTAACTAGCAAAGCCTCCCTCGCGTTGCTTCGAAGCTATATTTAAGGTTATTATATTGTTTTGCCTTATATAAAAAGAACACGAAAGTATTTAGTATAGATTTTTTTTAATTTCATAAAAATGAAAGATGATATAAATTTTTGTTCACATAAATCTTAGGAAATTGAGATTGAAATTTAATTTTTTTTATCTTCATGATGGTGAGCAAATATTTATATATAATATCAATTATGCTGTCCATATTTGATGATGATGATCATAATGATGGTGATCATGATAAAGATGTGTAACTTTTTCATTCAGGGGAAGATTCATCCGTAGATTGGTCTGATGAATATGAGGTTTGAAAAGGAATTCCTACTGTGGTATCGTAATCATCCGAAATTCCATCATAACCACGCCATAATGAAGTTGTGTCCAATGAAATGTATCTCGTAGGAATATTATCATGGTACTGGGACACAGCGCTGGCAACCCAGTCATTAGTTGGTATATTCCTCCTTATAAGTTTCAACTTATACTCTTGTCCCGAATAAAAACGTTGCAGTTTGTAAAATGCAGCGAGTACCTTCTTCGAAAGAATATTATACCTTTTTTGAATTATTTTGGTTCTTTGTATCCGTTTTTTGAGGCAACCGTTTATGTGCGGATTAAAAGTGGACGGTAGATTGTACATTAGGTCCAAATGCTTAATAACATATCGGAATGATCCACCATTTCTTCCACTGCACGGCTCAACAAATATTTCAAATCTTAGACCTTCGTAAATTCTGTCGATGGAATTGAGAACGTTTATGGTATTTATGTGTTCCACTTCCGGGAAAAAGTTTCGTTGAGAACTTAAGGTACCCATGTTGTTTAAGAGAGAGTTGGCTTACAAAGTTTTCAAGCACAGAGCTGATGACATTTATGTTTTTTATTCTTTTTTCTTATTTAATTTTTAAGATATTTTTTGCCCGACACTAAGATTATTTAAAATAAACCGAAACTATGCCTTAACACAAGGGCAATTTTAATTAATACCGCAGAACTACGCGTACAAATGCTTTCTGATACCTAAAACCGCTCAGCTGCATTTAAATTGGGAAACAATAATTATTACCTGAAACCTACACATATTCATACAGGGTTTTTCTCAATTTTGCTACCTGCTTACCCTTTTTTACTTGCGATATAGGTACTATAAGGCAAGTTATGCATTCATAAAAAAAAATCTAACAATCACACATGACATTACGATCATAGAGAACACCAAAAATTGGGTCCCCCAATTCCGTCTGCCTGTCTGTCATTCTGTCTGTCTGTCCTCCCGTCTACAGCCTAAACGCCTTGATAGATTTGCTTCAAACTTGGTACATATTGTTTTTTCGGTAATATGCCCACAAGTTTTTTTCATTTTTTAAGATGACAAATAACAGTAGCTCCCATACATTCATACATACAAATCTTATTTTTCTCAAAAACTGCTCCAACGGTTTTCATAAAAAAAAACAGTTTATTAACGAAGGGATAGGGTAACTTTTTATAATTTTTTTTTTGGAAAAAATTGTTATTTTTGGTACCTCTAGTAGAACCATTTTGTTTGTTTTCGATTTTCTCGGAAACGGTTAATTTAATTTTTTTCAATTTTTTTGCGCAGAAGCTCCCAGAGAATTTAAACACTATTGTATACTAAAATTTTTGAAAAAAATTTTTTTGTAAACTAATTTTTTTTTGAAAACTCAAAATTTCGAAAACGTCTCAATAGATTTTTTCAAAACTTTGTATTTGGTTGTTTTTTTGACATTATCTTGAAGATCTCTAAAGGATCTTTAGAAAGATAGATAGATAACTTGATTTATTTTCTTTTTTCAATCATATTTTTACAATTATTGAGTTTCTTAAATCATATAAGCATGACTTTTAGAGTCTGCTTATCTATCTAAAGGATCTCTAAAAACACACTAATGCAATTCGCCATTATGTACTTACATAATGTATAATTATTTTTAAGGTGTAATATAGTTTTAAACAGGTGTTTTGTTTTTTTGACATAATTGTGAGTTAATGACCTAAGTCTTAGTGTTAAGATTTTTTTTTTAATTACCAGTTAAAGTAAAACCCTGTTAATTACCTTTTACAATTGCAATAGATTTTTTTTGTAAAAGTCATTATATTATGTACTGGATTTACGGCTTAATTCCCTTTCGTAAGGGATTCCCTTTGCGTTGAGTGTCGTTAAATCCTAGTTTATAACAGTTATTACAAAATCATTTAGCCAAGGTTTGATTTTTTATTTAAATTTAAATTTTGAAATTTAAATTTTTTTCATACAATTTTAATAAAAAAAAACAAATAGAATAATTTAATATTAGTTATCGGTAGATTTAAAAATCATTTAATTTTTGTTTAAATATTTTCAGTTAAATTTTCGGAAATCGCCTAGCACTGCCTTCAGGGGGTAAATACTATTTTTCCCCGATGCAATTTTTGCCCTCAAAATAAGTAGGGGAAAGATGCGAACAGTGAGACACTTCTATTTTAAATTTGTATACCTCTAAAAGTTTTCAAACAATCTTAACCAAATGTGGAGTATATTTTAAGACGTATTTTGCATTATTGTTCCAAAAGCAATTTTAATGAAAGGACCCATGAGATCATCAAAACAAACTCAAACTTAGAAGTCAAATTGTCTCACTGTTTGCGAACAGTGCGATCAATGAGCCAGTGCAAGGCGGACAGTGAGAAGAACGCAAAGAAAAAAAGAAAAAGAAATTATAAAACGTTAAATAAGTTAGTAATTTAAATTTTATTAAATTAATTAAGTAACATAAATATATTTCCTGAAAGAAAAGTAACAAAGAACAATAAACTAAAAAATGTAAAAAAAAAATAATTAAAGTGCAAACAGTGATACATGTCTCACGGTTAGTTTTTTGGATGTGTCTCACTGTTTGATTTTTGTCATTTTATATAAAAACAAAAATATTACAAAAATGAAATGACAAAGCTCTAACGATTTGGATTTTAAAAAATGAGTGCATCAGTTAGGTACGACCGATCATATGGTTGAAAAAAAAATTAAAAAATATCTAAAAACGGTACTTTCCATAGGACGTTTTTTTTTTATTCATTTATCTCATAAATGGCTTAACCGATTCTTTCGAAATTTCATACATATATATGCTTAGGTTGCCCAATTTATAGTGCGTACCAATATTTTTAATTAATATGTTTTCGTATTTTTAAAAGCATTTAAAAAAAAAATTTAATTTATATTTTGAACACTGCTCAATAATTTTTTTTCAAAAATTATGGTTATATGTATTTGCTGTATACCTATGAATTGGCGTTTCTGATTTTTTTAAAATTTTTTTTTCAAGAAGTTTTAAATAATAAAACTTTCTTTTCTCAAAAACTGCTCTACAGATTTTTAAAATTTTTTTCTCATAAATTCAATTTTATACAAGAAATAAAATGGCGTACTTCTTTTGAGCTCAAATTTGTTTAAGTATTTATTTCAGAATTTTGAATTATTCTTGCTTTGATTAAGCCGATTTAATCATTTGCTTTTAAGTTTATAATATTAAATATTTAGGATTCTCATACTAATTTTTTTTTTAAATTTTGTATGTATAAAAATAAAGTAAAAAACGACTTTAAAAATATATTTAGATTTTTAATAGGAATCTTTTGCATACGATGTGATCGAACATAAGAGCAAGTTCGCGCGATCAAGTCGTGCATTTTATTTATTATAACAGAACACGTATAAATGTTACTGTGCTAAAATTTAAACAAACTTCGAAGAATACTTCGAAGGAATTTTTTTAATGTTTACTCGGTGGAGGTTAACGTGCAAGTGAAATTTGTGCGCAACAAAATAAAAACACGTGGAGGGGATAATAAAGTTTTTTTTGCACATGCGTTCACAACAGAGAAAAATTAATTGTATCACTGTTTGCATTGCCTCACTGTTAGCACTTTTCCCCTACTTCAAATATTTTATATTTGCAAACATAATTTTGTTTTGATAATATTTTAATGAAATTTTGTTTATAAACCAAAAATTACGCTAAGTATAATAAATTGCTCTTAATGATTTTAAAAATTTTGTTTGTATAAATTGATATTCGTTTTAGAAATAAAACTTTATAAGCCTTTAACTGTACCTGCTAAGAATATTTTGCCAACGAATGTGATTTAATAGGTAATTTAGATAATAATATCATAGAAGCTCAATGTAAAAAGCACCCAAAAAAAAAACATATTTGGGCAGTTTTTTTCACTTGCGATCTACGCTAGCTACTATATGACAAGTTCTGTATTCGAATTCGATTGTTCAAAAAACGGGCTCGTAATTTGTTTTTCATTAGGATCTATTCGTGTATTTTATTTTAACTTTCCAGTCCTTATTCCACAAAAATACGAATACAAATTTCGCCTAAGAATATATGCAACACTATTATAAGAGGTAATAAAATGGAATGTACTTAATTACAGTAAAAGCTCGTTAATTCGGAATTATTTGGGGGAAAGGCATTACGAATAAAAGAATTTTCCGAATAATTGAGAGATTTATTTTATGCGCTAAGGCTCGTTTACTGATACGCATCATAAGTATTTATATTCAACTTAAAACGGTTATGGGCTACTTTTTCCCCTGCGCAAACTGTCACATTAGTGCTTAAGTAGAACTTAATTGCTTAAGTTGTGTATCAACAAACGGGCCTAAGACGCGTTTAAATTTTATTATTTAATTGATTTGTGTAACTAAAAATATATAAAAAAAAGAGTGTGTGTGTACATGTACACGCACCAGAAGTAAAACTTCCATAATTTGAACACATTTAAATTTAATGGAATTCGGAAGAACGAAGTTGACATATTTTGTTACTGGCCCCGTACTTGCATAAGTACGTCCCCCACAACGGACCCATCTTTCAATTGTACAAACATCAAAGTCGTTCCATCTTTGATTCATGGTTCAGCAATAATACATTATATTACACATTATACTATTTCGCATATATATAAATCTACGAAGAAGATATGTACACTGCATTACTGGTAATAAGACCATCAAGCATAAACGCATTAATGAACAGAGAAAACCATAGGAGGAAAGATTAATGTTGTGGGTATACAATTGTTTTTAGAGATAGTGTCGTGTCATATGTCGGTCGGTTTGACAGCTCCATAGATATTTTTTTTACCCCCAATGCCGCAAAAAAGTTTTAGTTGACTGACTGTCATTTATTCCGAAAATCTATTTTAGACGGACAAACATTTTTTTCCGAATAAACGAGTTTTCCGAATTAAAGAATTCCGAATTAAAGGGCTTTCACTGTATTGCAAGCAAATTCAAAGGAAAAAACCTGCAACAGGGGAAAAGAAAACCGTGATTTTGCAGGAAGTTCTTCAAGCATACCTCTTAATTCGACAAAATGTCATTATAGTGTCCTTTTTTTCAAGATCGACCTTTACTGCATTAACATATTGTAAAGATTGTTTTCTGAAAACAAACCCAATGCATATACACACACATACTTATTTAAATTCTATATAATTCGATAGATACAGGGAATGTTTTAAAAATTATCTAGGCATTTAGATTGCATTAGGTTTATAACATGTATATGCCCAATTGCCCAAGAGTTCGTATAATTCAAAATCTCTGCATATGTCTTGTTTTATACTTGGCAGTTTTTTATTTATTTGCTTTCGGTCGCACAGCAGTTTTATAAGTAAAAATGTTTCGTATTCCATTGAAATTTCCTGCAATTATTTCACGCCAGCGATTTTGTCAGCACCCGCTTCTACATGAAATTAAGCCCCAATTAAAAATGGCCAAAAAAATATACATTGAATATGGGTCATTTTTCAAACATTGGGGCCTTTTTCATATGTGGCCGTGTTTGACGCAAATTGGTTAGGAATCAATCTGCGTAATTATGCGCCCACAGTGGAAAATTCATTTTTCGGGTGGACTTAGAATGGAAAACTGTTATAACTATTTCCTAAATTAACAAATGTTTCGAGCTCCAGTAATCGCAAAAATTATTCCATTTGCATGAATGGTTTGGTTTGTAGAGCGAGTTAAGTTTGACAAATCTTTATGGTGAGAAACTTTGAGTGTAAAAACTAGGAAAAGGGTTTAAATAAAATTTGTTTTTTTATTATTACTTGATATACATATATGTGTTAATCATCATTAAAATCAGAAATGAAAACAAAATTGATACATTTTAATTAAATGTTTTTTGAAACATCCTTTTTGCACACCTTTTCGACTTTACACTGAGTAGAAAAATAAAATGCACGGCTGGATCGCATGTACATACTTGCTCTTATGATCACAAGATGCAAAAGATTCTTAATAGAAATGGCTAAATATATTTTTAAAGACGTTTTTTACTTATTTTTTTTTTAAATATACAAAATTTGTTTAATTGTTTTTCAAAAAAAAAAAAATTGGAATTTTAAATTTTAAATTTTGGTAAGAAAAGAATTCATAAAAAAATTTAATTTAAGACTAAAAGTTTAAAAACCCTAAAAGTTAAAAAATTAAGAAGAAGAAAATGCTAATTCATTTGTTATAAGTTTTTATAACTACCAGTTTCAGTTTTTCTGGAGAATTAGATCTCTAATACTTATATATTTGTATTAAGAGTATGAAGAACTATGTAAAGGGTCCGCCATCTAACGTTTTCTTTTTCAACTAGCGCTTATTTCGTGAATTGTAACACTTAGCTCATGTCTGATTTGACAGATAATTAGGTTTGTCTTTCCGCTGAACGTATATGGTTGTGTATACACTTGAACAACGCTGGGAAATATTGCGACATTACTTTGAAAATCCATGTAATGTTGCAGAATGTGTGCGAAAATTGCGTTCGGATTTTGGAAGAAGAGAAGCACCGTCAGCTCCGTATGTTCATTATGTTGTGAAAAAAGTGAAAGAAACTGGCATCCTCATCGATAAACCAAAGCGTGAAAAGCCACAAACAGTTCGTTCACCCGAGAATATTGCCACTATTGCAGAAAGTGTTCGTGAAGCCCCATCAACATCAATTCACCGTCGTTCACAACAATTGAACATTTCGGAGACATCATTGAGACGAATTTTGCATAAGGACCTTGGTATGACGCAATTCAAAGTCCAATTGGTTCAGGAGTTGAAGCCAACTGACCATCCAATGCGTTTTCGCTTCGATAAGTGGGCCTGCGATCGACTTAGAGAAGATGCCGATTTTGCTAAAAAAAAATCATCTTTTCAGATGAAGCTCATTTTGATCTTGGCGGGTATGCAAACAAGCAAAATTGTCGCATTTGGGGCACAGAAAACCCGCACGCATACATTGAAAAGCCGATACACCCAAAACGAGTCACTGTTTGGTGTGGATTTAGGTCCAGAGGCATAATTGGGCCATTTTTCGAAAATGAGCATGGAGTGGCCGTTACAGTGAATGGCGATCGTTATCGGGCCATGTTGAACGAATTTTTATTCACAAAAATTGAAGAGGAGGATATTGGCAATATTTGGTTTCAACAGGACGGCGCTACGTGCCACACAGCCGAAGCTACACTCGATGTTTTGCGCCCTGTTTTTGAAGATCGCATTATCAGCCCCAGAGCTGATGTCGTTTGTCCACCTCGGAGCTGCGATTTGACACCGTTGGACTATTATTTGTGGAGTGCCGTAAGAGATAAGTGTTACGCCGACAAGCCAGAGACAATTAACGCTTTAAAGGATAATGTGCTTAAAAATTGCACCGATCGTGTAGGCTACTGCATGGCCAGCTGAGGCAACCATTTGAGTGAAATTATTTTTCATTATTAACCGGAAGGACTGCATTTTCAAATAAAAAAAGAAATTTGGGAAAATATTCAGTAGTTTTTTTTTATAGCATTTTCAAATAAATAAAAGTTATTTGGCGGACCCCTTAGAAGTGTTTTTTGTGTGATTTTGCTATGATTATAATTAAATACATCAGAAATTGCATTTACTTCCCTCAACATTCTTGTAACTGGTTCATTTCTACCATAATCTGTTTTGTGAGGAGCTTGATGCAATTGGGGTATTGATCTTAGAGTAGGTGAGTTGGTGTTAATACTCATTAACGTGAGTACGGTAGAAGAATTAGTGACTCCTGATAAAATTTGATGTACGAAAATAATATCAGCCACCCCACGGCGCTTTTTCAGAGATTATAAGTTAATGAGCCTCTAAAGAAGCCGAAATCCGTAGAGCCGTTTATGAGAAAGTCGAAAATCAAAAAAAAAAACTTTTGTATGGCTGGTACCGTTGATAACAAAATATCTAAAAAAAATGCAGACCGTAAGTAGTGCACACAACTGTTTTGCATCAAAATCGTTAAGGCCGTTTCGACATAATTATGATGGTAGAAAAAATTGTATGGCAAGTACCGTTATTTTTGGTTTTGGAGCTAAAAAAAAACGATTCAAAAATCTGTTTGATACAATCAGCTAAGACGCTTAAATAACAAGTTTGAAGAAAATCGCTTCAGGCGCTTAGGCTATAGATCGTTCTACAGGCAGACAGATATACAAACGGAATTGCGAAATCCACTTATTTGGTGTTCTCCATCATCTAAATGTCAAGGTTGATTGAAATCTCGAGTTCGATTTTTTTTTTCTAAATGCAAAAATGCTCTATAGTACCTACATATATCGCAAGTAAATAATTTAAAAAATAATAAGTGATTTTTACTTGCGATTATAGATATGTACTAGGCATAAAGCAAGTTATGCATTCGACTGATCATATGTGTGAAAAAAATGTCTAAGAAACGATACTTTCCATAGTACCTTTTTTCTGCTATCGACAATCTCATAAATGATTTAACCGATTCTTTCAAAATTTCACGTATATATAGGTATAGGTAGCCCATGTATTTGCTGAATTCCTATGAAAGCCTCTTTTGATTTTTTTGTTTCTAAATGTTTTCAAAAAGTTTTTTTTTTAAAACTTTTTTTTTCTCAAAAACCGCTCCACAAAATTTATCCACGAAATAAAATGTCGTACTTTTTTGAGCTCAAATTAGCTTAATAGACCAAGATCCCATGTCCGTCAGATGAAGGTGTCTGCCAGACGAAACGCCCCACTGTAGATTAAAACACATATTCTCATTAAAAAAAAAATCATATAAAAATAGAATCAAAAACAAATTTCCTAGAAAAAACAAACACCTACAAAGACCTTTTATACTCATACATTTTTTGTATTGAAACTATAAAACACTTTATTCGAAATAACAATTTTTCCTTTATTTAACGTTTACTTGCAAATTAACAAATATTTTTTCCTAAATAAAAACAACACAAAATCAACAAAACTATCTTCTTGACAAACATAGAGCAGCATTGCCATTTACGAGGAATCATATTCAAATTCATTTAGTGAGGTCGTTCGTTATGGGGGATATATTTATACAAGTATGGGGACAAAAAATGACAACTCAGTTGTTTATTGAATTTATTCTATTAAAAATCTAAATATATTTTAAAAGTAGTTTTTTAATTTAAATTTTATATATACAAAATTTCTTTAATTTTTTTCTAAAAAAAAAAGGAAGTCAATCTTAAATATTTAATAATATAAACTTAAGAACAAAAGATTAAATCGACTTAATCAAAGAAAAAAATAAAAGAAAATTCTGAAATAAATACTTAAACTAATTTGAGCTAAAAAAAAATGTACGCCATTTTATTTCTTGGATATATTTGAATTTATGAGAAAAAAAAATGTTTAAATCTGTGGAGCGGTTTTTGAGAAAAAAATGTTTTATTATTTACAATTTTTTGAAAAAAAAATTTAAAAAAAAAACTTCAAAAACGGCAATTAATAGGTATTCAGCAAATACATACAACTGTAATTTAAAGAAAATTAATGAGCAGTTTTCAAAATATAATTTTTTTTTCTTAAAAATACTTTTAAAGTACAAAAAAATGTATTTATTACTTATTTAAGGGCTTAATTTTAAGAATTACATCTTTCTATATAAAAAGCTCAACTTAGGACATAAGTAAAAGTTTAATTAAAGAAAAGAAGAATATGAATTTATTAAATTTTGAATGGAACGGAATGAAAAAAAAAAACATTAAAAGTATATAAATGGAATACCAAAAGTACAACAATATGAAGAAGAGAATAGCTTAGAAAAGAAAGAAAAAGTAACAGTAGCAGGGAGACCAACAGCAACCAACGGAGTCAATACCAAAATCAAATTAGCATGTGGAAAAATGTTTATGCACATTTTCCTTAAATGTCTGTATATCGCACATTACATGGCAGTGAATTCAACAAACGTTTACAAAGAAGTGGCGCTCTGAGTTAAGACTTGAAAAGCGGGGAATTATTATTTGGTTTGAGCGTCTAGATGAGGAGAACTGGATCGAGTTATAAAGGTATAGAGGTTGGCGCTTATGAACAAAATTAAAAAATAAAATCAGGAGGTTTTCAAGAGAAATACCATAAATGCTTTTGGAGAATGAAGAAATGTGATCATAACGACATACTGCAAAAATGTAGTGTGCTAAATTGTTGAAAACAACATTAAGCTTTCTGTGTCTTACGCTGTCGAGATTGCTGAAAATTTTACAACAATATGTCAAGATAGGTGTCACAAGGCTTTTAGCAATCGTTTCCCTAGTTTTCAGAGGGATGACATTTCTAGTTGACTACAATAATCGAAGAGCCCCATAAGCTTTACCAACAGCTTGATTAACGTGGCTGTTCCAACTTAAGGTCCTATTAAAGTAAATCCCTAAGTTAATTGAAGAAAACGCAAACAATATGTTTATATTATTTTTGTTTTTGTTTTAGTGGACTGTGTGGATTTAAAGCCAATTGAATGAATTTGTGACCTTTAGTCCAAAATGCGTTTCGCCCAGGTACTACAGCTGGGCTCATCAGTTAGATGCTGTAGTACCTTTCTAAGACGCATTATTTTTTGATCGATGTTTACCGACTTTAATAAAACTTACAGCGATTACCCAGCTGTAGTACCTGGGCGAAACGCATTTTGGACTAAAGGTCACAAATTCATTCAAGTAAATCCCTAAGTTTTAAACTGTTTCCACATAATCAACTCGTAACCCACTTAGCTCGATAACTGGAAAGCAACTCAAGTCCACATATCTTTTGGCTATGACAAGGCATTTAGTTTTTAGGGGCTTAGAGTAAGACCACATTTGATTGACCGTAATCTAATAGCTGATAGGTCTTCATTGATCTTTTGGACACAATTCTCTATCATTCCAATTGAACAACTTTTCAGTAACTGCAGATAATCAGCATAGACGCGTTCGTGGCAGTGGTTTATTATTTTTGGAACCTCGTTAACGTATAATGAGAAAAACGAAGGACCAAGTATCGATCCCTGGGGAACTCCACAAGAAGTTGATACAAAATTCGATGCCTGGCTTCCAATTGTAGCCACTTGACGTCTGTCAGATAGATACGATAAAATAAGCTTTATAGATTCTGATGAAAAGTTGTACATTTTATGTACTAATTGTGAAATACTTGTAAAATAGGTTGGACCAAAAAATCGAATTTTTCAAGGAAATAATGCAACGAGTTCTATAAGCAAATTTTTAGAAAATTTTGTTTGAATTAGAAATTTTTTTTAAAAGCACGTAGACTATTTAATTCAAAACTGACAATCACTTCAATCAACAATATAAATTAAATAATTTGAAAGTTTCAGCGTTTTGTATATAAACATTACAGAATGTTATAACAATTACAGAATTTCAAATCATACCCTTTTTTGTAAGAGTTATATACAAAACGTTGTCATTTCTGAGTTTTAAATTAAGTGTTTTAAGTGGTACCTAGGGCCCCAGAAATAAAAAGAAGTTTTACTACTAGCGGGTGTACGACATAAGTACCTACATAATACTCTTTTCTTTTCATTCAATCTACTTTAGGATTAAAAAAAAACACGCTCATTTCCTATAAAATTTCTAACTCCTATATTCCCTGTTACAGAAACACCCTTTACAAAATTATTCATGTTCCGAAACAAAAATTGTTTTTTTTTTTTAAATAGCTATAGAACCCAAACCAAAATATTGTCCAATTAATTTTTGGTAACTAAAATTTCATGCTAAAATAAACATACATTATTTTTAATGATAAATATATATTTATGTGACTCATGAATTTTAACGACTCTTCTAATCTTCTTCTTCCAACTAACTAATTCGCATTTTGTCGTCCTTATTTTGTAATACACACAACTATACAATCTATATGATATTTATTTTCAGCACTAGGAGACGACGATAATCCAACTGCCTTATCTTCAGCCGACTACGAAAACCTTGAACATCTGAACACATTGGCAGCTCAACCTGTATTTGACTTTGGAATGCCCAGAAATATCACAGCAAGGGCTGGACAAACGGCAGCAATTAACTGTCGTGTCGAACAGTTAGGTGACAAGTCGGTTAGTATTTTATACCTATACTATAGCGGAGCATAATATCTCCTTCCGGTAGACAATATGTACATAATTATCTCTATATCCTCCAGTTCCAGTTACATCATCCTGAAAATGAAAAGTCCTGCTTTATTCTATTTTTTTCTCTTTTTTTGTAACAACAACTATCGTTTGTTTTGCTCTGTGTTCTCTTATAATATCCCATTTAAGTGTATCTAGATGCTTTTATTATTTGTGTTTCCAAACGAAGGACATGAAACTTCCTTTAAAAGTTTTCTTTCATTTTGTTGTGTGGGTGTGTTTGTTTTTTTTTGTTCTTTCCAAACTGACGTTTATGCCACTATACTACTTACTTGCCCTTGGGGAATATTATGAAGATGAAGATGAACATGAAGATGACGCATGAAAAGTAAAAGAATGGAATTTGTAGTGATGGTGTAATATTTTTTTTGTTCTTTTTTTTAATATTATTCTTTAGTTCTCATTTTCGTAGTTGCAAACTCTATCCTCTTTCCGGTTTTGTTTTTCTATTTTTTTTTTTATACATTCTTGTCTTTTCAATTTATTTTTATAGATATCTTGGATACGGAAGCGAGATCTGCATATACTGACGGCAGGCATCCTTACTTACACATCAGATGAGCGCTTTAAGGTATGGTTTGGTTATGCTGTATGCATAATGCATCACAAAGAGAAAATATGATGTAATTTAGAATTGAGGTGAATTTAAAGAGAATGGAACTTATTTTAAGGTCAACACACATGACCTTTCAGACTTTTAGAAAAATTTATTTAAAATATACAAACTGACATCATTTTAACTTGATGGAGGAATTCTGCGCGCGAATAGAGAATTGTAGAAAATAAAATGCACAACTGGATCGTACGAACTTGCTCTTGTAGCTAACAACTTGGGGTTTAGTTAGTTAGGTGTAGTTATCCTATGAGGGTTTAAAGCCTATGTAGGTAAGATTACCTTGATTCTTAGTATAATGAATTGTCGAATGGATGATTCAAGGAATAGTTACACAGGAACCTACAAATGTACATATATTTAAATCTAAGTTATGGATTTTACATACATATATAGATGGAACCAAAGTATATAAACATCGACATAATGAAAATGAATGATGTAGGTGGGTAGGTAGCTATATACATATAACTTCATAATTTATGTGCAATATACATACATACATAATATTCAAGTGATTTTTAAGGACACTTATGTATATATAAATGTATGAGGGCCTACATTGTATTAAGTACAGTGAAATCTCCCTTGGGCGGACAGCCATGGTGCAGACATTTTTGCCCGCCTATGAGAGTTGTCCGTTTAAGGGAAATCAAATAAAAACACTAATTTTCAAAATTAAGAGTATTCATTAATTAACAGAAAATAAAAATAACAAAAATATAAAAATTTTACTTCTTTTTTATCACTTGAAGTGGAATAAAATTATTAGATTTAACACATAAATTTCAATGCATATAAAAATCAGCCTCTAAAAACTTTGCAATAATATAAGAAGATGCGTATTTATGTATTTAGTTTTTTTTTGCTTCAAACTTGGTACATATTGTTTTTCGGTAATAGTCTCATACGTTTTTTTTTTTTCATTTTAAAAAATTTTTTTTTTGACGAACACAAAAATTTTATTTTTTCTCAAAAAAGGCTCTAACGATTTTTATTAAAAAAATCAGTTCAGTAATGAAGGGAAAAGGTTCCTTTAGCTAATTGTTTTTTTTTTTGGAAAAATGGTTATTTTTTGTACAACCTTTTTTTTGGTTTTTGATTTAATGGGAACGGTTAATTAGATGTTTTTGAAAATTTTTTACGCTTTTAGAAAGTTTAAACACTACTGTAATCCAAAATTTTTAAAATTTAGTTCGAAAACTCAAAATTTCGACGATTAATTTTGGAATCTTACCTGTAGGTCAAAAGAAAGTTGAACAACTACCGTCATTTTTGCCGTAAAATTTACAATTGAAGTGTTTGCTTCTTCGTAGGAATTATATGATCCCACCAGGTCCTGATCCTCTTCCTCAGATTCACTGTCGGACTCTTTGATTTCAACAGGAACTGCAATATTTTCATCCACGTTTACATTTTCATCCATCAACACAAATCTTTCAGGTTATCCATCCAATCTGCATTCATGAAGATGCTTGGAAATTTCTCTTACATTTGCTATAGCCGAATAATCGTCGGGATCGAACTCATAGTCCTCCAAATTCAAAGGCAGTTTTACCTGAGAGCAAATAAACAAAAATCTAAATCTCTAAAAATAAACCTTTTTTACGTCCAAACACAATCAGTTTCATCACTTAATGGGAGAATATAATTTGATGCTCGCTGCAGAAGACTGCAACTTAAAAACAATACCGTTGTCAAAATTATCAGCGTGATGACATATTCAATTCTGCTCTGGTGTCCGTCTAAGGGAAAATATTTTGTCATTCGCATGTGAAATTCCTGTCCGTGTCCGTCCAAGGGAGTGTCCGTCCAAGAGAAACTGAAAACAATGAAACAATGAAACGTTTATGGAGCGATTTCCGTACAAAAAAAATGTGACTGTCTAAGAGAGGTGCCGCAAAGGGAGATTTCACTGTATACAGTGACGTACGCAAAAATTAATTAAAACGGAATAACAAAAAGGTAGAAATAAATGTATAATTTACATAGTTAAATGTTTTTTTTATTGCTTAATGGTAAGAGTTTGAGGGAAAAGAAAAATGCCATTTGAATTCATGAATAAATAAGAACAATCAGGAAAAAAAATTCAAAAACCGTTTGATCGGTTTTTTAAAAAAATATTTTTTTATGCATAAAATTTTAAAAACATTTTTAGAAAAAAAATTTAAAATACCATTTTGAAGAAATTATTAATATAGGTAAATATAAAATTAAAATTTGGTTTGGTTTTTGAAAATCGATTTTTCAAAAATAAAAAAATTATTTAATTTTTAAAAACTGAAAAACTTTTTTTTTTGGAAAATTTGTGTACTTATGCAGTTTTATTAAGCTTTTAGAAAGCATTTGCATATAAAAAAATAATTTTAATCGGTCTATCCAATAGTGAGAGAAAGTCGAAAATATGATAACTGGTTCTGTGGGAAGTACCGTTAATAAGTATCTACGTAAAACCAAAATATTTTTCTACTCGAAAGTGGACTGTGCTAATTTAGGAACACACACATTTTTTTACAAAAATTCTTGGAACCGTTTTCGAGAAATAATTTCTTTTCTTAACTGTTTTTTTTTTAACATTTGTATGGGAGGTACCGTTGTTTCTTTTTTTAAGAATATAGTTCTTTTTACGATTCAAGATTAAAAAAAAAAAACTACCAAATACGAATTTTCGGAAAATCCATTTAGTCGTTTTCGAAATTTTCAGTTTTTTTGGAAATAAATTTTTTTTTTTAATTTTCTAAAAACAATAGTTGAAAAATGTTTGCTTACAGTAGTGCAAAATTTGTCAAAAATATCAAAATAAACGTTTCCAGGAAAATCGAAACCCAAAAAAAAACGTACAACTAGAGGTACCAAAAATAATTTTTTTTTCAAAAAAAAAAAATTACCAAAATATTCCCTTTCTCTTCATTAACAAACAAATTTTTTTTTATAAAAATCGTTGGACCTGTTTTTGAGAAAAATAAGATTTTTGTTTTTGCCCCAAAGAATAAATGTATGGGAGCTACTGTTATTTGTCGTCTTAAGAAAAATGAAAAAAATTTGTGGGCATATTACCGAAAAAACAATATCTACCAAGTTTGAAAGAAATCCATCCAACCGTTTAGCCCGCAGAGTCGTGGACAGACAGACAGACAAACGGAATTGGGGGACCCACTTTTTTGGTGTTCTCTATGATGGTATTGCCATGTTTGATTATTAGAAAGTTTTATTTTTTTTGCACGAATCCATAACTTGCCTTATAGAAGTGCCTATAATCGCAAGTAAAAATGTATGTTGCTAGCTACAAAACACAATCCTTTTTTAGCTTAATACAAATTTATTCATTAATTTAACTTACGTCTATTTTTACTTAAAATTTTAAGCCTTGAATCTAAAACGCAGTTATGAATTAAGAAGACAGAATTTTAGGAAATATGCACTAAGCCCCCCGGCACATGAGAAATAAGATTCATCGGATCTATGAAAGTCGAGTGTTGCAAAGGACCTTACAGTCAACGAAGCATGATAGAGGAGTCGATGAATGATAGAAAATGCTGGATATTTCTCGTCGCTCTTTAATGGATTCAAGGACCTAAATTGATAAGGAAAGGATACGACATTAAATGCTCTCGATTCTGGGAATGAGAACACAATGCTCGTAGCGGGACCACTCGTGATGGCATTTTCAAGGACGGGTGAACAATGGTTGTGTAGAGGGTTCATATAAGTCATATGTGTAGATGTTGAAGAATTCTTTGAATTGTAGTTTCACGAAACAAAGTGCTGAGATGGGTGATGGCGTTGAGCTCCTTGTTAAATAATATATCAAGGTCGCCAATCGCTTTACTGGTGGATAGAATATGGACAGCTTAGTGCTTTCATGGGGATAAAAGGGGATAAAAGGAATTACTGAATATCAAAATTGGGGGCAAAATTTCGGTCAAGTAAATCATTTCAAATCCGTGTAGTGTGGCTAAAGCAGGAATTTCTATACTTGGCAATATGTCCGAAGTTTGGCTGAACGTTAAACTGATCAGCATCCCTAGAACCGCGAGTATCATGGTTGATTAATTTAATAGCCGTAGGAATTCAACTGTCTATTTCGCTTTAAAACTGTTTACAAGAAAATTGGGATGGCAATAGCGCAGTGGAAATAGTGCTTGACTGCTAACTTAGACGTGTGGGTTCGATGTAGCATTCTTTTATATACCTCCAATTTAAAGTTATCATGAATCTTAACCACGAGGATAAAATTTTTCACTGAAAATTGTAATGAACCTCATTTCCATCTCGGTGGATATGTGAATATGCTAAATGATTACTTGTGGTTCTGGGCCACTTAAAAATCGCGTCTAAGCCACAGAGAGTCATTACACATTTTCAAAGTTAATGCATGGTATAGTGTTTACGCTGGAGGTATCATGGGGCCTTTTTTCGTAAAGACTGCCGTACCAGCGAATACTGTGTATGGAAAGAGCTCAACGACTTTTTCCTTTGTCAATTAGATAAATTGTTCCTGGAGAACATATGCTTCCAATATGATGGATCATATAAGGCATGAGCCATAATCTAAAATCTGAGCTTTTCCATGTCATGGTGGAGGTCTTTTTAATGAATTGTCGAATGGCTGATTCAAGGAAAAGTTAGTTATTTACTTAAATTTCAAGCTAATATTATGGATTTTAATTGTGGAAATTATGTTCGATCACATTATATGCAAAAGATTCTTAATAGAAACGGCTAAATGTATTTTCAAAATCATCTTCATTTAATTTCTAATAAATATCTAAGCATTCTTAATTTTTTTCTAAAGAATGTTCATATTGTATATTTAATAACATATATTTAAAAATAAAATTTTGGAAAAAATCGTCCATACGTTTTCGAAATATGTACCTATTGAGTTTTCCAAAAAAAAATCCAAAAACAAACTATTTTTAGAAAATTGTGAAATGCAGTATTATTTAGAAATCGAAGGACAGAAATTTTGATCGAAATACATTGAGATGTTTATGAGAAAGTAGAAAATCAAAAAATGTGGTTGTATGGCAGGTACCGTTAATTATAAAAGATTAAATATTTTTGGCCAAAATGTAGACCATACCCAAAGTAGTACACACACCAACTTTTATCAATATCGTTAAGGCCGTTTTCGAGATAATTATGAATGCAAAAATTGCCATATAGTACCTATATCGCAAGTAAAAATTATTTAAATCGGTGCATCCAAGAAGTTCGAAAATATGAAAAATGGTTATAATATGATCAGTATCTACATACATTTTTAATAAAAACGCAAAATAAAATAAAATTGGACTGCACTAATCTAGGAATACAAACATTTTTGTAACCAAACTTCTTGGAACCGTTTTTAGTATACAAAATTTCGTAGCCGTTTTTTAACAATTGCTTGGTAGGTTCCATTGTTTTTTTGTTTTAGGAAAATGTTTTTTTGAAGTATTCAAAAGAATACCAAAAAAACAACTAAATACAAGGTTTCGAGGAATTATATTGAGCCTTTTGAAATATTGAGTTGTCAAAGTAATTTTTATTGCAAAAATCTGGATTAGGTACAATACTGTTTAAAATTTTACGAGTTTCTCCATAAAATAATTTTAAAAAAATTAAATGAACGTTTTCCAGAAAATCGATAAAAAGTGGTTCTACTAGAGCCACAAAAAACATTTTTTTTTCTTCAAAAACAAAAATACCAATAGGTACCTATCTACATTTTCCCTTCAATAATTAACTTTTTTTTAATAAATATCGCTGGAGCCATTTTTGAGAAAAATGAGATTTACCGTTATTTTTGGGCTTAAAAAATGAGAAAAAAAATTTGATCATTTCATTTCATTTCATTTTTCATTTCATTTATTTATAGCAATTCCTTACACATTAAGATACAACATCTTTTAAACTAGTGCAATGTTCAGTAATAGTATACTATGTATTTATATAAGATTGAATGATAAAAAGTTAAAACAAAAAAAGCTGATAATTAAAAAAAAAGAATAAGAAATTGAAAGATTTTGTACCGATTTTAAAGTAAAAGAAAAATAAAAAGGAAAGAAAATAGTTGCATTTAATAAAGAAGATTTAAAGATCAAAAATAATCAAGTAAGCTAAAATTAATCATCGAAGAGCCTCAAAATATTGCCTTAGTTTCGTCTTGAACCGAGTGCTACATCCCACCATCCTTATGACCAGGGGTAAGGAATTCCACAACCGAATCGCGTGTACAAAAAATTGACGACTAGAAACAAGGTAAGAGTAGCGTAATGGAGTTAGATCGAAGGTTCTAGTTGAGCACGGAAACTGAATTTTCTTGTATAGATATTGTGGTTTTCCTGTTTGCAAAATACTATTAAGAATTATTAGAGTTCTTAAAGTGAATAAATTATCAAGAGAGACACCATGTATAATTTTAGAGTATGCGGAAATATGGTCATACCTGCGCAGACCGAAAACATACCTTGCCACACTATTATAGACAACGTTAAGCTTCCTTTTGTCCCTGAAATCACAATTACTAAAAATTTCACAACCATATAGTAATAGCGGAATGAGAAGTGATTTGGCTAGTATCATTCTTGTTTTAATTGGTGTAATTTTTTGAGTGGTCCATAACATTCTTAAGCCTCCATACAATCTTCCAATTATCATATTTATGTGGTTTGTCCAATTAAGGGTTCTGTTAAACACTACTCCTAGGTTTTTTGCTGATTCGACAAACTGGGTGGGAATGTTGTTGAGCAGTAATGAAGGAAAATAAACTGTATCTAATGGATTTCTGGAAATAATCAAGCATTTGGTCTTGCTTGGATTTAAGCATAGTCCATTTAATTGTGACCAAAGTTAAACCTTATAGTTAAGTCTTCATTTATCTCCCAAGCTCCATTTTCAATTAAACCAAGAGGACAGCTATATCGAAGCTGAACGTCGTCAGCATACAGATGAAAGGACGAATTGAAACCTAGAGACGGGAGCTCATTTAAATACATTGAAAATAGAAGAGGTCCTAAAATTGATCCTTGAGGGACACCACGGCCTAGTGGAAGGTAGGATGACGTTTGATTGTTAGCAACCACTGCTTGATACCTTGAGGATAAATACTAAGAAATAAGTTTTATTGAAGATGAAGCAAACTGGAATTTATCCCTTAATTTAGTGCATAAGATATGGTCGTCGACGGTGTGAAATGCCTTCGAGAAACTAGGAGTGTGAGGAAAGTAACGCAGTTGTTGTCCACACTCTCTCTTATTTCTCATTCATTTTACCCAAAAAACAATATGTGCCAACTTTAAAAAAAATCCATCCATCCGTTTAGGGGTTCAACTCGAATTTTTAACGAATCCAACCTTGATATATAGTACAGTGCTGTGCAAAACATTTGCCACTAAGACCGGAAGATTTTTTCATCAGATTAATACCCAATTTTTGTATCCGCAAAAATTAAATTAACCTAATGTTGTATTTTATTATTGCAGAAAAAAAAGTAAGATATTTCAGTTTAATAAAAAATAAATTGAGAAATTTTTAAAAATAATCATAAATTGCTGTGCAAAATATTTGCAACTAAAAACAATTTTTATTTTTTTTAAACAAAAATTACTAATATTTTACTGCATATCCTTTATTGTTTATAAAACTTGCACATCTTCTAGGTATTGAGGCAATGAGGTTGTTGATAACAGTTCCTGGTATGTCAGCAGTCCCCAGACCTAAACCCAATTGAGAACTCGATGGAGATAGTAAAAAGGAGGATTTGATGTTAAATTTTCCAGCGGAAATACGAACTTAATGCCGAAATCCAGAGCACTGCCTCTGATGACATACCAGAAACTGTTATCAACAACAACATTGCCTAAAAGATGTGAAAGTGTTATAAACAATAAAGGATATGCAGTTAAATATTAGTAATTTTTGTTTAAAAAAAAATAAAAATTGTAGGACGTTGTTTTTAGTTGCAAATATTTTGCACAGCACTGTATGCATATAGAATATCGGGTGACATCTTTCGCGTCACCTTGTATAACTTTGTGTGGTAGTTATGTATAATTAAATGGGCTCTCGAGCCATATAACAAATTAAAAAAAAATCACACAATTTCAATAATCCACATCCCCTTAAAAAAAACACCCTTTTACCTTCGAATTTTCATTTTCATGAAAAATTACAATTTATTTTTGGTACCTATAGATTTCGTATTTTGCTTGTACTATACCTATTAGAAAACAAAAAACATATTTCGTCATTTTTGATCCCGTGTTTAATTAATCTACTAAAACTCGAATACGGATGGCACACTTTAAACAATTAAAACAAAGCAACTTTTTTTTCGAATGTCTAATTTGTCTGGATTTTTAATTCCTACTTACTTGTTTTAATATGCTACCAATTAAATTCAATTCTGAAAAACACAGATTTGTAGGATTATTTCCTTTTTTAATTTCTGTTTTAATTGAAGGATCCTTATTTGCCGTCTTTATGACAAAAAAAAACAAACACTTATATAATACAGGGATTAGAAACTGATTGTCTTAATCATATCTTATTGATTGATGGACATTTTCTTAAGGATTAGTATTTTATTCAATCAAACATTTATTCCGAATTCAAAATTTTAATTAATTTTAAGTCTGACAATTAAAAATTCGAAGAATCCTTGTGTGAGTTGGTTGCCCGATTCGAGTTTTTGCTTTGCTGGTGCAATTTTGTACTACACAATACTTTTTAACCTTCAAAGCATATTAAGACCGAATGAAACACAAGCTTATCGATTCACCGGATATAGTCACTGGTAATTACGTGGGCATATGGACTTGTATATACACCACAATCTTCGCCTGCCTTGTTAAATGTGTTCCTTATTCAGCTCGAAAAAACTTTATTTCATCTCCTCCCTGGTATACAAAAGAGTTGCGCAATATCCGTAATGTGAGAAATAAATTATGGAAAACTTACTTGAAATCCCAAACGCCCATAAATCTTTTCTACTTCAAACAAGCCTGCCGCTGTTTTTCATCCCTATGTCATTCTCTCTTCCAAACATATCTTAGTGAAATGCAGACTTGTCTTATCTTTGAACCTAAGCGTTTTTACCAGTTCTTAAACGTGAAAAGAAAATCAGATGGTATTCCTTCAACCCTTAGTTTCCTCGACGCATCTTCCTCTGATCCCAAAGTAATAGCTTATTTCTTTGCGACCTTCTTTAGCCTATCTTATGTCAATACTTCTAATGTTCTTGACCTTGAATACCATAGATTTTGTCTAACTCCCTACATTCATCTCTCGTTTCCCTTTCTGTCTGTTCCCGTACCGTCTATGAAAAAATTAATTGCTTTGAAAGATGACTTTTCACCCGGCACAGATGACATCCCAGAAATTTTTCTTAAAAAGTGAGCTCATGCTCTCTGTGAACCCCTTTCTAACCTGTTCCAATTGTCTCTCTCACAAGCAGTCTTCCCCTCAATTTGGAAAGAATCGATTATTTTTCCGAACTTTAAAAAGGGCTGTAAGAATGAGATTTCGAATTATAGGCCAATTGCAAAGCTCTCCGCTATACCCAAGTTCATTGAAAGCATAGTGTATGACGCCCTATTTTTTCATTGCAAGTCAATTATTTCTCCATTACAGCACGGATTTTTAAAGGGCAGGTCCACCACGACTAATCTTACCCAATTTGTCTCATTGACGCTCTTAGCTCTAAAAAAAGGATTTAACGTCAATGTTATAACTACTGACTTTAGTAAAGCGTTTGACAAGATCAATAACCAAATTATTTATATCAAACTCAACGCCATCGGCTTTCCTCCTTTGTTTATTGAATGGATCAAATCATACCTCGAGAGCCGTGTATACAGAGTTGTCTTTAGTAGTGCGGTGTCTGATCCAATCTTCGCCTCATCAGGGGTTCCTCAGGGCAGCCATCTTGGCCCACTTGTATTTGTACTTGCCATCAATGATGTGGGTAATATCATTTCCTTCTCCGATCTCTCAATTTATGCTGATGACATTAAAATAGTAAAAGTAATCTCATCTTCTCATGACTTTTCCCTTCTTCAACAAGACCTAAACACCTTTTTTACCTGGTGCAATAAAAATTTTCTAGAACTTATTGTTCAAAAATGCCAAGATATGTCTTTCACTCGCAAACGTTTACAATCGACTTCCCGAACGTATCACTTCTGTAATATATCTATTCATATAGTTTCCTCTATTCGCGATCTTGGGATAATATGTAATAAAGAGCTAAATTGATCTCACACTGATCATATCTTCTTTGGGCTTTATTAAACAATGGTCTAAGGAATTCTACAATCCCATGGTTACACAATTTCTTTACACCACATATGTTAGGCCAATCCTCGAGTATGCAAGTCAGGTATGGGCTCATTTCCAAATAACTCATTCTCTCAGGATTGAAGCTGTACAACGAAGATTCCTTCGATTCGCTTTACGCAATTTACCATGGTCTGACCCCCTTATGAATATCGTTTACACATAATTGACTTACAGACTCTTGCTCAACGTAGTCGTATCGCTGATATCCTGTTTATCCACCAACTTATCACTGGAGTCATTGACTGTCTTGAATTACTCTAATTAATTAATCTTAAAACAAATCCACGAAACTTAAGATCCGTTCCTTTCTTCCGCCTTCCAACCCACCGCACCAATTACGCCCATTTCAACCTCATTTGTAGAATGCTCCGCTCGGCTAGTTCAGTACATGATATCCTTGATTTCTCCCTTAGTTCTCCATCCCTCAGAAAAATCCTATTAAACACCTCTCCCTTACCCATTATAAACGGTGATTTTTTAAGAGCTAGGTTTTTGAAAATTCAAAAAAACACAGAAACTTGTAAAAAGTGAATGAAATTTTTATTTGGATCGATAAATCAATTTCTGCCATTTACTTTTTAAAAATAATTTCACTTAAATGTTGCCCGCGGCTACGCTCCAGGTGGTCCATTCTGAAGGTCCAATTTTGGCAAACTTTTTCACACATTTCGGCCGGAATCTCACCAATGACGGGTTCAATGTTGGCTTCCAAGGCAGCAATCGTGTTTGGCTTGTCCCCATAGACAATAGACTTAACATAGCCCCACAAAAAATAGTCTAACGGGGTCAAATCACATGATCTTGGTGGCCAATTGACTGCGCCAAAACGTGAGATCAACTGCTCACCAAATTCGCCTCTCAATTGATGCATGGTTTCGCGTGCAGTGTAGCATGTGGCACCGTCCTGTTAGAACCACTTGTCGACCGAGTTCAATTCTTGCATTTTCGGCAAAAAAAAATCTGTTATCATCGAACGGTACCTTTCTCCATTGACCGTAACCCTGCGACCTTCATCGTCCTTGAAGAAGTACGGCCCAATGATGCCGCCTGCCCATAAACCGCACCAAACAGTGCATTTTTCGGGATGCATTGGTAGCTGCTGAATTGCCTCTGGCTGCTCTTCACTCCAAATACGGCAATTCTGCTTATTCACGTATCCATTTAGCCAAAAATGAGCCTCGTCGCTGAAGACAATTTTGCCGGACGTAGCTTGCGAAACACATTTTTCACAGAGCATGAATTTTGATAATAAATTTCAATAATTTGCAAACGTTGTTCATGCGTAAGTCTATTCATGATGAAATGGCAAACAATACTGAATCGAAATGTCAAATGTTCGTGTAATTTGTCATGTGTGATCTGTCAAAAATATAAACGTCAAAAACCAAGTAGCAAAAAAATCACCCGTTACCTAGTTTTATTTCTTTTTTCTTTTTTAAATTAGTATTATGTTTATATTATTGGTATTATTATTATTATTAACTTATGTTCATCTAAAATGTAACTGCTTGTTATAAGCTAAATTAAATTAAATTAAATTCACTATATATACACCTTTTCACATATGCTTTGGAGTCCTATTTCATATTCATTATCAATGTTATTAAGAAATAACAATTTTATTCCTTTTGTTTAAAAACTGCAAGAAGTTTAACTCCCATTTGCTGTGAATTATTTAAACAAAGTTATTTCTAAAATATCCCGTTCCCAATTTTATTGAATTTTGTAGCCAAAAATAGGCTAGGTGGCTTCGACTGATGAGAAAGTTTCTAATAAAATGTAGAGAAAATAAACAAAATTGAAGAACTTTCCCTAATTTGTAAACAAAATTTTCAGAATTGGGTAACTTAAATTGTAGAAATTTAAGCAAATTTGAAAGACTTAACTTACAAAAGAAAAAGACAATAAGTTCAAACAAAAATAAATACAGTCTACATTGACTTATTACTTCTTCGCGTCCGGCCGGCCGGCGTTTGATAGTAACTTCCCATTCCCCAGATCCATTTTTATTGTCTTTTGAATTACATATTTGCAGCTGTCTCTTGACGTTGAACATACATTATTTAAGTCAACGAAATACTTACAAAACACGAGACAAATATTAACTTCAGTTTCATCATATAAAATAAACAAACACTGATGAAGAAAAGTTCTCAGAAAGAGAGAAAAAAAAAGAAAGAAAAAAAAAACAATAACGAACAAAATTCCAAAAATCCGTATCCCGAATTTCTCTGAAAAGAAAAATAAAATGTTTGAATAATTTACGAATTCTAGGAAAACCAGTAGACACTTTTTAAATAATATAAATTTTATAGAAATGACAACTTTATTAAACTGTCTTAAGGGCCAATTATAATGAGCTTAATCGAGCTTAATTAATGTCAATATTTAACGAAAAATAACAAGAAGCATCGTTGGAACGGGAAATGCCTACCATTAAACTTCTATAACCTTTGGGGATTTTACCCTAATGACTAACTATTCTCGCTTCTACTAGCTTAATGGGTCCATACATGACTCATGCCTGCATGTAGAAATATCACAAGCATGCACAATCTCTTGACCGATCAGCATACCATCGGCTGCACATCGATGCGCGAAAGTGATCGATAAGTGAAAAAATAGAAAGAAAAAAAAAAGAAAAAACTATCTTGTGTTGTGCTACCTGTTTTCGTTTTATTCCTACAAAACCCCCAAAATCAATATAAATTAAAAAATAAAAGCCCATAACAATAGAATAATAAGATCAGTAAAAAAAATAATCAATAACAACGCGCCCTTCCCATAATAATAATTCAGTGTTCAAATATAATAATAACCAAAAAATAAAACAACACAAATAAGCATAAAGGCGGCTTTACATGGATCTGCATCTGCAGACTTGAAGAAAAGTAGAGCGCGCCAATAATATAAAACAAACATAAAAGTAAGACAGGGTACACACTAATAACTTACTCGAACTCTGCTATAACTTTCTTGACACATCTCACAATCACATGTTCTTAGCGTTCAGGTATGTAGTTTTGAGAAGAAAATTTTCACTTTTTTCGTTGTTTTTAAGCAAACTAAGGTGAAATGGTAAAAAAAAAATTGAAAATTCGTTATGTGAACGGAACAAATTATGGTGCAGATGAAAATGCTATAATGAAGATGAACATGTTCATCTTCACTATAATCTGCAATCTACAGGTTCGTACTTCCTATAATCTTCATACATGAAGATGATCTCCATTTTGGTTTTCGCTCTCTATCGCACAAGTATGAATTTTTTATTTTGTTTCCTCTTTTTTTGCAGATGTCAATGCAGATGAAGATGAAGATGCATGTAAAGCCTCCTTAACGTGCGGTATATATTTCCTCCTCCTTTTCCTTGTCACTTCTCGCAGTTGTATTAGCTTGATCATTGTAGGTACTGTGTGGAGCTTATCACACAGTGCATGCAATGATTAGGTTAGTATAACGTCAGATGGATTACTGTTTGTTTTTTTCTATTTAACCAGGGGCGGATCAATATAAATTGTCACTAAGGCATAACACTAGTGACAATTTGTTATTGAAAAGTTCAAATTGGAATATAGATCAAACATTCATTATAGTTAATTGTCTGACTTGTGTTTTATTTGTTTTTAAATGTTAAAATGGTTGGTAGTTTTAGAGTCGATTATACCAATATTCGCGGGCTTAGGAAAAATTTTTATGCCGCGTATGTCCACACTGTTAAAAACAGGCCAGCTGTTTTGGCACTGAGTGAGACCCAGATAGGCGAAAATTTTGATCAATCGGAATTTCGTCTGTTTGGGTACAACTTAGTGCCATTATTCTTTTCCCACCATGGTCTCGCCGTATACGTAAGAAATGATGTGGCGTACCAACTCCAACCACAATATGGCTTGTGCTCAAACACAAATTTTAATTTCATGTGGTTAAAATTCACGGTAAATAAGCACATCATACACACATGTTTTATTTATCGGAGCCCAAATTTGGATAGAGTTTCAACTTTTAACGATTTTGATGCTTTGTCCGACATCATTCAAAGAATTGTTTCCCATTATCCTCACATTGAAATCGTCATTGCGGGCGATTTCAATGTACACAATTCTAGTTGGCTCCGCTTTTCGAGCCAGACAACACCCGAAGGAAGGTATGTTGAGGTCTTTGCTGAGTTAAACCAACTGACTCAGATTGTTGACGAGCCAACCCGAATACCTGACGTTGCAGGTCAAACCGCAAACACTCTAGACTTGTTCCTTACCTCTGACCCTAATAAATACACGCTAAATGTATTATCGCCTCTAGGTACATCAGACCATTGTGTCGTATCTGCAAATTTCTCATGCCAATAACACTCAGTTAAAGAAAAACCACATATGAGAACCGTTTGGCAATATGGGAAAGCCATCTGGGACGGTCTCAATAATTTCTTCAGAAACTTTAACTGGTCATTATGCTTCGTCGGTAGTGACATAGACTCCAGCGCAGATATGATAACAAATTTAATCCTTTACGGAATGAGAAATTTTATCCCGAATACGGTGAAATCTATCAAACCGAAAGAAAATGCATGGTTTGATTCAAGCTGTAAAGAGGTTATTAGGGATAGAGAAGTCAGTTTCCGGAATTATAAAGCCAACCCCACTGAGGAATACCGGAAAAAGTTTCAACAAGCTAGAAAGACTTGCAACGTTCACATTCGTAGAACCAAATTTTTGCATGACCAAAAATTAACGCAAAAAATACTACAATGTCCCAAAGGTAGTAAGAATTTTTGGTCATTTGTAAAAACTATTCGAAATTCAACTTCTTCTTCGGTTCTGTTCATGCCATCCTCGATTGTAGTCAGATTAATTTAGCCTGTGCCACCGCACTGATTTAGTGCTAACTGTGCTACCGCACATATGACAATTTGGCAGCAACCATCATCTACTACAATCGAGGATGGCAGCCAACGTAAAAAGGAAAAACCCCCATTGTAAGTTGGTGGGCATTTCCGGCTTTGCCTCTAATTCTTTCCTTTTTTCGATTTGGTCGCCAAACAAGCACATCGTGCATCTCCACAAAACTTCAATTAAAAAAAAAGAAAAAAAAGTTGTCAAAAATATTGCATTTGTTGAGTTACCATTAATTGATACGCTATTTTGTTTTACGTATAATTTATGCATTTCAAACAAGCTTAAGAATTCGTATAATGTCGATGAGCTTTTTCTGTAATTTCTAAAATATATTAAAATTAACTGCACAAAACATACAGCAATAAGAACACCGATCGTACTTTTATTCCAACGCACACTCGCATTGCAAAACCATTTCTCTCGCATGCCAACAACTCGCTCCATAAAATTCGCATTTACTGAGTCTGGTTTTACCAGACCGAAATTCGGACAGACGCACGTCCGCCATCCAGAAACCTTTGGTTTGCTCGAGTGCCTGCTGGCACAATTTAATCCTTGGCCAAGTCTGAAGCCAAGGCCATATTCGGACAGACACACGTCCGCCATCAAGACAACTTATATTCGGACAGACACACGTCCGCCATCAAAACACCAAAATCGGACAGACGCACGTCCGCCAACGTAAGTACAAACAACCAGGCATCCACGCCAACAGGTTCCAACGCTCGTCTTTAATGACAACCCTTTTGTCAGTTCTCGCGAAAAAGCCATTTTGCTTGCAGCGCAGTTCGCTGTTAATTCGACGCTGTCAGAAAGTGTTATGACTCCTCCAGTACTTGAGAGCGTAAACGATTTTATGGGACGAATCTTCTTTCGCACTCGTGCAGTTGCTAGAGTCCTCAAAGATCTTGACATAAACAAATCCGCTGGCCCGGATAGTATCCATCCCATCGTTTTGAAGAGGTGTTCTTCAACGCTGGCAAAACCACTGCGTAAGCTTTTCTATCTGTCCTACTCTACAGGTCTCTTTCCGAGTGGATGGAAAACAGCATTTGTACAGCCTGTCCCTAAAAAAGGTGCATCTTCTTCACCATCTAATAACCGTCCAATTGCACTTACGTCCCTTCATTCCAAGGTCATGGAAACGCTGATTAATTATCAGCTCAAGAAATATCTTGAAGAACGAAAGCTCCTTAATGACCGGCAGTATGGCTTTCGTAGCAATAGGTCCACTGGTGATCTGATGGTATATTTCACCGAACAGTGGCACAAATCTTTACATCATTTTGGAGAAAGTAAGATTATTGCGCTTGATATTTCAAAAGCATTTGATAGAGTTTGGCATCAAGCTCTCCTATCGAAAATGCGTGCATTTGGTATCGATGAATGTCTTCTTCGTTGGATTAGAAATTACCTTGCGGACCGCTCAGTACAAGTTGTATTGGACGGTTTCAAGTCTGATATTCACAAAATAAATGCTGGTGTGCCCCATGGCTCCTTATTGTCTCCGACCCTCTTTCTCTTTTTATTAATGATCTCTTATCTGGAACTTCTAATCCACTTAATTGTTTTGCTGACGATAGTACTCTCAGCTTTTCATATTCGTTTTTAGATGCACCTCCTTGTTTTTCGGATGTGCAACTGGAACGGCAGCGTATGATAAGCTCATTAAATTCTGATCTTGACAGCATTGTCAAATGGGGAATTAAAAACCGTGTAGAATTTAATGCTTCAAAAACTCAGTGCTGTCTTCTGTCGTTAAAGCAGAACCCACCCCCCATGCCGCTATCCTTGAGCGGCACTTGCATTGAGGAAACCGATCAGCTTTCAGTCCTCGGCATGTGCAGCACTGACCACCTCCTGTGGAATGAACACATATTTGATGTCGCCAAAAACGCTGCAAAGTGTTCGGGCTTTCTTCGAAGGTGCAAGAAATTCTTCACCCCGTCTGATCTGGCTGTAATCTATAAGGCCTTCATTCGTCCAAAGCTGGAGTATAACTCGCACATTTGGCAGGAGCTCCCAAAACTCATTTGAATCTTTTGGATAGAATTCAAAATAGAGCTCTAAGAATGATTGGCGATAGAACTATAGTGGAAACATTTACATCTCTAGAACATCATCGAAATGTTATATGTCTCTCACTATTTTATCGCTATTTTTATAAACTTTGTTCCAGCGAAATAGCCAGTTGCATTCCTCCCCTTAAATTTGTCAACCGTAATACTCGCGCTTCTAGGAATGCTCATCAGTTTACCCTTGAGCGCAACTTCGGACGTACTGTCAAGTACAGAGATTCTTTCTTTAGCCGTACAACGCGAATGTGGAATACTTTACCCGGCTCTATTTTCCCCTCCCATTTTGATATTCAGAAATTCAAATCCAATGTGCATCGGTATCTCCTCTTGCATCCTTCCCTACTTTCCTAACGCTCGCACTGTGCTTCTTCATTTTAAGGGTAGTCAAAACTCCTTTAGTGCGCGCATCCGTTAAAAAAAAAAAAAAAAAATCTCGCTTTCGTCATAAGCGGGATATACAAATGCATGTCATGCGTATTTATTTATTTATTTCATTCTACAATTTTAACAATCAACAGATTTAGAATTTTAAGAATAGTTTATATGTTACTACCTAAATAAATTATAATAGTCGAGTTCTCGTGACTAGCAAGTACAGCAAAGTAAAACATTTTCACGAAAACGATACACATTCGAACTTGATTTTATTTATTTTGATATGGAGGGATTTTCACATGAGTGTTTTTTTTCTGTCAAAAAGAATAAAAAATACAAGGAAAAACGAAATACAAACCTACATTACTAAAATAAATCACTCAAAGCCCTCTGTGATTGAATAGACTTACTAATTATCGGAACTCAATTATATTTCGGATGAAAAGGAAAAGTAACTCCCAGTAGTTCTTATTGTTGTTTTCCTTGTAAAATGTTTTCTTGCTGTACTTGATAGTCACGAGAACACGGCTAATATAAATGTTAACAATTTGAAACAAATGAAATAATTTAACAATCCAATTTAAAAAAAAGTAATTTCAATTCCTTGGTGATATTGGAGCAGAATGAATTAAAAATATTAGTACATCTTGAAATTGGCTCTCTTTGACCGTAGAAAGTATTATGAAGACCTAAGTCTTTGATTTCATTCACTCTTGGTAGAGCCTGACTAAATAAATGATAGCAATATATCGACTATAAGTCATAATCCCACATTTTTTTCAAATTAAGTTGCATATCGTTTTTCAGACAACAGTCTTGAAAAGAAAGCATTACATTCTGAAACCTTACACAATCATTAACAGATCTTATCTCCATAAACATCTTGAGGTCATCAGCAAATAACAAAAATTTACATTGGTGTAATATAATGTGCACATCATTAATGTAAAGTAAGAAAGTAAGAAAAGAGGTGGCCCCAAATGACTTCCCTCAGGAACACCAGAGCACACATTAATCTCCTCAGAAACGAAATGTTCAATTCTCACAATTTATTTTCTTTCTCTCAAATATGAGTAGGTATAACCATTTCAAAATACTTGCATCAAAACCATAAGCCCTCAACTTTAATAAATTAGATTAACTCGACTAAAAGCCTTAACAAAGTCCGTATAAACAACATCAATTTGTTTAAGTTTTTCCTGTGTTTAAATACAAAAATTTGTGAACTCTGCTAAATTTGTGCATGTGGACCTACCAGTAACAAAACCATACTGAAATTCTGAAATATGATTACGAATTATGAAACACAATTTCATTTGAATCAATCTATCAATTAACTTTGGAATCTTGGCTAGTTTCGAAACTGTTCTATAATTTTCAATTTTATCTTTCCTTCCTGATTTGTAAGAGGGGCTCATGACAGATAGTTTCCACTCATCCAGATATTTATTAAAAATTATATGAAGTGGTAAACTCAAAGAATCAGCACAATTTTTCAAAACTATAGGAAACATTCCATGTAAGCAGTAGTAATTGGCTCAAGATCATTTAAGACTTCTCTTATCTCACTTATTTCGCAACTCATACCACAACAATCTGTAATTAAGCGCAAGAAACTAAAATCATTAACACTTCTTGATAAACCAACAGTACAGTAGACTTTCCTAAAGTTTTCTGCAAACATATTAACAATGGTTTGAGGATCACTAGAAGAAACATTATCTTACCGCATAAGCGTTGAGAAACCTACACTTTTTCTTTTAGAATTGACGTAGTTCGAAAACCTTTAGGATTGCGCTTCAGATTACATTCTAAGGATTATGCATGTGAACATGCTAAAAACTTCGACAGAAAAATAAACTCTTTTCGGAGTCGAGAAAAGTTCATATAATCAATTTCACTTTCAGTTTGTTTATATAATTTATGAGCACGAGTCTTAGCATTTCTAAGATTTCCTAAACGGGAATTATACCACGGAGGGTGGGAATTTATTTTCTTTCTTACTTTCGGAACACAACTTATAACAGTATTAATGAAAAAGTTCAAAAACAAATTAAAATGATTATTAAATACCGAACTCCAATTTATTGAGTTGAACTGATTGTTTAAAGACATTAAGTTACCCGAATCAAATTTAAAGTTTAAAATATTAGCATTGTAGAACATATCGTAATTTTTCAATTTAATATCACTAATTTGAATTTCAATGGCATAATGACGAACAGACTTCATTAATAATGGAGAACATTCATTTATTGAAGCATTTAAATTATCATTAATGAACACAAGATCTAAAAGATTATTTAAAGAATTGAAAACATGGTTAATTTGAAAAAGCCCCTTTGAATAAAAAGAATCAAAACATAAAATTTCAGTTTCAGTTGATAAATATGAGAGTGTATTCGTGAAAATAACTCACGTATACATTGTGTGTGCTTGAAGCAAAATCAAAACTTTTTGAAATTTATTCAAGCAACGAATACACTCTCATATGCATGACATGCATTTGAACAGTGTATATCCCCCAATACACTAGGGGTATTCACGATCTGATGTAACAAGTCTTGTAAAATTGTAAAATTTTATTTTTTTACAACAGACTGTGAACACACCTTTACTAATCTGTAGGAACACTGAAGCAAATTTCAAAATCTGTTTCACTGAAGAAGGCTTAGTTTGTGTTAAAAAAATCTTACACCCTTGTCTTTTTCTGTTACAATAGGGTTCGAGTATTGTAAAAGTGTAAAAGTATAAGACTTTGACATTCAGTATATTTTGTTGTTGTAGTTCAAAAAAATGCTACACTTTTACACTTTTACAATGATAAAAGACCAGGTACATCGGATCGTGAATACCCCTACTATTAATGCAAACACCGCAACATTCATTCGTGTGCTTATCGCTGAATAGACAAGTTCTTAAATGTCAGCCTCCGAGTCCGGTTCAGAATCGCTATAAAACCGAAAGGCTTTGTTACAATTCTTAAGATTCAGTCCAAACCAGCGTTGCCGGAAAAACTATTTTGTAAGTGCCAATTCTGACAACAGAAAGTGGCATTTTAGGCCACTGGGAGCCACCAACAAAAATGTAACAAAATTCCGAAGATTTCATATGTATTTTTTAGTTATATTTATTGTGCCTCAAAACTTAAGGAATAATAAGGATAAATGAACACAAAATTAATACAAAATAAATTAATAGATAAAATAAAAGAACTTCCTATAACGAAACATACAAAAAAGAAATAAAAGCATCAACTAACAATATGTGTGTTCAATGAGGATGTTCGGAACAGATTAGAGCTCCTTAGAACAGAAAAATACTCGATTTTGCTGTTCAATGAGAAATTTTCTGTTCTTAACTGTTCTGGTTTGGTGTTCAATGAGTCAGTTTGGAACACTTTTGAACAAAGAACTGTCAAAACCAATTGATGTTGTTAAAAAAAAAATTGGTGTAAGATTTAGTTAATAAATCATTTCTCGTGTTGGAATCATGAAAAAATATTTGTTTAAATATATTCAACTCCATTTCAATTTATTTTTAAGAATGTTTCTGCAAAATCTCTATCAGATTGACTGTTCTAATTACCTCCATATACTTTAAGACTTTAATTGATAAACCTCCTATTTCTTTCTGATCACAGAGAGTACTTGCAGTTCTGCTTCATAACTGGTGTAATGAATGGATCTATTTTATGTCCATCGTTTCTCGTTCGAATAGGTTTCAATATGAGTCAGACTAGCTTAAGAAGGAATTTACCACTTCGAACTATTTTTAGCAGATCAAACTATGGCGCTAATAGTCCTCTTAAACAGTCAACCAAAAATTTCAATAAATTCTCTATTCTCATAGGTTCTGCAAATGATAATTTTAAATCTGAAAGTTTTAAATGTAATTTTTTTGCTCTGAGTAGTTGAAAGTTTGTTCTAATAATATTTAATTAATTTTTTGTAATTTTAACATTAGCATTTGACGTATTATCTCACGAATCTGTTCTGTTTTGTTCTATTCTGTACTAACTTTTTCGTGACTGAACAATCTTATGTCGTTTTGATTTGGCAATCCGGAAGCCTTCCGGACTCTTCTGAAAGCGTTCACTTGGGAAAAATGACAATTCTAATTCTGAAAAAAAAATAGAATTTTGCTTCTGGATTTGAAACCAGAATCAGAACCAGAAGCACTCACGCATTCATATTTGTGAACGTCAAACTCTATTGTTGTCATTTTGTGCACCATAATTGTACAACAAACATTTTTTTTTGAACTTGAATATTCTCACGTACACAATTATTTTCGCACATACAATCTCATTATCATCAATGACACAAGAGTGTTCAGTTGGGATCCCGGATCGGAGAACAATTCCAGATTGCCAAATAAAAACCATTAATATAAATTTTTAGGTGATATGAATTGCTGGCAAGTTTTAGCTTTTATTATTTCATTAAACGACAAAAGTTATTTTATTACTTTATAAGAAAGTCGATTTTTACTATGAAACAACCCTTTCAGCTGATGGACACATGATCTGATCATGTACTTGGATTTACTCGTATTTGAAAACATTTGGTCGTTGATTCCTAGAGTGCCATTTGAAGCGTTTGAGTGCCAGAGGGCCATTTAAATTAAAAAGTGCCAAAAGTGCACGATCGTGCCACTTCGGCAACGTTGGTCCGAACCCTTTTATTTATCACCGACATTTCTACCACAGTTGTCTGCTCATCTAAATCAATGGCTTTGACTGAGCAAATGTAGCACACACACCACACATACATACTTGTATGCACAAACAAGAAAATATCAACAAACTTTGAAATCGCTCATGCCTCATGCGGCACAACGCCCAACACTCATTCAACACCATACATTCGAGGTTTGCATGCTTAATCAATGTGTGGTGTATGTGCCCTATTCATTAATGGAGGGACTATGCTCTGGCTATTTTCAAAATTCATATATGACACAAAGTTCTTTGACATCTGACAGATCCACTCTGATTCTTTACATGTCCCCATACAAATATGGATGGATAAATATGTCAGTAAGGAGTGTTCAGTAACGGGTATTAGCAGATGGAAAATACCTGCTATTTAAATAGCATTAAAATTTTACCTTAATTGTTATTTGAATCGAAGCGAATATCTGAATATATGTGATAAATTGATGAATAATTAATTGTAAAATTCGAGTAGAAAGTAAAGGGTTATCCATTTTGCGGTTTCAAAAGTAAACGTAAATAAAACACACGCAAAATATTTTTTTCGTGATATTTCTTTTTTATTATAAAGTTTGAACGTTGACATTATGTGTGGAACACTCCATCATTTAAATGACCACCACGCGAATTGTTGCAAGCATCAATTCTTTTTGGGGTAATTTTCGGCCACTTTTTGACACATATCTCAGCCATAATTTGACGAATGTTGGTTTTCAAGTGCTCAAGAGTTAAAGGTTTATCTGCATAAGCACGGTCTTTTGCGTCGCCCTACAAAAAAAAAGTTCCAGCTGTGTCAAATCGCATGATCTTGGTGGCCAGTTGATATCGACGACGAGAAATTACGCGGCCAGGAAATGTCTCTTGCAATAAAGCCATATTCGCTCGAGTTGTGTGGCATGTGGCACCGTCTTGTTAAAACCACATACTCTCCAAGTCGAATTCTTCAATAGCCGGCACAAAAAATTCGGTTATCATAGGACCATAACGCTCCAAATTTACGGTGACAGTCGGTCCATCGTCGTTTTCGAAGAAATAATGCCCAATCACACCTCCGGACCAAAGAGCGCCCCAAACGGTGACTTTTTGTGGATTAGTTGACGATTCTCAGAACCAGCTAGTGAGAAATGTGCTTCGTCGCTGCAGAAAATTTTGTTAGAAAAATCGCCGTCCACCGCCTGTTGTTCAAGCACCCATTCGTTGTTGCGTGAGCTGGACTTTATATGGAGGTAGGTGTAGATCCAAATGCAAAATACGCCATAATGCGCCGTAAGACAGTCCTAATTCGTGAAAACGACGAGGAATCGACACATTCGGGTCTTCGGCAACACTTTCACTTACAGCAGCGATATTTTCAGTGGTACAAGCGAAACGATGATGCACAGGCCTTACAATATCTGTATTCAATCCAGTTTCTTCAAATTTCTTCACAATTTTGCTAATTGCTTGCGTAGTTGGACGATTATGTAAACCATAATCACCTCTTGAAGCACGATATGTGGCTGTGGCAGAATCACCATTTTTGTAGTAGGTTTTAACAATTTTTATCCGTTGTGCGATAGTTAAGCGATCCATTTTCGTAAATGTTAGACTTTCAACTGAAAAAAAAAAAAAATTGGTTAAACAACTTAGTTTGACAGGTGTCGAATTCCAGCCCTATACTTTTGAAACCGCAAGATGGATAACCCTTAAGTTATTAAAATATGTTTCATAATTGTTTTTCCAATAACAGTGACTTATAACTATTGTTTAAAAGTAGCAATAACTGATGGTGCAACAAGCAGTTTTTCTCATGCCATGTATGACACAATGGTCTATATGTTTTGACATATACCCGAACGTAAATGAATATAGCAACTCTGTAGAACATACCTTGTAATATGTGTACTGTGATTTAAACATACATACGTCGTATATTTGATTACCATTATTAGTTTCGATCACTTTTGCCCACTTATGCGTGAAATATTGCAATTCGCGACTTTAGGACAAAAAGGTTCTATCTGCACTCATGTCAGTTTAGAGAAAACGAAGATCGAATATTTCATCCCGTGTAACTTTTTTTGTTTAGTTTGATTCGAAACGAATTCTTAGTTATATAGATTTTATTATTGCATAGAACTTGTTACTATTAAGAAATATGAAATATATTTCATCCTTATTAAGTAATTAATGTTTAAAAAAATCGATAGAACTTTGTTGCTCAATGATAAGGTACATAGACTTAGGACAAAAAGGTTCTAACTACCTGATAGAACTTTGTTCCACATTAACATTTTTTTTTTTGCAGATAGTACCTTGTGAAGTTAAATATATCGATTAAGATACGAAAAATAGTTCAGTAAAAAACATAAATGCACCTCTTTTTTTATACAAAATCTTTAATTATAGAAGAAAAATATGATATAATTTATTAAGTTTTATAATTAGAAATTAAAATTAAGTTCACAGCATTAAAAAATATAGAATTCATAACATTTATTTAATTTATTGCTTTGTTATGTCGCTAAAACTTGTAACGGAAGATGTTCCTGCTTCATACTAGGGCTGTGTTTGCCCTTCCCACGTTCCACCCGAAACCACAGGATTCTCCGAAATATCAATGGGGTATGAAATAGGGTGTCCAGCCAGCAAAATACGGGCAGGCATGCTCGCGATGGCCAAAAGCGGGGTAGGAACTTGCACCCGCTGCTGGATTGCCGTACATATTTAAAACATGCCTAAATAAACAACACATACGGAACTCACTATAAACCTTAAAATTTCGTATGTAACGTTCTCATTTTGGTTTTGAGATCTATTCCAAATTCTATTTTCGGGGTGACCTTAAGATGAATTGGCCCTCCCCTGAGTGCACCATCCCTTAGGCAACCACTTTGGAGTAATAGCCGACCATGGTTACCGCGCCACTCTTTGTATATAAGCGATAACCTCTGTCGTGAACTTGAGGGATAGACTACTGCCCGCTCAAGTAAACTCTGTCGGTACGTTCGCACATTTCTGCTTTCCCTTTAAAAATTAACTCACTCAATCATAATAAAATTATATCAGGAGAATAGTTTGAAAAGTCAGAATTTTATTCAAAAATAAAAAAAAAAATATCTTCTCTTAAAAACTTAGAGTGTAGCTTTGTACTACGATCACACTAATAAATTGCTACAAAAAAAAAAACAGTCACAAAAGTAATTTCTAAGCAATTTCTATAAGCAGGGATTTTACCTTCGATTTAGCTTGACTAAGAACATACATCTCTCACAGTTGTACAAATCGCCCTCGCTTTACAGTTAACTTAAATCTCTCTTTGTCTCTTTGGTTCTTGGTTTTTCTACCGCTAGCGCTACTTGGATTAATTAAGTTGAACATTGAGGCGAAATAGGCTTTCTCTTAAATGCCCAAATTGAATGGATCTCAGTTTTATGATCAACAAATATTGAATATCTTTGACATACCAATTAACTTTATTACTGTTGTTTTATCGGTACGTACATAAAGTGAGATCTTCCTACTAAAAAAAAGACGTACGCACTCCTTTCGTTGGTTGGGTATGCTTTGAGCGCTCTTTGCTTGCAGCTCTTTTCCTTAACGCGAACTCTAAATAATAAGTTGATGATAAAAAAAACAAAATCTTTTCAATTTGAAGAGTTCGCAACAAAACAAAAGCAAATACTTAACTGATAAAGAAAGAGAGAGAGTTTCAATTACAAACTATAGGTACGTTAGGTGTGAAATTGATAAAAGTGATAACCCTAGAATAAGCTGTGATCTTTGGATTGATTTCGATGCCAGATCCGTTGCTGGGGTTGGTAATGCTTAATTGTCGCTGGTTGGAAATGGAGTTTTAGATGCTAGGCTTTAACTATAGCAGGTATTTGGTGTCTTGGCAGGTGGATGGTCTTGTAGAGTTGGGTGTAAAGGCGATGAAATATAGCCGTTGAATATACATTTTTTTGTTTGCTATGATGCGTTATGGATCAGGTGCGGCACTGGGTGTTGTGATGTCGTGGGAAACCGCACGCATCACCAGCGTTTGATTGGAAAAAATTTTCACTAACTAGTTAGGTTAGAATTCCCTGAACTTTTACGAGTTCTCGGTTTAGAAGCGGATAAATTAGGTGATGTTTCTGAATGATGGTTGGACCGTTCTTCTCTTCGAGGTTATTACACGTTTATATGAGTACCCCAGTCAGAAATCGACGCATGTGGCGACCTCGAACCACTTGAGCTGGTGCTGGTGCTTCCTATACTCTTTTTTTTTTTTTTTATAAATTCATTTTTATTTAATATTAACTTATAACTATCTTAAAGCTAGACAAAAATGTTTAAAACTAGCCTAATTATCAATAACTTACAACACTAATTTACTGGCCCTTTACGGGCGCTCTGAACTAAACAATAACTCTTAGAACTAATGTCTTTCGACCTAAAAACTATTTTAATTAAATCTAATTATTTTATTATTTTTTTTAAACCAAGAAAATTTATTGCCAAAAAACTCGGTATCTTATTATATTTTTCTTTTTCACTTATAAACTAAACCTGTGGTCACACTGTTTCGGTCACAAATACCGGGTATATCTGAGACAACTTTTATATAAAATACATGAAAAAAAAAGCGAGTAGAGTGATTTGAACACTACCATATTTATAAATAATGAATAGTACTATTTGGTTTAATTTAACCAATATCTGTAGTAAGATAATTAGTTTTGGTAAGTGATTGACGCTTACCTGTTTAGGTTGTTTACTTAGCGGTGGTTGGGATCGAAATGATCTTTGCGAGCATGCACTAAACCCACCCGAGTTCCGGATACTTTAGTCGCCGTGATTTTAGACAACCGTATGTCAAAGTTGCAGGATGTGGACGTTGGAACTCCGAAAGAAACATCAGATATGTGCTGTAATTTACACTAGCAAGCAAGTATAATGTTTGCGCTTAGTTGTAATAAATGCCCGTACAAACTAAAAATATTCAAGAATTGGAAGTTCGTATAAAGTTGCAGGCTTGCTATTATTGACAGTTTTCAGCAGCCTTAAAAGTGTTTATAGATGTTTTTCTATTTGGCTGTGTGCATGTCGACTTCCTGCAGTGCTGAATTTCCCGGTAGAGAGTATTTTAATATGTGGTACTTTCAACGTGTGAATATCTTTTATTAAGATTTCTTTTAGTGAATGGTCTTTCTCTGGAGTACGATATAGCCCTCTTTCAACATCTATAAGATTTCGCCTGATGAAAATCTGAGTTAACATTTGTGTTGAACACGTATATATGTATAATTACTTTCTCTTACGAGATCTTCAACCGAATCCTTGTATAAGGTATGCATCTAAGTTATGTTTAGGCTTGAATCTAGTTAGAGCTTTCTGTTTACGTATTTTAAACTAATTTCTGCGATATTGAAAATATTCCTGGCAAAAACGACTTACATACCTTGATTCCATTTCTCTGAAACCCTCTACCACTCTATCATTTTTAGCACTAACTTCCGTAATACCTAGAAAATCCTCGCCTCATCTGCCAGCCTACTCATGGCTTCAATGAACCTATTACCCGTATGCTGCGTAGTGTTGACTTAAGCGAAAACTGTTTCGATTTCGGCCTCAGAACTCCCAGCCTAAAACTCCTCCTGTTAAATCGTACACCCAATTCAATCAAATTCAGCCCAAAGTTTCATAGTTTTAAGTTAGGTTAAGTTATGAAGCTTATATTAAGCCAAATAAATAAGGGTATTTCCTTCACTAAAATTAAAATTAAATTTCCTGACAACTTAATATTATGTACAAAATTAAAGCTCCGACGAAACAGTGAACTTTTTTGTTTGTAGATTTGTTTCGTTCTTTGAAATTTGATTTTACATCTCGATCGAAGGAAAAAAAATTCGGAAATTGTTTTCTTTTCTAAACTTGTCACTTTTTGTTCACAATGCAATTTGCAGTGTATAAAACAGTTCTTTGTGGACTTAATTTGCTTTTTGGCTACTGCTTTTCTTTGAGAACTAATATAAGCTCCCCTGCTTGATAATTAAGATGCGAATATTATAGCAAGTGTCTTAAGCTTTAAGTTTTACAAGTTTTACCTACAGCTTATCGTATTTATATAAATAATCAGTGCATGCTCAAAACTAATAATATATTTTATCACTTTATCAGACTTTAGGCAATGAAGTTTAACACCAAATAATACAATCAGACTTTTAAAGTACTTATTTGAAATCCACATTTAACACCAATTTAATGGAATACTAGGTTCTAGGCATATTTAAATGTTCATTAAGAGCAAAAAGGTTCTATCTACGACGTGAATTTCAATAGGGTTCTATCTACCAAACAATTTTATTTTCTTAAGGGTACATATCTCGTTGTTAGAACTTTGTGAACTTAAACTCATATTTAGTTTTTGGTGATAGAACCTTGTTGGGTCCAATTTTATGAATTATTTCACAAACGGAAGGAGATAAATAAAAAATATTTGCAATAGAACAATTATTTTTTGTTAAAAATGTATTTAATTATTTTCCTGATGAAAATTCATTTTTCGTGTCAGCTGTTGCAATTTGACACAAAATGGAACAAATCATTCTAATGATTTGGGTCACAATTTCTCTCGTTCCACTGACAGAATTGTGGACGAAAAACTTCTTCGTGTGTGTTTCAATCAGGAAAACTTGATGTCAGACTAGAAGTGAGGCTTGCCAACTGACATAATTTTCCTGTCTGCTATAAACGACCATCAGGAAGAAATACTGTTTCAACTTTTCCTGATGCGTTTCCCTGATCGCTATAACTGACCTCTTACTTATACTTATCCGGCTCCCGATCCATGGAGGGTCACCGCCTGACATATTGCGGTGTTTCATCGGTTGCGATCGCTCGCACGCTCCCTCCAGTCGTCGAGACTAAACGCTTTTGCGTTTGTAACCGCCTGGTCCCTGTAGCGCAGATTCGGTCTTTCTTGTCGTCTCAAACCTGGGGGATGGGCATGGGATTCGAAGATTTTCTTGGTTGGAGCGTTGTTGTCCATGCGCTCGATGTAGCCGAGCCAGTTTAGTCGACGCGCTTTGGCTCTTTGGATTACATCCACATCTTGGAACAGCTCGTACAATTCACGATTGAGTCTTCTCTTCCATTCGCCCTCTTCGCATATAGGACCAAATAATAATAAAACAACGGTTTGCCTACTATATATATGAAAATTGACGTGAGCTGTAAATGTGTACGTTTTTTTTTATAATCTACACGCGCTCAAGGGTTTATGAATACGCTTTAAATGTTTCAACACATCGCGGGCGTGAGGGTCAGGTTCAGGAAGAGAAAGAATGATAGGAAAGATGTGTGGCGCAATATTCGGAGACTGAAGGTGGTTGTTGTCTCAGATTTTATATCCAGGGATGGCGGCTGAACTAATGCGGAGAAATTTCCGTGTCTTATTTATCTATGTCCCTTATAATTCGCATACATTTTTTTATTGTGTGTCATATTTTATCGGTATACTAGTTTTACTTAATCACATGTTGTTAGTTCTATGCCTAAACAGCATGTAATGAGTAAAAGCAACTCATTGTATAACATTTATTTTTAGAATTGGTTTTTAATGGAAAAATAAGAAGACATAGACTACGGCAGGGATCGAACTTGTGACCATAAGGTTGACAGGCGAACACACAACTATTGCGCCACGGCCACCCCCAAACGTTAATTCACCGTAATAAATTGTTTTTGTATTTCATATTTATTCATCGTCACAATTCAAATTACAAATACAATGTACGAAAGTCTCCAATCTTAGTACCTATTTCTTATCCATGGTGTACAGTTGTTGACACTCGTAAGGATTTTTTCAGTTCACACAGCTGGCAAATATATTCGATATGGATATATGAAACTCTGAGTACATTTCTAAATACATTATTCAATTGATTTTCATGCTATTTGTATTAAAAGCAAGTAAGAGTTTCGTGATATTGTTAAATTTTGATATTTCTAAAACCCTACTAAAATATATAGTAATTGAAACTCATGTAGAACTCTTGACACCACATATTTATACAATTATTGACATATTTTGAATAGACAGTAAAGAATGAAAATAGCGATCGTTTGGTTGAGGTTGGCTTAAATCATTTTTTTAAACTTGTATATTGATTTATTATTAAATTTTCAAAAACAAAAAATATAAAACTTAAAACATTTAAAACTCAAAAGTGAAGGCTGCCAACACCCTTTTGGTTTCTGGCCACAATACAAAATTGATTTAATGCCTATTAAAAACTCTGGTAGCATCCCTAAAATGGCCAACATATCCTGCTCCTCAAGATATTTTTCTATTAAAATAAACCACTATTATTTGATGTCTGGTAATCCAACGGTTGCACTGACCGATGTAACCGGATCTGGTGTTCTGAACTTATTGAAGGGTGTTGTCGACGACTTAAACCAGCTATTCCCCGAAATATTTTGTGGCCCAAAAGGATGTCATCTCCAAGAAAATCCTTGAAGGCATGAAGCACATACTTTTTTCTCTTCGGAAAAACTTTTCGCTAAATGTTTTTATCCATTGTACCAAATACTCTTCCTCTATAGCCGACACAGCATATTGTGTACTAGGCCTTAGGATCTTAGGCATATTTCAATTGAAATTATAAGTGTAAAGTTTTTTTTTTTTAAATAGTTTTAACTATAATATGCCTGTACGACCTAAGGTTTTTTAAATTCAACCTGAATTGCACGACACTAGTTAGTAGGAATAGTAAGATAGGAAAGAATTTTAATTGGCAAGTGTAGTTCGGGGAATATTATAATATTTGGCTGCAGCTTTTTTTGACATCTTTTGTGTCCTAACAGCTTCAAGCGCTTTCTCGAGGTCCTTTTCGGTTATTTCTCAGTACATTAAGGCATTTTTCCAGCTAAATATTAATTTAAAAGAATAATATAATTATTGACACTTGACACAGAGGTGACAATTATAGGAATTTTTAAAATCTCAACACAAAACTTGACACCCCATTTTATTAAATATTAATCAAGAGAAAAACAATAAGAAATAAGGCATATCCTCCTCCAGGGCATTATATTTCATTATAATAAACTAATATGATCAAGCTTGTATTAAATATAATAAAATTATCTACTAACACGTTCGGATTCCTTAACGAAATACAGACTTTTTTCCACAAAATACACAGTCGAGTAATAGTCATGTTTAGGTTTCGGAATTCACAACAAAACTGACTTGCTGACTGCTTTTGAGAATAAGAAACAGGGAAGATTTTAAAAGAAATAGTTCTGGGAACCGTTCAGATTTGTACCGATGAAACGTTCGGTAAAAAGAGGGTGTCAATAGCTAGGCTGAAATTCGGCAGTGTCAATAATTGTATCATATTTTTTTTTTTAAATTGTTTATTTATTTCACTTAAAGTCTAACAAATTTTTATCTTAGTTTAATAAATTTAAGAACTATTGAAATTATTTTTTTTATTGTTTTAGTACGTGACATAAGGTTCTCAGTTAAATTAGCATTTTCTCGTATGCATACTAATTAATGATTAATTTAGTATAATGAATTATTATTTATTATGAGTGCTTGATAACATTGTGTTTATGATTAATTTTCTTTTCATTTTAAGGAAAACGTGATAGAAAAAACCTTTTGAAATCTTTATTTTTCATTTTTTTTCTTAAAAACTAAAAGTTAAAAATACTTAAAAAAAACTAACCTAACCTAAAATAACCTAGAGGGTGATCTGGTATATGATCTCTAATCATTCGGAACTTAGCAGGATCAGTAATTGCTTCCAATCATCTAACCTGCCGTCTCGACAGAAACCATGAATCAGGACAGTTATATTAAAAAAAAAAAAAAAAAAAAAAAAAAAAGTGCCCGTGACATCCCATTCAAGCAGCCACCAATATTTTTCTCGATTATAACGGTCGAAATTTTGTTCATCCCTTTGAGGTATGCTTACGCAGTATCTTGGGTCCATATTTCCATTTGCTAGTTCGGAAGATTCATAGAGTATTCTTTTATCTGTACCTCTTCTTGCCAGATGGTATAGTATAGGTACGTTCATTGAGTCGGATAAATAGCCCTGTGCATCCAGAAACAAGAATGCCTCAGGAGGTGCAAATCCACTAGTAAGTGTATTTCTGAAGTATCCAGGGTTAGGATAGGATAACCCAGAAATAAGATCGTTTTCGGTAACGTTTGCTGACGTCTCAAAATGATTCCTCACAAGATCGTGAATAACGTTGTCGATTCTGGATACACCGGTAGCATCTAATAGTTTCTTGTTTGAAACGTAATGCCGAAAGTCAGAATGTGGGCTTCTGTACATTTGCATGCAAGCTCTAAGGCATTTTCTCTCGAACATTCGAAGCTTTTCCATATACGACGGATTAATATTCCACCATACTGGACTCGCATATGACAGAATTGGACGGATAAATGCTTGATAGCAAATAATCTTCACGTCGGATCTTATATAGCTGGAGAAGAAAAGACGTTTAAGCGGCATAAATGCAGCCCTAGCCTTTTGTAACTGAGTATTTACGTGATCGTTATATTACAAAAATTTGTCCAAATGGATACCCAGATACTTTACAACAGTCTTTGATTCGATGGGGAGACCCTCTGTGTTTATTATTTTTAAGTTTTTTCAATTTCGTCTCAAATCCGAATTTCCGCGTCTTATTGGGCTGCGGAACAGTATGGTTTCACATTTAGTATAGATTATTTTAAGCCTCTACTCCAAGCAGAAAGCTTGCAGATTATTAAATTTCATTTGCAGCTCTGTTTGAATATCAGCAATTCTGGATCCACTTGCATACAAAGTGGTATCGTCAGCAAACGCTATCGAGTCATCGATTTCCCTTCCCTCAATATGTCAGAAATATATATACTAAACAAGTGGGGTGCCGAAATAGTGCCCCGTGGCAAACCATTAGTGATATTAAAAACGTTAGTCGTAGTGTATTGACTATCGGTGACAACAAATTTCTTATGTTTTACCATAGATGAAATCACCCTAATAAGGTGGGGTGGAAATTCATACCGTATAAGTTTAAATAAAAGCCCAATTATCCATACCGTGTCGAAGGCTTTTTCGATATCTACTAAGCAAGCAGCTATACATCTCGTTGCGTTCAGACTCCACGTCGGAAATGAGTTTTGTAACAGCGTGCACTGCTGAGTGATTTCTTTTGAACCCAAATTGGTTACGCGGTATTACCTCCTTTTCTTCGCATACGAACTGTATGGACTTACATATAAGTATTTCAAAAATCTTCCCGATGTTAGGCAGCAGACTTATTGGCCTATAGCTAGAAGGATCAGAAGGATCCTTTTTCTCTTTTATTATTGGGAGTACCTTCGAAGTTTTCCAACAACTGGGGAAGTAGCAGTTATTTAGAAGGTTATTAAATATAACGCAATATTGACTTATAATTTCAAAAGGAATGTGTTTTAAGACAATGTTGGGGATGTTATCTAAACCGCTCGATTTTTTAGTTTTTAATTTGCGAAATATTTCTACCAGTTCGTCTCGTGTTATGAAATAGTTCATGGTCTGTTCGACTGTAAGTTCGTCCGCCTTAAAATTATCAGAAAACCTTAGAAGGGTTGGTATTTCGCTACTGCAAAATCCAAACAATTCGTCATTTACTTCATCAGTCCTACAGCTAGGAAGTTCTCTAGCATGAATTGACTCAAAGTGAGATCCTATAAGATTGAGCTTATCAGTTGCAACATCTACGATAAAAGAATCATCGATGATTGGGCAATGTTCGATATCAATCCATGCTTGAGGAAGTAGTGATTTTGATGCCAATGGTATTTTAAGTTTATATAAATATTTTAACAATATTAAGTGGTTCCTTAAGTCAGATTTCATAATGTTTTCAGCACGTTGCTTCCAATAATCGTTTATGCTATTTTAAAACTGTTGGCGTAACAACACTTTTACATTTCTCAAGAGGGATTTCAATCTAATCAGCTCTACAATTTGGGTATTATCTTGAAACTGGCGGCGTATTCGGTTTATTTGAGTAATCAGAAAGCTTTTGTATTTTTGAAGTGTATTTATGCCACGGTTTATACAACATTCCTTGCTGTTCTTTGATTTAATATTTGGAACTGAGGTTCCCGATATAGAAATCACACTCCTCGTTCGTTATGTTCCTATTGCTAGGAATATTAGAAGAGGTTGTGCAATTTCTATATTTTGTGGTGACGCAACGTTGAACTCGACACCAGCCAGTCTGCCTAAAATTGAATCTAAGGACTTCGTATCACTTACGCTATACGAACTTAGCCATTAGAATAGCTCGTTTCAGTGACAGGCAATTCAATAGCAAAGTCCAAACAACTTATATGTATATAAAAAGTTAGAATCTCAGAAAATATTCCACAATCAAAACTAGTGTCCGATAAAAGGTCAATTTCTATCGGAAGCATAAGCTTTAATAGCTTGAAACATTTCCCTTTAACACTGATTAAAATAAAAAATTGAATGATTTTTTGCAATTTTTTTTACAAAAATAATAACAAATTAAACTAGTATCAATTTTAATAATTTATTAAATATTAAATATATAGTTCAAAACATAAGAAGATGCGACGGCAACTGTTCGGCACAACAAATTCTGCCAAAAACATTTTTTTCCGCCTACCATGACGCAAGCCGAATGTGGCCGAAGCAGAAGATTCGGTTGGACGCTAACCAACCCATGTTCCAACTTTGGAATTTTCAGTAAAAAAAAAAAGAAACAATGTTGTGTGGAAGTCTTTTCTAAATTAAAGTGAAAGTTTTAATTTATTTGAGTCAATATTGTAGGCAGTCAACCAACACAATTATTCTATTCTCAGATTTTACTTTTTTTAATTTTTTTTTTCAACCAAGGGTTTTCCCAATTCCTCATGAAATAGGTATTTATCTTTTTTATTTTTTAAGAACGTATTAAGTTTGTATGGAACTATACTATATTGCTTATATTAGGTTTCAACTCACGTAAGCTATAAAAGTTACTCATAATGATACCATCTCCTCGTTCTTTGCAAATATTTTCATCTTTCATCGACTTGGTCTTTTCAGGCTGAATTTTCAATAAGCCTTATAAATAATAAACATGAAAACTTGTAAATACCCTAGAGCTTGACCATTATTATTTGAAAGAAAAAAAAATAATCTAGCAAACTAGTAGGTAATACTTCAGAAACTTCTCAGACACGACTTGCTTTCATTCTGGTACATGTATCCACAAGACTATAAACTGGAGAAACTGTTTGAAGAACGTTTAAATTTTTTACTTTGAAGACAACCCTTAAGTCCTAGAGGTAAAATATATATGAGTTAACATTTGTATTGCCTTTTTTAATAAATGCATACAGCTAGTAGTTTTAAAAAGATACTGAAAATTTTTGGCAAGTGAGTGATGTGATGGGTTTGAAATTTTTGTGAATTTTATGGCAACATTATTTGTTTTTTCTTGCAATAATAATTATTTCATAATAACTCTCCAGGGTCCAGATTATATTTAGGTAGAAATTGAACATTAATATTATTTTTCTTTGAGGAGTCTGAAAATTCCAGGCAGTGTTGACTTTCGCAGGAGTCCAAAAAGAGAATCCTGGCTACAAAAAGGAGTCCCTTATAAACTATGAGATTGGTATAATTTCAAAACTTTTCTTTTCCACTTTTATTCAAAAATGGGTTAATAAAACAATAAAATATACGCGTGTAAACTCAACGACATTATTGAGTGGCGGCAGTCTACGCCCGACCACCCACCGAAGAGATCAGTTGTATTGGAATAAATAACTATAATAAACTAATAGAACATCAAAGTATATTGGTTTCTTTCTTTTGTTTCTGTTATTTGTTGTTACTTTTATCACACGTATGTATATAAATAAAATTTGTCAAAACAGTTTATTTCTAATACTTATTGTTACATAAAAAAAGGAGTTTGTTTTTCAAAACTCATCTTTTCCCATAGAAACCGAATTTAGCAACAAAACTCATCTTTTCCTATGCAAAATAAAGTAGTCGGTTTCGAAACTCGTGTATTCCACTGATATTGTAAAAGTCGGGAATTCAACCAGTCGATACGTTTTTTTTGCTGCTGAAACTCCAGTTCGGTGCGAGAGACTGTTATTTTACAACGTACTGATAAATCAAAAGCTTGATGAAACTCAAATAAGTCAAGTTTGTAAAGAACAAGATAAAATCAAAGATATTTGTCTATAGGACTTTTAATGGTAAATTTGTATGTTCCATACTTATTTTTTTTTATTATCATTATAAACATTTCTATAATCTTATTTTTAAATACTTTTTTAATTTAACTTTTAATTTAACTTTATGCCCGCGGGATTATAATAGATCGGGATTTTGATCTAGCGGGATTTTAGAAGTCAGGATTTTAAGGAAACAGTATTTTAGTAGACTGGATTTTAAAACGTTTTTTTTTGGGAGTTTCGAAAAACATGATTATAAAAAGCGGGATTCCGTAAGGGGAGCATATCGGAATCCCGCTTTTTAAAATCACTCTTATTCAAAATCCCGAACTATTACAATTCCGCTTTTAAAATCCCATTTAATACAGCTCAGCCCGTTTTGTATTTTGATAAATGTTGCATAAAAAACTTTGCATACACTCGTACTCGACACCACCCCAAATCCGGGATATCGAATGCAACCCTTTTGAAAATTGTGGAAGTTTTATGTACCTGGTTAAGTTTTGTATTTTTTAAGTTTTTTTTTTATAAAATGACATGATTTAAAGTGAAAAAAGGTTTCTTCATTTTCAAAAATACTGTATTCTTCAACAGGTTTAATCAAAAGTCAACACTATTTAAATTGTAATTTTCAAAACTCTGCTTTTCCAAATTAAATTGATTATTTATAATTTGTTGGTTCACCTTGTAGGCTCGAAAATATTCAACATAAATAATGCTCCTTACAAACCTATATTTTAGAATTGAAAGTAATCGCTTATATGATTTTTGTAGTTTAAGACAGTTATTTTCGTTTCACTTAAGATTCTCAAAAGTGGAAAAGAAGATTTTTGAAATTATACCCCTCTTAGATGTTATATGGCAAGTAGTTTTGGATTCGTAAAAAAAATTGAACTTTAGATTTTGATCACATTTGACATTACAGTGTTAGCGAAGAAGAACAAAGTTGGTCTCACAATTATGTATGTCTGTTTTCTGTATGCGAGTCTACAGTCTAAATGGGTAAATGGATTTTCTTCAAACTTGGCACATAATCTTTTTTTGGAAATATGTCCAAACGTTTTTTTAATTTTCTTAAGACACAAAAAAAACGGTACCTGTCATACATTTTTACTTGCGATATAGGTACTATAGGGCAAGTTTTGCATTTTGAAAAAAAATCGAACTCGAGATTTTAATCAAAGTTCACATTATGATGATAGAGAACACCAAAAAAGTGGGTCCGGCAATTCCGTGTCTGTCTGTAGAACGATCTACAGCTTTAGCGGCTGAACCGATTTTGTTCAAATGTGGTGGTCAGGCGTTTTAGGTGATTGTCCAAAATAGATTTTTGAATCGTTGTTTTAGCCCCAAAAAATAACGGTACTTTCCAAACAAATTTTTCTAACATCTTAATTATCTCAAAAACGGCACTAACAAATTTGATAAAAATTGGTGTGCATACTAATTCGAATATGGTCTACATTTCGGAGGATAAAAATTAAAAAAAACATTTTGTAATTAACGGTACCTGCCATACAACCATTTTATTGATTTCCGACTTTCTCATAAACGGCTCAGCGGATTTTGATCAAAATTTGTACACAGGATCTCCTTCAAGTTCTAAATAATACTGCATTTATAAATTTTCGAAAAATAGTTTTTTTTGGATTTTTGAAAAAAATATTTTTTTTTTGAAAATTCAATATTTCGAAAACGGGTGGGCGATTTTTTTTGAAATTTTGTTTTTAAGTTTATATTATTATACTAATTCATAACAATTTTTTTTTAGAAAAAAATTAAGAATTTGTATATATACAAACTTAAGTGAAAAACGACTTTAAAAATACTTTTAGCAGTTTCCATTAAGAATCTTTTGCATATAATGTGATCGAACATAGGAGCATGTACGTGCTACCCAGTCGTGCATTTTATTTTTTTACCAAAAAGATAAATTTTATATTCCTTGAAAAAGGTTCCAACGGCAAAAGGCTACTACTAAGAAATTTATGTTTTTGGAAAAATGGTTATTTTTGGTACCTCTTGTAGAACCATTTGTTTGGTTTCCGATTTTCTGAAAAACGATTCATTTGATTTTCTTGAAATTTTTTCGGGAGAAGCTCCTAAAAAGTCTAAAAAGTATTGTAAGCCAAAAGTTATAAATTTTTTTTTTTTTTTTTTTTTTTTTTTTTAATTTAGGAAAACATTTTTTTTTTGAAAACTCAAACATAATTCGAAAAATATTCAATCCATTTTTTTTTTATTTTTTATCTATAAATCTATCTATAAATAAAAATAAATGTTATCCCCCATATAAATTTTAAAAAACCTTAAAGAAGAAAATTGTTTTTCCAAAAACGGCTCCAAGAATTTTGATAAATATGTAAAATGCACGACTGGATCACACGATCTTGTTCTTATGTTGGATCACATAGATTGCTAAAGTTTTCACATAAGAATAAATATATATAAAAATAAATATATTTTCAAAGTCGTTTTTTATTTAATTTTTTTATATAGCTACAAAATTTTTCATCCATCCGTTTTCGAAATATTGAATTTTCAAATTTTTACGAAAATTTTGGTATGCAGTATTATTTATAATTTGATGGACCTCCTATATAAAAATTTTATTCGAAATCCCTGAAGCCGATTATGAGAAAGTTCAAAATATTAATTGAGTATTTTTGCGACCTTTAATCCAAATTAATATGCGTTTCGCCCAGGTACTACAGTTGGGCTCATCAGTTAGATGCTGTAGTACCTTTCTAAGACGCAATATATACATAAGTCGATGGCTACCGACACAAATAAAATTTACAGCTTTTAAGCACTGTGCATTATATTCTTCAAGGGGATTTCGATGAAACGCATATTAATTTGGACTAAAGGTCGCAAAAAAACTCAATTAAAATCATAATTACAGTCCACAAAATAAGGAACAAAAACAATACCTAAGTATGTAAATGCGTTTGTATTGTTTTCGTTTTTGCATTTATTCTTGAAAGTTCAAAATCAAAAAATCTTTGACTTAAATGTAGAGTATGTCTAAAATAGTGCAAACATTTCTTTTTATCAAAATCGTTGGAGCCGTTTTTGAGATAATTGAGTTAGTAGAAAAAATTGTATGGCAGGTGCCCTTAGTCTTGGACCTAAAAAAACGATTCAAAAAATATTTTAGACAATTCCCTAAAACACTTTCAGCCGTTTAGGTTGTAGTGCGTTGTACAGACAGACAATTAGACGGAATTACGGGACCCACTTTTTTGGTGTTCTACATCATCGTAATGTCAAGTTTGATTAAAATCTCGAGTTTCATTTTTTTGATTTTCGACTTTATCATAACCGTCTTTACGGATTTCAATTAAAATTTCAACTTAGGAGATCCCTTAAATTATAAATAATACTGAATACAAAAATTTTTGAAAAATATTTGAAAATTCAAAAATTTCAAAAATGGGTGAATAATTTTGTTGCAGTCGCTGAATTTTTTTTTGAAATTAGAATTTTATATAGTTTTTATAGGTTTCTTCAAAATTTAATGCATGCAGTAATTAAAAAATATTTGAATTGTTTGTTTGATACATTCATATTTGTCCACGAATTCTAATTATTGTATCCTTGTATTTATTTCTACTAATTATATTTCATTTTTATGCATTTTTGCCTTAACTAAATTATACACTCATATTTCAGGTATATAAATACATAAGTCAATGACTACTCACATTATGTGTACTATGTAGGTTCCTATACCCCTATATAGGTTCAAATTCAAGGCATACAATCATCCAGTTTACAATTCACTAAATTAAGAACCAAAGACAATCTTCCCTATGGCTTTGAACCTTCATAGGATAACTACGAGTAGACTACCTAGTTTAGCTACTAACAACGTCAATGAGAAAAGTTGTTAGCTACAAGAGCAAGTTCGTTCATTGGTGGATTTTATTTTTACATACTGCAGTTCTTCTTCTATTGTCCGACAGTAGGTCAAATTGTTTTCTTTTTTTTGACAGAAACTGTCTCTTTTGTTTCCCACCCAATATTGCTTTGTGTCGTGTGATAGGTCTACAATTTCATACAAATAATATTTTGCAGCGTGCGTTGTAAAGTTCCGTTGAATTGCAGTTCCGTCAAGTGTGGTTATACCTTTACAGTAATCTTGCCACTGGCAGTTGCATAACTATCTGTAAAGTATGCATAGGTAATATGAATTAGTGCATACTAAAAAAACTGTCCATTTTTCAAAAACCACCTCCTCCGAAATTCCCCCTTTATCAGACACAGAATATTTTATAGGCATAGAAAAACGCATCAAAAATTTACGAACCCAACAACCTTAGTTTACTCTCTTTAATTAAAACCAAAAAGCAGACATGTTTTTACATAAACACATACATATTCATGTAGGTGATATCTTGAAAACCAGAAATCCTAAATGGAAGGCATATAAATAATGTTTCTTTCTCTATTTTTTTTTTATTTTTTCTCTATTACAGGTCATACGGACAGAGGATTCAAAGGACTGGTCCTTGCAGGTAAGATACGCCCAGCCCCGAGATAGTGGAATCTATGAGTGCCAAGTGAATACGGAGCCAAAAATCTCGATGGCGTTCCGGCTGAACGTCATAGGTGAGTGAAAGATGTTCTCAAGGATGTTGACTTGTAATCATTAGTTGGTTATGCCGCCTGTCCCTGATCCTGCCCCTTCCCTATCCATACCATATAGCTATTGTTCCATGAACAGCAACATCTGGGGCAAAGTTTTTGTGGTAATGATCTGAAAATATTCTAGGACAGGAATTTATGTTGGATGATGCTGAAGCTGGTGGCATGGCGGTATAATAATGTTGGTGGAGCCTTTGAACCCATAAATGTGTGCCACATTTTTGTTCGTTTAATTTTTTTATTTGTTCTTGTTCACATTTCATTTTTTTTTTCTTTTTCTTGACGCTCTCCCATTATGTGAGGTAACGCCACGGAAGTCGAAACAAGGGATGTGAAGTAGCTACCTCTGGTCTACTTAGTTTTTTTTTGTGTTTGTTGCATTTGTTGCAAGACAATGGATTTTGGACGACATGGGAGTTTTTCTAGCGGTGCCGCACTTTGCCGCTGTGGTGCACCGTGTAGAGTCCATTAGTCATTGTCTCTATGGATATAGTGGCTGGTGGTGGCATGGCGGTGGAAGCTCCTTGTATTTTGAGGATAACAACACCAACCATAGTTTGGTTGGAGGTCTTTATGCTTGTGTTTGGCTTGTGGAAATGTTTTATGAGGATACGCGAGTGGCTGCAACGACGCCGCGCCATCCCGACATGCATCTTATCACCATCGTCTAACCCAGGGGATTGGGATTGCGAGGATCAAAATGAAGGCGGATTAATGATGGCATATAGTCAAGAATATCGTGTTAGAATATTAGGATGTGCAAGTGATTGTCTGTTGGTTTATCATTCTTTATCGAAGTCGTGTGTGCCGAGTTTAGTGGCAAATAAATCAATTTGGGTAATATTTCTCGGTAATAAGGATTTTTTTTATTTTAAAGTTGGGGTTGCATGTTTGAATGAGTTGAAGAGGTAATATATTATTTTGATGGTTAGAACTTAGGAGCAATGATGGATCTATAAGGATTGAGTCTTGGAAGTCTTGTTGTTCATGGAGGTGTGAACTTTTTGTATGATAAGGATGCACTTAGGAAGGTATTTCGGCTACCCTTAAAGTGAATATACAAGGACTGCAAGCGTTCAAAAAATAAGAATGGCTTTGAAAGGATTACCGATGCAAAGCGCCAATATGCCGTTGAGTTGTTCGGAATCTACAAAAAAAACTTTAAAATAAGTTATGAATTTTTTATACGAGAATAATTTTTTCTCAAGAATTGAAGAACAAAAAGAAGTGAGAAGCGGAAGAGTTCTTGGAAGTGAATCCAGACCTGGACCTGCGCTTGGACCTGGGCTGGAACTGCACCTGAGCCTGGACCTGTACCTGGATACGAACCTGGACCTAGGCCTGGCCCTGGACATGGAAGTTGGGGGTCTTTTCCTACATCGTCATCTGTCACCCACAAGCTTATTCAATGATTTTACTAAATCTAAATTTACATTTTGCCGCACTCTACACAACTATCCTATCCAGTTTATTCCAATTATTCGTTCTAGAGCGTCTAGAATAGGGGTAAACACGAAAGACATTAGCTTCGACAAATTCAGCAATCTCTACCGATATTGATATCACCAACCGCTCCCAACTTCCAGGTTAGGAGGCTTTTGCGGAGATTAAGAAAACACTCGAAAAATTACTAAACCATGGAACCTAGCGCACGAGGAATCATTTATGTTGTTTCTCAAAAGCGTTTTTCTTAGTATCGCCATTTTAGAGATTAATTTTTCACTCTATTGACGAAAATAAGTTATTATCTTCAAAATAAAGTTTCCGTTAAAAAATGAGCAAACAACTTTTTTGGTTGCTCAGCACTTAAGGGAAATCCGATCCTGAGTAATATGCTATACTCTGTCCCAGAAAAATAGGCGGTACGCGTCTTATGGGAAAGCTTTTTTCAAAATTAGTAGCGTGTCATATTTTGGCACCATACTAAATTGAAAGAAACTCTCCATAAAGTGTTTCCTCAAATCCTTGTAAGTCGGCCAAGACATTATCTTATTCAACTTGAGTTATCTGCGTATTCGCATTGAAGCCACAAAAACTGGTTCACCTGTTTCGCCCTATCCCTTCGGTCCCGATCGGACACAGTCCTACTGAACCGAAGGCGATCTTCTCCACCTTGGGCGATAACGTCTGGACCATACAGGAGTCGCCTATCTACAGTTTTTCGGCTGATGTGTTAGATAAGCAGAGCCGCCATTCCAGCCTGTATCAGCCCTCGACTATCTAAATAGATGAATGCCTCAGGAGGGATGTAGCCACTTAACCGCGCACTCTCATGGTATACATTTTTGGGGTAATAAGCCCCAAAAATTAAGCTGTTAGTTGAGGATATCGCTCTGGCAATGTGACCCTGAATCATCTTAGGCAAAAAATTATCTATTCTGTTTATATTGGCTCCGCTGTATAGAACCTGGTTGGAATAATGTCGTGTGTATTCCGACTCTGGTGTTCTATGTAATCCAAGGCAACGTCTAAGACACTGCCTCTCAAACACCCGAATCTTTTCCATTTGAGATGGGGCAACGTTGAACCACACAGGACATCCATAGCCAATCATCGGCCTGATGAGGGCCATGTAGCAAATCACCTTCACCCTGGTGTCAAGACGGCTCCTATAAAACAATCGTTTTGTTAGGGCAAATGCTACCCTAGCCCTGGCCAGAGCAGGACATATATGTCTGTCGAGATACAAGCACTGATCCAACTAGATGCCAAGGTAATTTACTACACTTTTACTCATCAGTGGATGACCATGTGGCCATGTGCGATCACCATCTTGCGCCAGTTCTTTCTCGTATCCCTTGAGGCGCTAGATAACGGAGTCCTAAACAGAATACTTTCTGATTTCTGAAAGTTGATTTTCAACTTCCAGTCATCACAATATCGCCGAATCTTGTCGAAATCACTCTGCAAAAGAATTTTGATGACCTCAACTGTATTAGCTGTTCTCTACGCAATTAGATCGTCGGTGTACGCAATTGCATGAGTTAGACTACCTATCAGATCGCTGGTGTAAATGCTGAACAGAATTGGCGAGTTAACCGCTCCCTGCTGAAGACCATTTCAAATATTAAAAATTGCGGTAGAAGTTACATTGCAACTCTTGACAACAAACTTTCTATCATTTAGCATGTCATAAAGCATATATAACAGAGGTTTACTTATACCTAGTCGGGAATGCTTTAGATAGAGACCTTCTACCCATACGGTGTCGAAGGCTTTCTCCAAATACACAAGACAGGCACCCGTATACTGGTTCTGCGATTTGTTCCATTGGATATCAGAAACTAATTTAGACGCGGCTTGAATTGTGTCATGTCCCGCCTTTAAATCGAACTGATAATCCGGTATGATATTGTTGTCCTCCGCCCACTTGAACAGAGCCCTTTTAATAATTTTTTCAAATACCTTGCTGATACTCGGAAGAAGACTTATCGACCGCAAGTTCGCCGGATTGGAGCTATCCTTTCCCTTTTTCGGCAGAGGATGCACCACAGCTGTTTTCCACCGCTTTGGAAAATATGCATTATTCAGAGCGTTGTTAAACAGTGTGGTATAAATGCCAACTGCTTCCTGGGGCAAATGTCGAAGTACAACGTTGGCTATACCATCGACTCCTGCTCATTATTTTTTCTTTAATGAATCGAAGATGAGCTGGAGCTCATTCTTCGACATTAACAGGGGACTGGGCTCATTTCGATCGGCGATTATGGCGTTTGCCAAATCTTTATCATGAAACCTGGTAAACCCAAGTTCTCAGATCGCCATTCTGTTATATCGTTTCGGAGCCATAAGCGATGAAGCAGAGCTCTGTTTTCCAGGTCATGATTTGGGCGAATGCTAGCATTCACCTTGTACACTTGCTGGAAAGCAGCCCCCACAGCCTCCACTTTCTCCTGCAGATCTTCCATTACATAGAGGTCATCGTCCAATACGGCGTCCCCTGTGTCTATGCCTGCTGTCAGAAGTACGTCTCTGTTTTGTGTCGTCCTCTGAAGCTTAAGACACGGAAGATCGTTTTGAACCTTTCTTCTAAAAATCTTATTAATTTTTGGGAACATACTTGGGTCGCTAGAGTTAACAGAACAAATAAATGGACAAACTATAGTCTTCTTTGATCAACTATATTGTTACGGATCCGATTGATAATTTTATCTTTCAAATATTGTACATACTTTAATTAGCACAATTTAGTTTATCTTTTCAAAAGAAAAAAAAAATGAAATAAAAGAATCACGATCAAACCAATTGCGAAGTAAATGCATGCCGGCGATTATAAAATATTGGAAATGAAACTACATATGGCTTGGCGACATTTAATTTCGATTCGAGCTTTCGCTGCCAAAGCTCATCAGCAGGCGAATTCAGAAGATCAAAATGTTGTCCGTTGAATTCAAAATTCAAATCAGAATCAAACCGAGTAATGGTTTTATTAATCTGTTTTATGTTATGGTTATATGTATGTATATCATTATTGTTATTATTATATTTGTATTTATATGTACGATTAGTGTTTTATCGTAGGTAAATGAATTATTTCCCATTTAAGTGCAATAATAGGTTTAGGGTTATAAACATGTTTGTATGTATATAAGTACTAAGTGAGGTAGGTCCAGGCAAAAGCTCCCAAATAATATGTTTGGAAATGTGGAAAACATACACGGCATAAGTTTGTAGATGAGGGTAGTACAATAGCTGAAGGGGGCCTAAATGGAACGCTCGTGGAAAGTAGAATAAGGGGAAGTGTTGGGTATAATTTTGAAGCGAAACAGTAAATGTAATAATATGGGAATGTTGCATGAAAAGAATAAGTGAATCTAGGCCGACGGTCCGCGGTGTGTTGATTTGAATCTTTTTTTTTTGATCAGATGTTGATAGCAGTAATACTGCTAATTCAAGTTTACATACCGCAAAGTAAAAGGTAGAGGTTTTATTTCGTTGTGCTGCAAATTAGAATTTAAAAAAAAAAATTGAATTATTAAAAAAAAAAGAGTTTTTAATCAAATAAAGAATTAATTTAAATACGCAAAAGGGTAAATAAAGATAAGGTGAAAAAAAAATTATTCTTGTGAAAATATAAAAAAAAAAAAAATCTGAACACAAACTTTAAAATTCTAGAAATCTAAGGATTCTTGAAAAGTGACACGAACAAACCGGGAAACACCAAGGAGTGTATTGGCCATAGTCAAAAGGACACTGGAGACTTCGTTATTTGTAAAGCAGAGGTTTAGGTCAAACTAGACAAGTCCTGTGGCAGTAGTCGTGGGCATTCATGTATGGTGGTCGAGCCTACTATTGACCTAGGCCTCTGCCCATTTTAATTCTTGCCAAGGGTGGCTATAATGAACGAGAGCGCTAAGTGAGATACAAAACAAGCAGGTTTTAATATTTAGTAAGCTGGTGTCTTGTTCGAAGCTGCAACTGCGATCCTCAAAAGGGTTCTTTAAAGGTGCCGATACAGGTCGTGGCATAGTGCTCCTGATTGTTTTTTTTTTCGTCGGGTCAACAAGTGAAATCAATATAAAAACAAAAACTGTCTAGATTTTTTTACTTGAATTGCCTAAAATTTTCTTGATTTCTTTTTGATAATTTCCTTTTACCGTAAAAACAATAAGCTGTACAAGAAAAGAAAAAAAAATAATTTGAAAAATAAGGAAAAAAAATCGCTATACAGATAGAGATAGAAGTGCCATATAACTCATAGGTATACATATATATATATATACATATAAAAATTCCTCAACTCCAGTATATGGATACAAATTGAATTTACATTTTACCAGAAGGGAACTGCCGGCAGAACAACGATGGAAAAAAAGAGTGAGCTTATCTAATTAAAAATATATTATATTGTGAATATTACTCATACATATACATATATATATATATATACATACCCGAATTGGTGTATGAATAATATAGGGAAGTATCACACTCCGGTACTGCGAATCTTAGATTCCCCTTATATTTTATGTAATTTTTTTATAAGATTTTTTTTATCCTTATTTCATTTTTTTTTGTTTTTTTTTTGTTTTGAATTTTACAATAGTCTTAAGATTTAGATAATAATTGAAGTTAAAATTCTTGAATTCTATTTTTTTAATAAAAGCATAAATTATAATGTTTAATCATTGGGTTTTAACTATTTAAAAAGTATTACCATTTATGATGAAGTACTAAACTAATACTTAAGGTGTGTGAGGTATCAGCTGGGCCAGCGATTGAGAGAATGATGAGGACAATACAGACAGAACGATACAGACAAAACTGATAACGTAATTACTCGACAAGAAGAGAACGAATAAACTTACATTCGAAGGACTTGACATGCATTGATATGACAATCGAACGTACTGACATTCATACATATTTACGAACATATCGACTTACATACTTACCTATATACTTACCTACCTACTTTTCTACATGTTTACTTACTAACTTATCTGCATACTTGCCTACCTAATTACTTATTTACCTATTTAACTACCTACATACTTACCTACTGATTTACCGGCGTACTGGAATACCTACTAGCTTACAAACAAACTTTAACACTGACTTAAATACTAACATACTGTTACGATACACTTCGATACTATCCATGATACTATCTGACTAAACTCTGTGACCGGAAGTTACTTTAGGGGTTGTCTTCTCTACATCTGGCCATGAAGACAACAAATGGTTGTATCTTTCTTTGATACAAAGGGGGGGGGGGGGGGTCGGCCTAACTTTTGTCAGCAACATCGGGCAATGTCGACTGTGATCTCGGCGAACCACTGTGTTGTGGAGACGGTGGGACGTTTTTTGGGGATTTTGGTGGAGGAAAGCTTTTATTTGTTATTAGTTTTAGGGTTTAGATTTAGGATTAGAATTAGTTTTTTTATATACATATATGTGTATTTGAATTATACATAAATGTATGTATATTTAGGCATATGTATAAATATGCGTATATATAGTATTTAGATCTTTAGGGCTTAGTGTATAGGTTAGCTTAAGTAATACAAATAAAATAATTATGATTTTTTTTCCCACTGAGAGCTTCGGGGATAATCCCACCCTTTCTTCAATACGGTGGCATAGGTATCTAGGTTTGTACAATCCATAAGCTCCCAGTTCCTTATCTTCCCATCCTCGCCATCTTCCTTTCCAATATCCCTTATACAAAGGCACGAATTTTTGTTTGCTGAGTATGAGGTGTGACGGTAAAGAGTAAGAACCACCCCAACCCTTCGAGCTTAGCCGTGCAATAAGCAAGCGTGCCGCTGCTCTTTACCAACACCGAAGACGCCCCCGTGGTATAATCAAACTCGCAACAATATGTTGTCCATTAATTGGTTGATATAGTTCATATATAGTAAGCCATTTATAAAGACGGGACTTATAGTGATTTCCAAACTGTTTGGAACCTTTAATTCTAATCATAACTTGACAGCATCAGCTGGTGAAGCAGTGAATGTTGGACATTATTTATCAATTCACAAATTCGATTAAACAACTACATATAAATAAATATTAGTTGACACTCTCGATTAACTTCATCATAATTGCGTTCGGAACTCATTATAGGAATATTGGAAAGTGTTCCTATATACACCATAAATAAGTATTTAAATGAAATTACATATTTGTGGACTTGAACTATATTTGAGCTCAAATACGCCATTTTATTTGTTGGATAAATTTGAATTTATGAGAAAAAAATTTTTTAAATCTGTTTTTGAGAAAACTTTTTGAAATCATTTTTGAAAAAGAATTAAAAAAACCAGATATTCAGCAAATACATATAGCTATGTAATTTTTGAAAAAAAAATTAATGAGCAGTTTTCAAAATGTAAATTTTAAAATTTGCTTTTTGAAATGCTTTTAAAAATACAAAAAAACATATTAATTAAAAATATTGGTAGATATGCAGTATAAATTGGGCTACCTACACATATGTATGTGTGCAATTTCGAAAAAATGATAGGTAAGCCATTTATGAGATAGTCGAAAGCAAAAAAAACAGTCCTATGGAAAGCACAGTTTTTAGACATATTTAAAATTTTTTTTTAAACCATATCGGTAGTACACCTAAGAATTTGCACTAATTTTTTTTTTTTATCAAAATCGTAAGAGCCGTTTTCGAGAAAAATAGGCTTTAACGTAACGGTTATATGACAGGTCCCGTTATTTTTTGAGCTAAAAACAAATTTCAATTTCTCCTCTGTAAATTACCTAAAAATCGGTATATACCAAGTTTGTCCACTTTATATACCAAGTTTCCACCACTCGTTTGGGCTGTAGGTGTCTGTATGTTCATACATACATACAGCCAGACAGACAGACATACAGACGGACAGCGTTTTTAGACCATCTTTTATCGCCATCGCTACCATCGTAATGTTATGTTTGATTGTTATCTCAAAACATTTTTCTTCGACGAATGCATAACTTGCCTTATAGTACCTATAAACGCAAGTAAGAACGTGAGTTCGTTACATTTGTTACATTTGTTACGCGTAACTTATTAAAATGTGTACAACTCGGGTAACTTACCAACACTGATGGTGATATGCGTGTTCTTCTTCAAGTCACTCAAAGTACGTCCCTACAAAAACTAACTTGTGTCTTACCAAAATGCTTTTGCAGCTTTTAATGTTATATTAGACATGTAAGTAAATTAAATATTGCAACAACAACAAAACTTGTAATGTCCGGTTTATCTATAATATTTCACGTTAAAACGGATTTATCCTCTTCGACAGTACGTTATTTCAGCTATAGCCTACTTTTACTGTAAGAGTATTTTCACGACGGTATTCTTCATTTTCCTAAGATCAAATCAAGGTCATTCGCTCTTAAACCACCTCAACACAATTTTCTCAGTAGTGAGTGTTAATTGTTTTTTCACGTTATACAACATTTAAAATAAACGCGACGAGACGATTTTAAGACAAAAATTATTCTTGTCTTCATTTTAAAGTTTGAGACAAATTCATCGAAAAATGTCTCGTATGTTTCTTGAATTTCAATGAAATCAGAGTTTAAGTAAACGAAAGTCTGCAAGTCAAAAGATCATATTTTTCTTTGCTCTGCGAAAAGGCTTCTCTTTAATTAATCTCATCACATACTTGTCATTTCATTTGCAATGTAATTAGTTATTTCAACAAATGGCCTCTAATTCATTCGAATATAATAAATGTATAGGTATGTAGTGTACATTGAAATGTCATTATATAGAATTTGATCCTCCGTTGTTGGTAAGTAATTTTGTGATTTCAATCAATTAGTGGGTTTTTCTCGTTATTATCTTTCACATAAATGCGACAATTTGAGCTTAATCAATTGCATAATAATTCACAGCATATATTCTTAGAATTGAGTTAACAAACACAAATACACTCGCACTACACAAATCTAATAAAATTGAATCATTAATATAATATGGATGTGTATAACTTTAAGCCAATACCTTTAAGTATAATACTTCTTCCTTCGTTCCTTCCGGAATGTTAGTTAAATCATTTGCACAACTAACTGGACTGTATCAAACAAAATCCAATTAACACACCCACCCTCCACTTCCGGCTACATTACCGCATTTGGCTACCACATAATTTCCCTTTCGATATTGAGAAAAATCCTAATTTATTGCCTCTTACAACAACTACAAAAAAAAAAAAAAAAAAAACACAACTGAAATTCTTCGAATTAGAATCACACATTCAGTGAACCATTCAAAATCACAGCAATAAGCACAATCCGTTGGTAATGATTCCATTTCATCACCACCAAAAACCAAAGTAACAACAAAAAAAAAAACACAAACATCAAAAGCAAAAGCATTATTTCCCCCTTGGGGGCCAAAACCATTGTAACCAGCAGCTATCCCAACACTATACATAACACGATGATGGCTATCGACCAACTTGAAGCATACAACACATCAGAGCGTCGTCAAATCATCAGAGAATCATGACAACACAATACACAGACCTGCCTGCCCTGACACCCTGCAGTTCAATTCGAATCCCTGGGGATCTGGGCAATGGCAATGAGTCTTGGGCGGAAGCTTGTTTGATGGGATTGATGGCTTCTGGATCATCAACGTAAAATGTTGGCAATGTCCACCATTTGTTTCAATACCCCAATATTATGACTTTTTCCGGTAAACAGCACCAGCAGCGCCACCAACTGGGCACCCACCCACCAGCCGATAGACAAGGAATAATGACAATGAGCCTTTTTCCGCTTCTGGATGAAATAACTTATGCTGCTAACTACACTGATGCCTCACAACCACAACCACATGATGGAATTTATAAGGAATGACATTGGCTCTGGAAGCAGCATAATATATTTTAATACGCTTGTTTCAAATAATGACGGCTTCGGGAGACAAATTGAAGAGTTTATATAGGATTTCGCCTTTTGTAGGTCATCAATGGATTTGAGTTCTATAAAGCTGCCTTTCCTTTTAGACGATTTTAACTGTATATAAAGGTGAAATGACAGTGATGATTACTTTTTATTTTCACTCTTATCAAAATGTCTCTGTTTAGATAAAAGCTCTTTGTTTTTTGTTTGGAATCAGCGTAAATGAAGGTGAATCTGACGATAACGGTCTATCATAATGAGCTGTTTCGAAAGCCGATTTATTTGTGTTCTATGAATGATTTTGATCGCATTAAGTTCATTAAGGAACAAATTACAGACCATTAGCAGAGCGTCTGTAGACATTAAGGTTATATGCACTCGAAATGTAGCCGAAGCTTTTAGCAACACAAATTGATGGTTTTAGCCTTAAATTTGTGCTTTTAAGACATAAGCATTGAAAGGTTTTTTATTTCCGAAGTGAATAGGAAAAAGAAAAGATTGGGGGTGGCCATGGCGCGATAGTTGTGTGCTCGCCTGTCAACCACGTGGTCGCAGGTTCGATATCTGTCGTTGTCTATGTCTTCTTATTTTCCATTAAAAACCAATTCAAAAGCTGCGTTTTATTATCTACGGGTCTGCGTCTGGGTTATTTTTTAACACGTATTACAAAAACAACACGAGATCCAGGTTTCTATCGGGGTTTTTATCTGGGTTTGCAAATATTAGTATTAAATTCGGCAAACAGAGTGTACATGTAAGTACATAACCCAGATCGTTTTATTTCCACGGGTTGAACCATATGGGTTATTGGCGATAATAAAACATGGCTAAAATCAGTGGTGACTGGTGAATGGTTCCAATCGAAAATATAGAGTCCCAATAATATTTGTGAAGGTTTTCTTCGAAATTCTTTTTTTTTTTTTTGTTTTTGTTTCATTTTGACGAAAATACTCATATGCGTCTATGAAAAAGGCTGCCACAACAAAACTATTTAACAGATCTGTCTGAAAATTTGGGTGCGTTCTATTGAAAGATGATTCGCGATAAAAAAAATGATAAATTGAAGGTGACGAGACAATTTGTTTTAATTTCCAGGGACATATTGACCCACCCGTATTTACCTCATTTAACCTTCCTAAATAGATTCTGGCAGCTCCAGACACAGAGATCCGACTGAACATTTATTCTTCTGAGTAGCTAACAATATTTCTTTTCAATTGACTGTCGAATTCAAAATTTTCCGCCATAACTAAAGGGGGAGACTTGACCTTGTGTTGCCTTTTTCAAAAATACGCATAAATCTCCGATGTTGCATACGTGCCTAGAACCATCAAGCTCACCACATTTAAGATTATCGATAACTTTGTCGTTATGTTAGTCTCACGAGGTCAAATCCCATGATCTCCTCTCCGTGGAAAGTTCAAGTGGTTTGTGCAAAATGTTCATTGTGGAATATAGCCAAATGTTGTTATCAAATCCAAATCAGTAGAAATTGGTTATCCGTATTCGATCAGTAGCGGCCATTTGGCCAAGAGTAAACTTTGAACTATGTGAGGATGCAGTGGCTCTTGTGGGATCTCATGTGGATTGACATAGCCCCAAATATATACATTTTACTTGCTCACTATTCATCAATAAATGACCCTCATCGATGCAGATGATTTTTGATAGAATTGGAGTCCGTTTTCAACTACTCCAGACTCTTAATCCTTTAATTACAAATTATTTTTAATATAAAAAATCCCATTGCATTATCTAATCCTGCCAATCCACTCAACCCTATCCCTTATAAGCTTACCGATGAAATTATAATTTAAAACTCTATCTCTATTTCAGTTACACCGGCTGACTCACAAGCATTTATATCCGGACCACCAGATCTATATGTGAAAGTTGGTAGCGCTATTACATTAACGTGTCATGTGAAACAGCCCTCATCACAGGACATTGGACCAATTCATTGGTATCGGGGACCTTACATAATCACACCGTTTGCCATACATCCAAATGATGCAGCAATCGATCTATCTCGACGCATTTCCATGGAATCCCAGTTAGGTGATATCCTCAAATCGAGGTTAGTAGAGCGTATAACTTAATCCTCCCCATGCTCCCATCAGCCATTTCTAACAAACACAAACACGAAAACACACAATTCCCATAAACAAATTGAAAGTCCTCGAATGAAGTGTTCAACTATTCACTTTACTACTCGTATCTAGTTATTCCTTGTTTCCCTAATCAAATGTGATTTCTTTTCATGGACACAACACACCATCACCAGGCTGCGTATTGCCAATGCTCAAACAGCTGATTCAGGAAACTACACTTGTTTGCCAACGACGGCGGAAGGAGCCAGCGTTATGGTTCATGTAATCAATGGTGAGTTTCTCTATATCGTGCGACACGAGGAGAACACGCAGTGATGTGTGTACTTTTTGCGCACCACTACTTTTCACTGAAATTGGTTTTAATCTGATTTTTTTTTGTTTTTTATGTCTGAAATTCGATTTGATGTCCTTTTTTTTATGTTGTACATCAGACGAGAATCCAGCTGCGATGCAGAAGAGCAGTGCCACGAGAAACCAATGGCACTGGAATTTGAACACATCGTCAATTTTATTTGCTCATATCATGTGTTTTATCGGAATAATAAAACGATTGCCACCATCATGATAGTTGGGAGATGGCAGCGATGTATTTGTAATATATGTATTATATTCAATTGTTATTTAGATTTAATTAGAGTTTATATAAACGATGGTAATAATAACTGTAAAACAAGAAGAATACAAAATAAAGTGATTTTTAAATTTCATAAGAAATTTGTGAACGTTTTTTTTTTATTTTTATTTTTATTTGTTTTTAAAACGTGAAAAAGAGAGTGGCGCAAAATTTTAAACAGCCTGAATTTAAGGGCTTAGCATGATACAACTTGAGAGTTTGCTAATAATAAAGCACTTTACTAATATTTTTATAATTTTAAACACTTTTTAACTAGTACCATACTAAATCTATTTTCATAATAAAATACAACTAAACACGCCTAAAATAGAGCAAAAAAGTAAGCGAACATAACTTTTTGACGTTTGTAAATGTCAAAGTGACATATGGATTCAGTACGATACTAAAAAAATAAAGTAGCCATTCTGTTATTTTAACTTTAGTAAAATGTTAAGAAAATAGTACGATACTAAAATGGTTTAAAATTAGCAAAATCCTCTTTTTAGGCTAGTATCATACTAAAAATGATTTAACATATTACTAAATCGTTTAAAATTTTGAGCCAGTGGTTTTTTCTTAAGGGAGGGAAACTTTAAATTGGCAACACAGTTATGAATCGTTTTCGGCTTTGTTGTTGATATTGGTTTGGTTTGGCAATTGTTGAAATGCCCTAAATTATAAAAACAATTTCTCCTCCTTTAAAAATAAAAACATTGATTTGCAATCATGAAGGGGTAAGTTTTTTTATATAAAAGTTATTTTGTTTAGAGCAATAATTATTCATTTATGCAATTCGTAGAAATTTCCAATAAGCGCAAGTTGGAGTGCAGTAGGGAAATAGAAAATCTAACGTGATTTTGTAACAAAAAAAATAGGGTTACAAAATCTCACAAGGCGTTTACAGCGCTTGCTAGTTTTTGTTTGGCATTTTGTTTCAATACTGTTTGAGGTATACTTTCATCACAAACTTATGGGAAAACTGAGTTTTTGATTTTTTGGATTTTCTGGGCTTAGAGGATCTTAAACATTTTCAGGATTATTATTTTCGAACTTTTAGTTTGGTATTCAACTATTGATGTATTATTGTAATGTTGAATGCATGAAAATATGAATATCGCAATGCAAGTGAAAAAGAAGGAATTCAGATACTCGACAGAACTTCCGAAGTTCGGCTTAAGGATAAATTGATGAGTATTCCTAGGAGAGTGGGTATCGCGGTTGAACAATTTAAGGGGAGGAATTCAACTGGTCATTTCACTAGAACATTGTTAATAAATAAAGCGATAAAATAAATAAAGATACGAAATATTTCGAAGATGTTGTTCGAGAGATGTAAATGTTTTCATTATTATTCTCTCGAACTTGCTCTTGTAGCTAACAACTTTAATGTAGCTATCCATTGAGGTATAGTTAGTTAAGTGCAGTTATCCTATGCAGTTTTAAAGCCAATTACCCCAGTTATTACACGCCAGTATCGCAACAACTTACAGGGAAAGCAATCCGATTCTGTATGGACATTTATACACCATGTATGCCGGTATGGGGCTGTCAAAAATCAATTGTTAAAAATTAAAAAAAAATTGTTGAAGTAAATATGGACGATTATTTAAATTTTTTCTGCCCTACAACTCTTTGGATACTATTTTGAATAGATTTTCATGTTATTCTCTTTAATAATTTCCATTAGAATAGTTACTTCTGGTTGAAACCAGATACATTTATCGTTTTCAGCCATCATGCCTTCACTCTCTCAGTTCAAAACAATCAGCAACAGGCAAATTACCAAAACAAAACATCAAACCGCATCGGGAACTCTACATTTTATCGAAAACCAGTTCACAGTGTAACGTTTCACCGCCGATTTTCTAGTACATTTATTTAATACTTTTATTTGAGAGCGACATTCGCCACTACCCTTAATACTTTGAAAAGTATTAGGGCGTACTTTTTTAAAAATATTTTATATTTGGAATTATTTTTTAGATTTCACATGGTGGCGGAAAGTATTTAAGCAGTTGTGATTGTAGGGGAATCTTCAGTTCTTATTAGAACTCCGAAGAGGTAACAGCTCTTAGAGAGATATAAATAGATTATCGTCTTTTATTGAGTGATCGTACGTAGGAACAGCACTTTGACGACGTTTCGGACGTGGAGAATGGCCTTTGTCACGTGAACGCTTAAAGTGGCTTTTAAGCTTCTTGAAAAAATGTACTCACAAAATGCAAAATTGAGATGATATTCAATCTAAAGCTGAAAAGCGCTTAAAATGGGTTTTAAGCGTTTAAAAAAAATCTTGCTTACACCATGTAAGCTGACCGAAATTTGAAAAAAAAAAAAAAAATTTCGACTAAGAACGCTTAAAATGGCTTTTAAGCGCTTAAACAATTCCAAAATTCCCTCAGAACGCTTAATTGGAAGCGTCCTAACCAAACCCCCAGCCGAAATCCATCAGCAGATTAGTAAGTGAAAACGCTTAAACTGTTTTTTAAGCGTAAGAGCAGTTTCTCTTACGCTTAAAAAACGCCTTAGCGCTATCACCTACCTACCATGAAATTCCGCAACCATTTTATATCACCTGGGAGATCTTGCCTCCATGGAGTTCTAATAAGAACTGAATTTTATTTGGAAATTACACTTCCTTATATACTGGTCGGTTCGTTCATGTTGATTCTCACAGACTAATATGCCCCTCAACAAATATTTTGCAATTGCTTGTAAGAAAAATATTTAAATCTACAAAAACTTTGTACACACCCAGACCCAACCCCACCCCAAATCTTATAATTGGCCCAGACAGGGGGGTTGCGGGGGGGCAGCATGCCCCCCCTTACGCACCGAGCTTTCTATACGCCGTGAACATTAAACTTAAACAAAAATCAAATACAATTTGATTTCGTTTGGTTTCCAGCTAAGCTTTATATTAAACTAAATGTTCAATTTTTGTAAACGTATCTAATATCTCTTTACAAATGTTTGGTCGTCCTGAAAAGGACGGATTGGTAAATTAATAAAAATAATATTAATTTATGTTTAACTGATATTAATATTCGATGCCACATTTATCGATTTTAGGCTTTAAAATAGCCGTAATTTTGAAAAAAGACCAACACCAAAAAAATATAATCAATTTATATCTCTTATATACTTATATGTGTGTTCTTAAAATAACAATTATCTCCTGCATCCATGACAAGATAGATCGCATCCGATCCGCCAAGACACCAACACAAATTGTTCTTACCAACATTCACTAAACCACACAACTTCCACTTACGAAAACTACATTTCACTTTTCACTACACCGAACAACTTAGAATAATAAGAATCGTACCTATTTATATCTCTTTAAATACAGAGATCGGGCCTCCACGGAGTTCTAATAAGAACTGAAGAAATAACAAAATAATTCCTCCTTTTATACTATTCCGCTGATACGTTTTCTTTAAATCAGGGAAGTCGTCTGCGTACTAGGATAACTTCGTTCATGTTGATTCTCATGCAATCGAGTGACCAAATGTATGGGAATCAACAATTTATACAGGGCCGGTATAACGTATTGAATTCGTATTGAAAAAGTAGGATTGCGCGGTGAAACGTGGCACTGTAAAACGTGACGCGATAAAACGTAGCCAACCCACCGCATCGGTAAAGGAGGCTTTATATGCATCTTCATCTTCATCTGCATTGACATCTGCAAAAAAAAGAGGAAACAAAATAAAAAAATCATACTTGTGCGATAGAGAGCGAAAACCAAAATGGAGATCATCTTCATGCATGAAGATTATAGGAAGTACAAACCTGAAGATTGTAGATTATAGTGAAGATAAACATGTTCATCTTCATTATAGCATTTTCATTTCCACCATAATTTTTTCCGTTCAGATAACCAATTTTCAAGTTTTTTTTTACCATTTCACCTCAGTTTGCTTAAAAACAACGAAAATAGCGAAAATTTTCTTTTCAAAACTACATACCTGAACGCTAAGAACATGTGATTATGAGATGTGTCAAGAAAGTTATAGCAGAGTTCGAGTAAGTTATTAGTGTTTACCCTGTCTTACTTTTATGTTTGTTTTATATTATTGGCCCGCTCTACTTTTCTTCAAGTCTGCAGATGCAGATCCATGTAAAGCCGCCTTAAGCCATTCCGAAACTTTTTAAATGCCACGTGGCCACACTATACCGGAACAATATTTATCGAAATACTGTGTCGGTATATCTTCTTTTTACACGACCATAAAACCTTATCGACAATATGTATCGGTACAGTGTTTCTCGGCGTGTAAAAAGGGTATATGTAGGTAAGATTAACTTGATTCTTAGAATAATGAATTGACGAATGGATGATTCAAGCAATAGTTACATAATATATACATAATTGTGTGTGGGCTTACATTGTATTTAGTATTCAGTGATGTAGGCAAATATTCGTAAAAAGGCAATAATAATAAAGTAGAAATAAATGGATAATACACATAATTAAATTTTCTTATATTGCTTAGTCATTATAGTTTGAGGGCAAACATAGATGCAATTTAAATTCATGGATAAATAAGAATAGCTATGTCAAAAAAAAAATAAAAAATCGTTGGAGCGGTTTTTTAATAAATTAATTTTGTATGTATATAATTTTGAAAACATTTTTAGGAAACAAATTTGAAACGCCATTTTGAATACATTGTTAATATTTATATAAACCTCAAATTTAAAAAAAAATTCTGTGACTGATTTTTGAAAAATCGATTTTAAAAAAAAATATATTTATTATTATTTATTATTTATTATTATATAGGGATCAGTTGCATAAACAATTTATTTTAATCGATTTATCCTATATTGAGAAAATCGAAAATATGAAAAGTGGTTCTATGCCAAGTACCGTTAAAAAGTACGCAAGAAAATATTTTTATACTTAAAAGTGAACTGTACTAATTTAAGAACACACACATTTTTTTAAATAAAAATTCTTGGAGCCGTTTTCGAGAAATACGTTTTTGAACGGCTTTTTAACATTTGTGTGGGAGGTATCGTTGTTTTTTTATTTTAGAAAAATAGTTTTTTTTAACTATTCAAGGTAATGTCAAATAACCACCAAATACGAAGTTTTGAAAAAATTTATTGAGCCGTTTTCAAAATTTTTATATACTCCAGGAGCTTCTGCGTAAAAAAATTCAAAAAAATCAAACTAACTGTTTCCGAGAAAATCGAAAACAAAAAAATGGTTCTACTAGAGGTACCAAAAATAACAATTTTTTCAAAAAAAAGGTACCCTTTCCCTTCGTTAATGAACTGATTTTTTTATAAAAATCTTTGCAGCCGTTTTTGAGAAAAATAAGATTTTTGTTATTTTTGCAAAAAAAAATGTATGGGAGCTACTGTTATTTTGTCGTCTTAAAAAAATGAAAAAAACGTGTGGCTAAATTACCGAAAAAACAATATGTACCTAGTTTGAATCAAATCCATCGAACCGTGCTGCATATTCGAGGGCAGACAGTCAGACTAAGAGACAGGCAGACAGGCGGAATTGGGGGACCCACTATTTTTGTGTTCTCTATGATCGTAATGTCATGTTTGATTGTTAGAAAAAAATTTTTTTCCGAATACATAACTTGCCTTATAATGGGTCCGCCATCTAACGTTTTTTTTTCAACTAGCGCTTATTTTGTGAAACGTGACACTTAGCTCATGTCTGATTTGACAGATAATTAGTTGTATCTTTTCGCCGAACGAATATGGTTGCGTGTACGCTTGAACAACGCTCGCTAAGTGGGCCTGCGACCGACTTAGAGAAGATGCCGATTTTGTCAAAAAATCATCTTTTCAGATGAAGCTCATTTTGATATTGGCGGGTATGTAAACAAGCAAAATTGTCGCATTTGGGGCACAGAAAACCCGCACGCATACATTGAAAAGCAGATACACTCAAAACGAGTCACTGTTTGGTGCGGATTTTGGTCCAGAGGCATGATTCGAAAATGGGCAAGGAGTGGCCGTACAGTCAATGGCGATCGTTATCGGGCCATGTTGAACGAATATTTGTTCACAAAAATTGAAGAGGATGATATGGGCAATATTTGGTTTCAACAGGACGGCGCTAAAAAAAAAGTTATTTGGCGGACCCTATAGTACCTATAATCGCAAGTAAAAATAATCAAATGCTTGAATTAAAAATAAAATGCACGCCTGGAATGGAAAAATTCTTAATATGTTTAAACAACTAAATATATTTTAAAGTCGATTTTTACTTAATTTGTTATAGGTAGTGGAGACCGGGGCTTGTAGACCCAAAATTTACTATTCTTTTTATATACAAAAAACTATGATAGATATCAATAAAATTCTCATATAAATAAAGCATCATTTTGTTTTTATAAATAATATGCTCCCATTAAAATATATTATAACGGGTGATTTTTTTGCTACTTGGTTTTTGACGTTTTGACAGATCACACATGACAAATTCCACGAACATTTGACATTTCGATTCAGTATTGTTTGCCATTTCATCATGAATAGACTTACGCCTGAACAACGTTTGCAAATTATTGAAATTTATTATCAAAATTCTTGCTCTGTGAAAAATCCGCCAGTGTTGCTGAAGATCGCGATATGTCCATTCGGCACCGATCGCAGCAATTGGGTTTGTGTTATTCGACCACCTGGAAGATTTTACGCAAAGATCTTGGTTTAAAGCCATACAAAATACAGCTGGTGCAAGAATTGAAGCCAGGCGACCTACCACAACGTAGAATTTTCGGTGAATGGGCCTTAGAAAAGTTGGATGAGGATCCGTTTTTTTATCGCAAAATTGTCTTCAGCGACGAGGCTCATTTTTGGCTAAATGGATACGTGAATAAGCAGAATTGCCGTATTTGGAGTGAAGAGCAGCCAGAGGCAATTCAGCAGCTACCAATGCATCCCGAAAAATGCACTGTTTGGTGCGGTTTATGGGCAGGCGGCATCATTGGGCCGTACTTCTTCAAGGACGATGAAGGCCGCAGGGTTACGGTCAATGGAGAAAGGTACCGTTCGATGATAACAGATTTTTTTTTGCCGAAAATGCAAGAATTGAACTCGGTCGACATGTGGTTCCAACAGGACGGTGCCGCATGCCACACTGCACGCGAAACCATGCATCAATTGAGAGGCGAATTTGGTGAGCAGTTGATCTCACGTTTTGGCGCAGTCAATTGGCCACCAAGATCATGTGATTTGACCCCGTTAGACTATTTTTTGTGGGCTATGTTAAGTCTATTGTCTATGGGGACAAGCCAAACACGATTGCTGCCTTGGAAGCCAATATTGAACGCGTCATTGGTGAGATTCCGGCCGAAATGTGTGAAAAAGTTTGCCAAAATTGGACCTTCAGAATGGACCACCTGAAGCGTAGCCGCGGGCAACATTTAAGTGAAATTATTTTTAAAAAGTAAATGGCAGAAATTGATTAATCGATCCAAATAAAAATTTCATTCACTTTTTACAAGTTTCTGTGTTTTTTTGAATTTTCAAAAACCAAGCTCTTAAAAAATCACCTTTTAGATAAGTATTGTTTTTTTTTTTAATTTTACCACTCGTGAGTCAACTAGCCCCAGCATCGGGGTAAGATGACCAACACTATGGGGCAAGTTGACTATGCTATATTGTTGGGTATTTGGAATATGAAACTGAAATTTTGCAAAAAAAATTAAATTGCTGCTCAGAAATACATTGATTGCTAGGTATTTTGTAATATCTGTCAAGGTGCAGCCCATAAGCTCTGAATCACGATAAATGTTTTCATTCACTGGGTTTCGTAAGTAAATCCACTATTGTCATGAGCAACCTGTGGTACCTATACTATTTCCTCGATTAGTATAGATGAGCTTTGACGCACGGTGCATTAGAGATTGCTCCATGCAGTGCCTCTGGATATTTTTCTTACAAAAGTTCTTTCTGATGTTAATCTCACGAGAAAATCATGAGTCAACTTACCCCAACAAAAATAAGTCAACTAACCACTACTGATCTTGCCGCACTGAACGTCAATTTTTCAGTAACGGGAAATTAATATATAAAAATAAATACATACATATTGTATGTATGTAACAAAAAAGTCTCCGCCAGCCATAAAAACCCACCGAAAAAGCAAAACAAATGAAAACAAAAAAATTTCTTATAAATGAAAAAAATAGTTTTTTCGCAATAACTCTCGAACTACATACACTCCTGACGAAAGACAATGTGAGGCTATGCAGATAGCTGTGGTTAAATCAAGGATTACAAAAAACATGCATAAAACGTTGTAGGTTTGAAGTTATGGGCAGTTAGTCTACATGCCCCTAAGGACAACTAGCCCCGGTTACCCCTATACTAAATTTCTTTGACCTTTTTGTTTAAAAAGTTGGTATGCTAGTTCGTTTTCGAAATATTGAATTTTCAAAAAAAAAAAAAACTTTTTCGAAAATTTTATGTATGCAGTATTATTTACAATTCGAAGCAAATACAAATTTCTATCAAAATCCTAGGTTTATAAGAAATGCGAAAATCGAGAAAATGCCGTTATAACAAAAGATGTACAAAAAATGTTGACCAAAATGTAGATTCTACCAAAATGATTGCAAACACAATTTTTTATCAAAATCGTTCGATATAATTAAGACCCATTGTATGCTATTGTATTTTTGAAAATTTCAGAAATATTTTTTTTTTTAAAGTAGGGTTGAATTTCAATTTCTTTCGATTTGAAAGCGACGGGGTAGATTTATGTGAGGATAAATTGCTTGAGCATCCCAGGAACAGTAAATGCCAAAGTCAAGCATGGATATGAAAGCAAAGACGATATTCTACTTACCTAAGCAAAGAAATCTCAGCCAGAAGTGAGTCTCAGGATATTGCTCCAAAATGTCCAAATCATGTGGTTTATTTTACTGAAGTAGACGAAACTTTTCACTGTTTGGAAAATTTATCCAAAGTAAAAGCAAATATAGAATCGGAATGCCAAGTTCAATTATTGAACAGTTTTTCGATGATGATGAAATGAATTTGATTGTTGGTCAAAGCCGCATTAAACCAAAACTGTCACATGTTATTATTTACCAAACAAGATTTGGAAAAGTTTGTTGGTATCACACTTTACCTCAAGAGTCATTGTGTTGTTGCTTACACGAAGGTACGATGGTTTTTGGTAGCTAACTCGATGTCCCTGACTCTACTTAAGGCCGCTAAGATGGCGAAGGTTCGACCTTTATGAAAATGGTTGGTTTTTTTTCATGACAAGCTTTAGATTGATGGGGCGATTGTCAAATACTTTGGCTATCATTCTGCAAAGCAGTAAATCCGTTGAAAGCCTGTTCGGTGATAGATATTGCTATAACTTTGACATATACTTGCGGTGCCAAAAATGTAAGTTCAAGCAATAAGTGTTTACCACTTTGATCTCGAGTGGTGATTGACTAACTGGAAACAGTAAAAAAGCCAAGTGCGCACAGTGTATTTTTTGCCAATTTTTTCACCAGCCAAGACATTACGGGTACTTTACGCAAAAATACTACTTTCATCGGAAAGTGTGTTTTAAAATATTTCCTAACTAGGTAATTAATGTACCCACATCTGGCATGTGTACTCGCTTGAGTACACCCCTCTTAGTACCAAACTTAAAAAAATATTTTAAAAAAAATTGTATTTTTAGTTATAAATATAACCCATTAAACAGAATTTTAAAGGTTTTTCATTTATCTTTATTTTTAAGGTGCTCGGTATTTAATGGGTTAAGATAATAGAAAATATTGTATGACAAGTACCTACCGTTATTTTTGGCGCTAAAAAATGATTCCAAAATCTATTTGAGACAATCACCTTAAACACTTAAGCTCCATAAATTTAAAGAAACTCGCTTCAGCCGTTTAGGCTGTAGATCGTTCTACAGACAGACATACAGTCAGACGGAATTACGGGACCCACTTTTTTGGTGTTCTCCATCATCGTTATGTCAATTTTAATCCAAATCTCGAGTTAGATTTTTTTCCCAAATGCAAAAAAAAAACAAATTTACCTAATATAAAATACAACAATACCTACACCATGTTAAAAGAACCCTTAAGGACGATTTCTCCAAAAAAAATTTATAAGAAAATATGTGTATTTTTTTATTGATTTTAATGCAATTTAATTTTAAATAAAAAATATTTAAAAATATCTTTTAACGGCCTTTAGTCCACAATATTTGCGTTTCGTCCCGGCGATCTCACTTGAACTCAACATCAACAGTTGACCAATGGGACCTTTAAAAGTTATTTTGAATCAATAGTTCAACAAGTCCAAATAAAACAGTGCTAACCTCTTCTACTTGGCTGAATTCCTTATTATATAGAATTTGTATAAAAAAAAAATCATAACAAAATGACGTAATTTTGGGTTCTTATTAACTTATACTTTCTAGAACCACATTTAATATATTCGACTTTATCATTATTAGATGAACTATTTACATATGTTGTAGATGCTCCTTATAATGATTAATAATATTGCAAGATTTGTTTTTTCGATTTTTACAAGAAATATCGATTTTTTAAATAGAGGTTAGTGAATGTTTATGAAAATAAAATTTAATACGCATACAGGGCCGAACCCACCTTATGTGCAGGCTGTGCAAATTCACAGGGCGCCAAGCTTTGGGGCGCATTGTGAAACCTTAATACAAAAAACCATTATGTATACAAATACTTTTATTCTTCAAATTTAATTTCATCTAACCGGCTACCTATGATTATGTATTTCTAAAAGTTATTTGAACGCAATAATTATCTTCCAATAATTCAAATTAAGTCATTTCATCTGCTCATACGAAAGGCCATTCATATAATTACACGAGAATCGACAGATACTTAGAACAAATTGACGAAACGATTCTACGAACAATGAACAGAACAATACCGAAATACAAAGAACGTAACGCAACTGACATGTACCGTAACGCGACAATTGACGCACTTCACAGACAAAAAAGTGGACTTCTAACAAGACTAAAACGCTTGTACAGACGGTTTACTGATACACGAGATCTGGAGATTAGGACACTGAAGTCATCGATTTAAAACATCAACCAATTGATCAAAGAAAATTATAGGTTGTCCATTAGTCTGTTTTGGGACAATAAAATTCGGGCCGTTAACTCTAGCGACCCGAGTATGTTCCCAAAAATTAATAAGATTTTTATAAGAAAGGATCAAAACGATCTTCCGTGTCTTAAGCTCCAGAGAACGACAGAGAACAGAGACGTAGTTTTGACAGCAGGCACAGACCCAGAGGATGCCGTATTGGACGATGACCTCTATATAATCGAAGATCCGCAGGAGAGAGTAGAGGCTGTGGGGCTGATTTCCAGCAAGTGTACAAGGTGAATGCTAGCATTCGCCCGAATCATGACCTGGAGAACAGAGCTCTGCTTCATCACTTATGGCTCCGAAACGATATAACAGAATGGCGATCTGAGAACTTGGGTTTACCAGGTTTCATGATGAAGATTTGGCAAACGCCATAATCGCCGATCGAAATGAGCCCGGTCCCTTGTTAATTTCGAAAAATGAGCTCCAGCTCATCTTCGATTCATTAAAGAAAAAGAAGTCAGCAGGAGTTGATGGTATATCCACCGTTGTACTACGACATTTGACAGTTAACATTTATACCACACTGTTTAACAATGCGCTGAATAATGCATATTATCCAGTGCGGTGGAAGACAGCTGTGGTGCACCCTCTCCCAAAAAAGGGATAGGACAACTCCAATCCGGCGAATCTCCGGTCGATAAGTCTTCTTCCGAGTATCAGCAAAGTATTTGAAAAGGTTATTAATAGAGCCCTGTTCAAATGGGCGAAGGACAAAAATATCATCCCGGATAATCAGTTCGGTTTTAAGGCGGGACATTACACAATTCATGCCGCGTCTAAACTAGTTTCTGATATCCAATGGAACAAAACTAAAAAGCAGTGTACGGGTGCCTGTCTGGTTGATTTGGAGAAGGCCTTCGACACCATATGGTTAGAAGGTCTCTATCTAAAGCTAACCAGACTAGGTATAAGTAAACCTCTATTAGCCGTGTTTTATTGGGAAATTTATCCGCCGTAAGTTTATCCGTCGTAGCATTTTACATACAATTCGCTACGGTCGATAAAAAGCTAAAGCAGAAGATACGGTGGATGGCTGGTTGACGTTCAGTCGATACTCGATTCTGATTTTGTTAGTTTTGTTGGTACGATTGGTAATTGAATTGAATCTCGATGGATGTGTTCATGGAGTATTAAAATTATTAATTTCATTCGTAAGCTAAATCGATCTTTTTGATTCTTTTTTTAATAGTTGGCCAGTTTATATTTCTCAAATCTTAGATAACTCCATTTTCTAATAAATTATAAGCTGTTCTTCTGAAAAGTTTCTGACTTTTACTATTAAGAACTGTATTCTGTGCTCAATTATTTTCTTAAGTACGTCTAAAATTGCACCTATATCTGCAATTTTACATACCCCTAATGTCAATTAATCAATTTTAACAAAAGCAATTTGAGAAGACAAACCGCATTGGGTGGAACTGCACTATAGAGGAATGCTCCACAGTCCGCCGCAAAATATTTATTCGTATGAAATTTTAAGAGCTATAAGGCTAGGCGCGCAAATATGCAACTTTCAGTTTTGCAACAGTTTTGTTGCTAAAGTGAATACCATGAGAGTGCGCGCAATTGCAGTAACAATTCAGTCCACGATTCGAGCAACTTAAAAGTTTGCGTTTTGGCACAAATCGAACGATCGCCCCAAATAAGTTCTTCAGTTTGTATCACACCGAACTATAATGTAACTGCGCGCACATTAAATCAAAATATTGCTTGTGTGATGGTTTATCTCGTTGATTAATTTTAAGTTGCTAATGTGCGCGATCACTAGTGATTAAACTATTTCATTTCGGAAAAATTGCATGTGAGCGCCTAGCTTAAACGCATTAAGCGGCAACTGAACTTCACAAAATGTGCTTTTTCTTCACTGTTTAATGGACGTTGGCCATGGACGGTATTCGCTTCACTACATGCAAATGGACTGGGCGTACATTTTTGTGATCCCATTGTTTTTTTTTCTGCACATGTGCATGGAAATGGCAAACCAAATGTTAACTACTTGTTCCTTACTCCGCGTATGTTAAGTACAGCCTGATGAGTGAATATTGAATTGAAAGCAAAACATAATCAGAAAATAAATTTATAAATTGACTTGAAAAATAGCTATCGATCTACTCAGAAAATAAATAAAAGCATAAAGTATAAAGGGGAAGTGCAATGGGAGTGAACAATTTAAACTACGCTGTAGTGTGCGTTCAAAACCAAGAAACATTTACAGGAAACAAGCAAATCTCCGTCAATATTGTATTTTCGTGTGAAAGGCATAGAAGATTTTTAAAGCAATACAAAAATTGACCTGTGTAAAATGGGACTTGACCATAGTCTATGAACAAACCCATTCACATATCACTTCCTTTAAATTGGTGCAAAATGAATGTTCGAATTTAAAATTGCAAATGCAGTAAAAATGAAAACAAGAAATAGGTTTGTAACATAAATTAAATATTGGTACGTTTTTCTACTTTCTATTTTATATGAATAAAAGCTAATTATTGTTCATTATTTTGATATTTTCTTAATTTAACTTTGCAAAAGACTCTTTCATTACTTGTGACTGCTGTACAGGGGTACCATTTTTACAAAAATAAAAAAGCTACGGTCCATGCTACGGTCGATGCGTTTTTTTGGGAATTACATACGGTACAATGGATAGATTCCCAATAAAACACACCTATTGTATATGATTTATGACATGCTAAATGGTAGAAAGTTTGTTTTCAAGAGTGGCAATGTAACTTCTACCGCAATTTTTAATATTAATAATGTTCTTCAGCAGGGAGCGGTTAACTCGCCGATTCTGTTCAGCATTTACACCAGCGATCTGATAGGTAGTCTTACTCCGGCAATTGCGTACGCCGACGATCTAATTGCGTACAGAACAGCTAATACAGTTGAGGTCATCAAAAGCCTCTTGCAGAGTGACTCCGACAAGATTCAGCGATATTGTGATGACTGGAAGTTGAAAATCAACTTCCAGAAATCAGAAACTATTTTGTTTAGGACTCCGTTGTCTAGCGTCTCAAGGGATACGAGAAAGAACTGGCGCAAGCTGGTGATCGTAGGGCCACATGGACATCGACTGGCGAGTAAAAGTGTAGTAAAGTACCTTGGCATCTGGTTGGATCAGTACCTGTATTTCGACAGACATATAGGTGCTGCGTTGGCAAGGGCTAGGGGAGCCTTTGCCTTGACAAAACGACTGGTTTATAGCAGCCGTCTTGACAGCAGGGTAAAGGTGATTTGCTACATGTCCGTCATCAGGCCGATGATTGCCTACGGATGCCCGGTGTGGTTCAACGTTGCCCCATCTCAAAAGGAAAAGATTCGGGTGCTTGAGAGGCAATGTCTTAGACTTTGCCTTGGATTACAGAGAACACCAGAGTCGGAGTACACAAGATATTATTCCAACCAGGTTCTATACAACGGAGCCAACATAAACAGAATAGATAATTTTTTGTTTAAGCTGATTCGGGGTCACGTTGCAAGAGCGATGTCCTCAACTAACAGCTTAATTTTTGGGGCTTATTACCCCAATAACGAATATTTTGAGAGTGCACGGTTAAGTGGTTACATCCCTTCCGAGGCATTCCTCTATTTAGACAGTCGAGGGCTGATACAGGATAGAATGGCGGTTCCGCTTATCTACCACGTCAGCCGTAAAACTGTAGATAGGCGACTCCTTTATGGTCGAGACGTCATCGCTCAAGGTGGAGAAGAGCGCCATCGGTTCAGTAGGACTGTGTCCGATCGGGACCGGAGGGATAGGGCGAAACAGGAGAACCAGTTCTGGTGGCTCTCTGAACAGCATCGTGATATTTAAAGTCGATGAAGATATTATATCTTGGCCGACTTACATAGATTTAGGGCAATTAGGTATAGGGAACAGTCAGGGTGGCACAAAAAAAAAATTAAAAATATGTATGTATGCGGGGGCATACGTGCACGTATCTGCGTGTCTGTACATGTATGTGCGTATGTATATGTATGTGCGTATGTACATGTATGGGTGGGCTGCATGTTAGTGTGTCTGCATGCATATAAAAAATAAACAAAAAAAAATTAAAAAACGAAAAAAATGCTGCTGTGGCTGTTCTAGTTTTTAAGTAGTTTTAAGTATTATTAGGTATTTTAGGTGGTTTGGGTTGTTGGATAGTATAAGTTAGTTTTATTTAGTTTTAATTATTTTTAATATATATTTAGGTTTAGTTTATAAGTAAAAAAGAATAAAAAAAAATTAAAAAAAAAACAAAAATGATAAGATATCAAGTTTTTGTGAAAGTTCCTTGAAATATAAAATAAAATAAAAAATAAAATTAGATTTAATTAAAATAGTTTTTAGGTCGAAAGGCATTAGTTTTAAGAGTTATTGTTTAATTTAGAGCGCCCGTAAATTCCCAGTAAATTAGTTGTAAGTTATTGATAATTAGGCTAGTTTTAAACATTTTTGTCTAGCTTTAAGATAGTTATAAGTTAAAATGAAATAAAAATGAATTTAAAAAAAAAAAAAAACGAGAAGCAACATACTCGTAGTGTGAATAGAGTAAAAATAAAAAAACATCCATCAAGATTACGTTGGTGCAGGCTTGCAAGGTAAATTCTGGCACAAAAACCCAACAAAAATCCATTGTATTTATATTTATATATTACTACTATGGAACATGCAAATCTGTTCATCAGCGAGCCTGTGCAGATGGCGCTTGTGTCGAGAAATTTGCCTTTGTCGATATTTGTTTCATAGCGGGGCAGAGAAATAAAAGAGGGGAAAGAAGAGATGAGAAAGTTTCATTTCTCTTCTTATAGCAATATTGAATAGAAGGGAGAAAACCAAATGTGGTGTATTTTTTTTTGACATCACGTTTGTAGTTTACTATTTTATATGAGGATAAAGCAAAGAGGAATATAAATACAATGAATTTATGAATGGATTTTATTTTTCGTTTTGCCTTAATGTAGCAAACTAAGTAATTTTGTTACTTCCATGGCTTATTGATTGTCCATACGTGAATACGTACCTACAATGTACATACGTATTATAAGTTTGGTACTGGATTGTTGGGGTAGTTTGGATGTGTACCTACATACAATTGTTTGGATTTTAGTTATTTTATGATTTGGATTTGGTGAAAAAAAGAAATTATTCTAACAATTTTTAAGTACCTTTTATTTGTCAATCCTTCAAATTCTCGCTCTCTGAGAGTCTGTACAATCTGTAGAGTTGTAACTTTCAGCGACATCACCAGAGGCCGCCTCGGACGTTCCGCTTCATGAGAGTACAATGGAATATATATACAATGGATATTCGACTCAGAATTTGTTTGAATGGAATATTGTGAGTGTAATACATGTTCGAGGCCGGAGAAGAAAAAAAAAACGAAAAAAGAATTCTTTATATATGTTTGGATAAATAGGGAAATAACTTGCACCACTGGATCGTACGAACTTGCTCTTGTATCTAACAACTTTAATGTAGTTAAACATTGATGCTGTTAGTAGGTAGGTAATTTTGTTATCCTATGTAGGCTTAAAGCCGATGTAGATAAGATTACCTTGATTCTTAGTATAATGAATAATTGTCTAATGGATGATTCAAGGAATTTTATTCAGTTTTTGTATGATTACATACTTGCTTTTTAAAGCCATTTTTGGTATAATTTGATGACTTTGAATGCTACCACCAAGTTTTTTCTCAATTATTTTTGGCTGGAATTATAGCTATTTCACGACCTGCCAAGGTGGATCATCAGATTCCTTTGCTCTAGTGGTGCTGGTCTACTTTTTCATTTTAATTGAAAAACTTCTTGTGCCTTCATCGTGTATTGAACCATGCCCAGCCGCTTAGTAGCCAACGCACTTCGCATCACGCCACCGAGCCCACATGATCAGATCCAACCAAATGCAGTTTTTTTTTCTGTTTATCAATTGGTTGGCTACTAAGCGGCTGGTCATGGTTCAATACACGATGAAGGCACAAACATTTTTTCAATTAAAATGAAAAAGTAGACCAGCACTACTAGAGCAAAGGAATCTGATGATCGACCTTGGCAGGTCGTGAAAAAGCTATAATTCCAGCCAACAATAATTGAGACAAAAACTTGGTGGTAGCACACTCAAGTTGTTGTTGGGCATTCAAAGTCATTAGATTCAAGGAATAGTACATAAGTACCTACCTACCTACAAATGAAGATTTAAATATAAATTATGGATTTTAATTATGTAAGTTAGAAGGGTAATTTTTAGCTACATATATAGATGAGATGGAACTTAGATATGTAAATATATACATATAATAATGAAAATAAAGGATAGGTGGGTAGGTATGCATATAACTTTATAATTTATGTGTCATATGTATTCTAAGATATATGAAGATACTTATACATATATAAATAAGTATGAGGGCCTACATTGTATGTAGTATTCAGTGATGTACTCAAAAATTCGTACAAATGAAATATAATAAAATAGAAATAAATGTATAATACAAATAATAAATTGTTTTTATATTGCTTAGTTGTTATATTTTGAGCGAAAACCAAATATGCCATTTGCATTCCTAAATAAATAAGAATATATAAAACAAAAAATTCAAAAATCGTTGGAGCTGTTTTTTTAAGAATTTAATTTTTTATGTATAAAATTTTAAAAACATTTTTAGAAGAAAAATTTGAAATGCCATTTTAAAGAAAGTTTTATTATTATTTTTTTAAAAATCAATTGTTTTACTGCAAACGCTGTTTTGTTAATAGATACTTTAATGTAAACATAATGAAAAAAAAAGAACAAAAAACTGTGCGTAGCGTCGGTGCATTATTGTCTTGTCATTCTGCAATGTTTTTGTTTTTGAGTTCGTCTGTATAATTCGAAGTTCAGTTGCTGTTTAATGGAGAATATGCTTTTTAATATTAATTGTGTTTTTTAATACCTGCATACATTTTAGGTTTTCAAAGTGGCGGTTTATTTTTTAGGAAAGTGAAGTGAAATGTGGAAAATAGCAAGTGTGTGTTGTGAAAATTGTTACTAATTTTAATATGTAAATTGAGTAATGGGGCGCTAAAATTAGAGCTCGCACAAGGCGCTCGTTTAGCTCGGAACGGCCCTGTCCGATCCAGTTTTTTTTTTAAATGTTATCAGGATCCAGCCCTGTAATTTGTTTTATTCAAATAATACCATATTTTTTTTTTTTAAATATGTGTTTGAAATGGCTCTCTTAGCGTGAAAACTATAACCATTTCTATTAAAACACTCCAGTACTTTTTGATCAACCCAACTTATGAAATCAAAAGTCCTTAAAAAATCAGTTTTCGCAAAATACAAAGTAGATTCGTTTCACAAAAATTAATTTGTCTGATTTACCAAGTTTTGATTGCTTGATCCTGGAAATTACTTTTCATAAAAATAATCAAAATATTTCTACGCCGTATTTACAGAAAATTGCCTTAATTTGATAAAAATAATTTTTTCCAAGGAGTTTAATGAGTTTATAATCATCCATCCACATGAAGTAATTTTTTTTTTTAAATATTGATGAAAAAAATTGTATGTGATGCTTATTCTTCGAAATAGATACATCTGAAATACTAGGCCACAATTCAATTAAATATACATATGTATGTAAATATCTCCAAGAGAATTCCTAATGACTGGGTAAAATTTAATTAAATAAAGACGTAGTAGATGTAGGCATTTTGAAATCTAATATTCTATAATGGCTTGATTTTGTTTCTGTGGAATTGTATACTCCTCTGCCAATGCCAATGCACTTTGGAGACTCAATATAAATTTTATGAAAATCATTCTTTTATTGAAATGTAGGTACTAGTACGTATGTGCTTTCTTATGCCACAATCATGACATGTTTTTTGTTTAATGGCTTGGGATGCTTTACTTGAAAATAAAAAAAAAAATAATAATTTTCTCGATTGTGTTGGTGTGCCCCATACGCAATTTAAGTAAATGGGAAATGGATTTAACTTTTAATGATAGATAGACGAATGTGTGGAATGTAAAAGACTTGTAATCCAAGGATTTAATGTAAATTGAATTTTTTTTAATAGCAATCTGTGGTGAAAGCTTTTATAGACATCAACTGGGTTACTGTTGATAAGTAGGGTTGGTTTTTGTTAGGTGATTAGAAAATGTAATTAGAGACGAATTAACATAACATGATTTCATTATAGGGTTTCATAAATTAATTTCGGCAGTGAGTTAACAAAAAAATGTGTGATACGCAGTTTGGAGTAAACATTATAATTCAGGTATTGTTTAGGGACACAATGTCATTTAATATATAATTGAAGTTTATTGAATAGCTTTGACCAATGTTTGACATTTATTAACATTGGGATTATTGTTTCAAAAATATGAATGAAGATAATATCTGTTGAAATGTGTTCAAATATTTTATTAGACCTGACGTGTTTTTTTCTACAGGATTTCCAAACATTAGTCGAAAAAAAATCGTTATACGCTTTTGAAATACAGGTAGGCCTCACTTAACGCGTACCACCTCTTTTAACATGGCCTCGCTCTAATACGTTTCACTTTTTGCAAACAATTTTCGTTTAACACTTTTAAAAACCTAGGTATAGGAAACAAAAAAAAATTGTTATCATTATGTTACATATTAGGGGTATTCACGATCTGGTGTACCAAGTCTTGTAAAATTGTAAAATTTTATTTTTTTACAACAGACTGTGAACACACCTTTACTAATCTGTAGCAACACTGAAGCAAATGTCAAAATCTGTTTCACATTTGTTTTGAAGAAGGCTTAAGTTTGTGTTAAGAAAATCTTACAACCTTGTATTTTTCTGTTACAATAGTGTTCGGGTATTGTAAAAGTGTAAAAGTGTAAAAGTGTAAGATTTTGACATTCAGTATATTTTGTTGTTGTAGTGCAAAAAAATGCTACACTTTTACACTTTTACAATGATACAACCCCAGATACACCGGATCGTGAATACCCCTATTATTTACATATTTTGTTTGTATAGGTACTGCATATTTGTTTTCAAATTTATGCAAGTTATTCATATTCATGCATACTGTTTTTTTTAAGTTTGAATGAACTAAAATAGGGACTTCCCTTTTATAAATGTGGTTTTCGATTGGTAAATTTATATTTGGATTTATAAATTAATTTTTTTCTTAAATAATCGAATACGTTTTCAGATTGATTTTTATATGCTATAGTATTTGCATATTTCTGTTCACGAACCAGCTAGCGGTATCAGCTGCCAAATATTGACTCGAACGTGTTCTTTAATTTCAAGTTTGTAAGTCCGACAATGAGCTGGACGAATAAATTAATTGACTTTTTCATTTGAGTTTCATTTGAACTAAAACTATTTGTATTCTTTCTTGCAACCGAAACAAACAAATTATTATCAAACAAGACCTTGTCAAACTGATGGCTGTCAATTATGATGAATATTGGTGTTAGTAAAAGAGTTATAGATCTGCAGAAAAATCCAGATCTGCAAGTTATTTAAAATCAAGAAATAAATCAATTTTTTTTGGCGAATCGTAAGCAAAAATTTTCAGTCAGTTTTTTGACAGATCTAAATCAAATATAAATTGATTTTTGTTACCAAACGAAAACCCCATAAGAGTATGTAATAACGCGGAATTATGGATTTTTTCAGCAAAAAAAAAACATTGATGCATTGCCAAAAGGGCCACGTATGGATTATTTAAGCAGTGATGAAGAATGATCTTCGGTGTTCTTTTGTTCAGCTTAAAAGCATTTTTTTTCTTTCTTTTTTAAAGTTTTATGAAGTTTATGTTTTGTGTGTTTGTTTGTTCATTTTATGTATGGTTCCAATTACGATAAATAAAATTCTAAAAAAAATATTTGTGTGTGTTTTTTGAAATTAGTAGCCCCCTTTTCTTGTATCGCTTAACACGATTTCGTTTAACACGGTATTTTTCAGAAACGTAACTCCCGCGTTAAGTGAGTCCTACCTGTATTGAATTTTCAAAAATTTTAAGGGAATCCTACATACAAATTTTGATCTAAATATGTCTAGTCATTTATGAGAAAGGCGAAAATAAAAAAGTGGTTTAATGGCATGTACCGTTAATAACAAAATATGTAAAAAAAACTTTGTACCAAAATGTGTACTCAAAGCAGTCCTCATTTTTATCAAAATCATTGGAGCCGTTTTCGAAATAATTATGATGATAATAATTTGTATGTCAAGTAGCGTTATGTTTGGAGCTAAAAAAACGATGCATACATTTATTTGAGAAAATCACGTAAAATGCTTAAGTACCAAGTTTGAAAAGAATTGCTCCAGCCGTTTAGTCTGTAGGGTGTTGTACAGACAGACGGACGGAATTCCGGGACCTACTTTATTGGTGTTCTAGGTTTTAGTACTTATTTCATTTCGGAAATCTTACACCGCAAGATACAATATCTTATTATTTAGTGCAAGTTCAATAAAAGATTTCACATAAGAGCAGCTATTATATGAAAGGGCACGGTAGTGTGCCCAACCAAGTTCTCGCACTACACCCTATTTAGATGAACAAACTAAGGCGACCCACCTGGCCCCCTCTAACTTCAGTACCAATAAAGTCAGAAACTATCAACTCTCAGCATTTGCTAAGCTCACCAGGCTTAGGCAACTCGCCCAATTTCAATTCTTTAGCTTTAATGGTTCCCGAGATATAAGACTCACTCACTCACTAACAGATCATCAAAATTATGGAGCACTTGCCGACATCGTAGAATCTTGTAATTTCGCACAACGGTAGGCCTGGTGGTGTATACAAAGAAAAAATTAGAAAATTTAAGATTTTCCATTTAGGGGGCGTGGTACCCGACCATTTTCATACAATTGATATACATTATTTGGAGCATTTCTGATTGTCGTAGATTGATTAAATTTGATACAGCGGTAATGCTTCAAGCGCAGGCAAAGACAACATTTTAAAACTTAAGATTTTTCATTTAGGGGGCGTGGTATCCACCCATTTTCATAGAATTGATACACATTATTTGGAGCACTTCTGATCAGCATGGAATGATTAAATTTGGTACAAGGGTAGGGCTTTAAGTGCAAGCAGGGGAAACATTGTAAAATTTGAGATTTTACGTTCACGGCCGTGGTACCCGCCTATTGAATAGAATTGATACGAATTATGAGGAGCACTTCTGATTGTCGTGGAATAATAAAACTTGGTACAGCGGTAGGGCTCAAAGTTCAGGCAAAGGCAAAATTTTAAAATTTGAGATATTGCATTCAGGAGCGTGGCACACGTCCATTTGCATATAATTGATATCAACTACATATGTAGTGTGTGGTAGAATGATGAAATTTGGTAGAGCGATAGGATAGCGATAAACACCCATTTTCACAGAATTAATATTAAATATATTGAGAGCACTTCCGATTGGGGCAGGATTATGTTTGTTAGAGCAGTCAGCTTTCAGGTGTATACAAAGAAAGAGTTGAAATTATGACATTTTTCATGCGTTTCATCCACCAACTTCTTATCAATTATTACCGTTTCAATAGATCACTTCTAACTAATGAAAATTAGTCAGGGGGTAGGACGTGCAGTACAACCAAACGGCTTAAATTAAAAACTTAGGTTACCTTATATAACGAAAAAGAACCTCAAAATTATAGAGAAATCTGTTATTTAATGATTACTGACTTAAATTGTGTTGGTTAACTTGGCAAATTTTCATTCCAAAATTGAGTAATTTGTTATAATGAAAGCAAATTTGCTAAGTAAACCAACAAAATTTAAGTCAGTAATCATTAAATAACAGATTTCACTGATTTGAGGGTCTTCCATATTACTCTACTTAAAATATTTGATATTTGACATCAATAAACTTAGAACTTGGCGTACTTTTAAATCTTACTAATTTTTACGGCTGACTTGTTACGCAAAGGTTTTTGTACGTATATATAGAAGAACTTGGCTACTTTTTTAACATTTATGTTTTTGGTGTGATCAATGTTACGTTATAAATTTATTTGAAAAATAAAACGTAAAAGCTGAATTACAATTTAAATTGCTTGTTTCTGAAATATAGAGCTTAAGTTCCTTTTTAAAATTATCAGTTGTAATCAATGTAACTGTGGTTGTAGCTAATACCCAAGTTGTTGTCTGGAAGAACTCCTAACTAACAACTGAACTGATTGTATGGTAATGGTTGTCTGGATGATCTCCTAACGAGACAAGGAAACCATACTTATTTATTTGCCTCTGGATATCCTGTTTCTGGATATGTGTGGTTGCCGGGTGGATCTCCTGACTAACCAGCTGCTGCAAACAAATGTATCCAACTTCAAACTAATGTTCAACAAAATATTTTAATTTTGTCAAAACTTTTATTAACCATAATATGTATCTCAATTTACAACTTTGATGGATTTGGATCGAAAACCATATGAAATTCAAACTAATACTTATCAATGATTCTGTTTCAAGTCAATGTGAATTTTAAGAAAGAAATGAAATGAATATGCTTTTTTCAAAAGTAAAATAAAACGGTTACAATATGAATCTGATAGCTAGGTTTAATAGTGAATGTGAACTCTAAGAAATAAATGAAAGAATGGAAGAAAATGAAATAAAAGGAACGTTACTCTTTAAATTTGAAAATACATGTAATGATGCGAATGCATTATGAAGAAATGTTGAATGTTTTTCTGTTGCACAGCTCTATTTATTCTTCTTATTTCTCGAGGAAATGAATTCCATTGTCTTATAGATCTTACAAGAAACTGACTCTCGGATACTAAACAATTAAAGCGAGGGAGAACTAATAGGTCACTTTCGCTTTACTATAAAAATCTAATTTCCCAAGAATTTCACAGCCATAAGTCAGCAACGGACTGACTAGACTTTTTGCGAGCAAAATCAATATCATCGTAATATCAAGTTTGATTAAAATTTCGAGTTCGAATTTTTTTCCCAAATCTCAAGTAAAAACGTAATTTTTGTCAAAACCCTTAAAGCCATTTTCGTGATATTTAAGTTTTTTATAACGGTATTGGAAGTACCGATAATTTTGAAGCAAAAAAAACATTTAAACTAGGGAATGACCTAACATATTTAAGTATCAAGTTTGAAGAAAATCGTTATAGTTAACCGTTTAAGCTGTACGTCGACTGACAGACGAAGTTTCAATTTTGATCAAAGTATAAAGTTTTTTTTTCAGTAATGCAATACCTACCATACAGTTTTTATAACTGTGTTCCTTGGAGTAAGTAGCTATACCAAACAAAAAAGTTTTGTATATCAAACCTGGATACAAAGCAATATTATTAACATTTCAGCTTCGGTAAGGTCTAATAGAAGTTAATATAACTTTCCGAAGCCTCGTGCGAGCTAAAATGTTATTTGAGAAACTCTTCGAGGACTTTTTTAATAACAATCGCTCTCTTAGAATAGATAGTAAGCAAAATGTTCATAATTTTCTGACCCAAACAAAATGAAAAAGAAGCTTTATAGAAGAATCCGAAAAAGTGCTAATTCAGATTTCCGTTTCAAGAAGCGGTATATTTGAGGGCGAACTGTTAGAAAAGAAAGCTTGAGTTAAATTTTGTTTCTATGTTAGAAAATTTTGTATAACCTCTTCATCATTCCCTGATTACTGAAAGTAATTATCCCCATGGTAAACATATCTCCAAATTCTTACTGTGATTTTCTACCAACTTATCTGTTAATCATTGTGTACACAGTTCTATACAAACTTCCAAGCGTTTCATTAACAGTATCCTTTTTCAATCGCGATTCCGTCCACATAACAAGGTTCTTGATTTAGGTCGTAATGATTTAATATGCCCCACAGACAATTTGATTTGCTCACAGTTTACCAGATTTTTCAAGAGCGTTCGGAGAAGAAAATCATCAAATAATTTGCAAATAATTGAAGCGCTTATTTAAATTTAGAGCTCTTAAAAGACTTTTTGCTAAATAGAAGCCAGAATCGATCAGATGATCTCTGATTCCGCCCAATTGACTAACAAGAGGATCCAGTTCTTAAAATTAATTTTATCATAAATGGTCTCTAAAAAATGGCTTAATGATAATGGCAACTATCGCAGATTTATACCATATCCAACTTTTATCTCCAGTTTATGTCTCGAATTTAACACTCAACTTTATTAACGCTCTTATGGTTTTAAGATCAAAACTTAACTGAACTATCTTTTTTTTTTTTTCAATAATTCTGTGATGATAGATGCTGTTTATTTTTGCACAAAATCATATGTTTAGAACTCTCAATCTTTGCTTCTTTACGTCTTCAACAACTTCCTGAATTCATCAAGCCCCTATATTGTTCATACCACTAATCTTCGGACCTCTCTAACAGTAGCAGTTAAAAAAAACTATCTCACTTTAAAATTTCTGTACGAAGATTTTTGTCAAAATAAGTACGCCGCAAGGAGGTGTTCTATCGCCCCTACTTTGTATTAAATAAACTGCAAACACAAAGTCGATGTGTCCTGCTCTCTCATCAAAGACGTAAGCTGGGCAATTTCTGTACTACATTGATCCTAAATATGACAAATAAGTAAGATCACCATGGACCAAATATTGTTTAAAGTGGTTCAGTTTTATTTTTGACATAAACTTTTTTCTCAAGAAAATTGATCATAAAAATATTCACATTACTCTAAGAGAGCAATTGTTGTATTTTGGTTTTGGAAAATGTTTGACTTGATTTTGATGAAATTTTTACAGTTGCTGGCTGTTATGAATGAGAAGCAAAAATTTAACTACATATAAACAACACATTTCACACAAATGGTTCTATTTCTTTGAGACTACTTAAATGATTGGGCTGAAATTTTGAAAGTTTGTATTATATTTTTAGTAAAATCCTCTCAACTTTTAACATTTTTTTTTCGGAAACGACGGACGGCTATTTCATTAAATTTTCCAGTGATAATTATATAATGAAGAAAAAAAATTAAAAAGTTTGATCTAGTATAATTCGACTAAGGCCACGCCCACTTTCCTTGCACGAACGATTTGAATGTACATTAATTTTACAGTTTGTTTTTATAAGCAACAAGAAATTCGAAAATATTTTGAGTGATGTCCGCCAGTTACCACGCCCACTTTTATCGTTTCTTGGTTTCCCGCAAATGGTTATGACGATTTGGGCAAACATTTCTGAGTGTTTTTTGAACAAGGAAAACATTTCAACAATCTTAAGTATCTTGTTACTTAGCTTTCTCGGAGACAACTAAGGGCCATTTTCTACAATACAAGTTGAACTCAACTTGAGGATTTTTATTCTCAACTTGTGATTTTGTTTTCTTTTTCACTCAAATTTGACAGTTTCAACTTTCGATTCTCAACTCTCGAGTTGATCAACTTCTGCTTTCTCAACGTCCGAAAATAATAGAAGTTGAGAGAGCAAACTCGAGAGTTTTCTGTCAAATTCAAATTTGTAATATATTTTGTTGCATACAGAACTGGTATCACTATAAATAGCGACATATAACAGATGAAATTTCGTATGTATGTAATTTTTTTATATTTCAAGTTTATCTAGGTAATTGTTATTTAGGCCCGTCCCGTAGCTATGCCTGAACAATGTTGATTTTGATAAATACGTTTTCATATTTTATTAGATAAATTTATAATATTGATAATATCTTTCTTTAAAAGTATATCTTACAAGAATTCTTATGAAAAATCGCAAAAATCAATTAAACATAGAATACATTTCGGTTTATACAGGGTGTCCCAAAAGTCACCGCCGAAACAAAAACCGATGGTAGGGTAGGTGGTGACAGTTAACAGAAAAATACTTAAAAAAAATAGTAGCCATGTATTTTGTGAGTTATATGTAGGCTTCGAAAACAAATTGAAAAAAATCACGATTGGATCGCACGAACTTGCTCCTATGTTCGATCACATTATGTGCAAACGATTCTTAATGGAAACGGCTAAATGTATTTTTTCTAAAAAAAAAAATTGGTATGAAAATTTCAAATATTTAATAATATAAATTTAAAAACAAAATTTCAGAAAAAATCCACCCGTTTTCGAAATATTGAATTAAATTTTTTTTTTAAATCCAAAAAAAAAACAATTTTTCGATAATTTTAAAATGCAGTATTATTTAGAATTGAAAGGAGATCCTGTGTATAAATTTTAATCGAAATTGGTTGAGGCGTTTATGATAAAGTCGAAAATCTATAAAATGGTTGTATAGTATATACCGTTAATATCAACATATTTAAAAAACCTTTTCCGGCAAAATGTAGACCGTACTCAAAGCAATACTCACACAAAATTTTATCAAAATCGTTAGAGCCGTTTTTGAAATAATTAAGATGGTAGAAAAATTTGTATGGCAAGTACTTTACGTTATTTTTAGGGTTAAAACAACTATTCAAAAATTTGTTTTGGACAAACCTAAAACGCCTAATCACCAAGTTTGAACAAAATCGGTTCAGCCGTTTAGGCTGTAGATCGTTCTACAGACAGACAGACCGATAGACAGGCAGACAGACGGACAGACAGACAGATAGACGGAATTGCCGGACCAACTTTTTTGGTGTTCTCTATATCATCGTTATGTCAACTTTTATTAAGATCTCGCATTTTTTTCAAAATGCAAAACTTACCCTATAGTACCTATATCGCAAGTAAAAATGGTCACCCTGTGACGGTCTCTCAAGTGCCGTGATTACAAATCTTCATTGTTCTTTTTTTTTGTTATTGAATAAAGCTTCTAACAACTGCATTCAAAAATGTAAACACACATGCATCAGTTTTCAAGAAAACATTACTTTCTTGCCCAACTAACTACTCATAATTTTTACATGACCCTAATTCAATGGAGTGTAGTGTAAACAAAAATGTACTACGAAATCTTAGCAAGTTATCTTAAAAGTTGGCCTGTTCAATTCTCATTTCAAAACGGTATACATTTTTGACAATATTTCATAAATAACGGAAACAAAAATCACAACCATGTTTTTGAATGCAATTGTTAGAAGGGTTATTCAAGGTTTCGCAAAAAAAAATGAGAAAAATTAAGATTTGTAAGCAGGACACTTAAAATCCGTCACAGGGTGAACATTTTTTTGGATTTTTTTGCGATTGCATATAACTCACAAGATACATGGCTTTGATTTTTTAAATTATTTTTCTGATAACTGTCACCACCTGCCCTATCACTTGTTTTCGTTTCGACGTTAATATTTGGGACACCCTGTATAAACATTCTTGGGGGTGGCAAATGCATTGCGTTTGTAACCTGAGGGTAAATGTGTAACCAGTTTGATTTTCATTTTTAAGAATGCCAAAGTTGATACAAAATTTCAGAACTTCGAAAAAACCACATAACCAGCTTTATATTGAAAAACAGGAAATTTTTCGCGCGGGAAGTAATTATATTTTCACGTCAAATTCGAAAGATCCCGTATGAAGCTCGGTCTCTCTGAGGGTACTACGTACATATTTATAAGGATTAAGCTATCTCGTAATTCCTTAACTTGGCATAATGTTGATGTTTACTTCTCACACATCTTTACCTTTCCCAACAATCTTCAAAGTAATTTAACCAAAGGAAACGAGTAATTAGAAGATTAAAGAATTTGACTACCCAAACCTTTTGAACTTTGATGTGTGCTTCTGGGAAGTCAATGAGGTTTTTAAATAACCATATTCCTGCCCTGAGGAATTTCAAGTATTTTTTTTTGTTTCTAAACAGAGGAGACTTTTATTAATTTGATAAACCTAAACACATCTAATGAAGCTGATCTTTAAGCAGAGCGAGCTATTCTGGGTCCTTTGGATCTAAGTACTTTAACACGCGCTCCTTTTATAAATAACTCTTTTATCAAGCATAAGATTAACGATCTAACCCTTTTCTTTGCAACAACTGTGTGCGCAAATAAAAAAGGAATAAACACAGACAGAATATTATGAAAGGTGAAAAAAAAATTATAAAGGCTGATTTCGTCCTATGAGCTATATGTATAAAAAAAAAGTGTAAACATAGGTTATGACTTCATTCGGCCATTTGAAATACACCTTCATAAAGATTTTTATCACCTTTAACGACAACAACACTCCGAACACAACGCAGTGTGTCCCTTTTAGGAGTTCGCGTTCAGTGCACATTCGAATTAACATCCTGTGTCAAGGATCAACTACCAAAGGTTGTTTTTGCCGAGTTAATTACTCGAATGGATAGTCATTGTGATTTCGTCCTCTCGCGCATAATAAAGGTAAATTCGGCCTTTACCCGTGTTAACTTTGATAAAAGGGGTCATAACGGTGTCTACATGTAAATGGATGAATTGGTGAATGAGTGGGTGGGTGTGTAAACGAAACCGGATATGATGGTCGGGTGAAAAAGTTTATTTATTTGTGTTGAGGGAAGAATGCGCAGCGAAATAAAATGAAATGTCTGTGAAAAATCTTTTGTTGGCGAGTAATTAGCAGTCTTTTTTTGTGTTTTTCTGTTTGTTTTGCCTTTTGTTTGAAATTAATCTAGAATTTGACTGCGGAAAACAGACTGGTTGCAATTTGGTTTGCATCAGTTTCCTCGTGTCTGAAAGTGAATTTAACTGCATAGTATATAGACAACAGTAGAGTGAGCTGCAGTTGAAGTATTAATTGATGCCGTCTTTGTATCTATAGAACGCCACGAGGTTGTGTATGTATGTCTACTATGGCGTATTTGGAATGAGTATAGAGATGGTAGAAAGTTTTTGGGGCAAATTGGAAAAGTTATAAGGATAGAACAATTGATATTGATGAGAATATCTATCAAAGTGAACGCCAACATCTACTTTATGTTATTTTCAAGAAGAAACATAGAATTGAGATTTAATACTGCTCAAGGATAGCGTCTTCATTGTTCTTCAAATCATAAAGTAGTTTTATTAATTTTGAATAATGAGATATCTCATCTTTACTGCTGCATCATCTTCTTGTCAGAAAAGTTACTATAAACTCGTACCATTATTATAAAAGTTATAAGTTTGGGTGTGGTCCCTTGAAAGTAGAAAATTATGTCAGAAGATGAGAAGAAGATTCGTTTTTGTTTTTGTAATTTTGTTTTATTTGATAATTTTGATAAGCCTTGATTATCAATTTAAAGATGGAAGATTATAAGAAATTTTCCTGATAAAATTTTCCCTTGGCTTTTCAAAAGAGGAGATAATTACTTTATCAGCGCACTTGTTGGCATTCATGCAGAGCTTCTACAAGCTGCGCCAACGACGTAGACCGAACTCCTGCATCCACTCATAAAGAAAGCTTGGGTCTCCGAAGGTATTCCGAATGAGTGGAAAAAGGGAATGACAGTCAAGCTCCTTAAAAGAGGATACCTAACACATTGCGAAAACTGGAGGGGGATTTGCGTCCTGCCTGCCGTTGCCAAAATAGTAGCGAAAATAGTACTGGAACGCATCACGGAACGTCTAGAAGCCACACTCGATGCCGATCAAGCATCGTTGATCATATAAATACTTTAAGGACCATAATTGAGCAGTGTGTCTAATATCGATCACCACTTCACCTGCTATTCATTGACTTTGAGAAGGCTTTCCATAGCGTCAATAGAGAGAATATTTGGCATATTTTACGCAGGAGGGGTATCCCAGATAAATAATATAAGCTATTATTAAGGCAACTTATGATGGGCCCAAATATCACGTTTTGTTTGAAGGGAGGCTGTCAAAAGAGTTTGAAGTCCAAAGTGGAGTCAGTGAGGGCTACATTCTGTCACCAATATTGTTTCTGTTGGTGACGGGAAACGGAGGGATTCTGACTCTGATGCCTCCAATAAATCATCTTGACTATGCGAACGACGTATGCTTGTTGTCTCATAGGATCGTGAATCTCCACCAAATGACAACAGGGGTGGAGAGAGAAGCAGAAATCGTGGGGCTGAAAATAAACTCCGGAAAAAAAAGATGATCAGCCTCGGCAACCAAGCTGCGGCCGTTTCGATCCAAAGTTGAATCCGTCTCACTTTGCGGTTGCAGCACATGGAAAGTAACAATAGCTGAAACTTAGAAGCTGGAAACGTTCATTAATAGATGGCCACGAAACAGCCTTAGGATTTCCTGACCCAATCGTATAACAAACCAAGACTTCCTCAGGAAAACGAGTCAGGAAGCTATTGAACGACGTTGAAAGTGGCAGTGGATTGTACACTCGCTTCGAAAGGGCGACATCTGTATTACGGCACAGGCAATGCAGTAGAATCCGCTCAACCAAGAACGAAGAAGAGCTGGACGACCGAGCAGCTCATGGAGAAGGACTCGGCAAGAGTTGGAGGAAGTTGCGACTCATATCCAGAAATGGATATGGCGAGCTGGCATTGTGAAAGCCCTATGCCTCACTAGGGGTCCACAGAAATAAGTAAGTAACTAAGGAGAAAGAGAAGAAGAAATAAGACCCAGCGAAGCCAACCAGTTCAAGGGAATCAAAGAGTCTTGCGATTGCCCAAATTTATTATAATAACTAACAGCAATCTACTGCTATTTTTAGTACCGACATGCAGGGTCCGCGTTATTATCAAAGAAGCACAGGAAATAATAAAAGAAAATATTTGACCAGCACTGCCAAGAGCAATTGAAAATCTTAAAAGACAACAAATCACTTTCAATACGGAGAAGATATGTTGGTAGGATTTCATGCATTACCAGATCCATAAGAGCTGTCACCGAAAGAGTAATCCTATGTCTTGCAATAAGTACATAGAGAACACATACCTCAAATGGTCTCGTGCAGAATGTTCGTTGTGAGGTTTTTAATCAAAACATTGTTGATAGAATTCCATTTATCCTATTTGGACCAAAAGAAATTGGTTATGGCAGCGATTGGTATTGGTTGCGCTCTTGATTTAAATGTTAGTGGCAAAATCCGCTGAAATGATTTTATTCTTAATATCAGGCTCCGTTTCCCAATGATCCAGAACACCCTTAAAAAAAATACGGCGATTTTTCTTTAATATTAGATTAAACAACATGGCCGCCTTGAATTGTCAGCCTAAACCCTATAAGAGTACGAGAAAATACAATACATCTCCATTCAAAAAAGAAAATTGTGATTAGGTAAAATACACAGAATTAATTTTTAAAATACGTGAAGTGATCTCTACTACTCGTAAAATGTGCTTCACAGCTCACTCTCCTTAAATGCCTTGGAAGGGAGTTCCACAATCGCTTAGGATTGTCAAAAAACTGTCGTTTTGAGCCCAGACAAAAAACCGAAGATGAGATCTGTAAGAGGAACCAAACTGTATAATGTTGAAAAGACTGCAGGGTTGCTTTGAACAGATAAAATTGAACAGTAATATAAGTCTGGTCAATTTAGACATAAAAATAGTGGTCAAATAACAAAAAATCCCGGAAAGCCAAAAGTTGGTGGAGAGCTAGGGCTTACCATTACAAATAAAGTTTTAAAAATCCCCATCGATCTTATGTGTGCTACAAAAGTTTTTCGGAGTCAAAGGTCAAAATTTGAGGTTTTTCGGACTTATCTCAAAAACTTTAAATTGTAGATCTTAAAATTCTCTAGAGAAATGGTCCTAATGATTTTATATCGTTTTTTTTTTTTTATAAAAATCATTCCATAAATGGGATGTTAGACTTCATTGCTTGATTTTCTGTCGTATTTTATTTTGATTTGTCCAACAACGGTGCGATTTAAAAGCAAACTTGTTTGATTTCAATCGATCAAACTACTTTTGAAAGCGTCCGTGTCATTATGAAAATAATAGGAAGGAGGAAGAGCTTGAAAATTTAGTGGGGAACTGATTTATACCTATATAGAGAAAAGAAGAGGTCCTAAGATATGGAACCCTGAGTGACTCGCCTCTGGTGATCGGAAGGAAACTCCATATATTATTGCCAACTGAAACTGCTTGTCTATCCCGAAGATGCGAAGACTATGAAAAAATCTGCGGAGGATAAGAAACCAAAGCGAAGAGTGTTTGAAACAGGGATGAGAGTGGTCCACAGTATCGAACGCTTTAGAAAAATCAATCAGTACAAGGAACGTGACATGGTCTTCATCCAAAGCATATCTGATATTTTGAAAAATAGTTAAAGTACAATATTTATCACATTACGGCCAATCCTATGCAAAAGACCAAATTTGACATCTAAGTGGTGGTGGGATGAATGGTTTCAATCTATTCCACTGCCCATAATATTTGCCTAGTTTTTGTTTGGTTTGCGTTTTTTTTCGTAAAAAATAAGCACTCGAAATTTACATTTTGCCATTTTAACGAAAATGATCGTAGGCGTCTATATAAAATGGTTGCCAAAACAAAACTATTTGAAAGATCTGTCTTAAAATTTGGGTATCTTTTTTCGATAGATGATTCTTGAAAAATAATTGTAAAATTAAGGTGACGACAGAATTTGTTTAAGGCTGGGAATGAGAGTTCTTTAAAAGCACCCGAGACGAAACCGATACGAGGCCGTATTCTTGGTAACGAAATTCGCAGAGAGTCTCGCTTGTTTCGGCAGTCTCGGTGGTTTGGTTTCCATTTTGGCTAGAAGAAATATTTTTGAAGTGAAAACTTCTATAGGCACGTTATGCATTCTCCGGTACGGGTAAAAAGTATAGATTCATAAGATCATAAGATCGATATGCTAAAGATGTGCGATATTCATCCATGCTAATCAAAAATTGATGATAAAAGAAATCGATACCAATATGTTGTAATTGGGAACAGGTCGATGCTTCTTTCACTGCTTACTGGCCAGGTTATCTATTTCAAGGAATTAGAAAATAAACAGCGAGATTACGACAATACATAATATTGAAAATAAACAAGTATATCGATAGCGTTAAATACGTATGATGTATGATGTATGTATATAAGTGTTAGTAGTTTTTACGAGAATTCCCGAATTCTATGGACTTTAACAAGTTTTCGCATTTCGTACTGTGTTTGTATTTTCTATGGAATTGTACCCAATGGGAAATATTCAAGAAATCGCTACTGAAAAAGTAGCTTTTTCCTCAAGGAAAAGAAATATCACCAACGAATTTTCTGGGGAATCGTATAATGAATTTAAATTGGGCTTGACCTAGGAGGTAAGTAGGTGCACCCATTCTCTATGAAAATTTTGTAATGAATCGGTTATATCAGGTCATGAAATTCATGAGTTCATTTTCTTCGTGAAAAAACTGATGTTTTTTTTTATTTAATTATCTTTTATTATGTATACTTATGCGAAATATTCTTTGATCGTTAAAATATCAAATCACATAATGTATATGCAGTGAAATCTCCCTTTGCGGACACCTCCATTAGGGTGGCAACTCTCAGACGGACACATTTTTTTTTTTGTACGGAAATTGCTCCATAAACGTTTCATAGTTTTCAGTTTCTCTTCAGAGCACCTGAGCAGGATTGAATATGTCAGCAGGCTGATAATAATTTTGACAACGGTATTTTTTCTTAAGTTGCAATCTTCTACGGCGAGCATCAAATTATTTTCCCCCATTCAAGTGAATTTGTTTGGACGTGAAAAGTTTTATGTGTGGAGTTTTAGATTTTTGTTTATTTGCGCTCAGGTGAAACTTTTGAATTTGGAGGACTGTGAATTTGATCCCGATGACGATTCGTCTATAGCAAATTTAAAAGGGTCCTTCATGAATGCAGATTGGATGGATTTACTGAAAGATTTGTGTTGATGGAAGAAAATGTAAATGCGGATGAAAATATTGCAGTTCCTGTTGAAATCAACGAGCCTGACAGTGAATTTGCGAGAGAGGAAAAAGACCTGTTGGGAACATCTTATAATTCCTATGAAGAAGTAAACACTTCAATTGAAAATTTAAAACAAATTTACGGCCGAGAAAAATTACTGTATCTGTCCAACTTTTGGTTGACCTACAGGCCAGATTCCAAAATAAATCGTTTTTCTAAAACTAAACAAGCAAATATTGAAATATTTTTCTTTGAAAAATACATAAATACAAATCTTCTTATATTATTGCAAAGTTTTAATAGGTTGATTTTTATATGAATTTATATTTGTGTTAAATCTAATAATTTTATTACACTTCATGTGATAAAAGAGAAATGAAGCTTATATATTTTTGTTATTTTTATTTTCTGTTAATAAATGAGTACTCTTAATTTTGAAAGTTAGTATTTTTATTTGATTACCCCTAAACAGACTACTCTCATAGGCGGACAAAAATGTCTACACCATGGCTGTCCGCCCAAGGGATATTTCACTGTAGTTATACTCAGATAGGCGCACTGCGAAAATCCAGAGAAGGAATTAAGTATGCATTTCGTTTGAATTGAGATCGCTCATTTTTCAATCTTTATTTCCACCTCCGGGAAAATTGACTTTAAGACTTAAAAAAAAAAATATTATAGAAACGTCAAAATTTAGTGTGTTGCCTCACGAGTGTGTTTTATAGATTTTCTTTGTGCTTCACATACCGCATTTTTATTACTAACAAACTGCTGAGATAACGTTGGTACTCTATCTTTTCGCTCTGAACACGCGTCTTATCTTATAACTATTTTCTTACTTCCAAAAAACGCGAAAGAAACCAAGACTATGGATGATACCAAGACCGAGACCGAAACCGAGACGGAACCCGAGACCGAGACGAGACTGCACATTAAAATGTTATCGCTAAAAGGGTGAGACCAAGACCGAGACGAGACTTGGTAAGGCGAGACCTAAACCGAGACGAGGCTGAAATTTTTCGACTTTGACGAGACCGAGAAGAGACTAACAAAAGTCTCGCCTGTTCTCGTCTCGTTTCCAGCCCTAAATTTGTCATAATTTTCAGGAACTTATTGACCCATCTTAATTCGCTTGTGGTTTGACAGTTTTTTTTCCAATTTGGGATAAAAGTCCACATACAAAAAAATAAATTGCAAAGTTCCTGATAATTGATTTTTTCCGAAAGTATCCTTTTTTTTCATATTTCCACAAATGGTAAATACACTGCCGGTCATAAGGTTAGAAGCAGGCATTTTTGAGAAGTAAAATCGATATTTCTCCCGTTACATGATGGATTAGAAAAAAGCAACTATGGTAAATGAGAGACTATTTTGTTAACAACAAAATATAAAATTCGGCTATACGAGAGATTTAGCTAACGGAACTTTTATGACAAATTGTAAATTGAGTCAATAATATGCGAAAATAAATGGGGTCATTAGATTAGCGAAGCACATAAAATAAATGAAAATAAAAAGCAGTTATTTATATTTTGTTACTTATTTTAGCTTTTATTAGATTTTTAATAATGTGTGCTGCCACCAGTCTTCAAAATAATTTCAAAAATTCTATCTTTGAAGAATTTATAAAGAGATTCCAAGTAGCCCAGTGAAATATCACTCCAGACCAATTTGATACCATGAAATTGCGTTTCCTTGTCATCGTATTGCATCCTTCCCTCATATACATTACTGGTAATCCAGCCCCACACATTTTCAATTATGTTATGGTCAGGGGAATATGGTGGCCAAGGCAGCAAGTGGACGTTTTTGTTCGCAATGAAGGATTTTACCTCTCGACTGTGTTTATGGGAGCGTTGTCCTGCTGACAACTCCATGGAATTTGTCCAAAACCTCGCTAATTTTGGGGAATACTGATTGCAGCATGGCTTTGTAGGTTTCCCCAGTCATTTTGGTATCTTGGATTACCAAGTCTTTAGCGACCATAAAATGAAATTGAGCCCCAGGCCATAACGCCTTCTTCTCTGCTATGGTGACGGTTTAAAAACCGCTCCTCTTTCGTCAGGTCATGAAAATAATAATTATAACCAACCGGCCCATCTGGTTAATTTTTTTTTTCGTCGGAAAAAATAACCTGCCGCCAATCTTTGTGGTCATTCCATTTTGCACATCCCAGCTCATGTGATCTTTCGCAAAACACAAGCGTTGCTTCTTCCTTGCGTCATTAAGTGCTGTTTCTTCTAAGCTTCAGGCGCTTTAAGTATTTAGCATTGCGAATCGTGCGTTTAACAGTGGATAAGCTGGCCATAACATTAACTTTCTCCCTAATTTTAGCTTCCGATAAAGCTGAATTTGGCGCTATTCTAAGGATACTTCGCGTTTCGCGAAGTGTTAAAGTGGAGGAAGTGTTTCCTTTATAATTTTTTGAGTAAGACGATGGATTTTTTTAAATAATTGCTGACACAATAATCAGTTCGATTTATTTTTCGGGCTATATCACGGCATGAAAGACCCTCAGAACAATAAACATCTATTTCTGCCCTTTCCTCCACTGTCAAACATTTTTTCTTGTCCATTTTAATTAAAATTCAATCAAGAACAATTAATTTATAAAATGTACCGTTTAAACTGAAAAAAAAAAGTATTCACTTCACAAAACAACGTTGATTTGTTCACTGCTTCTAATCTAATGACCCGATTTATTTTCGCATATTTTTCACTCAATTTAAAATTTGTCATAAAAGTTCCGTTAGCTAAATCTATCCTATATCCAAATTTTATATTTTGTTGTTAACAAAATAGTCTCTCATTTACTGTAGTTTTTTTTTTCTAATCCATCATGTAACGGGAGAAATGTCGATCTTACTTCTCAAAAATGCCTGCTTCTAACCTTATGACCGGCAGTGTACCTTAAATCTCTAGTGACCTCAACCAAATCAATTATTGATTAAAATAGTTTGTGGCTGCTCATTCACTGCGACTTAGCTGACCTTTTCTTACCAATTAGTGGCATTTTCTTTCAAATATTCCGCATTACGATGTTCTAAGATCACGAGGCCCATGGCAATTTATTTGAAGTATCAGCAGATATTTAGCTTAACATTTATTATCATTAAAATGTGACTCTCAGTCCCAGTACCTGAATTACCAAAACTGCGTCAAACTATGAAGTACTCAATATTGTTAGGGAAACATTGAAATTCCTTATATTTATTTCCCCGTGATAAGCTTATATTATTATAACATCCTTGTTTTATTTAATTTGAAGAAGCAACTTAATTAAATATTATAGGTACCTCATTCAAAGGTATTCTATTTCCGCCTATGGTAATTAAAAACATATCAACAATCATCAAACCGTCAATTTTAACCGCAGAACCCGTAAACCTTCGTTAAACTCATTATTATTATATTGTGCTGAAGTGAAATTTCAATCAACAATAGATTCAGAAGTATGTTTGTACTCGTAGAGACGCAGATATAAAAAAAAGAACCCTATTACACACTTAATTATGGTAAATTTTATTCCAATTGTTGACACTTAAATATGTTGTGTTAATTTGTTTTAAGAATTACCTATGTTATGTGTGAACCCTTAAGCCTTAAGGAGCTACGAGTAGAACACAAGAAGTGCTAGCGCGAGGAATACTTCATGACAAATTAGATTAAAATAATTTACATTGTTCATACCAAGTTGGAATTTTATGAATATTTTTTAGAGAGTAAGAGAGAGCGAAAGAAGGACGAGTTATTTTCGTCTGAATTTTGATGATGTGTCAAAACAAAAAATATTCACCAGAACACATCACATAGACAAAAAATAAACCTCAAAAATATTTCCTAGCAAAAGTTTAGCAAAAAAATAATACCATCATCAGTTAGAGTCATCATTTTATTCCGATGTGAGTCCTGACAAATAGCTGCCAGATATATTCCTGAAGATAATTTATGATAACGCGCTTAACTACTTGCGCGAAGAATGTTTTCAAAATGTACTCATGTGGTAGGCACTTTGTAATGAAGATACGGCTTCACTTCACAATTCGCACCTCCTTCCTCCCCACTACAACAAGGATCTTATATAATTTTTCAACACAAAGACAAAAATAAGAAGATAATTTATGAGGACGATGCTGAGCAAGAACATAGTTTTACTTCCGTCGACAAAATGCTGTCGACAATGGCTGTGTACAATTCGATGGTGGATTTTCAGCAGAGAGTATTGTTGTTTTTGAATATTAGGACTATGAGTGTGGGTTATTGGAAAAGTTCAAATCATTGCGAGGAAGTTTTCCCTTATCAAAAATATGGCCAAGGCCATATATTGATTGCGTTTGTTTTGAATTCTCTTTAAAGATATAAATAATTGTAGATGTGTTAATGTAAGCCCTGGGATTGGCTGATTTTTCATAGATTTACCGCTAAGATACTTTTTCACAAGAACAATGATTGTTTAAAATCCTTTTTACAATGCTTGCACTGGTCAATCCAAAGAGTTTACTGCAGACACGAGCTCATCGTACACTCCATTATGTTTGGGGTTTATATTTTTTTAAATTTAGAGAAACGGACATAAATGGTCATCACGTGAAATCCTTGACGTCACCGAAAAACCTTTTTTCACTCTGTCACAATACCGTCAGCGTTCATGTACAAAAAAAAAAACATACAATTGACGCAAGTCTGTTATTGGTAGGTGGTGTCTAACGGCTCACATCAAAGCCGTAATCCGGAGAAGTAAATGTTTGGGCGACGTCCGCCAAGCTCGGGTGATCGAACCAAACGTATGAAGAAGAAATATCACACGTACAACACTATATTCGACATGGTCCGATGAGCTTCGTTATTTACCGATAAGCCGAGACATGCAAAATTGTTTGGATTTCTCGTCAGTTTGTCTGTAACCTATCGCGTGCACTAAACCAAATCATTGGCCGATTTTGTGTTGGAACAATTCGGACGACTTTCTCGGACGTTCCTCTGCTTATAATCAATCCGTTAACGGACGAATCCGTTCTTGAGTGTAATATGCAACAGCGAAGTTCATTTCCTACAACCTTACAGCAAACTGACGAGAAATCCAAGCAAGTTCGGATGTGTCGGTTTATCGATAAATAACAGACGTCATTGGACGATGTCGGTGGGTTAAGTGCTCTCTTTCTTATTCATACGTTTGGTTTGATCGACCGAGTTTGGTGTACGTCGTCGCCCGAACATACTTCGGCCGATTACGGCTTTGGTGTAAGTTTATATGGAAAGACCTTAGCAGTCGCATTACACTCAAGAAGGGAATTGTCCGATAACGGATTAAGTGTATGCAGGTCCAAGACAATTGTCCAAATTGTTCCGACACAAAATCAGTCAATAATTCAGTTTCAGTACAAACAGAGTAGAGCGGAGATCAAAGGTGCGAAAATCATCACAGAAAAGAGCAAGGATGAAGCTTAGCCTAGCCTAGAGTGAGGACTCCTCTTTCCTCAACAGGTTCTGTGTGCTATTCTTTCACTACACGTGTTTGATTTCTCTCTGCTTTGATCTCTGGCTTAAGCTTTTTGCTATTGCTCACTATCAGCGCCACCCTGTCTGTACACTAAAAGAGAGACGCATAGCAATAATAAACAAACAAGGGAAGAAATAAACAAACAAGGTAAGAAATAAACAAACAAGGGAAGAAACACAATGTGAACAGCGCAGGTAGCTGGATTTAAATGGTCCCCCATTTATTTATTTATTTCTCTCAACTACACACAAACATTATGCTTAAGTTGAATCAAAAATGTAGGTACGAGTATAAGATAATGAATAGATAAGCAAAAACATAATTATTTAATAATAAAAAAATATTAACATTTTAAAAGAATCATTTAAGAAATGGAAAGATTATATTATAATAATAATTAGGAAGATAACAATTTTTTTTAAGACTGTTCTTTGACAAGTTAAAATCTATACAATCATAAAAACAATTAAAATCAATGCACATGACATTTAAAGTTTCATTTAAACCATAATTAGATCTTGCAAAAGAAGTATAAAAAAAATCAGAGTTACGATTTATTCTGGATCGAGAATTTATATTCAGCATACTTAGGATGTGAGAGGAACAAATTGATCCAGATAGTAATTAAAACAAGAAAAGAACATTATTCACTTCCATTCTTTTCTTCAGCGTCGATAGGTTTAATAGATTCAAACGATTTTCATAAGACGGAAGACGGAAGACGGTGATTTGGATCCCATGGAAGTTGACGAAGGACGAATAACAAAAACTGTTTTTGAACACTTTCAATTTTATTTATTGAAACATTATACATAGGACACCATACGCAGCTACAATACTCCAAGACGGGACGGACGAGGCCGCAATAAAGGATTTTCGATATATAAGGGTCATTTAATTCTTTAGGAAACCTCTTAATTAATCCGAGACGACGTCTTGCCTTACTAGTGATAACGTCAATATGGCAGTTAAATGACAATTTTGCATCAAATAAGACTCCCAAATCATTAAATGTGTCTACACGATCAACTAAGCATTCATCAATGTAATACGAGGAATCAATGGGGTTTTTCATCCTGGTGTACGACATCACTTTGCACTTTTTAGTATTCAGTTCCATTCCATTTGAAACACACCATTCAAAGGCTCTGTCAATATCATCCTGCAGAAACAGATATCCATTTGAGTTCGAAAAGCTATAGAACATTTTGAAGTCATCTGCAAAGATTAGTATTTTTGAGTAAAGAATATTCATACCAATGTCATTAATATACAGGACGAAGAGAAGTGGACCAATATGACTACCTTGAGGAACTTCGGACAGCACATTAATAATTTTAGATAGGCAGCTTTTAAAGCGAACATATTGAATACGATTTTTTAACTACGATTTGATCCAATCAATTATCCACGCTGGAAATCCATACCTTTCCAACTTAAGAAAAAGTATAGAATGACTGACCCTATCAAATGCTTTACTTAGATCAGCGTCAAAAACATCAGTTTGGAGTTTATTTTGTATACGAGTATTTATATTAATTTGGTTTGTGAATTCGAGAAGATTTGTAGTTGTAGACTTTTGTAGACAAAATCCATGTTGTCCAGGAACGATTAATGACTTATAGAAAAATTGAATATGTTTCGAAACTATATTTTCAAATAACTTTGGTATGCATGAAAGTTTTGCAATACCTCTATAATTCTCAACATTGTTTTTATTTCCGCACTTATGAAGAGGTAAAATAAACGAAGACTTCCACAGTTCAGGAAAAACACCAGAAGATAAGGAACAGTTAAATATGTGTGTAATCGCAGCACAAATGTAAGACTTACAAGTTTTAACAAATATAGACGGAATATTGTCAGAACCAAACGAATATGTACTTTTTAAGCCGTCAATATATTGCACTACTTCCACTTCAGACAGCCTTAACGTAGGTATATCACAGTTAAATTTATTTCGGATTAAATTATCACAGTATTTGGGATTGCACGAGGTATATGTTTGTTGGAAAAAATCAGCAAATAAATTACTTATATCTATATCACAGGAAGAGGACTTATTTTTATATTGCACGGATGTTGGAAAATTTTAATCCAAGTGCTAACCACGACACGAGCCATGATGCTTCATTTCGCTGATCAATGGGAAGCCCAAGCGATGCTTTCATCAGAGCCAAGGCCGTTGAGAGTATACTCTGTCCAACAGTAGTAGTCAGTACAGGCTTTATGTGTTAAAATAAACACATTGAATCACAGTTACCACTCCTACTTTTGTAGTAATTTAGTATACCTACTTACTATGGAAACGCTGTAAGCGCCTTAAAACAGTACGAACTTATTGGCATCTATAACATTCAAAGTGAGAGGTAGGGCTGGCAACGAGACCGAGACTAGTCTCGGTCTCGTCTCGGTCTCGGTCTCGTCAACGAGACGAAACCCCTTTAAAAGTACCGAAGACGAGACCGAGACGAGAGCGAGACGAGACCGTATTTTTGGTACCGAAATTCGACGAGAGTCTCGCTGGTCTCGGCGGCCTCGGTGGTTTGGTTTCGGTTTTCGCTATAAAAAAATTTTGTTTTTATTTCATTATTGTTTAGTATATAATCATGTTCAATTTTTATAATATTCACAAGTTTTTTTTGCGAAATATTATATACGCGTTAACATATAAAACCATATATGTATGTACATAGTTATACAGAGATAGGCGCATTGCGAAAATCCAGAGAACAATACGTACGATTTATGTATGCATGGCGTTGCTTCCTTTTGTGTGACATTCGGTAAAAAATAATGTCAAAACGTCAAAATATAGTTCGTTGCCTACCTGTCCAGCCATGAGCTGTCAAAATCCATTGAAGGATGGCTCCGCTTTAAATAGATTAAAAAACCTCTACAATAAACTTTTACCTCGGAAAATTCGAAGTTTTTCCGATTTTATTTTTGACTTCGGAAAAAGGTGTTTTAAGGCCTTTTGGGTGAGGTTTGAAAAAAAATATTTTAAAAACGTCAAAATAAACAGTCCTATTCTGTTAAACGTTCACGTGAATATTTATATTCTGCTATCCGACGGAAAAAACGAATTGTTTCAAAATGTACATAAATTTCGATCAAAAATAAATTTTAACGATTAGATTCTCTTAAGAATTAAACAAAAAAAAATATTAGTAAAGCTTTGGACTCAAAAGATAGAAGACATTTGAAAATATCTAAATAGTGAAAAATTGAGTGAAATATTCACGTGAATCGGAAGATAGCAGAATAGGGCTGATAGTTTATTGCCTACCTGCCAAGCCATGAACTGTAAAATTCATTGAAGGATTGCTCCGATTAAAATGGAATACACAAACTGTACAGAATTCAAGCTTAATCTTTGAAATACGGCTCTTCAAAGGTGTCTGATAACGTTACTTCACAGCCTATTTTTTACGTTATCACATACCTTTGAAAACTAAATTCGCACAAAATGTAAGCCATTCGGAGCGCTTTCATACGCAACTAATTAAATTCAACTTAAAATCATAATTTTCGATTTACACAAATAAAACTTACTCGTTTCAAGTGAAGTCTATGGCCTTAACTTCATGGACCTACGTACTGAAGAACAAAATTTCTAGCTTATGATTTGTTTAGCATAAGCAACGTACAAGGATATGTCATTATTAGATTCATGCATAATTGACAATCACACTAAAGTTGGAAAAGACGTGCAGATGCCAAATTTGACCGAATTCTTGAGATCCATATTGTACGTTGATTTTCACCAAGTTTTCCAAACTTGTTTTTTTTTTCTATTGGTTTTGACAGTTAAATATGAATATGTGTACCAATTCGTACGATTTTTCACGCTACCAAACACTAAAATCGGAGCGATGCTTCAATGGATTTTGACAGTTCATGACTTGAAAGGTAGGCAGCTTAATATATCTTGACATTTGAGCAATATTTTGTTTTCGAAATTTCACCTAAAAGGTCTAAAATCAACTTTTTAGGGCGCAATAAATTAAATCGAAAAATTTCGATTTTTTTAAGTAAAATTTGAGTTTTGTAGAGGTTTTTTTTAAATTCATTTAAATCGGAGACATCCTTAAATAGTTTTTGACAGGTCGTGGCTTGACAAAACCGGTTAATTTATTTATTTTTAAATCGAGCGTTGTATGTAGGTACTCTTTTTTTTAATATTTTATTTGTTTTTGCTATGAAATATATTAACTTACACAATTCTTCTAAAATGATATTTCCACTTAACTCAAAAGACAAAACAGACTCACGAGTTTGTTTCATACATTTTCCCGCATTTATCTTACCGACGACCTGCTGAGATACCACTAGCATACTCTATATTTGCAATCCGAATAATGGGTCTAATCTTTATCTTACATCTTTAAACTACCAAAAAAACACGAAAGAAACCAAGACTAAGGACGATACCAAGACCGAGACCGAGACGAAACCGCACATCAAAATTTTCTCGAGAAAAAGGCGAGACCAAGGCCGAGACGAGACTTGGTTAGGCGAGACCTGGACCGAAACCGAGACGAGACTGAAATTTTTCGATTTTGACGAGACCGAGACGAGAGTAACAAAAGTCTCGCCTGGTCTCGTCTCGTTGCCAGCCCTAGTGAGAGGCAAGTTCTTGTATTCTATCGTCCTATATTCCCTGTACTGAATATTTTATTTGACAGATTATAGACTGATTGTTCTTGTGTGATGTGAATCGCGATAAGCCAGTCGACCTTTTAATTGATTAATGGAGAGACAGAGAGAGAACATTCCCACGGTAATGCAATTAGTTATGACTTTTTCTTTTGTTTTTTGTTAAAGCGCTTTCGGAATTCGTGCTTTTTTTAAAGCTTTTGAAAACAATTAATTCAACTAAAAAAGGAAGGAAGTATATAAATCCCTTAAAATGCAGTTACCATATTTTCGGATATTTGCCGTTAGGAAAAAATTTTATTTGCGGAAATATTTAGTAGAATGCGAACGATAAGTGGTTTTAAGTGATGTCTAGGCCTACTGGGGATATCTTTTAAGAAAACGCGCCATCTTACCGCTTTATTGCTGTTGAAAATCATAAATTTAATTTTTCCAGTCCTAATTTGTGTGTCATTAATAATGTAATGATATTTTCGTTGATTTATTTATAAGATTTATAGTGAAGTGATTTGAGTTTAATTACTAGCAAGAAAAATAAATTTACGTTTGCTTTAATTTGTATTTTTAATCAGCACAGGGCTAATTTTTGGCGATTTAAACTATGGAAACCCTAAGATATCTTTAATGAGGGCCATCTTTATGCAAGCCAATGGAACCAGAGTGAGAGGCAAAACATTTTTCTTATTGACAGACTTACACGGCTTAATCACATTCTAACTTGTTAACTGAATAGCAAAAGAAAAGATTGGTAATTTAAAATTAATTATTCCTCTTAAGCTTCACTCAAGTCAAGATTTTAATCACAAAAATCGGTGTCCTATTGAGTGTAGGTATCGGCCTACAATTTGACAAAAAATTATTGTTAATTTCAGCTGCTATAGAACGTTTTTTAAAATTTATTTTCTACTTTTCTATTAACAACTCTACCGATTTCGATGAAAATTTTAAACAGTTTGTTTCTTTTTCTTGTAAAGTTTAATATGTATATATTACGAAAGCGGCTTCTTTTCGGTTGTTACTGGCAAGTAGATTAAATCCGTTTGTCTATTTTTTGGATAAATTGCAGCTTAAAAAATTGAATCAAGAATTCTTAATTGATTATTTAAACCTAGCTTGTAATTCGAATACAGTATAATTTTTTTATTTTTAATGTACATTGAAGCAATCAACCTATAAACTAAAAATAGCTTTCCTAGTTTATAAATATAATTTTCTAAGAAAAAATTAAACACAATCCCGAAGCCCAGGACGCAGGCAATATATCTCACTTATTACCACCCTGCAAAGTACCAAAAATGTCTACATTGCTTACTTGGAAGAAAAACATGATTGATTACGATCCTTTTAAAATTTTACCTTTTAGAAATATTCTTTTACAAACATTTCCTTTTATCTAGATGCTTTTTTGTCCTTGCTTGTTCCCTTTACATAATAGGTACGAGTATTCTTTGCAAAAATAAAATCAAAGAAAAACATTATGGTATTGGTAACCAACTAATTAAAGGAAAACTCTAAAGGGAGAAGATTTATTGATTTCATAACATTATGATCCCTTAAAGTTATACTTTTTTGTTGGAATGGCATACCTACCTACACAATACAAAACGAGAAGCTCCATGCGAGAGAAGGCCAACTGGGACAGTGTTAATTGCTCAGTTCGCTGTTAATTTGACGTTGATACTTCTTTCCGCTCGTGCTAGGGTCCTTAAAAACATTGATATTGATAGAGCTTGCACCAAGCTCTCTTATCAAAAATGCGTGCTTTTGGACCGCTCAAAACAATTCGTATTGAAATTCACAAAATAAATTCTGTTGTGTCACTAGGATCCGTTTTGTCTCCAACTCTCTTGTCTCATATTCATCAACGATCTGTTGCCTGAAACTTCTACTCCACTAATTTGATAGTACTCTCGGCGTAGGGATGTAACTCCGAGGAACATAATACATAAGTCCAAAATAGTTTTTTTTTTACTTATGTCCCATAAAAGTGTGACATAATTCCATAATTCGATATTGGGACTTAAGTCATTTGGGACTTATGTCCCGGGAAGTTATATCCAGTACTCTCAGATTTTCGCGTTCGTTTTCAGATTCACCTTCTTGTTTTTCGGATGTGAAACTGCAACAGCAACGTATGACAAGCTCTTTAGTTCTGATCTCGACAGCATTGTCGACGATTTTATTGCTTTAAAAACTTGCTGCCTTCTGTCATTAAGACAGAATCAATGCCCCATACAGCTATCCATGAGCGGGAATTGTACTACAGAAACAGATCAGCTTTTAGTCCTTGGTATGTGCATCGAAGACCACTTGTGGAATGATCACATATTCGATGTCGACAAAAGCGCTGCTAGTGTTTTTGGCTTTATTTGAAGATGCCAGAAATTCTTCGCCTCTTCATGCGCATGCCAAAGCAGTATATGTATTCGCTACTTGTCAGTTCACAGGAAATTTTCCAAATTCTATACACGAGCTTCATGGTTGACATACAAAACTTCCAATTTACAAGTGTTTCTTGACTCCAAATAAAAGAAATCAATAGATAGACAAAATTTGTAATTACATATTTTACAAATAAAATATGTACCTACTTATAAATTGTAATTTGATGAAATAAGGGCCCTCGGTTGTTACGGTAAAATTTCCCGCAACAAAAACCATTCTTTTCATTGGTTTATTCTCATTTTGTTCCTGCTCTTTTCTCCTTGATCCCTCCTATTCATTTATTAGCCCCACGTTGGGCGCCTCTTTGTTAAGACGAATTGTTTTATGTAATTACTATTTATTTATCGCGAAAACAAATTTAGGATGGTATTTATTTTGTGATTGCGGACTTACAATCCGCAAATCGAGGGTCCTCTAGTAAGCTGTCTCCAGTTACGCATTGCAAGTTCGTAAGGTATTACTCCACTTGGGTGCGCCAACTAAGGTGGGGTCTTTCTCTGTTGCATAGACCATCAAGTGTAGATTCAAAGACTAGTCAGCCTGGTTCGCCAATAGCCACGTATCTCAGCCGCTCTATTTTCAAAATTTTGATCAGGTTGAAGTCGCGTCGGCGTAAAGCCCGTACAGCTATCTATTATATCTTCTCCTCCATACTCCTTCGACACAGGCTGGACCGAAGATCAACCGAACAAATTTTCCCGTACAGCAGTACCGGTAGGATGAATGTCATATACAAGGTCTCCTTGCTTCTATGGGAGAGGGCTTTACTACTCAAAGAAAAATGCCTTCTTAACCCGAAGAAACAGCGAATAACAAGAGTGATTGTACATTTGATCTCTGCACTGATGTCATTTTTCGAGGCAAGGTAGAAAAATTCTTCGAAGTTGGTTCTATCCATCTTGACGTTTTGCCCGAGTCGACTATGCTTAGATTCCTCTCCCGATGACAGCATTGAAGCCGAGAGTGACGTAGCTCTCTACAATTCTTTAGCCTTTAATCTATCATATACGTCCTTTCCAAAATCTGTCGGAGTATGATCTTTGGTCGACGGTTGACTTGCCGAGCTTTTAACCAAACTGACAGGAACCAATCAGATCATTAATAAAAGATGTTAAACGATCACAATGACAAGGTTCTATATGCGACGTTGAGGAGAATTATATCTCTGTAGTTGGCACCTTTCGGAGAGTCTCCTTTGTTTTGGATGGGGCACACTACATCGAGATTCTATTCATCGGGCATATTTTTATCAGAACAAATTTTTCAAATAAATTGATGTATGCTCCCTACAAAGTCATATCCCGCTACTTTAAATAGTTCAGCTGGTAGGGCGCCCGCACCAACAGCCTTATAAGATTTATGCTTGGATATCTCCAACCGCACCTGTTGTAGGTCGGATTGACGAATCCATCATTATCAAAGTTAAATGGACTGTTCTGCCTAGAAGCGAAATTTTAGCTCTCTTCAGCGTTTAGTGTTTTTAAGAAAAGTGTAAGTACAAGATCCTCAGCACGGACTGTGTATCTATTATCATATTCCCACTCTCATCTTCGAAGGCTTCTACTCTGGTCTTGTACCCTTGGGTAGATTGTTTCACCCTTTCGAACTTCACCCCTGCAGCTCTTGTTCTTGTTTTATTGATTGATAGAAATCGTTTTGGCCGCATGCACCACCCGACATCCTTCATCGAATCAGGGATTTCGTTGGTGGTCGCATAGGGAGATCCAGCACATCGTTGGCGGCATTTCTGATTGATTTTTGGAAGAGTTTCCACTGGTTCTCCGCATTTAATGCTGGTGCCGAGCTTGCTGAAAGATAAAGAGAGACGTGGTCATCAAAAGTTCATCAGTATTGTATCGAAATCTATAAAGTACTTCAGCTACATTATATAGAAATTCATTATATCAGAATGAAACAACCAAAGAAAAGAAAATCAAATAAAATAGATAAAACTGCCCCAAAACAATAACTGCAGTTATAAAATGTGCTTTGGCAAGAAAAATAATATTTAAATAAAAATATTTAAATGTTTCAATAAGCACCTAGTAACACTGTAATCACTCTCTTTCTTAGTCCAAATCGCACCTCTTTTCGTTTTCAATTCAATTGCCCGGACATTAATTGCTTGTGAAATTCGTGTCAAAATTAGAGATGGGTAAATTTTTTTAGTAACATGTATTACCGACTTTCTATTGATGATCGAAAGTACCTATTGTCGAAATAACATTTAAAATTTCTAAAGTTTTAATTTGTTTGTCAATTTTCTTACATTAAGGGCCAATGTTTCAATAGTCAGTTAAGCAGTCAGTTAGTACATATTCTCCGGATGGAGCAAAAATCAATTTTTCAACAGTCAGATACAACTTAATCTAGGAATAAAGTTAACTCCTCATTTTAGAACGGAATAAGGAGTTAACTGAGGAATAAAATATATAACTATTTTCGAAATCAAAAACGCTTTAAAAATTTATTGCTTTGAAATAAACGTTAAACGTTAAAATTAATTTCTATGAAAAGTTCGATACTCGAAATAAAAGTGAGGTTCAATTAAATTATTCTATAGATTGTTTTTTCTTTATTGAAAAATTCAATGTTGTTTAAAAGTCAAGTAAGTTTATTCCTCTGCCAACTAACTGGATATTTATCTGGAAATTGAAAAATCGGCTCTAAGAAAAAGTTATTCAACTTTATTTATAACTGATTTTGATTAACTGTGATTCTAATTAACGGTGGTCTCTGAGCAATCATAGCAGTTTGGCCCACAAATATTGTTCCGCTTTGGTTTTGCTTAGAATTTCGCATCTGCAACGTGGTAGGAGTTATGAAAAAGTAGAGGAATTAAACATATTATTTTTTTCAGTCATATTATAGATACCCTAAAGTTTCGGAATTCTTCTAACATAGTCGTATAAGTGTACCTAGAAGTAGCAGCCCAGCAGTGTAGAAATGCGTATTGCGATAAATAGTCTAAATATATGTAAAGAGATTTATTTTTAAACCAAACTTATGAATGAATATTATAAATTCTTCCTATGAATAGTGTTTATGTACAGCAATAAATAACGTGCGGCGCATTTACTGTTAACCTTCTATTCGTTCATTTTGAATCAATTAACGTTATCAAAGAAGTTCCCGCGAGGACTATCTTTAAACAGCTACCAAATACATATATAATACATAGTATAACAACTTTAAAGGTTTAACAATAATATACACAAACTTAATTAAGAAGAATTGCTAATAAGCTCAGGCTTAATGCCTAACAACCGCAAATGTAATCCAACCGTATAGCAACACTATCAGCAACCAGAGTTACCACATTTATAGATTTAATTGAATAAGGCAGGTTTTTATAGACACAACCATTATTAATTACGACAGGGCATTGGTTTAAGAACTAGTTATAAGTAAACTGTGGTTCAACCTCCGTTTGAGTTTACAGTTACAGTTGTTCAGCCTGGGTTTAATATTTAAATATTTAGAACCACCGATGCCGAATACTATAAGTCAAATTCAAACATTGTATAAAGTCAACTGCATGCTTGAATCTTGACTAAACTTCCGCTAACCCACCGATACTAAAAATTGTTCCTGGTTTACTCATTTCGTTCTATTCAGGCATAACACTAACAACATGTGATTGAGTAAATTAGTATACCCATAAATATGACAAAGAAATATATAAAATAATGCGAATTATAAGAGACACACAAAATCTGACACGGTAATTTCCTCCGCAATAGTTCAGCCGGCATCCTTGGAGATAAATCTGAGACAACAATCAGCTCGCGTTCCACATCTTTCCTATCGCTCTTTCTATTGTTTCATATGACGATCGCGCTATGTTAAAAACATATAAAGGTTAATCTTAACCCCTTGAGCGCTTTAAGATTAAAAAAAAAATTGAACATACATTTCAGAAGAAGAAGATGCTGTACGTATTAGGTACGTAATTAAAGTTCACAAGCAACAATTGAAAAGACAGTTGATTTCGTAGTCAGCTGTGAACTACGATAATTAAGTATACAGGAAATTTAACGCTAGCTTTGTTTCGTTCGATTTTTAAATCATATGTTTTGTGCGTGTTTATGGTCGTCAGCTGATAATTGGCTGTTATTTAACACGTATTACAACAACAACGAACTTATTGCACAGCAAAGCTATGCCATACCGAACGCCCTCAGTGTCAGGAATAGCGATACTGAAAAAGATGGATGTTAAGATCGAAAAAACAATAAACGACAAGCGATGTCAGAAATTATAGAATCCGAAATATCGATGTTTCTTAACTTCGATATTTTTTTTAGTGCATTTTTTGAAAAATAATATATCGATTACAAATTCAATATATATGAATTTGTTTTAAATTTAAAATACCTTCTTTGTTTTGAAAATTGTACCAATGATTTTTTTATTTCTTTTCCCTTCTTGTATATGAGGTACATATTATATTGACTAAGCGGCAATTGAACTTCATAAAATTAAGTGCAGTTACGTCAAGTGCTTTATGCTTATACCTTATGAGTCATCCCTATATTTGCATGTTATTGATTTGTTTTTTCCCGCCGTACACATACACTGACCTTAAAATTCAGAATGAAGAATCTAGTTTTAACTTGTTCGATTGGAATTCCGGATCAGAGAATTCTTACGGATTACCAATCGAAAAGGACATTAGCTAGTACGTACTAAGCCTGCTTAATAGGAGCTGACTATAATCTTGCGCCACACTTTGTTTTATAAATTCGCAAATGTTTCAAATAGCTGATATAAAAAATTCCATCGAAAATCAACTGTTAAGGACATGTAGTTACGTAGAAAATATGCCGTACCATTTAACATTTTGGCTTAATAATTAACTTATAAGAAGATGATTACTTTTCTCATATCTTATTCCGCAAAACAATTTTTCTTTATTTTCAGATATTCATCTTGGTACTTGTAAGTTCATATCTGCATATCATGCAATCTTTTAATATTATTACTTAAACTGCCAATGCGCAAACAACCGCGGGATATCACGTTCTTCTCCTAGTTGCAAAATAATCCATTTGGTTTCTATTTTTAATTGTTGGGTTGGTGGGTTAAATCTTAATCATGGTTTGGCTTTTTATTTTTTTATTGAATAGTTGGCTTCAAACTCGACGAAATGACCCATTTATCTCTTATTCATTTGTGAAGAGTAAACAAATAATTTTTTTGTATGGCAACATTGACTACTAAGCCCACTTTTAAATGGAGTTCTGCCTCACGCACCTATACTATAGAATGTATGTTCATAATACTAAAATCAAAATGGAAGGAAAATTACATAACAAAACGGAAAACACCCTTAATAGCTGACGGTAATTCAATCTTCATGTCAAACAGAAATTATTATGATTGAGAGTCACAATTTTGTTTCAACACGATTGTGGTTAGGTTTAGTTTTGTTGAAATTTGATGCCTGGCATTAGGCTGCTAACATTTTGGGCCAACGGTGGAACACAAATCACATACCCAGTTTGGCCATAAATTAAAAGCAAATATTTACCTTCATCGCATCATGCAGCTCAGCACGGCAACACACCAACAAACACACCACACAATCAAGCATCTAGACATTCTACATATACAGCAAGGACACAAGCCGGCCAACGCCGCCGCCGGTCGGCCGCAATCATACATCATTGAAAACGAAACGCTGCCGTCCATTCGTGTCCATGGTATTACTTTATGGCGAATGGCAACGGCAAACGGTGTCTAAGCGAATGCACTTTGTTCGAATCGCGGGACCATTTGGGGTCCTGACATCCTTGCTGCCATCATCACCGGCGCGGCAAGTGCGCTGCGGCCGGTCCAATTGTAACCCTGTTTTAGTGTGTGTGTGTGTGTGTGAGCTTGCTAGAGATGGTATTATAATAGGAACATAATAAAACCTCACCACGCTTGCCACTGGTCCCAGGCCAAATGGGATATCCGCAAATAGGATTTTGTGATTTATCGTAGAGCGTAAATCTTCAAAACAGTGGCACTCTGTGAAGTTCCTTTATGGACGGGATCAAGGGTGTCTCTGCTTGTATAATATGTATGTACCTAGTTTCGCCCATTCATTGGACAAATGAAAAACAAAAAAAAAGTTATATATATAAAGGAGCAAAACGTGCTAAAGCGATTATGGTGTTGAAGGCATTGGCATAACGGCCTCTGAACTAACTGTGTTTTCATGGACTTGATTGATATTTATTTGCTAGAGAGATACTGGATGAAGAGTTGATCTTAGTGTGGTTTAGGCTTCAGGCCCTTGGTAAAAGCTAGTTGAATTCTTGGAGAATTTATCCTTCGGATAATAATTAACTAACATAATTGAGATAAAGTGAATCCTAAGTTTACTTACCCAAGAAGTAGAGAGGAAGTGTTTGTGAATTATTACAGCATTTTTTTTACGACTTCCGGGCGGGATGTTCGTAATTTTTGTTTTTTTTTTCGAAGAGTATCACACAGTGGATACCTACAATCATAGACAAGTTAGTTTGCCTCACTTGGCAGACAAAGTAATGTCACAGTGTAAATGTTCCATAATTTTTACAAATGGCGGCAAATGTCATTTTGATTTGACGTTTATGTATGAAACAGTTGACAGCGAACGGAAGTTCTTTTGGCGAACTTCGAATTTTATAATAATAATTAGTTCCGATAAATAAATAAAAATAAAAAAAAATTTATATCTACCATTTCATTGGAAAATCCTCCATTCTAAGACAATTCGGAGTAAGATACCTTGGAAAACTTCAATAGATATAAACGATGTTCTGTGGGTGTGGAATGGCGAATTAAGCTAAGCCAAGTAGGTGAAACTGGGACAGTCTCAACAATTTCTTCAGGACGTTTAACTGGTCGTAGACCCCAGCGCAGATATGATAACAAATTTATTTCTTCTCGGAATGAGAAATTTTATCCCGAGTGATATACTATCAAACCGAAAGAAAATGTATGGTTTGATTCGAGCTCTAAAGAAGTTATTAGGGTTAGAGAAGTAAGTTCCGGGACATATAACGTTCATAGAACCAAATTTTTGCATGACCAAAAATTAAAGCATAATAAACTTCAATATTCCGAAGGCGGTAAAAATTGTTGGTCATTTGTACAAAAAATATTCGGAATTCTATTTCGTTTTCGGTTCCAACGCTCGTTCTTAATGACAATCATTTTGTCAGGTCTCAAGAAAAAAAATTGCTTACAGCTCAGATCGCTATTAATTCGACGCTGTCAGAAACTGTTATGACTCCACCAGTACTTGAGAGCGTAAGCGATTTTATGGGACGAATCTTACAGACCTTGTTCCTACATAAATCCGCTGATACCCCGGATAGTATCACTGTCATCTTACAGAAGAGGTCTTCTACAACGCTTTCAAAACAACTGCGTAAGCTTTTCCATCCATCAAAATTCTACTGGTCTCTTTCCGAGTTGATGGAAAACAGAATTTGTACAGCTTCTCCTTAAAAAAGGCGAATCTTTTTTACCTTCCACGTTAGGTTAAGTTAACCTCACCGCACTCCAATCTCAATAAATCAATCGAAACCATTGCAGTCATTCAGTAGGAAAGTGGAAGTTTAAGGAGGGGAATAAATGGGGAGTTTATGTTTGAGGTGCCTCCCTAAACCCTACTGACCTTTGAAAAAATGTCAGGATATGTTTAAGAGGTGTATTAGAGACATCGCACAGTTTGTGGAAGAAGTAATCTCCGAGGATTTCTTTACTAGTTCGGCCTAGGCTGGGGCATTGACAAAGGAAATGAATAATAATTTCTTAAAACCTTCTCAGTGCCCCATTCATTTCAATATTTCAAAGTTCGATATCCAGCAATGCCGTCTTGTTTCTACTGATTTTTTTTGACTGCACTAGGTAGCAACTAACAAATTTTGATTTGATAGATATTTTATTTTTAATATTATACAATATTTTAATAATACACAGCTTGCTCAGAGATTTGATATTTGAAATATATCTTACAACTGTAAAATTGTTAAACATTTTTAAAATAATTTTTGAATTTTCGGATGACATTCTAATGAAAACTGATTAAAAACCTTCATTTAATGTTTTTTTTTTAAATTTTGTATAAAAGATAAAAAGAAAGGAAAAGGTGACTTGGTAAAGAATATATATATATGTAAATACATACATACATGTATATATCTATATATATATATATATATATATATATAATATAAAATGAAAAGCAAACATTTATAATACAAATAAATTAAGGTAACTAATAAACAAATAAGTAAGTAAAAAAATAAAAAAAAATTAGCTAGATAAATTAATTAAATAAATAAAAATTATAAAATAAATAACAATTAAATAATAAGTAAATAAATAAATAGAGAACTAAAATAAATTAAAAATAAATACATATACATATTCCGAATTAAATTATTGCACAATTAAGAAATAATATAAATTTTAAAACAAAAGATTAAATCGGTTTAATTAAAGAAAAAATAATTCAAAATTCTGAACTAAATACTTAAACTAATTTGAGCTCAAAATAGGTACGCCATTTTATTTCTTGGATAAATTTGAATTTATGAGAAAAAAAAATTTTAAAGTTTGTGGAGCGGTTCTTAAGAAAAAAAGTTTTTTTTTCAAACTTTTGAAAACATTTTTTAAAAAATATTTAAAAACGCCAATTCAGCAAATACATATAATATGAGATTTTAGGTTATTATTTTCGCGGATGATATTCATATTACATAAAGTTTAAATTTTTCGGAACTTACCGCGTTAAATTTAAGAAATATTTTCAATTTCTTTTTCACGACGTTTCAAACTTCGTGGTCACGGGATGAGACATCAATCGCCAGTCTCATCCCGTGACCACGAAGTTTAATAGTTCTTCGAAAAGTCGGGAAAAAGAAATTGAAAATATTTCTTAAATTTAACGCGGTAAGTTCCGAAAAATTTAAACTTTATGTAATATAAATACATATAACTCTAATTTTAAAAAAAAATTTAATGAGCAGTTTTCAAAAGATAATTTTTTAAAATTTTTATCTTAAAAATGATTTTAAAAATAAAAAAAAAAAATATTAATTAAACATATTGGTACGCGGTATAACTTGGACAGCCTAAACCTGTATATGTGTGAAATTTCGAAAGCATCGGTTAAGCCATTTATGAGATAGTCGAAAGCAAAAAGAAAAACGATCCTATAGAAAGTACCGTTTTTAGACCTTTAACAATATGACCGGTCGTACATAAAAAGCTACACCGATTTTTTTAAATCAAAATCGTTAGAGCCGTTTTAGAAAAAAATAGGCTTTAACGTAACGGTTATATGGTAGGTACTGTTATTTATTGACCTAAAAAAAAATTTCAAATTACATTCTGTACAATACCTAAAAAACTCAAATACCAAGTTTGAAGCAATTCCCCTTTGGTCTGTAGGTGGACAGACTGACAGACTGACAGACTGACAGACTGACAGACTGACAGACTGACAGACTGACAGACTGACAGACTGACAGACTGACAGACTGACAGACTGACAGACTGACAGACTGACAGACTGACAGACTGACAGACTGACAGACTGACAGACTGACAGACTGACAGACTGACAGACTGACAGACTGACAGACTGACAGACTGACAGACTGACAGACTGACAGACTGACAGACTGACAGACTGACAGACTGACAGACTGACAGACTGACAGACTGACAGACTGACAGACTGACAGACTGACAGACTGACAGACTGACAGACTGACAGACTGACAGACTGACAGACTGACAGACTGACGAAGACTGACAGACTGACAGACTGACAGACTGACAGACTGACAGATGACAGACTGACAGACTGACAGACTGACAGACTGACAGACTGACAGACTGACAGACTGACAGACTGACAGACTGACAGACTGACAGACTGACAGACTGACAGACTGACAGACTGACAGACTGACAGACTGACAGACTGACAGACTGACAGACTGACAGACTGACAGACTGACAGACTGACAGACTGACAGACTGACAGACTGACAGACTGACAGACTGACAGACTGACAGACTGACAGACTGACAGACTGACAGACTGACAGACTGACAGACTGACAGACTGACAGACTGACAGACTGACAGACTGACAGACTGACAGACTGACAGACTGACAGACTGACAGACTGACAGACACACAGACTGACAGACTGACAGACTGACAGACTGACAGACTGACAGACTGACAGACTGACAGACTGACAGACTGACAGACTGACAGACTGACAGACTGACAGACTGACAGACTGACAGACTGACAGACTGACAGACTGACAGACTGACAGACTGACAGACTGACAGACTGACAGACTGACAGACTGACAGACTGACAGACTGACAGACTGACAGACTGACAGACTGACAGACTGACAGACTGACAGACTGACAGACTGACAGACTGACAGACTGACAGACTGACAGACTGACAGACTGACAGACTGACAGACTGACAGACTGACAGACTGACAGACTGACAGACTGACAGACTGACAGACTGACAGACTGACAGACTGACAGACTGACAGACTGACAGACTGACAGACTGACAGACTGACAGACTGACAGACTGACAGACTGACAGACTGACAGACTGACAGACTGACAGACTGACAGACTGACAGACTGACAGACTGACAGACTGACAGACTGACAGACTGACAGACTGACAGACTGACAGACTGACAGACTGACAGACTGACAGACTGACAGACTGACAGACTGACAGACTGACAGACTGACAGACTGACAGACTGACAGACTGACAGACTGACAGACTGACAGACTGACAGACTGACAGACTGACAGACTGACAGACTGACAGACTGACAGACTGACAGACTGACAGACTGACAGACTGACAGACTGACAGACTGACAGACTGACAGACTGACAGACTGACAGACTGACAGACTGACAGACTGACAGACTGACAGACTGACAGACTGACAGACTGACAGACTGACAGACTGACAGACTGACAGACTGACAGACTGACAGACTGACAGACTGACAGACTGACAGACTGACAGACTGACAGACTGACAGACTGACAGACTGACAGACTGACAGACTGACAGACTGACAGACTGACAGACTGACAGACTGACAGACTGACAGACTGACAGACTGACAGACTGACAGACTGACAGACTGACAGACTGACAGACTGACAGACTGACAGACTGACAGACTGACAGACTGACAGACTGACAGACTGACAGACTGACAGACTGACAGACTGACAGACTGACAGACTGACAGACTGACAGACTGACAGACTGACAGACTGACAGACTGACAGACTGACAGACTGACAGACTGACAGACTGACAGACTGACAGACTGACAGACTGACAGACTGACAGACTGACAGACTGACAGACTGACAGACTGACAGACTGACAGACTGACAGACTGACAGACTGACAGACTGACAGACTGACAGACTGACAGACTGGACAGACTGACAGACTGACAGACTGACAGACTGACAGACTGACAGACTGACAGACTGACAGACTGACAGACTGACAGACTGACAGACTGACAGACTGACAGACTGACAGACTGACAGACTGACAGACTGACAGACTGACAGACTGACAGACTGACAGACTGACAGACTGACAGACTGACAGACTGACAGACTGACAGACTGACAGACTGACAGACTGACAGACTGACAGACTGACAGACTGACAGACTGACAGACTGACAGACTGACAGACTGACAGACTGACAGACTGACAGACTGACAGACTGACAGACTGACAGACTGACAGACTGACAGACTGACAGACTGACAGACTGACAGACTGACAGACTGACAGACTGACAGACTGACAGACTGACAGACTGACAGACTGACAGACTGACAGACTGACAGACTGACAGACTGACAGACTGACAGACTGACAGACTGACAGACTGACAGACTGACAGACTGACAGACTGACAGACTGACAGACTGACAGACTGACAGACTGACAGACTGACAGACTGACAGACTGACAGACTGACAGACTGACAGACTGACAGACTGACAGACTGACAGACTGACAGACTGACAGACTGACAGACTGACAGACTGACAGACTGACAGACTGACAGACTGACAGACTGACAGACTGACAGACTGACAGACTGACAGACTGACAGACTGACAGACTGACAGACTGACAGACTGACAGACTGACAGACTGACAGACTGACAGACTGACAGACTGACAGACTGACAGACTGAAGACTGACAGACTGACAGACTGACAGACTGACAGACTGACTGACTGACAGACTGACAGACTGACAGACTGACAGACTGACAGACTGACAGACTGACAGACTGACAGACTGACAGACTGACAGACTGACAGACTGACAGACTGACAGACTGACAGACTGACAGACTGACAGACTGACAGACTGACAGACTGACAGACTGACAGACTGACAGACTGACAGACTGACAGACTGACAGACTGACAGACTGACAGACTGACAGACTGACAGACTGACAGACTGACAGACTGACAGACTGACAGACTGACAGACTGACAGACTGACAGACTGACAGACTGACAGACTGACAGACTGACAGACTGACAGACTGACAGACTGACAGACTGACAGACTGACAGACTGACAGACTGACAGACTGACAGACTGACAGACTGACAGACTGACAGACTGACAGACTGACAGACTGACAGACTGACAGACTGACAGACTGACAGACTGACAGACTGACAGACTGACAGACTGACAGACTGACAGACTGACAGACTGACAGACTGACAGACTGACAGACTGACAGACTGACAGACTGACAGACTGACAGACTGACAGACTGACAGACTGACAGACTGACAGACTGACAGACTGACAGACTGACAGACTGACAGACTGACAGACTGACAGACTGACAGACTGACAGACTGACAGACTGACAGACTGACAGACTGACAGACTGACAGACTGACAGACTGACAGACTGACAGACTGACAGACTGACAGACTGACAGACTGACAGACTGACAGACTGACAGACTGACAGACTGACAGACTGACAGACTGACAGACTGACAGACTGACAGACTGACAGACTGACAGACTGACAGACTGACAGACTGACAGACTGACAGACTGACAGACTGACAGACTGACAGACTGACAGACTGACAGACTGACAGACTGACAGACTGACAGACTGACAGACTGACAGACTGACAGACTGACAGACTGACAGACTGACAGACTGACAGACTGACAGACTGACAGACTGACAGACTGACAGACTGACAGACTGACAGACTGACAGACTGACAGACTGACAGACTGACAGACTGACAGACTGACAGACTGACAGACTGACAGACTGACAGACTGACAGACTGACAGACTGACAGACTGACAGACTGACAGACTGACAGACTGACAGACTGACAGACTGACAGACTGACAGACTGACAGACTGACAGACTGACAGACTGACAGACTGACAGACTGACAGACTGACAGACTGACAGACTGACAGACTGACAGACTGACAGACTGACAGACTGACAGACTGACAGACTGACAGACTGACAGACTGACAGACTGACAGACTGACAGACTGACAGACTGACAGACTGACAGACTGACAGACTGACAGACTGACAGACTGACAGACTGACAGACTGACAGACTGACAGACTGACAGACTGACAGACTGACAGACTGACAGACTGACAGACTGACAGACTGACAGACTGACAGACTGACAGACTGACAGACTGACAGACTGACAGACTGACAGACTGACAGACTGACAGACTGACAGACTGACAGACTGACAGACTGACAGACTGACAGACTGACAGACTGACAGACTGACAGACTGACAGACTGACAGACTGACAGACTGACAGACTGACAGACTGACAGACTGACAGACTGACAGACTGACAGACTGACAGACTGACAGACTGACAGACTGACAGACTGACAGACTGACAGACTGACAGACTGACAGACTGACAGACTGACAGACTGACAGACTGACAGACTGACAGACTGACAGACTGACAGACTGACAGACTGACAGACTGACAGACTGACAGACTGACAGACTGACAGACTGACAGACTGACAGACTGACAGACTGACAGACTGACAGACTGACAGACTGACAGACTGACAGACTGACAGACTGACAGACTGACAGACTGACAGACTGACAGACTGACAGACTGACAGACTGACAGACTGACAGACTGACAGACTGACAGACTGACAGACTGACAGACTGACAGACTGACAGACTGACAGACTGACAGACTGACAGACTGACAGACTGACAGACTGACAGACTGACAGACTGACAGACTGACAGACTGACAGACTGACAGACTGACAGACTGACAGACTGACAGACTGACAGACTGACAGACTGACAGACTGACAGACTGACAGACTGACAGACTGACAGACTGACAGACTGACAGACTGACAGACTGACAGACTGACAGACTGACAGACTGACAGACTGACAGACTGACAGACTGACAGACTGACAGACTGACAGACTGACAGACTGACAGACTGACAGACTGACAGACTGACAGACTGACAGACTGACAGACTGACAGACTGACAGACTGACAGACTGACAGACTGACAGACTGACAGACTGACAGACTGACAGACTGACAGACTGACAGACTGACAGACTGACAGACTGACAGACTGACAGACTGACAGACTGACAGACTGACAGACTGACAGACTGACAGACTGACAGACAGACTGACAGACTGACAGACTGACAGACTGACAGACTGACAGACTGACAGACTGACAGACTGACAGACTGACAGACTGACAGACTGACAGACTGACAGACTGACAGACTGACAGACTGACAGACTGACAGACTGACAGACTGACAGACTGACAGACTGACAGACTGACAGACTGACAGACTGACAGACTGACAGACTGACAGACTGACAGACTGACAGACTGACAGACTGACAGACTGACAGACTGACAGACTGACAGACTGACAGACTGACAGACTGACAGACTGACAGACTGACAGACTGACAGACTGACAGACTGACAGACTGACAGACTGACAGACTGACAGACTGACAGACTGACAGACTGACAGACTGACAGACTGACAGACTGACAGACTGACAGACTGACAGACTGACAGACTGACAGACTGACAGACTGACAGACTGACAGACTGACAGACTGACAGACTGACAGACTGACAGACTGACAGACTGACAGACTGACAGACTGACAGACTGACAGACTGACAGACTGACAGACTGACAGACTGACAGACTGACAGACTGACAGACTGACAGACTGACAGACTGACAGACTGACAGACTGACAGACTGACAGACTGACAGACTGACAGACTGACAGACTGACAGACTGACAGACTGACAGACTGACAGACTGACAGACTGACAGACTGACAGACTGACAGACTGACAGACTGACAGACTGACAGACTGACAGACTGACAGACTGACAGACTGACAGACTGACAGACTGACAGACTGACAGACTGACAGACTGACAGACTGACAGACTGACAGACTGACAGACTGACAGACTGACAGACTGACAGACTGACAGACTGACAGACTGACAGACTGACAGACTGACAGACTGACAGACTGACAGACTGACAGACTGACAGACTGACAGACTGACAGACTGACAGACTGACAGACTGACAGACTGACAGACTGACAGACTGACAGACTGACAGACTGACAGACTGACAGACTGACAGACTGACAGACTGACAGACTGACAGACTGACAGACTGACAGACTGACAGACTGACAGACTGACAGACTGACAGACTGACAGACTGACAGACTGACAGACTGACAGACTGACAGACTGACAGACTGACAGACTGACAGACTGACAGACTGACAGACTGACAGACTGACAGACTGACAGACTGACAGACTGACAGACTGACAGACTGACAGACTGACAGACTGACAGACTGACAGACTGACAGACTGACAGACTGACAGACTGACAGACTGACAGACTGACAGACTGACAGACTGACAGACTGACAGACTGACAGACTGACAGACTGACAGACTGACAGACTGACAGACTGACAGACTGACAGACTGACAGACTGACAGACTGACAGACTGACAGACTGACAGACTGACAGACTGACAGACTGACAGACTGACAGACTGACAGACTGACAGACTGGACTGACAGACTGACAGACTGACAGACTGACAGACTGACAGACTGACAGACTGACAGACTGACAGACTGACAGACTGACAGACTGACAGACTGACAGACTGACAGACTGACAGACTGACAGACTGACAGACTGACAGACTGACAGACTGACAGACTGACAGACTGACAGACTGACAGACTGACAGACTGACAGACTGACAGACTGACTGACTGACAGACTGACAGACTGACAGACTGACAGACTGACAGACTGACAGACTGACAGACTGACAGACTGACAGACTGACAGACTGACAGACTGACAGACTGACAGACTGACAGACTGACAGACTGACAGACTGACAGACTGACAGACTGACAGACTGACAGACTGACAGACTGACAGACTGACAGACTGACAGACTGACAGACTGACAGACTGACAGACTGACAGACTGACAGACTGACAGACTGACAGACTGACAGACTGACAGACTGACAGACTGACAGACTGACAGACTGACAGACTGACAGACTGACAGACTGACAGACTGACAGACTGACAGACTGACAGACTGACAGACTGACAGACTGACAGACTGACAGACTGACAGACTGACAGACTGACAGACTGACAGACTGACAGACTGACAGACTGACAGACTGACAGACTGACAGACTGACAGACTGACAGACTGACAGACTGACAGACTGACAGACTGACAGACTGACAGACTGACAGACTGACAGACTGACAGACTGACAGACTGACAGACTGACAGACTGACAGACTGACAGACTGACAGACTGACAGACTGACAGACTGACAGACTGACAGACTGACAGACTGACAGACTGACAGACTGACAGACTGACAGACTGACAGACTGACAGACTGACAGACTGACAGACTGACAGACTGACAGACTGACAGACTGACAGACTGACAGACTGACAGACTGACAGACTGACAGACTGACAGACTGACAGACTGACAGACTGACAGACTGACAGACTGACAGACTGACAGACTGACAGACTGACAGACTGACAGACTGACAGACTGACAGACTGACAGACTGACAGACTGACAGACTGACAGACTGACAGACTGACAGACTGACAGACTGACAGACTGACAGACTGACAGACTGACAGACTGACAGACTGACAGACTGACAGACTGACAGACTGACAGACTGACAGACTGACAGACTGACAGACTGACAGACTGACAGACTGACAGACTGACAGACTGACAGACTGACAGACTGACAGACTGACAGACTGACAGACTGACAGACTGACAGACTGACAGACTGACAGACTGACAGACTGACAGACTGACAGACTGACAGACTGACAGACTGACAGACTGACAGACTGACAGACTGACAGACTGACAGACTGACAGACTGACAGACTGACAGACTGACAGACTGACAGACTGACAGACTGACAGACTGACAGACTGACAGACTGACAGACTGACAGACTGACAGACTGACAGACTGACAGACTGACAGACTGACAGACTGACAGACTGACAGACTGACAGACTGACAGACTGACAGACTGACAGACTGACAGACTGACAGACTGACAGACTGACAGACTGACAGACTGACAGACTGACAGACTGACAGACTGACAGACTGACAGACTGACAGACTGACAGACTGACAGACTGACAGACTGACAGACTGACAGACTGACAGACTGACAGACTGACAGACTGACAGACTGACAGACTGACAGACTGACAGACTGACAGACTGACAGACTGACAGACTGACAGACTGACAGACTGACAGACTGACAGACTGACAGACTGACAGACTGACAGACTGACAGACTGACAGACTGACAGACTGACAGACTGACAGACTGACAGACTGACAGACTGACAGACTGACAGACTGACAGACTGACAGACTGACAGACTGACAGACTGACAGACTGACAGACTGACAGACTGACAGACTGACAGACTGACAGACTGACAGACTGACAGACTGACAGACTGACAGACTGACAGACTGACAGACTGACAGACTGACAGACTGACAGACTGACAGACTGACAGACTGACAGACTGACAGACTGACAGACTGACAGACTGACAGACTGACAGACTGACAGACTGACAGACTGACAGACTGACAGACTGACAGACTGACAGACTGACAGACTGACAGACTGACAGACTGACAGACTGACAGACTGACAGACTGACAGACTGACAGACTGACAGACTGACAGACTGACAGACTGACAGACTGACAGACTGACAGACTGACAGACTGACAGACTGACAGACTGACAGACTGACAGACTGACAGACTGACAGACTGACAGACTGACAGACTGACAGACTGACAGACTGACAGACTGACAGACTGACAGACTGACAGACTGACAGACTGACAGACTGACAGACTGACAGACTGACAGACTGACAGACTGACAGACTGACAGACTGACAGACTGACAGACTGACAGACTGACAGACTGACAGACTGACAGACTGACAGACTGACAGACTGACAGACTGACAGACTGACAGACTGACAGACTGACAGACTGACAGACTGACAGACTGACAGACTGACAGACTGACAGACTGACAGACTGACAGACTGACAGACTGACAGACTGACAGACTGACAGACTGACAGACTGACAGACTGACAGACTGACAGACTGACAGACTGACAGACTGACAGACTGACAGACTGACAGACTGACAGACTGACAGACTGACAGACTGACAGACTGACAGACTGACAGACTGACAGACTGACAGACTGACAGACTGACAGACTGACAGACTGACAGACTGACAGACTGACAGACTGACAGACTGACAGACTGACAGACTGACAGACTGACAGACTGACAGACTGACAGACTGACAGACTGACAGACTGACAGACTGACAGACTGACAGACTGACAGACTGACAGACTGACAGACTGACAGACTGACAGACTGACAGACTGACAGACTGACAGACTGACAGACTGACAGACTGACAGACTGACAGACTGACAGACTGACAGACTGACAGACTGACAGACTGACAGACTGACAGACTGACAGACTGACAGACTGACAGACTGACAGACTGACAGACTGACAGACTGACAGACTGACAGACTGACAGACTGACAGACTGACAGACTGACAGACTGACAGACTGACAGACTGACAGACTGACAGACTGACAGACTGACAGACTGACAGACTGACAGACTGACAGACTGACAGACTGACAGACTGACAGACTGACAGACTGACAGACTGACAGACTGACAGACTGACAGACTGACAGACTGACAGACTGACAGACTGACAGACTGACAGACTGACAGACTGACAGACTGACAGACTGACAGACTGACAGACTGACAGACTGACAGACTGACAGACTGACAGACTGACAGACTGACAGACTGACAGACTGACAGACTGACAGACTGACAGACTGACAGACTGACAGACTGACAGACTGACAGACTGACAGACTGACAGACTGACAGACTGACAGACTGACAGACTGACAGACTGACAGACTGACAGACTGACAGACTGACAGACTGACAGACTGACAGACTGACAGACTGACAGACTGACAGACTGACAGACTGACAGACTGACAGACTGACAGACTGACAGACTGACAGACTGACAGACTGACAGACTGACAGACTGACAGACTGACAGACTGACAGACTGACAGACTGACAGACTGACAGACTGACAGACTGACAGACTGACAGACTGACAGACTGACAGACTGACAGACTGACAGACTGACAGACTGACAGACTGACAGACTGACAGACTGACAGACTGACAGACTGACAGACTGACAGACTGACAGACTGACAGACTGACAGACTGACAGACTGACAGACTGACAGACTGACAGACTGACAGACTGACAGACTGACAGACTGACAGACTGACAGACTGACAGACTGACAGACTGACAGACTGACAGACTGACAGACTGACAGACTGACAGACTGACAGACTGACAGACTGACAGACTGAAGACTGACAGACTGACAGACTGACAGACTGACAGACTGACAGACTGACAGACTGACAGACTGACAGACTGACAGACTGACAGACTGACAGACTGACAGACTGACAGACTGACAGACTGACAGACTGACAGACTGACAGACTGACAGACTGACAGACTGACAGACTGACAGACTGACAGACTGACAGACTGACAGACTGACAGACTGACAGACTGACAGACTGACAGACTGACAGACTGACAGACTGACAGACTGACAGACTGACAGACTGACAGACTGACAGACTGACAGACTGACAGACTGACAGACTGACAGACTGACAGACTGACAGACTGACAGACTGACAGACTGACAGACTGACAGACTGACAGACTGACAGACTGACAGACTGACAGACTGACAGACTGACAGACTGACAGACTGACAGACTGACAGACTGACAGACTGACAGACTGACAGACTGACAGACTGACAGACTGACAGACTGACAGACTGACAGACTGACAGACTGACAGACTGACAGACTGACAGACTGACAGACTGACAGACTGACAGACTGACAGACTGACAGACTGACAGACTGACAGACTGACAGACTGACAGACTGACAGACTGACAGACTGACAGACTGACAGACTGACAGACTGACAGACTGACAGACTGACAGACTGACAGACTGACAGACTGACAGACTGACAGACTGACAGACTGACAGACTGACAGACTGACAGACTGACAGACTGACAGACTGACAGACTGACAGACTGACAGACTGACAGACTGACAGACTGACAGACTGACAGACTGACAGACTGACAGACTGACAGACTGACAGACTGACAGACTGACAGACTGACAGACTGACAGACTGACAGACTGACAGACTGACAGACTGACAGACTGACAGACTGACAGACTGACAGACTGACAGACTGACAGACTGACAGACTGACAGACTGACAGACTGACAGACTGACAGACTGACAGACTGACAGACTGACAGACTGACAGACTGACAGACTGACAGACTGACAGACTGACAGACTGACAGACTGACAGACTGACAGACTGACAGACTGACAGACTGACAGACTGACAGACTGACAGACTGACAGACTGACAGACTGACAGACTGACAGACTGACAGACTGACAGACTGACAGACTGACAGACTGACAGACTGACAGACTGACAGACTGACAGACTGACAGACTGACAGACTGACAGACTGACAGACTGACAGACTGACAGACTGACAGACTGACAGACTGACAGACTGACAGACTGACAGACTGACAGACTGACAGACTGACAGACTGACAGACTGACAGACTGACAGACTGACAGACTGACAGACTGACAGACTGACAGACTGACAGACTGACAGACTGACAGACTGACAGACTGACAGACTGACAGACTGACAGACTGACAGACTGACAGACTGACAGACTGACAGACTGACAGACTGACAGACTGACAGACTGACAGACTGACAGACTGACAGACTGACAGACTGACAGACTGACAGACTGACAGACTGACAGACTGACAGACTGACAGACTGACAGACTGACAGACTGACAGACTGACAGACTGACAGACTGACAGACTGACAGACTGACAGACTGACAGACTGACAGACTGACAGACTGACAGACTGACAGACTGACAGACTGACAGACTGACAGACTGACAGACTGACAGACTGACAGACTGACAGACTGACAGACTGACAGACTGACAGACTGACAGACTGACAGACTGACAGACTGACAGACTGACAGACTGACAGACTGACAGACTGACAGACTGACAGACTGACAGACTGACAGACTGACAGACTGACAGACTGACAGACTGACAGACTGACAGACTGACAGACTGACAGACTGACAGACTGACAGACTGACAGACTGACAGACTGACAGACTGACAGACTGACAGACTGACAGACTGACAGACTGACAGACTGACAGACTGACAGACTGACAGACTGACAGACTGACAGACTGACAGACTGACAGACTGACAGACTGACAGACTGACAGACTGACAGACTGACAGACTGACAGACTGACAGACTGACAGACTGACAGACTGACAGACTGACAGACTGACAGACTGACAGACTGACAGACTGACAGACTGACAGACTGACAGACTGACAGACTGACAGACTGACAGACTGACAGACTGACAGACTGACAGACTGACAGACTGACAGACTGACAGACTGACAGACTGACAGACTGACAGACTGACAGACTGACAGACTGACAGACTGACAGACTGACAGACTGACAGACTGACAGACTGACAGACTGACAGACTGACAGACTGACAGACTGACAGACTGACAGACTGACAGACTGACAGACTGACAGACTGACAGACTGACAGACTGACAGACTGACAGACTGACAGACTGACAGACTGACAGACTGACAGACTGACAGACTGACAGACTGACAGACTGACAGACTGACAGACTGACAGACTGACAGACTGACAGACTGACAGACTGACAGACTGACAGACTGACAGACTGACAGACTGACAGACTGACAGACTGACAGACTGACAGACTGACAGACTGACAGACTGACAGACTGACAGACTGACAGACTGACAGACTGACAGACTGACAGACTGACAGACTGACAGACTGACAGACTGACAGACTGACAGACTGACAGACTGACAGACTGACAGACTGACAGACTGACAGACTGACAGACTGACAGACTGACAGACTGACAGACTGACAGACTGACAGACTGACAGACTGACAGACTGACAGACTGACAGACTGACAGACTGACAGACTGACAGACTGACAGACTGACAGACTGACAGACTGACAGACTGACAGACTGACAGACTGACAGACTGACAGACTGACAGACTGACAGACTGACAGACTGACAGACTGACAGACTGACAGACTGACAGACTGACAGACTGACAGACTGACAGACTGACAGACTGACAGACTGACAGACTGACAGACTGACAGACTGACAGACTGACAGACTGACAGACTGACAGACTGACAGACTGACAGACAGACTGACAGACTGACAGACTGACAGACTGACAGACTGACAGACTGACAGACTGACAGACTGACAGACTGACAGACTGACAGACTGACAGACTGACAGACTGACAGACTGACAGACTGACAGACTGACAGACTGACAGACTGACAGACTGACAGACTGACAGACTGACAGACTGACAGACTGACAGACTGACAGACTGACAGACTGACAGACTGACAGACTGACAGACTGACAGACTGACAGACTGACAGACTGACAGACTGACAGACTGACAGACTGACAGACTGACAGACTGACAGACTGACAGACTGACAGACTGACAGACTGACAGACTGACAGACTGACAGACTGACAGACTGACAGACTGACAGACTGACAGACTGACAGACTGACAGACTGACAGACTGACAGACTGACAGACTGACAGACTGACAGACTGACAGACTGACAGACTGACAGACTGACAGACTGACAGACTGACAGACTGACAGACTGACAGACTGACAGACTGACAGACTGACAGACTGACAGACTGACAGACTGACAGACTGACAGACTGACAGACTGACAGACTGACAGACTGACAGACTGACAGACTGACAGACTGACAGACTGACAGACTGACAGACTGACAGACTGACAGACTGACAGACTGACAGACTGACAGACTGACAGACTGACAGACTGACAGACTGACAGACTGACAGACTGACAGACTGACAGACTGACAGACTGACAGACTGACAGACTGACAGACTGACAGACTGACAGACTGACAGACTGACAGACTGACAGACTGACAGACTGACAGACTGACAGACTGACAGACTGACAGACTGACAGACTGACAGACTGACAGACTGACAGACTGACAGACTGACAGACTGACAGACTGACAGACTGACAGACTGACAGACTGACAGACTGACAGACTGACAGACTGACAGACTGACAGACTGACAGACTGACAGACTGACAGACTGACAGACTGACAGACTGACAGACTGACAGACTGACAGACTGACAGACTGACAGACTGACAGACTGACAGACTGACAGACTGACAGACTGACAGACTGACAGACTGACAGACTGACAGACTGACAGACTGACAGACTGACAGACTGACAGACTGACAGACTGACAGACTGACAGACTGACAGACTGACAGACTGACAGACTGACAGACTGACAGACTGACAGACTGACAGACTGACAGACTGACAGACTGACAGACTGACAGACTGACAGACTGACAGACTGACAGACTGACAGACTGACAGACTGACAGACTGACAGCGACACTGACAGACTGACAGACTGACAGACTGACAGACTGACAGACTGACAGACTGACAGACTGACAGACTGACAGACTGACAGACTGACAGACTGACAGACTGACAGACTGACAGACTGACAGACTGACAGACTGACAGACTGACAGACTGACAGACTGACAGACTGACAGACTGACAGACTGACAGACTGACAGACTGACAGACTGACAGACTGACAGACTGACAGACTGACAGACTGACAGACTGACAGACTGACAGACTGACAGACTGACAGACTGACAGACTGACAGACTGACAGACTGACAGACTGACAGACTGACAGACTGACAGACTGACAGACTGACAGACTGACAGACTGACAGACTGACAGACTGACAGACTGACAGACTGACAGACTGACAGACTGACAGACTGACAGACTGACAGACTGACAGACTGACAGACTGACAGACTGACAGACTGACAGACTGACAGACTGACAGACTGACAGACTGACAGACTGACAGACTGACAGACTGACAGACTGACAGACTGACAGACTGACAGACTGACAGACTGACAGACTGACAGACTGACAGACTGACAGACTGACAGACTGACAGACTGACAGACTGACAGACTGACAGACTGACAGACTGACAGACTGACAGACTGACAGACTGACAGACTGACAGACTGACAGACTGACAGACTGACAGACTGACAGACTGACAGACTGACAGACTGACAGACTGACAGACTGACAGACTGACAGACTGACAGACTGACAGACTGACAGACTGACAGACTGACAGACTGACAGACTGACAGACTGACAGACTGACAGACTGACAGACTGACAGACTGACAGACTGACAGACTGACAGACTGACAGACTGACAGACTGACAGACTGACAGACTGACAGACTGACAGACTGACAGACTGACAGACTGACAGACTGACAGACTGACAGACTGACAGACTGACAGACTGACAGACTGACAGACTGACAGACTGACAGACTGACAGACTGACAGACTGACAGACTGACAGACTGACAGACTGACAGACTGACAGACTGACAGACTGACAGACTGACAGACTGACAGACTGACAGACTGACAGACTGACAGACTGACAGACTGACAGACTGACAGACTGACAGACTGACAGACTGACAGACTGACAGACTGACAGACTGACAGACTGACAGACTGACAGACTGACAGACTGACAGACTGACAGACTGACAGACTGACAGACTGACAGACTGACAGACTGACAGACTGACAGACTGACAGACTGACAGACTGACAGACTGACAGACTGACAGACTGACAGACTGACAGACTGACAGACTGACAGACTGACAGACTGACAGACTGACAGACTGACAGACTGACAGACTGACAGACTGACAGACTGACAGACTGACAGACTGACAGACTGACAGACTGACAGACTGACAGACTGACAGACTGACAGACTGACAGACTGACAGACTGACAGACTGACAGACTGACAGACTGACAGACTGACAGACTGACAGACTGACAGACTGACAGACTGACAGACTGACAGACTGACTGAGACTGACAGACTGACAGACTGACAGACTGACAGACTGACAGACTGACAGACTGACAGACTGACAGACTGACAGACTGACAGACTGACAGACTGACAGACTGACAGACTGACAGACTGACAGACTGACAGACTGACAGACTGACAGACTGACAGACTGACAGACTGACAGACTGACAGACTGACAGACTGACAGACTGACAGACTGACAGACTGACAGACTGACAGACTGACAGACTGACAGACTGACAGACTGACAGACTGACAGACTGACAGACTGACAGACTGACAGACTGACAGACTGACAGACTGACAGACTGACAGACTGACAGACTGACAGACTGACAGACTGACAGACTGACAGACTGACAGACTGACAGACTGACAGACTGACAGACTGACAGACTGACAGACTGACAGACTGACAGACTGACAGACTGACAGACTGACAGACTGACAGACTGACAGACTGACAGACTGACAGACTGACAGACTGACAGACTGACAGACTGACAGACTGACAGACTGACAGACTGACAGACTGACAGACTGACAGACTGACAGACTGACAGACTGACAGACTGACAGACTGACAGACTGACAGACTGACAGACTGACAGACTGACAGACTGACAGACTGACAGACTGACAGACTGACAGACTGACAGACTGACAGACTGACAGACTGACAGACTGACAGACTGACAGACTGACAGACTGACAGACTGACAGACTGACAGACTGACAGACTGACAGACTGACAGACTGACAGACTGACAGACTGACAGACTGACAGACTGACAGACTGACAGACTGACAGACTGACAGACTGACAGACTGACAGACTGACAGACTGACAGACTGACAGACTGACAGACTGACAGACTGACAGACTGACAGACTGACAGACTGACAGACTGACAGACTGACAGACTGACAGACTGACAGACTGACAGACTGACAGACTGACAGACTGACAGACTGACAGACTGACAGACTGACAGACTGACAGACTGACAGACTGACAGACTGACAGACTGACAGACTGACAGACTGACAGACTGACAGACTGACAGACTGACAGACTGACAGACTGACAGACTGACAGACTGACAGACTGACAGACTGACAGACTGACAGACTGACAGACTGACAGACTGACAGACTGACAGACTGACAGACTGACAGACTGACAGACTGACAGACTGACAGACTGACAGACTGACAGACTGACAGACTGACAGACTGACAGACTGACAGACTGACAGACTGACAGACTGACAGACTGACAGACTGACAGACTGACAGACTGACAGACTGACAGACTGACAGACTGACAGACTGACAGACTGACAGACTGACAGACTGACAGACTGACAGACTGACAGACTGACAGACTGACAGACTGACAGACTGACAGACTGACAGACTGACAGACTGACAGACTGACAGACTGACAGACTGACAGACTGACAGACTGACAGACTGACAGACTGACAGACTGACAGACTGACAGACTGACAGACTGACAGACTGACAGACTGACAGACTGACAGACTGACAGACTGACAGACTGACAGACTGACAGACTGACAGACTGACAGACTGACAGACTGACAGACTGACAGACTGACAGACTGACAGACTGACAGACTGACAGACTGACAGACTGACAGACTGACAGACTGACAGACTGACAGACTGACAGACTGACAGACTGACAGACTGACAGACTGACAGACTGACAGACTGACAGACTGACAGACTGACAGACTGACAGACTGACAGACTGACAGACTGACAGACTGACAGACTGACAGACTGACAGACTGACAGACAGACTGACAGACTGACAGACTGACAGACTGACAGACTGACAGACTGACAGACTGACAGACTGACAGACTGACAGACTGACAGACTGACAGACTGACAGACTGACAGACTGACAGACTGACAGACTGACAGACTGACAGACTGACAGACTGACAGACTGACAGACTGACAGACTGACAGACTGACAGACTGACAGACTGACAGACTGACAGACTGACAGACTGACAGACTGACAGACTGACAGACTGACAGACTGACAGACTGACAGACTGACAGACTGACAGACTGACAGACTGACAGACTGACAGACTGACAGACTGACAGACTGACAGACTGACAGACTGACAGACTGACAGACTGACAGACTGACAGACTGACAGACTGACAGACTGACAGACTGACAGACTGACAGACTGACAGACTGACAGACTGACAGACTGACAGACTGACAGACTGACAGACTGACAGACTGACAGACTGACAGACTGACAGACTGACAGACTGACAGACTGACAGACTGACAGACTGACAGACTGACAGACTGACAGACTGACAGACTGACAGACTGACAGACTGACAGACTGACAGACTGACAGACTGACAGACTGACAGACTGACAGACTGACAGACTGACAGACTGACAGACTGACAGACTGACAGACTGACAGACTGACAGACTGACAGACTGACAGACTGACAGACTGACAGACTGACAGACTGACAGACTGACAGACTGACAGACTGACAGACTGACAGACTGACAGACTGACAGACTGACAGACTGACAGACTGACAGACTGACAGACTGACAGACTGACAGACTGACAGACTGACAGACTGACAGACTGACAGACTGACAGACTGACAGACTGACAGACTGACAGACTGACAGACTGACAGACTGACAGACTGACAGACTGACAGACTGACAGACTGACAGACTGACAGACTGACAGACTGACAGACTGACAGACTGACAGACTGACAGACTGACAGACTGACAGACTGACAGACTGACAGACTGACAGACTGACAGACTGACAGACTGACAGACTGACAGACTGACAGACTGACAGACTGACAGACTGACAGACTGACAGACTGACAGACTGACAGACTGACAGACTGACAGACTGACAGACTGACAGACTGACAGACTGACAGACTGACAGACTGACAGACTGACAGACTGACAGACTGACAGACTGACAGACTGACAGACTGACAGACTGACAGACTGACAGACTGACAGACTGACAGACTGACAGACTGACAGACTGACAGACTGACAGACTGACAGACTGACAGACTGACAGACTGACAGACTGACAGACTGACAGACTGACAGACTGACAGACTGACAGACTGACAGACTGACAGACTGACAGACTGACAGACTGACAGACTGACAGACTGACAGACTGACAGACTGACAGACTGACAGACTGACAGACTGACAGACTGACAGACTGACAGACTGACAGACTGACAGACTGACAGACTGACAGACTGACAGACTGACAGACTGACAGACTGACAGACTGACAGACTGACAGACTGACAGACTGACAGACTGACAGACTGACAGACTGACAGACTGACAGACTGACAGACTGACAGACTGACAGACTGACAGACTGACAGACTGACAGACTGACAGACTGACAGACTGACAGACTGACAGACTGACAGACTGACAGACTGACAGACTGACAGACTGACAGACTGACAGACTGACAGACTGACAGACTGACAGACTGACAGACTGACAGACTGACAGACTGACAGACTGACAGACTGACAGACTGACAGACTGACAGACTGACAGACTGACAGACTGACAGACTGACAGACTGACAGACTGACAGACTGACAGACTGACAGACTGACAGACTGACAGACTGACAGACTGACAGACTGACAGACTGACAGACTGACAGACTGACAGACTGACAGACTGACAGACTGACAGACTGACAGACTGACAGACTGACAGACTGACAGACTGACAGACTGACAGACTGACAGACTGACAGACTGACAGACTGACAGACTGACAGACTGACAGACTGACAGACTGACAGACTGACAGACTGACAGACTGACAGACTGACAGACTGACAGACTGACAGACTGACAGACTGACAGACTGACAGACTGACAGACTGACAGACTGACAGACTGACAGACTGACAGACTGACAGACTGACAGACTGACAGACTGACAGACTGACAGACTGACAGACTGACAGACTGACAGACTGACAGACTGACAGACTGACAGACTGACAGACTGACAGACTGACAGACTGACAGACTGACAGACTGACAGACTGACAGACTGACAGACTGACAGACTGACAGACTGACAGACTGACAGACTGACAGACTGACAGACTGACAGACTGACAGACTGACAGACTGACAGACTGACAGACTGACAGACTGACAGACTGACAGACTGACAGACTGACAGACTGACAGACTGACAGACTGACAGACTGACAGACTGACAGACTGACAGACTGACAGACTGACAGACTGACAGACTGACAGACTGACAGACTGACAGACTGACAGACTGACAGACTGACAGACTGACAGACTGACAGACTGACAGACTGACAGACTGACAGACTGACAGACTGACAGACTGACAGACTGACAGACTGACAGACTGACAGACTGACAGACTGACAGACTGACAGACTGACAGACTGACAGACTGACAGACTGACAGACTGACAGACTGACAGACTGACAGACTGACAGACTGACAGACTGACAGACTGACAGACTGACAGACTGACAGACTGACAGACTGACAGACTGACAGACTGACAGACTGACAGACTGACAGACTGACAGACTGACAGACTGACAGACTGACAGACTGACAGACTGACAGACTGACAGACTGACAGACGACTGACAGACTGACAGACTGACAGACTGACAGACTGACAGACTGACAGACTGACAGACTGACAGACTGACAGACTGACAGACTGACAGACTGACAGACTGACAGACTGACAGACTGACAGACTGACAGACTGACAGACTGACAGACTGACAGACTGACAGACTGACAGACTGACAGACTGACAGACTGACAGACTGACAGACTGACAGACTGACAGACTGACAGACTGACAGACTGACAGACTGACAGACTGACAGACTGACAGACTGACAGACTGACAGACTGACAGACTGACAGACTGACAGACTGACAGACTGACAGACTGACAGACTGACAGACTGACAGACTGACAGACTGACAGACTGACAGACTGACAGACTGACAGACTGACAGACTGACAGACTGACAGACTGACAGACTGACAGACTGACAGACTGACAGACTGACAGACTGACAGACTGACAGACTGACAGACTGACAGACTGACAGACTGACAGACTGACAGACTGACAGACTGACAGACTGACAGACTGACAGACTGACAGACTGACAGACTGACAGACTGACAGACTGACAGACTGACAGACTGACAGACTGACAGACTGACAGACTGACAGACTGACAGACTGACAGACTGACAGACTGACAGACTGACAGACTGACAGACTGACAGACTGACAGACTGACAGACTGACAGACTGACAGACTGACAGACTGACAGACTGACAGACTGACAGACTGACAGACTGACAGACTGACAGACTGACAGACTGACAGACTGACAGACTGACAGACTGACAGACTGACAGACTGACAGACTGACAGACTGACAGACTGACAGACTGACAGACTGACAGACTGACAGACTGACAGACTGACAGACTGACAGACTGACAGACTGACAGACTGACAGACTGACAGACTGACAGACTGACAGACTGACAGACTGACAGACTGACAGACTGACAGACTGACAGACTGACAGACTGACAGACTGACAGACTGACAGACTGACAGACTGACAGACTGACAGACTGACAGACTGACAGACTGACAGACTGACAGACTGACAGACTGACAGACTGACAGACTGACAGACTGACAGACTGACAGACTGACAGACTGACAGACTGACAGACTGACAGACTGACAGACTGACAGACTGACAGACTGACAGACTGACAGACTGACAGACTGACAGACTGACAGACTGACAGACTGACAGACTGACAGACTGACAGACTGACAGACTGACAGACTGACAGACTGACAGACTGACAGACTGACAGACTGACAGACTGACAGACTGACAGACTGACAGACTGACAGACTGACAGACTGACAGACTGACAGACTGACAGACTGACAGACTGACAGACTGACAGACTGACAGACTGACAGACTGACAGACTGACAGACTGACAGACTGACAGACTGACAGACTGACAGACTGACAGACTGACAGACTGACAGACTGACAGACTGACAGACTGACAGACTGACAGACTGACAGACTGACAGACTGACAGACTGACAGACTGACAGACTGACAGACTGACAGACTGACAGACTGACAGACTGACAGACTGACAGACTGACAGACTGACAGACTGACAGACTGACAGACTGACAGACTGACAGACTGACAGACTGACAGACTGACAGACTGACAGACTGACAGACTGACAGACTGACAGACTGACAGACTGACAGACTGACAGACTGACAGACTGACAGACTGACAGACTGACAGACTGACAGACTGACAGACTGACAGACTGACAGACTGACAGACTGACAGACTGACAGACTGACAGACTGACAGACTGACAGACTGACAGACTGACAGACTGACAGACTGACAGACTGACAGACTGACAGACTGACAGACTGACAGACTGACAGACTGACAGACTGACAGACTGACAGACTGACAGACTGACAGACTGACAGACTGACAGACTGACAGACTGACAGACTGACAGACTGACAGACTGACAGACTGACAGACTGACAGACTGACAGACTGACAGACTGACAGACTGACAGACTGACAGACTGACAGACTGACAGACTGACAGACTGACAGACTGACAGACTGACAGACTGACAGACTGACAGACTGACAGACTGACAGACTGACAGACTGACAGACTGACAGACTGACAGACTGACAGACTGACAGACTGACAGACTGACAGACTGACAGACTGACAGACTGACAGACTGACAGACTGACAGACTGACAGACTGACAGACTGACAGACTGACAGACTGACAGACTGACAGACTGACAGACTGACAGACTGACAGACTGACAGACTGACAGACTGACAGACTGACAGACTGACAGACTGACAGACTGACAGACTGACAGACTGACAGACTGACAGACTGACAGACTGACAGACTGACAGACTGACAGACTGACAGACTGACAGACTGACAGACTGACAGACTGACAGACTGACAGACTGACAGACTGACAGACTGACAGACTGACAGACTGACAGACTGACAGACTGACAGACTGACAGACTGACAGACTGACAGACTGACAGACTGACAGACTGACAGACTGACAGACTGACAGACTGACAGACTGACAGACTGACAGACTGACAGACTGACAGACTGACAGACTGACAGACTGACAGACTGACAGACTGACAGACTGACAGACTGACAGACTGACAGACTGACAGACTGACAGACTGACAGACTGACAGACTGACAGACTGACAGACTGACAGACTGACAGACTGACAGACTGACAGACTGACAGACTGACAGACTGACAGACTGACAGACTGACAGACTGACAGACTGACAGACTGACAGACTGACACAGACTGACAGACTGACAGACTGACAGACTGACAGACTGACAGACTGACAGACTGACAGACTGACAGACTGACAGACTGACAGACTGACAGACTGACAGACTGACAGACTGACAGACTGACAGACTGACAGACTGACAGACTGACAGACTGACAGACTGACAGACTGACAGACTGACAGACTGACAGACTGACAGACTGACAGACTGACAGACTGACAGACTGACAGACTGACAGACTGACAGACTGACAGACTGACAGACTGACAGACTGACAGACTGACAGACTGACAGACTGACAGACTGACAGACTGACAGACTGACAGACTGACAGACTGACAGACTGACAGACTGACAGACTGACAGACTGACAGACTGACAGACTGACAGACTGACAGACTGACAGACTGACAGACTGACAGACTGACAGACTGACAGACTGACAGACTGACAGACTGACAGACTGACAGACTGACAGACTGACAGACTGACAGACTGACAGACTGACAGACTGACAGACTGACAGACTGACAGACTGACAGACTGACAGACTGACAGACTGACAGACTGACAGACTGACAGACTGACAGACTGACAGACTGACAGACTGACAGACTGACAGACTGACAGACTGACAGACTGACAGACTGACAGACTGACAGACTGACAGACTGACAGACTGACAGACTGACAGACTGACAGACTGACAGACTGACAGACTGACAGACTGACAGACTGACAGACTGACAGACTGACAGACTGACAGACTGACAGACTGACAGACTGACAGACTGACAGACTGACAGACTGACAGACTGACAGACTGACAGACTGACAGACTGACAGACTGACAGACTGACAGACTGACAGACTGACAGACTGACAGACTGACAGACTGACAGACTGACAGACTGACAGACTGACAGACTGACAGACTGACAGACTGACAGACTGACAGACTGACAGACTGACAGACTGACAGACTGACAGACTGACAGACTGACAGACTGACAGACTGACAGACTGACAGACTGACAGACTGACAGACTGACAGACTGACAGACTGACAGACTGACAGACTGACAGACTGACAGACTGACAGACTGACAGACTGACAGACTGACAGACTGACAGACTGACAGACTGACAGACTGACAGACTGACAGACTGACAGACTGACAGACTGACAGACTGACAGACTGACAGACTGACAGACTGACAGACTGACAGACTGACAGACTGACAGACTGACAGACTGACAGACTGACAGACTGACAGACTGACAGACTGACAGACTGACAGCAGCTGACAGACTGACAGACTGACAGACTGACAGACTGACAGACTGACAGACTGACAGACTGACAGACTGACAGACTGACAGACTGACAGACTGACAGACTGACAGACTGACAGACTGACAGACTGACAGACTGACAGACTGACAGACTGACAGACTGACAGACTGACAGACTGACAGACTGACAGACTGACAGACTGACAGACTGACAGACTGACAGACTGACAGACTGACAGACTGACAGACTGACAGACTGACAGACTGACAGACTGACAGACTGACAGACTGACAGACTGACAGACTGACAGACTGACAGACTGACAGACTGACAGACTGACAGACTGACAGACTGACAGACTGACAGACTGACAGACTGACAGACTGACAGACTGACAGACTGACAGACTGACAGACTGACAGACTGACAGACTGACAGACTGACAGACTGACAGACTGACAGACTGACAGACTGACAGACTGACAGACTGACAGACTGACAGACTGACAGACTGACAGACTGACAGTCTGTCAGTCTGTCAGTCTGTCAGTCTGTCAGTCTGACAGTCTGTCAGTCTGTCAGTCTGTCAGTCTGTCAGTCTGTCAGTCTGTCAGTCTGTCAGTCTGTCAGTCTGTCAGTCTGTCAGTCTGTCAGTCTGTCAGTCTGTCAGTCTGTCAGTCTGTCAGTCTGTCAGTCTGTCAGTCTGTCAGTCTGTCAGTCTGTCAGTCTGTCAGTCTGTCAGTCTGTCAGTCTGTCAGTCTGTCAGTCTGTCAGTCTGTCAGTCTGTCAGTCTGTCAGTCTGTCAGTCTGTCAGTCTGTCAGTCTGTCAGTCTGTCAGTCTGTCAGTCTGTCAGTCTGTCAGTCTGTCAGTCTGTCAGTCTGTCAGTCTGTCAGTCTGTCAGTCTGTCAGTCTGTCAGTCTGTCAGTCTGTCAGTCTGTCAGTCTGTCAGTCTGTCAGTCTGTCAGTCTGTCAGTCTGTCAGTCTGTCAGTCTGTCAGTCTGTCAGTCTGTCAGTCTGTCAGTCTGTCAGTCTGTCAGTCTGTCAGTCTGTCAGTCTGTCAGTCTGTCAGTCTGTCAGTCTGTCAGTCTGTCAGTCTGTCAGTCTGTCAGTCTGTCAGTCTGTCAGTCTGTCAGTCTGTCAGTCTGTCAGTCTGTCAGTCTGTCAGTCTGTCAGTCTGTCAGTCTGTCAGTCTGTCAGTCTGTCAGTCTGTCAGTCTGTCAGTCTGTCAGTCTGTCAGTCTGTCAGTCTGTCAGTCTGTCAGTCTGTCAGTCTGTCAGTCTGTCAGTCTGTCAGTCTGTCAGTCTGTCAGTCTGTCAGTCTGTCAGTCTGTCAGTCTGTCAGTCTGTCAGTCTGTCAGTCTGTCAGTCTGTCAGTCTGTCAGTCTGTCAGTCTGTCAGTCTGTCAGTCTGTCAGTCTGTCAGTCTGTCAGTCTGTCAGTCTGTCAGTCTGTCAGTCTGTCAGTCTGTCAGTCTGTCAGTCTGTCAGTCTGTCAGTCTGTCAGTCTGTCAGTCTGTCAGTCTGTCAGTCTGTCAGTCTGTCAGTCTGTCAGTCTGTCAGTCTGTCAGTCTGTCAGTCTGTCAGTCTGTCAGTCTGTCAGTCTGTCAGTCTGTCAGTCTGTCAGTCTGTCAGTCTGTCAGTCTGTCAGTCTGTCAGTCTGTCAGTCTGTCAGTCTGTCAGTCTGTCAGTCTGTCAGTCTGTCAGTCTGTCAGTCTGTCAGTCTGTCAGTCTGTCAGTCTGTCAGTCTGTCAGTCTGTCAGTCTGTCAGTCTGTCAGTCTGTCAGTCTGTCAGTCTGTCAGTCTGTCAGTCTGTCAGTCTGTCAGTCTGTCAGTCTGTCAGTCTGTCAGTCTGTCAGTCTGTCAGTCTGTCAGTCTGTCAGTCTGTCAGTCTGTCAGTCTGTCAGTCTGTCAGTCTGTCAGTCTGTCAGTCTGTCAGTCTGTCAGTCTGTCAGTCTGTCAGTCTGTCAGTCTGTCAGTCTGTCAGTCTGTCAGTCTGTCAGTCTGTCAGTCTGTCAGTCTGTCAGTCTGTCAGTCTGTCAGTCTGTCAGTCTGTCAGTCTGTCAGTCTGTCAGTCTGTCAGTCTGTCAGTCTGTCAGTCTGTCAGTCTGTCAGTCTGTCAGTCTGTCAGTCTGTCAGTCTGTCAGTCTGTCAGTCTGTCAGTCTGTCAGTCTGTCAGTCTGTCAGTCTGTCAGTCTGTCAGTCTGTCAGTCTGTCAGTCTGTCAGTCTGTCAGTCTGTCAGTCTGTCAGTCTGTCAGTCTGTCAGTCTGTCAGTCTGTCAGTCTGTCAGTCTGTCAGTCTGTCAGTCTGTCAGTCTGTCAGTCTGTCAGTCTGTCAGTCTGTCAGTCTGTCAGTCTGTCAGTCTGTCAGTCTGTCAGTCTGTCAGTCTGTCAGTCTGTCAGTCTGTCAGTCTGTCAGTCTGTCAGTCTGTCAGTCTGTCAGTCTGTCAGTCTGTCAGTCTGTCAGTCTGTCAGTCTGTCAGTCTGTCAGTCTGTCAGTCTGTCAGTCTGTCAGTCTGTCAGTCTGTCAGTCTGTCAGTCTGTCAGTCTGTCAGTCTGTCAGTCTGTCAGTCTGTCAGTCTGTCAGTCTGTCAGTCTGTCAGTCTGTCAGTCTGTCAGTCTGTCAGTCTGTCAGTCTGTCAGTCTGTCAGTCTGTCAGTCTGTCAGTCTGTCAGTCTGTCAGTCTGTCAGTCTGTCAGTCTGTCAGTCTGTCAGTCTGTCAGTCTGTCAGTCTGTCAGTCTGTCAGTCTGTCAGTCTGTCAGTCTGTCAGTCTGTCAGTCTGTCAGTCTGTCAGTCTGTCAGTCTGTCAGTCTGTCAGTCTGTCAGTCTGTCAGTCTGTCAGTCTGTCAGTCTGTCAGTCTGTCAGTCTGTCAGTCTGTCAGTCTGTCAGTCTGTCAGTCTGTCAGTCTGTCAGTCTGTCAGTCTGTCAGTCTGTCAGTCTGTCAGTCTGTCAGTCTGTCAGTCTGTCAGTCTGTCAGTCTGTCAGTCTGTCAGTCTGTCAGTCTGTCAGTCTGTCAGTCTGTCAGTCTGTCAGTCTGTCAGTCTGTCAGTCTGTCAGTCTGTCAGTCTGTCAGTCTGTCAGTCTGTCAGTCTGTCAGTCTGTCAGTCTGTCAGTCTGTCAGTCTGTCAGTCTGTCAGTCTGTCAGTCTGTCAGTCTGTCAGTCTGTCAGTCTGTCAGTCTGTCAGTCTGTCAGTCTGTCAGTCTGTCAGTCTGTCAGTCTGTCAGTCTGTCAGTCTGTCAGTCTGTCAGTCTGTCAGTCTGTCAGTCTGTCAGTCTGTCAGTCTGTCAGTCTGTCAGTCTGTCAGTCTGTCAGTCTGTCAGTCTGTCAGTCTGTCAGTCTGTCAGTCTGTCAGTCTGTCAGTCTGTCAGTCTGTCAGTCTGTCAGTCTGTCAGTCTGTCAGTCTGTCAGTCTGTCAGTCTGTCAGTCTGTCAGTCTGTCAGTCTGTCAGTCTGTCAGTCTGTCAGTCTGTCAGTCTGTCAGTCTGTCAGTCTGTCAGTCTGTCAGTCTGTCAGTCTGTCAGTCTGTCAGTCTGTCAGTCTGTCAGTCTGTCAGTCTGTCAGTCTGTCAGTCTGTCAGTCTGTCAGTCTGTCAGTCTGTCAGTCTGTCAGTCTGTCAGTCTGTCAGTCTGTCAGTCTGTCAGTCTGTCAGTCTGTCAGTCTGTCAGTCTGTCAGTCTGTCAGTCTGTCAGTCTGTCAGTCTGTCAGTCTGTCAGTCTGTCAGTCTGTCAGTCTGTCAGTCTGTCAGTCTGTCAGTCTGTCAGCCTGTCAGTCTGTCAGTCTGTCAGTCTGTCGGTCTGTCAGTCTGTCAGGCTGTCAGTCTGTCAGTCTGTCAGGCTGTCAGGCTGTCAGGCTGTCAGTCTGTCAGTCTGTCAGTCTGTCAGTCTGTCAGTCTGTCAGTCTGTCAGTCTGTCAGTCTGTCAGTCTGTCAGTCTGTCAGTCTGTCAGTCTGTCAGTCTGTCAGTCTGTCAGTCTGTCAGTCTGTTAGTCCGTCAGTCTGTCAGTCTGTCAGTCTGTCAGTCTGTCAGTCTGTCAGTCTGTCAGTCTGTCAGTCTGTCAGTCTGTCAGTCTGTCAGTCTGTCAGTCTGTCAGTCTGTCAGTCTGTCAGTCTGTCAGTCTGTCAGTCTGTCAGTCTGTCAGTCTGTCAGTCTGTCAGTCTGTCAGTCTGTCAGTCTGTCAGTCTGTCAGTCTGTCAGTCTGTCAGTCTGTCAGTCTGTCAGTCTGTCAGTCTGTCAGTCTGTCAGTCTGTCAGTCTGTCAGTCTGTCAGTCTGTCAGTCTGTCAGTCTGTCAGTCTGTCAGTCTGTCAGTCTGTCAGTCTGTCAGTCTGTCAGTCTGTCAGTCTGTAAGTCTGTCAGTCTGTCAGTCTGTCAGTCTGTTAGTCCGTCAGTCTGTCAGTCTGTCAGTCCGTCAGTCTGTCAGTCTGTCAGTCTGTCAGTCTGTCAGTCTGTCAGTCTGTCAGTCTGTCAGTCTGTCAGTCTGTCAGTCTGTCAGTCTGTCAGTCTGTCAGTCTGTCAGTCTGTCAGTCTGTCAGTCTGTCAGTCTGTCAGTCTGTCAGTCTGTCAGTCTGTCAGTCTGTCAGTCTGTCAGTCTGTCAGTCTGTCAGTCTGTCAGTCTGTCAGTCTGTCAGTCTGTCAGTCTGTCAGTCTGTTAGTCCGTCAGTCTGTCAGTCTGTCAGTCTGTCAGTCTGTCAGTCTGTCAGTCTGTCAGTCTGTCAGTCTGTCAGTCTGTCAGTCTGTCAGTCTGTCAGTCTGTCAGTCTGTCAGTCTGTCAGTCTGTCAGTCTGTCAGTCTGTCAGTCTGTCAGTCTGTCAGTCTGTCAGTCTGTCAGTCTGTCAGTCTGTCAGTCTGTCAGTCTGTCAGTCTGTCAGTCTGTCAGTCTGTCAGTCTGTCAGTCTGTCAGTCTGTCAGTCTGTCAGTCTGTCAGTCTGTCAGTCTGTCAGTCTGTCAGTCTGTCAGTCTGTCAGTCTGTCAGTCTGTCAGTCTGTCAGTCTGTCAGTCTGTCAGTCTGTCAGTCTGTCAGTCAGTCTGTCAGTCTGTCAGTCTGTCAGTCTGTCAGTCTGTCAGTCTGTCAGTCTGTCAGTCTGTCAGTCTGTCAGTCTGTCAGTCTGTCAGTCTGTCAGTCTGTCAGTCTGTCAGTCTGTCAGTCTGTCAGTCTGTAAGTCTGTCAGTCTGTCAGTCTGTCAGTCTGTTAGTCCGTCAGTCTGTCAGTCTGTCAGTCTGTCAGTCTGTCAGTCTGTCAGTCTGTCAGTCAGTCTGTCAGTCTGTCAGTCTGTCAGTCTGTCAGTCTGTCAGTCTGTCAGTCTGTCAGTCTGTCAGTCTGTCAGGCTGTCAGTCTGTCAGTCTGTCAGTCTGTCAGTCTGTCAGTCTGTCAGTCTGTCAGTCTGTCAGTCTGTCAGTCTGTCAGTCTGTCAGTCTGTCAGTCTGTCAGTCTGTCAGTCTGTCAGTCTGTCAGTCTGTCAGTCTGTCAGTCTGTCAGTCTGTCAGTCTGTCAGTCTGTCAGTCTGTCAGTCTGTCAGTCTGTCAGTCTGTCAGTCTGTCAGTCTGTCAGTCTGTCAGTCTGTCAGTCTGTCAGTCTGTCAGTCTGTCAGTCTGTCAGTCTGTCAGTCTGTCAGTCTGTCAGTCTGTCAGTCTGTCAGTCTGTCAGTCTGTCAGTCTGTCAGTCTGTCAGTCTGTCAGTCTGTCAGTCTGTCAGTCTGTCAGTCTGTTAGCTGTCAGTCTGTCAGTCTGTCAGTCTGTCAGTCTGTCAGTCTGTCAGGCTGTCAGTCTGTCAGTCTGTCAGGCTGTCAGTCTGTCAGTCTGTCAGTCTGTCAGTCTGTCAGTCTGTCAGTCTGTCAGTCTGTCAGTCTGTCAGTCTGTCAGTCTGTCAGTCTGTCAGTCTGTCAGTCTGTCAGTCTGTCAGTCTGTCAGTCTGTCAGTCTGTCAGTCTGTCAGTCTGTCAGTCTGTCAGTCTGTCAGTCTGTCAGTCTGTCAGTCTGTCAGTCTGTCAGTCTGTCAGTCTGTCAGTCGTCTGTCAGTCTGTCAGTCTGTCAGTCTGTCAGTCTGTCAGTCTGTCAGTCTGTCAGTCTGTCAGTCTGTCAGTCTGTCAGTCTGTCAGTCTGTCAGTCTGTCAGTCTGTCAGTCTGTCAGTCTGTCAGTCTGTCAGTCTGTCAGTCTGTCAGTCTGTCAGTCTGTCAGTCTGTCAGTCTGTCAGTCTGTCAGTCTGTCAGTCTGTCAGTCTGTCAGTCTGTCAGTCTGTCAGTCTGTCAGTCTGTCAGTCTGTCAGTCTGTCAGTCTGTCAGTCTGTCAGTCTGTCAGTCTGTCAGTCTGTCAGTCTGTCAGTCTGTCAGTCTGTCAGTCTGTCAGTCTGTCAGTCTGTCAGTCTGTCAGTCTGTCAGTCTGTCAGTCTGTCAGTCTGTCAGTCTGTCAGTCTGTCAGTCTGTCAGTCTGTCAGTCTGTCAGTCTGTCAGTCTGTCAGTCTGTCAGTCTGTCAGTCTGTCAGTCTGTCAGTCTGTCAGTCTGTCAGTCTGTCAGTCTGTCAGTCTGTCAGTCTGTCAGTCTGTCAGTCTGTCAGTCTGTCAGTCTGTCAGTCTGTCAGTCTGTCAGTCTGTCAGTCTGTCAGTCTGTCAGTCTGTCAGTCTGTCAGTCTGTCAGTCTGTCAGTCTGTCAGTCTGTCAGTCTGTCAGTCTGTCAGTCTGTCAGTCTGTCAGTCTGTCAGTCTGTCAGTCTGTCAGTCTGTCAGTCTGTCAGTCTGTCAGTCTGTCAGTCTGTCAGTCTGTCAGTCTGTCAGTCTGTCAGTCTGTCAGTCTGTCAGTCTGTCAGTCTGTCAGTCTGTCAGTCTGTCAGTCTGTCAGTCTGTCAGTCTGTCAGTCTGTCAGTCTGTCAGTCTGTCAGTCTGTCAGTCTGTCAGTCTGTCAGTCTGTCAGTCTGTCAGTCTGTCAGTCTGTCAGTCTGTCAGTCTGTCAGTCTGTCAGTCTGTCAGTCTGTCAGTCTGTCAGTCTGTCAGTCTGTCAGTCTGTCAGTCTGTCAGTCTGTCAGTCTGTCAGTCTGTCAGTCTGTCAGTCTGTCAGTCTGTCAGTCTGTCAGTCTGTCAGTCTGTCAGTCTGTCAGTCTGTCAGTCTGTCAGTCTGTCAGTCTGTCAGTCTGTCAGTCTGTCAGTCTGTCAGTCTGTCAGTCTGTCAGTCTGTCAGTCTGTCAGTCTGTCAGTCTGTCAGTCTGTCAGTCTGTCAGTCTGTCAGTCTGTCAGTCTGTCAGTCTGTCAGTCTGTCAGTCTGTCAGTCTGTCAGTCTGTCAGTCTGTCAGTCTGTCAGTCTGTCAGTCTGTCAGTCTGTCAGTCTGTCAGTCTGTCAGTCTGTCAGTCTGTCAGACTGTCGTCAGTCTGTCAGGCTGTCAGTCTGTCAGTCTGTCAGTCTGTCAGTCTGTCAGTCTGTCAGTCTGTCAGTCTGTCAGTCTGTCAGTCTGTCAGTCTGTCAGTCTGTCAGTCTGTCAGTCTGTCAGTCTGTCAGTCTGTCAGTCTGTCAGTCTGTCAGTCTGTCAGTCTGTCAGTCTGTCAGTCTGTCAGTCTGTCAGTCTGTCAGTCTGTCAGTCTGTCAGTCTGTCAGTCTGTCAGTCTGTCAGTCTGTCAGTCTGTCAGTCTGTCAGTCTGTCAGTCTGTCAGTCTGTCAGTCTGTCAGTCTGTCAGTCTGTCAGTCTGTCAGTCTGTCAGTCTGTCAGTCTGTCAGTCTGTCAGTCTGTCAGTCTGTCAGTCTGTCAGTCTGTCAGTCTGTCAGTCTGTCAGTCTGTCAGTCTGTTAGCTGTCAGTCTGTCAGTCTGTCAGTCTGTCAGGTCTGTCAGTCTGTCAGGCTGTCAGTCTGTCAGTCTGTCAGGCTGTCAGGCTGTCAGGCTGTCAGTCTGTCAGTCTGTCAGTCTGTCAGTCTGTCAGTCTGTTAGTCCGTCAGTCTGTCAGTCTGTCAGTCTGTCAGTCTGTCAGTCTGTCAGTCTGTCAGTCTGTCAGTCTGTCAGTCTGTCAGTCTGTCAGTCTGTCAGTCTGTCATGTCAGTCTGTCAGTCTGTCAGTCTGTCAGTCTGTCAGTCTGTCAGTCTGTCAGTCTGTCAGTCTGTCAGTCTGTCAGTCTGTCAGTCTGTCAGTCTGTCAGTCTGTCAGTCTGTCAGTCTGTCAGTCTGTCAGTCTGTCAGTCTGTCAGTCTGTCAGTCTGTCAGTCTGTCAGTCTGTCAGTCTGTCAGTCTGTCAGTCTGTCAGTCTGTCAGTCTGTCAGTCTGTCAGTCTGTCAGTCTGTCAGTCTGTCAGTCTGTCAGTCTGTCAGTCTGTCAGTCTGTCAGTCTGTCAGTCTGTCAGTCTGTCAGTCTGTCAGTCTGTCAGTCTGTCAGTCTGTCAGTCTGTCAGTCTGTCAGTCTGTCAGTCTGTCAGTCTGTCAGTCTGTCAGTCTGTCAGTCTGTCAGTCTGTCAGTCTGTCAGTCTGTCAGTCTGTCAGTCTGTCAGTCTGTCAGTCTGTCAGTCTGTCAGTCTGTCAGTCTGTCAGTCTGTCAGTCTGTCAGTCTGTCAGTCTGTCAGTCTGTCAGTCTGTCAGTCTGTCAGTCTGTCAGTCTGTCAGTCTGTCAGTCTGTCAGTCTGTCAGTCTGTCAGTCTGTCAGTCTGTCAGTCTGTCAGTCTGTCAGTCTGTCAGTCTGTCAGTCTGTCAGTCTGTCAGTCTGTCAGTCTGTCAGTCTGTCAGTCTGTCAGTCTGTCAGTCTGTCAGTCTGTCAGTCTGTCAGTCTGTCAGTCTGTCAGTCTGTCAGTCTGTCAGTCTGTCAGTCTGTCAGTCTGTCAGTCTGTCAGTCTGTCAGTCTGTCAGTCTGTCAGTCTGTCAGTCTGTCAGTCTGTCAGTCTGTCAGTCTGTCAGTCTGTCAGTCTGTCAGTCTGTCAGTCTGTCAGTCTGTCAGTCTGTCAGTCTGTCAGTCTGTCAGTCTGTCAGTCTGTCAGTCTGTCAGTCTGTCAGTCTGTCAGTCTGTCAGTCTGTCAGTCTGTCAGTCTGTCAGTCTGTCAGTCTGTCAGTCTGTCAGTCTGTCAGTCTGTCAGTCTGTCAGTCTGTCAGTCTGTCAGTCTGTCAGTCTGTCAGTCTGTCAGTCTGTCAGTCTGTCAGTCTGTCAGTCTGTCAGTCTCATCAGTCTGTCAGTCTGTCAGTCTGTCAGTCTGTCAGTCTGTCAGTCTGTCAGTCTGTCAGTCTGTCAGTCTGTCAGTCTGTCAGTCTGTCAGTCTGTCAGTCTGTCAGTCTGTCAGTCTGTCAGTCTGTCAGTCTGTCAGTCTGTCAGTCTGTCAGTCTGTCAGTCTGTCAGTCTGTCAGTCTGTCAGTCTGTCAGTCTGTCAGTCTGTCAGTCTGTCAGTCTGTCAGTCTGTCAGTCTGTCAGTCTGTCAGTCTGTCAGTCTGTCAGTCTGTCAGTCTGTCAGTCTGTCAGTCTGTCAGTCTGTCAGTCTGTCAGTCTGTCAGTCTGTCAGTCTGTCAGTCTGTCAGTCTGTCAGTCTGTCAGTCTGTCAGTCTGTCAGTCTGTCAGTCTGTCAGTCTGTCAGTCTGTCAGTCTGTCAGTCTGTCAGTCTGTCAGTCTGTCAGTCTGTCAGTCTGTCAGTCTGTCAGTCTGTCAGTCTGTCAGTCTGTCAGTCTGTCAGTCTGTCAGTCTGTCAGTCTGTCAGTCTGTCAGTCTGTCAGTCTGTCAGTCTGTCAGTCTGTCAGTCTGTCAGTCTGTCAGTCTGTCAGTCTGTCAGTCTGTCAGTCTGTCAGTCTGTCAGTCTGTCAGTCTGTCAGTCTGTCAGTCTGTCAGTCTGTCAGTCTGTCAGTCTGTCAGTCTGTCAGTCTGTCAGTCTGTCAGTCTGTCAGTCTGTCAGTCTGTCAGTCTGTCAGTCTGTCAGTCTGTCAGTCTGTCAGTCTGTCAGTCTGTCAGTCTGTCAGTCTGTCAGTCTGTCAGTCTGTCAGTCTGTCAGTCTGTCAGTCTGTCAGTCTGTCAGTCTGTCAGTCTGTCAGTCTGTCAGTCTGTCAGTCTGTCAGTCTGTCAGTCTGTCAGTCTGTCAGTCTGTCAGTCTGTCAGTCTGTCAGTCTGTCAGTCTGTCAGTCTGTCAGTCTGTCAGTCTGTCAGTCTGTCAGTCTGTCAGTCTGTCAGTCTGTCAGTCTGTCAGTCTGTCAGTCTGTCAGTCTGTCAGTCTGTCAGTCTGTCAGTCTGTCAGTCTGTCAGTCTGTCAGTCTGTCAGTCTGTCAGTCTGTCAGTCTGTCAGTCTGTCAGTCTGTCAGTCTGTCAGTCTGTCAGTCTGTCAGTCTGTCAGTCTGTCAGTCTGTCAGTCTGTCAGTCTGTCAGTCTGTCAGTCTGTCAGTCTGTCAGTCTGTCAGTCTGTCAGTCTGTCAGTCTGTCAGTCTGTCAGTCTGTCAGTCTGTCAGTCTGTCAGTCTGTCAGTCTGTCAGTCTGTCAGTCTGTCAGTCTGTCAGTCTGTCAGTCTGTCAGTCTGTCAGTCTGTCAGTCTGTCAGTCTGTCAGTCTGTCAGTCTGTCAGTCTGTCAGTCTGTCAGTCTGTCAGTCTGTCAGTCTGTCAGTCTGTCAGTCTGTCAGTCTGTCAGTCTGTCAGTCTGTCAGTCTGTCAGTCTGTCAGTCTGTCAGTCTGTCAGTCTGTCAGTCTGTCAGTCTGTCAGTCTGTCAGTCTGTCAGTCTGTCAGTCTGTCAGTCTGTCAGTCTGTCAGTCTGTCAGTCTGTCAGTCTGTCAGTCTGTCAGTCTGTCAGTCTGTCAGTCTGTCAGTCTGTCAGTCTGTCAGTCTGTCAGTCTGTCAGTCTGTCAGTCTGTCAGTCTGTCAGTCTGTCAGTCTGTCAGTCTGTCAGTCTGTCAGTCTGTCAGTCTGTCAGTCTGTCAGTCTGTCAGTCTGTCAGTCTGTCAGTCTGTCAGTCTGTCAGTCTGTCAGTCTGTCAGTCTGTCAGTCTGTCAGTCTGTCAGTCTGTCAGTCTGTCAGTCTGTCAGTCTGTCAGTCTGTCAGTCTGTCAGTCTGTCAGTCTGTCAGTCTGTCAGTCTGTCAGTCTGTCAGTCTGTCAGTCTGTCAGTCTGTCAGTCTGTCAGTCTGTCAGTCTGTCAGTCTGTCAGTCTGTCAGTCTGTCAGTCTGTCAGTCTGTCAGTCTGTCAGTCTGTCAGTCTGTCAGTCTGTCAGTCTGTCAGTCTGTCAGTCTGTCAGTCTGTCAGTCTGTCAGTCTGTCAGTCTGTCAGTCTGTCAGTCTGTCAGTCTGTCAGTCTGTCAGTCTGTCAGTCTGTCAGTCTGTCAGTCTGTCAGTCTGTCAGTCTGTCAGTCTGTCAGTCTGTCAGTCTGTCAGTCTGTCAGTCTGTCAGTCTGTCAGTCTGTCAGTCTGTCAGTCTGTCAGTCTGTCAGTCTGTCAGTCTGTCAGTCTGTCAGTCTGTCAGTCTGTCAGTCTGTCAGTCTGTCAGTCTGTCAGTCTGTCAGTCTGTCAGTCTGTCAGTCTGTCAGTCTGTCAGTCTGTCAGTCTGTCAGTCTGTCAGTCTGTCAGTCTGTCAGTCTGTCAGTCTGTCAGTCTGTCAGTCTGTCAGTCTGTCAGTCTGTCAGTCTGTCAGTCTGTCAGTCTGTCAGTCTGTCAGTCTGTCAGTCTGTCAGTCTGTCAGTCTGTCAGTCTGTCAGTCTGTCAGTCTGTCAGTCTGTCAGTCTGTCAGTCTGTCAGTCTGTCAGTCTGTCAGTCTGTCAGTCTGTCAGTCTGTCAGTCTGTCAGTCTGTCAGTCTGTCAGTCTGTCAGTCTGTCAGTCTGTCAGTCTGTCAGTCTGTCAGTCTGTCAGTCTGTCAGTCTGTCAGTCTGTCAGTCTGTCAGTCTGTCAGTCTGTCAGTCTGTCAGTCTGTCAGTCTGTCAGTCTGTCAGTCTGTCAGTCTGTCAGTCTGTCAGTCTGTCAGTCTGTCAGTCTGTCAGTCTGTCAGTCTGTCAGTCTGTCAGTCTGTCAGTCTGTCAGTCTGTCAGTCTGTCAGTCTGTCAGTCTGTCAGTCTGTCAGTCTGTCAGTCTGTCAGTCTGTCAGTCTGTCAGTCTGTCAGTCTGTCAGTCTGTCAGTCTGTCAGTCTGTCAGTCTGTCAGTCTGTCAGTCTGTCAGTCTGTCAGTCTGTCAGTCTGTCAGTCTGTCAGTCTGTCAGTCTGTCAGTCTGTCAGTCTGTCAGTCTGTCAGTCTGTCAGTCTGTCAGTCTGTCAGTCTGTCAGTCTGTCAGTCTGTCAGTCTGTCAGTCTGTCAGTCTGTCAGTCTGTCAGTCTGTCAGTCTGTCAGTCTGTCAGTCTGTCAGTCTGTCAGTCTGTCAGTCTGTCAGTCTGTCAGTCTGTCAGTCTGTCAGTCTGTCAGTCTGTCAGTCTGTCAGTCTGTCAGTCTGTCAGTCTGTCAGTCTGTCAGTCTGTCAGTCTGTCAGTCTGTCAGTCTGTCAGTCTGTCAGTCTGTCAGTCTGTCAGTCTGTCAGTCTGTCAGTCTGTCAGTCTGTCAGTCTGTCAGTCTGTCAGTCTGTCAGTCTGTCAGTCTGTCAGTCTGTCAGTCTGTCAGTCTGTCAGTCTGTCAGTCTGTCAGTCTGTCAGTCTGTCAGTCTGTCAGTCTGTCAGTCTGTCAGTCTGTCAGTCTGTCAGTCTGTCAGTCTGTCAGTCTGTCAGTCTGTCAGTCTGTCAGTCTGTCAGTCTGTCAGTCTGTCAGTCTGTCAGTCTGTCAGTCTGTCAGTCTGTCAGTCTGTCAGTCTGTCAGTCTGTCAGTCTGTCAGTCTGTCAGTCTGTCAGTCTGTCAGTCTGTCAGTCTGTCAGTCTGTCAGTCTGTCAGTCTGTCAGTCTGTCAGTCTGTCAGTCTGTCAGTCTGTCAGTCTGTCAGTCTGTCAGTCTGTCAGTCTGTCAGTCTGTCAGTCTGTCAGTCTGTCAGTCTGTCAGTCTGTCAGTCTGTCAGTCTGTCAGTCTGTCAGTCTGTCAGTCTGTCAGTCTGTCAGTCTGTCAGTCTGTCAGTCTGTCAGTCTGTCAGTCTGTCAGTCTGTCAGTCTGTCAGTCTGTCAGTCTGTCAGTCTGTCAGTCTGTCAGTCTGTCAGTCTGTCAGTCTGTCAGTCTGTCAGTCTGTCAGTCTGTCAGTCTGTCAGTCTGTCAGTCTGTCAGTCTGTCAGTCTGTCAGTCTGTCAGTCTGTCAGTCTGTCAGTCTGTCAGTCTGTCAGTCTGTCAGTCTGTCAGTCTGTCAGTCTGTCAGTCTGTCAGTCTGTCAGTCTGTCAGTCTGTCAGTCTGTCAGTCTGTCAGTCTGTCAGTCTGTCAGTCTGTCAGTCTGTCAGTCTGTCAGTCTGTCAGTCTGTCAGTCTGTCAGTCTGTCAGTCTGTCAGTCTGTCAGTCTGTCAGTCTGTCAGTCTGTCAGTCTGTCAGTCTGTCAGTCTGTCAGTCTGTCAGTCTGTCAGTCTGTCAGTCTGTCAGTCTGTCAGTCTGTCAGTCTGTCAGTCTGTCAGTCTGTCAGTCTGTCAGTCTGTCAGTCTGTCAGTCTGTCAGTCTGTCAGTCTGTCAGTCTGTCAGTCTGTCAGTCTGTCAGTCTGTCAGTCTGTCAGTCTGTCAGTCTGTCAGTCTGTCAGTCTGTCAGTCTGTCAGTCTGTCAGTCTGTCAGTCTGTCAGTCTGTCAGTCTGTCAGTCTGTCAGTCTGTCAGTCTGTCAGTCTGTCAGTCTGTCAGTCTGTCAGTCTGTCAGTCTGTCAGTCTGTCAGTCTGTCAGTCTGTCAGTCTGTCAGTCTGTCAGTCTGTCAGTCTGTCAGTCTGTCAGTCTGTCAGTCTGTCAGTCTGTCAGTCTGTCAGTCTGTCAGTCTGTCAGTCTGTCAGTCTGTCAGTCTGTCAGTCTGTCAGTCTGTCAGTCTGTCAGTCTGTCAGTCTGTCAGTCTGTCAGTCTGTCAGTCTGTCAGTCTGTCAGTCTGTCAGTCTGTCAGTCTGTCAGTCTGTCAGTCTGTCAGTCTGTCAGTCTGTCAGTCTGTCAGTCTGTCAGTCTGTCAGTCTGTCAGTCTGTCAGTCTGTCAGTCTGTCAGTCTGTCAGTCTGTCAGTCTGTCAGTCTGTCAGTCTGTCAGTCTGTCAGTCTGTCAGTCTGTCAGTCTGTCAGTCTGTCAGTCTGTCAGTCTGTCAGTCTGTCAGTCTGTCAGTCTGTCAGTCTGTCAGTCTGTCAGTCTGTCAGTCTGTCAGTCTGTCAGTCTGTCAGTCTGTCAGTCTGTCAGTCTGTCAGTCTGTCAGTCTGTCAGTCTGTCAGTCTGTCAGTCTGTCAGTCTGTCAGTCTGTCAGTCTGTCAGTCTGTCAGTCTGTCAGTCTGTCAGTCTGTCAGTCTGTCAGTCTGTCAGTCTGTCAGTCTGTCAGTCTGTCAGTCTGTCAGTCTGTCAGTCTGTCAGTCTGTCAGTCTGTCAGTCTGTCAGTCTGTCAGTCTGTCAGTCTGTCAGTCTGTCAGTCTGTCAGTCTGTCAGTCTGTCAGTCTGTCAGTCTGTCAGTCTGTCAGTCTGTCAGTCTGTCAGTCTGTCAGTCTGTCAGTCTGTCAGTCTGTCAGTCTGTCAGTCTGTCAGTCTGTCAGTCTGTCAGTCTGTCAGTCTGTCAGTCTGTCAGTCTGTCAGTCTGTCAGTCTGTCAGTCTGTCAGTCTGTCAGTCTGTCAGTCTGTCAGTCTGTCAGTCTGTCAGTCTGTCAGTCTGTCAGTCTGTCAGTCTGTCAGTCTGTCAGTCTGTCAGTCTGTCAGTCTGTCAGTCTGTCAGTCTGTCAGTCTGTCAGTCTGTCAGTCTGTCAGTCTGTCAGTCTGTCAGTCTGTCAGTCTGTCAGTCTGTCAGTCTGTCAGTCTGTCAGTCTGTCAGTCTGTCAGTCTGTCAGTCTGTCAGTCTGTCAGTCTGTCAGTCTGTCAGTCTGTCAGTCTGTCAGTCTGTCAGTCTGTCAGTCTGTCAGTCTGTCAGTCTGTCAGTCTGTCAGTCTGTCAGTCTGTCAGTCTGTCAGTCTGTCAGTCTGTCAGTCTGTCAGTCTGTCAGTCTGTCAGTCTGTCAGTCTGTCAGTCTGTCAGTCTGTCAGTCTGTCAGTCTGTCAGTCTGTCAGTCTGTCAGTCTGTCAGTCTGTCAGTCTGTCAGTCTGTCAGTCTGTCAGTCTGTCAGTCTGTCAGTCTGTCAGTCTGTCAGTCTGTCAGTCTGTCAGTCTGTCAGTCTGTCAGTCTGTCAGTCTGTCAGTCTGTCAGTCTGTCAGTCTGTCAGTCTGTCAGTCTGTCAGTCTGTCAGTCTGTCAGTCTGTCAGTCTGTCAGTCTGTCAGTCTGTCAGTCTGTCAGTCTGTCAGTCTGTCAGTCTGTCAGTCTGTCAGTCTGTCAGTCTGTCAGTCTGTCAGTCTGTCAGTCTGTCAGTCTGTCAGTCTGTCAGTCTGTCAGTCTGTCAGTCTGTCAGTCTGTCAGTCTGTCAGTCTGTCAGTCTGTCAGTCTGTCAGTCTGTCAGTCTGTCAGTCTGTCAGTCTGTCAGTCTGTCAGTCTGTCAGTCTGTCAGTCTGTCAGTCTGTCAGTCTGTCAGTCTGTCAGTCTGTCAGTCTGTCAGTCTGTCAGTCTGTCAGTCTGTCAGTCTGTCAGTCTGTCAGTCTGTCAGTCTGTCAGTCTGTCAGTCTGTCAGTCTGTCAGTCTGTCAGTCTGTCAGTCTGTCAGTCTGTCAGTCTGTCAGTCTGTCAGTCTGTCAGTCTGTCAGTCTGTCAGTCTGTCAGTCTGTCAGTCTGTCAGTCTGTCAGTCTGTCAGTCTGTCAGTCTGTCAGTCTGTCAGTCTGTCAGTCTGTCAGTCTGTCAGTCTGTCAGTCTGTCAGTCTGTCAGTCTGTCAGTCTGTCAGTCTGTCAGTCTGTCAGTCTGTCAGTCTGTCAGTCTGTCAGTCTGTCAGTCTGTCAGTCTGTCAGTCTGTCAGTCTGTCAGTCTGTCAGTCTGTCAGTCTGTCAGTCTGTCAGTCTGTCAGTCTGTCAGTCTGTCAGTCTGTCAGTCTGTCAGTCTGTCAGTCTGTCAGTCTGTCAGTCTGTCAGTCTGTCAGTCTGTCAGTCTGTCAGTCTGTCAGTCTGTCAGTCTGTCAGTCTGTCAGTCTGTCAGTCTGTCAGTCTGTCAGTCTGTCAGTCTGTCAGTCTGTCAGTCTGTCAGTCTGTCAGTCTGTCAGTCTGTCAGTCTGTCAGTCTGTCAGTCTGTCAGTCTGTCAGTCTGTCAGTCTGTCAGTCTGTCAGTCTGTCAGTCTGTCAGTCTGTCAGTCTGTCAGTCTGTCAGTCTGTCAGTCTGTCAGTCTGTCAGTCTGTCAGTCTGTCAGTCTGTCAGTCTGTCAGTCTGTCAGTCTGTCAGTCTGTCAGTCTGTCAGTCTGTCAGTCTGTCAGTCTGTCAGTCTGTCAGTCTGTCAGTCTGTCAGTCTGTCAGTCTGTCAGTCTGTCAGTCTGTCAGTCTGTCAGTCTGTCAGTCTGTCAGTCTGTCAGTCTGTCAGTCTGTCAGTCTGTCAGTCTGTCAGTCTGTCAGTCTGTCAGTCTGTCAGTCTGTCAGTCTGTCAGTCTGTCAGTCTGTCAGTCTGTCAGTCTGTCAGTCTGTCAGTCTGTCAGTCTGTCAGTCTGTCAGTCTGTCAGTCTGTCAGTCTGTCAGTCTGTCAGTCTGTCAGTCTGTCAGTCTGTCAGTCTGTCAGTCTGTCAGTCTGTCAGTCTGTCAGTCTGTCAGTCTGTCAGTCTGTCAGTCTGTCAGTCTGTCAGTCTGTCAGTCTGTCAGTCTGTCAGTCTGTCAGTCTGTCAGTCTGTCAGTCTGTCAGTCTGTCAGTCTGTCAGTCTGTCAGTCTGTCAGTCTGTCAGTCTGTCAGTCTGTCAGTCTGTCAGTCTGTCAGTCTGTCAGTCTGTCAGTCTGTCAGTCTGTCAGTCTGTCAGTCTGTCAGTCTGTCAGTCTGTCAGTCTGTCAGTCTGTCAGTCTGTCAGTCTGTCAGTCTGTCAGTCTGTCAGTCTGTCAGTCTGTCAGTCTGTCAGTCTGTCAGTCTGTCAGTCTGTCAGTCTGTCAGTCTGTCAGTCTGTCAGTCTGTCAGTCTGTCAGTCTGTCAGTCTGTCAGTCTGTCAGTCTGTCAGTCTGTCAGTCTGTCAGTCTGTCAGTCTGTCAGTCTGTCAGTCTGTCAGTCTGTCAGTCTGTCAGTCTGTCAGTCTGTCAGTCTGTCAGTCTGTCAGTCTGTCAGTCTGTCAGTCTGTCAGTCTGTCAGTCTGTCAGTCTGTCAGTCTGTCAGTCTGTCAGTCTGTCAGTCTGTCAGTCTGTCAGTCTGTCAGTCTGTCAGTCTGTCAGTCTGTCAGTCTGTCAGTCTGTCAGTCTGTCAGTCTGTCAGTCTGTCAGTCTGTCAGTCTGTCAGTCTGTCAGTCTGTCAGTCTGTCAGTCTGTCAGTCTGTCAGTCTGTCAGTCTGTCAGTCTGTCAGTCTGTCAGTCTGTCAGTCTGTCAGTCTGTCAGTCTGTCAGTCTGTCAGTCTGTCAGTCTGTCAGTCTGTCAGTCTGTCAGTCTGTCAGTCTGTCAGTCTGTCAGTCTGTCAGTCTGTCAGTCTGTCAGTCTGTCAGTCTGTCAGTCTGTCAGTCTGTCAGTCTGTCAGTCTGTCAGTCTGTCAGTCTGTCAGTCTGTCAGTCTGTCAGTCTGTCAGTCTGTCAGTCTGTCAGTCTGTCAGTCTGTCAGTCTGTCAGTCTGTCAGTCTGTCAGTCTGTCAGTCTGTCAGTCTGTCAGTCTGTCAGTCTGTCAGTCTGTCAGTCTGTCAGTCTGTCAGTCTGTCAGTCTGTCAGTCTGTCAGTCTGTCAGTCTGTCAGTCTGTCAGTCTGTCAGTCTGTCAGTCTGTCAGTCTGTCAGTCTGTCAGTCTGTCAGTCTGTCAGTCTGTCAGTCTGTCAGTCTGTCAGTCTGTCAGTCTGTCAGTCTGTCAGTCTGTCAGTCTGTCAGTCTGTCAGTCTGTCAGTCTGTCAGTCTGTCAGTCTGTCAGTCTGTCAGTCTGTCAGTCTGTCAGTCTGTCAGTCTGTCAGTCTGTCAGTCTGTCAGTCTGTCAGTCTGTCAGTCTGTCAGTCTGTCAGTCAGTCTGTCAGTCTGTCAGTCATCTGTCAGTCTGTCAGTCTGTCAGTCTGTCAGTCTGTCAGTCTGTCAGTCTGTCAGTCTGTCAGTCTGTCAGTCTGTCAGTCTGTCAGTCTGTCAGTCTGTCAGTCTGTCAGTCTGTCAGTCTGTCAGTCTGTCAGTCTGTCAGTCTGTCAGTCTGTCAGTCTGTCAGTCTGTCAGTCTGTCAGTCTGTCAGTCTGTCAGTCTGTCAGTCTGTCAGTCTGTCAGTCTGTCAGTCTGTCAGTCTGTCAGTCTGTCAGTCTGTCAGTCTGTCAGTCTGTCAGTCTGTCAGTCTGTCAGTCTGTCAGTCTGTCAGTCTGTCAGTCTGTCAGTCTGTCAGTCTGTCAGTCTGTCAGTCTGTCAGTCTGTCAGTCTGTCAGTCTGTCAGTCTGTCAGTCTGTCAGTCTGTCAGTCTGTCAGTCTGTCAGTCTGTCAGTCTGTCAGTCTGTCAGTCTGTCAGTCTGTCAGTCTGTCAGTCTGTCAGTCTGTCAGTCTGTCAGTCTGTCAGTCTGTCAGTCTGTCAGTCTGTCAGTCTGTCAGTCTGTCAGTCTGTCAGTCTGTCAGTCTGTCAGTCTGTCAGTCTGTCAGTCTGTCAGTCTGTCAGTCTGTCAGTCTGTCAGTCTGTCAGTCTGTCAGTCTGTCAGTCTGTCAGTCTGTCAGTCTGTCAGTCTGTCAGTCTGTCAGTCTGTCAGTCTGTCAGTCTGTCAGTCTGTCAGTCTGTCAGTCTGTCAGTCTGTCAGTCTGTCAGTCTGTCATCTGTCAGTCTGTCAGTCTGTCAGTCTGTCAGTCTGTCAGTCTGTCAGTCTGTCAGTCTGTCAGTCTGTCAGTCTGTCAGTCTGTCAGTCTGTCAGTCTGTCAGTCTGTCAGTCTGTCAGTCTGTCAGTCTGTCAGTCTGTCAGTCTGTCAGTCTGTCAGTCTGTCAGTCGTCAGTCTGTCAGTCTGTCAGTCTGTCAGTCTGTCAGTCTGTCAGTCTGTCAGTCTGTCAGTCTGTCAGTCTGTCAGTCTGTCAGTCTGTCAGTCTGTCAGTCTGTCATCTGTCAGTCTGTCAGTCTGTCAGTCTGTCTGTCATCTGTCAGTCTGTCAGTCCTGTCAGTCTGTCAGTCTGTCAGTCTGTCAGTCTGTCAGTCTGTCAGTCTGTCAGTCTGTCAGTCTGTCAGTCTGTCAGTCTGTCAGTCTGTCAGTCTGTCAGTCAGTCTGTCAGTCTGTCAGTCTGTCAGTCTGTCAGTCTGTCAGTCTGTCAGTCTGTCAGTCTGTCAGTCTGTCATCTGTCAGTCTGTCAGTCTGTCAGTCTGTCAGTCTGTCAGTCTGTCAGTCTGTCAGTCTGTCAGTCTGTCAGTCTGTCAGTCTGTCAGTCTGTCAGTCTGTCAGTCTGTCAGTCTGTCAGTCTGTCAGTCTGTCAGTCTGTCAGTCTGTCAGTCTGTCAGTCTGTCAGTCTGTCAGTCTGTCAGTCTGTCAGTCTGTCAGTCTGTCAGTCTGTCAGTCTGTCAGTCTGTCAGTCTGTCAGTCTGTCAGTCTGTCAGTCTGTCAGTCTGTCAGTCTGTCAGTCTGTCAGTCTGTCAGTCTGTCAGTCTGTCAGTCTGTCAGTCTGTCAGTCTGTCAGTCTGTCAGTCTGTCAGTCTGTCAGTCTGTCAGTCTGTCAGTCTGTCAGTCTGTCAGTCTGTCAGTCTGTCAGTCTGTCAGTCTGTCAGTCTGTCAGTCTGTCAGTCTGTCAGTCTGTCAGTCTGTCAGTCTGTCAGTCTGTCAGTCAGTCTGTCAGTCTGTCAGTCTGTCAGTCTGTCAGTCTGTCAGTCTGTCAGTCTGTCAGTCTGTCAGTCTGTCAGTCTGTCAGTCTGTCAGTTGTCAGTCTGTCAGTCTGTCAGTCTGTCAGTCTGTCAGTCTGTCAGTCTGTCAGTCTGTCAGTCTGTCAGTCTGTCAGTCTGTCAGTCTGTCAGTCTGTCAGTCTGTCAGTCTGTCAGTCTGTCAGTCTGTCAGTCTGTCAGTCTGTCAGTCTGTCAGTCTGTCAGTCTGTCAGTCTGTCAGTCTGTCTGTCTGTCAGTCTGTCAGTCTGTCAGTCTGTCAGTCTGTCAGTCTGTCAGTCTGTCAGTCTGTCAGTCTGTCAGTCTGTCAGTCTGTCAGTCTGTCAGTCTGTCAGTCTGTCAGTCTGTCAGTCTGTCAGTCTGTCAGTCTGTCAGTGTCAGTCTGTCAGTCTGTCAGTCTGTCAGTCTGTCAGTCTGTCAGTCTGTCAGTCTGTCAGTCTGTCAGTCTGTCATCTGTCAGTCTGTCAGTCTGTCAGTCTGTCAGTCTGTCAGTCTGTCAGTCTGTCAGTCTGTCAGTCTGTCAGTCTGTCAGTCTGTCAGTCTGTCAGTCTGTCAGTCTGTCAGTCTGTCAGTCTGTCAGTCTGTCAGTCTGGTCAGTCTGTCAGTCTGTCAGTCTGTCAGTCCTGTCAGTCTGTCAGTCTGTCAGTCTGTCAGTCTGTCAGTCTGTTCAGTCTGTCAGTCTGTCATCATCTGTCAGTCTGTCAGTCTGTCAGTCTGTCAGTCTGTCAGTCTGTCAGTCTGTCAGTCTGTCAGTCTGTCAGTCTGTCAGTCTGTCAGTCTGTCAGTCTGTCAGTCTGTCAGTCTGTCAGTCTGTCAGTCTGTCAGTCTGTCAGTCTGTCAGTCTGTCAGTCTGTCAGTCTGTCAGTCTGTCAGTCTGTCAGTCTGTCAGTCTGTCAGTCTGTCAGTCTGTCAGTCTGTCAGTCTGTCAGTCTGTCAGTCTGTCAGTCTGTCAGTCTGTCAGTCTGTCAGTCTGTCAGTCTGTCAGTCTGTCAGTCTGTCAGTCTGTCAGTCTGTCAGTCTGTCAGTCTGTCAGTCTGTCAGTCTGTCAGTCTGTCAGTCTGTCAGTCTGTCAGTCTGTCAGTCTGTCAGTCTGTCAGTCTGTCAGTCTGTCAGTCTGTCAGTCTGTCAGTCTGTCAGTCTGTCAGTCTGTCAGTCTGTCAGTCTGTCAGTCTGTCAGTCTGTCAGTCTGTCAGTCTGTCAGTCTGTCAGTCTGTCAGTCTGTCAGTCTGTCAGTCTGTCAGTCTGTCAGTCTGTCAGTCTGTCAGTCTGTCAGTCTGTCAGTCTGTCAGTCTGTCAGTCTGTCAGTCTGTCAGTCTGTCAGTCTGTCAGTCTGTCAGTCTGTCAGTCTGTCAGTCTGTCAGTCTGTCAGTCTGTCAGTCTGTCAGTCTGTCAGTCTGTCAGTCTGTCAGTCTGTCAGTCTGTCAGTCTGTCAGTCTGTCAGTCTGTCAGTCTGTCAGTCTGTCAGTCTGTCAGTCTGTCAGTCTGTCAGTCTGTCAGTCTGTCAGTCTGTCAGTCTGTCAGTCTGTCAGTCTGTCAGTCTGTCAGTCTGTCAGTCTGTCAGTCTGTCAGTCTGTCAGTCTGTCAGTCTGTCAGTCTGTCAGTCTGTCAGTCTGTCAGTCTGTCAGTCTGTCAGTCTGTCAGTCTGTCAGTCTGTCAGTCTGTCAGTCTGTCAGTCTGTCAGTCTGTCAGTCTGTCAGTCTGTCAGTCTGTCAGTCTGTCAGTCTGTCAGTCTGTCAGTCTGTCAGTCTGTCAGTCTGTCAGTCTGTCAGTCTGTCAGTCTGTCAGTCTGTCAGTCTGTCAGTCTGTCAGTCTGTCAGTCTGTCAGTCTGTCAGTCTGTCAGTCTGTCAGTCTGTCAGTCTGTCAGTCTGTCAGTCTGTCAGTCTGTCAGTCTGTCAGTCTGTCAGTCTGTCAGTCTGTCAGTCTGTCAGTCTGTCAGTCTGTCAGTCTGTCAGTCTGTCAGTCTGTCAGTCTGTCAGTCTGTCAGTCTGTCAGTCTGTCAGTCTGTCAGTCTGTCAGTCTGTCAGTCTGTCAGTCTGTCAGTCTGTCAGTCTGTCAGTCTGTCAGTCTGTCAGTCTGTCAGTCTGTCAGTCTGTCAGTCTGTCAGTCTGTCAGTCTGTCAGTCTGTCAGTCTGTCAGTCTGTCAGTCTGTCAGTCTGTCAGTCTGTCAGTCTGTCAGTCTGTCAGTCTGTCAGTCTGTCAGTCTGTCAGTCTGTCAGTCTGTCAGTCTGTCAGTCTGTCAGTCTGTCAGTCTGTCAGTCTGTCAGTCTGTCAGTCTGTCAGTCTGTCAGTCTGTCAGTCTGTCAGTCTGTCAGTCTGTCAGTCTGTCAGTCTGTCAGTCTGTCAGTCTGTCAGTCTGTCAGTCTGTCAGTCTGTCAGTCTGTCAGTCTGTCAGTCTGTCAGTCTGTCAGTCTGTCAGTCTGTCAGTCTGTCAGTCTGTCAGTCTGTCAGTCTGTCAGTCTGTCAGTCTGTCAGTCTGTCAGTCTGTCAGTCTGTCAGTCTGTCAGTCTGTCAGTCTGTCAGTCTGTCAGTCTGTCAGTCTGTCAGTCTGTCAGTCTGTCAGTCTGTCAGTCTGTCAGTCTGTCAGTCTGTCAGTCTGTCAGTCTGTCAGTCTGTCAGTCTGTCAGTCTGTCAGTCTGTCAGTCTGTCAGTCTGTCAGTCTGTCAGTCTGTCAGTCTGTCAGTCTGTCAGTCTGTCAGTCTGTCAGTCTGTCAGTCTGTCAGTCTGTCAGTCTGTCAGTCTGTCAGTCTGTCAGTCTGTCAGTCTGTCAGTCTGTCAGTCTGTCAGTCTGTCAGTCTGTCAGTCTGTCAGTCTGTCAGTCTGTCAGTCTGTCAGTCTGTCAGTCTGTCAGTCTGTCAGTCTGTCAGTCTGTCAGTCTGTCAGTCTGTCAGTCTGTCAGTCTGTCAGTCTGTCAGTCTGTCAGTCTGTCAGTCTGTCAGTCTGTCAGTCTGTCAGTCTGTCAGTCTGTCAGTCTGTCAGTCTGTCAGTCTGTCAGTCTGTCAGTCTGTCAGTCTGTCAGTCTGTCAGTCTGTCAGTCTGTCAGTCTGTCAGTCTGTCAGTCTGTCAGTCTGTCAGTCTGTCAGTCTGTCAGTCTGTCAGTCTGTCAGTCTGTCAGTCTGTCAGTCTGTCAGTCTGTCAGTCTGTCAGTCTGTCAGTCTGTCAGTCTGTCAGTCTGTCAGTCTGTCAGTCTGTCAGTCTGTCAGTCTGTCAGTCTGTCAGTCTGTCAGTCTGTCAGTCTGTCAGTCTGTCAGTCTGTCAGTCTGTCAGTCTGTCAGTCTGTCAGTCTGTCAGTCTGTCAGTCTGTCAGTCTGTCAGTCTGTCAGTCTGTCAGTCTGTCAGTCTGTCAGTCTGTCAGTCTGTCAGTCTGTCAGTCTGTCAGTCTGTCAGTCTGTCAGTCTGTCAGTCTGTCAGTCTGTCAGTCTGTCAGTCTGTCAGTCTGTCAGTCTGTCAGTCTGTCAGTCTGTCAGTCTGTCAGTCTGTCAGTCTGTCAGTCTGTCAGTCTGTCAGTCTGTCAGTCTGTCAGTCTGTCAGTCTGTCAGTCTGTCAGTCTGTCAGTCTGTCAGTCTGTCAGTCTGTCAGTCTGTCAGTCTGTCAGTCTGTCAGTCTGTCAGTCTGTCAGTCTGTCAGTCTGTCAGTCTGTCAGTCTGTCAGTCTGTCAGTCTGTCAGTCTGTCAGTCTGTCAGTCTGTCAGTCTGTCAGTCTGTCAGTCTGTCAGTCTGTCAGTCTGTCAGTCTGTCAGTCTGTCAGTCTGTCAGTCTGTCAGTCTGTCAGTCTGTCAGTCTGTCAGTCTGTCAGTCTGTCAGTCTGTCAGTCTGTCAGTCTGTCAGTCTGTCAGTCTGTCAGTCTGTCAGTCTGTCAGTCTGTCAGTCTGTCAGTCTGTCAGTCTGTCAGTCTGTCAGTCTGTCAGTCTGTCAGTCTGTCAGTCTGTCAGTCTGTCAGTCTGTCAGTCTGTCAGTCTGTCAGTCTGTCAGTCTGTCAGTCTGTCAGTCTGTCAGTCTGTCAGTCTGTCAGTCTGTCAGTCTGTCAGTCTGTCAGTCTGTCAGTCTGTCAGTCTGTCAGTCTGTCAGTCTGTCAGTCTGTCAGTCTGTCAGTCTGTCAGTCTGTCAGTCTGTCAGTCTGTCAGTCTGTCAGTCTGTCAGTCTGTCAGTCTGTCAGTCTGTCAGTCTGTCAGTCTGTCAGTCTGTCAGTCTGTCAGTCTGTCAGTCTGTCAGTCTGTCAGTCTGTCAGTCTGTCAGTCTGTCAGTCTGTCAGTCTGTCAGTCTGTCAGTCTGTCAGTCTGTCAGTCTGTCAGTCTGTCAGTCTGTCAGTCTGTCAGTCTGTCAGTCTGTCAGTCTCAGTCTGTCAGTCTGTCAGTCTGTCAGTCAGTCTGTCAGTCTGTCAGTCTGTCAGTCTGTCAGTCTGTCAGTCTGTCAGTCTGTCAGTCTGTCAGTCTGTCAGTCTGTCAGTCTGTCAGTCTGTCAGTCTGTCAGTCTGTCAGTCTGTCAGTCTGTCAGTCTGTCAGTCTGTCAGTCTGTCAGTCTGTCAGTCTGTCAGTCTGTCAGTCTGTCAGTCTGTCAGTCTGTCAGTCTGTCAGTCTGTCAGTCTGTCAGTCTGTCAGTCTGTCAGTCTGTCAGTCTGTCAGTCTGTCAGTCTGTCAGTCTGTCAGTCTGTCAGTCTGTCAGTCTGTCAGTCTGTCAGTCTGTCAGTCTGTCAGTCTGTCAGTCTGTCAGTCTGTCAGTCTGTCAGTCTGTCAGTCTGTCAGTCTGTCAGTCTGTCAGTCTGTCAGTCTGTCAGTCTGTCAGTCTGTCAGTCTGTCAGTCTGTCAGTCTGTCAGTCTGTCAGTCTGTCAGTCTGTCAGTCAGTCTGTCAGTCTGTCAGTCTGTCAGTCTGTCAGTCTGTCAGTCTGTCAGTCTGTCAGTCTGTCAGTCTGTCAGTCTGTCAGTCTGTCAGTCTGTCAGTCTGTCAGTCTGTCAGTCTGTCAGTCTGTCAGTCTGTCAGTCTGTCAGTCTGTCAGTCTGTCAGTCTGTCAGTCTGTCAGTCTGTCAGTCTGTCAGTCTGTCAGTCTGTCAGTCTGTCAGTCTGTCAGTCTGTCAGTCTGTCAGTCTGTCAGTCTGTCAGTCTGTCAGTCTGTCAGTCTGTCAGTCTGTCAGTCTGTCAGTCTGTCAGTCTGTCAGTCTGTCAGTCTGTCAGTCTGTCAGTCTGTCAGTCTGTCAGTCTGTCAGTCTGTCAGTCTGTCAGTCTGTCAGTCTGTCAGTCTGTCAGTCTGTCAGTCTGTCAGTCTGTCAGTCTGTCAGTCTGTCAGTCTGTCAGTCTGTCAGTCTGTCAGTCTGTCAGTCTGTCAGTCTGTCAGTCTGTCAGTCTGTCTGTCAGTCTGTCAGTCTGTCAGTCTGTCAGTCTGTCAGTCTGTCAGTCTGTCAGTCTGTCAGTCTGTCAGTCTGTCAGTCTGTCAGTCTGTCAGTCTGTCAGTCTGTCAGTCTGTCAGTCTGTCTGTCAGTCTGTCAGTCTGTCAGTCTGTCAGTCTGTCAGTCTGTCAGTCTGTCAGTCTGTCAGTCTGTCAGTCTGTCAGTCTGTCAGTCTGTCAGTCTGTCAGTCTGTCAGTCTGTCAGTCTGTCAGTCTGTCAGTCTGTCAGTCTGTCAGTCTGTCAGTCTGTCAGTCTGTCAGTCTGTCAGTCTGTCAGTCTGTCAGTCTGTCAGTCTGTCAGTCTGTCAGTCTGTCAGTCTGTCAGTCTGTCAGTCTGTCAGTCTGTCAGTCTGTCAGTCTGTCAGTCTGTCAGTCTGTCAGTCTGTCAGTCTGTCAGTCTGTCAGTCTGTCAGTCTGTCAGTCTGTCAGTCTGTCAGTCTGTCAGTCTGTCAGTCTGTCAGTCTGTCAGTCTGTCAGTCTGTCAGTCTGTCAGTCTGTCAGTCTGTCAGTCTGTCAGTCTGTCAGTCTGTCAGTCTGTCAGTCTGTCAGTCTGTCAGTCTGTCAGTCTGTCAGTCTGTCAGTCTGTCAGTCTGTCAGTCTGTCAGTCTGTCAGTCTGTCAGTCTGTCAGTCTGTCAGTCTGTCAGTCTGTCAGTCTGTCAGTCTGTCAGTCTGTCAGTCAGTCTGTCAGTCTGTCAGTCTGTCAGTCTGTCAGTCTGTCAGCTGTCAGTCTGTCAGTCTGTCAGTCTGTCAGTCTGTCAGTCTGTCAGTCTGTCAGTCTGTCAGTCTGTCAGTCTGTCAGTCTGTCAGTCTGTCAGTCTGTCAGTCTGTCAGTCTGTCAGTCTGTCAGTCTGTCAGTCTGTCAGTCTGTCAGTCTCAGTCTGTCTGTCAGTCTGTCAGTCTGTCAGTCTGTCAGTCTGTCAGTCTGTCAGTCTGTCAGTCTGTCAGTCTGTCAGTCTGTCAGTCTGTCAGTCTGTCAGTCTGTCAGTCTGTCAGTCGTCTGTCAGTCTGTCAGTCTGTCAGTCTTCAGTCTGTCAGTCTGTCAGTCTGTCAGTCTGTCAGTCTGTCAGTCTGTCAGTCTGTCAGTCTGTCAGTCTGTCAGTCTGTCAGTCTGTCTGTCAGTCTGTCAGTCTGTCAGTCTGTCAGTCTGTCAGTCTGTCAGTCTGTCAGTCTGTCAGTCTGTCAGTCTGTCAGTCTGTCAGTCTGTCAGTCTGTCAGTCTGTCAGTCTGTCAGTCTGTCAGTCTGTCAGTCTGTCAGTCTGTCAGTCTGTCAGTCTGTCAGTCTGTCAGTCTGTCAGTCTGTCAGTCTGTCAGTCTGTCAGTCTGTCAGTCTGTCAGTCTGTCAGTCTGTCAGTCTGTCAGTCTGTCAGTCTGTCAGTCTGTCAGTCTGTCAGTCTGTCAGTCTGTCAGTCTGTCAGTCTGTCAGTCTGTCAGTCTGTCAGTCTGTCAGTCTGTCAGTCTGTCAGTCTGTCAGTCTGTCAGTCTGTCAGTCTGTCAGTCTGTCAGTCTGTCAGTCTGTCAGTCTGTCAGTCTGTCAGTCTGTCAGTCTGTCAGTCTGTCAGTCTGTCAGTCTGTCAGTCTGTCAGTCTGTCAGTCTGTCAGTCTGTCAGTCTGTCAGTCTGTCAGTCTGTCAGTCTGTCAGTCTGTCAGTCTGTCAGTCTGTCAGTCTGTCAGTCTGTCAGTCTGTCAGTCTGTCAGTCTGTCAGTCTGTCAGTCTGTCAGTCTGTCAGTCTGTCAGTCTGTCAGTCTGTCAGTCTGTCAGTCTGTCAGTCTGTCAGTCTGTCAGTCTGTCAGTCTGTCAGTCTGTCAGTCTGTCAGTCTGTCAGTCTGTCAGTCTGTCAGTCTGTCAGTCTGTCAGTCTGTCAGTCTGTCAGTCTGTCAGTCTGTCAGTCTGTCAGTCTGTCAGTCTGTCAGTCTGTCAGTCTGTCAGTCTGTCAGTCTGTCAGTCTGTCAGTCTGTCAGTCTGTCAGTCTGTCAGTCTGTCAGTCTGTCAGTCTGTCAGTCTGTCAGTCTGTCAGTCTGTCAGTCTGTCAGTCTGTCAGTCTGTCAGTCTGTCAGTCTGTCAGTCTGTCAGTCTGTCAGTCTGTCAGTCTGTCAGTCTGTCAGTCTGTCAGTCTGTCAGTCTGTCAGTCTGTCAGTCTGTCAGTCTGTCAGTCTGTCAGTCTGTCAGTCTGTCAGTCTGTCAGTCTGTCAGTCTGTCAGTCTGTCAGTCTGTCAGTCTGTCAGTCTGTCAGTCTGTCAGTCTGTCAGTCTGTCAGTCTGTCAGTCTGTCAGTCTGTCAGTCTGTCAGTCTGTCAGTCTGTCAGTCTGTCAGTCTGTCAGTCTGTCAGTCTGTCAGTCTGTCAGTCTGTCAGTCTGTCAGTCTGTCAGTCTGTCAGTCTGTCAGTCTGTCAGTCTGTCAGTCTGTCAGTCTGTCAGTCTGTCAGTCTGTCAGTCTGTCAGTCTGTCAGTCTGTCAGTCTGTCAGTCTGTCAGTCTGTCAGTCTGTCAGTCTGTCAGTCTGTCAGTCTGTCAGTCTGTCAGTCTGTCAGTCTGTCAGTCTGTCAGTCTGTCAGTCTGTCAGTCTGTCAGTCTGTCAGTCTGTCAGTCTGTCAGTCTGTCAGTCTGTCAGCTGTCAGTCTGTCAGTCTGTCAGTCTGTCAGTCTGTCAGTCTGTCAGTCTGTCAGTCTGTCAGTCTGTCAGTCTGTCAGTCTGTCAGTCTGTCAGTCTGTCAGTCTGTCAGTCTGTCAGTCTGTCAGTCTGTCAGTCTGTCAGTCTGTCAGTCTGTCAGTCTGTCAGTCTGTCAGTCTGTCAGTCTGTCAGTCTGTCAGTCTGTCAGTCTGTCAGTCTGTCAGTCTGTCAGTCTGTCAGTCTGTCAGTCTGTCAGTCTGTCAGTCTGTCAGTCTGTCAGTCTGTCAGTCTGTCAGTCTGTCAGTCTGTCAGTCTGTCAGTCTGTCAGTCTGTCAGTCTGTCAGTCTGTCAGTCTGTCAGTCTGTCAGTCTGTCAGTCTGTCAGTCTGTCAGTCTGTCAGTCTGTCAGTCTGTCAGTCTGTCAGTCTGTCAGTCTGTCAGTCTGTCAGTCTGTCAGTCTGTCAGTCTGTCAGTCTGTCAGTCTGTCAGTCTGTCAGTCTGTCAGTCTGTCAGTCTGTCAGTCTGTCAGTCTGTCAGTCTGTCAGTCTGTCAGTCTGTCAGTCTGTCAGTCTGTCAGTCTGTCAGTCTGTCAGTCTGTCAGTCTGTCAGTCTGTCAGTCTGTCAGTCTGTCAGTCTGTCAGTCTGTCAGTCTGTCAGTCTGTCAGTCTGTCAGTCTGTCAGTCTGTCAGTCTGTCAGTCTGTCAGTCTGTCAGTCTGTCAGTCTGTCAGTCTGTCAGTCTGTCAGTCTGTCAGTCTGTCAGTCTGTCAGTCTGTCAGTCTGTCAGTCTGTCAGTCTGTCAGTCTGTCAGTCTGTCAGTCTGTCAGTCTGTCAGTCTGTCAGTCTGTCAGTCTGTCAGTCTGTCAGTCTGTCAGTCTGTCAGTCTGTCAGTCTGTCAGTCTGTCAGTCTGTCAGTCTGTCAGTCTGTCAGTCTGTCAGTCTGTCAGTCTGTCAGTCTGTCAGTCTGTCAGTCTGTCAGTCTGTCAGTCTGTCAGTCTGTCAGTCTGTCAGTCTGTCAGTCTGTCAGTCTGTCAGTCTGTCAGTCTGTCAGTCTGTCAGTCTGTCAGTCTGTCAGTCTGTCAGTCTGTCAGTCTGTCAGTCTGTCAGTCTGTCAGTCTGTCAGTCTGTCAGTCTGTCAGTCTGTCAGTCTGTCAGTCTGTCAGTCTGTCAGTCTGTCAGTCTGTCAGTCTGTCAGTCTGTCAGTCTGTCAGTCTGTCAGTCTGTCAGTCTGTCAGTCTGTCAGTCTGTCAGTCTGCAGTCTGTCAGTCTGTCAGTCTGTCAGTCTGTCAGTCTGTCAGTCTGTCAGTCTGTCAGTCTGTCAGTCTGTCAGTCTGTCAGTCTGTCAGTCTGTCAGTCTGTCAGTCTGTCAGTCTGTCAGTCTGTCAGTCTGTCAGTCTGTCAGTCTGTCAGTCTGTCAGTCTGTCAGTCTGTCAGTCTGTCAGTCTGTCAGTCTGTCAGTCTGTCAGTCTGTCAGTCTGTCAGTCTGTCAGTCTGTCAGTCTGTCAGTCTCTGTCAGTCTGTCAGTCTGTCTGTCTGTCAGTCTGTCAGTCTGTCAGTCTGTCAGTCTGTCAGTCTGTCAGTCTGTCAGTCTGTCAGTCTGTCAGTCTGTCAGTCTGTCAGTCTGTCAGTCTGTCAGTCTGTCAGTCTGTCAGTCTGTCAGTCTGTCAGTCTGTCAGTCTGTCAGTCTGTCAGTCTGTCAGTCTGTCAGTCTGTCAGTCTGTCAGTCTGTCAGTCTGTCAGTCTGTCAGTCTGTCAGTCTGTCAGTCTGTCAGTCTGTCAGTCTGTCAGTCTGTCAGTCTGTCAGTCTGTCAGTCTGTCAGTCTGTCAGTCTGTCAGTCTGTCAGTCTGTCAGTCTGTCAGTCTGTCAGTCTGTCAGTCTGTCAGTCTGTCAGTCTGTCTGTCTGTCAGTCTGTCAGTCTGTCAGTCTGTCAGTCTGTCAGTCTGTCAGTCTGTCAGTCTGTCAGTCTGTCAGTCTGTCAGTCTGTCAGTCTGTCAGTCTGTCAGTCTGTCAGTCTGTCAGTCTGTCAGTCTGTCAGTCTGTCAGTCTGTCAGTCTGTCAGTCTGTCAGTCTGTCAGTCTGTCAGTCTGTCAGTCTGTCAGTCTGTCAGTCTGTCAGTCTGTCAGTCTGTCAGTCTGTCAGTCTGTCAGTCTGTCAGTCTGTCAGTCTGTCAGTCTGTCAGTCTGTCAGTCTGTCAGTCTGTCAGTCTGTCAGTCTGTCAGTCTGTCAGTCTGTCAGTCTGTCAGTCTGTCAGTCTGTCAGTCTGTCAGTCTGTCAGTCTGTCAGTCTGTCAGTCTGTCAGTCTGTCAGTCTGTCAGTCTGTCAGTCTGTCAGTCTGTCAGTCTGTCAGTCTGTCAGTCTGTCAGTCTGTCAGTCTGTCAGTCTGTCAGTCTGTCAGTCTGTCAGTCTGTCAGTCTGTCAGTCTGTCAGTCTGTCAGTCTGTCAGTCTGTCAGTCTGTCAGTCTGTCAGTCTGTCAGTCTGTCAGTCTGTCAGTCTGTCAGTCTGTCAGTCTGTCAGTCTGTCAGTCTGTCAGTCTGTCAGTCTGTCAGTCTGTCAGTCTGTCAGTCTGTCAGTCTGTCAGTCTGTCAGTCTGTCAGTCTGTCAGTCTGTCAGTCTGTCAGTCTGTCAGTCTGTCAGTCTGTCAGTCTGTCAGTCTGTCAGTCTGTCAGTCTGTCAGTCTGTCAGTCTGTCAGTCTGTCAGTCTGTCAGTCTGTCAGTCTGTCAGTCTGTCAGTCTGTCAGTCTGTCAGTCTGTCAGTCTGTCAGTCTGTCAGTCTGTCAGTTCTGTCAGTCTGTCAGTCTGTCAGTCTGTCAGTCTGTCAGTCTGTCAGTCTGTCAGTCTGTCAGTCTGTCAGTCTGTCAGTCTGTCAGTCTGTCAGTCTGTCAGTCTGTCAGTCTGTCAGTCTGTCAGGTCTGTCAGTCTGTCAGTCTGTCAGTCTGTCAGTCTGTCAGTCTGTCCAGTCTGTCAGTCTGTCAGTCTGTCAGTCTGTCAGTCTGTCAGTCTGTCAGTCTGTCAGTCTGTCAGTCTGTCAGGTCTGTCAGTCTGTCAGTCTGTCAGTCTGTCAGTCTGTCAGTCTGTCAGTCTGTCAGTCTGTCAGTCTGTCAGTCTGTCAGTCTGTCAGTCTGTCAGTCTGTCAGTCTGTCAGTCTGTCAGTCTGTCAGTCTGTCAGTCTGTCAGTCTGTCAGTCTGTCAGTCTGTCAGTCTGTCAGTCTGTCAGTCTGTCAGTCTGTCAGTCTGTCAGTCTGTCAGTCTGTCAGTCTGTCAGTCTGTCAGTCTGTCAGTCTGTCAGTCTGTCGTCTGTCAGTCTGTCAGTCTGTCAGTCTGTCAGTCTGTCAGTCTGTCAGTCTGTCAGTTGTCAGTTGTCAGTCTGTCAGTCTGTCAGTCTGTCAGTCTGTCAGTCTGTCAGTCGTCTGTCAGTCTGTCAGTCTGTCAGTCTGTCAGTCTGTCAGTCTGTCAGTCTGTCAGTCTGTCAGTCTGTCAGTCTGTCGAGTCTGTCAGTCTGTCAGTCTGTCAGTCTGTCAGTCTGTCAGTCTGTCAGTCTGTCAGTCTGTCAGTCTGTTCAGTCTGTCAGTCTGTCAGTCTGTCAGTCTGTCAGTCTGTCAGTCTGTCAGTCTGTCAGTCTGTCAGTCTGTCAGTCTGTCAGTCTGTCAGTCTGTCAGTCTGTCAGTCTGTCAGTCTGTCAGTCTGTCAGTCTGTCAGTCTGTCAGTCTGTCAGTCTGTCAGTCTGTCAGTCCTGTCAGTCTGTCAGTCTGTCAGTCTGTCAGTCTGTCAGTTGTCAGTCTGTCAGTCTGTCAGTCTGTCAGTCTGTCAGTCTGTCAGTCTGTCAGTCTGTCAGTCTGTCAGTCTGTCAGTCTGTCAGTCTGTCAGTCTGTCAGTCTGTCAGTCTGTCAGTCTGTCAGTCTGTCAGTCTGTCAGTCTGTCAGTCTGTCAGTCTGTCAGTCTGTCAGTCTGTCAGTCTGTCAGTCTGTCAGTCTGTCAGTCTGTCAGTCTGTCAGTCTGTCAGTCTGTCAGTCTGTCAGTCTGTCAGTCTGTCAGTCTGTCAGTCGTCAGTATGTCAGTCTGTCAGTCTGTCAGTCTGTCAGTCTGTCAGTCTGTCAGTCTGTTCAGTCTGTCAGTCTGTCAGTCTGTCAGTCTGTCAGTCTGCCAGTCTGTCAGTATGTCAGTATGTCAGTCTGTCAGTCTGTCAGTCTGTCAGTCTGTCAGTCTGTCAGTCTGTCAGTCTGTCAGTCTGTCAGTCCTGTCAGTCTGTCAGTCTGTCAGTCTGTCAGTCTGTCAGTCTGTCAGTCTGTCAGTCTGTCAGTCTGTCAGTCTGTCAGTCTGGCAGTCTGTCAGTCTGTCAGTCTGTCAGTCTGTCAGTCTGTCAGTCTGTCAGTCTGTCAGTCTGTCAGTCTGTCAGTCTGTCAGTCTGTCAGTCTGTCAGTCTGTCAGTCTGTCAGTCTGTCAGTCTGTCAGTCTGTCAGTCTGTCAGTCTGTCAGTCTGTCAGTCTGTTCTGTCAGTCTGTCAGTCTGTCAGTCTGTCAGTCTGTCAGTCTGTCAGTCTGTCAGTCTGTCAGTCTGTCAGTCTGTCAGTCTGTCAGTCTGTCAGTCTGTCAGTCTGTCAGTCTGTCAGTCTGTCAGTTGTCAGTCTGTCAGTCTGTCAGTCTGTCAGTCTGTCAGTCTGTCAGTCTGTCAGTCTGTCAGTCTGTCAGTCTGTCAGTCTGTCAGTCTGTCAGTCTGTCAGTCTGTCAGTCTGTCAGTCTGTCAGTCTGTCAGTCCTGTCAGTCTGTCAGTCTGTCAGTCTTCTGTCAGTCTGTCAGTCTGTCAGTCTGTCAGTCTGTCAGTCTGTCAGTCTGTCAGTCTGTCAGTCTGTCAGTCTGTCAGTCTGTCAGTCTGTCAGTCTGTCAGTCTGTCAGTCTGTCAGTCTGTCAGTCTGTCAGTCTGTCAGTCTGTCAGTCTGTCAGTCTGTCAGTCTGTCAGTCTGTCAGTCTGTCAGTCTGTCTTCTGTCAGTCTGTCAGTCTGTCAGTCTGTCAGTCTGTCAGTCTGTCAGTCTGTCAGTCTGTCAGTCTGTCAGTCTGTCAGTCTGTCAGTCTGTCAGTCTGTCAGTCTGTCAGTCTGTGTCAGTCTGTCAGTCTGTCAGTCTGTCAGTCTGTCAGTCTGTCAGTCTGTCAGTCTGTCAGTCTGTCAGTCTGTCAGTCTGTCAGTCTGTCAGTCTGTCAGTCTGTCAGTCTGTCAGTCTGTCAGCCTGTCAGTCTGTCAGTCTGTCAGTCTGTCAGTCTGTCAGTCTGTCAGTCTGTCAGTCTGTCAGTCTGTCAGTCTGTCAGTCTGTCAGTCTGTCAGTCTGTCAGTCTGTCATCTGTCAGTCTGTCAGTCGTCTGTCAGTCTGTCAGTCTGTCAGTCTGTCAGTCTGTCAGTTGTCAGTCTGTCAGTCTGTCAGTCTGTCAGTCTGTCAGTCTGTCAGTCTGTCAGTCTGTCAGTCTGTCCAGTCTGTCAGTCTGTCAGTCTGTCAGTCTGTCAGTCTGTCAGTCTGTCAGTCTGTCAGTCTGTCAGTCTGTCAGTCTGTCAGTCTGTCAGTCTGTCAGTCTGTCAGTCTGTCAGTCTGTCAGTCTGTCAGTCTGTCAGTCTGTCAGTCTGTCAGTCTGTCAGTCTGTCAGTCTGTCAGTCTGTCAGTCTGTCAGTCTGTCAGTCTGTCAGTCTGTCAGTCTGTCAGTCTGTCAGTCTGTCAGTCTGTCTGTCTTCAGTCTGTCAGTCTGTCAGTCTGTCAGTCTGTCAGTCTGTCAGTCTGTCAGTCTGTCAGTCTGTCAGTCTGTCAGTCTGTCAGTCTGTCAGTCTGTCAGTCTGTCAGTCTGTCAGTCTGTCAGTCTGTCAGTCTGTCAGTCTGTCAGTCTGTCAGTCTGTCAGTCTGTCAGTCTGTCAGTCTGTCAGTCTGTCAGTCTGTCAGTCTGTCAGTCTGTCAGTCTGTCAGTCTGTCAGTCTGTCAGTCTGTCAGTCTGTCAGTCTGTCAGTCTGTCAGTCTGTCAGTCTGTCAGTCTGTCAGTCTGTCTCAGTCTGTCAGTCTGTCAGTCTGTCAGTCTGTCAGTCTGTCAGTCTGTCAGTCTGTCAGTCTGTCAGTCTGTCAGTCTGTCAGTCTGTCAGTCTGTCAGTCTGTCAGTCTGTCAGTCTGTCAGTCTGTCAGTCTGTCAGTCTGTCAGTCTGTCAGTCTGTCAGTCTGTCAGTCTGTCAGTCTGTCAGTCTGTCAGTCTGTCAGTCTGTCAGTCTGTCAGTCTGTCAGTCTGTCAGTCTGTCAGTCTGTCAGTCTGTCAGTCTGTCAGTCTGTCAGTCTGTCAGTCTGTCAGTCTGTCAGTCTGTCAGTCTGTCAGTCTGTCAGTCTGTCAGTCTGTCAGTCTGTCAGTCTGTCAGTCTGTCAGTCTGTCAGTCTGTCAGTCTGTCAGTCTGTCTGTCAGTCTGTCAGTCTGTCAGTCTGTCAGTCTGTCAGTCTGTCAGTCTGTCAGTCTGTCAGTCTGTCAGTCTGTCAGTCTGTCAGTCTGTCAGTCTGTCAGTCTGTCAGTCTGTCAGTCTGTCAGTCTGTCAGTCTGTCAGTCTGTCAGTCTGTCAGTCTGTCAGTCTGTCAGTCTGTCAGTCTGTCAGTCTGTCAGTCTGTCAGTCTGTCAGTCTGTCATCTGTCAGTCTGTCAGTCTGTCAGTCTGTCAGTCTGTCAGTCTGTCAGTCTGTCAGTCTGTCAGTCTTCATCTGTCAGTCTGTCAGTCTGTCAGTCTGTCAGTCTGTCAGTCTGTCAGTCTGTCATCTGTCAGTCTGTCAGTCTGTCAGTCTGTCAGTCTGTCAGTCTGTCAGTCTGTCAGTCTGTCAGTCTGTCAGTCTGTCAGTCTGTCAGTCTGTCAGTCTGTCAGTCTGTCAGTCTGTCAGTCTGTCAGTCTGTCAGTCTGTCAGTCTGTCAGTCTGTCAGTCTGTCAGTCTGTCAGTCTGTCAGTCTGTCAGTCTGTCAGTCTGTCAGTCTGTCAGTCTGTCAGTCTGTCAGTCTGTCAGTCTGTCAGTCTGTCAGTCTGTCAGTCTGTCAGTCTGTCAGTCTGTCAGTCTGTCAGTCTGTCAGTCTGTCAGTCTGTCAGTCTGTCAGTCTGTCAGTCTGTCAGTCTGTCAGTCTGTCAGTCTGTCAGTCTGTCAGTCGTCAGTCTGTCAGTCTGTCAGTCTGTCAGTCTGTCAGTCTGTCAGTCTGTCAGTCTGTCAGTCTGTCAGTCTGTCTGTCAGTCTGTCAGTCTGTCAGTCTGTCAGTCTGTCAGTCCTGTCAGTCTGTCAGTCTGTCAGTCTGTCAGTCTGTCAGTCTGTCAGTCTGTCAGTCTGTCAGTCTGTCAGTCTGTCAGTCTGTCAGTCTGTCAGTCTGGCTGTCAGTCTGTCAGTCTGTCAGTCTGTCAGTCTGTCAGTCTGTCAGTCTGTCAGTCTGTCAGTCTGTCAGTCTGTCAGTCTGTCAGTCTGTCAGTCTGTCAGTCTGTCAGTCTGTCAGTCTGTCAGTCTGTCAGTCTGTCAGTCTGTCAGTCTGTCAGTCTGTCAGTCTGTCAGTCTGTCAGTCTGTCAGTCTGTCAGTCTGTCAGTCTGTCAGTCTGTCAGTCTGTCAGTCTGTCAGTCTGTCAGTCTGTCAGTCTGTCAGTCTGTCAGTCTGTCAGTCTGTCAGTCTGTCAGTCTGTCAGTCTGTCAGTCTGTCAGTCTGTCAGTCTGTCAGTCTGTCAGTCTGTCAGTCTGTCAGTCTGTCAGTCTGTCAGTCTGTCAGTCTGTCAGTTCTGTCAGTCTGTCAGTCTGTCAGTCTGTCAGTCTGTCAGTCTGTCAGTCTGTTCAGTCTGTCAGTCTGTCAGTCTGTCAGTCTGTCAGTCTGTCAGTCTGTCAGTCTGTCAGTCTGTCAGTCTGTCAGTCTGTCAGTCTGTCAGTCTGTCAGTCCTGTCAGTCTGTCAGTCTGTCAGTCTGTCAGTCTGTCAGCTGTCAGTCTGTCAGTCTTGTCAGTCTGTCAGTCTGTCATCTGTCAGTCTGTCAGTCTGTCAGTCTGTCAGTCTGTCAGTCTGTCAGTCTGTCAGTCTGTCAGTCTGTCAGTCTGTCAGTCTGTCAGTCTGTCAGTCTGTCAGTCTGTCAGTCTGTCAGTCTGTCAGTCTGTCAGTCTGTCAGTCTGTCAGTCTGTCAGTCTGTCAGTCTGTCAGTCCTGTCAGTCTGTCAGTCTGTCAGTCTGTCAGTCTGTCAGTCTGTCAGTCTGTCAGTCTGTCAGTCTGTCAGTCTGTCAGTCTGTCAGTCTGTCAGTCTGTCAGTCTGTCAGTCTGTCAGTCTGTCAGTCTGTCAGTCTGTCAGTCTGTCAGTCTGTCAGTCTGTCAGTCTGTCAGTCTGTCAGTCTGTCAGTCTGTCAGTCTGTCAGTCTGTCAGTCTGTCAGTCTGTCAGTCTGTCAGTCTGTCAGTCTGTCAGTCTGTCAGTCTGTCAGTCTGTCAGTCTGTCAGTCCTGTCAGTCTGTCAGTCAGTCAGTCTGTCAGTCTGTCAGTCTGTCAGTCTGTCAGTCTGTCAGTCTGTCAGTCTGTCAGTCTGTCAGTCTGTCAGTTGTCAGTCTGTCAGTCTGTCAGTCTGTCAGTCTGTCAGTCTGTCAGTCTGTCAGTCTGTCAGTCTGTCAGTCTGTCAGTCTGTCAGTCTGTCAGTCTGTCAGTCTGTCAGTCTGTCAGTCTGTCAGTCTGTCAGTCTGTCAGTCTGTCAGTCTGTCAGTCTGTCAGTCTGTCAGTCTGTCAGTCTGTCAGTCTGTCAGTCTGTCAGTCTGTCAGTCTGTCAGTCTGTCAGTCTGTCAGTCTGTCAGTCTGTCAGTCTGTCAGTCTGTCAGTCTGTCAGTCTGTCATCTGTCAGTCTGTCAGTCTGTCAGTCTGTCAGTCTGTCAGTCTGTCAGTCTGTCAGTCTGTCAGTCTGTCAGTCTGTCAGTCTGTCAGTCTGTCAGTCTGTCAGTCTGTCAGTCTGTCAGTCTGTCAGTCTGTCAGTCTGTCAGTCTGTCAGTCTGTCAGTCTGTCAGTCTGTCAGTCTGTCAGTCTGCAGTCTGTCAGTCTGTCAGTCTGTCAGTCTGTCAGTCTGTCAGTCTGTCAGTCTGTCAGTCTGTCAGTCTGTCAGTCCTGTCAGTCTGTCAGTCTGTCAGTCTGTCAGTCTGTCAGTCTGTCAGTCTGTCAGTCTGTCAGTCTGTCAGTCTGTCAGTCTGTCAGTCTGTCAGTCTGTCAGTCTGTCAGTCTGTCAGTCTGTCTGTCAGTCTGTCAGTCTGTCAGTCTGTCAGTCTGTCAGTCTGTCAGTCCTGTCAGTCTGTCAGTCTGTCAGTCTGTCAGTCTGTCAGTCTGTCAGTCCTGTCAGTCTGTCAGTCTGTCAGTGTCTGTCAGTCTGTCAGTCTGTCAGTCTGTCAGTCTGTCAGTCTGTCAGTCTGTCAGTCTGTCAGTCTGTCAGTCTGTCAGTCTGTCAGTCTGTCAGTCTGTCAGTCTGTCAGTCTGTCAGTCTGTCTGTCAGTCTGTCAGTCTGTCAGTCTGTCAGTCTGTCAGTCTGTCAGTCTGTCAGTCTGTCAGGTCTGTCAGTCTGTCAGTCTGTCAGTCTGTCAGTCTGTCAGTCTGTCAGTCTGTCAGTCTGTCAGTCTGTCAGTCTGTCAGTCTGTCAGTCTGTCAGTCTGTCAGTCTGTCAGTCTGTCAGTCTGTCAGTCTGTCAGTCTGTCAGTCTGTCAGTCTGTCTGTCAGTCTGTCAGTCTGTCAGTCTGTCAGTCTGTCAGTCTGTCAGTCTGTCAGTCTGTCAGTCTGTCAGTCTGTCAGTCTGTCAGTCTGTCAGTCTGTCAGTCTGTCAGTCTGTCAGTCTGTCAGTCTGTCAGTCTGTCAGTCTGTCAGTCTGTCAGTCTGTCAGTCTGTCAGTCTGTCAGTCTGTCAGTCTGTCAGTCTGTCAGTCTGTCAGTCTGTCAGTCTGTCAGTGTCAGTCTGTCAGTCTGTCAGTCTGTCAGTCTGTCAGTCTGTCAGTCTGTCAGTCTGTCAGTCTGTCAGTCTGTCAGTCTGTCAGTCTGTCAGTCTGTCAGTCTGTCAGTCTGTCAGTCTGTCAGTCTGTCAGTCTGTCAGTCTGTCAGTCTGTCAGTCTGTCAGTCTGTCAGTCTGTCAGTCTGTCAGTCTGTCTGCAGTCTGTCAGTCTGTCAGTCTGTCAGTCTGTCAGTCTGTCAGTCTGTCAGTCTGTCAGTCTGTCAGTCTGTCAGTCTGTCAGTCTGTCAGTCTGTCAGTCTGTCAGTCTGTCAGTCTGTCAGTCTGTCAGTCTGTCAGTCTGTCAGTCTGTCAGTCTGTCAGTCTGTCAGTCTGTCAGTCTGTCAGTCTGTCAGTCTGTCAGTCTGTCAGTCTGTCAGTCTGTCAGTCTGTCAGTCTGTCAGTCTGTCAGTCTGTCAGTCTGTCAGTCTGTCAGTCTGTCAGTCTGTCAGTCTGTCAGTCTGTCAGTCTGTCAGTCTGTCAGTCTGTCAGTCTGTCAGTCTGTCAGTCTGTCAGTCTGTCAGTCTGTCAGTCTGTCAGTCTGTCAGTCTGTCAGTCTGTCAGTCTGTCAGTCTGTCAGTCTGTCAGTCCTGTCAGTCTGTCAGTCTGTCAGTCTGTCAGTCTGTCAGTCTGTCAGTCTGTCAGTCTGTCAGTCCTGTCAGTCTGTCAGTCTGTCAGTCTGTCTGTCAGTCTGTCAGTCAGTCTGTCAGTCTGTCAGTCTGTCAGTCTGTCAGTCTGTCAGTCTGTCAGTCTGTCAGTCTGTCAGTCTGTCAGTCTGTCAGTCTGTCAGTCTGTCAGTCTGTCATCTGTCAGTCTGTCAGTCTGTCAGTCTGTCAGTCTGTCAGTCTGTCAGTCTGTCAGTCTGTCAGTCTGTCAGTCTGTCAGTCTGTCAGTCTGTCAGTCTGTCAGTCTGTCAGTCCTGTCAGTCTGTCAGTCTGTCAGTCTGTCAGTCTGTCAGGTCTGTCAGTCTGTCAGTCTGTCAGTCTGTCAGTCTGTCAGTCTGTCAGTCTGTCAGTCTGTCAGTCTGTCAGTCTGTCAGTCTGTCAGTCTGTCAGTCTGTCAGTCCTGTCAGTCTGGTCAGTCTGTCAGTCTGTCAGTCTGTCAGTCTGTCAGTCTGTCAGTCCTGTCAGTCTGTCAGTCTGTCAGTCTGTCAGTCTGTCAGTCTGTCAGTCTGTCAGTCTGTCAGTCTGTCAGTCTGTCAGTCTGTCAGTCTGTCAGTCTGTCAGTCTGTCCAGTCTGTCAGTCTGTCAGTCTGTCAGTCTGTCAGTCTGTCAGTCTGTCAGTCTGTCAGGTCTGTCAGTCTGTCAGTCTGTCAGTCTGTCAGTCTGTCAGTCTGTCAGTCTGTCAGTCTGTCAGTCTGTCAGTCTGTCAGGTCTGTCAGTCTGTCAGTCTGTCAGTCTGTCAGTCTGTCAGTCTGTCAGTCTGTCAGTCTGTCAGTCGTCAGTCTGTCAGTCTGTCAGTCTGTCAGTCTGTCAGTCCTGTCAGTCTGTCAGTCTGTCAGTCTGTCAGTCCCTGTCAGTTGTCAGTCTGTCAGTCTGTCAGTCTGTCAGTCTGTCAAGTCTGTCAGTCTGTCAGTCTGTCAGTCTGTCAGTCTGTCAGTCTGTCAGTCTGTCAGTCTGTCAGTCTGTCAGTTGTCAGTCTGTCAGTCTGTCAGTCTGTCAGTCTGTCAGTCTGTCAGTCTGTCAGTCTGTCAGTCTGTCAGTCTGTCAGTCTGTCAGTCTGTCAGTCTGTCAGTCTGTCAGTCTGTCAGTCTGTCAGTCTGTCAGTCTGTCAGTCTGTCAGTCTGTCAGTCTGTCAGTCTGTCAGTCTGTCAGTCTGTCAGTCTGTCAGTCTGTCAGTCTGTCAGTCTGTCAGGTCTGTCAGTCTGTCAGTCTGTCAGTCTGTCAGTCTGTCAGTCTGTCAGTCTGTCAGTCTGTCAGTCTGTCAGTCTGTCAGTCTGTCAGTCTGTCAGTCTGTCAGTCTGTCAGTCTGTCAGTCTGTCAGTTCGTCAGTCTGTCAGTCTGTCAGTCTGTCAGTCTGTCAGTCTGTCAGTCTGTCAGTCTGTCAGTCTGTCAGTCTGTCAGGTCTGTCAGTCTGTCAGTCTGTCAGTCTGTCAGTCTGTCGGTCTGTCTGTCTGTCAGTCTGTCAGTCTGTCAGTCTGTCAGTCTGTCAGTCTGTCAGTCTGTCAGTCTGTCAGTCTGTCAGTCTGTCAGTCTGTCAGTCTGTCAGTCTGTCAGTCTGTCAGTCTGTCAGTCTGTCAGTCTGTCAGTCTGTCAGTCTGTCAGTCTGTCAGTCTGTCAGTCTGTCAGTCTGTCAGTCTGTCAGTCTGTCAGTCTGTCAGTCTGTCAGTCTGTCAGTCTGTCAGTCTGTCAGTCTGTCAGTCTGTCAGTCTGTCAGTCTGTCAGTCTGTCAGTCTGTCAGTCTGTCAGTCTGTCAGTCTGTCAGTCTGTCAGTATGTCAGTCTGTCAGTCTGTCAGTCTGTCAGTCTGTCAGTCTGTCAGTCTGTCAGTCTGTCAGTCTGTCAGTCTGTCAGTCTGTCAGTCTGTCAGTCTGTCAGTCTGTCAGTCTGTCAGTCTGTCAGTCTGTCAGTCTGTCAGTCTGTCAGGTCTGTCAGTCTGTCAGTCTGTCAGTCTGTCAGTCTGTCAGTCTGTCAGTCTGTCAGTATGTCAGTCTGTCAGTCTGTCAGTCTGTCAGTCTGTCAGTCTGTCAGTCTGTCAGTCTGTCAGTCTGTCAGTCTGTCAGTCTGTCAGTCTGTCAGTCTGTCAGTCTGTCAGTCTGTCAGTCTGTCAGTCTGTCAGTCTGTCAGTCTGTCAGTCTGTCAGTCTGTCAGTCTGTCAGTCTGTCAGTCTGTCAGTCTGTCAGTCTGTCAGTCTGTCAGTCTGTCAGTCTGTCAGTCTGTCAGTCTGTCAGTCTGTCAGTCTGTCAGTCTGTCAGTCTGTCAGTCTGTCAGTCTGTCAGTCTGTCAGTCTGTCAGTCTGTCAGTCTGTCAGTCTGTCAGTCTGTCAGTCTGTCAGTCTGTCAGTCTGTCAGTCTGTCAGTCTGTCAGTCTGTCAGTCTGTCAGTCTGTCAGTCTGTCAGTCTGTCAGTCTGTCAGTCTGTCAGTCTGTCAGTCTGTCAGTCTGTCAGTCTGTCAGTCTGTCAGTCTGTCAGTCTGTCAGTCTGTCAGTCTGTCAGTCTGTCAGTCTGTCAGTCTGTCAGTCTGTCAGTCTGTCAGTCTGTCAGTCTGTCAGTCTGTCAGTCTGTCAGTCTGTCAGTCTGTCAGTCTGTCAGTCTGTCAGTCTGTCAGTCTGTCAGTCTGTCAGTCTGTCAGTCTGTCAGTCTGTCAGTCTGTCAGTCTGTCAGTCTGTCAGTCTGTCAGTCTGTCAGTCTGTCAGTCTGTCAGTCTGTCAGTCTGTCAGTCTGTCAGTCTGTCAGTCTGTCAGTCTGTCAGTCTGTCAGTCTGTCAGTCTGTCAGTCTGTCAGTCTGTCAGTCTGTCAGTCTGTCAGTCTGTCAGTCTGTCAGTCTGTCAGTCTGTCAGTCTGTCAGTCTGTCAGTCTGTCAGTCTGTCAGTCTGTCAGTCTGTCAGTCTGTCAGTCTGTCAGTCTGTCAGTCTGTCAGTCTGTCAGTCTGTCAGTCTGTCAGTCTGTCAGTCTGTCAGTCTGTCAGTCTGTCAGTCTGAGTCTGTCAGTCTGTCAGTCTGTCAGTCTGTCAGTCTGTCAGTCTGTCAGTCTGTCAGTCTGTCAGTCTGTCAGTCTGTCAGTCTGTCAGTCTGTCAGTCTGTCAGTCTGTCAGTCTGTCAGTCTGTCAGTCTGTCAGTCTGTCAGTCTGTCAGTCTGTCAGTCTGTCAGTCTGTCAGTCTGTCAGTCTGTCAGTCTGTCAGTCTGTCAGTCTGTCAGTCTGTCAGTCTGTCAGTCTGTCAGTCTGTCAGTCTGTCAGTCTGTCAGTCTGTCAGTCTGTCAGTCTGTCAGTCTGTCAGTCTGTCAGTCTGTCAGTCTGTCAGTCTGTCAGTCTGTCAGTCTGTCAGTCTGTCAGTCTGTCAGTCTGTCAGTCTGTCAGTCTGTCAGTCTGTCAGTCTGTCAGTCTGTCAGTCTGTCAGTCTGTCAGTCTGTCAGTCTGTCAGTCTGTCAGTCTGTCAGTCTGTCAGTCTGTCAGTCTGTCAGTCTGTCAGTCTGTCAGTCTGTCAGTCTGTCAGTCTGTCAGTCTGTCAGTCTGTCAGTCTGTCAGTCTGTCAGTCTGTCAGTCTGTCAGTCTGTCAGTCTGTCAGTCTGTCAGTCTGTCAGTCTGTCAGTCTGTCAGTCTGTCAGTCTGTCAGTCTGTCAGTCTGTCAGTCTGTCAGTCTGTCAGTCTGTCAGTCTGTCAGTCTGTCAGTCTGTCAGTCTGTCAGTCTGTCAGTCTGTCAGTCTGTCAGTCTGTCAGTCTGTCAGTCTGTCAGTCTGTCAGTCTGTCAGTCTGTCAGTCTGTCAGTCTGTCAGTCTGTCAGTCTGTCAGTCTGTCAGTCTGTCAGTCTGTCAGTCTGTCAGTCTGTCAGTCTGTCAGTCTGTCAGTCTGTCAGTCTGTCAGTCTGTCAGTCTGTCAGTCTGTCAGTCTGTCAGTCTGTCAGTCTGTCAGTCTGTCAGTCTGTCAGTCTGTCAGTCTGTCAGTCTGTCAGTCTGTCAGTCTGTCAGTCTGTCAGTCTGTCAGTCTGTCAGTCTGTCAGTCTGTCAGTCTGTCAGTCTGTCAGTCTGTCAGTCTGTCAGTCTTCAGCTTCAGTCTGTCAGTCTGTCAGTCTGTCAGTCTGTCAGTCTGTCAGTCTGTCAGTCTGTCAGTCTGTCAGTCTGTCAGTCTGTCAGTCTGTCAGTCTGTCAGTCTGTCAGTCTGTCAGTCTGTCAGTCTGTCAGTCTGTCAGTCTGTCAGTCTGTCAGTCTGTCAGTCTGTCAGTCTGTCAGTCTGTCAGTCTGTCAGTCTGTCAGTCTGTCAGTCTGTCAGTCTGTCAGTCTGTCAGTCTGTCAGTCTGTCAGTCTGTCAGTCTGTCAGTCTGTCAGTCTGTCAGTCTGTCAGTCTGTCAGTCTGTCAGTCTGTCAGTCTGTCAGTCTGTCAGTCTGTCAGTCTGTCAGTCTGTCAGTCTGTCAGTCTGTCAGTCTGTCAGTCTGTCAGTCTGTCAGTCTGTCAGTCTGTCAGTCTGTCAGTCTGTCAGTCTGTCAGTCTGTCAGTCTGTCAGTCTGTCAGTCTGTCAGTCTGTCAGTCTGTCAGTCTGTCAGTCTGTCAGTCTGTCAGTCTGTCAGTCTGTCAGTCTGTCAGTCTGTCAGTCTGTCAGTCTGTCAGTCTGTCAGTCTGTCAGTCTGTCAGTCTGTCAGTCTGTCAGTCTGTCAGTCTGTCAGTCTGTCAGTCTGTCAGTCTGTCAGTCTGTCAGTCTGTCAGTCTGTCAGTCTGTCAGTCTGTCAGTCTGTCAGTCTGTCAGTCTGTCAGTCTGTCAGTCTGTCAGTCTGTCAGTCTGTCAGTCTGTCAGTCTGTCAGTCTGTCAGTCTGTCAGTCTGTCAGTCTGTCAGTCTGTCAGTCTGTCAGTCTGTCAGTCTGTCAGTCTGTCAGTCTGTCAGTCTGTCAGTCTGTCAGTCTGTCAGTCTGTCAGTCTGTCAGTCTGTCAGTCTGTCAGTCTGTCAGTCTGTCAGTCTGTCAGTCTGTCAGTCTGTCAGTCTGTCAGTCTGTCAGTCTGTCAGTCTGTCAGTCTGTCAGTCTGTCAGTCTGTCAGTCTGTCAGTCTGTCAGTCTGTCAGTCTGTCAGTCTGTCAGTCTGTCAGTCTGTCAGTCTGTCAGTCTGTCAGTCTGTCAGTCTGTCAGTCTGTCAGTCTGTCAGTCTGTCAGTCTGTCAGTCTGTCAGTCTGTCAGTCTGTCAGTCTGTCAGTCTGTCAGTCTGTCAGTCTGTCAGTCTGTCAGTCTGTCAGTCTGTCAGTCTGTCAGTCTGTCAGTCTGTCAGTCTGTCAGTCTGTCAGTCTGTCAGTCTGTCAGTCTGTCAGTCTGTCAGTCTGTCAGTCTGTCAGTCTGTCAGTCTGTCAGTCTGTCAGTCTGTCAGTCTGTCAGTCTGTCAGTCTGTCAGTCTGTCAGTCTGTCAGTCTGTCAGTCTGTCAGTCTGTCAGTCTGTCAGTCTGTCAGTCTGTCAGTCTGTCAGTCTGTCAGTCTGTCAGTCTGTCAGTCTGTCAGTCTGTCAGTCTGTCAGTCTGTCAGTCTGTCAGTCTGTCAGTCTGTCAGTCTGTCAGTCTGTCAGTCTGTCAGTCTGTCAGTCTGTCAGTCTGTCAGTCTGTCAGTCTGTCAGTCTGTCAGTCTGTCAGTCTGTCAGTCTGTCAGTCTGTCAGTCTGTCAGTCTGTCAGTCTGTCAGTCTGTCAGTCTGTCAGTCTGTCAGTCTGTCAGTCTGTCAGTCTGTCAGTCTGTCAGTCTGTCAGTCTGTCAGTCTGTCAGTCTGTCAGTCTGTCAGTCTGTCAGTCTGTCAGTCTGTCAGTCTGTCAGTCTGTCAGTCTGTCAGTCTGTCAGTCTGTCAGTCTGTCAGTCTGTCAGTCTGTCAGTCTGTCAGTCTGTCAGTCTGTCAGTCTGTCAGTCTGTCAGTCTGTCAGTCTGTCAGTCTGTCAGTCTGTCAGTCTGTCAGTCTGTCAGTCTGTCAGTCTGTCAGTCTGTCAGTCTGTCAGTCTGTCAGTCTGTCAGTCTGTCAGTCTGTCAGTCTGTCAGTCTGTCAGTCTGTCAGTCTGTCAGTCTGTCAGTCTGTCAGTCTGTCAGTCTGTCAGTCTGTCAGTCTGTCAGTCTGTCAGTCTGTCAGTCTGTCAGTCTGTCAGTCTGTCAGTCTGTCAGTCTGTCAGTCTGTCAGTCTGTCAGTCTGTCAGTCTGTCAGTCTGTCAGTCTGTCAGTCTGTCAGTCTGTCAGTCTGTCAGTCTGTCAGTCTGTCAGTCTGTCAGTCTGTCAGTCTGTCAGTCTGTCAGTCTGTCAGTCTGTCAGTCTGTCAGTCTGTCAGTCTGTCAGTCTGTCAGTCTGTCAGTCTGTCAGTCTGTCAGTCAGTCTGTCAGTCTCAGTCTGTCAGTCTGTCAGTTCTGTCAGTCTGTCAGTCTGTCAGTCTGTCAGTCTGTCAGTCTGTCAGTCTGTCAGTCTGTCAGTCTGTCAGTCTGTCAGTCTGTCAGTCTGTCAGTCTGTCAGTCTGTCAGTCTGTCAGTCTGTCAGTCTGTCAGTCTGTCAGTCTGTCAGTCTGTCAGTCTGTCAGTCTGTCAGTCTGTCAGTCTGTCAGTCTGTCAGTCTGTCAGTCTGTCAGTCTGTCAGTCTGTCAGTCTGTCAGTCTGTCAGTCTGTCAGTCTGTCAGTCTGTCAGTCTGTCAGTCTGTCAGTCTGTCAGTCTGTCAGTCTGTCAGTCTGTCAGTCTGTCAGTCTTCAGTCTGTCAGTCTGTCAGTCTGTCAGTCTGTCAGTCTGTCAGTCTGTCAGTCTGTCAGTCTGTCAGTCTGTCAGTCGTCAGTCTGTCAGTCTGTCAGTCTGTCAGTCTGTCAGTCTGTCAGTCTTCAGTCTGTCAGTCTGTCAGTCTGTCAGTCTGTCAGTCTGTCAGTCTGTCAGTCTGTCAGTCTGTCAGTCTGTCAGTCTGTCAGTCTGTCAGTCTGTCAGTCTGTCAGTCTGTCAGTCTGTCAGTCTGTCAGTCTGTCAGTCTGTCAGTCTGTCAGTCTGTCAGTCTGTCAGTCTGTCAGTCTGTCAGTCTGTCAGTCTGTCAGTCTGTCAGTCTGTCAGTCTGTCAGTCTGTCAGTCTGTCAGTCTGTCAGTCTGTCAGTCTGTCAGTCTGTCAGTCTGTCAGTCTCAGTCTCAGTCTGTCAGTCTGTCAGTCTGTCAGTCTGTCAGTCTGTCAGTCTGTCAGTCTGTCAGTCTGTCAGTCTGTCAGTCTGTCAGTCTGTCAGTCTGTCAGTCTGTCAGTCTGTCAGTCTGTCAGTCTGTCAGTCTGTCAGTCTGTCAGTCTGTCTGTCTGTCAGTCTGTCAGTCTGTCAGTCTTCAGCTTCAGTCTGTCAGTCTGTCAGTCTGTCAGTCTGTCAGTCTGTCAGTCTGTCAGTCTGTCATCAGTCTGTCAGTCTGTCAGTCTGTCAGTCTCTGTCAGTCTGTCAGTCTGTCAGTCTGTCAGTCTGTCAGTCTGTCAGTCTGTCAGTCTGTCAGTCTGTCAGTCTGTCAGTCTGTCAGTCTGTCAGTCTGTCAGTCTTCAGTCTGTCAGTCTGTCAGTCTGTCAGTCTGTCAGTCTGTCAGTCTGTCAGTCTGTCTGTCAGTCTGTCAGTCTGTCAGTCTGTCAGTCTGTCAGTCTGTCAGTCTGTCAGTCTGTCAGTCTGTCAGTCTTCATCTGTCAGTCTGTCAGTCTGTCAGTCTGTCAGTCTGTCAGTCTGTCAGTCTGTCAGTCTGTCAGTCTGTCAGTCTGTCAGTCTGTCAGTCTGTCAGTCTGTCAGTCTGTCAGTCTGTCAGTCTGTCAGTCTGTCAGTCTGTCAGTCTGTCAGTCTGTCAGTCTGTCAGTCTGTCAGTCTGTCAGTCTGTCAGTCTGTCAGTCTGTCAGTCTGTCAGTCTGTCAGTCTGTCAGTCTGTCAGTCTGTCATCTGTCAGTCTGTCAGTCTGTCAGTCTGTCAGTCTGTCAGTCTGTCATCGTCTGTCAGTCTGTCAGTCTGTCAGTCTGTCAGTCTGTCAGTCTGTCAGTCTGTCAGTCTGTCAGTCTGTCAGTCTGTCAGTCTGTCAGTCTGTCAGTCTGTCAGTCTGTCAGTCTGTCAGTCTGTCAGTCTGTCAGTCTGTCAGTCTGTCAGTCTGTCAGTCTGTCAGTCTGTCAGTCTGTCAGTCTGTCAGTCTGTCAGTCTGTCAGTCTGTCAGTCTGTCAGTCTGTCAGTCTGTCAGTCTGTCAGTCTGTCAGTCTGTCAGTCTGTCAGTCTGTCTGTCAGTCAGTCTGTCAGTCTGTCAGTCTGTCAGTCTGTCAGTCTGTCAGTCTGTCAGTCTGTCAGTCTGTCAGTCTGTCAGTCTGTCAGTCTGTCAGTCTGTCAGTCTGTCAGTCTGTCAGTCTGTCAGTCTGTCAGTCTGTCAGTCTGTCAGTCTGTCAGTCTGTCAGTCTGTCAGTCTGTCAGTCTGTCAGTCTGTCAGTCTGTCAGTCTGTCAGTCTGTCAGTCTGTCAGTCAGTCTGTCTGTCAGTCTGTCAGTCTGTCAGTCTGTCAGTCTGTCAGTCTGTCAGTCTGTCAGTCTGTCAGTCTGTCAGTCTGTCAGTCTGTCAGTCTGTCAGTCTGTCAGTCTGTCAGTCTGTCAGTCTGTCAGTCTGTCAGTCTGTCAGTCTGTCAGTCTGTCAGTCTGTCAGTCTGTCAGTCTGTCAGTCTGTCAGTCTGTCAGTCTGTCAGTCTGTCAGTCTGTCAGTCTGTCAGTCTGTCAGTCTGTCAGTCTGTCAGTCTGTCAGTCTGTCAGTCTGTCAGTCTGTCAGTCTGTCAGTCTGTCAGTCTGTCAGTCTGTCAGTCTGTCAGTCTGTCAGTCTGTCAGTCTGTCAGTCTGTCAGTCTGTCAGTCTGTCAGTCTGTCAGTCTGTCAGTCTGTCAGTCTGTCAGTCTGTCAGTCTGTCAGTCTGTCAGTCTGTCAGTCTGTCAGTCTGTCAGTCTGTCAGTCTGTCAGTCTGTCAGTCTGTCAGTCTGTCAGTCTGTCAGTCTGTCAGTCTGTCAGTCTGTCAGTCTGTCAGTCTGTCAGTCTGTCAGTCTGTCAGTCTGTCAGTCTGTCAGTCTGTCAGTCTGTCAGTCTGTCAGTCTGTCAGTCTGTCAGTCTGTCAGTCTGTCAGTCTGTCAGTCTGTCAGTCTGTCAGTCTGTCAGTCTGTCAGTCTGTCAGTCTGTCAGTCTGTCAGTCTGTCAGTCTGTCAGTCTGTCAGTCTGTCAGTCTGTCAGTCTGTCAGTCTGTCAGTCTGTCAGTCTGTCAGTCTGTCAGTCTGTCAGTCTGTCAGTCTGTCAGTCTGTCAGTCTGTCAGTCTGTCAGTCTGTCAGTCTGTCAGTCTGTCAGTCTGTCAGTCTGTCAGTCTGTCAGTCTGTCAGTCTGTCAGTCTGTCAGTCTGTCAGTCTGTCAGTCTGTCAGTCTGTCAGTCTGTCAGTCTGTCAGTCTGTCAGTCTGTCAGTCTGTCAGTCTGTCAGTCTGTCAGTCTGTCAGTCTGTCAGTCTGTCAGTCTGTCAGTCTGTCAGTCTGTCAGTCTGTCAGTCTGTCAGTCTGTCAGTCTGTCAGTCTGTCAGTCTGTCAGTCTGTCAGTCTGTCAGTCTGTCAGTCTGTCAGTCTGTCAGTCTGTCAGTCTGTCAGTCTGTCAGTCTGTCAGTCTGTCAGTCTGTCAGTCTGTCAGTCTGTCAGTCTGTCAGTCTGTCAGTCTGTCAGTCTGTCAGTCTGTCAGTCTGTCAGTCTGTCAGTCTGTCAGTCTGTCAGTCTGTCAGTCTGTCAGTCTGTCAGTCTGTCAGTCTGTCAGTCTGTCAGTCTGTCAGTCTGTCAGTCTGTCAGTCTGTCAGTCTGTCAGTCTGTCAGTCTGTCAGTCTGTCAGTCTGTCAGTCTGTCAGTCTGTCAGTCTGTCAGTCTGTCAGTCTGTCAGTCTGTCAGTCTGTCAGTCTGTCAGTCTGTCAGTCTGTCAGTCTGTCAGTCTGTCAGTCTGTCAGTCTGTCAGTCTGTCAGTCTGTCAGTCTGTCAGTCTGTCAGTCTGTCTGTCATGTCAGTCTGTCAGTCTGTCAGTCTGTCAGTCTGTCAGTCTGTCAGTCTGTCAGTCTGTCAGTCTGTCAGTCTGTCAGTCTGTCAGTCTGTCAGTCTGTCAGTCTGTCAGTCTGTCAGTCTGTCAGTCTGTCAGTCTGTCAGTCTGTCAGTCTGTCAGTCTGTCAGTCTGTCAGTCTGTCAGTCTGTCAGTCTGTCAGTCTGTCAGTCTGTCAGTCTGTCAGTCTGTCAGTCTGTCAGTCTGTCAGTCTGTCAGTCTGTCAGTCTGTCAGTCTGTCAGTCTGTCAGTCTGTCAGTCTGTCAGTCTGTCAGTCTGTCAGTCTGTCAGTCTGTCAGTCTGTCAGTCTGTCAGTCTGTCAGTCTGTCAGTCTGTCAGTCTGTCAGTCTGTCAGTCTGTCAGTCTGTCAGTCTGTCAGTCTGTCAGTCTGTCAGTCTGTCAGTCTGTCAGTCTGTCAGTCTGTCAGTCTGTCAGTCTGTCAGTCTGTCAGTCTGTCAGTCTGTCAGTCTGTCAGTCTGTCAGTCTGTCAGTCTGTCAGTCTGTCAGTCTGTCAGTCTGTCAGTCTGTCAGTCTGTCAGTCTGTCAGTCTGTCAGTCTGTCAGTCTGTCAGTCTGTCAGTCTGTCAGTCTGTCAGTCTGTCAGTCTGTCAGTCTGTCAGTCTGTCAGTCTGTCAGTCTGTCAGTCTGTCAGTCTGTCAGTCTGTCAGTCTGTCAGTCTGTCAGTCTGTCAGTCTGTCAGTCTGTCAGTCTGTCAGTCTGTCAGTCTGTCAGTCTGTCAGTCTGTCAGTCTGTCAGTCTGTCAGTCTGTCAGTCTGTCAGTCTGTCAGTCTGTCGTCTGTCAGTCTGTCAGTCTGTCAGTCTGTCAGTCTGTCAGTCTGTCAGTCTGTCAGTCTGTCAGTCTGTCAGTCTGTCAGTCTGTCAGTCTGTCAGTCTGTCAGTCTGTCAGTCTGTCAGTCTGTCAGTCTGTCAGTCTGTCAGTCTGTCAGTCTGTCAGTCTGTCAGTCTGTCAGTCTGTCAGTCTGTCAGTCTGTCAGTCTGTCAGTCTGTCAGTCTGTCAGTCTGTCAGTCTGTCAGTCTGTCAGTCTGTCAGTCTGTCAGTCTGTCAGTCTGTCAGTCTGTCAGTCTGTCAGTCTGTCAGTCTGTCAGTCTGTCAGTCTGTCAGTCTGTCAGTCTGTCAGTCTGTCAGTCTGTCAGTCTGTCAGTCTGTCAGTCTGTCAGTCTGTCAGTCTGTCAGTCTGTCAGTCTGTCAGTCTGTCAGTCTGTCAGTCTGTCAGTCTGTCAGTCTGTCAGTCTGTCAGTCTGTCAGTCTGTCAGTCTGTCAGTCTGTCAGTCTGTCAGTCTGTCAGTCTGTCAGTCTGTCAGTCTGTCAGTCTGTCAGTCTGTCAGTCTGTCAGTCTGTCAGTCTGTCAGTCTGTCAGTCTGTCAGTCTGTCAGTCTGTCAGTCTGTCAGTCTGTCAGTCTGTCAGTCTGTCAGTCTGTCAGTCTGTCAGTCTGTCAGTCTGTCAGTCTGTCAGTCTGTCAGTCTGTCAGTCTGTCAGTCTGTCAGTCTGTCAGTCTGTCAGTCTGTCAGTCTGTCAGTCTGTCAGTCTGTCAGTCTGTCAGTCTGTCAGTCTGTCAGTCTGTCAGTCTGTCAGTCTGTCAGTCTGTCAGTCTGTCAGTCTGTCAGTCTGTCAGTCTGTCAGTCTGTCAGTCTGTCAGTCTGTCAGTCTGTCAGTCTGTCAGTCTGTCAGTCTGTCAGTCTGTCAGTCTGTCAGTCTGTCAGTCTGTCAGTCTGTCAGTCTGTCAGTCTGTCAGTCTGTCAGTCTGTCAGTCTGTCAGTCTGTCAGTCTGTCAGTCTGTCAGTCTGTCAGTCTGTCAGTCTGTCAGTCTGTCAGTCTGTCAGTCTGTCAGTCTGTCAGTCTGTCAGTCTGTCAGTCTGTCAGTCTGTCAGTCTGTCAGTCTGTCAGTCTGTCAGTCTGTCAGTCTGTCAGTCTGTCAGTCTGTCAGTCTGTCAGTCTGTCAGTCTGTCAGTCTGTCAGTCTGTCAGTCTGTCAGTCTGTCAGTCTGTCAGTCTGTCAGTCTGTCAGTCTGTCAGTCTGTCAGTCTGTCAGTCTGTCAGTCTGTCAGTCTGTCAGTCTGTCAGTCTGTCAGTCTGTCAGTCTGTCAGTCTGTCAGTCTGTCAGTCTGTCAGTCTGTCAGTCTGTCAGTCTGTCAGTCTGTCAGTCTGTCAGTCTGTCAGTCTGTCAGTCTGTCAGTCTGTCAGTCTGTCAGTCTGTCAGTCTGTCAGTCTGTCAGTCTGTCAGTCTGTCAGTCTGTCAGTCTGTCAGTCTGTCAGTCTGTCAGTCTGTCAGTCTGTCAGTCTGTCAGTCTGTCAGTCTGTCAGTCTGTCAGTCTGTCAGTCTGTCAGTCTGTCAGTCTGTCAGTCTGTCAGTCTGTCAGTCTGTCAGTCTGTCAGTCTGTCAGTCTGTCAGTCTGTCAGTCTGTCAGTCTGTCAGTCTGTCAGTCTGTCAGTCTGTCAGTCTGTCAGTCTGTCAGTCTGTCAGTCTGTCAGTCTGTCAGTCTGTCAGTCTGTCAGTCTGTCAGTCTGTCAGTCTGTCAGTCTGTCAGTCTGTCAGTCTGTCAGTCTGTCAGTCTGTCAGTCTGTCAGTCTGTCAGTCTGTCAGTCTGTCAGTCTGTCAGTCTGTCAGTCTGTCAGTCTGTCAGTCTGTCAGTCTGTCAGTCTGTCAGTCTGTCAGTCTGTCAGTCTGTCAGTCTGTCAGTCTGTCAGTCTGTCAGTCTGTCAGTCTGTCAGTCTGTCAGTCTGTCAGTCTGTCAGTCTGTCAGTCTGTCAGTCTGTCAGTCTGTCAGTCTGTCAGTCTGTCAGTCTGTCAGTCTGTCAGTCTGTCAGTCTGTCAGTCTGTCAGTCTGTCAGTCTGTCAGTCTGTCAGTCTGTCAGTCTGTCAGTCTGTCAGTCTGTCAGTCTGTCAGTCTGTCAGTCTGTCAGTCTGTCAGTCTGTCAGTCTGTCAGTCTGTCAGTCTGTCAGTCTGTCAGTCTGTCAGTCTGTCAGTCTGTCAGTCTGTCAGTCTGTCAGTCTGTCAGTCTGTCAGTCTGTCAGTCTGTCAGTCTGTCAGTCTGTCAGTCTGTCAGTCTGTCAGTCTGTCAGTCTGTCAGTCTGTCAGTCTGTCAGTCTGTCAGTCTGTCAGTCTGTCAGTCTGTCAGTCTGTCAGTCTGTCAGTCTGTCAGTCTGTCAGTCTGTCAGTCTGTCAGTCTGTCAGTCTGTCAGTCTGTCAGTCTGTCAGTCTGTCAGTCTGTCAGTCTGTCAGTCTGTCAGTCTGTCAGTCTGTCAGTCTGTCAGTCTGTCAGTCTGTCAGTCTGTCAGTCTGTCAGTCTGTCAGTCTGTCAGTCTGTCAGTCTGTCAGTCTGTCAGTCTGTCAGTCTGTCAGTCTGTCAGTCTGTCAGTCTGTCAGTCTGTCAGTCTGTCAGTCTGTCAGTCTGTCAGTCTGTCAGTCTGTCAGTCTGTCAGTCTGTCAGTCTGTCAGTCTGTCAGTCTGTCAGTCTGTCAGTCTGTCAGTCTGTCAGTCTGTCAGTCTGTCAGTCTGTCAGTCTGTCAGTCTGTCAGTCTGTCAGTCTGTCAGTCTGTCAGTCTGTCAGTCTGTCAGTCTGTCAGTCTGTCAGTCTGTCAGTCTGTCAGTCTGTCAGTCTGTCAGTCTGTCAGTCTGTCAGTCTGTCAGTCTGTCAGTCTGTCAGTCTGTCAGTCTGTCAGTCTGTCAGTCTGTCAGTCTGTCAGTCTGTCAGTCTGTCAGTCTGTCAGTCTGTCAGTCTGTCAGTCTGTCAGTCTGTCAGTCTGTCAGTCTGTCAGTCTGTCAGTCTGTCAGTCTGTCAGTCTGTCAGTCTGTCAGTCTGTCAGTCTGTCAGTCTGTCAGTCTGTCAGTCTGTCAGTCTGTCAGTCTGTCAGTCTGTCAGTCTGTCAGTCTGTCAGTCTGTCAGTCTGTCAGTCTGTCAGTCTGTCAGTCTGTCAGTCTGTCAGTCTGTCAGTCTGTCAGTCTGTCAGTCTGTCAGTCTGTCAGTCTGTCAGTCTGTCAGTCTGTCAGTCTGTCAGTCTGTCAGTCTGTCAGTCTGTCAGTCTGTCAGTCTGTCAGTCTGTCAGTCTGTCAGTCTGTCAGTCTGTCAGTCTGTCAGTCTGTCAGTCTGTCAGTCTGTCAGTCTGTCAGTCTGTCAGTCTGTCAGTCTGTCAGTCTGTCAGTCTGTCAGTCTGTCAGTCTGTCAGTCTGTCAGTCTGTCAGTCTGTCAGTCTGTCAGTCTGTCAGTCTGTCAGTCTGTCAGTCTGTCAGTCTGTCAGTCTGTCAGTCTGTCAGTCTGTCAGTCTGTCAGTCTGTCAGTCTGTCAGTCTGTCAGTCTGTCAGTCTGTCAGTCTGTCAGTCTGTCAGTCTGTCAGTCTGTCAGTCTGTCAGTCTGTCAGTCTGTCAGTCTGTCAGTCTGTCAGTCTGTCAGTCTGTCAGTCTGTCAGTCTGTCAGTCTGTCAGTCTGTCAGTCTGTCAGTCTGTCAGTCTGTCAGTCTGTCAGTCTGTCAGTCTGTCAGTCTGTCAGTCTGTCAGTCTGTCAGTCTGTCAGTCTGTCAGTCTGTCAGTCTGTCAGTCTGTCAGTCTGTCAGTCTGTCAGTCTGTCAGTCTGTCAGTCTGTCAGTCTGTCAGTCTGTCAGTCTGTCAGTCTGTCAGTCTGTCAGTCTGTCAGTCTGTCAGTCTGTCAGTCTGTCAGTCTGTCAGTCTGTCAGTCTGTCAGTCTGTCAGTCTGTCAGTCTGTCAGTCTGTCAGTCTGTCAGTCTGTCAGTCTGTCAGTCTGTCAGTCTGTCAGTCTGTCAGTCTGTCAGTCTGTCAGTCTGTCAGTCTGTCAGTCTGTCAGTCTGTCAGTCTGTCAGTCTGTCAGTCTGTCAGTCTGTCAGTCTGTCAGTCTGTCAGTCTGTCAGTCTGTCAGTCTGTCAGTCTGTCAGTCTGTCAGTCTGTCAGTCTGTCAGTCTGTCAGTCTGTCAGTCTGTCAGTCTGTCAGTCTGTCAGTCTGTCAGTCTGTCAGTCTGTCAGTCTGTCAGTCTGTCAGTCTGTCAGTCTGTCAGTCTGTCAGTCTGTCAGTCTGTCAGTCTGTCAGTCTGTCAGTCTGTCAGTCTGTCAGTCTGTCAGTCTGTCAGTCTGTCAGTCTGTCAGTCTGTCAGTCTGTCAGTCTGTCAGTCTGTCAGTCTGTCAGTCTGTCAGTCTGTCAGTCTGTCAGTCTGTCAGTCTGTCAGTCTGTCAGTCTGTCAGTCTGTCAGTCTGTCAGTCTGTCAGTCTGTCAGTCTGTCAGTCTGTCAGTCTGTCAGTCTGTCAGTCTGTCAGTCTGTCAGTCTGTCAGTCTGTCAGTCTGTCAGTCTGTCAGTCTGTCAGTCTGTCAGTCTGTCAGTCTGTCAGTCTGTCAGTCTGTCAGTCTGTCAGTCTGTCAGTCTGTCAGTCTGTCAGTCTGTCAGTCTGTCAGTCTGTCAGTCTGTCAGTCTGTCAGTCTGTCAGTCTGTCAGTCTGTCAGTCTGTCAGTCTGTCAGTCTGTCAGTCTGTCAGTCTGTCAGTCTGTCAGTCTGTCAGTCTGTCAGTCTGTCAGTCTGTCAGTCTGTCAGTCTGTCAGTCTGTCAGTCTGTCAGTCTGTCAGTCTGTCAGTCTGTCAGTCTGTCAGTCTGTCAGTCTGTCAGTCTGTCAGTCTGTCAGTCTGTCAGTCTGTCAGTCTGTCAGTCTGTCAGTCTGTCAGTCTGTCAGTCTGTCAGTCTGTCAGTCTGTCAGTCTGTCAGTCTGTCAGTCTGTCAGTCTGTCAGTCTGTCAGTCTGTCAGTCTGTCAGTCTGTCAGTCTGTCAGTCTGTCAGTCTGTCAGTCTGTCAGTCTGTCAGTCTGTCAGTCTGTCAGTCTGTCAGTCTGTCAGTCTGTCAGTCTGTCAGTCTGTCAGTCTGTCAGTCTGTCAGTCTGTCAGTCTGTCAGTCTGTCAGTCTGTCAGTCTGTCAGTCTGTCAGTCTGTCAGTCTGTCAGTCTGTCAGTCTGTCAGTCTGTCAGTCTGTCAGTCTGTCAGTCTGTCAGTCTGTCAGTCTGTCAGTCTGTCAGTCTGTCAGTCTGTCAGTCTGTCAGTCTGTCAGTCTGTCAGTCTGTCAGTCTGTCAGTCTGTCAGTCTGTCAGTCTGTCAGTCTGTCAGTCTGTCAGTCTGTCAGTCTGTCAGTCTGTCAGTCTGTCAGTCTGTCAGTCTGTCAGTCTGTCAGTCTGTCAGTCTGTCAGTCTGTCAGTCTGTCAGTCTGTCAGTCTGTCAGTCTGTCAGTCTGTCAGTCTGTCAGTCTGTCAGTCTGTCAGTCTGTCAGTCTGTCAGTCTGTCAGTCTGTCAGTCTGTCAGTCTGTCAGTCTGTCAGTCTGTCAGTCTGTCAGTCTGTCAGTCTGTCAGTCTGTCAGTCTGTCAGTCTGTCAGTCTGTCAGTCTGTCAGTCTGTCAGTCTGTCAGTCTGTCAGTCTGTCAGTCTGTCAGTCTGTCAGTCTGTCAGTCTGTCAGTCTGTCAGTCTGTCAGTCTGTCAGTCTGTCAGTCTGTCAGTCTGTCAGTCTGTCAGTCTGTCAGTCTGTCAGTCTGTCAGTCTGTCAGTCTGTCAGTCTGTCAGTCTGTCAGTCTGTCAGTCTGTCAGTCTGTCAGTCTGTCAGTCTGTCAGTCTGTCAGTCTGTCAGTCTGTCAGTCTGTCAGTCTGTCAGTCTGTCAGTCTGTCAGTCTGTCAGTCTGTCAGTCTGTCAGTCTGTCAGTCTGTCAGTCTGTCAGTCTGTCAGTCTGTCAGTCTGTCAGTCTGTCAGTCTGTCAGTCTGTCAGTCTGTCAGTCTGTCAGTCTGTCAGTCTGTCAGTCTGTCAGTCTGTCAGTCTGTCAGTCTGTCAGTCTGTCAGTCTGTCAGTCTGTCAGTCTGTCAGTCTGTCAGTCTGTCAGTCTGTCAGTCTGTCAGTCTGTCAGTCTGTCAGTCTGTCAGTCTGTCAGTCTGTCAGTCTGTCAGTCTGTCAGTCTGTCAGTCTGTCAGTCTGTCAGTCTGTCAGTCTGTCAGTCTGTCAGTCTGTCAGTCTGTCAGTCTGTCAGTCTGTCAGTCTGTCAGTCTGTCAGTCTGTCAGTCTGTCAGTCTGTCAGTCTGTCAGTCTGTCAGTCTGTCAGTCTGTCAGTCTGTCAGTCTGTCAGTCTGTCAGTCTGTCAGTCTGTCAGTCTGTCAGTCTGTCAGTCTGTCAGTCTGTCAGTCTGTCAGTCTGTCAGTCTGTCAGTCTGTCAGTCTGTCAGTCTGTCAGTCTGTCAGTCTGTCAGTCTGTCAGTCTGTCAGTCTGTCAGTCTGTCAGTCTGTCAGTCTGTCAGTCTGTCAGTCTGTCAGTCTGTCAGTCTGTCAGTCTGTCAGTCTGTCAGTCTGTCAGTCTGTCAGTCTGTCAGTCTGTCAGTCTGTCAGTCTGTCAGTCTGTCAGTCTGTCAGTCTGTCAGTCTGTCAGTCTGTCAGTCTGTCAGTCTGTCAGTCTGTCAGTCTGTCAGTCTGTCAGTCTGTCAGTCTGTCAGTCTGTCAGTCTGTCAGTCTGTCAGTCTGTCAGTCTGTCAGTCTGTCAGTCTGTCAGTCTGTCAGTCTGTCAGTCTGTCAGTCTGTCAGTCTGTCAGTCTGTCAGTCTGTCAGTCTGTCAGTCTGTCAGTCTGTCAGTCTGTCAGTCTGTCAGTCTGTCAGTCTGTCAGTCTGTCAGTCTGTCAGTCTGTCAGTCTGTCAGTCTGTCAGTCTGTCAGTCTGTCAGTCTGTCAGTCTGTCAGTCTGTCAGTCTGTCAGTCTGTCAGTCTGTCAGTCTGTCAGTCTGTCAGTCTGTCAGTCTGTCAGTCTGTCAGTCTGTCAGTCTGTCAGTCTGTCAGTCTGTCAGTCTGTCAGTCTGTCAGTCTGTCAGTCTGTCAGTCTGTCAGTCTGTCAGTCTGTCAGTCTGTCAGTCTGTCAGTCTGTCAGTCTGTCAGTCTGTCAGTCTGTCAGTCTGTCAGTCTGTCAGTCTGTCAGTCTGTCAGTCTGTCAGTCTGTCAGTCTGTCAGTCTGTCAGTCTGTCAGTCTGTCAGTCTGTCAGTCTGTCAGTCTGTCAGTCTGTCAGTCTGTCAGTCTGTCAGTCTGTCAGTCTGTCAGTCTGTCAGTCTGTCAGTCTGTCAGTCTGTCAGTCTGTCAGTCTGTCAGTCTGTCAGTCTGTCAGTCTGTCAGTCTGTCAGTCTGTCAGTCTGTCAGTCTGTCAGTCTGTCAGTCTGTCAGTCTGTCAGTCTGTCAGTCTGTCAGTCTGTCAGTCTGTCAGTCTGTCAGTCTGTCAGTCTGTCAGTCTGTCAGTCTGTCAGTCTGTCAGTCTGTCAGTCTGTCAGTCTGTCAGTCTGTCAGTCTGTCAGTCTGTCAGTCTGTCAGTCTGTCAGTCTGTCAGTCTGTCAGTCTGTCAGTCTGTCAGTCTGTCAGTCTGTCAGTCTGTCAGTCTGTCAGTCTGTCAGTCTGTCAGTCTGTCAGTCTGTCAGTCTGTCAGTCTGTCAGTCTGTCAGTCTGTCAGTCTGTCAGTCTGTCAGTCTGTCAGTCTGTCAGTCTGTCAGTCTGTCAGTCTGTCAGTCTGTCAGTCTGTCAGTCTGTCAGTCTGTCAGTCTGTCAGTCTGTCAGTCTGTCAGTCTGTCAGTCTGTCAGTCTGTCAGTCTGTCAGTCTGTCAGTCTGTCAGTCTGTCAGTCTGTCAGTCTGTCAGTCTGTCAGTCTGTCAGTCTGTCAGTCTGTCAGTCTGTCAGTCTGTCAGTCTGTCAGTCTGTCAGTCTGTCAGTCTGTCAGTCTGTCAGTCTGTCAGTCTGTCAGTCTGTCAGTCTGTCAGTCTGTCAGTCTGTCAGTCTGTCAGTCTGTCAGTCTGTCAGTCTGTCAGTCTGTCAGTCTGTCAGTCTGTCAGTCTGTCAGTCTGTCAGTCTGTCAGTCTGTCAGTCTGTCAGTCTGTCAGTCTGTCAGTCTGTCAGTCTGTCAGTCTGTCAGTCTGTCAGTCTGTCAGTCTGTCAGTCTGTCAGTCTGTCAGTCTGTCAGTCTGTCAGTCTGTCAGTCTGTCAGTCTGTCAGTCTGTCAGTCTGTCAGTCTGTCAGTCTGTCAGTCTGTCAGTCTGTCAGTCTGTCAGTCTGTCAGTCTGTCAGTCTGTCAGTCTGTCAGTCTGTCAGTCTGTCAGTCTGTCAGTCTGTCAGTCTGTCAGTCTGTCAGTCTGTCAGTCTGTCAGTCTGTCAGTCTGTCAGTCTGTCAGTCTGTCAGTCTGTCAGTCTGTCAGTCTGTCAGTCTGTCAGTCTGTCAGTCTGTCAGTCTGTCAGTCTGTCAGTCTGTCAGTCTGTCAGTCTGTCAGTCTGTCAGTCTGTCAGTCTGTCAGTCTGTCAGTCTGTCAGTCTGTCAGTCTGTCAGTCTGTCAGTCTGTCAGTCTGTCAGTCTGTCAGTCTGTCAGTCTGTCAGTCTGTCAGTCTGTCAGTCTGTCAGTCTGTCAGTCTGTCAGTCTGTCAGTCTGTCAGTCTGTCAGTCTGTCAGTCTGTCAGTCTGTCAGTCTGTCAGTCTGTCAGTCTGTCAGTCTGTCAGTCTGTCAGTCTGTCAGTCTGTCAGTCTGTCAGTCTGTCAGTCTGTCAGTCTGTCAGTCTGTCAGTCTGTCAGTCTGTCAGTCTGTCAGTCTGTCAGTCTGTCAGTCTGTCAGTCTGTCAGTCTGTCAGTCTGTCAGTCTGTCAGTCTGTCAGTCTGTCAGTCTGTCAGTCTGTCAGTCTGTCAGTCTGTCAGTCTGTCAGTCTGTCAGTCTGTCAGTCTGTCAGTCTGTCAGTCTGTCAGTCTGTCAGTCTGTCAGTCTGTCAGTCTGTCAGTCTGTCAGTCTGTCAGTCTGTCAGTCTGTCAGTCTGTCAGTCTGTCAGTCTGTCAGTCTGTCAGTCTGTCAGTCTGTCAGTCTGTCAGTCTGTCAGTCTGTCAGTCTGTCAGTCTGTCAGTCTGTCAGTCTGTCAGTCTGTCAGTCTGTCAGTCTGTCAGTCTGTCAGTCTGTCAGTCTGTCAGTCTGTCAGTCTGTCAGTCTGTCAGTCTGTCAGTCTGTCAGTCTGTCAGTCTGTCAGTCTGTCAGTCTGTCAGTCTGTCAGTCTGTCAGTCTGTCAGTCTGTCAGTCTGTCAGTCTGTCAGTCTGTCAGTCTGTCAGTCTGTCAGTCTGTCAGTCTGTCAGTCTGTCAGTCTGTCAGTCTGTCAGTCTGTCAGTCTGTCAGTCTGTCAGTCTGTCAGTCTGTCAGTCTGTCAGTCTGTCAGTCTGTCAGTCTGTCAGTCTGTCAGTCTGTCAGTCTGTCAGTCTGTCAGTCTGTCAGTCTGTCAGTCTGTCAGTCTGTCAGTCTGTCAGTCTGTCAGTCTGTCAGTCTGTCAGTCTGTCAGTCTGTCAGTCTGTCAGTCTGTCAGTCTGTCAGTCTGTCAGTCTGTCAGTCTGTCAGTCTGTCAGTCTGTCAGTCTGTCAGTCTGTCAGTCTGTCAGTCTGTCAGTCTGTCAGTCTGTCAGTCTGTCAGTCTGTCAGTCTGTCAGTCTGTCAGTCTGTCAGTCTGTACTGTCAGTCTGTCAGTCTGTCAGTCTGTCAGTCTGTCAGTCTGTCAGTCTGTCAGTCTGTCAGTCTGTCAGTCTGTCAGTCTGTCAGTCTGTCAGTCTGTCAGTCTGTCAGTCTGTCAGTCTGTCAGTCTGTCAGTCTGTCAGTCTGTCAGTCTGTCAGTCTGTCAGTCTGTCAGTCTGTCAGTCTGTCAGTCTGTCAGTCTGTCAGTCTGTCAGTCTGTCAGTCTGTCAGTCTGTCAGTCTGTCAGTCTGTCAGTCTGTCAGTCTGTCAGTCTGTCAGTCTGTCAGTCTGTCAGTCTGTCAGTCTGTCAGTCTGTCAGTCTGTCAGTCTGTCAGTCTGTCAGTCTGTCAGTCTGTCAGTCTGTCAGTCTGTCAGTCTGTCAGTCTGTCAGTCTGTCAGTCTGTCAGTCTGTCAGTCTGTCAGTCTGTCAGTCTGTCAGTCTGTCAGTCTGTCAGTCTGTCAGTCTGTCAGTCTGTCAGTCTGTCAGTCTGTCAGTCTGTCAGTCTGTCAGTCTGTCAGTCTGTCAGTCTGTCAGTCTGTCAGTCTGTCAGTCTGTCAGTCTGTCAGTCTGTCAGTCTGTCAGTCTGTCAGTCTGTCAGTCTGTCAGTCTGTCAGTCTGTCAGTCTGTCAGTCTGTCAGTCTGTCAGTCTGTCAGTCTGTCAGTCTGTCAGTCTGTCAGTCTGTCAGTCTGTCAGTCTGTCAGTCTGTCAGTCTGTCAGTCTGTCAGTCTGTCAGTCTGTCAGTCTGTCAGTCTGTCAGTCTGTCAGTCTGTCAGTCTGTCAGTCTGTCAGTCTGTCAGTCTGTCAGTCTGTCAGTCTGTCAGTCTGTCAGTCTGTCAGTCTGTCAGTCTGTCAGTCTGTCAGTCTGTCAGTCTGTCAGTCTGTCAGTCTGTCAGTCTGTCAGTCTGTCAGTCTGTCAGTCTGTCAGTCTGTCAGTCTGTCAGTCTGTCAGTCTGTCAGTCTGTCAGTCTGTCAGTCTGTCAGTCTGTCAGTCTGTCAGTCTGTCAGTCTGTCAGTCTGTCAGTCTGTCAGTCTGTCAGTCTGTCAGTCTGTCAGTCTGTCAGTCTGTCAGTCTGTCAGTCTGTCAGTCTGTCAGTCTGTCAGTCTGTCAGTCTGTCAGTCTGTCAGTCTGTCAGTCTGTCAGTCTGTCAGTCTGTCAGTCTGTCAGTCTGTCAGTCTGTCAGTCTGTCAGTCTGTCAGTCTGTCAGTCTGTCAGTCTGTCAGTCTGTCAGTCTGTCAGTCTGTCAGTCTGTCAGTCTGTCAGTCTGTCAGTCTGTCAGTCTGTCAGTCTGTCAGTCTGTCAGTCTGTCAGTCTGTCAGTCTGTCAGTCTGTCAGTCTGTCAGTCTGTCAGTCTGTCAGTCTGTCAGTCTGTCAGTCTGTCAGTCTGTCAGTCTGTCAGTCTGTCAGTCTGTCAGTCTGTCAGTCTGTCAGTCTGTCAGTCTGTCAGTCTGTCAGTCTGTCAGTCTGTCAGTCTGTCAGTCTGTCAGTCTGTCAGTCTGTCAGTCTGTCAGTCTGTCAGTCTGTCAGTCTGTCAGTCTGTCAGTCTGTCAGTCTGTCAGTCTGTCAGTCTGTCAGTCTGTCAGTCTGTCAGTCTGTCAGTCTGTCAGTCTGTCAGTCTGTCAGTCTGTCAGTCTGTCAGTCTGTCAGTCTGTCAGTCTGTCAGTCTGTCAGTCTGTCAGTCTGTCAGTCTGTCAGTCTGTCAGTCTGTCAGTCTGTCAGTCTGTCAGTCTGTCAGTCTGTCAGTCTGTCAGTCTGTCAGTCTGTCAGTCTGTCAGTCTGTCAGTCTGTCAGTCTGTCAGTCTGTCAGTCTGTCAGTCTGTCAGTCTGTCAGTCTGTCAGTCTGTCAGTCTGTCAGTCTGTCAGTCTGTCAGTCTGTCAGTCTGTCAGTCTGTCAGTCTGTCAGTCTGTCAGTCTGTCAGTCTGTCAGTCTGTCAGTCTGTCAGTCTGTCAGTCTGTCAGTCTGTCAGTCTGTCAGTCTGTCAGTCTGTCAGTCTGTCAGTCTGTCAGTCTGTCAGTCTGTCAGTCTGTCAGTCTGTCAGTCTGTCAGTCTGTCAGTCTGTCAGTCTGTCAGTCTGTCAGTCTGTCAGTCTGTCAGTCTGTCAGTCTGTCAGTCTGTCAGTCTGTCAGTCTGTCAGTCTGTCAGTCTGTCAGTCTGTCAGTCTGTCAGTCTGTCAGTCTGTCAGTCTGTCAGTCTGTCAGTCTGTCAGTCTGTCAGTCTGTCAGTCTGTCAGTCTGTCAGTCTGTCAGTCTGTCAGTCTGTCAGTCTGTCAGTCTGTCAGTCTGTCAGTCTGTCAGTCTGTCAGTCTGTCAGTCTGTCAGTCTGTCAGTCTGTCAGTCTGTCAGTCTGTCAGTCTGTCAGTCTGTCAGTCTGTCAGTCTGTCAGTCTGTCAGTCTGTCAGTCTGTCAGTCTGTCAGTCTGTCAGTCTGTCAGTCTGTCAGTCTGTCAGTCTGTCAGTCTGTCAGTCTGTCAGTCTGTCAGTCTGTCAGTCTGTCAGTCTGTCAGTCTGTCAGTCTGTCAGTCTGTCAGTCTGTCAGTCTGTCAGTCTGTCAGTCTGTCAGTCTGTCAGTCTGTCAGTCTGTCAGTCTGTCAGTCTGTCAGTCTGTCAGTCTGTCAGTCTGTCAGTCTGTCAGTCTGTCAGTCTGTCAGTCTGTCAGTCTGTCAGTCTGTCAGTCTGTCAGTCTGTCAGTCTGTCAGTCTGTCAGTCTGTCAGTCTGTCAGTCTGTCAGTCTGTCAGTCTGTCAGTCTGTCAGTCTGTCAGTCTGTCAGTCTGTCAGTCTGTCAGTCTGTCAGTCTGTCAGTCTGTCAGTCTGTCAGTCTGTCAGTCTGTCAGTCTGTCAGTCTGTCAGTCTGTCAGTCTGTCAGTCTGTCAGTCTGTCAGTCTGTCAGTCTGTCAGTCTGTCAGTCTGTCAGTCTGTCAGTCTGTCAGTCTGTCAGTCTGTCAGTCTGTCAGTCTGTCAGTCTGTCAGTCTGTCAGTCTGTCAGTCTGTCAGTCTGTCAGTCTGTCAGTCTGTCAGTCTGTCAGTCTGTCAGTCTGTCAGTCTGTCAGTCTGTCAGTCTGTCAGTCTGTCAGTCTGTCAGTCTGTCAGTCTGTCAGTCTGTCAGTCTGTCAGTCTGTCAGTCTGTCAGTCTGTCAGTCTGTCAGTCTGTCAGTCTGTCAGTCTGTCAGTCTGTCAGTCTGTCAGTCTGTCAGTCTGTCAGTCTGTCAGTCTGTCAGTCTGTCAGTCTGTCAGTCTGTCAGTCTGTCAGTCTGTCAGTCTGTCAGTCTGTCAGTCTGTCAGTCTGTCAGTCTGTCAGTCTGTCAGTCTGTCAGTCTGTCAGTCTGTCAGTCTGTCAGTCTGTCAGTCTGTCAGTCTGTCAGTCTGTCAGTCTGTCAGTCTGTCAGTCTGTCAGTCTGTCAGTCTGTCAGTCTGTCAGTCTGTCAGTCTGTCAGTCTGTCAGTCTGTCAGTCTGTCAGTCTGTCAGTCTGTCAGTCTGTCAGTCTGTCAGTCTGTCAGTCTGTCAGTCTGTCAGTCTGTCAGTCTGTCAGTCTGTCAGTCTGTCAGTCTGTCAGTCTGTCAGTCTGTCAGTCTGTCAGTCTGTCAGTCTGTCAGTCTGTCAGTCTGTCAGTCTGTCAGTCTGTCAGTCTGTCAGTCTGTCAGTCTGTCAGTCTGTCAGTCTGTCAGTCTGTCAGTCTGTCAGTCTGTCAGTCTGTCAGTCTGTCAGTCTGTCAGTCTGTCAGTCTGTCAGTCTGTCAGTCTGTCAGTCTGTCAGTCTGTCAGTCTGTCAGTCTGTCAGTCTGTCAGTCTGTCAGTCTGTCAGTCTGTCAGTCTGTCAGTCTGTCAGTCTGTCAGTCTGTCAGTCTGTCAGTCTGTCAGTCTGTCAGTCTGTCAGTCTGTCAGTCTGTCAGTCTGTCAGTCTGTCAGTCTGTCAGTCTGTCAGTCTGTCAGTCTGTCAGTCTGTCAGTCTGTCAGTCTGTCAGTCTGTCAGTCTGTCAGTCTGTCAGTCTGTCAGTCTGTCAGTCTGTCAGTCTGTCAGTCTGTCAGTCTGTCAGTCTGTCAGTCTGTCAGTCTGTCAGTCTGTCAGTCTGTCAGTCTGTCAGTCTGTCAGTCTGTCAGTCTGTCAGTCTGTCAGTCTGTCAGTCTGTCAGTCTGTCAGTCTGTCAGTCTGTCAGTCTGTCAGTCTGTCAGTCTGTCAGTCTGTCAGTCTGTCAGTCTGTCAGTCTGTCAGTCTGTCAGTCTGTCAGTCTGTCAGTCTGTCAGTCTGTCAGTCTGTCAGTCTGTCAGTCTGTCAGTCTGTCAGTCTGTCAGTCTGTCAGTCTGTCAGTCTGTCAGTCTGTCAGTCTGTCAGTCTGTCAGTCTGTCAGTCTGTCAGTCTGTCAGTCTGTCAGTCTGTCAGTCTGTCAGTCTGTCAGTCTGTCAGTCTGTCAGTCTGTCAGTCTGTCAGTCTGTCAGTCTGTCAGTCTGTCAGTCTGTCAGTCTGTCAGTCTGTCAGTCTGTCAGTCTGTCAGTCTGTCAGTCTGTCAGTCTGTCAGTCTGTCAGTCTGTCAGTCTGTCAGTCTGTCAGTCTGTCAGTCTGTCAGTCTGTCAGTCTGTCAGTCTGTCAGTCTGTCAGTCTGTCAGTCTGTCAGTCTGTCAGTCTGTCAGTCTGTCAGTCTGTCAGTCTGTCAGTCTGTCAGTCTGTCAGTCTGTCAGTCTGTCAGTCTGTCAGTCTGTCAGTCTGTCAGTCTGTCAGTCTGTCAGTCTGTCAGTCTGTCAGTCTGTCAGTCTGTCAGTCTGTCAGTCTGTCAGTCTGTCAGTCTGTCAGTCTGTCAGTCTGTCAGTCTGTCAGTCTGTCAGTCTGTCAGTCTGTCAGTCTGTCAGTCTGTCAGTCTGTCAGTCTGTCAGTCTGTCAGTCTGTCAGTCTGTCAGTCTGTCAGTCTGTCAGTCTGTCAGTCTGTCAGTCTGTCAGTCTGTCAGTCTGTCAGTCTGTCAGTCTGTCAGTCTGTCAGTCTGTCAGTCTGTCAGTCTGTCAGTCTGTCAGTCTGTCAGTCTGTCAGTCTGTCAGTCTGTCAGTCTGTCAGTCTGTCAGTCTGTCAGTCTGTCAGTCTGTCAGTCTGTCAGTCTGTCAGTCTGTCAGTCTGTCAGTCTGTCAGTCTGTCAGTCTGTCAGTCTGTCAGTCTGTCAGTCTGTCAGTCTGTCAGTCTGTCAGTCTGTCAGTCTGTCAGTCTGTCAGTCTGTCAGTCTGTCAGTCTGTCAGTCTGTCAGTCTGTCAGTCTGTCAGTCTGTCAGTCTGTCAGTCTGTCAGTCTGTCAGTCTGTCAGTCTGTCAGTCTGTCAGTCTGTCAGTCTGTCAGTCTGTCAGTCTGTCAGTCTGTCAGTCTGTCAGTCTGTCAGTCTGTCAGTCTGTCAGTCTGTCAGTCTGTCAGTCTGTCAGTCTGTCAGTCTGTCAGTCTGTCAGTCTGTCAGTCTGTCAGTCTGTCAGTCTGTCAGTCTGTCAGTCTGTCAGTCTGTCAGTCTGTCAGTCTGTCAGTCTGTCAGTCTGTCAGTCTGTCAGTCTGTCAGTCTGTCAGTCTGTCAGTCTGTCAGTCTGTCAGTCTGTCAGTCTGTCAGTCTGTCAGTCTGTCAGTCTGTCAGTCTGTCAGTCTGTCAGTCTGTCAGTCTGTCAGTCTGTCAGTCTGTCAGTCTGTCAGTCTGTCAGTCTGTCAGTCTGTCAGTCTGTCAGTCTGTCAGTCTGTCAGTCTGTCAGTCTGTCAGTCTGTCAGTCTGTCAGTCTGTCAGTCTGTCAGTCTGTCAGTCTGTCAGTCTGTCAGTCTGTCAGTCTGTCAGTCTGTCAGTCTGTCAGTCTGTCAGTCTGTCAGTCTGTCAGTCTGTCAGTCTGTCAGTCTGTCAGTCTGTCAGTCTGTCAGTCTGTCAGTCTGTCAGTCTGTCAGTCTGTCAGTCTGTCAGTCTGTCAGTCTGTCAGTCTGTCAGTCTGTCAGTCTGTCAGTCTGTCAGTCTGTCAGTCTGTCAGTCTGTCAGTCTGTCAGTCTGTCAGTCTGTCAGTCTGTCAGTCTGTCAGTCTGTCAGTCTGTCAGTCTGTCAGTCTGTCAGTCTGTCAGTCTGTCAGTCTGTCAGTCTGTCAGTCTGTCAGTCTGTCAGTCTGTCAGTCTGTCAGTCTGTCAGTCTGTCAGTCTGTCAGTCTGTCAGTCTGTCAGTCTGTCAGTCTGTCAGTCTGTCAGTCTGTCAGTCTGTCAGTCTGTCAGTCTGTCAGTCTGTCAGTCTGTCAGTCTGTCAGTCTGTCAGTCTGTCAGTCTGTCAGTCTGTCAGTCTGTCAGTCTGTCAGTCTGTCAGTCTGTCAGTCTGTCAGTCTGTCAGTCTGTCAGGTCAGTCTGTCAGTCTGTCAGTCTGTCAGTCTGTCAGTCTGTCAGTCTGTCAGTCTGTCTGTCTGTCAGTCTGTCAGTCTGTCAGTCTGTCAGTCTGTCAGTCTGTCAGTCTGTCAGTCTGTCAGTCTGTCAGTCTGTCAGTCTGTCAGTCTGTCAGTCTGTCAGTCTGTCAGTCTGTCAGTCTGTCAGTCTGTCAGTCTGTCAGTCTGTCAGTCTGTCAGTCTGTCAGTCTGTCAGTCTGTCAGTCTGTCAGTCTGTCAGTCTGTCAGTCTGTCAGTCTGGTCTGTAGTCTGTCAGTCTGTCAGTCTGTCAGTCTGTCAGTCTGTCAGTCTGTCAGTCTGTCAGTCTGTCAGTCTGTCAGTCTGTCAGTCTGTCAGTCTGTCAGTCTGTCAGTCTGTCAGCCTGTCAGTCTGTCGTCTGTCTGTCAGTCTGTCAGTCTGTCAGTCTGTCAGTCTGTCAGTCTGTCAGTCTGTCAGTCTGTCAGTCTGTCAGTCTGTCAGTCTGTCAGTCTGTCAGTCTGTCAGTCTGTCAGTCTGTCAGTCTGTCAGTCTGTCAGTCTGTCAGTCTGTCAGTCTGTCAGTCTGTCAGTCTGTCAGTCTGTCAGTCTGTCAGTC